>OY728125.1:1242080037-1243470823 GCA_963277665.1 Viscum album
ATATAGGTTGGATCCTTCTGAGTTACAAGATCTACGTATACAGCTTGATGGTCTGTTGTAGTGCGGTTTTGTTTGGCCAAGTGTGTCATCGTTGGGGGAACCAGTTCTGTTCATGAAGAAGGCCGATGACAGTTTGTGATTTTGTGTCAATTATCATCACTTGAACAAAGTGACAATAAATAATTTCTATCATATTCCATAGATCGATGACTTATTTGATCAACTAAAGGGGGAATGTTGGTTCTCAAAGATTCAATTGTGGTCAGGATATCATCAGATGAGGGTAAAGGATGAGGATATCCCAAAGACTGCCTTTCGTTGTCATCATGGGCATTATGAGTTCGTTGTTATGGCGTTTGGTGTGACGAATGCTCCAGGTGTTTTCATGTGACTGATGAATGTTGTGTTCCTTGAGTTACTGGACATGTTCATGGTAGTTTTTATCGACAACATCCTTGTGTACTCCACATCTGAAAAGAGCATGCAGATCATCTACGATCCGTTTTAGGTGTTCTTCATCGAGATCAGCTGTTCGGGAAGTTTTCGAAGTGTGAGTTTTGTTCCCGAGAAGTCCATTTCTTGGAGCATGTTGTGTCTCAACAGGGAGTAGCTGTGGATCCATCGATGATAGAGGCAGTTGTGTCTTGGGCAGCCACCAAGATAGTTTCAGAGGTGAAAGGATTCCTTGGTCTTGCAGGATATTAAAGGAGGTTCGTAGCCAATTTATCGAGAGTTGTGACTTTTATTACAGCTTTGACTAGGAAGTATCAGCCATTCGTATGGACTAATCAGTGTCAGACATCTTTTTAGTATCTCAAGGAGAATTAAGTGGGTCCTCTAGTTCTTTGTATTCCAGCTAAAAAGTTTAGTTTGATGGGTTCTGTGATTCTTCACATCTGGGGTTAGGCTATTTCCTCATGCAGCAGAGCTCAGTTGTTTCTTATGGGTCTTGGCAGTTGCATCCCCTTGAACACAACTATGCCACCCATGATCATGAGGTGGCATCTGTGTTGTTCGCTCTAAAGTTCTGGAGACATTACCTCATCGGGGTGCACTTTTTGGTTTTTACTAATCATAAGAGTTTAATGTATGTTTTCTCCCAGCATGACTTGAACTTTTGACAACACCGGTGGATGGAGTTCTTGTAGGAATATGACTTTGAAATATCGTACACACCTCAGAAGGGGAATGTTGTAGCTGATGCGCTGAGCCGAAAGTCATGTGGTGATGATCTGTGTGAATCCGGTGATTCCTGGAGAGCAATGGAAGAACTGTATGCTTTGCATCTTGATATGGGAGAAGCTGGAGGTAGAGGTTGTCTTTTCCAGATGACGGTGTAGTCACCCCTGATTCATAAGGTAAAGGTCGAACACCGTGTTCCTGGTGGTCTTCTCCATCCCATAGAGATTCCTCAATGGAAGTGGGAGGACCTCCCAATGGACTTCGTTATAGGTTTACCTTGAGCTTCGGGAGGACATGATGCTATTTGGGTGGTAGTGGATCCTTTAACAAAATCAGCCCACTTCATAGTGATCAAGGAGTTGAGCTTAGTGGAAGGTTTGTCGCAGTAGTATCTGGAGGAGGTGGTGAGGCTTCATGGAGTCCCTAGGATGATCATTTCTGATCGGGATCCTCATTTTACCAATAGGGTGTGGAAAGGACTCCAGCATGGTTTTGGTTCTCAGCTATGCCTTAGCGCTTCTTTTCATCCTCAGATGGATGGTCAGACAGAGCGAACCATCCAGACTCTTAAAGATATGATACACTATTGTGTTCTTGATTTTGGAGGTTAATGGATGAGGCACTTACCCTTGGTGGAATTCTCTTACAATAATATTTTCCACTCCACCATCAGTATGGCATCGTGTTATGCTTTGTATGGCCTACCTTTCCATTCTCTGTTGTGATGGACTAGGGTCGGAGAGTCAGCAATTCTCGGATGGAAATTAGTGAAGAATATAACAGAGATGGTTCAGGTGATTCGTAAGAGGATGAAGACAGCACAAGATCGTCAAAAATAATATGCTGATCAAAGAAGGAGACCCTTAGAGTTTAATGTTAGGTATCATGTGTTTCTGATGGGGACTCCCCGTCGTGGGAAGTGATGGTTTGGTCATAGAAGTAAGCTTTATCCCCGGGTTGTTGGGCCTTTCGAGGTGTTATCTCATGTTGGATTTGTGGCGTATCGAGTGGCACATCCCCCTCAGATGATTCAGATACATGATGTTTTCCATGTATCGCAGCTCTGACATTATCTTCATGATGACTCTCAAATCATCGATTAGGGAGAGATCGATGTTGATGGTGATGCAACCGTTGAGGAGTGACCTGCGGAGATCCAAGACCGCAAGGAGAAGGTGTTGCGCGGGCTTTCTATCCCCTTAATTTGTGTCTGTTGGCGACACGGTGGCATGGAGGAAAGTAAATGGGAACTTGAGTCACAGATACGTGCTCAGTACCCAGAGTTTTTTCATTTTTAACTCTTTTGGTGTATCGATGTATCATTTTGGGTTACGAAACCTTTATGTTTATGAGATGGCACCCTTTCTTGCTTTTGATAGCTTGCTCTATTTTGAGTGGTATCTCGATGGGTGGTTGTTCAGACCCTATTTCGTTTTCTCTTTAAGTGGGTTTTTGATTCTCGAGGACGATAATGTTTTGGGAGGTATCTGATGTAATGGCCCGAACCTCTCTGGTCCATTCCATTGTGAAAATGTGGTGTTAGAGGTGTCCTGGGGGATTGAGGCAGCTTGGACGTGCATTTGGGTGGACTTTCAAGGAGCAGCAGCTTGTCCACGGCCTGCACACAGTTTTCCTAAACCGTGCGGACACCGTGCGGGGGGTGTTTATAGATGTAGAAACTTCCGCTCGACCTACGCATGGTTTTCCTAAACCGTGCAGACTAACCGTGTGAGGGTTGTCTGGCGAGGCAAATGCTAATACATGGTTAGCGCATGGTTTACTAAACCATGCCGACTAACCGTTCGTCCACCTAATGTTAGATCATAAAATTTAGGATATTTACCGTTTAGCCTATAACTCTCTCGTTTGAGCCCCTAATCATCCATAACTCTGGATTACCCTTCCCTGGAGATAGAATAAACTCCCCCAAGCATTTTGGAGGTGATTCAGAGGCTTTCCATTGCGGATTGAAGCCAGTTTCTTGAGGTATGTGCTTATTCTTGTTGGTTTCTTAGATCAACTTATATCTACTCCTTCTCTTCTCATGGTTTCTTAGATCTACACCCATTATGGGTATATCTATGTGTGTGGATGTCTTTTGTGATGATTTTAAGTCTTGGTTGTGTTAGGACAAGAGATCAATGGGAGATCCTTAGTGAATCGACCCGGTTTATGGGCATTCCTCGACCGTTGTGGTTTCCGTCAAAACTGTTGAGGTAGGGGATTTGTGGTGTCTATATTTTTTAATGTGAAATCGTAGATCTAGCATGATTTAGCCCTTTGGATCATAATGAAATTCACCTAATTAAATACTTGAATCGGATTAAAATAGTTGGTTGATCACATGTTTTGCTTTGTACCGTGATAACAGTTTGCCTCTTCATTTTTTTTCTAGAAAGTGTGATATTTATAACTTTCTTGTTAGCATGTTGTTATTGATAAAATTGAAAAAGAACGTAATGCCGGAATTAATTGTTAATTAATTGGATAAAGATAAAGAGGAATGGAAAAAACATGGTTCTTGTTGAAATTTGATGTTGGAGGAATTGGCATAGTAATCATGATTAATCATTGTGATACCTTATTGGGATGGTTCATGATTTTGGGGGCAATGAAATGGATTTTTAATTAAATAGGTATTAAATAACTTGTTGTTGACAAAAGATAATGCCTGATAGGGTTCCTAGTTACCCTCTTTCTTGTAAGGCTGAATGCCTTGTGCTTTGGATCCATTAGTGCTCATTATGTATAAAAGTTGGATGCCTTGTTAAAGATCCAAGAGACCATTTGATGTGATGTTTAATTTCCTGCTGCTTGTGCCGTGATGTGACCTTGGAGGGGTGTTGTGATATGTGGAGGCCGGGAGGCCTTGTGGTTGTGGCAGCGGAAGATGCCTAGAGTGGCGAGATGAATCAGTTTATGCATGTGGGTGTTGGGAAGTACATCAGTGATGATGGAATGGGATGGATGTGGGGGTTGGATTTTTGGTGACTTTGTTTGAATTTTTATCTGCTTTACTTTTCCCCACTGCTCAAGGTTGGTGGTCCTACTTACCCTTCTTCGGAAGGAGGCGAAGACGCGGAGGGTATGCCACATGCTTTCCGTGTCTAGATTCTCAAGGGAGAATGGGTCTACGCTCTTGCTATAGGTGGAAAATACTCGAAGGGTAGTCCATCTACTCACCGTTTTGAGCCCCCTTCGGTTTAGTAGCATAGAATGCTTTTCTAGAGTTCCTGGGAATATGGAAAAGTAAATCTGAAATTAAAATCTATATAAATGGTGTTAACCCATGGGGCTGGTGTTCATTGGAACATAATGATGAGTTTGTAATATTTTGAAGGAACAGTTGACATTGGGTGTGATGCTAATGAGGTTTAATGTGGAACTTTTCATGGTTAATTTAGGTTAAATAATTAATTAATGTAAAGTGTAACTGAGACGTTAACTGCAGTTGTGTCTAAGACTATGTTATGCCGATAGTGTGGTTGTGAGTTATTATATTCTTTACTTTTTTGGTTTCTATATGCAACTCCACCCTTTCAGTAAGGACAACTGACACCCCATGGATTCTGAGCCCTGGGGGTGTTTTCCCCAACATTCTGATGGGAGTATGAATGGTAGACTACCCCCTTTGGCCCCACTCTCTTCTCCTGGTAGTTACTTGTGCTGGAAGGCACCTTGGTTAGTTTCCCCATATATGTGTGTAGAGGTCTGTAATGTTTTGTGGTTATTTCACAAACATATACCCTGGATATAGTGTCCTACGGACTACTATAGCTGTTACATGTATAGGCAGTGAGGGCTTGAGGATCCTTACTCAGTGTATGGGTTGTAATGGATTGAGGTATAATAACCGACGTATGATACATGTTATGCAAGCTGTGGTGGCTCTCGGATCCGTCCTAGTTACTTTTGGTATTGAGGATGGTGTGGTGCTTAGCCCAGGTTTCTGCGGGAAAGCCTTTGTGGTGCACGAGGTTCAGATTGTGGAGCTTAGCCCAAGTTTATACGGGCAAGTATTTGGAGAGATATGCACATGATGTATGTCGTTGGGGTAAAGCGGAAAACCAGTATGGAAGTACTAGCGGGGTACCCTTGATATTCATTTTTATATGATATATTGTTGTATGCGTTACTTGGTGAGAGTAACCATGGTGAGGTTGGGAACTTAGTATACATGTGTAGGTGATGAGTTAGTTTCACTTGTTGTTCACTGTTATTTAGCAAGCTTTTGTTACTTTTGAACGAGGGGCATCAGGGATGAACCAACTGAGTATACTGTTATACTCACCCAACGTATATATAAACTATTTTCCAGTTTACTTGGAGTATGTTGGATATCTAGCTGGTTACTACTATCTTGTGGTTGGAGGAGCTGTTCGGGCTTGCTGTTGCTGCTATTTTACCTTCTTTTGGGTAATTTTAGTTTTCCATTTAAGTTGTAGTACTTTTTCAAGGCATTACATATGTTCACTTTGGTTTCTTATATATTTCAGTTCTGAGTTGGAGTTGGTTGGTTTCTATTCTATCTCTATCTTCCGTATGAGTTCTCTTAGAGGTTAATGCCTCCCATTTTTGTGTTTATTATACCCTCGGTGCTAGTCACCAACCCGGGGCATACTGGAGGCAGGACTCGGGGGTCATTATCTCTTCTCTCACATTGCCGGCCCAAGAGGGGTACGCTTTCTGGGGAGGGTGTCGTGACACCTATTAAGAAAACACTGCTCATCCTTTATGAGACATCCTTAAAGTGATCACTAGCTGCCTTACTTGCACAAAATAATGATTCTGGGAATGAAAAAAAACATTAACTTTTTCGTTGAACCATGATCAATGTAGAGACTCAATATTCAAGTATTATTAAGAGCTACTTTCCATTAATCATTGTAGTTCATAATCTGAGGAGCTACATTTATAATCACGAGGTCCACTTCGTCTCTCATAATAACCCACTACAATTTATCCTCATTATTCATATGTTTCCATGATGTTTGGAATTATGGGAAGTTATTCTGCAGTATTTTGATATATAGTTTGTTCCTTAGAAAGTAGTTAAAGGTCATGACTTGGAAAACCTCACTTGATGAGAACCCATATGTGGAAGAAGCATCATTAAATACTGAGTTACTTGATGATGAAATATTCAATATTCAGGACAACCCCCATACATGGGAAATATATTTTTATGGTGCTTCCAGAACTCCACTCAGGAAGAGAATATAAGACCATAATATTAATGATGTTGGGTTAGGAATTTTACTTATCTCCCAAAAATGGAGGTGATTCAATACTCTTTACAATTAACCTAATGGTGTACCAATAATGAGGTCGATTATTTGGATCTCGTTGTAGGCTTGGAATTAGAACTCCATGTACCATTGGATCCACAAGATTTGATGGGTGATTCAGAATTGGTAATCAAATAGATTAATATGGATTACGCACTCAGAAAATATGAACTAATCCTCCTGTACGATTATGGTTAAGGGGTAATGAAAAAATTTACCTTAGAACCAACATTTTATTATTTTCTATTATTAATAAATAACCATGTTAATGAATTAAAAAATTAGCTACATCCCTAGAAGATCCAAATTTTGGAGAGAGTGTCATTAGAATTTATCATCCTAATGTGGTTTAACATTTTATTCAAATCTGAATAGAGTAAATCTATCAAATCATCCCCATTCTAGAACAATTTTTTTATACCACATGAGGGATGACACCAAGCATGGAATATATCCAATGTTGTCTACTTCCAACCGATAGACATAGAAAAGAATTTTTTTTGGATTTGAAGTAAATTTGAATCTTTATGAGGTCCCAAATCACTAGTTGATATTATATAGATGATGATTTGATGGAATACTCTCATATATATTGATGTAGAGAAGAACACATGTATCGTGAATGAAGTACATGCAAGAGCCCATGATGACCACCAATCTGGGCATAGGCATTCTGATCAAATCTCAGGTCTAGGATAATTCAAGCATTTGATGATGTAGGATTGCACAAATTTTACTAAAATGTTTCTTCCCTTCCAGATGAATTCCAACTTCCATAAAAAAAACCTAACGATTCTACATAAATCTAAATAATCATAGCAATTTTATACTTGTGGAATAGCTGTTGTTGGACCATATACTCTATCTATAACTAAGTAGTTCTGTCACATTATTGCTGCTACAGAAATCATCTTCAAATGGGATGAGGCAATGCCTCTTAATAAAGTCAGGGCTGGAATCATTGTCATGTTTTTAAAATCTAATATAATCATTATATTTGGTGTCCCTCGTAAAATATTTAAGGAATAAAAGAAAAAATTCTATTCTAATGATGTAGGGATGAAATATCTAGAACACAATATCAAATACCACCATTATTCCCACTATCATGTATCAGTGAATTGATACATAGAGGCTTTCAACGGGACCCTATCAAATATAATGTAGAAGATGGAGAATTACAATAAGAAATATTTTCCTACTAAAATCATTCAAGATTTGTGGTCCTACAAGAATACTACTCATACAGATACATGAGTAACTACATACACAATGATATATATAACCGAAGTAGTACTACCCATTGAAGTTCAATTTCATTCACTCCTTGTTTCCATATGTGACCATTTATCTATAGAAGAGTAGTCCGAAAATGTGAATAGATTAAATGGAGTGATTTGAAAAAAAATTATTCCATACCATGCATCACATGGAAGTCTATTAGAAAATAATAGAATTGTTTTTAACATGAAAGTACTCTTCTATTAATTTCATTACAGAAAATTAGTTTCAGTCTTTAGGACTCCGATGATACCCAGAAAGGAGCCTCTAAATCATGAGACAATGTATGAAGGTCCATAATCCATATATATGGTGTACTCTGATAGATCTTATTCCATAATATAAATGGATGTAGAACACATTACAAATCAAATTAATGCAGGGTTCTTAAATAAATACTTTGTGTAATGACACATCGCATGTCCATTTTATATGATGTTAATATACATAAGATCCATTTTCTTAGCTACAAGATGTTAAACTTCATAGCACCATACACATCCATGAAGCATAATTTTAAACTAAATAAAATCATCATCCTTGTTACATGATGTTTAACATCATGAAATAATTTTTCATCACTACAAGATATTAAACTTATGATTAATGTCTCTTTCATTTGAAATTATGAAATCCCAAAATATACCACAAATTTCCATTCATGTGGGTTCATTAAAAGATGAGTATATTTCATATGAAACCATTACTCACACCATTTCCACATCTTAGTGGCACATGAGCCCCATATCTCTATTTGTTTGAATTAGATCCATATAGGGATCCCTTTTAAAGATATATGTGTGGCATGATTATTTTCCCTAGAAAGATACATAGTGACACCTTGATCTTTATCCCTGGTCCAGCTATAAGGTTTCATTCGCATCAGGTGACTAGAGTTCTCGCTGCAAGATGTCAGACTACACAGTTCTTCAAGAACTACATGTGACATAATTCTCATTCCAATGAGATACATAGTGAAGACCAGATCTCCACTATTCATCCCAGACACAAGCATAAATAAATTCAACTCACATTTTCCTATTTATGAACTAATCATATTTAAAGCACGCTTTTGGAATACACAGTTTTATTATAATTACATCTTCTGTCTTGAGCATAACCGTTATTCTAGAATGTATCAAAATACCCATTATGTAACAAATATTTTACTAAGTGTAGTTAAATATCATTTCAAGAACTACGTGTATCTTGATTCTTTTTACTATTATATAAATAGTGATTCCCATATATCGAATATTGGGTCCATCCCTAACTATACAAACTCCTTCCTCAAATAAAATCCAAGTTGGTATTATGAATCCCATTAAGAACTATGTATTGATTGATTATTATTCCAAAAAGATACATAGAGAGGCATGTATCTCCAATCTTGGACCTTTTCCGGACAAAAAAAATCACCTTCATTCCCTATGTGTATACATCAAAACTATATAGGGAATGTTTTAAGAACTACGTCTAGCTCAAATCACTATCAAACTAAACACATATGATTCCATTGTTTTAACACTAGTCCAATCAAAATGCATCATTCTTTTCACATCAGTTCATCATTTTTCATACCACAAGATGATAAAATACATGGGAATTAAAGAACAAAATTTGTATTGAATCTCATCTCTATGACACACATACTGATACCCATATCATTTATCTTGGGTATAGCCAAATTTAAAAAAAAATACCCTTTATTTTACACATGCAAAAATAAAATTTACTGAAGGACCTCTTCAAAGACATGTATATTGATTTTCATTTCAATGAGATACATAGTAATTCATAGACTTCATGATTTAGGCCCAACTATCAACCTAGAAATTAAAAAAAGTCATTTTCCCCACGTAAAAACATAATGATATGGGGAAACATTTCCTGAACAATGTGTGGCTTAGTTATTTCCCATAGAAAAATATTTTGTGATTACTAAGACCTATATCTTGAGTCATCAAACACTCAATCATTACAACCTTATATTTCCCTTGTTTTATAATTACGTTGAAAAAATAATTTTTTTAACACTGTTGGTTTCATAAATCAATCACAACTGACATAGAATTAGAAATTAGTTAATGAAATTATATGCATAAATATGATATCTCAATTCCAATATGGGTTATGAAGGGTCCTAGAAGAATGATCATAAAATACACAAGAGATTTCCTCTTCTCATGATGAAAAACTGCACGATCATCGAAAAACATTATTTGTGGTTCAATTCTCATTTTCCTGATATTTGTTTCCATTTCACGTCAGTTCATAATATTCATTACCACATGACGTTAAAATTTTTTAATTACAAATATCTACATGTGGCATGATTTGAATTCAATTGAGATATGTAGTGACACCAAGATCTCAAATCACAGGTATAACGAAAATTAAGTAAAATCACCCTCTCCCAATGTAAGGATCAGTTTTGCACTAAAAACCCTTTCATGAACTACATATAAATTTATTCTCATCCACATGGGATACATTGTTATGTATAAACCTTCAATCATGGACCCAGGTGATACATCGTGAAATTAATGCCACATCAATCCCATGTATGTGTAAGACCATCATGAGGAGATCAATATGTGTTCTCATATTATGTATGAACACGTATTCAAGAAATCATTATTATCTCCTACTTTTCAATTCAATTAGGGAGGGGTAAACTTCATTTATGAACTACATGTGGTAAGATTATTTCACAAAAAAATATGTAGTGACACATGGGTCCTATGTTTTAGTCCAACAATAAAATTTGTTTTAGGTCTGAATCACTTCAAACCATTAACACATGATGATAAAATTAATGGAACTAAAAGAACTATTTGGGAATTGATTTCCATTTATATGAGATATTTAGTGACGTCCATATTTTCAATAATGTTCCCATATCTATCATGATTTGAAAAAATACATTTTCCTTTATGTTCATGTTAGATCTACATGAGGATATCGAATACATTTCTTCACCAGATACATGAACTTGTATGACATAAAACAATGTGTGTCTTGATTCTAACTTCAACAAGATACATAGTGACACCTGAGGAATATACCATAGTCCATCCACTATTTACAATATATCTTCATATCAAACCCCATAATGTCATTTTTTCGTTACTTTAAACTGTACAACCTAATGTCCTTTCTCCAAGACATTAAACCTCACACTAAACAAAGAGCTATGTATGGATTTATTATCATCCTTATGATATATGTAGTGATGTTTGGATCTCCAATCATAGTTCCATCTACAATATGAAATAAAATTATCCCTATCCCATAAAATAATAAATATTTGAATGATCTGTTATATTATGTTCCCTCCTTAGAGAGCCCCCTAAAGAAACAAAATATAGCCCCATTATACATATGAGTAAAATATATGTATGAGAGTCCGAAATCATGTCCAATATCGTTCCAAACGCTTTCATTATTCATTGGAAATTACCATCTTCATATTTAATAATCCAAATCTTGAATACATTGAGATATATATAATCATTCCTCAGCATTTGGTGGTAGAATGTCTGAAAAATGTGAGCTCCTTTATCGGACTATGCAGTACATGCCCCAGTTGGCCTTGAATAAAATCCAGCAACATAACTGGACTTCCAGAATAAGGATTCCACTATTGAAAATGCAATATATTCACATGTTTGACCGAAATAATACAGCCCCCATTTCATTATTATCAAATAGTTGTATGTTTGTTCTTGGGAGAATCCTCTTCTTTCCCCTTTATGCTTTGATGACAGTATGAATGAACCCATACATTGATGTGGTTAGCTGTTTCACATTTATCTCATATCCTTTCTTCTGACCATAATGTCTCCATGAATGTGGTTTACATTTTCCCCTCACTCATTCAAAGGATACTAAAATAACTGTGGATAATATGACTACATATCACCAATTACTTCCTTAATAATTTTTTCCTAGTCATATGATCCAAAACTAAAGAACCAATAAATCCAATGTGTGGATCATTACTCCATATAAATCATATTACTATTATTATTTGGAAATTAAGACTGAAATTACTCATTCTTTATTCATGTTTCTTCCTCCATAAATTAATCTATGTTCTTGGGAAATTCCGAATCTCCGTAAACGTTAATCAGATTCTATCAATAGAATGTCATAATTCTTGAGATCTCCTTACCTATCTATGTTGTGCATTCCCCATTTTTCCTAGCATAAAATCTTTATACATAATGGGCATGTCAGCGTAAGGATTACACAATGGAATATGAGACAAATTCCAAGTTGGCATTGTATAATACATCCCCCATAATGATTTTTTCAAATAGCAGCAAATGTTTTTTTGGGCGAGACCTCCTTTAATGACATTATCATTTTTCTGATGTCAATATCCAGATATATAAATTCCCATATCATAGTTTATAATTATTGTAATAGATACTTGATTATGAAAGCACTTATCTAGAAAAATTATCATGAAATTTGATAATCAAAATCCTTTTCTCAAAACTAATAATATTATACGAAATCACCATTAATGTACATTCTGCATTAATTTAAACTACACTACATAATTTCAATGTCGTATGGATTTGTATTGAACAATAGAAAATAACCTCATATCATTTCTAGAGGACCTTAAAATGCCTAATCCTAATATAAGAAATCCCATTTATATCAAATTCACCTTCCTTCACATATCAAATTCTTATTGGATTCGATTGCCAATCATGTAATATGTTGAAACTGAGGACCACTTTTATTCATTATCAATTGTTCCATGAAAAAACCACCCACTATGGTATTGAGACTTCAAAATATTTAACCTAGTTTTCCATCAGTAATAGAATGTCAAAAACTAATTGTAACATGTTTACATGACTATGTAGTATGTTCCCTAGGAGAACTTCCACAGGTCGCCCAAAATACATTACTATCCTTCAAAATATTCCACTATTTTTCAAGTAAGCGCATGACCATGTTGGACGTATGTAACACAACCTCCAATACAGGATTTTCAAATAATGGCTACATATTTCATGGAAAAGACCTACTCTATTCTTTTTCAATATGTTTTAGATTTTTTGACCATAAAAATCATTACTCATGATTCAACATTGATGTGTCTAAAATAACATTGGACCTCCCATGACATCAATCCTTGTTTGATTTATATTTTGAAAATTCATGGTCAAATCTATTCGAAATAAAACACTATCTTAATTAGTTTGACATTGATGACATTAAACAACACTAAAAATGAGATGTTGTATTCACAATGTAGAGAACCCTACAATGGGAGCCCATGAAAAAGGTCGAGTCTCAGCTCACTAGACCTACATTTTGTATGGTTTAGGAAATATCGACCGATAAAATGTTAAACTAGAAAACTCATTCACCTGAAAACTAAACAGGGAAAGCCAATGAAAAAGTATGAGTATTGAAAGCTAATTCCCCTCTATATTGGTCTTATGGAAAAAATGTGGGTGATGATATAAATGAAAAAATGTAGGTTTATCCATATGACCTTTGTAATTATAATGTTCTGCTTACTAGGACCATGGATTATCTAAAATTTAAACCCCCCCTATACCAATCATTGTAATTATGATTTGAAGATATTAGGATGTAATTATATAAAAGGTAGATTTATTGTCAGGATTATAGCGGGAAAACAACGAAGAATATACAAATTATCAGAAAAAAAATTATTTTAATTTATAAAAAAAAATTTCCCATGGGAAAATCAAAAACTAGATTTTACATTTAATAAATTCAAAAATGTAGTTGACATAATACATCATTTGTTGAATAGCCTTTCGAGCCCCATCGGAGCTCATTAAGTCAACCATCCTTAGTCTCCTCTACATGACAATGAGATTACATTGAACACCACTGGTTTTTACCGTTCTCATTCCATTTATACTAATGATTAGTGGAGTTGTTTAAGTTCCTCTATAATAGTATCCATCTCTTATTGAATATGAGACATTTTATCATTCTTCTCTATAATCGATTGGGTGAATGCTACCATGTTTTCACAATTACTAGCCACATATTGGGACACTACCTCTTGAAATTCATAAAATTTAGCATGTAGACTGGTTTTTATCAGATCCATCAGAAGTTTGTTACCTTAAACCAACCTTTGAATGGTCTCCTTCACTACTGTATGGATTTCATAGTAATCGAAGCCTCTAAATCCCTATGTGCTAAATAACATTGAAAGCCATGCAATTTGAAAAGGTAGTTCATTGAGTTATGTATCATAGATAAATTTCCATATATATTTATAATCATTGGGACGTGTGATATGGAGAGAACTCTATAAATATGGTTCTGAAATAGATTCCACATAATAAAGAGGGATGTACTCCAGGATTAATAAATGTAATGAAGTGCCTTGTTCGGCTACCTCCCTAATAGTGGTAACCTAGACTTCAAACTTTGGTCGATCAAAAAAAAGAAAATCCACATATGGTCCTATCCTTAAAAGATGATAATCCTACATAATAAACTTACATTATGGTTAACTTTAATAGGATATAAAGAGTGGGAACTATCAGATTAGTTGGCGATTCATACCAAATAGTAGGTCAGTAGCTTTAACAAACTCCTCCCAAATATTTCTGGCCTCTGTTATTTTGGTTGGCACCTCTTGGTGAAGGGTAGTTTCATGATCATGGTCTGGATTCTCTAGATGAAATATATGAAGATATTTTTTTTCACAATTCACTAGTGATTTCCCCTTATCAATATTGGGATTTATGGTGTTTTCAATGTCTCTTCTAGATACCATATTGTAGTAGCTTTTGTTTATATAGTTTTGTATTTCAACCAATCATGGTTAGAAAATCTGGCACAAGAAGATTAATCAGATGAAATATATGAACTCTCATCCATTTTGTTCTCAATATGGTGCCCATACTCTTCTAGAGTAGTAGGCATATTAACATTTTTTAATACATCTTCAGAAAATATTCCCAGATTTATCATAGCTTGCAATGGAATCACATGACTTGTGATAGTCTAACCCATTGGAATAAATGGAGCGATTGGTTCATGAACATCATCTAATGAATTGAGACCTTGAACAAAATCATTAGTAATAGACTTCAGGTCATTAATATCCATTACAATATTGTTCAGTGCATGTTACAGACATGAAATATTATAGAAATGAATTTCAATTGTTTTTATATAGCTTCTCATGATGCACTTAGGACATACAAGATGCCTCCTCATTCCTAGCAGTAGTAATAGGAGCATTTTGATGACCCGATTTCATTTCCTATCACCAAAATTCTTCATTGTTAAAGGGTGATAATTTAGTAATAGGTATATGGACATGATTAGAAGATCCCCCATAGTCCTAAAAGACAGGATAATAACTTCTCTAAGAGAAGAAATTGAATAATTTTATTAAAATTACAAGAATATTAAATACATTCTATGGATGAGCCTTATGTTAACGATGTTAGGAAGACATACCATTGTAAATGAAACGTTAAACATTAACATTATTCATTTTGTTTCATTTATTCTTTTTGTTCTTATGAGGACTAGTGTAATAATCTCCAATACCAGGTATTTTATACTGTAAGCCTCAATCCATTTAATCCTTTATATCTTACCATCCTGTAGATATCTCTCTTGATTCTTATGGTGACCCAACGACCCCAATTGTAGTTCCACCAGGGTTATACCATGGCGATGGAACATCATTTTATTTTTCTTTTAATAGATACAATTTAATATGGTATTTCCATTTTAAGACTTTATTCTTTGAAAAAATGAAAATGAAAAGAAAAAAATGTATGAATAAGAAAACGTTCAACTTTAGGTTTGAAAAAATTTATCCCTTCCTCCCATAAAGAGCCAAATAATTCATTTTTCCATAATCTATCATCTCCATAAGTAATTATGTGGGGTGGTTAATTTTTAGTTTTTTATATGAGCATCCCCATCATTCAAATATGAATTCTTATCTCATCAAGATTATTCTCTAAATGAATATCATACGAGGCTCCATGATCTCATATTCCTGGAATACACATCCCTTCACATAAAAGAACCCACATGGTTTCTGAATCGGAATACCATCCAAGAAAATTTTGACCCACCTCTAGTTAGATATATTTTAGAAACATTCCAAATACCTATGTGTATGATCATGAAATCTTAGATCTTATTGGATTCCCAATTCTTACCATCATCGACGGTGAATGATAAAATGGAACTTTTTACTCTTATTGGTCATGGTGATCAGATCTCATAGATTTATATTTTAATAGTGATGATGGTGTATACCGCATGATTCTTGTGGGTGGATTATTTTTCTCAATCATGGCCACATCAGGGAGCATGGACCATCATCATATTTATCCTTAGACATTAATGATTCAGCCTATAATGGAGAGGAAACACCTTCAAAATGAGAATGTTTATTCCTGCGCTAGTTGAATACTACAAATAGATGAAAAAATTTGTTTATCACCCCTTTAGGGTATGATGAAACCAAAATATCATCACAAAAAATGGTCTACACATTTTCTACATCATCTATAGGTAAATTAAACTCATTTGTTGCCTTCTAAATGGACGTCACCAACCATAGATGTCAATCCACCGTCAGATGTTCTAAAAGTCTAACTTTCACTAAAGGAATCACATTATTTTGTTTCCATAATTTGAATTGATGTTCAAATCTATAAAGTGTATAAGAACAACATATAATTTCTCTAACTATCCTGGTTTGTAGTACACTATCCTAATAAGCTAGCAATTACTCCCTCAGATCCATGATCTCCATCCTATAAATGTAAAATCGACTCCTAGGTTAATTTCCACAAAGAGATAAGTTTAATTCTACTAACATAATTAATTATGTCTCAATGTCATGTTTTGTCAAGGTAAATGGAGAAATAACATATAAATCATGAATAGATGGTCGAAATGAACTTTCATGGACTTGGATACCACTATGCATGTCATTGGTTCTGAAATGATTCAAGATCCATCCGCATAAAACATGAAAAGGTCCTAAAATTCTAAAACGATACATATATCCATGTATATGAAAAAATATCATATGAATAATCACTAGGATAAGGGTGTCCAAGGCCCCCATTATCCACTCTTTTAGATTTTCCACTATGAAAAAGGTTTCATGCCTTGCATTGCACCCAGAATCTCAGACCTGTAATAAATAGACATTGATCCACATGGCTAGTATAGCCACAAGACACATATTTGCAGGAAATGTTTTATTGGATTCATTCCCACTCTTTTATAACTCTCCCTTGTCTAATATTTTCTATAAAATGTCAGGTTATTCTCTCTTTTCCCCCTTGGTATATCTTGTTGAAAATTTTCAAGTGTGACCTTTATCCGAATTTTTTTCAATAATGTTAACATTGACTATATGGGATGAATATCGTTTCTTGCATTAGATTTTTCATTTTCATTCTTGATTTTGTGATCTATCGTCAATTGATCTTTTAGCAAGGATGGTGTATTTTATGCATCCTTCCATGTATCCATTTGAGGAATAAATTCATCATACATATCTCAATGAATTTAAACTCTAGATATCTTATTAACAACCCAAAAACTAAATCCTAATTCTCCATGTTGAAAATGGAATGATGTGGTCTCTGGAATCAGACTACATAATTTCTCTAGCACAAAATAATCATTATATATACATAGTATTTACCAATCCATATTATGTGATAAATCCTTCAACTATTAATATCTTATTTGAACTTCGCACCTGTCAGGTGCACACAATATTCTTACATCCATGATGTCTTACGACCACCTCATGGATTAAAATAAAAAAATTTATTCCTCCCCTTCAACTAATCTCTATTTTAATCTCATATAAGGGATTAATAATAGTGTGGAATTAACTCTGGAATATGTTCTTCCAAATTTGGAGAACATAGGCTGTGATGTATGAAATAGGGATTAGCTACCATACCAGCATTTAATAATTTTCCCTCAATAGAAATGTTGCAATATTATAATCGTATTGAAACCATGAAATTGGGAGATAGTTATTTAGTGCAGGGACATTGAATTCCTATAGATGGACATGACTATAAAGTATAAGATAAATACTCTTTGAAAACTCGCGGTGGATCATCTAAAAATACTTCAATAGATCAAGAAGAGTGGTTTCAAAAATATCATGGTAATCATGCCTAATGATATTCATCGTATTAGCAATTCCAATACTATCTAACTCATCAGATGTTTGGATTCCATTGGGATCCAATTGAACGTATAATGAGATATCGAATAAATTTCAGATTATGTTCCTTTTGAAGAATTTTTAATAAAAAATACATAAGAATTTTGTCATGCAAGTGAAACCGCACCCCACATGTATGTCACCCAATGTTTGCCAAAAATGTATCATAACTAATTTATATTTATGAACACGAAAACAATTTTCAACCAAAAAAATGTATTCATATAATACTTGCTCAAAGAGAGCCATATTTCCGAATCATTTGTTATTTTTTGCTGTTTTGAGGCTCCAATATATAGATGAAGAATCCAACCTTCATGCCTAAATCATGCATGGAATATTGAATGTTATCATCCAAAAAGGAAAATTGTGCGACCTATTTACTTTTTCATTCCTTTTTTCATCAGTAGTATACACTCTTTTCATTCAGATCTCATTTTGATTGTGTGTGTGTGTGGGGGGGGGGGTTGTTTACACTTTGTTCCATCACATGGATGAAGAAGTGACACATGGAAATTACACAGATGAAAGAGGAGAATATATATGGATAATATCATGTTTTCCAAATGCTCAATTCTTGATTCGGCCCAGGTATCTCAAATCACTGGTGGTGCACAAGTACTTATGAGAACCTTACTAGCCCACCATCTCTTCACTTTTACACTTAGTCACCATCACTCTGGGTACCATATTTTCCTATAAATAGACCCATGTGTTATTCATTTGTATGTAAGAATTTTACTAAATGACAATTTCGAAAATGGTATCCCTTGTGCTTCACTAATGTCTTCAGAACCCTCCCTTGTTGTTCCATGACACCCATGTAAAGGGAATTAAAGGATTATAAGGGAACATAAGTTATTTTAGTGTTAATAATAAACAACACTTGCGTGACTCACCCTCCCAACCTACCTGATTTAATAACACGCTTATTAACATCAATTTTCAGGGAGGAATTTTCACACCTTAATTTTGGGAATACCTATAGAGACTCTTGATGGATCAAACCAAGATTCACCATGTTTTGTTATCTAGGTTGTTCTTCACATAAGGTTACATCAGTTTGGCCAAGCATACATGAATACCTAATAACTACAGGCCACCAATATGAGTTCCCATCATTGATGTTCACCCATCACATCATCCATGAAAAGTATTTCATGAAGCCTCATATAAATCCATTCAAGGAAGGGATTCGACTTCATTGGCTACTATACCTGAATGGGATCATGTTTAAACCTCCACAATGTTCTCTTAATAAACATATCCTTTGGGAAAGGCACGTCAGCATATCTACCATTTGGATTTGGATATATATCATCTTGGGATTACCAAAATCATGTTACCAGATGGTATGTTTCCTTAAAGTTACTATGGATCCAAATACTAATTGTCACATAGACACATTCCCTAGTGAGTAGGTTATGGAGTTCCATATTTCAGAATCTAGAGCTAAGAATGTGTCCATCCCCTCTTATCTCAATGATCTAGAGCCTCGGGTTCCAAGATGAGATGATTTGGGTCACACATTCTTTTCCATTAAATATTTTATTATATAATCCCTTTCCAAGAATCCAATTTTATTAAATCCCTCATATAATTAGCCCATTTCCTTTTGTGCAGGGCCTAATAACCTTCACCTTCATTTGACAGATAGAGGTTCCATGCTCAGTTTCCTCATCCACAGTCTACATATATGCATCCAATATATTTCTAACATGATATACCAAATTAGGATGAAAAGTGTGTGGTTTGTGGAATATTTAACATCCTATTGTCTATCACACAAAGTATGACTAACATGGTCTTACATATTTATGATGATCATAACACACATAAAAATCCATATGAAAGAATTAACTACCAGAAATATGATTCTACTCTTATCTGGGATACAAAAGAATCCTAATCAAGGTCCAGTATTGACATGATATCATCCATAAAATGAGAAATACTACCCTTTTAATATGGGTATCCTCCGTAGTAGTATTCCCCAATTCTCAATTCCTTTAATCTCGTCATACTCTATAGAAGTAATCCCTAATCCTTATTTCTTAATCCAAGAATCCTACTTACATTTATTCCCCAAATTAAATCCCCAAATATCATGGATTTCAGGCACTTCCCATTGAACATGTTAAACTTAATATATTTAAGGAGTTATCCCCAAATTCATTTAATCAAAGGGCATACATCCCTATGAGACTTACCGAACAATGACAGTTTTGATTCACATCCAAACATGAAAAATTGTAATCTTCTTTAAGGATAAAAAGCAACACACAAATTCAAATATGTTCTATCCTGGGCCCATTTCCAACAATATCTAAATAAGATAGGCATATCATATCACTTCCATGTTTTTTTCCCTATTTTGAGATAATTCCCACATAATTCTTTTCTTATGAAACATCCACCTAGATGTCTTTACCACATGACATTAAACTATATAGTTTGGTCTCTATCACATGACCGTAAATGGTATGATATTTCCAATGATGTGTTACTAAATTACATGGGCGTTGATTCCCATAAAAATGTGATATGTAGTAATCCTCCTCAAGGTTCAATCCCAACCCTCCAAATCTAACATATTCTATCTTGGAAAAATTACCAGTAGGGTCTAATTAATCTTGGAATATCATATCCCTTCCATGTTACATTGGATGTTTTAGCATATGTCCCACATCAATATTTGACTAAGAACCTTCATCTTAGATTCCTTTCGCACATGAAATTAAAATATAAATTTGGGTCATATCACATTACAGTAAAAGGTATGATGTGTCCCATTAAGTGGTTCCAAACTATGTGGGAATTGATTCCCATTCAAATGGGATAAGTAGGAAGCCTTCCTGAGGATCAAACCCAACACTCTAAATCAATAATGTTCTATGTAGGCCACATTACCATTAGTGTCTAATTAATCATGGAATCTAACATCCCTTCCAATTTTATTAGGATGTTTCGACAAAAGTCCCACATTATGTTTTCACTAGAAACTAACCAACATGATATCCTTTCCACATGATGTTAAAATATATGGCTGGGTCCTTATCACATGAACATAAAATGTGTGATGTGTCTCATTAAGAGGCACCTATATATGTGGGTTCAGATTCATTTCAAAAGGATACATAGAAAACCCATATAGGTGATTGATCCAAATATTAAAACAAATTGTCACTGTGGAAGATGATAAATTCCACTGTGACTTCCAACTACTTGGATGACACTAAATTCTTAAGTTCCTAATTTTTTTCCATAAAAACATGAATTTTCATAATAAAAACCAATGAATTTCTACATATTTAATTAGAGGATTCCAATGACGGAGAACCTCGAATACATATTGATATCACCATTTATGGAGATCCAGGAATACCTATAGGTGATTCTGATTTCCATAAATGATATTAAGTTATTTAAAATATCATGGGAAACATAAATTACACTTGGTAAATTAATAATGATTCATAAACCAATATTAAATCTATAAGAGATTCCAAAAGTATGAAATAATTCTCCTAAAATGGTGATATTAGCCTAACCTCCAATATAATCAATTGATGTCATTTTTTATTCATCATTGGTCAAAATCCATAATGACTGTTTAAACCTAGGAAGTAGGTCCCTATGGACAACGAACCATTGGGTGCTTCTGATTCTATAAAAAATACATTGGAAACTGTCCAGAAACAGTGATTCCTAACAAAAACACGCGATCTGAGGGAAACTGTGTTTTAATGTAAAAAATAAATTATTATTCACTTCCAATTTAAATGGTTGTTCATTATAATTACTGTATGTTTTTATCTTATTCTATGAATATTTTTTTAAAAGTTAAAAATATCCCTTTAAAATGATAAATAACATGTTTCACAGTAAAATATTAGTTTTTTTATATTCTAAAATTTAAATAATGATAATTGTCCATAAAATACCAAATAATAAAATATTTTGATATAAATAATTACTATAACATTTCATATTAACATTATGGTTCATGTTTTTATGTAGTGTAACACCCAGAGATTTTGTTAATTATTATTTATTTAAATAATTTATACTATCATGGTTATTATTTTCACATAACCCTAGAAATAGTTATATATATATATATATATATATTAAAAAAGTATATAAGACATTAATTTAACATATAATTCCATCTTTTCTTGTTATATATGTAATACAAATATGCCATGCACTACAAGCAACACTAACATGTGAAACAATGCGTGCAACACTATTTTTCTACGATATATATATATATAAATAATTAGTTAAAATTTCAAATTAAATCATAAATATTATACATACATATATGATTATTAATATCTAATTACAAAATTTGGATTATAATAAAATTTAAAATTAAATATAATATTTTTGGAAATGTCCTTTTATGTTAAAATAGGATTTTCTTGAATGAGATGGATTTAATAATAATATTTATTTTAGGAACATTACGAAATTAAATTTATTAAAATAAATCAATTTTTTAATTAATAAAGAACAAATTTTCCTAGGGTTAATGTTTGGGATTTTTTTTTATAATCATCATTTTTTGACAAATAGTGAAAAATATTGAATTTTTGTTAAAATTTTTTTTTTGTTTAATTATTTATTAATGCTAAATGATATTATAAATATGATTTAAATTACAACTAGATAAATAATAAATATATTTATACATTTTAAATAATTATATTCATTTTCACTATGAAACTGAATATAAAATCGTAAAAAACTGTTGAACTGTTTCCTACTTTAAAACACCGTTATTTCATCCAGTCTGCAGGATTAACAGTATTCATAATTTTGAAACATTTTTAAATTATTTTGAAAAATATTAGTTAAAAAATTGTATTAATTATATTAAGATTATTATAATTATATAATGTTTATTTTTCAATCAAATGATTAGTAAAATTAACTAAAATAAATCATAACGATTAAAGCCATATTAAGCCTAACTAGGGACTACTCCTTAATATTAAGTTCCAAAATAACCACACTACTTTTCCATCACCCATTTTTGGTCCATATTTACTAAATAAACCTTCCATCATTCAGTTATGTCGTTTTTTATTACTTTATTATGTATTAAATTGTTTAAACCTAACTTGTTTCCAAAAATTTCATGGGAGTGATTTCCTTCCCTATAAAAGGGCACCACCAATACTAATTTCATAAACCTATCAAACAATTTTTATGTTAGTCCAAGAACATACCAACAACCCTTAGACCTTTAATCCTCTATTTGTGGTGAAATCATTTAAAGGAAGCCTTTTGGCCTAAACTTAAAGGAGTTTCTCGATTACGATGTAACATCTTCTCTGGAGCACCGTTCCATTATTTTATTTCTCTAACAATACAATATATTTATTCCATTGAATTGTGAAAAAAATGTTTCATCCAAACACTTTTATGTTTTTATGAAAATGGATTTACCTACAATTTCATAGACCTCCATTTAATGGACGTTTAATGTACTATTTCTGTGTACGGAAAACTACTACTTCACGAAACAATGATTCTTCATCTCTCCTTTCTGAACAATCATGATGGATATTATGATGAACACTATATTTATAAATTTCATATATTATATTTATCATTTATTTAAAATTATTTATTCATTTTATAACACTCGTATATTTGATTTCCATTTGGTGTTAATACGATAATCTAATTTCAGTTTTTGTGGACTATCACCCCCTCAAAGCATCTTGATTCTTTCACACACAACGTGGAATGTATTGATGATGGGATTAAAAAACATATATGAACATATATGATATATTAATTATAATTTAATAATTATATATATATATACATATTCATATATATATACATATTTCATTTACATAATCTCTTTTAATTTGATAACAAAATACGGAAACAAAATTTATGCATACGTACGACATACTGTGTCAATAAAAAGTGTATTCCATTTTTTAATAATATATTATTTATATTATTATAATAAAAAGATGTTGTATATACCTGATATTTATATTGTTGTTTAAATTCTGGAATCATGATCTATGTATAAATAAATAATGATATAACAAACTAGGGTATATAAAAAGAACAATGAAAATTTTACCTGATGTGAAACATTCACATGAGACCGTTAACAAGTGGGTAATATAAGGTCATAGTAAAAAAACAAATGCTTTTATTTTTCTGAATATTATTTTTTAAAATATGTATAATAATTTTATATTTATTATACAAGAATCATTTTTGATTATAGAGAGAGTTAATAAAAAAGTACTAGGATTTATTATCACTTTTAATTTCTACGAGATACATATTGGGTTCACCAATATTTAATTTTTTTGGTGGTTCATGTATTGAAAAATATTTTATTTTTTGTATCTTATAAATAAATTTAGGATTATTCAAATGTATATTTTATGATCCTTCCATCATGGGGATTATAATTCAACAGTTTACAAATTAGTAAAATGTTTTTTCCAAATTTTCATTCCTTGAGACTCATGTTTTTTTATTCACATAAATTTTTTTTGAGGTGAATGTGTTCACATTTTTCCTCAAATAAAATGAGTTTAAATATTTTAAATATATTTTATGATTAATTTAATCTACATTCGGTAGATGGTGAGTACAAACCGAATATACAAAGTAATAATAGTTAGTTGAGACAATATCATTTCTGTTTATGAATGATTATGTTTATGCATCCTTTGATAGATTATTATGAACCATATTCCAAGAATATTAATTATTTCATTTATCTTGTGTTATTTAATGATATATTCATGTATGAGTACAAAAATCTACACATTGTTAAATAACATAGTTAAGAATGTGTTTTCAGGAATGCCCGACTTTACCCCTACTTTGGTCAAAAAATATATGTTTTCAAAATATGGGTTCCATGAGTATTATACCATAATCCTATAATAATTAAATAAAATTTTACTTGTTTTTTATATTTACCAATTTATTTAATATAATAATCTTGTTTCATTCTTATAAAGACCCATTTATAAACTATTTTACCATTCAAACAGAATTTTCTTTTGACCTCATATGACATGTAAAAATTTACCCCCATTATTTATTCGATGAACCCATTTCATTTTTAAAAGGGTTGAAAATTATGATTTTTTTTTCAAAAATATTTCCAATGAATGTGGTTTTCTTAAATTATTCATGTTTATTTTATAATTATTCATGAAAAAAGGATTTCAGTTGTTTTTATTTATTAATTTATATGTTTCAAGTATAATGGTTTTAAAAACATTTTCAAGCCCATTTATAATTTGTAAATGTGTTTTTTAATAAAAAGGAATATAAATTTTTTTTGAATATTATTTTAAATGTTTTTATAGAAATTGTTTTAAATATTATTTCATTCCTTATTTATAAGTTTTCATGGTTTTTTTCTATAATTGTTTATATGTTATTATGTATTACAAATCCATTTTAAAATAATATATGATATTTTCCTAGAGAATTATTTTTGAATTATGATTCAAAATCATCAACATATAAGATGACATTTATTGATGCTACTATTGCCTTTCTTGGAATTTATATAATGGTTCAATTCATATCCATTCAATGAATTGTTTATGTTTAATGACATTCTCTTTATGAAACCTATTTCTATTCCAGGAGTTATATAATTAAGAAATCCATTTCATTTCCATGGGTTCAATTATTATGAATCCATATTCTTATCACAGGTTATTCTTTGATTAAATGCTTATGAAACATATCTAATTTCTATAGGTTATTATGTGATGAAATAGTAATGATAACAATTTTATTTCATGTGTTATGATTTGATGTTTTTATAATCTAAGACTTTTTATAGGTATTTATGGTGAATTTTTTATAATCTTGTGAAACATGTATGAATGATATCATTATGAGATGTGTGGGACCTATATATCCCTCCATTTTAAAGTGTAATGATGATATTTTTATGAGCATAATGGGTATATATGAGGACATCCCAAGCCCAAAACAAGACGGTACATCAGATGACATCACAATCCCTAAAAGAGAGGGAATAAGGGAGAACATGCCAAGCCTGAAACAAGTAGATATATGGGAGGAAATCCCAAGACTGAAATAGTAGGAACATGGGAGAACATCATATTCTTGAAACAAAACGGTACATATGATAACATCCCAATCCTAAAACATGATGGAGAATGGAAGAAATACCAATCGTGCAATAATAGGGGATGTGGGCGAACATCCCAATCCTAATAGAAGAGGGTACATGAGGGGAAAACCCAATCCTAAAACAAGATGTTACATCGGGGGACATCCCAATACCAAAACAAGAGGGTACACATGAGGGAATACAAAGCCTAATGAAACTACTCATGTGATTAAGCTAATCCTAACTTGTTACAAAGGTCTTTGTAGGCCACCTATACTTATTGTTTTTATATGTGTTTTCTTGAATCCCATGGGTTTTATGCTATTTTATGCTCTCATGGATTATGTTCATTATTTCCTTTTGATTGATGCCATATAAATTTCCAATATTTATTATGATCTTTGATATATAGGGTATGACTTCCAAATGCTATGATCATGTTCCATACCATTTTGTTCATGTTATTAAAACACATATCTTTTATTTACTATTACTGAGCATATGTTATCACCCATTTCTTATATTTCCTCTATCCAAGTTATGGCGATAGGTTTATGTGTATGTGATAATGGTGTAGATAATTTAAGAAGATGTTGAATATATTTTACTATGATAGAATTTTTTTTCCATGTTTCCAATGATAGTAAACAATGGTGGTCCTCAGGCTTGTATTTTTACAATGTACTAATTATTCATCTAAAATGATGTAATATCCATGTAAGTTAATCCTGAATCACATCTTTCGGCTTCAAAGGAATGGTTTAGTAAAACACTGGAAACTATGATGATAAAACCACAATGTGATCTGAATATTATTTTAAAGTATATCTCTAGGGATGTCTCTAAGGATAAGTATAAGGATGTGATAATGATTAGGAAAATGATAGAGAATTTTTTTTAAATTAAATAATGAGTGGTTTCCTAAAATACATCCTTATTTGGATACTACAAATGGATATGGCTCTGGAATAGATGTAATTATATGTAACAACTCTGACATGATGTTCTCGAATTGACTTATGGTAATACGGTACATGAAAATGGGCCCTACTGCACACCTTGTTTGACACTCCCAAGGCATATGTTTTGGGAAATCAAAAACTATTCATGAACCATTATGAAGGATTTAAATACAATTTTCATATTAATAACCTATTACGAACCATTGGTGTCATAGATTATGGAAGATGACATGATTTAGATATATAATAAGTAATTCTGTTCATGATTATGTGGTTTTCTACTATGATAAGTAATTCTCACACTATGATTATGGTGTTAGTAAATGGTGAGAACCATAAGGAATTGGAATAATGATTAATGTTATGGATGACATTTTGATTGGAATTCCAGTTGGATGATTAATGGAGTCAAATATGTTATTATTATGACAAATCTTTTTTCACATAACATGATTAACAATCAATACATTAACCAACTCTTAAACTCACCAAGTAAGAGAAATGAGTTTTATGGGAGTTCAAGTAATGGTGACTATGGAGAAAAGAGGGCTTGGTTTCCATTATGTCAATAATTTGGAAAAAATCACCTATGTGAATTCCATAAAGGGACAGGAAGATGTTTGAACTATGTAAAAGAAGGACCCAAAACATGTTATTGTGTGGGTTAAATGAAGAGTAAGGTTAATGGAATGGATGGTAATATTGGCCTTCCAACCTTATTATTAATTGATGACTGATCTAGATATGGAAATTAAGGGAATTATGAAAATCGATGTCCTATTTAGAAGGTTCATGATTAGAATAAGAGTGGTAGTAAAGTGATGGTTTTTATACTAGTAATGAAGAAAACACAACTGATTTGTGAATGGTATGCAATATTGTTTCAGTAATGTTTACATTAATCATAAGATGTTGGTTTTTATTGAGGTTTATGAACCTTAAGACATGTTTCATATTTCATATGCTAGGTAAGTGGTTTAAAGGAATAAGTTGATGAATCATGAGTAATGTTTTATTAATAAAACTATATTTATGAATATTTTTGAATTCAATTATTATGTTATATGAATTATGAGATGTGTATGTTTTTTAATGTATAAGTATCCATCAACGATGTAAAAGTACATGTTTAACAGTGATGAATACATTGAAAGCTTATTTCATGGGATTGTGATATATTCGTTATGGGAAGGTATCCATTAATTAAATACTATAATTGAGATAATTATATATTGATAATATTATGATGGATATAAATAAGTAAATTGGACGTAATAGTTTACCCAAGATTTGTTTATTGAAAAATTGGTATATGTCATCAAGAATGAAGTTTAAAACTTTTTGGATTTAAAAGATATATAATGTAATCGTTGTATTATGGAAGCATAAATTATTTCCAAAATGATTTATGGTAATTAAGGATGTTACCATGTTTCAATGGAATAAATGATGATGGCATTCAGCTTTTTTCAATGGGAAAACCAGTATATAATTTTTTATACGTGGGGATCAATGTTAATCTTATATTGTGACATTATTCTATACATTGGGATTTTAATCTTTAGTAAGGTAAATATGGTTAAACATTTATGGAATGATGGTGTATTATCTTATGACATGAGTATTTATACATATCAGATAAGCTGTTATTAAAATGAGGTGATGATGATAACTGATGATAGATGGGATGGTTTTTTATGGATCACATGTTATGTTTGTAAATCAGGAATTAATAAACATTCTCTTTTGTTTATTAGGGTAATATATGAAGCCAAAATCTATAATGTGCTAAAATACGTTTGGGATTGGTCATGAGATAGGGAATAACATAAATTATGTATATTTCTATAGGTTCATTTAAATAAAAATAATTACTAAATGATTGGATAATGATATGAAAAAATGGTTTTCCCAAATTTATTAAATTATTTTGAACCAATGTATTCTAGAATAAACAAATATTTATGAATATGAGGCACAAAATATTCTTTTTACGATTTTATTATTGTGATTATTGACTTTAATCACTCCCTATAACTATTTCTGTTTTTCCTCCATGTCAAATCTTTACTCCCAATCTGTGATCTCCTATGTGGAAACCCAGTTATATGTTTCTTGAGTTACAATTATGGATCCAAATATCCATTTGTGTGAAATGTTTTATTATCCCTTTTTACTATGTGGGTTTCAATGAATGAAACTTTCAAGTATTAATCTTTTTATTAACAATATGTGTTTTGAGATAGATTCTTATTTTATAGGGGTAGAATGTAACACATTTAGATTTTGTGAATTATTTTTTTCGAATTAATTTATCATTTCAATATTTTTAATTCCATGTGAAACTAGAAATAGTTATATATATATATATATATATATATATATATTAAAAAACTATTTCAAATATTCCTTTCACATTCAATAATATCAAGTCATGTGATACATGCAATACCAACTTCTCTTGCACTACAAGCAACACCGACATTAAATACGATGCACAAAACACTAATGTAATGTGATATATATATATATATATATAATTAAAATATAAAGTTATAACATAACCATTAAATATTTTTATAGGAATATAAATATATACTTTTCAAATACTGTTTATAATAATAATATTAATGAAAGAAAATCGTTTTCGTAATGTCTTTTTATGATAAAAATATTGTATTGGGGAAGGAACCACCGTTAATAATAAAATTAATTTTATATACAAATATATATTAAATTTTATAAAATAAACATTATTTTTGAACTATTAGTGTTGAAATTATCATAGGGTGGTTTTTTATGGATTTTTCTAAGAAACCTTAATTTTTTATGAATAGTGAGAAATACTGATTTTTTGATAAAAAAATGTATTTTTTGTTTAATGATTTATTAATGTTAAATGATATTATTAATATTTTATAAGGTAACATTAGAAAAATATTACATATATTAAAATACAATTCTTTATAATCAATTTCACATTGAACATTAATATAAAATAATAACAAATGTTTGAAATTTTATCTACTTTACAACATCATTATTTCATCGTGACTAAGAGATTAACACAAATCCTAATCTTTCCACTTCAATGAATTAATATTCTAAAATACAAAATAAAAAAATGTATAATGTCTACTATTTATAGACTAATAATGAAACATTAATTTTTTCCAATTTTTTTTAGTAAATGTGATTAAAACTAATCACAATAGTTAAGGCCAAATTTAACTAAATAAAAGAATAAAACATAAAAATAAGGGCCCTAATGACCAAAACACTTCTCCAAAAAAAATTAATTTTTATAGATAATACATAAATATTCCATTTTTTAGATTGGTTATTTTGGAATACAATTTTGTAGGTATGATCATGTACACACCTAGCATGATTACCAAAAATCCACGTCTGTCACATTCCTTCGCTGTAAAAGGAAACCCACTCTACCAATTCGTTACCCCTCAGAAAAATTATAGTTAAATCAAATATCAGCAAATTTATACCCCCAAAAAACCTACCTTGAACTATGAATCATCAATTTGAGAAGAAATATTTTCATGTAATTCTTTTGGCACAATCCAAAAGGAGTTATCTGATTAAGAGGTAACATCTTCTCTCAATCTCATTTCCATTATTTTCTTTCATCATCCCCTCCACTATAATTATTTTAGTACCCCTAGTTTCTATTATATAACCATTTATTGATTATTTTCATGTCTATATTGTGTAATGGTGAAGGATGGGAGTTTCTGGTGAACGTGAAATAGGTTCTTAGGTATAATGTAGATGTGCACAGGCTACACACGGGTTGTCTAAACCTTGTGGATATCTGAGAAAAAACCATGCGCAGTTGGAGTTTTCGGGTCGTAGTTTGTAAATAATTGGATAATAGTTAGGGAACCGGTGAAAGGATATATTTTCAAGTTTTCCTTAAGGTTTCAGCATAAATAATGTTAGCACATAGTTTGTCCAACTTTCGGTTTAATCATACAAAGAGTCAAATCTTGAACCATTAAAATAGAATCTCACTAGTATTTGAGAGACCACCATTTTTATCTACTATGTACCCCTAATTTGATATTACTATCCATTGAAGGTAGGAGAACCTTTACCTTTTTTTGGAGTCAATCTGGAACCCTCCATTGGTTTTTTCAAGAGAGATTCTTATTGTATGTGTCGTTCTTCTTCATTTTGTTCATCTTTCATTTGATATACTTAGATATAATTAGATATATTTCTCTTATCCTATTGGTTTCATAGATATATTTTTTTATTTGAATATATATAATTTATAATACCATATATGTTGAGATTTAGTCATGATCATGATTTTAGAATAGATCTAAAGTGGTTTCATGTAGAATTGACCTGGTTTTCTTGAGTATTCAATGTCTATTTTTGGTTTTCGTCAAAAACAATGAAGTAGGTGGATTATATCTCAACTAATATTTCTAGATTTGATTTTAATAGTTTCAATTTTTTTTATTTTAATGTATTTTGTCATGAAAATCATGGAATAAATATTCTCTATTGATTATTTTTTCTTTTCTCTGAAATTGTTTGATCTTGGAGAATTTTTGTGCATAGTGATTTAGTTTATTGAATTTACAGTAGTTATTTTAAATTATGGATTTATTGGAATTGAAAAATAGTCAGAGGGACGATGGGTTTTCCAAAAAAAATATTTTTTTATTTAAATGTTTTGTAATTGATGTGGTTTTGTGGGAAATGGTTTTCCATAAAAATGTTTTGGTATTGAAAGGGTTTTTTTGGCATTATCATTGGGAATACTTGGTTTGTATTGATGTTTTATTAATGGGGCTTGATTGAAATATGAATTTTTTATCGATCCCAAAGGTCAAATGGAACATGATATATAATTACCTTTTGATGACATTATAGATCGACATGAAAAAGCTCATTACTATGCCACTGAAATCGTGTAGCATGCATGGTCGGTTGTGTGGAGGTATTTAATGGATTGGGTATTCCAATTAGATATTGAGAAATGTTTTTAATGAATCTTTAGTTATTTTTCTAGGAAAATTATTTTATTTAGAATTGGTTTTTATTTCACTTGTATGCTTTTGGATAAAATGGTTTTAGAAATTTCATTATATTTAGTTGTAAACTATTTTTTTAAATTGTTTTATATAAATTGGTCTAAATAAATGGTGCTAAATATTCCTTCCTAGTAATGTGAATAGGATAGTCTTTGGGGGGAAACCAATAGATTGTTACACTCACCCCATCTTTTTCAGTTTATTTATTTTGTTGATGTTATCATTCAGGACATGGTAAAATAAAAATTATGAAATGTTTTAAGAACAACTTCGTGAATCTTGGGTTGTTTTGTGATAGTATAGCATGGTTCTTGTGGATCATAGAGTCTTGTGGTCTCTTAGGAGTCTTTAGTTCATATTCCTCTATTTACTTTGATAGTTGTTTGGCCTTCCACTTTTTTACACATTGTAGTTGTTTTATTATAATAAACTATTTATGTAGTGTCCTTTTTGTTCCTACATCATTTTGTGAACGATTTGGTTATGGTTTGTTGGTTTAGTGGTTTGTTTCTTAAAGGGTAAATCATCACCAGCACGAATTTTAAACCCTTCATCATTTATTTCCATCCATTGGAATATGATGGATGTTTCATAAGGCATGATAATTATTCATTATATTCTAAATCCATTGCGATTAAGTGGGTCATTGCAAATGGATTCAACTTGTTAAGAATTTTACTAACAAGTAGTCCTAGGTTTTTTGGGTCTTAGAGTAGAAATTCATATTAGTCTATTTGTTGGGTTGTGATCATTGAAAGGAGTAGTATTTTCGGTACATGAAATGTATATCATAAAAGTTTGTAGAAAACTTGTTAATGCGAAACATTAAGTTACTATGGTTTTGGGAAAATATGTGTTTTGGATACACATATAGGTTACCAGAATCTCATTGTCATGGGTTTTTCCAATGAGATGAGAATGACATAGATTATAGAGGAATAAATTTCTACTAGGACTGCATATTTCATTTGGAGTAATGATTTATGATTTGTGAAAACATGTGAAATTTTGAAAAAATGAAGAAATTCATTTCAAATGAGTGACTTTCAAAAAGGGAATAATTGATGTATTTTGAAAATGAGATGATTTTCAAAAGATTTTTTTTAAAAAAAAAATGGATGAATGTGGAATGATTGGCTTTTGTAAACAATGTGTGATAGTTGATGTGAGAGAACATTAAATTATAAGACATTAGTTTCTATGGAGTGAGAATTACCATGTTTTTCTTTATTTCGAAAATGGAACCAAGTAGGTATTAGAATAACTGGTTAGCCGAGGGCAATGGTAATTTTGTTGCACCTGATCCACATGTGAAAGAACTATTTTTCAAAGTCATCGCTCTATGTTTTCAAACTGTGGAGTTAGACAACAACCAAATACTCTATATACAATATCTTTCACTATTGTACATCAATGTGGAAGAATTGTGGTAGTCTTCATTATATGATGTGAGATCTCTAGGAATAACATGATGAAGAATGAAGACTCCAATTCTAAAGGAGTTGGAACTCATCGGAAACAAACCAAAAAGGAAACTAACATTTCTCCAAGAATAAATATAAAGGACGGTTGTTTTCATGGTGTATCATTAAGTCACATCATGTGATATTGTAGAACACAACCAGGATCATGAAATAATATCAACAATATGGGGAATTTTACGTGCTTTGGTTGTAGTGCTCTGAGTTCAGGTGCTCAAGAAAATTCTCAAGCATTGCAAACATATTATACTTTATTAGAACAAGCAGAATAGCTGGAAGGTAAAAAAAGCCAAATGCTGCAACGATTCCATTATATGGAGATGAATATATTCTCATGGATGATTTTTCAAGACTATATTCTAAGAGATTCATGATTCATTTGAATTCTACCCATTGCATGTGATGTTTGATTCTTGTGTATCACATTCATTCATTCATTCTCCTGTTATTAACTTGTTATGATTAAAAATTTAGATGGTTCCTTATTTGGTAAACACCAAACACTTCTTGGAAGAACTGAATGTAGAGCATTCTTTTTTTGAGGTTGTTCTATAACTGTTGATGGAGATGAGATGATGCATGACTTCTTAGTGTTGGATATGGATGTCTATGATATAATACATGGTATGGATTGGTTGGCAGTATTCGAGACTGAGATCAACTATTATAGGAGGATATTTAGATTCATGATGGACATTGGAATCAAGCATATTTTTGGAATAGAGGAGGTTGTAAAGAAAGGTGAAATGGTATTGTTGTCTCTAATGGGGGGGACAATATTTTATTTGATGGCAGTGTTGACTTTGGCATCAATGGAGGATACTGAAGAATAATGTTTTCTCACATTTGGAGATCAATTTATAGATTCCATTCCAAATAAAATCATAGGGTTACCACATCCAAGGGAAATGGAGTTTATGATTGATTTCCTTTTTAGGAACACTCTTATTTTACATCTTTGTTATAGGATAGAACCAATAAAATTATGAAAACTGAATGTGCAATTGAAGTCCAAGAGTGAAAGGGTTTCATTTGGCCCTGTATGTCTCTATAGGCAGAAATGATCTTGTTTGGGAAGAAATCATATTGAACTATAAGGCTACATTTGTATTATCGCATGCTTAACCAAGTTATGAAAATGAATATTTATCCACATCCATGCATTAATGTTATATTTGATCAATTGAGGGGATCTCAGTGGTTCTCCAAAATTGAATTTGATCGGGATGTCATCAATTGTGAGTTTGGAAGGATTATATTTAGAAGGTGGATTTTAGACAAATATATGGACACTATGAATATATAGCCATGTGTTTTGGTCTTATTAACACACAAGTAGTCATTAAGGCATGGACGAATAAGATATTTATGAATTATCTAAATTCATTTCTTTTGGTGTTTATAGATGACATATTGGTGTATTCAAGGAAAAAGGATGAGCAAGAGAAACACATTGTGACAATGTTTTGAATGTTGAGATAGGATCATTTGTATGAAAAATTTTCAGTGTGTGAATTTGTTTTACATGTGGTACACATTCATGGCCATGTAATATCTAAAAGGTGTCTTAGTGTAAATATAAAATATAGAAGTTTTGAACTCATGGAAACCTCAGAATATTGTATTTGAGATACATTGTTTTCATAGCCTATCGGGTTATTATAGATGCTTTATTAATATCTTCTCATAACTAACATCCCCAATTACAACTCCGATAATAAATAAGGACCCATTCCAATGGACTGAGGAATTATAAGAGTCATTTTCAAAGAATAATGTTTGAAATACATCGGCAACTATCATGATTTTTTCCCATACCAGGACAGGGGGTATGTGGTGTACCATGATGATTCATGATTGGTATTGGGTTGTTTTCTCATGAATGTATACCATGTTGTGGCTTCTGGTTCAATGAATTTTAGGGGGGATGAGATGTATTACACAAAACAAAATTTGGAGTAATATATGGTAATTAATGATTTGAAGACATAGTGTAACTATCTCGTCGGTGGGAAATTTACTATCTTTACAGACCATAAAATCATGAAACACAATTTCTCACAACAATTTTTGAATCAATGAAAAAGGATACGGATTGAGTGCCTCTAGTTATTGTAAATTTACTTCATGTATACACAGGGGAATTGGAATTTAGTGGGAGATGAATTTAGAAGAAATTCATACACTCCGTTGGAAAAAGAAGCATTAGATGATTGGTGGTTGATGTTCGTCCAATATGACATGCATGTGGAATGTGAAGAGCAATGGGTTGTGGTAGTCATCTTTTTTTGTTGTAGTGGTTTTTAATTTTGTAATGATTGTTACACTGACACAAACTTCTGATTCTGAATTCTTGGATATGAGTTCAAAACTAAATTTTAGGGAGACCGTTGAGGGCAAGAAACTTGATGAGAGTCTATTTTTGTGGTTCATAGATCAGATGGTTCTACCTATGTGTAGTCAGAAAAAAATTATTCATTTGAACCAATTTATAAATGGTCTATACATCCGGGAATATATAATATTTATAATTTAGTGAATGCATAATTTTGGTGGAACTACATGAAAAGGAAAGTGGATGAGATCATTTCAAAGTGAAAAACATGTCATCATGTTGTAGTATAACGTCAAAAACTAAAGGGTATGTATAAGCCATTTACCTATCTCAATGTAGAAGTGGGAGGAGATAGATAGAGGTTTTGTTATTGGTTTCCAGTGAATTGTTCGAAAACTATATGTCATATGGGTGATAGTGGATCGACTTACCATGCCAGCTCCTTTCATTCATACTACATAAAATCATATATTATAGGATTTATCAAAATTATATATCCATGAAGTGGTAAAGTGACATGGAATACTAGTTTCAATAATGCCAGACAGAGATCTGAGGTTCACATATCATTTCTTGAAATTCGTACAGAATTCCCTAGGAACTCATTTGACTATGAGTACAGTGTACCATCCTCAGACTAATGGCCAATCTGAAAGGATTATATAGACATTGGAAGACATGTTGCAGGATTAGTTATTTTAATTTGATGGCTCATTGGAGGAGACAATAACATTAATGGATTAGTTGTAATATAATAACTATCATGACTTGATACATATGGAACCATATGAAGCAACTTATTGGCACCCTTGACTTTCTCCACTATGATGGATGGAAATATGATAGACATTAATATTTGGGAAAAATATTGACCATCAAACAAATAAGAAGATTCATATGACCAAAAAGTGGATGAAGACAGATCATATTCATCATAAATCTTATGTGGATCATCATTAACGATTGTTGTCATTTGGAGTAAGTGATCATCTGTTCTTGTGTATTTATCCAAGGCATGTACATCATTTTTTAAGGTAGAAGTGAATTTTATATCCTCGATACGTAGGACCTCTTGAGATACTAGAATGGGTTGGAGAGGTGGCATATCGTTTGGAATCACCAACATTGTTCAGTTCGGCACCTAATGTGTTCCATGTATCCATGTCGAGTAATTATCATCCTGATCCTGGCCATTTGATCAGATGTGATCACGATGACCTAGAGTCATATGCAATGTTGGTACATACATTAATGAATATTATAGATAAGAAAGATAATTTCTTTCATAGAAAAAGAATCTTTTTAGTGTGGGTTTTATGGAATCATAGTAAGATATAAGAAATTACTTGGGCACATGAGAATGAAATGAAAGAGTAATGGATGATATTGTATTAGGTGTGAATTTTATTTTACTTTTGTAGGAAATAATGGCCAACGGTGGGGATAATGCAGTATACATTGTTTCTGGTATATAACCATTAATTGATTCTTTTAATCTTTATAAAGAGTAATGGTGATGGTTGATTGATTTGGGTGAATTCTAAATATGTTTTTATGGAGAAAGTAGATGCATATGGGTAGAACATGGTTTTTCAGAACCATTTGAATATCCTAAGAGAAATTGTGCACAATTTTAGTGTTGATGAAGTATCTTTTGAATGGTTTCAGCATGGTTAGAGAGACAACGTGAGGAGTTCATGAAGTTATTTCTTAAAGGCCATATCTGAATCATGGTTAGCACATTGATTGACTATTCTTGCAGTATAACCATGCACAAGGACAAATCTAGATCTTTAAAATATGATCTTACTCATTTTTGAGATAAGTCCTCCTATTTTGATCTCATGAGACCCTAATTCTGGATTTTTCTATGTTAATGGTATTTAAACCAATCCCAAGCATTTTTTAGTCAATGTGGATCCCCCATTGGTGTTTCATTCCCGATTCATGTAATAAGTGGCGTTCTTCTTCTCTCTTGAAATTTATCCTTACATCTACTTTGATTTAATATCACATCATCATAGTTTCGTAGATATACATCTACTATGGGTAGATATAAGATTTTGGATATAAAATATGTTTAGATTTGATCTTTATAATAATAAGAGAATATATCTAAGGTGGTTTCATCGAGAATCGACCTAATTTTATTCTCCCTACTTTTTTCAGTTTTTGTTTTCATCAAAACCTTCACGGTAGGGGGCTTCACCCCCAACCCATCTGACTATAATTTATTAGAGTAGTTTCAAATTTTTTAATGGAATTTACTATGAAATTAATGTAATAAATATTTTCTAGTGATTATTTATGGATTTGTTTGAAATTGTGTGATCTTGATTAATTATTCTAAAATTGATTCAGTTTATTGATTTTAAATGGTGATTTTAAAATATGTATTTTCTGAATTTCAAAATTGTTTAATAGAAAAAGGGTTTAAAATAAAAAATATTTTATTGAATTTATTTGGAATTGAAATGGTTTTGATGGAAATGGATTTCAATAAAAAGGTTTTTTTGAAATGGTTTTTTAATATGATCATTGGGCATACTTAGTGAGTGTGTTCAAGTTATATTTAAAGGGATTGGTTGAAATATGACACTGTTCTTTGTTATAGATGTCAATTGGGAAATGAGATATAATTACCTTTGGAAAACATTGTAGATCGACAGGAAACTACTATTGAGTATTGAACTATCATCACCTGGCATACATGATTGGTAGTGTGGATGTGTTGAATGGATTGGGTTCTCCAAAAGGCTTTTGAAAAATGGTTTTAATTCATTTTTAGTTAATTTCATGGGAAAATATCTTGCTTCTACATTTTTTTAAATATCAATTCTATGTTATTGGTTATAAATGGTTTTGGAAACATGATTATATTTAGTTAGAAACTATTTTATGAAATTTTTTTATATAATTTTTTTATATAAATCTTGATAACTCTTATATAATATTGGAGTGATTATGAATGTAATTGGGTAAATACTATTGAGTGTTATACTCACCCCTACGTTGGTAATTTGGTGCATTGGCAGATGATATTTTCCGGAACAAGGGAAAGGGTAATGAAGCACATGTTTTTTGCAACAACTCATGATATTTGGGATGTTAGATGATTGTGGAGATTGTATCTTTTGAATCATAGATTCCTATAATATTTTTGGACATTTATGTTTTTCTAATGTTTTTACATTTATAATAGTTTTGTCTTCCACTATTTCACACTTTATATTGATTTTAATATGAATAATGTAGTTGTGTTTTCATGTTGTTCTTTATGCAACATTTATGGAAATGGTAGTTTATGATATTTTTTGGTTCAGTGGTTTGTTTATTAAAAATAAATCGCATGCCACTTGTATTTGAAACCCTTTGTCATTAATTTCATTCCTTTGGTGTCTTGGAGATGTTTCTTAAGTCTAAGTAATGATTCATTGTATTCACAAGCCAATGGGAATTAGACGATTATTACATTTAATCTGTTATTGTGTGAAAACACCAATATCCTCTATTAACTGTGATGTCTTTAAGAGAAGAGTTAGACATCCACTTACACAAACCTCTATCTAATAGATGTTCAGCATTATATTTTTATATACGACAAACTACTGCCTCACGAAATGATGATTATTTATTTATCCCTTACCACTAATCTTGGTGGCCATTATGACAGACACTCAATTTATATATGTCATGTATTATATTTATTAATTATTTTATCTTTTAAATATTTTTGAAACAAAAATTTTATTTACTTTCAATTTGGTGTTTATATTATAATCTCTTTTGAGGATGTGTTGACAACCTCCCCCTTAAAGCATTGTGATACGTTCACTCACCCCATTTAATGTATTATGGATTGGTTTAATGAACTTATATGAGATATGTGACATATTAATTATTCTATATTAATTATATATATATATATCAACATATATAAAAATATGTTTTTTACATTCTTTGTCAATATGATAATAATAAAAAGAAACAACATTCATGCATACGTACGGCTTACCATATCCAAGAATGTTGTATTCAATTTCATAGTCCTATATTTTAATGATTTTTATAATACATATATACTGGATATAACTATTATATATATAATTTTTTATAGTGTTTTATCATTATATTAGTATATGGACCAAATACCTTACAAACTAAGACACATGCGAAGAACAAAGAGAATATTTCCCAAAGTGAAACATTAACATAATTTTGATAATAATAGTGTAGTATGAGGTAATAATAAAACCATATATAGAAATGTTTATAAGAATATAATTCAGTAAACGATTCATAGTAAACATATATTTATTATATATTTAACCTGTATGAGTACATAGGGATTCAAGACACACGGTTTGGGGATTTAATGTCATATTTAATTTCCGTGAGAAACATATTATGTTCACCAATAATTCAGTTTGTGTGGTGTTTGAGGATAAAATGATTGAAGTAATAGTATATTATACATAAATTTATGGGTATTCACATGAAAATTTTTTGATCCTTCTTTCATGGGTTTTAGCTTTCAAATATTACAAAATCGGTAAAATATTTTTTCCCAATTTTCCTTCATTGAGGGTCATGTTTTGTTATAAACCTAAACTCATCATCGAAATGCATATATTCCCATTTTTAATGAAATTTAATGAATATAAATCATTAATGATATTATAATATTAATTTAATTTTCATTCCAAACATGGAGCGTATGAACACGAGACACCATTTTATAAGATCTTATTGAGACAATCTAGTTGCACTTCAAGATGGTTTATCTTTATAATTTCATTGGTGGAATCATTTAATCCATCTATCAAAAATATTCACGATTTTCCTTATCATATGTTATTTCAAGATAAAATAATTTATTGGTTCCATATACTATTATTTTTTATATAATATAGTTAGGAATTTTTTTTAGGAAATCTCAAATTTACAATTTGTTCGGTCAAAATTTCATTTTTTAAAGGTTTCCTTGAATATTATAACATTAAACTAAATTATTTAAAATAAATTTTCCATTTTTCCTATTACTAATATTTAAATGGTAATATTCATTCCACATTTTAATAAGGCACGTTTCTAACCATTTTACCATGAAAATGGATTATTCATTTTACCTCATACAAAAAAATATCGATATGAAATCTTGTATTTTTTCAAATATCCCCTTGAATTTTTATTAGTGAGAATTATTAAGAAAATATAATTAAATTTTTTATTTGAAGAATGAGGATTTAAAATATTTTTCATTCTTCTTTTATATGTTTTTACAAAAAAAATAGTTTTTAAAATGTTTTCAAGCTACTTTTATAATCTTTCATGTACAATGGTTTCCAAATAATTTTTAATATATTATTATAAATATTCAATGTGTTTTAAAAGAAATGGGATTATAAAATGTTTTGAAGGATATTTTATATTTTTTCAAGGAAATATGTTTTTAGAATAATTTAACGAATTCTTTACAAATTTTCCAGGTATTTTCTATGAAAATTATTCTTAAATTATTTTATGTATTAATAAGACTTTTCAAACAAGAAATGATATTTTTCTAAAGATTCAATTTTGAAATATGGTTCCAAATTATTTTCTATAAAATATGAAATCTTTTTATGATATTCATAATTTTCAATGAAATCATATAATTGTTGCATTCATATATTTTATATGAATGGTTTATACTTAAATTCATGTTCTATATGAAACCCATTTAACTTCCACGAGTAATATTCTTATAGTATCAATTTATTTTCTATTAGTTCCATATTTATGATTTCTAATTTTGTTCATTGGTTATTCCTTAATGAAACTATTTTAAATCCTATATATTTTCCTCAGGTTATGATGTGATGAAATATTAATTAAACTCATTTCATGTCATGGGTTATGATTTGATGTTTACAAATAATTTTTCATTTTATGGTTCATGATATGATTACTGTTTTATTATCACATCACACATATATGAATGGATTTATTATGGGAGGGGTCATAAATATATAACCCAAAAATTCATTGGGTAATGATAAATGTTTTTTGAGATTTAAGGGTAGATGGAATTACATCCCAATCCAAAAATATGAGCATATATGGGAGAAAATATGATTCCTAAAATAAGCAGGAACAATGGGGAACATCTCAGGTCCGAAACCTGAGGCGATATAGGAGGTCATCCCAATCCTGAAAAAGAGGGTACATGGAGGAAAATTCAAATCTAAAAACAATTGGGATCATTGTAGAACAAACCGATCCTAAAACAAGAGGTAAAAAAGAGAACATACCAATCTCAAAACTGGAGGTATTAGGGGAGAACATCCCAATCTCAAAAGTATAGAATACACAACATGACATCCAAATCCTGAAATAAGCGATAACATGGGAGGAAATATGAATACTGAAACAAGAGGGTATAAAAGAGGGAATCTCATCCCTGAGGTAGGTATACATGTTATTAATCCAATCTTAACATGTTACATGTAAGAACACAGTTTTTACTTTGAGGTACAAGTGTCATTTTTTCATTTTCCTATGAGATGTTTTTGTGACAACATAGGAAAACATGGAATGTACTATAATCACATTGCACACGGCCCAACATAGATTTACACACTAAATAATTCTATGTATACACAAGTTTTTTTATGTATGATGTGAATACATTGTGAGTCGGATTGTCTAAAATAATGAGAGAAAAAACCAACAACTCATCGTCAACTTCATAGTAAACATTGTGTAGTCATGTCGATAGGTCCAAAAGAGTAAGTTGGAGGAAAAAAATGCTAAATGAATATTAATGTGAGATACAAATCATGTATATGGACTTACATGCTGTTTATTTGTGTTTTTTCTTAAATAACGTGCAGTATCCCTCCAATAACATTCTAGATAGAAGGTTCTCTCTAGGTTTCACAATTAGTGGAACCAGACGTTCAATATCATCCCAAATCCACTTATAGACTCCGATTCAACCACCATCGGAAGCATTAGGACCCAATTAGTAAGCCCAAAATTTATCATGTTCCATTGTTTCATATTATGTCTCATGAATATGATATTTAAGGTTGAAATATTTTACTTGTTTCGTAGATTTTCTTTTTTTCAATATTGAATTGGATGCAATTGCTGGAAGAGGAGAGTCATACAAGGTCTAGGTTTGTGGGCCTATTCCTTTATTTAAATATTTGGTTGTTTACATGTGTCGTAGTGTCGCGCCCCCATGTTTAGGGTGTCTCAGGGATGTGAATTTGACCATTGTAAATACTTATTGATGTTTAAGTGATTGATTTAATTAATTGAATCATATTTCAGATTGTTTGGTTGGATTAAGGGCCACCCAGTAGGAGGGTTTCCCTTGGATGACCACTGTTTAGCCATTTAGCCTAGGATGCCAATGGGCTTGTCCTTGTTTCCCTTTTTTGGATTATTTATGATTTAATTGATAAATTAAATATTTTACCATGTGATATAATAAATTTTGATGATTCGTGATAGTTTAATTCACATGTTAGTTTGGTTATATAAAATTCCCCATTTGAGTTATTAATTGTTAAATCCTTGTCATTGTTTAATTATATTGTGTTTCGTGATAAAATAAATGTGTCACATGAGTTGATTATTGAAAATCATGTAATAGTGTAGTTTATATGTATTTTTAATTATATGAATTACCCACATTAGCTTTTATTTTTCTTAACCATATAATGGTGTATTTTACATGCATTATTTGCTATGATGATATGTGGATATATCATGCTTGACCTTGAAATATGCTAAAATGTTGATATACTGGTTTTGAAATTGATATATTCTGAAATTTTTATACATTGGGCTTGTCCCTGAACATGATAAAATGATTATACACCAGGTTCTACCTGGACACATATTGAAATGCTTATATACTGGGCTTATCCCTGAATTTAATATGTTGAAATACGAATACTCTGAGCTTCCCCTTGAGACATATTGAAATTGAATGACTTAGGAATCATCTTAGATTCCAAAGAACACTATTGGAATCATTCATTGATTAATTTTTTTTGATAAGCTGTTGAGGTATCTGTTTTTCTCACATCATATAGAGAATGGATGGGCTTAGGTGGGATTCAGGGAAATAGAAAATTCTATGAATTTATATTGATTTAAGAACATGAGATAAATGTAAATAAATTCCATTTCTTGTAGGATTTTTAACTTTTGAGTACTTCTTAGTTTAATTATTTCATTATAGTATATTGCATGCAATATATTTTCACTGATAGAATTGCACCGAACATAGGTTTTTACCTACTGGGATTTAGTCTCACACCCTATTTTGACCATTTTTGGGGCAGAAGATGATTATATTGTTCCCAGTGATGATAAGGGAAATCTGCCTTATACAATTACATTACTTACTGCTTAGGATCAAGAGAGCATGAGACCAAGCTGAGTCTTGATATTCTTCTTTTATTTTAGTTTTTCTTCGTATTTCTTGATACTTATATTATACATGAATGCATTGTATCTTTGCTTGGATTTTTTTTCTTAAAAATGACATGCTACGTTATATTATATATTGAATAATTCTTTGTTATTTATCTTATCAATATTCCACTATTTTAATTAGTTGTATATTGTTCACAGATTCCCCTATTGAATATTATTTATCTAGTTTGTTACACTCTTCCAGTGACTCCATATTTTCTCCACTATCGCACATTAAGCCATTGATACTAGTCGATATCCATTGGTGTTTGGGGAAATGCGCATGAGTCCATGTGGATGATTGGGTACGAGGTACCTTTTAGTGGCATTCTGATCTGGGATGTTTCAAAGTCATATCAGAGGGGTTTATTTATAGTTTTAATTACTTTTAATGAATGATATAAAGGATATTTAATTTGGTAATTTTCTGTCCTCATGAGTATGTTCTCTATATATTGTGAAAATAGAAATTTCATCGAATTAAATAGTTCCTTTGGATTATGAGTTATTACTGTTGATTTGATTTCATTTTTGGGTGACACACTGATATTCATGCTGTGAATATAGATCTCATTTTTGGTTTTATTTTGTCTCATTCCAATGAGATGAGGGTCTTCAATCTCATTCATAATATAGGAACTTGTTAGAAATCACATTCCATGCACACTTTTCATGCCAATTTGGGAGCATTACAGATTTCATGCTTTTTTGATAGATGTCATGTTAGATATTAATGTTTTTTTGATATTACATTGATTGATATATTCGTCGTCATGATAGATGCATTGGTACATGATATGGTTTGATTGGGATGGATTCCAATCTTTGATCCCTAAGGTGTATGTTTCCTCCTAGATTAGAATTTTGTGGGTCATGTTTTAACCGTGTGATATAGATTGTCTTGTTCTTGTGTTTAATTTGGATTCAACGCATTGATTCATTGGGTGTATGGGGCCCCAAGGATCATATTTTGAAACACTATTTATTTATTTCTTATAAATAGGGGAATGAGTGTTGTTTCAGAAGCATATTGTCTAGAAACCCAAAAAACATGTCATGTGATTCTATGAACACTCACAATGTGTTATTTTATTTGAGAAGAATGTTTTCCTTATGAAAATTTCATGTACCCATGTGTACAGTCCATGTGGATATGACCATGTTTCTATCCAAGTGATAGACAACACATGATGATGGTTTTTGGGAGGTTCACACCCTGTTCTTGTTTTACACATCATGTAGATCCATTTTTCAAAAGATAGGAGGTATTTTTCTATTTTTTTATTGTACTAGAACTGAAAAACCACAATACTGAACTTAAACTAAGGATTTCAATTGACCATGTACAGACATGTCTCTCGGATGACCTCTAGTTGAATACTAAGAGAGTGGAAATGATCATACCCCACAGGTATAAGACCATGGGCTACAAGAGGATCATCTAGTTGTTCCATTCCTGACACCAGTTTTTATACCAGATACACGTGCAGATGTAGAGTTTCACGAATGATTTATGAGGATTATTCATACCTTTCAAAGGTAACCGCAGCCAACCACCTCTAAGCTAGAGTAGATGTGAGTGTTACACCATCCTCCTCCTCGTACATTCTCAGGGTATAAAGGACCAAAAAGTTTTTAATCATGGTTGGAACCCATGATTTATATCTTTTAGAAATTATAGATTCTTCTTAAGAGGAAGGATAATCACTCGACATATATGTTGTGTGATTTTTCCCAGATAATTCGGGATGTTTTCACTTGGACAAGGAGCCATTAGGATATGACATCAGATGAATTTTAGGTGGCCTCTTATGAGTATTATTTTTTTGAGATTCTGAGGGCCGACTGAGACTATGAGTTCATATACTTGGAGTAGGGCACACTATAAATTATGCACTCTTCTGTCCATTTTAAAGATCATTAGAGATTTGTACCTATTCTGATGGGTGATGACCTATCAAAATCTAGATGATTCAATGATGGTATCGGCTTTGACATTTGATCACATGTGATTTCATCAGGTTACCTTATCTATTTAATATTGTGAATCATACTCTGATTACTGAGTGAACCCTATGGGAGTCTAGAGGTGTGAGCAAGGGTGGTTCAACAATGAGATATGGAACTATTTTTACCACCACAAATAAGTATGGTCTAGAGATTTTGTGTGGTGACATTTATATTCAGAATGATATTTAAATAGTCTAGTGAGGTGCTACCAGTGCGGAAAGTTGGGGCATACTAAACCTCAGTGCTCAATGTACACAGTTGTGTGCTAATAATGAGAAAGTATGGTCCACATATTATTTTTTAGGACGTTTCCACCAGAATCTAGCAAGGGTATTGACACACTCCACGTTCAAGAGAAAGGTCAGAATCTTCTCACCTATCAATGAACTACAATATGTTATGCTATTCCAATCGAGGGTGTGTTTGTGTTCATGGTATCCAGACCCCATGATCATATTGATATGAGGGATGGACTACTTAGGGTATCCAAGAAGTGTCTCAGGGGCATGGTACATGTCAGACATATGCTGTGCATCAAACCAAGTTGGAGTAGCATCTCAGGCCTTCAAATATCAAAGAAATTATTCTATTCACCACAGTTTTAACCTTTCCTCTTTTTTATACATGGTATTATTTTATATTTATATCAATTCCAATTTTGGAGAGCCTTGGACTTTTTATCTTTACTTATAACGATGTAATGATGGTATACACTCTGTTAGTAATAAGAATGAAAGTTGTGAATTAGTGTAAGGAGTTCCACCTTGAGTTTGGTGGATGTCATTAATTTTTGGATCTCTATGCCTTGGAGATGGTATAATTTATTATTATACTCATAATGGACTAGTTAGTCTCCTTTCAAGCATTTATTTATTGATATATCTACAGGGTTAGTTTTACATCACTATAAGGAAGATTGTTTCTACATAATGGTTAATGGCGTGTCCAGGCGATCCAAGATGGGCTCGAGCATCATTGGTTAGGAGGGAAGACAATATAAATTGAGAGTATATATTTGGATGACTAGGGAACATGTAAGGAAGATTACCCTCCACTAGTTGATTATTTTAGGGACGTTTTCATGTACAACTTCACAGACTTACCTCTGGTCAGAGAGGTGGAGTTCACTATCAAGCAAGTTCTATGAGCTGCACTACTATCCATTTTTTCATACAAGATGGATGCGCTAAAACATCATTATCTCAACATGCAGTTAGAGGATATTGATTCTAAGGGTCTCATACGACCTAGTACATCTCCTCGAGGTTCACCATTCTTTTTTAAAAAAAGGGTGGACAATACCCCTAGGATATGAATGGACTATTAAAAACTAATCTAATTAATGGTTAACAACTAATATCCCTTTCCACAGATAGATGACATGTTTGACCATATTTGATGAGATCATGTGTTCCCAATGATTTACATAAGGTCGAGATGTCACCTCATACGTGTTCAACTAGAAAACATACCTCATAAATTCATTTTTAGTAGGTATGGACTTTATGAGTAGCTAGTTAGGGCTTTTGTTCTCATTAACGTGCCAACAGTTTTCACGGTACTGGTAAACCACATGTTCCATCCATACCTAGATTCCATTGGGGTGGTTTTCATGGAGAAAATCTTGGTGTATTCTCAAAATCTATTTGACCATGCCTAGTATCTTGAGTTCTTCTAGGTTACACTGCGAGAGCATTAATTATATGTTATGCTCGCCAAATGACACTTTTTGATGGATCAAATTCACTTCCCAAGGCATTTCATCTATGTGATAGGAGTATCGGTGGGCCTAGAGATGGTGAGGGATATAATTTCTAGGGGACAACCCAATAACATTTTTGAGATAATGAGTTTGTTTTGGCGACTACAAGAATTTTATACATGGCTTTTCATTCTTGGAAGTGCGGCTGACATGCTTGACTAAGAAGCGTGTGAATTTTGAGTGGTCAGTTTATTGTAAGACAGTGGATCAAGACAAAAAGGGGTGTTCATATTCATAAACAATACTGATATTTCTAGAGACTTGTAGGAGTTACACCGTATACATTGATGAATCAGGTATTGAGCTTGGAGGAGTGCTTATGTAGGGGGACCGAGTTGTTTCGTATGGGTCACAAAAGTTGAGGCCACCTGAGAAATATTACCCTATACCTAATCTAGAGTTAGGTATAGTTTTTTCATTCCTTTCTATGTTGGATACATTACTTATTGGGAGAGCACTTTCTGGTGTACGAGGACCACAAAAACATCAAGTACATATTTACGTGGTGATATTTGAATTTGAGAACGTAATGGTTTGTGGAATCCATTAAATAATTTGATTATAAACTTGCCTATATGCCTTTTAAAGGGAATTCAATAGATAACCACACTGATCAGGAGGACTAAGATATAGGCAATGAAGGATCCCATTGGTGAGTGAAAACTTATGGATCTATTCTATAAGATGCATTTGAAGGTGAAAGGAAAATAGGTTCAAAAATTTATTTTATCTATATTTTTTCCCTCTACTCTAATAGATCAACGGTGAATGGTGAAGATATGAGATTAAATTGGAAATGAATGAGACCAGTGGTGAGTGGAAAATTATGGATCTGTTCTATGAGATTTGTTTGGAGGTGAACAAAAAATAGGTTCAGACAATTATTTCTTCAAAAAAATTTCCCTCTACTCTATTAGATCGGCTGTGAATGATGATGATATGAGATTAAAATGAAATAGAACTACGAGATAGGGTTTTAGTAATGGACCCTACATCTGGATGGATGGTAGTAGATGATGAGGTGTCGTGTATCCATGGACGTGTGTGGGTTCTAGGGGATATATGGGATGATTTGATGTGGGATTTTCATGCTTCATCATGTGAAGTTCACCCTAGAGTTACCCTGATTTAACCTGACATGCGACGTTAATACTAGTGGTTGAGTATAAAGGGTGACATAGTTGACTTTTTACGAGGTGTTTCACTTATCTCTAGGTTAACACGGTATTTAAAAGACCAACTGGGAATTTACATCAGTTACCTATTCTGTCGTAGAAATGTGATGATATCGTTATGGATTTTCTGACTTGGTTACTGAGGTCCCCAAGAAGAAACAATGTTGTGTGGGTGGTAGTTAATAGGATTACTAAGGTCATTCAATTCATGCAGATCAAGGTGACCTTCAGTGTTGATGAGATTGGAAGGATGTATATTCATTAGGCGATACGACATCATGGGTCAATCATTCTATCATTTCATATAGGGACTACCACATTACATCTCGTTTCACGAAGATTATTTATAGATAGTTGGGTTCAAAGGTGCTTCAGAGCACAAAATACCACCCTTTGACTAATGCCCAAAAAGAGCATACAATACTAGTGCTAGAGGACATGTTCTGAGCATGTGACATTGATTTTTGGGGATTTTGGGAGATGCATATTAGACTAGTTTAATCTTCTTAAAATAAAAATTTTATGGAGACTATAGATACAGAACCATATAAGGATTTATTTGGTAGACAATGACGTTCTCCCATGCGCTAGTTAGAGGTATGTGAGGCAGGTTTAATGGGACCTCTTCATGTGAAAGGGATTTCTAAGCAGGTCCAGCTGATTCATAAATAGATGTATACAACACAGTACCATCAAAAATCATATGTTGATCAACATAGACGACCTCTAGAGTTAGAGGTAGGGGATTAGTTTTTATTACGTGTTTCTCCACGGATGGGACAACAACATATCCATAGATAGGGTAATCTTTCACCATGATATTTCGGGCAATTCTAGAATCTAGGGAGGGTCAGGTAGGTATCAAATTGGTTGTAGTTTTATCAGAGGTACTGATCCAGTCATGATGTCTTCCATGTGTCATAGCTATGTTACTATAATTCATATCAGTCACACGTTTTCCTTCCTGAGGAGGTTGAGAATTAGATTGATGCATCCTTTTAGGAAAATCTAATTCGAATAGTTGAAAAGACACATAGGTTTTTTATAGTCGTCCAGTTCCTCTTGCATTGGTTCTATGTTAGCATGCCCGAGTATATGACAAGACATGGGATAGGGTGGTCGATGTATGTGCTCAGTGGATGGAGTTATTGTTAGATATTTCTTCACCACCCTTAGAATATAAATTCATTGATGAATTTCTTTAATGGGTGATATTTTTGAGAACCATGTTCATACATAGTTGTAAATGATTATAATATTATTTCCCTATAGAGTTGTTTTTGAAAAAATAGGGGAAACTATGAATGTACAAGAATCATATTGTCACATAGAGAGACTCAGAGTAAATTATTGTGTAATCATAAGTACCCACCATTTATTTTGGCTGTGTATGATGGGAATACATGGTGTATGAAATGTCAGAAAGCAATAGAGGAAAACCCAACAATACACAGTGTACTTCTTAGTACACACTGTGTAGTCCTTTCGGAAGGCCTTGGAAAGTATGTTGGAATAAAAACACTACCTAATGAACAATAAAATGATATAAATGTTGTTTATGTAGACATATGTGTTTTATATTTGTATTTTTTCATAAAATTGGATGTATCCATCCAATAACATTCTGGAAGAGAAGGGGCTTGCAATGATTCACAAACAACAGCTCCAGACCTTCAATCTCCTCCAAAATCACTATACGAACTCCGATTCAATCACCATTACAAGAACCGGGACCCGATCTGTAAGACCTAGATTTTACTTTATCTGTTATTTCTGATTCCACCTCATGACTAAGTTATTGAATGTTTAATGTTTATCATTGTTTCGTAGATCTCTGTTCTTCTAGCTTCTGTAGGAGGATGATGTTAGATGAGGAGACTCATACATAGACTATGTAGGTAGTCTTATGTCATTTGTTAAATTTCGAGTAATTTATATGTATTGAAGTGCCACACACACATGTTTTGGATGTCACTTGGTTTAAAATATTTTACTTATTAGTTCTTTATTACATTTATGTGATTGATTAAATTAATTGATGCATGTTTGAGCTTTTTTGGTTTGATTAAGAGCCAACCCATAGGGTTGTTTCCCTCAGATGACCATTGTTTGGCCATTTTCTCTAGTATGCCGATGTTCATTCATTTTATTCCCTTTTTTGGGTTTTTTATGACAAAATTGGTAAATTAAATGATTTCCCATGTAAGATAATAAATTTTCATTATTTTTAATAGTTTAATTCACATGTTATTCATGGTATATAAAATTTCCCACATGAGTTATTTAATTCTAAATCCATGTTGTTGTTTAATAAACATGTGTTGAACAATAAATGCAATGTTCTAAATGATTGATTATTGATAACCATGTAATATTTTATATTTCACATGTTGTTTATTATATGAATTTACCATGTGAGCTATTATTATTTTTTAACATGTTATTGTGTTTTTTACATGTTTTTTACTATGTTACAATTCAAATATACTGATATTAACATTTCAATATGTTGAAATGATGATATACATGGATTAACACTGAAATTTTCTGAAATGCTTATACACTGGGCTAGGTCCAAAACATGCAAAAATTCTTATACACTGTGTTTTACCTTGAGACATGCTGAAATGCTTATATACTGGTATTTACCCTAATTTTAATATGCTGAAATGAATATAAATTGGTCTTGGACCTTCGATATATTGAAATGGAATGGATTATGACGTGTATTCCATCCCTAATAACAAGCTTGGATTTAGTTGTTAAATATTTTTTTAGACATCTTTCTCGGGTATCGTTTATGCTCACTTCATATTGGGGATTTATGGGATTATGTTGGATTCTAGGACTTATATAATTAGATGAATTAGAATTGATTAAAAAATGATATTAATCTAAATGAATTATAGTTCTTGTAGGATTGTTTACTTTTGAGTAATTTCTAGTTTAATGATGTTCTTATTTTAATCATGATGTCTTATAGTTTCACAGAAAAAGTGACACAAACTATAGGTGGTTGAGAACTATGATATAGTCTCACCCCTATTTGAAAAATGTTTTAGTCCCATGTAGATTATATTTTTTTAGGTGTTAATAAGATAATGAAATGTTCTACATGTACATGAATTACTGCTTATGATTAGTGGAGTATGTGACCATGCTGATGATTGTGATGCTTCAGGTATTTATTTTTTATCTATGTTCCTTGATACTTGTATTGTACATGACTAAATTTTGTAGTGTTTTTTCTATTTTCATAGAAATAACAGGTTGCATTATCTTTTGTATGGAACATCACTCGCTTATTTATATAATTATTCATATGTTGTTTATTGTAGTTGTGTATTGTTTACTACATCCACTATTGAATATTATTGCTCCACTAAGTTACACTCTGACTATGATGGAATGGATTCTAAAATATTTAATATTATTCCCTCACTACTATTCAACAACTTCAAGCATTTGGAAAAATTCTCTTAAAGAAATGTGGCCAACCAGGTACAGGACAACATTTTGTGGAATTCAGATCAATGACGTTACATTATAAAGGTCTTGGCAGGCCACCCTGAGTAAGGGTTTTTATATTTATTTTCCACAATCCAATAATTTTTCAAAAATTATTCTCTGATAGATTCTATTCATTATTTCCTTCTAATTAATGCCTCATAAATTTACAATCGTTATTATGATCTTTGATATGCAAGGTATGGCCTTCCGATCTTATGCTCATGTTCCATACCGTTTTATTCTTGTTATGATGTTTCATATTCATTATTCACCCTTACTAAAAATATGTGCTCACCCATTTCATATGTTTCATAAGTAATTTTTATAATGCATAACATTTTTATTATGTAACCAAAATTTTTAATTTCCAATAAATAATATTTATTATTTAAAATTTGAGCATATAGTATATATAATATTATTTAAATAAAACTACATTTTTTGAATATACAATGAAATATTAACATTGGTTAAAATTTTGCGAGTATTTTGACAATTTTGGCCATGGGGGTGATATGTTAAAATACAATTTTTATGAATATTGTAACTATAACAATTTAATAATGAAATGATCATGACCGATTTTTTTAAATAAATCTTCATTGTAAAAATTTTATTTTTGTAATAACATAATTCATAATGAGTTTCTTTTAGAAACAATTTTATAGAATTTTGGTAACCAAAACACTGTCATTTCTAAAAAATAGGTTTTATGTGTTATACATGTACCATATTATAATTATTTTTAATCATATTTATAAATAATATCAATAAAAATGCATTTGAAATTCATAATTAGAATTTATAAATTATGTAATAAGGGAAGTTTTATTTTTATTCAATAAAATTATCCATGTCAAAAAATCAGTATCCACATTATTGTAAAATTATGTAAAAGAATAAAATTAAAAGGTAAAGACATGAAAGCTAAAAAGATGAAATATAAAAGGGTATTTTAGGACTTCAATGTCGTTAAAATTCATTATATCATTATTTATCAACATAATTAATTGTAGTTAATGGAACTAAAATTATTTATCCTTAGTAACCAAATATTTATTATTTAATCCCTTAAAAGTACCCTCCACAAGTATAAATACCCACCAATTTTCACTCAACTCTCTATATCAAATCCATTAAACATGAATTACTTATAAATATCCCTATAAAAATTCAATCTAGGGTGGTTTTAATGTTCTTATTACCCTCTATCTAGATTTAAGAAGCATCCTCCAAAGGTATGTGTCATCCATCATAATCTTTCATTTTCAAGAACAACACTTTTTTATATCATTATTTTAATTTTTTTCAAATATTATCATACAACCATTTAGAAGGTATTAAATTCTATTTTATATATTAATAGTGCTACATTTTTTATTCACTCCAATTATATATTATTTATCAATCTTTATAATGAATAAATGTTATTATGGTGGTATATCCATCCTAAATTTTTGTTAGTATAGTGTGTATGGGGTTTTCTAATAAAAAATATTTTGTATGGATACTAAATGTAGGTGTCGCTATTTTTAAAATGATCCTAGGGTTCATGCCCAGGAAAGCAGTTAGTAAAGTATATTCTATTTAATATCCTAATGCACGACGAATGGGACATTACCATGCATCTAGTTTGACACTATTGAAAGATACATTTTGATGATCTACATTCTATCTAAAAATTACTATGAATGATTTATTTCTCATTTCGTTGGTCTACAACCTTTGGAAATTTCTATATCTAGATAACGAAACACCTTAACACTATAGTCCTTTTTAACACACATGAATAAAATATTTTACACATCACATGTGAAGGGGGTTTATTTAAACCCCACAAATACTATGTTATTCCATAGATATTTCACCTAGATATCATTATTGATTATTTGAATGGGAAAAAAACGTTCATACAATATTATATTTTTATATGTGGAATTTTAGTAAGATATGTCTCATCAAACCATTAATATATTAATTTATATTGTCTATTGTGTGAATATTATTCGATGTGATCAATTATTATGATATAGAATGAAATTAACATTTTATTTTATTGGTGGTTCCTATAATTATGTAACCCCTCAGTGCAGTGAATGGTCCCATGAGACCAATATTATTTCGAAATTTTAGCATACTAACCTTTTATATATGATTTCATGGAATAAGGTATTGATGGAATATTTAAGATGACCTACTTTATCAATTCCAATCACTAAATAATAAATTTTTGGTATCCTAAAATTCATTCATTATTTTGTTGGACATGGATTTATTTATGATATTAGTTCCAATGATGTTTCATAACTCATTTTTTTATTCATTCCATAATGTTTTTTGTGTAACAGATTTTGTTTTATGTTTCCCACTTACTAAGTGTATAATCACACCCCATATAATTTTGTAACATTTTCCCTAGGAATCCATGAAGAGTACAACGTATGAAAAATGAATTAGATGTAGAATAATATGGTTTTGATGTATTAATATATTAATTTTATGTTTTCAATTATTGTTAAAACTCATATATATATATATACCTAGATTCATGAGTCTTCTATTCTACTAGATCATATAAATTTTTATCTATCTACAAATATAATAAATCAACTAATGTTTTTAGGGTATTAGAATCTGGGTTGTTGTAGTTGGTTGAGGAGGAATGTGTATTAAAACCCATAAGAACATGATTTATATAAATATAGTTTGATCCTTATAAAAAATGATCATAGTTATCTTAGATTAAAACATAAAGACTCATAATTTAAACAATATGTTAATTAATATATTATTTTATAGTTTATTTATATTTCATTTCATAAGAGCATAGTTTTTAATTATTATTTTTTGAATATTCATGATAACATTGGGATATTTATTTAAGGAATAATTTAAGATGATGAGAAAATGTATCCATAAATAAACATAGATTCATATAAGACAAATATAGTTTGATATGAAATTACACTAGTGTAAAATTAGGGTACCTTATACATTTATAAGAAAGATTGCAAAATATATGTATATACATTTATTCATGATAGATATTGTTGATCACCCATGAATAACTATTATTTATTATTTAAATATTTGAAATAACAGGTAGTAAATAAAACATTAATTTATTTGTTGGTAGATCATTTCATGTATTAATAATGTATTCGAGTAGAATATTCTTCTTTTTTCAACATATAATGTAAGAAATTTTGCACATCTCTCAAATCCCAATTGAATGCTTTTAGTGAAATCATAATTTAATAAATATAGTATGTGTGATCATGAAGAATTTTCTCAATTTTAGATCACATGATTGTAAATGTATAAAATATCCAACTCTCATCTTATTATTAGATTGTTTTAATAGTCATCAAAATATTTTTTCCAAATTTTAGAGAAAAATATTTCTCAAAATAATGAATTTAGGAACTAACACAATGGTATTTATAAATAATTCAAAATGTGAGTTCTCAAATATGTATTACCATGTATTATAAATCCATATAAGAGGGTTATTTGAAATAATCATGTATCTATCATATTTTCAAAATTAGCGGATTTTATAATTTTTTTTGACGAATTATTTTTTCAACAATTTTGATTTGATCATGTAAGAAGGTTTTATGCATGATAGGAGTAAATTGATATTGCAAGATTATGTGTTTAATATCCACAGATACATAATCCATTATTTGGTGTTCAAATTAGTTAAATTGAAATTCCACCTATGCTCATGGGAAAATGTATTTAAAGAATTTAGAAACCTTATGATTCACTATGTCAACTCATAGATCAAGCATAATACGCCATTGATCCTTCAAAAATGAGGACACAATTTGAGTAACAAGTGATAATCATATTAAAGAGGCATGCATCTATAAAATCCTATGACACATAACCATAAAATGAATCATATTTGGAATAAGTGGTTGAGAATACTAGTACATAAATTTTATGGTAAAAAATATATGATATATTTTATTATGTAAGATATAATGATTTTTATATCAATAGAATCTATATAATGAGTCATAATAACAATTTATATTCTCCAAGTTATCATTATTATTAATTAGTATTCTAAATTTCAATGATGAAATATATTTAAAGTGTAGAATGTTACACCCAAAATCCCAATGATATTTTTAAAATTTTCAGTTCTAAAATATAAATATAAATGAAAAATAAATTAATTTATTTTATTAAACAATATATTTTTAAACAAAGTAATTCATTTACATATTTTTCAATTACAAAATAAATTTCTTAATTATAATTGATTTAGAAAATTGGTTTCTCACATGCTTAGTGACAAACTATCACGTTTGGCATGTCCATGGGTCTCGAACCAACAACTGAAATAAGACATGGGTGTATCTCATATTTTAATCTGATTTGCTACCATAAATTTATATTATATAATTTTTATATTTAATAATATATATATTTTATTATATTTTGAATTATTTTTAATTTTATAGTATTTTTTTATTATATTCATGTTATTAAGTGTTTTATATTCACATCTATCAGTAACATGGTAATTATAATTTAATAGTTGAAATTTTTTGAATCAAGGCCTCATTATATAAATTGTATAAAATAAAACCATTAGAGATACACTCATATATACTTTTTTGTTTTATAAAATGTAAATATTAAATCATTATGTAGTTCCAATTTATAATATAATTCATTTAATTTTATAGTTTTTTTATCACATTCTATGTATTTGTTTATGTACATTAAAATTTTCTTTTTTAATTGTTAACCAAAATGATTCATAATAAAAATTTCAATAAAAATTATATCTATATTATTTTACTAAATGATCACATCTAATAAAATATCCACTATTTCTAGTGGTATACACATTGTGGTACAATTTCATTTCATAAGATTAATAGACAATATGTGTTGATATAGATTATTAACATTTCAAATTAAAAATGGTTAAAACATTTAAGAATATTAAATTCATAAAGAAAACTCCATAGTCAAAATTCAATTATATATATCCCTCCTACGATAACAACTTTAATGATCATGAGATGTGTCAGGAAAATGATAAACATTATAAAAGAATGTGTAATAACCTTTTAAAGAGATCTAATGAGTGATGAAGTGATAATGGTGGTGTATTTATAGGGGAATATGTTTATTTTTAATGATGAATGTTATCCAAAATGGTATGTGGGAATTATTAGAATTATTCAATATGATAGTTTTTCATTATTATGGTTGGTTATTTATATACAATTTGTTGACTTTTATAATTATTTTATGATACAACTAAAATTGTATAATTTATGGAGACTATAAATATATTTAGTTAACTATATGTTTTATAGTACATATATATGTTTTACAGAATTTATATTTTTCATAAACAATATTATAATATTGTTTTTAAAATATATAATATTTTTAACAATTAATAATTTTTTTAGAACGGTCATAATGTTTATTATCCTATCTAAATAATTAATTTTAACTAAATAAGGATTCATATTTAATGATAAAAATTATCATATATAGATTTTTTAAATAAATATATTTTATATACAATTCAAATCAAAATTAACATATCATAAATTTTTTAGAGTAGTTTGAAAATGATTAATTTTGGGGAGAAAAGTGAAAATACAATTTTTTTTCAAATACCATAAATACTAAAATATAAGGGTGAAATTATCATATCATAAAATATATTAATCATTCGTCTTTTTCAAAATTTAATTTTAGAATGTTTATAATTAATAATGATTTTCTTTTCAAAACACATTATTACAATTTTATAAATAATGATTTTATCCTTCATATAAAAACTAGTTTTATGTGTTATGTTTTTATCACATTAAAAAATAATTTTTCTCACTTTTGAAATTCAATCAAATAAAACATATTGAATATGTTGAATTAAAATGTATAAATTAAGCAATATTGGAAATTTCATTTTTATTAAAAATTATCATGGTTAAAAAATAGTAACAACTATATAGGTTAAATAATGTAAAAAGTAAAAATTAAATGGTAAGAACATAAAAAATATATAACAAAAAAAGTTAAATTGCTGGTTGACTGATTTAAAATTATTAAAAACAATTTCTACCTTTATTCATCAATATAATTAATTGAATTTTATTCCACCCAATATTGGTTATCCTTATTAAAAATAATCATTATTTAATCCCACGAAACCACTCCTCCTTATGTATAAATACATACCCATTCCCTCCTAACTATCTAAAAAATGACGTTGAGAATGTATCATCTCCAAATATACACATAAAGAGCCTCCCAAATGTGTTTCTAATGTTATAAGGATTTTCTCTCAGACTTTAGGAAGCATCGTCACGTGTTAAGGGTCTTCTATCCTCCTCTTTCCTTTTTATGTATAATAATTTTTATTATAATGCCCTTATAAAATCATGTTCAATAACCAGATTGACATTATTTTATTGTTTTTATCATCAATGTTATATGTTTATCATGGTATATTGTTTATTACAACCATTTATATCATTTTCATAATCCTTTATAATTCCCAAATGTTATTGAAAACATAAAAGCGTAAAAATTTTAGTAATTATCATGTGTTTATTTTTTCCTAGAAATGAAATACATATTCGGATAGTAGAAGTGTACATGGTTTTTTCATAGATTAATAAATGGGTTTTAAACATGAAATGGGTTGGTTAGGTATATCATAAACATCACCCCGATGAATAGTCAATAGGCGATCAATACATATCTGGTCTGACACTCCTAAGAGTTATTCTTAGATTAACTTCATGATATTTATGAATCATTATTAATGATTTTTCTATCAATTAATTATTCATTTACATTTTTAAAAAAATGTATCCATCCACCAAGACACATCGACACCATATTCCATGTGAACACCCAGATACTAAAATCATGTATTTTTTACATTAATGGCTGTTTAATTGACCATTGTGAATCTCTAGTCATCCCATACAGATTTCACCATGTTTAAATTATTAATTTATTGGTTTCAAAAAATATTTTCATACAATATAATAATATGTTTTATAAGGAAAAATCATTTATGATATTCCACATTGGCCCATATAGAAATTTATTTATGTTTTTCATTATTTGAAAATTAATCCATGTAATCATTTGTTGTGTTATTGAATGAATTAAACATGTTATTTTATAGTCGTGGCCCTAAATAATATAATTTCATAATGTAATGGAAGGTATCATTATGAAATTATGATGGGGGAATGAGAGATTCCATGAATTTCTGGTATGATGGTTAGGAATAATTCTGTTAAATTGTCTCTTCTATAATGTCTGTTTTTGTAATAGCATCCAATGTACCCTACCACTATGGTGAGAGTTTGAACTCACCATATTTCATTACTTCCATTTTTACTAGGAAATGAGAAGGACTACTGTGTATGAAAAAAATATTTTATGGATGATATTAATCTTCTTATGTATTCAAAAAGTGTATTTAGTATTATCACTGTAATATAAAAGTAATTAAATTATCTTGTTTGTCAAGGATACCTATATATTAGATCCTATATATTTTGATCTATATACCAATATAATAAAATGAAAACCACCACTAGGGTATGGCAGTTTATGATGTTATATTAATTTAAACAATATCTACGACCAATTACTTTTTATTTATTTCTTATAACGTTTCTATTTCTTTGTTCATTGATATACCCTCTATGTTTGTTATATAAAATTCTATTCCCAAAGAAGTCATGGAGTGCCACATTGTGTTCTTATAAAATAGGAAATAGATATATTCCAAAAAATGTATTATGTTTTTTTTCAAATCCTTTAGAACAAACATACATAAAGATTTAAAATTTCACCTTCAAAATGTCCCATTTTATTCTAATTATTGGTCCACATTAAGATTAATACATTGGGAGGGATCTAAATCTTTATAATTACAAATTTACAAACTATATACCCTTATTATAATATTGTTCACATTATATGGGAAAAAATGTTTCTTATCTGTTATATTCACACTATTAGAAACTAAAATAAAGAAAAAAATAATTTTTTTATTTGTTTACCTTAATACGGATAGTTGAAGAGGAATACAAAGTTAATATGCTAATGTATAAAAATACTATATCACATTACTAATTTTTATTTCTCATAAATTAGTGGTCTCACTAACCCTCCAATGTCCCTATTCATCTAAATTTCAAATCTCACTATATATCATCACATGGAGTTTCTCATTACTCTATGAAAACCATAATCTTCATCAATAGATAAGAAGGTGGATACACATCATTAATTTTTTGTAACTTCTACCCAATCTAATGATGTTCCAATAAAATAAATTTTATTTAAGTTCGTCAGCATTGTTCTCCTTCAATATTTAATTAAATAATGAAATTTATTATGAATTAATACCCTATAATCCTCTTATAAGCTCTCTAATATTATATTTATCCCACCACGTTGAACTTTTTTGTGTGGTTGTGGATAATAAATCCCCACTAATTTATAAAAATGGGCCTAATCACTTAATGATTCCTCCTATATATTGGGATCATTACTATTTTAGTTCTATATAAAATGTTGTTGTTATGGGAAATTAACATAAAATCAATGGAATCTAAATTTAGGAATAATATTCTTGTCAATATTATAGTATTTACAATAATATATTGGATTCATTATAATAGAACCATCTATGATGTATAAACTGATGACTAGAGTAATACCACACTGTATCCACCTAGATCATGACATATAAATGAACATCATTGATTTTTCTTTATTATAGTCTCTTATTTTTCAGTTCTTCCATGTATAATCAATCAGATCCATAAAAATTGTTTTCGATTCAATGAAACCAAAATTTCCATATGATAACCTTAGAACACACAAGGATTTCTATGATATGATATTCTATTCTACAATTTTAAGACCATCATGGTTTGGGATCACCATAAAATATTTTTCTTTTTTATTCACACATTATATAATGCTAGTGACTACTATAATGTTATAATATTTAATTCAGTATAGCTTGAACATAGAATATCCCCCATGGGGATTGAAATATTATTATTCCTATAGAGATGATTTTCACCTATCATTTTCCTCTATAATTTGATACTTTAATCTCTACATTAGACTAAAACAATCTTCCCCCGTCATACATTCATTTATAAGATCTTTGATTAAACCCTATCGACACCTCTTAATGCATCATTCCAGTTTAACCAGCACTAGTTCTCATATAAATCTTCCCATGAATACTCTAACATGGAAGGATAATAGATCCTACTAATTTTTGTAGCACATATTGATTTTAAAAGAACATCATTTTTTTAGAGTAGTCAACACAAAACACTATGATTAAATGAACCATGATATATTATTAATTTTATTTTAAATATGATCATTTTAAAAATGGTGTTAAATGTTAGGGTATGAATATGATTAACTGAATTATGAAATATATATAATGGTTTTATAGTTATAAATTTATTTATTAGTCCATTGGAAATGAGGATTCAATTATTAATAAAAGTACTCTTTTTTTAAAAAATAAATTTAACTATGTTATGTCAGAAAATGTATAATATTGTTTTACATTTTTTGAAAATATAATTTATTAAATTATATTAATTTTTGAATTTATCACACATATATTATCTTTGAATAATGTTATTGAATTTTTTGAAATATATTAATTCTACAATGATTAGTAAAAAATATATTTCTTTAAATACATTTATTAATTTAAATTAACTATAATTAATTTAATTTTATTTCAAAATAGTATAAATATTATTTATTTACATGTAATTAAATTAATTACCTTTTGTACATTATTAGAATGGATTATATTATATGATTATTCTTAGGCCTAAAAATACATATTTTAGAAAACATTTTTAAAGTAGATAATGTTTCTCCATTGTAATTAATTTTAAACACCCATAATTAGGGATTATTTAATGAAATTTATATTTTATATATACATTTATATCCATTTAAATTATTTTTATTATTATTACTTGATATATAGTTAATAAAAAAACTTCTTAACCTTGTGAAAAATGTATTTCATTAAAAACAATCCATTTTCAACACTTCTACGTGATTAATTTAAAATTATATTTTTCCACTTATGTGAGTGTAATTTGGAAAAATGTATTAAATATTTTGATTTGTTATAATTTATATTATTCAATATTATTGACTAATATTTTTGCTAAAATTAATAGTTAAATAATTAAATATTATTTACCACTATTAAGGTAAAATGGGTTTACTAGGGGTTAAAATGAAACTATCTGAGGTAAAAATGACAAAAACAATTATCATTGATATTGGATGGTAATATATAGACCATATATATAATAATTTTATAAAATATTTCTTTTTGGATCTATATTATTGAAAAAAAACAATGATGTAATTATTTCCTCTAAAAATTTCAAATGTGTTATCTCCACCACTAAAAATAGTCCACCCACTCTCCTATATTTTACATTCTAAAAAATACCATTTGTTTCTCCATGACGTATCCATATCATGACCTTAATATTATCTACTCATCAATGTATACTCTTTTGATAAAAAATATATCCTATGATGGATTAAGGTGAAAACCTATTTATTTTATCTTAAGTAGAGGTAAAGTCCATAATGATCCTTATATTATATTTATTCATCCACCTCCATAAAATATTTTAAATTAATGTTGGTATAATTACATAATAATATATCATATAATGATAATTTTATATGATAAGGGTATAATATAAAATGATCTATTTTTCCCTCAAATGAGAAACAAAATCATTATTTGTGTGTATACTGGACTACCACCTCCTGAACTAATGTAACTCATTTTCTATCACTAATTGTCATTAATATATAAAATTATTAGTTTAATTTTAATATTTTATAATTTTTATATAATCATAATTATTTGATTATAAAATCACATATGCCTTCCACCTATCCATTATTTAGTAAATATGTTAATGTCGATCCTGTGTAAGAGATAAAACATATTTATAAACCAATGTAGTTCATTTTTTACTTAGTAATTTTATAGAATGTAGTAAGGATTTTTTTTATTATTATATATGATGTTTATAAATATTAATAACTATTTAAAATAAATATACCATAAACATTTTTACCTTACCATCAAGTTAATAAATGACAAGAGCTTTCTTATGTTTGACAGACTACCACCTCGAGAAGTGATGTGATTTGTTTTTATTATCAAAAAAATGAAGGTATATGTAAGTGTATTTGAATATATAGTAAGTTATTAATGACATATATTCATTATATAATGATAAAATGAAAATTAACATCATTCCACCATTATCATTCAAAATTTGACACATTACTCAAGCGTATGTATGGCCTATCACCTACTTGATTATAATATAGTCCATTATTCGTAAACATATTTCATTGAATTTTTTTATAGTATATTTTTTTATAAAAATTATTATAATATAATTATTACCATTTATTATATGATAAAATTATATTCTCTTGGACCTTAGTGAACATAACAAATTTATTTTATACATATCAACTATTTATCTTCCAAATGTAGGATGTGAAACTAATTAGATAAATAATTTAATATAAAACATTTAAAAATTAAATAATAGGAATAAAAAAATTAAAAATTTACTCATTGACTTAAATAATTCAATTAAATTTATTATTCTGAATGATAATGATCACATGAGATGAGTTGGGAGAGATGTAAGGGCTTCATATCCAAACTTCATTCTCTGAGACACTTATTCTTTTTTTCCCCTAATTTAATTAATTTGGTGTATATACCACCCATGTAAAAATTATAAAATGAATAATTAAAAATTAATTTTATTTTATACGACTATTCATTTACTTCATTCATATGGGTTTTGATTAAAATTTTACAAGGTACTATGAGTTTATGGTTCAATATCATTTATATGGGATAGTTTATGCTTAATTTCTCATTAAGGAAATTTAATTTGAGATTTTATAATAAAATATCTATATTATAATAAAATATATTTATTAATTAACATTTAATGTTATAAAAAAATTTATCATTGTTTCATAATTAAAACCGATTGATAATTGTTTTTATAGAAAATATACATCATTTGTGTCATAGTTTGATGTTGATTTTTCTTACATGACAATGATTTCTTTAAAGATTTAAAATTATATTTTAATATATTTATATGAATGTTTAAATTCATTTTGAATATTTTTAAATTTTTACAAAATGGTATAAAAATGAATATTCTTATCATTTTAAAAAAAGATATACTTCTAATTTTTTTAATAGAAATGTTAATGAAATATTGATTTTAACATTTACAAAAAGAACAAAATATTTCCTTGTCATTAATATATGTCTCCATTAATCTTTCTTTAATAGGTTTCAATTCATATTTCCAATGAAACATATTTCTACAAATCTTTTATTGAATTGAAGTTTTTTAGTAATTTATTTTCAATGTGGAAGGAATATTTTGGACATGAATTACTTTTAATATTTCTATAATTATTTTTATTAATAAATGAAAACAACATTTAATATTATGATGTAATTAAAAATACTATATGTATATATATATCTAATATATATAAACTTTTATCTCCCCCTTACTTTTATGGAAAAATATATTCATTATGTTCATTTATCAAATGAATTAATCATAAAATTTACATAAATTATGAAAGGACTCTAAATTATGATCCATTTTTTCATTCCAATGGTAATTATTTTTCATTGTCTTATACCTTTTTCATTTTTTGGAACACATAGATCATGAAAATTTTAAGATGGGAATACCTAGATTGTTTTCTACCGCATTGGGTAACAATTTAGTAAAATGAGGTGTCTTTTATGGGATAAAGAGTTACACATAATCTATTATGTACACCAAGTCATATTGTCTATGAAGTTATCCTACACTCGGGTTTATGTCATGTTTTGTTTTTGTTTCACATTTTTTGTGTAACCATGTTCTTATGATACCATTCTATTTATGGTACGATTCCTTGGGATTACTCATCTGAATTCGATTTAATGATATAATTTAATCAATTTTACTGAAACATCAAGTTTTTTATCATGTTTATCCCTTTTCTTTGATGTTCACATCACTCCATTTTTCTATGTATTCCCGAGGTTTTGCAATGTTGTTTTGGAGATCAAATGGATTTAGGATCTCACTATGGAAAATAAAAAAATAATTCTACGCTTTAGTTTTCTTTTATGTGTTATGCTCCTAGTATACTAATTACAATATTCCTCATGATCATTGGTATTTTATTTATTTGGTATATGTACTTTAAAGGCATATAATAATATCTACAACGGATTGAGTTTTATATAATGTATCAGAGAAAATGTTTATTTAACCATTGGAAACTGTGATGAAAAAATTATAGTAAGAACTCTGGGAATGTGTATAAGGATTAGTACAATAATGATTTTATTTATGAAAAAATATCCTGGAATTTTGTAGATGTTATGAGTGAGGGGTTTCAATGAATTTTCATCCCATTCAAGATAATACTAGTGGATTTCACTTGGGAATAGTTCTACATATGGGAAATAACTCCAGAAATGGCATATTGATATGGACTCGATCCTCACACCTTGAAGGACTAAATGAATGTCTATACATATATTTTAACACTCATAGATGGATTTTTTAGAAATTCAAAGGCTATTTTAAAACAATCATGAAGGACATGAAATGATAAAAATCATGAAAAAAATCAGTTAAACCTAATGTTTCTAGGGTTGATAAGTATATGGTTGATAATAAGTTTAATATGAATGTACCACTGATTTGGATTTATTTATTGGATGTATATAATGATTAAAATTAAATTGGGACACATTTATTGTAATATAACCCTTAGTTTGAGTATGGGTTTTACTAAATAAGATATTTTAAGAAGAATGAATTATACATTATGAACATTAGACTATGTTAATTGTGGACCATTATGGGTTTTCTAATATATGATATTAATTTAATAATATTTGATTAATATTATTTGAATTATGGAATTATAATCTACATAAAATATTATATTTGTTAAAAAAAGATTTGATGATTAATTTTTTTTAATTTTTTATTTATATTTTTGGGATAGATAAATGAATAATAATTTTATAATATGTAAATCACATATTTCTTTTAATTTAAGCCATCTTATCTAGAAAGTATGTGGATCTTGACCCCTGATATGAATGGTTATAAGGTGGTAGCACCTACAACCAATCTTCATGATGTACTTGTTACTATGACATTGCTTTATCGCAAAGAATGATTCTCATTTATACTGTGTCGATTTGTGAAAATATATTGGAGAATCAAGATTTTTTAAATTTTTTGATTTTTATAGATATTATGGTTATTATTGGCAACATTTTATTGGTTTGAGATATATCTAAATTTTAGGTTTAAAGATAAAAAATATTTAAGAAGATTGATATCATGTATTTGGAGTTGTACGTTGAATTGTATGTGATAATAATTGACATTAAAACATTATTTATATTGAGGTTATTTTATGTTTAGGTTATTGAGTTTATTTTAGGATATAGTGTTATTTTTTTAAATAATGATCTATGATTAGTATTTGGGTTTTTCTCTAAATATGGGATATTAATATATTTATCTTCATTTAGGGCATTATCTTACACTGTGCCCACCATTTTTTCAGTAATGAATATAGGAATAATATCATAATACTATTTTTTGAATCTTATGATCCATTGAATATTAATTTTAGTGAATTAGGGATAAAAATTTCTAAATGGATATTCATTTATTAAAGTAATAGGCGAGGTGGAAAGATATTAAAGCACCACAAATGGGTGAAATTGGGTTTATGAAATAAAATGCTATCATGTAAAAATAATTTAATGTTTTCATTATATTAATAGTAAAATATTCAATAATCTATAGGTAAAGGGTCTTAAAAAATCCAATTACCTTTATATCAGATTAATCTTCAGTCTTTTAGGCCATCCCAGATTTATGGTTTTTTGGATGTTGAATTTATTATGAAAATTCAATTCCTTGTGATCACTAATATATATCTCTCAACATAATTATTTAAACATTTCATCAATGTATACATTTTCATTTCTAACTTATATTATCATAACTAGAAATAATTTAATGAGTTCCTTGAATATAAATATGTATTTCCCTTTGTAATCATTTAATAGTATGTTTTTAAACATTTAATGATGTGGGGTTTCCCAAAAAGACAATCCATTATAAAACAAATTATTAGAATGTATAATTTCAAATGGTAATGAAAAATATTATTTAAGGGGAAATAATTTCACCCAGATATATTTTAAAATAACACTATGCTTTCCCGTGTATTCAACATAGAACATTGAAATTTAAAGAAACACATCATATTACTAAAATAAAAATACTTAAATCTGATTGTTTTAAACTAGTCATTAAATTAGAATGTATGAATAATATTTATTAACTTATGAAATATATATATAATGGTTCAAAAAAATATAATTTCATTATACACTTATGAAATAATCACTAAAATGTTTTAAGAATCATTTATTTAAAAAAGGTTTTTACTGATTTCTATGGGGGAATAGTTTAATTATATTTTCCATTTTTATAAAATTTCACTGATCAAAAGTAATTCATATTTTAAATCATCATATTTGATATTAACATAGAATAAATTTTTATATTTTTAGAAAATAATACTTTTTTATTGAATAATATAAAAATACTGATTTTTTATAAATTAAGTAATTTAAAATTACTAAAAAAATTTCAATTAATTTCAAATAAATATACTTATTATATATTTATTTATAAAAAATAAAATAAATTAACTTTAAATAAAATTTATAATATACTACAGTATAAGAATATAAATAGGATTAAATAGACATTTTCCTAAAAACTATTATTATGTGCCTAATGATTCCCTATTTTAATTAATTTAAATACCACCTAATTTGGAATAATTTAAATTAAATTTATAGAATATATACCAATTAAAATTAATTAAATTAATTTTAATATGATTACTTTCCATATGTTGTCTATATTATGATCTTAATCTTGAAAAAATTGAATTTTATGAAATCAAGAGTTTTTCCTACATGTTTGTGGGAGTAATTTTAAATTAAATTCTTCCCTTTAAATTTGATTAATTTATGAAAATGGGTTATTTTTTGTAATCATAATAATTTATATTATATGAGATTTGTAATTTAATATTTGTCTTTAATGAATAGTGAAAACCAAAAAAATTAACAGAGTTTTATGTAAAAACATATTTATCAGGGCTTAATCTAATAACTTAAGGGATGAAATTTACCCATATATTTTATAATTAATATTTTGTGGTCATATATTGACCTTATAGTTTATATGGTTCAATAATAAGTCATTATTAAGACATGTGTATTGTGAAATATGTGGGTGTAATTCATTATTTTCAAAAATTCAAAATGTGTTCTCACCCCCACAAATAAAGAGACGCCAATTATAATCTCTTGTAAAAAAGTAAATAACCAATTTTTTAAAAAAATAACTACCCAAACAACATATTTTAATATCTATAATAATCATATTGTATTTGGTTTGATCTAAATCCATCAATGTAATGACATTTTTTTGAACCCAATGATGTTGTCCGCAGAAGAGGTCAAATCCTTAATAAAAAAAATTTAATTTTATTTATTCACCAAACTCATTAAAATAATATTAAATAATGATTAAACCATAACCTTAGTTTATTTAGTATAATTGTAATTATAATTTTATTATTATTACTTACAACCACCCCTCATCCATAAAATGGGAAAGAAAACCATTGTTCATGTTTATGGTGGACAATGGCCTCAAGAAATGACAAAATTCATTTCCCATCACCAATTCTTAATGAAGGATATTAAGAATTTATTATTACTTATATATTGAATTCATGGTACAATTATAATCCTTGAATTATAATATCACACACACATTCTTACTTTCCATTCATTAGAGAATGTGTTAACATCACCCGTGTGTATGGTGCTCTACCGCGCCGTGAAGATGTGTGATTCATTTTTCACATTCGATTTCATGAAAGGTAATTCGGATTAAATTTATGACAATATATTAAATAAATGAAATATTAATTTTATTGTAATTGAAATATATCAAACAATATTTACCGTATAATCCATTTAATAATTGTTTTCATTGTTTATGTGTATGACAGACTACCACCTCACAAAGTGATGTGATTTTTTTAATACTGAATCACAAGGATGGTAAATGTAAGTGTATTTAAATAATTAATACTATATTTATTATATTATAATCATTATTTATAAATAAAATAACGCTGATCATATTTCTCTAAAGGTCATCGAAAAACAAAAACGTTACTCATAAGATCATAGGACCTACAATCTCCATGATTGTAATGTAGTTTATTTTTCAATACTATATTTCCTAGTTGGTTTTAATACTATTATGTTTATATAAAAATTATAAATATTTAATTATTACTATTCCAGGAATAATTAACTTATAATTTTTTTAATCATAGTCAACTTACCAATGTGATTGTGGATATAAGATCCATTTACCGTTAAAACATTTGATGTAATGTTAATTGGTTTTTTTAACAAAATATTAAATTTTAAAAATTTAATTAAAATTGATTATAAACATTAAAAAGGAACTTTTAAAAAAATTATTATCTTCTGTTTATTATTCAATAATATAAGGAACAAATGTTATGATTCGGTCTTAAGGTAATGGTTTCATATCAAAGCACCATTCATTGAGGCACATGTTCTTTTATGAACATAATATATTTTATATGGTGTATATAATGAAAAATTACATATTTCATAATGAAAACTTATTAATTACTTTAATTCACATTAAAAATAATTTAGTTTATTAATGGGGGTTTTGATTCAAATGTTACTTAGCTAGTATCATTTTTTTATTCAATCTAATTTTTTTTGGAACTATTATTCTAACATCTTCATTAATGGGAATTAATGAATTATTTTATAATAAAACTGTTATTTTTTATTCTCCCATAATTATAAATTAAACTTTCATGTAATAATACAATTTTTTATATTATTTACGTAAAATTATTGATAAATTTTTTTAAATGAAAATAAACATCATTTCATTATTTGGTTGAAACCCCTTCCACATCTATGTCCATGTTTTATTAGTGCTTCTAAAAAATGATTTATTACCCATCTATGAATATTTAAAGTAATTATTTATATTTATTAATATTATAGTATGTTATAAAAGGAAATTTTCTTCTCCTTTTTTGAATGAGGAAGTTGATTTCATTTTACCAAAAATATAAATGCAATATTTATTTTAACATGTAATACATAAACAATATTTTGTTAAATATTTATCACTATTTAACATGAATATTTCTTTATATTCCTCCAAGATAATTTTCAAATAATTTACTTAGACAATTTTTTAGTCAATGTTTTTTTTTTCAAAAATTTTTTCATTTTGGAAGGATTATTTTTCCCAATAAATCTATATTTTAATTTAAAAAGTATTTAAAATCATTGATGAAATCAATATTTAATTTTATTGAATTCTTATAAAAATAATGTATATTTGTCTGATATTTATATACCTTCCTGTCTTCCTCCCATAATTTCATAGGGTAATATATTCCTTATGAGATTTTATCAATTTCCTAATGAAATTTTCTAAAATTATGACTTGAAATAAGATTGAAACCCATTATAATACAATGTGTTATTTTTATGGTATGAATTATAACTGATTAACTTTATATGAAACACATAACTCAATAACATGTTATTATTGGTGTTCCCAAATTTTTATGCAATGCATTTGGTAATTCTTTAGTCTCATGAGGTGTCATGTTTGGGATTATGTTGTAAAATTAATCCATTATGGGACATTATCAACTATGTGTTATTTTATAGATTGTTATCCCCGAATCATGTTTATCTATTTTTATATATATATTTTTAAATTTCCGATTATTTCATTCTCTTATGGTACAATTTTATTAATGTTATGTGTCTATGTGATTCTTAACGTTTCTCATCTTTATTAGATCATGTTATTCATTGGAAAACATGTCATGCTTCATTATCCAGTTTATTTCATTATTGGGATTTCATAATCACCCCCTTTTTTATGTATTCTCAATGGTATCACAAGTAGTTTTTGAGATAAAATGGATTGATGATCTTGATAAATAATAAGGAAAAAATATTCCATATTTTTGTTTTCATTGTTGTATTATAATCTTAGTATTTCAATGAAACTAGGCATTGTGATATTTTGGATTGTACTGATTGTATATTTATATTTAAAAATAATGTAATAAACCTACACTCACGTGAACCTATGTCTAAATTAATTATTTCATACATACACACCCCTTCCATTTCACTCGTCTATGTGGTTCTTGGGAATGCACACCAGCTTGTCTTGAGATTTTTTTTGTAATAATCATAAGTGTGATTGACCAAATTTTCCACACCGTCTTACTTTTATTATAGCACATGAATATATATACATCATGGACACATATTAAATTAGAATTGAAATAAATCTATATAAACTACCAAGAATAAATGTATGACATTGTCAGTTGTCATGATGTATAGGATTCCCTACCCATAAACATCCACAGTAGAAGATTAGGCCTTTGGCATGGTGTATGTCTCCCATGATTTGTAATTTTTCTAATATAACAATGACTTATGAATTTATATAATTTGTAACTACAATATATGAATCATAAATTCTTCATAATGCATCATCATAGGTAATTATAAACAATCAAAAGAAACACAAGGGTTCTTATCTAACAATATATTTTATTAATAGTGTAAGGTCAGAGGTTGTGATGTAAAAATGTTTATATATTTTTTTCAATATATTTAAAATGAATAATATAATTTTTTTACAATTATTTAATGAAATTTTATTTCACATTAATTTGATTTTTTTGATTATTTATCAAATGGGTTCATAGAGATGTTATGTGAATAACCTAGTAATGTAATAAATTTAATGAACAAATAAAAGTTATATGAACATATATATTATTTGAAGGATTATTAAATTTGATATAATATCAGTGACACTTATATATGTTTTTTTGAGTATTATTATTCATTTTTTTGATAATGTAAATGTTATAATGTTATATAAAATGATGTTCATGATAAATTATTCATAATGATTTCTATATATATCTAATGTGCACATTTTATTGTGAAACATTTTACGCATTTTATAAGTAATTATGTAAATTCCAATAACAATTAACATATAATTACTAGTTTTACTAAAATATGTAAAATTAACATTTAAGAGTATTTATTTATAACAATTAGTTAAAATGTTAAAAATATAATGTTTGAATTTACTAATGATTTTTTCTGTAATTTACTAAGTGATAAAATCATATTGCGTTAAAAAAATAGGCAAACTGGAAATCCCTCATTTAGAATGTCTAAAATCCATATATCCAACCCAATATGGGATAGATGGCCATGAATATCAGTTGGGATATCCTGTCGAGTGCTATGTTAGAGAGAAGGCCTCATATGGAGGATCCCACATAGTGTGTGGGCCAAGCCATGCTTGATTGCACTTATCAATAGTCCAATGATTATGTTTGAGGATATATGTTGGATCCCTTCGACAAAATAGGCATATGAACTACTGATAAATTTTTTCTTTACATTAAAAATTCATCTCTCATTGTATACCAATTTTGGACAACCCCATGGGTGGTAATATTCATCATATGACATAACTGCAATGCTTCAGGGATCAACTCCACTCTCCCATCATAGACATTCACATATATACACCTCTACCACTTAGCTCCACGTGCCACACTTCTATGCCCATAAGAGATTCCATAACCAGTATTGGGAATCTTTACATTGATATTAAGACCACTAAAATGATTAAAAATCATGATTTATGATTATAAGTCGATCATATGAGACCAATAATCTAGATAGAAGAGGAACAATCCATTACATGATATCAGGGTGTCCTAGTCCCTCCATTGTGATGGAAAAATGGAAAATTTACATGGAATTATTTTAAGAAGCATCTATATTTCTTTTCAGTCACCAGCACACAATGAACTCAAATGAACATAAATTGCTACTTGAATATTATGTGAGACATGTAGGGAAAAACTATGTATTAGCATTGATGAAAATGTCTATGCTAAATCGATAGGTGAATAATAAATAAGTTGGATATATTTCGCTCTAGTATAACAAATACGCGATCCCATGACTGAAATTGGAAACGTGATTTTTGAAAATACATAAGGTAATAATTAATTAAACTAAGGATAAGGATCACTATAAAAATTTATGTCGAATATACATATTATGTGGAGGGAAATAAACTATTATCTATCTTTATGAAAGACATATTACAAAAAATGGGTATTTATAGTGGTTCTACCACTATAATAAGTCCATGAAAGAGAAGAAAGGTTTTGTACAAAAAGATCACTACACTTGGAATATTAGGGTTTTATAGTCGGGAATTTAACACTCGATATTTCTATAAGAGAATCAATATAAACATTATCTACATATGATATCCAAATCCATTTTTAAGGTAAAATTTCATAGATAAAAATATAAAATGACATATTTATGAATATAAATGCATGATTGCTCCCTCTATAAATAGAGGTGAATAATATGGTTTTTGGATTAGAGTTTCAAGAGTGAGGGTGAATCCTCAACTCAGTTTTATTTAATATTTTTTATTTTGTTTTTTAGATTATTTCTTGTAACAACATTTTATTTTAATTGAAGAGTTTTGTTTATTTTCTTCCAATATTTCTCTCTATCTTTATTTCTTTTTCTTTTGCTTCCCCCTCTATAAAATTCATTCATCTTGATGGATATCACTTTATAATGAGAATCCGACCTATGTCATGACATCATGTGAGTTATTTGGTGTTCTTATAATGTAAGATTTATTTATTTAATGTTTTACATTTTTTTTGGCGAATAATAGTAAGTGTATGAGTGTTGATATATTATACTATGAAATTGATCACTGATTAAAAATAATTATTTTATTCAGGTCAAAGGTTATCATTAAGATGGATCTTGTCAATGAAATATAGGAATTATTTCGTTGTCGATATCTCCAACAAGTTTCTGGTGTCACAACTATGTTTCTGTTACTAAATGTAAAATAACAATCATTTATCTCCCAATATCAAACAATTTTCATGTGTAAAAATGTTAACAATGTTTTGGATTCCATCATCAATAAAAGGATCTCAGTTTTCACCCATAGTAATGTTTCAGAGGAACAACATGATTTTATCTGGGGTTGATCCATACAAGGAGCAATGGGAATAAATTAAGATATGGTTGGTGGATAAATAAAATGGTGGTGGGTTCTGACATAATCATTAATCATGATGTGGATAAGGCCTATGATTTTATACTAATAATTAAGATTACATATTTTAGAAATTTATTTTGATAAAATGAATATATGTTTGGAAATAAACATATCAAAATTGTTCAAAGGTAATTTTTTCATAGTTTTTAAATATACATCAATATTCTGATAAATTGTGAAAATATAGTTTTATACATAAAAAATTATCATAAATTACATAATTAATGATTTAATAATAAAATAATAATCTATTCAACATAATTTTTGTTAAAAATATATTTAATTTCATAAATGTTCAATTAAAATTAAATAAAGTTAATTTACAAACCTCAAAAGCACTTCCAAACTTTGAAATTTGACGTATTACATTAAAATAAAATTTTCAAATTTTCTATATTTAATTTTAATTATCATAAGAAAATATATTTATAAATAAATTAAACTTATTAAAAAATTAATTTAATTTAAATATGGTTTATAATGTTAAAAATATTGATATTATAAGGTTTATCTTATATACAATATCTTATTCTAAAAACAGTCCTCTCTTCATTTATAAATAACCTCTCTTCCTCCCCTTGGAAAAATTATTCTCAATCTCTTCAAAAAAAAAATTATTTTTACAAATACTTCCTCTAATTCCCATTATAGTATCCACTAATTATTTGGAATAAACCAACTATGAACATCAATGGATATTTAGTGTCACATATGAGAAGATACATAATAGAAACTGTAAATTTCTATCAAATAATTTAATTATTATCTTAATTTTTCCCAAAATACATTCCAAACCTATTATTATAGAATTAATTAGGAATTATGTTAACATAACATTTGTAAGGTTAAACTGTAGTAAGTATCATAATTATGGAATATATGAACATCAATCATTCCTCTCTCACTCTTCCCATAATGTGCCATGAATAATCAGTTTATCACTAATTTGGACATTTTCATTCCTTTTATTATAAAAAATCATGATAAGATACAAGAAATTATTTTTAAATTTTAATTATACAAATATATTAATTTTAATATTCTCTAACTCAATATACTTATATATAAATGACTTCAAAAAAATGTTCAAAATCGAAGAAAAAAAGAAAATATTATGGAAACAATGATATCAAAATGACTACATTATAATTAAGGAAATTAAGAAATATAATCAACTAATTATAATTGATAAACAGTGATAAAAATGGAAATAATTTACTTCTAGATGAATGTTATAAAAAATATATTTTTATTATTTAGGAGGCACAAAATGACTAAAATACATGATTTAAGGTAAGGGGATTCTCAAACACAACTATGTTTCTCCGGGTAATCCCACATTCACGACATATTCTATATTGATGTTCCTCTAAAATTGGTGAAATATAACTTCAATATTATTAAATTTAATTTTTTCGATATTCATGTTTCTTTCATTATTTTTAATCTAAAGATTAATCATTTTCAAAATGAATTTGATTTCTAAAATACATCTTTTACGCATCTTGAGAAGTTTTTTATTCACTCATGAATTGTAATGACTATTAAACAAATATTTTCCCTCATTAATTTAGGAGCCCAATGTTTTTTTGATGAAGTCATTCTTGAATAAATTCATATGAAATACATTTATTTACATGGGTTATTTCATTATTAATATTTATATACATTCTATGTGGCATACATGATTATGTAAATATTATAATTTTAGGGGTGGGATCATAATTTTATATATAACTCCAAAGCATTTATTAATGAGTTTATCATATGAGATAATGAGTATCATGTGTGAACATGACTCTAACTAGGTTCATAATGCTGATGTTATGATTATGTACATATAATTTTTGTCAACATAATGCTATCATTGTTCACAACTATGTGTGGTGTTTGACCAATATGACATAATTTTTCATTTTTTTTTGCTTTTACTGATTTTGTGACTTATCAAATTATTCCCCTCATTATAATGATGATTATAAATTGTGTATGATATATTGATGATGATTATATACAACCATGTAATATTGATTCATATTAGTTATTCCTCATCTTACTTGGCATTTTGATCAACCTAATATTTGATGACTATCCACAATTATCTAAATGTAAAATAGATAATTTTATAATTTAATTGTATAAATAAGAAGTATTTATGTAAATGTAAATGTTATATTCTTTACAAGTAATATATGATCAATATTTTCCCAAGCTACTAATCCATTCGATCCTAAATGTATAGAATTTATGTTGGTTGTATTCAATTTAAAATAATATTCAGATAAGAACATTATAGTCACTGTAGTTGGAATAAAATGTATGTTTTAGTTAATTTGGGAATTAGGATTACAAAAACAATTTAAAACCCTAAATACTTTCCTATTTATATGTAGACAACCCTAATGCATTGTTTTAGAAATATAATAAACATGAATATCCCATAAGATATTCTTTTATAGTGAATTGGGAAAAAAGGTTATTTATTCATGATTTTTGGAATTATACATTGTTCAATAATATTATATTTTAAAAAATTTTGGGAACCTGGAGATACCATTCCGATAACTCTTTTGATGTATAATGGAATTATTTTCTAACTGGAATTCCCAATCCAATGAGACGTGTCAGTCAAAACGTTATAGAAATTCTTGTACATAAATCTTAGGCAATAAAAAATATCTTTAACCATGTGTAACGACCTCATTCCCCCTAGAATAATCAACACACTATAAATTATTTTATGAGGAAACAACCAAAATCATTTAGTAGATCATTCAATCAACTTTTTTTTAAATAGTGGGATAACTCGATAGATAATTTTTTGTGCTCCAAATTTCAAAAAAGCATAAGGTGACTCTAGACATATTTTATTCATAAAGAGAAATATATCAAGGTGAATATATCATGCCTTATGAGGTAAACATTACAGGTATTAAAATAAATTCCTTAGTTATTTTAATCAACCTTGATAGAAATATTTAAATATTATTATGTGGTTTAAAACTACACCATAGAAAGGCTCGGGTGATATGAGACATTGCGATATATGAATAATTGTTTTTATTTTCTCTCAAAGTAGATAAGGAGTTTGGATATTAGACATTTGTACATGGGTATAATAAGATAATTATAGAGCATTAAACTTGTGGGTTATCTATCAATTTTGGAAAGAGGACAAAATAAAAAAAATGTACATAATATGGGAAGAGACATTATTTGAATTTCTAATGAGGGATTCATATATTCTTACTGTGTGGGAGATAAGGCCAATAATATTATTAATTTTTATGATATATGAACATGTCATCCAACATAATATATAAAAGGATGGTACCTTCTAATGAACCTCCCATTGTCCAGTTCTTCAACTGATGGGAGCCAATGAACTATGTAATCTAGTAAACTAAACCACATGTCCAATAAGGTAAAATTACGTTAAATATTTAAATTCATTATTATATTTTTCAATTTTTCATTAAATTTATACAACATATTTATAATTTATATATAATTACATAATCCTCAATGTTCATATCAAATGTTTTGACGTTATTATGTACAGAAGTCCCACATGGATTTTGTAAGTCTTCTATGATTAAAGAGATCATTAATCCACCATCTCTAAAATAATATTAATTAAATAAATATCAATGTTATGCACCAATTATAAATTCAAATCAATCATGTAATATGTTTATGAATAATGATATATGATAAAATCATGGTGACGGTATGACATACAAACACCTGAGTAATATATCCATTTTTCAATGATAAATATAGAAAGACAATATGTATTATTTTATATTTATTGAATGACTATAATATCATTAATATCATATTAATCATTCAAATATACTAATATATAATATCCATGGGGTGTGGTGATGTTAACCAAATAAATCACCTCTCACTAGAAATATTTCACATATATGCCTGAACAACATTATCATATTTATATTTATGGAATCATAAGAATATAAATGATATATTATATTTTAATAATGAAAAAAATAATAAATATCATATAAATGTTAATTAAATAATTATAATTATTATAAAATGATGGTGATGGAAAATTAATTATATCGGTTCGTGAGGTAGTGGCCCATCATACACAATGATGGATAAATTTTACTTTTTATTGAAGTATAGAATCATTTAGATTATGAAACTGGCATAAAAAATATCATTGAATCTAGGATATATTATTGATTATTTTATCATGGTTTAATAATGCTTGAGATATTTTGATGAATAATAAGAACATAAATTCTCGATTAAAAATGTTATCACTTCTTCAAAAAAATGCTTTTATTGACAATTTAAGGCCAATAAAGATGGTGTTATGCATAAATAATGACCTAACGAATGTGGGGAGGGATTATAATAACGAATTTTTATATTAATTGGACGAACCAAAATTATTAATATGTTAACAGTTTTGATTAAGTTACTCCCTTTTATTGTAGATATGAGAGACCCTCTTGGATCATCTAAATGTATTAAAATGTAATAATATTATTATTATTCCAAATGATTCTAAATGGTATATAAAATCAAAGGAGATAAATGTTTTGGTCATTTCATATCTCAATATTTCATATTTAATTTTTTTAAATAAGTTAATAACATTTTAATTCTATATAATATCAATATTGTCAAATTTGACAATATTCATTACCTTAAAATTAAAAACATCAATAAAAAAGATAATTTAGAATGAAATAATTTTTTATGTCCTAAAAACGTTATGGTAATCAATTAAATTGTCTTCTAACATTAATTATACCAAGTACAGTTTATTTTTATATTTTTAATGTGATATATTCTATTTAAACCATTAATTTAATAATTACTACATTATCATTATAAAAGCAATTAGGGTAATTATATCTGTCATAAAAATTAAAAGTAAATTTGCATGATAAATATAAATAAATTATAATTCAAAATAATATTTATAGTTTAACATATCTATTGTATAACATTACATAAAAAAATTACACTTATTAAATATTAGAAGGTGATATGTTTGACATTTCTTTCAATAAAATATTATAATGGTAATAATATCATCCATGTATTCCCGAATATTAATTAATTTACACTTTTATGATTATTATAGGTATATAATAATAAAATAATATCTATTAATGTGTATTTTTTATTTATGTATTCTTATAATTTTAATTTTAATGTTTCGAAAATAACTTTATGGTTTTTTCTTCTACTTTCAGTAGAAATGTGCTAGTGGTGTGTAGTAATTTAAGTTAAAAATTTCTTAAAATAAATTAAAATAAAATAATATATTAAAAATAAATTCATTAGGAACAATATAATCCTTTATATTAATCCGTTATGTATATTTACTCATATCCATGCAAAGAAAACTTATTTAATTTGTTAATTTGACTTTTCCTTCATTGCACAAGAATTCAACTATCATTTGGGTATGATTTTAATTATATAACTCAATAATAAGAGAATATCAGTATAAATCATCACTAATATATTATTGTTAATAAATATTAATTGAATGTTCTTTGTACCTCTCAATTATTTTGTATAAGACAGTAAATGTGAGTTCTCTAGTGTTGCACAAGCACTGCATCAGCACTGAATATGTTATTTATATTTATAATGGAAAAATTATAATTTAAATGTTATGATTTATTTTCATATGATATGTATTTTATTATATAATACATTAGTCATTAGGTAAGTTTAAAATAGTTTTATTATATTTATTTCTAGACAATATCACCAATGATACCATATTTTATTAAAAACTACATTTTTTCTATACATATTTTTTTAAATATTCACAAATTTCTCAAAATCACTCCACATAATAATTATGATATTTTTATTTCAAATATTTATTATAATTTCTTAAATATAATTTATAAAACTTTCTCAAATTAATTATAATATACACCAATAAAAAGAAGGAAAACACATTTTTTGGGAAAATGTTTTCAAAAAAATAAAATGACTGTAATAAAATTTATGTTAATATTTTCTAATAATTTTCAAATATATGCATTTTTAAGAGGAAATTTATATTTACTTCATAATTAAATTATTCCTATTCATTCACACTAATTTAACAGCTAGGTTATAATGTTGATATTAGAATAATATTTAGTTCTTTGTTATAGATCGATGTGTCTTATCTTACAAACTATCAAACAAAGAGATTCTTATAAAATAATAAATATATTAAACTACACCATTAATTTTTATGTTACAACATCACAGTTTGAACTCGATATTGGTAACTATAATTCATCTGTTAAAAATAACTTTTATTGAAATCACATATTGTAAAACAGATTAATAAAACTTCAACTGGAATATAGAGAAAAAAATGTATGTAGCTCATTTGGAATGACATGTAATCGCTTTACATGATGAAAAAAATGAACACGGAAGATAAAATAAAATGGCCAATGACTTTTAGAGATTATATAGAATAGGGTCATTAGAAATGTTACTATCCTAAAATCCATAATGTTTGATGGGTTAAAGGGCCATTGTTCTTTTGGTAAGAAAATTAAATGTATAGTGTTTATATTTGATGATATTTTTTCAATATTTGAGGAATTAAATTTTCCAATATACTGAGAACATAGGTAAAAAAAATTAGCGAAAATAATAATTTCATCATTTCATCAATTTCAACTACAATATCAATTTTCTTTATAATAATTGACTATTTAAGTGGACATTTTCGTTCCTAAATCATTAGAATCAACTTCTATGGATACAAAAATGACATGAAAATAAAAAACATATATTCCTATTTTATTTTTCTATTAACCCAAACCAAAATAGTAAATATAATAATGTATAATTTTCTATAAATTTCAGACCATTACATGAAAAAACACTACTTTAGTATCCAATACACAACAATAAAACCCCAAGTCTGATATAGATCATTCTTCAAATAACTAATCCGTAAAATTAAAATTAAAATATTATTGAATAATAATGAAACACATAAAGAAGAATGATTTTATCACATAATATTCCACATTTATTGTAATATATCTCTATAATTTAAATTATTAAATCATAAAGTCTAATTTGAAAATATTTTTACTTAAATCACATATTCTCGAAGTTATTCTAAAAACTAACATAGATAAATTTAATCCCTATAAATCTATAAAAAATAATATATCACACAAAATATAACTCATCATTTCTTCATCAAATAAAATAAAATTGTATCTTATTTATGAAAATCATATAGGGTTCCAAAAATTTTGTACGACTTCTAGAATGATATTATTCACTTAATCACCAATAAATATTACAATATATTTGTTAATTATTAGATATAAAATTGGTTCCTGAAATGAAATTATATATTATCTATCAGATATTATATGTAATGAAAAATAGTTTCATACAAAACAGGACATCATGTGTGCCCGTGGTAGGTAATTCACCAGTATCACCCTTCAAATGTGGGTTCAGTATCTATAAAATTCCACATACGATGGGTTGTCACCCCACATACGAGTATTCATTTATATAAATGTAAATTAATATAATTCAATATAAAATTATTGAAATTTGATAAAAATCATAAAAAATTACCTTAATATATTTCTCATTAAAGAAATAATTTGAACTCAAAAGTTTTCTCACACTTCACATTTGGTATCCTAAAATATAAAAACCCATAATTACCTCAAAAATAAGTGTCTCTAAAAACATCAATAATATCATTATATTTTAAAAACTTAAAGCCAAGATGGGTGTTTCTAAGACATTGAAGGTGGGATAAACCTTTTAAAGTATCTATCATTCTAAATATGCCCTCTAATGAAAACATAATAATATCAAATACTTTATAATCCTACATATGATTCCATTTATAATGACCTGAACTTATGTACTACATATTATAGTGACATTGAATAAGAATTATATTTCTTATAATTATGTGGAAATATTTGGTAATGAGTTTTTCATGAATTAGGAAGAACTCTTAGAAATAAAACCAATACATTAGAAATTGACAAATATACTAAAAATACACTTTTACAATACAAATATTTGAAAAAAACATGTTTTCAATTCATGTAAAATCATCAAAATATTCATATTGAGATCATAGTTATTTATACACATCCTTAAACACATTGATAAACATTTCTAAAATGTGGTATGAGATCAAATATATCATTGAGGTTCATAGAAAGAACAATCCTGTTAGTTTAGTGAATAAAAAGAAAACCAATAAAATTCCTTTTCAAAAAAACATTCATTTTATTCAAAAATTATAATCATTATTACATAAAAAGAGTAATTATCTTAACATTTTAGATCATACAATATCCATAATAAATCATTAGTAAAACATAAAAAATTTATGTAGGTTATTTGGGACATCATTCCATTATCACTTTTACTACTACCCTTAATAATGTAATATGTATACAATCGATTTACATATCTACAGTTTCCAATTCATTGGATATCTATAATGTGGCTACCCCTATATATATTGAGATATAATGAGGCTCATGAAGTCATATCATCATTTATAATGGGGATAAACCTATCAAATCTCACGTTATAATGGGATCAACCCAAATTAAATATTTTCCAAGAATATATCGTGAATAAATCCATTTCTTTTTTTTAAACCATTTGGAAAAAACATTCATGTATCAAAATACCCTATTTTTTAAAATCATTTTTAAAACCCTAAAACTGCACATATAATAATGAAACCATTTACTGTCTAAGGAAATCAAAAAAATTATAAAGGAAAAAATATTAATTAAATCATTATAAAGGTGGAAAATCATGTCATGCTATATAATTTAAGAAGACTTTCCTTTGTAATGTTTTTAAAAAATTGTTGTTAGAGGAACTCAAAAATATAGTATTAATATAAATTCCTTTTTAAATATAATATCATTAGAGGGAGTGTTAATAAAAATAATTTATAATATCTATCAGCTATAAATACAAATAAATAACTATAAGTATAACATAATATTATTATAAGTCATTTTAAACATAATTATTTATGCACATAACCAGTGAAGTTTCTATTTATCCCAATCAACGAAATTATGTTTAGAAATACATTAAATCGAATCTAATGCATCACATATGTATTTTATATTACTGAATAATAAATTTTTTATTATTATATACTTTCTTAATAAAATATTTCATGTTAATAATTTCTTTTATATTAACTATCAATATTTTATATACAATTTCTAATTCATTTTTGTACATGTTAAATGTGTTTATTATATTTGGAACCTAAGTAAAAAAGGGATTTTCTATGTCTGTGGATGTTAAAGAGGATATCAATAAACCATTAATATAAAAATATTAACGAAATAATTATCATTTTTGAAATAAATTATTCTATTTAATCCAACCACACAATGTTTTTGTGAAACATTTACTACATAACAATCATGGAGGAGGTACATTTTTTTGTACACATTAATAAAGATTCTTTTTTCAACGATCATTATGGATAAATATAAGTATTATTTTATATTACTAAATTGATAATAAATCCATTAATATCATAATAATTATTTAAATATACTTATATATATCATCCATGTGCTGTGGTGATATAAAATGAAACACATCACTTAATGGAGGTTATAATTGACACACACACAAATGAATACCTTTTAATTTTTTTGAGTGGCAGTAGTCTACTGTTAACATTGATAATGAATTCTTTTCTTGTTTGATGAAAGTGGAGATGTATATAGATAATTACACTAAATTAATAAATTCTGAGTATATGAAAGATACTAGAATTATTATTTTATAATATTTGAATATGGATTTATGGAAATAAATGAATAATCAAAATAGAAAATATCAATTAAAAAAGAAATATTTTCTTCATACTAACTAAATTTCATTACACCTTTAACCCACTAAAGATGTTTTTTCAACAAAAACATACATACATAATGTGGATATCGGTTATAATAAGGTATTTTGATAGTTTTTTTATCCATATTGAGTTTTATGTATGAAGGATTATGAATAAAATGTTCTCGTTTATAAGATATGGAAGGGAATATATTGGAACTTCTTAAAATATTAAAATATTAGAAGACCATTGTAAATTTAAATTCTTTGAAATGGACTATAAATTAACATAATATGAAATTTTCGAAAATAAATAATCTACCTTGTGTTTATTTAGTATATAAATGTGATTTAAATTTTTTAATAAAATATCAATTCCATACAAAACATTATTGTCAAATTTGATAGTATTCATTACAATGAATATAAAAACATAAATAAAAAAAGATATATTAAAATGATGAGGATTATTATATAGAAATATAAATTAAATCTATAATTTTTTTTTATTTTAGTGATTTTATCAAATTGTATTTATTTTAATCCCTCTTATATGATTTATATGATTTTCTATTAATTATTTAATTAATTACTACTTATGTGTTGTGAATGAATTTAAGGTAATAATATTTTTGATAAAAATTTAAAAAAATTACCATGTCGAAGGTTCAAAAATTTTATTTCATGATAATATTTATATTCAAAAAATATTTCGTAAAACACCATATTAAAATATAATTTTAATTAAAAACAAGTGTGTGACATTTTTTACCTTTCTTCAAATAAAATGTTATAATGTTCATTATCTAATCCATGCAGCCTGAAATGTTATATATTTGGTTTTTGGATGATTATAGACGAGATGTAATAAAAATAAAATTGTTATTCAATTTTTTTAATTTAATGGTTCTTATATTTTTAATTTTAAGGTATTGAAATTAATTTTATTGTTTTTATCCTCCTTCCACAATCACTATATCAACGTTTCATAAGAATTTAAGGAAATTAATTCATTCATAAAATCAATAATTAAATAAATATCACAAAACTAATTCATCATGATCGATATAATCATTGATATTCTTCTATTGTATATATTAACTCCCAACCATGTCAGGAAAAGTCATTCAATTTTTACATTTTACTGTTCTTACAATGAGAAAGCATTGCACCTTCATTTGCATTAAATTTATATAATATAACTAAACATTTAAAAATTATCAGTAGGAATAATAATTTTTAAATGCAATGTAATACCAATGTAATCATATAGATTTCAATAATTTAGTTGTTTGTAGTATTACATATAATTTTACTTATCTACTTCTATGTAAGCACTACGTCAACACTAAAAATGATTTTCATAATTATCATTAAAATAATATTAATTAACAAGGTCTGCTTTTCTATGGTATTAGTATATTAAGATTTTATATTAGTTTTTCCACAATTTGATGAAAATATATATCATATTTATGTCATTATTATATAAAAAATGTATCCATATTTTATACAAGAGACAATTTTTAAATATTCAGAAAAAATAACTTTTTCAGAAAATTCTCAAAACATTACCATAGAATAATTTTTATATGTTGTCTTCTAAAACTAATTTCATTGTTTCAATGAAATTTTATATAGATTTATAATTTTAATTATACTATTCACTCAAAAAAATGGAAACCAATTTTTGATGAACACATTTTCCCGATGAATAAAATAACATTAGTAAAAAAATATTTTGTTATTTTAAAATAATCCACCAGTAAATTTATATTGAGTTAGATGTATATATTTAATCGAAAAACCCATTTATTACGATTAATATATATAAAAGAAACTATATATTTTAATTTCCACCTTTATATACTATTTTTTAAATCGTGATGTGGCATATCTTGTATGTTATCACACATAGTGTTTCCATATTAATTATAAAGATGTCACATTCTCACCACTTTTGAAAATTTAATACTAAAAATTAGAACTTGACCCTGGTAATGATGGTTTAAACCGAGTATAGTTGGTGCCTTGGTTATTGACGAACACACAAATTATTATTAAAGATAAAACAATTACATGAGTCCAGAAGACATGATTTTTTTCAATACTTATCAAACAAATTATGTAAATAAATGTAGTGATCATCTAACTACGTAATGTAATTGTTGAATCCCATATTATCCTGACTATGTAAAAACTTGTTTTTTCATGAAAGGAATTAATGAAAATATTATAGATATCCTTAAGTTATTGAATACTGTCCATCCAACAAGTTGTAAGTGTCTATGAAATGTTCACTACACCATTATATAGAGTATGCACAATATTTGTCAAATCAGATTAAATACAGATATTTTGGTAACCATGTTGCTTATAGAAAGTGATAGAATGGACCACACTAATTGTTTTATCCTCCATAGTTGATGAATTTCCATATCTACCACATAAATACCCAAGAATCAGCCCAAGTTGATATTGAAAATTCTTCCACAACCCAAAGGATCCAAGTTGCCTTTAGAGGCACCATTAATATTAACTTTAATCTAGCCATGGTGTCGAGAATTATAGAAATTTTTGAATGTGTGACTTTGGTGATGATCAATACTATTAATCCCTTGAGTTAATGGAATCCCAAAGCTGCTCAACGTGATTTTTCAAAGTCCCTTATGAATCACAGAAGCTTTGGGCAAGGATATATTGATCTGAATCTGACATGTATATAAACAATATAAGGCATTTTTATGAATATTAGCATTTCTCTCATGCCATATCACATAAAGAATCTCATTATTGGAAGTTATGAAAAGATTCTTGATTTTCCGAGAGGCTTCCATATCAACACAATGTTTAATTTGAGCATTGACGGAGTCTTGAATTAACCGTATTCAGTCAAGATGATCAAAAACATAATTTCAACCTGAATTAGTAGTATCAAAAAATTAAAATATGTGGTTAATGTATTCTCTATGGTAGTTACAAATAAGAAAATTTGAGAAAAGTTTATTCCTAAAATATTTATGTCAAATGTAAATGGTAAGCCTGTTCTGAGACATAAACCAAACATGTGTGAGACTAGAATGATTTAACAATAATGTTTATTTTTATTAGGACAGAACACAATTATCATAATTTGTAAAAACAAAATGGTGTAAAACATTTTTTATTCAAGTATATCATAATTTGAAGCTTCCAAAATTTTAAAAGAATCATCAGTGTTGGAAATGGGATATTTTTCAATGACAAGACTAACATTGTGAGGTAAATTAATGTTTTCATTGGTAAAAACATCCTTAATAGTACAATTAGTTATATTAGGTAACTAATTTTTGGAACCATTGAGGTTAATAAAGCTCCAGTCCAGTTTTTGAGCCCGAAATTCATGGAAGAATCATTATTAACCACCCACGAAGGGTTAGGCATGATGTTGTAAAAAGCATTATTAATGGACTATCAGATGGAAGAACTCATCAATTAAAATTTCCCTTCTTAATTTTTTTAAGATCTTTGTTTTTTATGAATGAAATGGAATAATTGACAATATAAATTAATATCCAAGTGATTCAGGATTATAAGGAATAATTAATGATTTTACATTATTCAATACCGAGTCCAAAATTATCCAATAGTTTGAAACATGTAGAAAATGGAACAATCAATAGTTTCCAATTATGCATGATTCTTCTCAAAACAATATTTTTAATGAATACATTTATTTTTTAAAAATACTAGTAGACCCTTTATAAATCATCAAGGAATAGTATATTTTATAAATAATAATATATTTAACTAGATAGATTCATCCAACCATAGAAATTTATTTTAAATTCCACAAGGAAAGATGATGATGGATTTGATCAAAATTTTTATAAAAGAATGTACAATGTTCATTTAAAAAAACACATAATAGGTTTAAATATTTGGAAAAAGGACATATATGCAAAATTATAATGCCCAAGGACTGATAGAGAGTGATAGTGAACATGTTCATTTGAAATTTAACAATAATAAAAAACCAAATCATTGATGTGTTAAAATGCATATAATTTTTTGGTAATAAAATTTAATAGATAAAGTATTAATTTTCAAAATACTTTTTCAATATTTCAGGAATTACATTTCCAAATATAGAGAGAAAATAGGGAAATATACTTAAATTACATTTAAAATTTCTTCTTTTAATCAATTTACAACAAAATATCATCGTATTCTCCAAAGGACGATTATTAAAGTTGAATTTTTTAGATCAGAAACATCTGGATCAAAATATATGAATCATATAATCAAATATATTTTAAAAATATTCTTCATATCATCATATATTTACGAAATCCATAATATCTGGTACAAGGTAACATAATTAAATACAAATAAAAAACCATTATATGAAAACCCACAATATTAGTCAATAAAATTAACCAATAATATCCAATGTTTATCATAGATCATTCATCAAAAACATAATCCAAATACTTCCTCAAAAATTAATCTAGAATAATATTAAATCCCAAAGATAGGAATTATTTGATAAGATATTCTTCTAATATAATTTTAATATTTATCTCTTCATTATGTCATTGACTCATATATTATCATACAAAAATGTAATATCCTTAATAATATAGTATGCATGATATGGTAACCATTACATTTATAAAGATGAATAACTGTTAATAAACTGAAAAATAATATATTATTTCAAAATATATTTCATTATTCTTTTCTAAAATAAAATATAATTGTATTTTATTTAACTTAAACATTTAGGGTTCATAAAATAGTGTATATTTTACAAAATGACAATAATCACATAATAACCATATCATTTTCAAATTCTTTGGTTATATATATTATAGATAATTTATTTTCAAAATAAACTTATAATTTATCCATCATATAGTTTAAATAAATAAAATCAATTTCATGTTATATAAGACATCATGTAGGTCTATGGTATGTGATGTCATCTTATCTCACTTTAGTTCTGGATTTAATCCATGTTGCCTTACTAGACATGAATGGTGTTCAACCAACCCAAGGGATTTCATTTTTCTAATTCTATATAATTATAATACTTATAGAATAATTCTTTTTTGAGAAAAATAACAAAAACGAAATTAATCTATTAAATATTAGATAAATAAATTAACCTAAAAGGTTGACTCATACCATTAATTTTTTAACCCAAAATGTAATTAACAATAATTACCTCAAAAATTAATGTCTCAAAAAATTTAATTAGTTACCTTAAAATTCCATACCTTAAATGTTAAAAATGGATTTCTAATACATTTAAATGATTATCAAACATAAAATTTTAATCTTTTTATGGAATATATCACTCTTTAGATAACCTCTCATGAAAAAATCATAATTTATAAAATTCTCTAAACGCGCATATGCTAATAACATAAAGGAAACATCATAAAGCAATATATATTACAATGCGTTTGAACTAGAATTATCTATCTTGAAATTCCTAGGTTTTCTCTGTTATAATGTTTTAGATATATATGAAAAAATATTACACTGTAAAAATTTACATTAGAAGTGTTCTCATATACTGATTATCCATTTTTTCAAAATATAAAATTTTAAAAAGAAACATGTTTCCTTTTCATGACAAAACATCACAATTTTCATCTTGACATCATCATTTCCTCTACTCATCCATTAACGCAATAAATATTATTATAACAACATGTTATGAGTAAAGAATACAATTAAGGTACATAAAAAGAAGAAATACATTAATCCAACAAAAAACATGATAACCCAATGAACACTATTTCATAAAAACAGACATTTTCGTATGAAAATAGACTAATTTTTCTTTAAACAGAGTTATTATAATTCGGTTTGAGATCAATAAATTTACATAAAAATCAATAACTAGAATAGAAAAGTTATGTTTGTTCCATGGGATATAATTTCTAAATCAATATAAAAATCACACACAAAAATTGGATAACCATAAATTTAACATCAATCATCCTACTACCTAATGCATTTGAGAGTTATGATAGGGTTCAGCCATAATATATTTACCAATAAATGTGATCAACCCATTATGGGAATTAATGGGACTCGCCCAATCAAATATTGAGATATAAGGGATTCAACCCAATATAGAAAATTTATGGGAACCATATAAATAATTAACCCCTTTCAAAATCCTTTTTATCCCTATGTAAAACACTTTTTAATATCCAAACATCGTTTTTATAAAAAAAATACTTTTAAATTCTAAAAAGTTCTCCCATAATAACAAAATAATTTTAATTTAAAATAAATTTGATATATTTTTATTGAAACAGAAAATAAATAAATTATCATTATGGAAAAAATATATTCTCATTTCATGTAATATAAAAAAACATTAATTTTGAACTAAAAAAATAAATGAGACATGAACATTAAAAGTGGTTTTTAATATAAAGTCCCTTACGAATATCATATCATTGATGTGAGAGATAATAATATGAATTAATGATTTGAATAAGCTATAATTAATCATTAAACATGTATACTGACCACATAAGATATTTAAAATTCATTTCACAAATAAAAATTTCTTCACATAATAAATTAATAGAAGTTTAACCCAATAAATAGAAATGGTCTTTAAAAAAACTTACCACGCGCCAAACACATCATGTTTGATTATTATCTTCCAGAAAATTAATGTTATGTTAATTATTTACATGATTAATTAAATTTCATATGTTTATAATAACATTTATATCATATATTTATTTGTTATATACAATTACTTAATGATTTAAATTCATGTAGGATGTTTAGCCAAATTTTGTTACTTACGCCCAAAATGACTTTTGTAAATCAACTATTGTCAAATTGTTCATTAGTCCCCCATATACTTAATAATATTCATTGAATAATTATTACTTATATACATAAATTATAATTTTTTATACATCCATGAAATATGGTTTTTAAAAATAAACTACATTATAATCATGAAGATGATTGGTTATACTTATGCATGAATAATGTTTCAAATTTCAAATGATCTTTATGAAAAGGAGATAAGTGTTAATTTTTATTTATATAACTATAATAATATGATCAATATAATATTAATCATTTAAATATTATTGTTTATATATTCTATGTGGTGTAGTGATGCACAACAAATCACATCGGTTCATAGTGAGATAATTTAAAATTACACATGAATGTCTTTATAATTTTTTTATGAATTGAATGATAAGAATGTATATTACATATTATAATTTAATAATGATAATTTATGTAAATAATTTCATATATTAACTGTAATTATATCATTATAAGTTGTCATAATAGAATGTGATATATAAAAAATTGCATTGGTTTACAATGTGGTAGACCTACTGTCATGACCTGACCCTACCCGGGCTCGAGCCACAACTACCCCAAGCCCGCTTCCATAGGCCAGGGGATGGCGCCCAACGCCGAAGGCACAAAAACTCGGGGAGGCTTTTTCCTAAGTACCTGTACACACACACGCAGCACACTCAATGCAAAAGTGCTGAGTAAAAGAAAAGGCAAGTAGAGTAGAGTGAAAATGCTATATATATAACCGACAAAGTGCAACAACCTCTATATAGTACAAGTAAAGTGTTGAATAGGAAAACGGGGAAAAACACGCGCCCAACCAGAAAAGGTGCCACAACCCGGAAATAGGTGAACAAAAAGAAATTGCTGACAGGTCTCCCACCTGGAACACGGCTACGACCACCACACGTGGTCCAAGCTCCAGAACTCCTAAGCTCCTTTTACGACATGGCCAACATATCCGTCGTCTGCAAGGGCATGCCAAGTGTGGGAAAATCCCAAGCAGGGGTGAGTATAAAAATACTCTGTAAGATACCCTGAAGGATCGAGGGAGAAACAAAGGAGGTACTGAATGGTGAGCAGTAGAGCGAATAGGGAAAAGTAAAGGAGTACAACCGAAGGTGCAGTAAAGAGTAACAGCTCAACCCAATAAGAGATAGGTGGAAGATGGGTCCTAACACAAGGAGCTAGGAATGGCGAGAAGATGAACTTCTCGTCGAGATTTCGATTCCTATAGCAGGAGAGTAGACTCATCCAACCACGAGAAGCTAGACATGGAAAGCACGTGGCATACCCCGCGCGTCTTTGCCTCTCTTCGAAGGAGAGCAACCAAACCCGAGAAGTGGGTACCAGAACATGGTATATACAAATCCTTATGCTCTGTCAAGAAGCCCGAATAAGACCATAAGGGGATCTCCATCCCGTAGCTCAGCCCAAGAAAAGTGAGTGTCCAATAGTCCCGGAAGTAGACCATCGATTCACAGCATCCCGTACGTCTACCCCGAACAGCAATCCAAGGGGCTCAATCATCGCACCTCGACACTATCCGCTTTGGGCGACCCTGACTCACCCGCACGGTTTTAGATAGTGTCACAAGAACGTGACTCGCTGGGGAATGTTCCCCTTGTACTTGAGAGTCCTAGTGAAAGTCAAACCACACCTCCTCAGGTCCCTACAGTCGAGAGGTCTCCTCAAAGTTAAATCTGTTCCATCATCGACCCGTACAACCAAGGGTCCCACTCCGGTAATCATGGAAGAAAGACAGTGGATAGCCTTGTAGAAAGGACTAAGCCTGGAATGCCAACAGGTGTCCCACTGCCCAGCCCTGCTGGAGGGTAATTCATAACCAGATATCGGGTGACCCACTGCCCAACCCTGTTGGAGGGTAAACCCTAATACATCATCAGGAGACCCACTGCCCAGCCCTGCTGGATTGTAGACCTTAATACATCATCATGAGACCCACTGCCCAGCCCAGTAGGATGGTAGACCTGGATTAAGTCGACAGGCGACCCACTTCCCAGCCTTGTAGGAGGGTAGAACTTGAACTAGACGACGGGCGACCCATTGCCCTGCCCTGCTGGAGGGTAGACCCTAAGAGGTCGTTGGGTGACCCACTGCCCAGTCTCTACTAGAGGGTAGACCCTAAGTTTATCAGGTGACCCACTGCCCAGTCTCTGTTGGATGGTAAACCCTAAGAGCGTCGGGTGACCCACTGCCCAGTCTCTGCTGGAGGGTAAACCCTAGAAGTCAGTGAGAAACCCACTACCCGACCCTGCTGGAGGGTAAACCCAAGGAAGTCGATGAGTAACCCACTTCCCAGGCTCTCTGGAGGGTAAAACTCATAACTGCTCTACCCATCTCTACTAGAGGGTACACCACTTGCCAACCGAACACGTAGTGGGTATCGTGCAACCACCAGACTCCAGAACAACTCACCCAAAAGAGGTTCTGCGCCTGTTCCATCACTGGGTGTCACTACCACCGCTACCGGATGATCCATCGAGAACGAAACCAGGGGAGACCACTCAACCCTACTGGTCAAACAAACGAGCACAGAGGGACCCTCTACATCACGGGAGGTCAAAGTACGCAAAGCAGAACACGACACGCACATGGGTCCCACACAACATGTGGCCCCAAGTCAACCCCAACCAATCGCACGAACTTCTCAGGTACAAACCACACGTAACTCCATGCACTCACGTATACTCCTAGAGTATACCATGTCTCCAGCCCAAGGGATATCGTGCACATGGCACCCAACATCAACGAGAAGGCGTGACGTAACGTTTCACACTTTCCCCCTCAACGACTGGGGCACGGACAACCAAATCTATTCAAGCATTACTTCACTCACACGGGAGTGCACACGGTCACACGCCAAGGGTTCGCTATAACCACTGTCGAAGAACTTCCCCCGGGGCACCTTCACATTTCCACATTTCACAAGATCGCATAAGAGGCATCACACAACCAAACGGATCACACCATTGTAATCCTCACGGAAAACACGGGAGATCGACTACATACCCACCTCTAACGGATATCCGATGGAAAAGTCACCGACACCGCCTCATGCCCTAACGGTGTCCCGTGATCCCGAGCCTTGGCCCCGAAAACAGTAAGGCGCATCGCACCATTGCGATCCCCTCGGGAAAACATGTCAAAGGCACTACTCACTTGAGTGCATCGGATATTCGAAAAAAAAGATGCATTCTGGTGCACCGCACACGAGCGGTGCTTCGTGGGACCCGCAACATGGTCCCGAAATACAAAGAACATATCACACCATTGTGATCTTCTCGAAAAATCACACATGATGGTCTATTCACTTGTCTAAAACGGTCACCCAATGATTAAGATGGAAAAACACCGTCGACACCCAAATGACCCTCATGGGCCCCGCACCATCATGCTAAATTATAGCGGGTAGACTGCGCTAATGCGATGCCCTTGGAAAAACACCCAACATCGTCGTCTCGCACGCCCCGAATAGACATCTGATGAAAAAGTCGCTAAACGCTGCTTGCAGCTCAAAAGACGGGTCATGGGGCCCACATCTCAACTCCGGCTTCAACGCTTGAAACCACACTGGAAATATTCTCCTCGACACCAGGGTCGCAACACCACTGATGGCGCATCAATCTGACGTTGTATGCAGACGTACAGTCTGATTCAAGATTCCCTCAAATAATAATTATTATGTTATTATTATACTTGAGCGTTCTATGCAACCGAGCCACGAGCCCAAAGTATGTATCCAAGATGGGACTCGAAATGGTCATCTTAAGGTCATGGTCAGATAGCCGTAGATGACACATTAATTGGACGCTCCATGTAGGATTTACGTTCGAGCCTGACTTTGAAAATAATAATGATAATATTATTTATAGGGTGTTTTATTTACCTGCTCCACGATTCATTGAAAGGTATCCAACATTGGGCTTCAAAGGACCGCATCGAAGACAGAGTACCACTACCGCTGACGGCACATGAATTGGAAGACGCACGGGGATGTTACACCCAATTAACTATTTTAATAATTATAAAATTATTATAATTATTAAAACCATTTTTCTTATTTATTTGTTTATATTTTTTTCCAACGGGTGTTTCTCTCTCCAATTAAGGGAGACTCCCGTTTATTTTTAATCTTGCACTGCCCCTTTTTTTAACTCTTTTTTTTTCGGTCACCTATTTTGCCGGTCGCTTCAAACAGAGACCCGCAATAGCGGGTCTCTTTCCTCACTAGGGTCGCGCGACCCTAGTCGACCGGCTACCCAGCTCCGGCCGGCCACCTGCCGGTGCTCCTCCTTAGCATGCCGCAACACCCCCCTCCTGATTCCCTGTTGCCCAGCCGAGACATCCTGCCTCACGCACGCAACCCCCATGTCGCCTCCGCCCGAGCCACATCGGATAGCCCGACTCCCACCTCCACTGGGGATCCCCTACGGTGCTGTCGGCGTCAACCCACGCTGCTGCCGGCCAAGCACCATTTTTCCCACGATGCACCATGCCTCTCTGCAGCACTCAACCCGCCTCACACAACATGACCCCTTTCACAACATGCTGGGTTTTCGATTTAATCCAAACCTAAAAGATGGAGGCAGATCTGTGATCCCTAGTTAGAGATCTTTGTGTTGGAATGTTGTTCTCAACGATTGACTTAAAAGGTGGGGTACGGAGGGCGGAACAAACGAAAAACAATGGATCATGGCTCAAAACTCAAACTGCCTACCTGCAGGGCATGGCCCGAAGCTTAACTACATGATCCTCACCTTGCCGTCGCTGCTTCTGCCTTGATTAGATGGGAGGAGGAAGAGATGGGGGAGAGTGGTTCTTGGGAGGGTGAGAATGTGTGCCGTCAGGGAGAACAAATTAGGGGGGATGGGGAGATGATAACTTAAATAAGTTTTTTAATAAACCTTTAAAGAAAACTAAACCCAAATTAAATCCGTGTCTGAAACCCCAAACCTAGTTAAATTTAGGTCACGTCTAGGGTAAACACCACGTCCCGGGCACAACGGTGGTCTCAGATATTTAATCTGAGGCTCAGTTCGAAAGATATAAAATCTAACACCCGAGACCACTTAATTACGAAAATTCCCCTGGCCACGTTATCCACATAAGGCCTGTCCCCGTGAATGTTACACCATTTATTGGGTAAACGGCCCGCTCCGAGCTCAACAGTACCCTCGGTTTCCCAAACCGAGCCACCGTTTAAGAGATACATGGGTTTCATCATTAAACGAATTAATTAATTAATTAATTTATCCATTTAACGTTCTAAAAGTGAGCGAGGGGTCCAAACATCCCGTGCCAACATGTTTTATGTCATTACTAGTGTAAACACCCCATTCCAGACCCATACGTACACTCGGATCTCTGATTCAAAGCACTGGTTATGAGTTATCCCATTTATTTGGAGTTTCCAGTGTGAACGCACTAAAAATTTAATTCCGACCATTCCAGGACTCGGAATCGCATGTCGTCTGAAAAAGCTGCTCTGGAATATCATCAATAATATTACAAAGTATTCCGCAGTAAAAACTGGGTTCTTACATCATTCCCTCCTTCACTATTTTCGTCCTGAAAAGCAAAACTAGGGAGCAACACAGGGTACTAATCCCACACCCGGCTCTTCCATACCTAGAAGAAATCTCGCACAGCTCTGTGCCACCGCACATAGACCAAAGGATTGATCTGTTCACGCGAGGTCGGCCCTTTCCGATGTCATTCACCCACTTCAGACTTTAGGGTTAGGGCAAGGTGGTAGGGTACATCACCATCCCTTTAAATAGTCTCAAACGGCCTGAAGGCCCTCGGGGGTAGCTCACATCCCCGGTCGAAGCACTGCGACACACGCCGCGACTGGAATCACCGCCCGCACCTGGAACAAGGCCCGGTGATTCCCTCCTTCAGAATATCCATATGGTGGAACACCCAAGGATATCTGGTCACACAGGATTCCACAGTCGATGTCTCTCAACCAAGACTCTCTTACAAGATCGGATGCAATAGAGTCAACACCATCGAATAAAGAAAAGGTCCCACGCCTTTTACTTGACCTACACAGGGTCACACCGACGCTCTGCGTCACCTTAGTAACACCTCAAGAAAATAGCAGAGAGAAAATCATTTCACATGCATAGCCTATCAATTCTACTCCAAAAGGTAGAAGAGTTATAGATTGTACCTCTTATCACATCATGCTCTGCAGGATCATAGACATCCAAAGCCCACGGCTATCCATGGTCCCAACTGTCAGCTACCGGAGCCCGACGTGGACCACCTAGTGGTGATGGGAAGAACTCCTAAGGTCGTCCTCCAATTCAAGCTCCTCCCTCTCCTCTGCTATCACCACCTCTTTGGGTACTACTCTGATCACGGCGCTGCCTCTGCCATGGTGGTGTGCCTGCTGCCTGCCCGAAGCTCTCAGCAACTCGGGTCGGGCAGTCTCGTGCCAAGTAACCTCGCCCATCACAATCATAGCACCGACTCTATCTGGGATGCACGAGTGCCCTCCTGAGCCACTGTGGTGTACGACCAAGCCCCTGAGTCCGGTTGTCAAGAAATCCTCCTGCTTCGAGGTTCTGCTTGCTGACGCCCACTAGCCACGACAGACGTCTCGTCTCCAACGTGCCTGTTGCCACCACCAACACTGGAACGTTACAAGAAGCCCTATGTCACCAGCGCCTGCTCTAGCACCCCGACATATGTGGAAATTCCCAAGGGTACTATGACAGCACAAATCTCTTGGCGGATACCCTACTCAAACTTCTGTGCTCGGATGTTGTCATCATGGAGCATGTTCGAGTAAAACCGTGCACGGTCTGCGAAACTAGCTACGTACTCGAGCACCGTCATCCCTCCTTGCAGAAACTACAGGAGCTCATGAATCCGAACGGAGTGCAAGAAGGAGGTGAAAACTCTTCAAGAATCAACAACTGGAAGTCTCCCCACGAAAGCGACGACTCATCAAGAAGCTGATTCACCAGACTCCACCAACACCAAGCTGCTCCACGAAAAGGGGTGGCTGCCAAAGACACTCACTGATCTGTCCGCGTATGCACATGCCTGAAATGGAAAACCACTGCCTCAAGCCAAACCTCTGCTACCTGAGGGTCTGGCTCACCACTGAACCTTATTGGTCTCCGCCGCTGGAACTCACGGAGCGCGCTCAACCTGCGCTCAAGCTCAGCCTGCTCTGCTGAAACTGCCTGCTGCTCAACAAATGGGGGTGCTGCTACCGGCCCACTCGGAGAATGGGGCTCGCATGATGGGTCCTGGACTGTGGCCTCGTAGCTCACAGGGTCGTCATCACGAACCAAAGCTAGTATCCAGGCTGGATGTCTTCACGGAGACATCATGAATGTTATCAAGGAGTGTCGCGGTCAGATGAGCATATGTGTATATACCAATAAAGACAACGATTGGGAGCTGACTCAAGAAGGATAGTCAAAGACTCAATCCTATGTGATGTACAAACAAATTTTCCCTAAAATAAGTGTCTATGAATGGTGAGTCGACAAGCGGGTTATCATGGTCCTGGTGAATGGATACGTCGGCCCCCGCACTATCACTGGACTCCCTGGCCTGAGAGCCGATCTCGAGACTTTTTAACACTGTTTCCCTAAATCCAAACCAATTCCTCTTTTAGGGACGTATGCACAATTTCCCAAGGAACGAACCAACTCTGATACCACTTTGTCATGACCTGACCCTACCCGGGCTCGAGCCGCAACTACCACAAGCCCGCCTCCCTAGGCCAGGGGCTAGCGAACAGCGCCGATGGCACAACAACTCGAGGAGGCCTTTTCCTAAGTACCTGTACACACACACATGCAGCACAATCAATGAAAAAGTTCAGAGTAAATGAATAGAAAAGCAATGTAAAGTGCAATTACTATATATATAACCCACAAAGTGCATCGACCTCTATAGAGTACAAGTAAAGTGCTGAAAAGGAAAAAGGAGGAAAACACGTGCCCAACAAGAAAAGGTGCCACAACCAGGCAACAGGTGAACAAAAAGTAACAGCTAATAGGTCTCCCACCTCGAACCCAGATACGACCACCGCACGTTTTCCAAGATCATGAAATCATAATCTCCTTTGATGTCATGACCAACCTGTCCATCGTCTGCAAGGGCACGCGCAGTGCGGGAAAAGCCCAAGCAGGGGTGAGTATAAAAATACACAGTAGGATACCTCGAAGGCTCGAGGGATCAATAAAGGAGGTATCAAAGGACGAGCAGTATAGTGAACAGTGAAAAGTAAAGGATTACTACTGAAGGTACAGTAAAGAGTAACAACTCAACCCAATAAGAGAAAGGTAGAAGACTTGTCCTAACACAAGGAGCCAGGAACGGTTAGAAGATAAAATTCTTGTCGAGATTTCACTGCCTATAGTAGGAGAGTAGACTCATCCAACCACGAGAAGGTAGACGCGAAAAGCATGCGGCATACCCCACTAGTCTTTGCCTCTCATGGAAGGAGAGCAACCAAACTTGAGAAGTGGGTACCAGAACATGGTATATACCAATCCATATGATCTGTCAAGAAGCCCGAATAAGACTAAAAGGGGATCTCCATCACATAGCTCAGCCTAAGAAAACTGAGTCGCCAACAGTCCCAGAAGTAAAACATCGATGTCCAGCATCCCGTACGTCTGCCCCAAACTACAAGCCAAGGGGCTCAATCACCGCACCTCGACACAATCCTCTTTGGGCGGCACTGAATCGCCCGCACTATTTTAGATCACGTTACAAGAACGCGACTTGGTGGGGAATGTGCCCCTTGTACTTGAGAGTTCTAGGGAATGTCAAACCACACCTCGTCACTGCCCTACAGTCGAGAGGTCTCCTCATAGTCAATGTTCTTCCATCACCGACCCATACAACCAAGGATCCCACTCCGGTAATCACAGAGGAAAGCCAGTGGCTAGCCTAGTATAAAGTACTATGCGTGGAATGCCAACAGGTGTCCCAATGCCCAGCTCTGCTGGAGGGTAATTCATAACCAGATATCGGGTGACCCGCTACCCAGCCCTGCTGTAGGGTAAACCCTAATACATCATCAGGCGACCCACTACCCAGCCCCGCTGGAGTGTAGACCATAATATATCATCAAGAGACCCACTGCCCAGGCCCTTTGGAGGGTAGATCTGGATTAAGTTGACAAGCGACCCACTTCCCTACCTTACAGGAGGGTAGACCTGGAACTAGACAACGAGCGACCCACTGCCCAGCCCTACTGGAAGGTATACCCTAAGAGGTCGTCAGGTGACCCAATGCCCAGTCTCTGCGGGAGGGTAGACCCTAAGTGTATCGGGTGACCCACTTCCCAGTCTCTACTAGAGGGTAGACCCTAAGAGCGTCGGGTGACCCACTGCCTAGTCTCTACTGGAGGGTAACCCTAGAAGTCAGTGAGCATCCCACTACCCAGCCCTAGTGGAGGGTAAACCAGAGGAAGTCGATGAGTAACCCACTGCCCAGCATGGCTGGAGGGTAAAACATAGAACTTCTCTAGCCATCTCTTCTAGAGGGTACACCACTGGCCAACCGAACACGTAGTGGGTATCGCGCAACCACCCGACTCCATAACAACTCACCCAAAAGAGGTTTTGTGCCTGTTCCATCACTGGGGGAGACCACTCAACCCTGCTGGTCAAACAAACGAGCACAGAAGGACCCTCTACATTGCGGGAGGTCAAAGTACGCAAAGCAGAACACAACACGCACATGGGGCCCACATGACGTGTGGCGCCATGTCAACCCCAACCAGTCGCACGAACATATTCGGTGCAAACCACACGTACCTCCAAGTGCTCTCGTATACTCCCAGAGTATACCACGTCTCCAGCCCAAGGTCTATCGTGCACACGACACCCAACATCAATGCGAAGGCGTGATGTAACATTTCCAACTTTCCGAATCAAAGACTGGGGCACAGACAACCACATATATTCAAGCATTACTTCACTCACATGGGAGTGCACACAATCACATGCCAAAGGTTCGCTACAACCATAGTAGAAGAACCGCCCCTTAGGGCACCTTCATATTTCCACATTTCACAAGATCACGCAAGAGGCTCCGCACAACCAAACAGATTGCACTGTTGTAATCCTCGCGGAAAACACCCGAGATCGACTACATACTCACCTCCAACGGATATCCGACGGAAACTGACCAACATCGCCTCATGCCCAAACGGCGTCCCGTGATCCCGAGCATCGACCCCGAAAATAGTCAGGCGCATCGCACCATTGCGATCCCCTGAGGAAAACACGTCAAAAGCACTACTCACTTGAATGCAGTGGATATCCGAAAAAATAGATGCATTCCGGCGCACCGCACACGAGCGGTGCTTCATGGGACCCGCTACCCGGTCCTAAAACACAACGAACGGATCACATAGTTGTGATCCTCTCGAAAAAGAACACAAGATGTACTATTCACTTGTCCAAAATTGTCGCCCGGTGATAAAGATGGAAAAACATTGTTGACGCCCAAACGACCCTCATGGGCCCCGCACCATCGTGCATAATTACAGCGGGAAGACTACGCCAACGCAATGCCCTCGGAAAAGCACCCAACATCGACTGCTCGCACGCCCCGAATGAACGTCCGATGAAAAAGTCTCTAAACGCTGCTTGCATCTCAAAAGACGGGTCGTGGGGCCCATGCCTCAACTGCGGCTTCAACGCCCGAAACCACACTGGAAAACATCGCCTCGACACTAGGGACGCAACACCACTGTTGGCGCATCAATCTGACGTCGTATGTAGACGTATCGTCTGATTGAAAATTCCCTCAAATAATAATAATTATGTTATTATTACACTTGAGCCTTCCGTGCAACCGAGCCACGAGCCCAAATTAGGTATCCATGCTGGGACTTGAAATGAATATCTCAAGTATATGGTCACACAGCAGCAGATGACACATTAATCATATGCTCCATGTAGGATTTACGTTCAAGACGGACTTTGAAAATAATAATGATAATATTATTTATAGGGTGTTTTATTTACCCACTCCCCGAGCCAATGAAAAGTATCCAATATTGGGCTTAAAAGGACAGCATCGAAGACAGAGGCACACTGCCGCTGATGGCGCATGAATTGGTCGACGCACGGGGAAGTTACGCCCGATTCACTGTTTTAATAATTATAACATTATTATAATTATTAAAACCATTTTTCTAATTTATTTGGTTATATATTTTTTCCTACGGGTGTTTCTCTCTCCAATTAAGGGATACTCCCATTTTTTGTTTTTTTTTCTTGCAGCGCCCCATTTTATTTATATGTTTTTTTGGTCGCCTGTTTTGCAGGTCGCTTCTAACACGGCTCCCCTACGGTGCTGTCTGCGTCAACCCACGCTACTATCGGCCAAGCACCGTATTTCCTGCGATGCACCCAACATCTCCGCCGCACTCAACCCACCTCACACAACATGGCCCCTTTCGCAGCCTGCTGGGTTTCCGATTTAATCCAAAACTAAAAGATGGAGGCAGATCTGTGATCCCTATTTAGATATCATTGTGGTGTTATGAAGTGCTCAATGATTGACGCAAAAGGTGGGGTGTGCAGGGCGGAACAAACGAAAAACAAGGGATCGGGGCTCAAAACTCAAAATCCCTACATGCAGGGCGTGGCCCGAAGCTTAACTGCACGATCTGCGCCTTGTCGCCGCTCCTTCTTCCTTGATTGGAGAGGAGGAGGAAGAGATGGGGGAGGGTGGTTCTTGGGAGGTTGAGAATGAGTGCCGCGAGGGAGAACAAATGAGGGGGGATCGGGATACGATAACTTAAATAACTTTTTTAATAAACCTTTTAAAAAAACTAAACCCAAATTAAATCTGTGTCCGAAACCCCAAACGCAGTGAAAATTAGGTCGCGTCTAGGGTAAACACCACGTCCCGAGCACAACGGTGGTCTCATATTTTTAATCTGAGGCTCCGTTCGAATGATATAAAATCTAACACCCGAGACCACTTAATTACGAAAACGCCCCTGGTGGCGTTTTCCACATAAGGCTCGCGCCCATGAATGTTACACCACTAATTAGTGTAAACGGCACGCTCCGAGCTCAACGGTGCCCTCGGTTTCCCAATCTGAGCCACCGTTTAAGAGTTACTTGGGTTTCATCATTAAACGAATATATTAATTAATTAATTTATACGTTTAACGTTCCGAAAGTGACCGAGGGGTCCAAACACCCCGCGCCGACATGTTTTATGTCATTACTAGGGTAAACACCCCATTTCGGACCCATCCGTACACTCATATCTCTAATTTGAAGCACCGTTTAGGATTTATTCCATTTATTAGGCGTTTCCAGTGAGAACGCACTAAAAATTTAATTTCAGCCACTCTGGGGCTCGGAATCGCACACCGTCTGAAGGCGCTGCTCTGGAATATCATCAAGAATATTCCAAAGTCTTCCGCGGTAAAAACTGGGTTCTTAAACCTCCTTACACAATATTGATAAATTATTTTCCCATTTGATGGAAGTGGGGATGTATATATATCATAAAATTAATATAATAAACTATCTTCATAATAATGATACTTGATTTATTATTTTATCATGTCATAAAATGATTTTATGAATATGATATAATAAAATAAATAGAAATGATTGATTAATAATGATACACTTTCTTAAAACGAACTCCATTACATAACACCATAACACCACAAAATTTGGGTTTATGCCTAAAAAACTATATAAAATGTGTAGAGGAAATTTATAATATATTTTATTTAGTATTTTATAAACAAAAATAGTTTTTAAGAAATATGTATTGTGACGAATAGGATCCCTTTTATAAGATATGGGTGAGGAACTTTTGGAACTTCTCAAACTAATGAAATATAATAAGACTACTATATAGTAAAATGATTGCAAATAGCTTATAAATTCATATGTTACAAAATTTTTCACCATATAATATTTGACTTGTTATTATTTACAATTTTGGTTATTAATAAATAATTTTTTAAAATATTAGTTTCATAAAATTTCAATATTTTCAATTCTGATAATATTCATTACTTCGAAACTAATAACATCAACAAAATAATTAAAATTCCAACAAAAAAAATACATTATTATGTCACTACCATGTCAAAATAATCTATCATTTTTTTATAACATTAACTACATCAAATTATAATTATTGTAATATTTTTAGTATCATTTATTTTATTTTCATCATTAATAAAATAATTACACAATCAAGGTTGTGAAAAATTTTATGGTTATTATTTCTTACATTAAAATTAAAAATAAGTTTCCATTTTTAAAAAAAATCTATTCTTTTTAATAAATTAATTTATAAAAAAAATATTATGTGTAACACCATTTGAAAATATTATATTTATTAAAAACACCAGTGTGACATGTTTGTATTTTCTTTTAACAAAATATCATAATGGTTATAATCACGTTCATGTGTCACCATAAAATCGATAATTTTACCCTTGGATTATTATTGATGAGTTATAATCCAACAATAATAATATTAATGATTTTCTTCATTTAATGGACCTCGTAATTTTAATTATATAATTTCGAAAATCATTTTATAGATTTTTCATCTCTTGCCACAATCATTGAAATAATCTTTCATATGGATTTTATTTAATTATATTATATATTAAAAATAAATATAGACTACTATAATATAAATTAATTCATTATTACCATTATAATAATTTATATTTATCCATTATGTATATTTACTCATGTACATTGTCAAGGAATCATATTTAATATGTTAATTTGACTTTTCCTACATAACACAAACATATGAAAATAATTTGGACAATATTTTTTAATATAACTCCAAAATATAGAAATTATCAAACTAAATAATCTTTTATTTATCATATATAATAAAAAATTAATTAAAAATACTTATATCACATTATTATTAACTTTAAGAAACTAAATTAGATTTTTTCCAGCAATGTGCAAGCACTATATCAACACTAAATATTATTTTCATATTTATCAAGAACTAAATTGTCATTTATATGTAATGAAATATTATTTCTTGATAATTATTTTATAATTTAATGAATGATTCATTACATATTTTTAGGAACATTATATCATAATCACATCTTAACAATTTCATTAAACGAAAAATAATTATTTAAAAAATATTATTTCAAATGTTTTCAAAAAATAAATTTTTTATTTAAAAATTATAAAAATTTCATAAAGAAATAATATTAATATATTTTTAATATTTTTAAAAAAATATAAAAAATCTGTTTTCTACAAATTCTAGAAATTATATATAAAATTCACTCAAAAAAAGAAAGAATATCCGTTTTTGAAGTACACAATTTTCTTAATGAATAAAATAACATTACTAAAAATTATTTTATCATTTTCATGTAATTTACCAATACAATTATGTTGAGGTAAAAATATATATTTATTTTATAAATCATTTATTCCTATTTATACACACTAATTTAACGGTTAGCTTATAATGGTCTCATTTAAATAATATATAGTAGTCCATTTAAGCATGATGTGGCTATTATTATATGCTATCAAACATAGTGTTTCCTATCTAAATATTTAGACGTAACATTATACACCACGTTTGGAAATTTTATCCACCAAATTTGATCTTGATCATGGTATCTATAGTCTGAGTATTCAAAATACCTTTTTTGAAATCCCACATCGTAAAATGTATTAATAAAATATCTACATGAAAAGAGAAAAAATTTACTATTAAGGTTATATGTAATAAATAATAATTTGGTTCTATGTAATAAAACATTGGAATTAATGAAATAAATATCACTTAAGGAATTATAGAGAGAAATAGAGAACATGGTAATGAGAAATTTGAGCAACATGAAATTCTACATTTGTGGTTGGTTGAAAGGCCCTTTCTTTATCGCTATGAAAAGGAAACAAATAACTTAGTTTTTCAGGATATTTTTTCAAGATTTTATGAATTCAATTTCCATATATACTGTGATCACATGGAATTATAATTACTTGATAGTTATAATTTCATTATTTAATCTATTTCCATTACAATATTATCCTTTTCTCCAAAAAATTGTGTTTTTTTATTTAATTTTTCATTACTAGATCATTAGAAACAAAATATATGGATTAAAATATCAATAAAAGAAAAATAATATATTCATATTATATGTATACATTAACAAAAAGAGTCAATATAAGATAACATGTTTATCAAAAAATAACAATCCTTTATATGGAAAAGCATGACATTATTCTACAAAATTTAGTAGTAATAAAAAAATATCAACAGACATCACTCATCAAATATATTATCTATAAAATTATTGAAAAAAGACTCCAGAAAATTATTAAACCCCCAAAATTATAATTATATGATCACATAATATTCAATGTTAGTTTTAATATATATCTCTACATAACATCAATGGCTCTGAACGACTAATACCAAATTGTAATTACCTAAATCACATACTCTTGAAGATATGATAACCATTTCATTAAATAACCAAAATAAATATAAAATAAAAAATCATACATGCTTCAATAATATAATTCATCCTCTTTTCATAAAATAAAATCAAATTGTATTCTAGTTACCTTATTCACAGTGCGTTCCCAAAATAATATACCACTCTAAAAATACCATTAATCACTTAATTCAGGCAATTTTTCAATCCCATGGTTCTCAATTCAATAAAAAAATATCTAAAATGAACATATTATTTATCCATAATATAGTTTAAATAATGGAAATAAATTTCATTCTAACTAGTACATTTTGTAGTCCAATGGTAGGTGATGTTCCCTTTTCCATATTTGGTTCTGTGTTTAATCCCAACAACCATACTGAACACGATGGAATGATGTTCGACCCATTGGTTTCCCTTTTTATAAAACTATATTAATATAACCCCTATAAAAATCATGAAAAATGAAAGACATTATCAAAAATAACATTAATATAATCAACATTAGATGAATAATTTAACACCTTAGGTTATGTTATAACATTGATTTTATATACCCAAACTCATTGACTCATAATTACATAAAAAAGGAATTTTCCAAGAATTATCATAAATCGCCTTGATATTTCATAACTTAAATCCTAGAAAAGAGTTTCTAAGAAATTAAAATTTTGATAAACATTAAAATTATAACCATTATAGGGTGTCTATTACTCTAACATTAACCTCTTTTGAAAAAATCATAATATCTAATGTTTTTCTAAACCTCGTCTAGTACAAACTATATGGACCCTTGATTGAGAATTATATATTCTATTGACATTGATCTATAATTATGTTTCACAAAAAACTAAGGATATTTTTTTAGAGTATTCGAGAATTATGAAATCCTATGACAATGTAAAGTTATTCAATATAAGTGGGCAGATGAACTAATTAATCATTTTTTCAGAAATTAAAAATTTTAAAAATAAACTAATTTTTTTAATGATAAGTCATAAAATATTTTATCTTTACCTCGTCATTTTTTCTAGACTTCCTTAAACCCTATGAAAATCATTTTAAAAATATGGAATGAAAATAACATTCCTTGTAAGGGTCATAGAAAAAGTAATACTAATTGTCCTATGAAAAACATGAAAACGTAATAAATAGTTTGGTAAAAAACATAACTTTTCATCCAAAAAGTGAATAAATTTTCCTTAAAAGAGTGATTATCATTATTTTTGAGAAAATATTATTTTAATGAATACTCCTTAAAAACTATAGAAAAGACATGTAGGTTCATTGGGACAAAATTTACATATAACTCTAATAATTCCCATTAAAAATGTAATAACCATATGGTTGACATCCATATCCGGAGTACCTAATACATTGGATAGGTATAGTAGGGATAACCCATCATATCTTTAGTAATAATAGGGATCAACCTATAATATCATGAGCTATAAAAAATCTCAACCCATAGTATCTTGTAATAAAATAAACTCAACCAAAAATAAATAACATCCATTGACCATATCATTAATGTAGACTTTGAAAATTCATTTAAACCCATGTGAAAAACAATTTTTGATACCAAATTTCCCTCCTATTAATATTCACTTTGAAAATATAACAACCACACACATAATAAAGAAAATATTTTTTTTGAAAATATCTACTAAAAATTATATTGGAGAAACTAAATAATAAAATAATAATAATGGTTTGATTGATCAATCATTTCATATAAATATAACAAAACAATTCATTTTGAAATTTTCTAAAAACCATGTTGAGAGAGGGACTTAAAAAGAGGGTTTTTAGTAGATAGTTCCTTAAAATTATCATATCAATGATGTGAGAGTTAATATAACGATTTGATTATGTCGATCATCAATAAAACCACATAAAATAATTGTAAATAAATAATAATTAGTTAATAAGTCATTTAATGCTTATTCTTTTCTTCAAAAAATTAAATCATGTATATTTTTAGGCCAATGAATGGAAATTTAGTAATTAAAACACTTTCCTCGAGTATGATGTGTAACGACCCGAAATTTTGAATAAATCTTATTCCCTAATTTTATGTGTTATTTTATTTTATTTTTTACTCAACAAAAATGTTTCATTTGATAACATGAGTATAATTAAAGTGAGATTGTTGGGTTTTGACTATTATATGACTATTGGTCAATATGACCGCTAGAAACTAAACATTTTGATCATTGTCTCTAAATACATGTAATCTTGGTTAATTAATATAGAAAGAATATTTGATGGCCCCACCCAGTAGTCTTGGACCGATCGAATCCCATCTTATAGAACTTGGGAAGGAGGTAGCACCACTGGGCTTTCCTCTGGACCAAACCCAAGCTGAAATTCATCGTGTGAAGCTAGAACTGGATCGCCTTCGCGAGAAGTTCAAACTGATAGAAATTTCTACTCGTGCGATGTTAGTCGAGTCTCCCTCAGATTCTCTCACCTTTGCACACATTACACTTAGGTCCTATTCTAGTGTGATAAGGGGCTATGTAAGGAGACCGTAACTGCCTTGTGTAATACTTTGTTTTAAATAAAAATTTGGATTTGTTCTTATGATGATGTTTATGACTTTTTAAATGTTCGGATAAATATAGTATGCATATTTTTGGTGAATTTTAGAGAAAGGATATTTTAAAAATGTTTATGTAAACCTTAAATAATTAAAAAGGTGTAATGAATTTCAAAAAATGGCCTTCTACAAATATGTTCAGTACGAAATTTAGAGTCTAACAAATTCAACTTATTTTTTGATGAATAGTAAATTATGAATAGTGATTTTATGCTTAGGATTAGTAATGTGACCAAATAGATTAGTAATCTCACTTAAAGAAAGTGTTAATATAATCCAGGCACCATGATTAAGTAATGTGATTCAATAAAATGGTTAAAAAATGGTTTCATAAATTATTATTCAAGTATTAGTTTTTTCAGGTGAATAGTGTTTTTTAATTATCAAATTAAATAAAAAATATTTAGAAAAATATTTTTATAAAATGGATTTCGTTTTTGAACTCAGAGCATCGATATTATGTTAAGTTAATTTTTGGGGATTTTTCTAAAAAAAAGAATTTTTGGTGAATAGTGTATTTATTTAAAAAATAAATTAAAAATATTTAGAAAATTATATTTATAAAATGGAGTTCATTTCTGAAATCAGAGCATTGATATTTGGTTAAGGTGAAATTTTGGGATTTTTCTGAGAAAGTTGAATTTTCAGTGAATAGTAAAAAACAGTTTTAGGGATTCGGTATGTTTAATGACATCATAACTATGTCATGATGATGTGATGAGATATTTTAAGGGTTGGCCGGCCAAAGGTGACGAATTATTGTATTGGGGGTCCCATGTCGCCTAACTCCATGGTAAATACCATTGGAGAGCACATGGTTTTGAGAAAAGCACTTGTGAGGTGTCTCTTGGCCATTAATGCCTTGTCCCCTCACTTTACCTATAAATACCCACCCTTTCCTCCTTTAGTTTTCACTTCCAAATCCCCCTAAACGATGTTCTGGTCTCATTACCTCCCAAAAAATCCTCCCATGGTGCCCCCAAGCCCTCAAGGTCCAAACCATTGAGTTTTAAGAGTTACGTTTTAAGGTAAGGGATCTGACCTCTCACTTTCTTTTCAAGTAATCTCTTTTATGTCATTGCTTTTATAATACATGTTCTTATGTTGGAGGATGTTATTTAATATTAATTATACTGTCCTTTTTATGTTCATATGATGAGAGACCACCTCTTACTCTCATCATTTCATTTTATGAATGTTTAAGTGGCGCTGTTAGGCTGCCGAAATTTTTGTAACGGATTCTTTCACCCTTCTCATTTTCAAGTTCTATTTTCTTGTCAAGACTTTCAAGTTCCTTTTTATTATGTTGGGGTATGATATCTGTATCTATCATACTGATATTTTATGATCATATGACGAGAGAACCCATTTTATCTCTTCAATTCCGTATTTTTAAGTTTTAAGTAGCGTCGTTAGGCTGCCGATTTTTTAAGGGATTCCTTCACCTTTCTCGTTTTCAAGATCTATTTTCACGTCAAGTCTTTCAAGTTCCTTTTTATTATTTTGGGGTATGATATCTATATCTATCATACTGAACCATTATTTTTATATGATGAGAGACCCTATTTTGATCTTGTCAATTCATTTTTGGTTGAAGTTTAAGTGGCGTCGTTAGGCTGCCGGATTTTTAAGGGATTCGTTTGCCTTTGTCATTTTTCAACGATCTACTTTCATCTCATGTATTTAAAGTTCCTTTTGTATTATGTTGAGGTATGATATCTATATCTATCATACTGATCTTTTATGTTCATATGATTATAGACCCTATTTGATCTCATCAATTCATTTTTGTTGATGTTTAAGTGACGCCATTGGGATGCCGAATTTTCATGAGAGAAAACATATTTTTGTCTTCCTTTCATGTTCTTAATTTCATATGGTATATCTTTAAAATTTTCATTACCATGTTATCAAATCCTTTATATTCAATCCCTCTACTGTTTTATGGATCATTTATGATTTTTTGACCCATTTCCCCTCTCTTTTCAATGTTTTCTAAAACCCCCAAACATAGCTGTTATGGTGCAGAATTTCCGTCTCAAAAGGTCTCTCTCTTTTTCTAAAGTACTTTTATTTTATTATGTTAATACTCAAAGATCATTCTTCAAAAGGGGTATTCACATATATACCAAAATGTTTTATTTTAAATTATGGGATTTACATACATGAGACCCGCTCTCCCCTTCCATGGGTTTAAAGTGACGTAAAGATCACGTCTTTAAAGCCATTTTTAAAACGTTATAATTATGAAATGAAACCCATTTATTTTATGCTATATGGGTTATTTATGAAATTTTTGATGTTGATATATGTGGATCACATGATAATAACGGAAAATTTAATGGTGCGCCCTGATAGCACTCCAATGCATTGGGTAATGATGTAACCACTAGAGATTACAATTTTCACGATATCTTGGTGAATAACCTTGGTAATTTTCAAATGACGCCTTGGGGATGGACCTTGGTGATATGTTCATGATTTTCTATGTTAAATGATGTATCCACATCTTCATCTTATGAAAAATGTTATTTTTATTATGATATATCTCATGATTTCTTTCTCATTCTGTAATGTTCATTTCATGACCTTATTGAATTCTCTCAAGTTCACATGTAAAATGTTTCTCTTGTTTCCCTTACTGGGACTTCTTCTCACCCTTTCTTTTTATGTATGTCCCCAGGTTATGAGATGTAGTAATGAACCTAGTATGAACATAAGGATAATCCTTTCAAGTGTTTAAGAAGAATTCTCTTTTTGTTTCATGTATTATGTTCCTTGTTTCCAAGACACTAAACCTTAAAGATCCTCAGTTTTTTATAATGTAATGAATGTTTATGTGATAAAAAGGTGGGATGCTATATGATGTGTCACATACATTGTTTTATTCCAGAATAAAATAATCATCTTAATTATTTACTATCATAATAAAAATTTTAATGTTTATAATTCATTTTATATTAATTATTTATATTTTATATACATTTAATTAATAACTTAATTTCACATTGCACGTCCTAGGGATATTCGGTGGCTAATCCCAAAATTGCAATAGGAAGTTTACTATGGTGTATGGGGTATTTAATCCACTATTTCTAGAATAATATTCATGACATAATTATCAATTTTATAAAAAAATTATAACTTTTAATCCAAAAATTAATTATGGCATTGAATATTGAACTTCATTACAATCATGTATAAGGTACGATGTTTGTACTCATGACTATCATTTCCATTTTTGTATGATCATTATGGAAGGAAGCAAAGTGTTATTTTAATTTTTCCAAAATAATAATAATATCATTGATATCATATAAAAAATTTAAATATAGTAATATATATATATATCATTTAGGTGGTATTGTTATGTCTGACGAATCACATCGCTTCCTGGAGGTGATGATTCATAGGTATGCCCAAACATCACTATCATTGTTGTGTATAGAATAATAAGAACATAAATGATATGTTATACTTCTAGAATGAAATTATTTTCTTTAATATAATATACAAACCTTATTTTCCGAATTTTAAATTGTATTAATATACTTTTATGTAAAAGAAACTACAATAGTTGGGAAGTTTATAGACCACCATATATAAGAATGATGAATTATTTTACCCTATGATATATTTGGATAGGAATATGGATAATTAAACTTACATAATAATATCTCAGTATGTAGAATAAAAACAGTTATTATGTTATAAAAGATGAATAAAGATTGAGGGATATAGGAGAAAAATAAAATTTAATGATCGATAAAAATCAGAACCCCTACTTTCCAGAAACTCCTTTTCATATCACCATTAAAAAAATTTGGATGGATTTATACATTAAAAATATATTTAAACTATAGGGTAGGATTCTGAGAAGGTATTGTTTTAGGTCCTGGATTAACTAATATGGTTTCATTGTGTGGAGAATATTGAAGAAACTTTTCCCTTTTATAAAAATGTGGCACACTTGGACATTTTATGAATATTATAATAGAATAAGACTATTATATGGTAATGTGTACCTAAATATCCAGTAAATTTATAAAGATGCGAATTTTCTCCATATATTATATACCTTAATCTTCGTTTTTATTATTAATAATTTTAATTTAATTCATAATATTTGAATTCCATAAAATACCATTATATTCAAACATGAGACTACTCATTACATTGAATTTAGAGAAATCTAAAAAATAATTCGTATTAGAAATATCTATTTTACAGTATTCGAAGCAGATCAAGGAAATCTTTAAGAATATTGGATCACATTAACAATTTTAAATAATGTTTTGAATTTTTTAATATAATTATTTTTATTCTTCAATTAATTAAATAATTAATGCATCATATTTGTGAAAACAATTAAGGTAATTATATCTTCACTAATTATTAAAAATAAATTTTTCTGATTAATATAAATTCATTTCATTGAAAAAAATATTTATAGTCAAACATTTCTTCTTTATTACAACATATGAATATATTACACTTATTGAAAAAAAGAGTGTGGCATATTTTAATTTTCATTGAATAAGATATTAAAAAGGTCAATAAACTATTTTATATGGGCCCAAAAAGACGTAAATAAGACTATTAGAAGAATAGTTTTGATATATAGTCAAACTAAAAGATTTATTAAAGTGTTTTTGTCATTTAAGGGATCCTAAAATTTAAATATTAGAAATTTTGAACCCATTTTATTGATTTTTATTAATTTTTCACAAAAACAACGTCAGTGTTGCATAACAATTTAATATAATGATTTAAAATATAAAAATAAAAAATTAATTACTATAATAAAAAAAATCATTAAGATCAATATAGTCCTTTATATTCACTCATTTTATATGTTTATTCATATCATTTACGATAAAACTTATTTAATCTATTAATTTCAATTTTATTGCCTCATACAAGAATTGCGTGATCATTTGGAATGATTCCTATTATATAACTCGAAAATTCAAAATTCATTGTCTAAATATTCTTTTATAGATTATATTTAATACTATTGTCATAAAAATAATTTTTAACTCTTATATATTATCTATATGGTTCCAAATATATCATTTCCCCTACTGTGTACGCACTGTGGAAGTAATAATGATGACTTTCATATTTATTATCAATAAACTATAATCTAAATGTTATGAATTATTTCTGAATGATTTTTTATTATAATATCATAAATTATTAATTACAGTTTTAAAAAAAATTATTTCAATATTTTGTCTTGATGATATCTTAATTGATATAATATTTTATAAGAAATATGTATTTTTAATACTCACAAAAAATTATTTATTTGGAAATTCATATAATATCAACATATAATAACATTGATATGAGATATATATTATCTAAATCCTCATGATGTTATTTGTAATATTCAACAATAAAGATAATAAAAAAATATTTTTGATGAATTTATTCTTATAAAAAAATTTACATCTGTAATTTTTTTTCATATTTTATAATCATTTACCAATAAATTTTAATTATGTAGGAAGTATATATTTATTTCATAAATAATTTTATCCTATTAATACCTAAATAATTTACATGTAGGTCATAATGGTATCATTTTAAAAATATTTTGATATACATTTATCCTCTCTATAGCTTATATTCGACACTATCGAACATAATGATTCTATTTAAAATATCAAGATATTACAAATCCTAAAATACAAATGCATGGGAAATAATGAATCTATTTTGGAAGATCTGTTGTTGGTTTAGGTGATTATTTTATTTAAATATGAATACTATTCCAAGATTTTTTATTCAAATGAAGGTATCGACCTAGAGGAAAGGCCCATTAGGAAAGAAATATATTGTTGTATTTCATGAATATTTACCCAAGAATCACAAGGATCATGAGGTGGAGTTCTCAATATATATCATATATGGATCCACTCCAATCACCAACATCCCCTATGTGGTTACCCAATTATAAACGGAGGAGTTAAAGAAGAATCTACAATAGCATTTGGAGAAAGGGTCCACAATCCATCATGCATCACCTTGGTGTTGTACAATGATTGTAGTTAAAAATAATGATAGATAAATCAGGATATCTATTGATTATTGGGTTCTCAGAAAGATCAATATAATTAAAAGGTATAATTTTTTAAGAATTTGTTATTATTTCGATCAACTATGATGATCCATGTAATTTACAGTGGTGGATTCCGGTTACATATATCATCAATTTAAGCTGATGAAGTATGTTATTCTGAAGATTGAATTCAATATAAGGTATAAAAACTATGAGTTCATATTATTTTTTAGGAATTACTAATACTCTTTAATTAGTACTTGATTTTATAAATAAATTATTTATATACTACCTCGAAATTTTTCTAAATGTTTTTATTGAAAATATTTCTATTTACTCGAATAGAAATGATGAACATGAAGAGAATATAAGGATTGTGCAGCAGACATTTCAGAAAGAGAAAATATACCTTATGTTCAAAATATTTTGAAACGTGACCATGAGTGAGGAAATTTATATTGATCCTTCAAAGAAAAATGTAATTGAAGAATAGACCATAACCCCTCATGTCATGGAAATATATCATTGTCATTGATTATATGGGTTATACTAAAATTTTGTGACAATTTTCTCATGTTTTTTGTATTCATCAACAATGTTAACAAAGAATACTGTCATGTATGTCTGGTTAAAAAATGTGATAAATAAATGAAGGATAATAAGAAGACGTAAATCATTGCACCTATACTCATACTACCAATATGTATAGAAGGTTCGATGATATGAAATGATTTATTAAATATATGATTGTGTTGAATAATCAGGCATAATGATAAATTAATAGCTAATTCATCACAACATTTTATGGTCAATGATAAAAAATACCTTCCCAATGATCTATAGTTAGTAGTTGTGATATTTTCTTTGAAAATATAGGGTCACTACCTCTATCTTTGATGTGTGACATATATACTATTCACAAGAGTACAAATTATATTTTCACATAAAATGTGATCAACATGAGTGAAATAATATAATTATAGCTGATCAATTGTTATGTTTACTCTACTGACTACTATCAAGGAGAGAAAAACAATGTTTCTTATTCTCTTATAAAACAATCATCCTACTCTACCCATGATATAGATTTATAGAGCCCATTAATTCATGTATATAAAATTATGTATATGAAAATCATAATGGTAGGAAATACATCATACCTTTTAGTAACAATTTACAGTCTATCTATCCATGAGAAGGTCAAGAAGGTTTAATGCGATGATTTGGAGCTTCAAAAGGATTCTAATTGGGTTATATTTTATGAGTTTCATATCTATGATGATAGTGTGATTCATTTTGGAACTATGATTTGTTTTCCTTAATCAATTGACATATTAGATCTATTTAATAATTCATATAGCTCTTATTTATTTTATAAGTCCCTAACATTAAACATTATATAATCATGAGTTATGTAGATAATTAGACATTAATTCACTTTACATTTTCTTTAATGTTTAGAGATTTAGATAATTATTCCATAAATCATACATATAAACCTAAATATTACAAGTAGATGTTTATAACCACTATCCACTCTTTTTCATCAAACAAAAACTCTATAAAATGAAACATGGTTTGTTTCATGCTTAAATACTATGATGTTTCCTTGATCCCTAATGGGATTCTATTCTCCTTTTAGTCATATGAAAAAAATTCAAATCTTGGGATGAGAAAAAATGTCTACGTAAGGAATGCTAAAAGAATAAAATCGGTTAGTGAGGGGAAAACATGAAAACCCTAAATAAATTATCATAATGTAATAAATTTCACTATTAATATGTAGAAAAAATACATCATTGAATATAAGCTCATTGCTTACACTTTTTGTAACCAAAATATTACCATAAACCCATAGAAGAAACATATAACATATTAAGGTACCTTGGGCCCTATAAATACATTAATGGAAGAACCAGATGGTTGAATTCCACACATATCACTAAATGGAATAACCATAATACCGACTTAGCTACCTAATGCACTTGAGGTTATAATTTAACCACTTGTCTTGGGTTTATCATGGAACCACACATATTTACTTTATCAAATAACCACCCATATTTGGTTCATCACATAACCACCCATAATTAGTTTATCATTTAACCACCTGTCCAATTTCTATTTTCCATTATATAATCTCAATTGTTTAAATATTTAAATTATCAACATTTCACTCCTAACATTTCATTTCCAATCAGAATATATCATTTCAATATATTTAAATATTCAATCCATTTAAAAAAACATTTAATTTTTTTTATAAAAATAATTTTGAATCAATGTGTATCATACCGCCTTATATGTATTAAATGAAATTTAAATTTTAATACATTCATGTACATATAAAAAATTCATAAAACCCATTTTGAAAACATGGACATGAAATAGAATTTCTTAGAAGAAAAAATCAATTAAACAGTTAAAATGATAATTTAGTTAATGATTCCCTTGGAACATGAAGAGCACATGAATAAAAATATTTAAGGAATAATAGTAAACAAAAAATTAAATATCATGATTATATATTGATTCATTATATAATGTGTCAAAATGTTTTATATACACCTTATTGGAAAATAATGGTGTATAACAATGGGCTATGCATCAATAAAAGGGGATTGAGATGAATCAAATTTCAAAGATCATTATATTAGATTAATCTATAATCAATTAAAAGGTTATGTGTGAAAAATATTAATACACCAGATATATTTAGATATTAATTGTAAAACAATCAGAGTTCATTCAACATAAACTAGAAAAAACAGAACCAATGTAAAGGATAATTAACTAAATGAATGGATACTAAGTTAAGAATTCCGTCAAAATGTTCTTATAAATAATGAAATAATTTATCAATGGGGTTATTAGTTATTGAAACAGTATATCCCATAAAAATTAATTTGAAACTTAATCACAAATAAAAAAATAGTGATTCCACTCATGATCATGACATAATATAATCAACGAAGTATGCATATAACCCAATGAGTGGAAATTGAGTTTACTAATTCCGTTACAAGGATAATTATGTATTTAATATAAATCTAAATAAATAAAAAATAAATATTATATGATATATGAAATTTAATTTCTCACATAATCATATAACAACATATTCCTGAAGAAGAAGATCAACCAATAGAATTGAAATTTGGATAAGAAGTTCCCTTACTGTGAGTGCAACTCACAACGTACAATCATTATGTACCAGAATAATAAACATCTATTAATTTATACTTTCGTTAGAACATTTTCCATTTTTTTTATTATTTTTATATCACTTATATCCATTTTATTAAAATTACACAATTATTTAAATTCATATTAGTTGTTTTGACGATATTCGGTACATGAGATGAAAATGAACTTGTTTTGATGTAAATTGTTCATGTACTAAAAATTATATCATCTATAGAATACTATTATTTTTTTAAATATCATATATATCCCATATATATTTATTTATAATCGTCCATTACATTTTTGGATAGGAATTTAAATGCACTGGTCATGGAGACGGTAGGTCGTACGTACACATGAATGCTACTTTCATTACATTATCATGTTAAAGGAATGGAAATTAAATGATACATAGGTATATCAAAATTATAGTATAATATTTATGTTATATATGTTACATAATTCCACAAACGGCGTCCTTTATACATTTCATGCATGGCCTGGATGAGTCAAATCACTTTGAGGGGGTGATAGTCTACACTTCACTAAATAAAATTATCATATTTACACAACAGAAAAAGAATAAAGGTATGATATAAAAAATTAAAAAATCATATATAAAATATAAATATATTATATATTATATATAAATATACTTCAATAATAATTTCATACATGATATGTGGTAGTAGAAAATTGAACAATCATTATTTCGTGAGGAGTAGCTCGTCGTACACCGAAACAGTATGTCCAACTCCATTCGATGGAGGTGTGTGTAAGTCTTGTTAGAATCATTATTATAACAAAATATTAGTATATTTATAATACTATGGTAATAATTTAATCATATATTACGAATATAATTCACTATAGATAAGGGAAATAAAGGAAATTAATTTGAGAGAGGACAATACCTCTAAATTCGGTAAATTCAATTGAGTAAATCTAATAGGATTTCTAGAATTACCTTATTCCCGAGGTGAATATTCTAGGAGAAAAAGTAGGGATTTGGGGGGCTTATTTTAGAATAACTAGTGTTATACAAGGGTCTTGAGAGGTGTTAGTATGTTGGTAGAGTTGATTCCCTTTTAAAATAGGGGAGAGGGGCTCTTTAGGAAAGTTTGCAAATATTACTTCATTATAAAATTATTATTGAATTTTACCATTTCCAAAGAGATATATTTCCATGATATGATGAGGATGTGTTAAAATACTCTCATCCAATCTGTTTCAGACAAATTTATTTCATAAATGTATCCTTATATTTTTCCTTTAACCCTTAGTTAAAAACATTAACTTGTACCATGTCATCTAGTATTTTCAAAATATATTGTTACTATATATACTAAAAATTTCCAGAAGAACCACAAGTGGATCATTAATTAATTTTTTAAAATTATATAGGTTATTCACATGTATTATAGATTTTTCAGACTAATATATCATTTAATAAAAATATATTGGTTTTTAAAAATAATTTCTGTCAATTTTGATATTATTTTTTAATTGACTTTTTTAATCTCATAACAACATGATTCCTTAGAACCAAAATATTTAAATAAAAGATAATAAATCATAAAAATCTGTAATATTAGTTGATAGAATCAAAATGTTCAAATTAAATTTATTTTAATATTTATAATATCATTTATTTGAATCTTTTATTAATAAGGTAATCACTATGACATAATTTGTTCATAATAAATTTATTTATTTGATGTATTTAAATAATTAATAAAATACCATGGTGTAGATAATATAAATATCTTTCTAATGAATTATTATAGTCATAGATATTAGTTATATAATTATATATTAATTTTTTTTTTCGTAAAACATATATTTAATGTCATATACACCTTTTAATTAAATTAAATATTATAAATTGTCATTTTCACAACTATGTGTCTCCCTAAAGACAAATATTAGGCCTAATGAAGCTTATTGTTAGATATATCTCATCAAATAGGATTAGGACACATTTTAGAGTAGTTTTATATAATTATAATATTAATTTTTTAACCATAATTTTTTTGATTTACCCTTTAAAAATGGTAAATGAAATTAATTACTGAAGTTACTATTCATAATTTCCAAAAATATAATGTTGAAACAAAAAGCATTGTTTTTCACTATTCATTGAAATATGGATTTTTTCAATAAAAACCCGAAACTTTCATCCAAAGTAAATTATTATGTCCCAATTTTAAATAAGAAGTTTAGTTTTTCAAATTGAATATATGTAAGTGTCAAAAACTAGATTTAAAAAGGGGTTTCCATTAAAAGTAATTAAAATGTGCTTTTAAAAATATTGCAGAATTTTATAATTAAAATTGGATTCATTCTCATTTTAGGGCTCTAAAATTTTTTGGATAAATTTAAAAACATTTAACAAACATATATAATCATATTTCACATAGTTCTTTCCATAATCACAAATACATAGATATGGGTTAACTACAATTTAAACTAATAATAATATTATTGCATTATTTTCAATACAACCCAATATAGTGTGCAACACAAGATTTCTAAGAAACACATTGTTGCGTGTTGTGTACGCTATCGGAAAAATTGTCCAATTTAATATAAAATTAATATCATATTCATAAAATTTAATAGATAAAAAAAGTATTATTATATATATAACTAGAATGCTACATCATTTCCACCTTTTAGAAATTTCATTCTCATGATTTTAAATTTGGGCTAAGAAACATCATTGAAAATCCCACATCAAAAAATAATTCAATAAAAGTATCACATTAAAATAATGAAAGATAAGTAAAAAGGGCACTCGATATTTGAAATACTAGATTTGTATATAAGAAAACATGGATATGGAAGAAAAAATAACTATCTTATTATAATTGAGTGTGATAGAAAACATTATTAGGAGAAAGATAACATCTCGAAAACCATAAAGTTGTGGTGGGATAAAGAGTCTTTGACTTCCAAGTAAGAAAAGTTAAGGAAAAACGTTTTTTTAATATCATTTTCATAATGTTGAGTAATATATTTATGATCTTGACTAAGAACATAAGTAATGATACATTCTTGTCAAGTAAATTTTTCTCCATAAATAAATATATAACATAGTCTCATCAATATTCTAAATGATAAGTATTAGAGATAACTTGGTCACACCTGAAGTGATAGAATCAACTACAATAGAATCAAATAATCAAATAATGATGATATATATATTTTAAAAGTCTGTAGACATTAACCAAAACCATACTGGTTATTAAAAGATAAGAAAATCCCAAAAAATAATAAACTGTTATAAAAAAATAATACTCATAATATCCAAAATTCAACCTAAAATACAAAATTTTCAACCAAGACCATTCAATAAAAAGTGTCCTTAAAATAATTCTGATTAATATAAACTATGTTTGAAACCCAAAATTAAAAATGATTTTATCACATATTATTTCATGATAAATATTATTATTTATATCCAAATAACACCAACTAATATTAATGTATCATACTTTATGTAATAAACAAAATCACATACAATCCATGATAGGTTATGTTTTTCCAAAAATAACACAAATTTCTATATGACCACAATAAAAACAGAAATTCTAACAATATAAAATTTAACCATTACTCCCCAAATTTAATCTAGTTTTATTATATTTTCCTTTTTCATATTGTGTTCCTAAAATACAGAAAACCATCTAAAATAACATTTATCACTTAATCACCATATCATTTTTTATACTAAGGATATCCATTTGATAAATCATTAGTATCAAAATCATCTTATTATTGATCCATAAAATCATTTAAATAAAAATAATTAGTATTACTGACTAGGTTCATCAAGTAGGATAGTGGTAAGAGTTAAATCACAGTCGCATTTTAGTAGTGGGTTCAATTACCACATCTTTGTCTGATGTGATAGGTTGTCACATGGTTTTCATGTTTACATTTTTTAAAAAATATATAAATTTATAGCCTTACCTAAAATGATATAAAATACTAAAAATTTTCCATAACATATTTTCACCTCAAAGGATGTCCCATACGTCTCATTTTGTATCCCATAAATTAATAACACATAATTTCATCAATGATGATTGTCTCTAAAACTACCATTATATTGTTTAATTTTCAGATCATAAAGACCAAAAAGGGCTTTCGTTGAAAATGAACTTCTGATATACCTTAAAATTTTAAACCCATGATGATATCTCTAACTCTTAAGAAATCACCATTATCAACAATGTTGTCTAATCCATCCTCTAATACCAACTCTAAATCCCCCTCATTAAATGTTACATAATCAAGAGTTGAGTTAATGATTTGACATTAATACACTTTAATGATCATTTCATGATTATATATTTATATTATTAAGAAAAAACAAATACAAAACATCTCAAATATTACATGTAGAAACTTCCCCGAAATATCCACTTATTTAAAAAAAACTTTTTAAAAAGAAACATGGTTCAATTAATACTTAAATTTCAAGACTTTTCCTTCATCCCATATTTGAATCTATTTTTCATTATGTCATTTGGAAAACATTTCAATACATAGGATGAGCATAAATATATTAGTAAGGGATATAAAAAGAAGGGAAACTATTAGTAATCAGAAAACATGAAAACAATGAATACATTTTCATAATGTAATACTTTTCATATTTTAGAAGTAGTAAATATACATCACAAAATATATGCTCATTTATAACACTTTTGGAAACAAAAATATTAAAATAAACCCATAGAAAGAATCATATAACATATAAAGGTATCAGAGGAAAAAAACATAATTAAATGGAATAACCGTATGACCAACTACCACACATATCACTAAATAGACTATCTATATGGATGACTTCCATACCAAATGTAGTGGAGTTTATAACATAACCACCCATCCATGGTGAATTAGTGAACCACACATCTCTGGTTTATAATGTAACCACCCATCATTAGTTGATCACGTAACCACCCTTCATTGGTTTATCAAGTAACCACTCGTCATATGTTCATGTACCAATATATAATTTTAAAAAAATAAATCATGCAAATATCAACATTTTCCTCATAAAATTTCATTTCCAATCTCATGAAACCATTTCAATATATTGAAATATTTAATCAATTTAAAAATAATTTATAAAATTAAAAAAAAGACTTTTGAATCAATGTGTCCCATACCAATATGGATATTTTAAATTAAATTGACATTTTATATCATTCGTGTGCATAAGAATAAATTCATAAAAACAATTTTGAAAACAGGGACATTAAATGGAATGTTTTAGATGAATAAATACACAATACATTTAATATGATATTTTAGTTAAAGATTATATATCCACTTAAGTAAAACATAAATATATATATTTATGGAATAATATTAAAAAACATAAATATAATAAAAATATACTAATTCATTATATAATGCATCAAAAAATTTTATATACACCTTATAAGAAAATAATGGTTCATATCACCAGGATATGCCACAATGAAGGGAGATTGAGACGAAGCCACTTACAAAGACCGAGTCATTAGATTGTGTATAAATCATTGAAAAGGATATTTGTAAAATATATAAATAAACCCAATATTAGTGGATATTAAGTGTAAATAAATCATATTTAATTCACCTATATTATTGTAGAAAGAAAACCATTGACAAGGATATTTAAATCAATAAATGGGAATTGAGTTAATATTCCCCTTACAATGTTCATATAAATGAGATATGAATTTATCAAAAGGGATATTGTGTGTAAAAATATTATATCCACAAAATTTTAGGAGGAAATTAAATTATAAATACTTATATAGTGATTCCACACAAAATATTGGCATAATATAATAAATTATGTATGCATAAAACCAAATGAGTGGAAATTGAGATTAAAAATTCCCTTACAAAGAACATTTTGTTAATATAATAGATTGATTAGGTATACTCACTATATATAAGCATTAATAAATAATAAATACTAGATAATATATCAAAATTAATTTCTCACATAATCATTGAACGAAAAAATCAGGAAGTATAAGATCAACCTAATGAATGGGAATAGGGTTAAGAAGTTCCCATACCTTGAGTCTGACTCATCACGTACAATCATTGTGTTCCTAAATAAAAAAATTTGGTAAATTTATATGTTATTGAGAAAATTTTCCACGTTTATTTTTCCTTTTATATCACGTATTACAATGTTAAAAAAATTACAAAATTTTTTATGTTCATATCATACGTTTTGTCGATATTTGGTACATTAGTCGAAAATTAATTTATTTTGATGTAAATTGTACATGTGGTAAGAATTAAATCCTAAATAGAATATTATTAATTATTTAAATATCTTATATATCTACTATATATGTATTTATAATTTTCCATAACATTTGGAGATACGAAATTAAATGAACCATTCATGGAGACGATAGGCCACACGTATACATAAATGTTACTTTCATTTCCTTATAAAATTTAATGAATGAAAACAAAACGATACATTTGAATATTTTAATTATAGTGTAATATTTATGTTATATATGTTTATATATTTTCATTAACTTCATACTTTATAGTACTTATATATGGTATGAATGAGTCATATAACATTTATGGGGAAGTAGTATAGCCACCCTTAAATGAAATTATCATATTAATACAACTTGGAAAGCATAAAGTATATTATAAATAAAAATTAAAGAATAATATAGTATATATAAATATAATATATATCATATATAAATATAGTTCCATCATAATGTCTACAAAGAGAGGTGGTTGTAGAAAATTGATCAATCATCGTTCCGCGAGGTAGTAGTTTTCCGTACACAGAAATAGTATGTTTGTATCCATTAGAAGGAGGTGTGTGTAAGGGTAGTTCATATAATATTAATAAAAAACTATTAGATTTATAATACTATTGAGGTTATGTAATCATATAACAATAAGACCATAATTTTTGGATAAGGAAAATAATGGAAATGAACTTGAGAGAATACGTTACCTCTGAATAGGGTAACATCTTTTAATTTGAGCCAAAGGATTTCATGAATTTTATTCTACAAAAGGTATGGATTATTGGGGTAATGGAGGAATTTTTTAGGCTTAATTTAGTGTAATATATATTGTCCAAGTGAATTGAGAGGTGCATGTAATTGGGTAGATGTGATTCCCTTTTATATGAGGGTGGAGGGGATCAATAAGAAATTATTCAAATTTTATTTTATTATATATTTATTTTATAATTATAATGGTTCAAAAGTGATATATTTAGGTGGTAATATAATTTCGGGTTGAAATAATTTAAACCAATAGGTTTTGTAATAGTTTATTTCATAAATTCATCTTTATATTTTGGCATTGACCGTTATATTAATACATTAACACTTACCATGTCTTCATGAATTTTCATTATATATGGTTACTATAGTTACTATAAAATTACAAGAGAACAAAAAGTGGATAACTAATGGAATTTGAAACATTATATATGTAATTTGGTCGAATCATATTTTTTAGAACTATTATATCATTGATTAAAATTGTATTTATTTTAAAAACTCATTTATGTTAATTTTGACACTATTTAATAAATGATTTTTTTTATAGTCATATCAAAATGAATCCTTAAAAAAATTAACACAATTATAATATGAAATAATATTCCCTAATATTATTTGGGTGGCATAAAAATGTTAAAATTATATTATTTTAAGATTTATAACATAATTTCTTTGAATTATTAATTAATAAGGTAATCCCAACATCATCAGTGTGTCATAATATTTTTTTTCATATCTAAAATGTATAATTATAATTCCATTATAATGTAAATATTTCTTGATTTATAATTTGAAATTATTGTCATTCAGTTTTTTTATATTAACTTATATTAAAATTGTTTTTGTAAATGAAATATGTGTATGTCATATTTTTTTTCATTAAATAAACTGTTATAAACTGTCATTTTCACACCCATAGGGCTCCAAAATGAAAACCATTTAGCCTATGGATTCTAATGGTCAAACTTATCTCATCTAATATGACCAAGGAACATTTTATGATAGGTTTATATTATTATTGTTTTATTTGTTACCTTTATTTACCTGATTTACCCTTTAACCATGGTAAATAAAAATAACTACAAATGTTAATATTCATAATATCCAAAAATAAATGGTACATATTAAAAAATATGGAACTTATAATTCCAAATATGATTCCATATTTCCAAATATAATTCAAAAAAATTGTAGTAATTAATTTTAAATTATGTCCCATTGTCAAAACCAATAAGTGGGTTTTCAAAAAGTAAGAACTATAAAAAGATTTACATGTGTTTATATCTTGTATAAATGTAAAATTAAAAACAATTATCAATATTGTTTTAAAATATAAAAACATAATAAAATTAAACATTTTAAACCAATTAAATGGAAAAAATAACTATATAAATAAATTATATGATAAGATAGTTATAAATTAAAATGTAGTTTCTTTTTACTATTCATTAAAATAGGGATTTTATAAAAAAAGACCATCATTTAAACTAAAGTAAATTTTGATGTTATAATTCAAAATAAGAAGTTTATTTTTTCAAATATGACTTATAAAACTGAGAAAAACTACATTTAAAAATGGTTGACCATTAAAAGGTAATAAAATGTGATTTTAATATTATTTGAATATTTTATTGTTAAAATTGGATTCATTCTAATTTTAAGACACAAATATTTACTGGAAATATGTAAAAACATTTAGCAAGCATGTGTATTAATATTTTTGTTGGTTTTTTTAATTCCCTCTAATACAATGACTAGTTGTTAACTCCATTTTATGAAAATAATAATATTTTTGTATTATTTTTGGTGTAACTCATTGTTTTGTGCAATGTAATATTTCAGAAAAACCTATTTTTTCATGTTGAGTTCTATGTCACACAAAGAGTCTCCCTTATGTAAAATTAATATCTTATTCATAAATATTAATAGATATGAAAAGGGGTTGTTCATAAATACTAGGGATGTTACATCTATATTCATTTCAAGAATAACAATGATGTACCATGATCCTTGAGTGAACATTTTGTAGTAAAACATGAATAAAGAGACTGTGGAGTATATATACTTTTTCATGCAATGTTAGAAAGATAAATCACAATGACATAAGCCCATAGGGATAATGAAAATATTCCCTATTCCCAAATGGAAATGGGAGAATGTTAATAGAGACATTTTCACTTGTCTCTCGAATATATACAAAGATAACAATGTGATATGGGTTGTGGTGGACACTCTAGTAAGGACTTCCCACATCATCAATATTCAAGATGATTTCTCATTTTACTAAAAATACATTATATATGAAATTATTGTGGTGATACTGAATGGGGTGTGACTTATGATCATCTTCGATCATGATTTGTAGTCCACTTCAAAATTATAGATAATTAAACAATATGATTTGAATACATAATTGAATATCAGTACAACCTATCATCCCCAAACTGATGACCAATCTAAAAAACCATTCATACACTTGAGGATGTACTGATATCATTCTCAATGTAATTTTACATGGTATGCGATTAACATCACTCTTAAGTTAATTAATCAAACATAATAATCTTCCACTAATGTTTTCAAGTAAATATATATTATGCACTATATGGTAAGAGATCTAGATCTACAAATTATTGGATGTGATTTGGTGAAGAAAATATACTTGAACATGACCTTGTAAAAGCTATAAAAAAGATTTTGGAAGCTGTGGAACAACATATAAAAGGTGTTTAGTGTTATAAAATGTGTTATGCTGACAACAATCAAAGAGACATGAAATTTAATTTTGTAGATAAATTATTCATTTGAATATCACTAGGGAAGATACTCATTTGGTTTGGAAATAAGGGTATTATTAAACAATCTTATATTTTCCCCATTGAGATACTTAATCACATAGTAAAAGTTGATTATTTAATTGAACTTACCCCAAATATGGATGATGTTCATGATGTGTTATTTATATCACTCTCGAGGAATTGCATACCAAGTCCATCAAATGTACTGAATACATTGGTGGAATAACTAGAGAATTAACTCTCATGTGAAGTGAATCGAGTAAAGATCGTGGACCATAGAGAGAAAGTGCTAAAAAAATAAAACTCTCATTTTAAAATTGTTCTTGAAGAACAATATGTATAAAGAAGAAACATGGGAACCAATGTAAATATTGTATCAAAATCACCCTAAACTGTTTTCAATATAGAATATGAGTTTAAATTTCCGGGATGAAATTACTAAATGGTGAAAAATGTTATAACACATAGTTTATAAAAGATATTAGTTTCGTGAAATGAATGTGTATTACATTGTATTAAAGAACAACACATATATAAAAAAGAGAGAAACTAACACACATTATTTCATTAATTTATATTGTAACATAAGTCAATGAATAAACCCATTGAAAATCCAATTATTACATGGTGAATAAAATATCAAATAGAAAAACTATAATTGGAAATATATATTTCCCTATCATTTACAATCATCCGTACATGAAAAAACACTATATAAAAAATAATATTACTAAACTAATAAAAATTAGAGACAATGTAAATATATTACCTTGATTTGAATTGAGTTGAATAATGAATTTTGAAATGTAGATCGATAAATAATTTTTGATGAGACGTTTGGAATAAAAATTCAACCTCTAGGAATAATAACATGATTATTAGTAATATTAAAATGACCATTAGAGTAGTAATTTTAGAACAAATAATAAATAGTGATATAAATAGTATTTATATTGATTGATTTAAGTAAACATAACAATTATAATGTTAAAGAAGAAAATATCATGATAAAAAACTCAATGAAAATATAAGAACATTTTTAATAAATTTCATTTTAAAGTATTCTTTAAAAAATTACAATTTGTATATTAAAAATTAAAATTAACAATATTAGAACTTAATTTTGATAAAATTAATATCATATTTTAAATAACAACATAAAAATTATCCAAGTGTGGTGATTTATTAAATTTTCAGAAATGATTCAATTACTAGGTGGATAGTAAAAATAATGTTTTTCACATAACCAGTGTATTTTAAATTTTATAACTCATGATATAATAATAAAATAGTAAATAATATAACATGAGGTTCAGAAAAAATATATTTAATATTTTAAATGAGTTATAAAAATTAAATGACAATAATTTTCAAACAATAAATGTACAATCCATCGTTAAAAATATAAGGTTTTAAATTATAATAATATATTCTTATTTTTGGAAAATTATATCTCATGTAAATAATTATTTAGAATTATAATGTTAATAAAATTAATAAAATAATTTTATTTAATTATGGTATAGTCTATAATGTCAAGAATAATACAATTAAAATGTTTACCTTAGATATAATATTTTATTCATATTTTATTCTAAAAATATCTCTCTCCTAAAAAATAAATAACCCAAATTATTCCCCTTTGAAAACCACTCCTTCCACACATTCCAAAAAATGATATTAAAAAATGAATACTCTCAAACCCATTAAAATACCTAGAGGCATTTGTTTGTAATCCATCTCCAAAAATCAACAGATATTTAGTTTTGTACAAGAGAGGTTTCAAGGATGACGAGTAAGTATCAATCAACTCTATTTTTCAGAACATTATTTATTCCCATTTCCTTTAAAAAATACCTTATAAATTTATTTGGAAGTACTTTAAATTAATATAATTTATTTTAACCTACATAAATAATTATTAATATAACATATATAAATTTCATTCTTCCCTTTCCCACTCTTTATATGGTGTCCTGTCAATGACCCATTAATTGCCAATGAGGACATTTCCAATCGTTTATTTATCACGTAACCCATGGTTAGTTGTAAAACATTATTAATGATATAAAAAATTATAAATATTTTTATTTTAATCTATTATAATTAATTATACAGATAAGAAAATTACATATAAAAAATCGTAAAATCGAAGAAAAAAGAGTTTTTAAGGAAATATTTATATCATCATGACTTATCTATAAAAAAAGAAAATTTTAAAATATAAATAAATGATTATAATTGATAAAGATTTCAAAAATTGACAATAAATAAATTTTTTACAAATTTCTTAACAAATATTATTCTATTATTTTGGATGAGAAAAAGTGACGAAATAAATATGGGTTTATGAAATGTGGATCCTCAAAGCCAATACCATTTCATTAGGTTATCAATATTTAACCAAATATCATATATGGATATCCTCTAAAATTTTTCAAATATAAATTCACAATTATTCAACATTATTTTAAGGTAGTTAAATGTTTTCACCTATATTTTTAATAAAAATAAAAATATATTCCAAAAAGTCTCATTCAAAATCACATAATTCACTCATCCTGAGTTGTTTCGTCTTCAATCAATAATATGATATATATAAAAATTTTGTTTTCCCTTATTAGGTTGCGCACCGAATGTTCATTCATGAAATAATTTTTTATGAATTCTTTATTAAACACATTCCATTCTATGAGAGATTTCATGGATTAGATAGTTATAAAATATATGTTTTAAAGATGATTATATAAATATAACAATGTGATAGGTGATCCTAAAATTATATAGACCACAAATAAATTGGGTACTATGATGAATCCCATGATATAATGTGAATTATGTGTAATGATGATGTTGAATTTTTTAAAAATTATGTCTTGTTTTTTAACATGGGGACATGATGATTCATTTTTACGTATTTCCACATTCCATGCCATTATCATAAGCTTCCATACTTATTATGATGATGTATATTTTATTATGATTTCATTATGATGTTTATTCTTACCAATGTTATATTTATTCAATATATTTTTTCCTCCTTTTAATTGTATTTTTGAGCCCCTCCCCCCCCCCACTTTTATTGTTCTATATGCTCAGGTGAATACATGTACTACAAAGAATTAGATTCTTTATAAGGATATATAATTGGTATTTAAATAAATTTATATTATTAAATATTTAAATTTTTTTATTACCCTAGCTTTCCCAATATAATAAAATATTAAATAACCAAATTTATAACATTTATATTGTTTATCTTTAAAATATTGTGAGATTCATGTAAGAAAATTTATGGCCCTAGTTAAGAAATGGTTCTAAAATAATTATGGAGGGTGTTTTAAATGAATATATTTTGATTTGATTGTTTTTAAGTAAATTATAATTAAATTAATCTTTCTTTCCATAATTATTAATTAATGATATTAATAATTCAATTTTTCTAATATTTTATAAGTTCGTATATATGATTTCAAAAATGTGAATGTTCATTAAATATATGTTGATTTACATGATGTGTGACCATGATATATATATAAATATATAAAAAAGTGACATCTTATATTGTTAATAGTGTCAAACATGGGGTAGTTATGTTTACTACATATTTGTACTATACCTGTATACACACGCATTATGAAGTAATTATAATCATAAAAACATTAAGAAATAATCATAATCATAACAATTTATATCAAAACCAAACCATTGAGATACATTTCATCATTATTTTTTAAGGAGTTAAAACATCTCTATGGATTAGTTACATTATGTTTTCTGATAGTTTAAAACATGGTGCCTCTATGTTAACTACATCATTGTACAAAGCATGTAAATTCATGCATTATGAAATAATCATAATCTTTATAATTTCACTAAAAAACCCATAAGGATACATTTTATCACTATTATATTCTTATTTGATGACTTTTAATGTATATATTGATTAACTAAATTTTACAAATTTAATAGGAGGACGAAAAAAATAAAATGTATTTTATAATTTGAAATGTGTGTAGAATTTTTCATTACATAAATTATAATTTTAGATGGATTGAAATTCATAAGAATGTTATGAAATTTTACATAATACTTTTTGAAACTATTATAATAAAACATCCCATGTTCTGTAAAACTCATCAATCTAATTTATCCATATGCTCAATTTATCAATTCATGTAAACTATAGTAATGGTGTGGTTTTTCATTATTTAAATCCTTCATATTCACTAAAAGATTAATATAACATTGTATACCTTTAATAAAAGGATATTACAGTACTCATCTCTAAGATAAATGTCATGATGCTATAATGGATCACATGAAAACAAGTATAAGTAAATAAAAATCTAATCACTCATGTTTTTCAGTCTAAATGTAATGATGGATACTAGTGAAAAATTTATATTTTTATTTCATTTCCACTAAAATATGAAAATATTCGTCCCATAAAAAATTATTTAAATTTTTTTACTATATATATATTATAAAATATACCAAATGATAAATATGTTCATTTTGGTTTTTACAATTTTTTTGATTGTTTTTTAATAATTATTTATGTTAATTTATCTAAATATATAGTCATTATTAAACAAACAAATTATTTAAAATAATTACTGTGATGGATAATGTATTTATTATCATAATGATATGTAAAATTATTTTTGAAGTATAATTTGAGGAACATATGGAAACCATATGTCAACTAAATACTATTTTTTTAAAACTTGATTCATGTGTATTACCATAATTTATTTATAGACAATCAATATTTCATTATTTTATATATTTTTCAATGAAATCATTTAATTATTAATTTATCCACTCATTAAATTATTGATAAATACATTTATTCTAAAATAATTAAATTTTAATTTCTCTAAATATTGTTGATTAAATGATAGAATGATAAATTACTTTAAATTTTGAGATGTTAATTATTAGTAGTCGCTAATAAAAAACAAAAAAAAACTAATGAATGAAATTGAATATATTTAATTTTTATATAGTAAGAAAATATTTTTTTAAAAAAATTTTATTCATATATTACATCTAAGTATAAATTAAAACCCCTTTTACTAATAAATATCGGAAAATCTGTTCATTTTTATAGAGAAAAATTCACAAGAAATGAATTTTATACCCACTAAAATATACAATACAAATTTTCATTATCATTATCATAGAGATTATTTTATAGTGGAGAGTATGAGTTCAAGAACATAAATGGGACCTATAGAAGTAGAGACGAAGTGCATCAGCCATGGAAATATTAACACCCCTATGAGAAGAAAGACTATGTTATTAAACACACTATAGGGTACCTCATGGGAGGACATAGAGACTAGACAGATAGGTATGTGGTTCCCTTCATTCCACTTGTGTTAAATCATAATACCACAAGGAAGGAGAGACGCGCATTTTATTAAAAATTAAGTGATTTTCTCAGGATTATAAGAGAGGCTTATTAGAGAATTTAAAATAAGATTTGAGTCTGTTTATAATAATTCCTTGGAAATAACATTATATTGGGAAAAGTCAAGACCTTTAATATGGACTCCTCTTCATCCCTGGGAGAGTCAACTATCTTATAGAAGCAGGTAAATGTGAGTAAAATAGAACCCATAGAGTCATATATTATGCCTCCTCATAGCATGAGTCCATGAAAAAAATATCCCTCAATATTGAATTTGATATTGTGGGGAGGGGGCTCCACCTAACCCCTTTACCCAATGGATGTGGTCTGGACAGAGTAGGCAGGTTCCATCTAGTAATAAAGAAACCGAGTGATGGTTCTTGCAGACATTGTTCCATAAACCCTGTAATATATACAACTAAATAAATGGTTCTGAACAAATAATATAATTCATTGGGGTCAGGGTGGGGATTCTTTCAGGATTTATTCTTTACCCTCCCAAAGATCTAGTATCCCACCGTGATATGGATAGAGCACGCCCTCTCTTCAGGTTTTTTATTGTTGGAATTTCTATACCATTGTTTCCAATACATTAGTCGGGGTGCGTCTATCTGTTTTCTTGAGGATGAAAGGTGTGGTTTTGATGCCTAGAAATCCTTCTTTCCAAAGGTGGTCGCCATCTTTCTCCTATTTTGGTACGTTTCTCCTTAATCGTAATGTGATGATGTGATACAGGCTCTTCCTTCCGTGGATTCCTCCTCAGAGATCATTACCTAGTCCGGGTCTCCCTTATAGACATAAGACATTGTTCATGAAACTCTTCATGGTTCTATATCTTCACGGACATCGATTAATTATGCTTCTTCTATTAGGACATTCTAAGGTTTCAAGCCAGGACAACAACCTCCATTCATGTGAGTAGTCATATTGGGCGTCACTAGCATGTATGGGTGTTGGGACACTGGCGTATCTATCTTATTTACCTTATTATAGGGCTTCTCGAGGGCACGGAAGCCTGAGTAATCCCATGTCGAACACAAGGAATCATATGCCATGGGCTTGTATATGAGTTTTTCCTCATCTTACCATGTTTAACACAGGGTATGCCACAAGTTTAACGTCCATGGAGATGGATCCAACTAATCAGAACACTGACTAGAGGGGACCAGATGGGTGAATCCCTGGGAGGGAAAACTAATGTTGGGGCCAACGTGTGGATGGCTGCCTGATTTTAGGTAAATAGAATGTGGAACGTGGTGGCACGATCCCACCGTGATGTGGAAGCCTTGGTAAAAATTAGGATGGATAATGGAAGGTTCCATGAAGTGGATGGAAAATGAGATGGGGTCTTCTTGAGGACAATTGTGATGTTGGGATTGTGTCTCAAATAGACTTCCTACATATCCCTGTGGTAGGGAATCAATGTCCACATAGTTAATCTGACAACAAATCACAACTGATTGACGGTTTAAATGGCGTACCGATGAATGGGGTCACAACAGCTTACCACTGGATAGGGGTGTCAACTACTTACTATTTTATGGGGTTGACAATGACATACCGCTGAACGAGGTCACAATGGATTACCATTGGATGGGTTCATAATAGCATACCACTAGATAGGGTCTCAATGGATTACCGTTGGATAGGGAAACTAAGGCTTAATACTGATTGTGGTCGATTGTTTAACTTCATGTAGGACAAGAGTGAACCGACGTGAATGGGGTTGGAACTCCTCAGGGTGGGGTTTGAACCTAAGGGAGGAATCCTACGTATCATACCTTGGAATGGATCACAGACCTCGTAGTTTAGGATGGGTTTGGGCATACACTCTAGGCTACTCAAGGTGTTTTTGAATTGATGTGAAGTTTGTTGGAGAGACCAATGGATGGTGGTCATGAACCTCTTGGAGGCTTCCGACGTACCTCGCCATGTAAAGGATCAAAGACCTAGTGGTTCAGGTGTGACGAACCGAAATGAAGTGGGTCAGAACAACCATTCCATTGTAGTATTGAACCTTATAAAGGCTTCCTAGGTACCTTTCTATGGCAAGGATCAAAGTTCTCGTTGTTTGGAATGTTTTGGGGCATACATTCTAGGCTTCCCTAGGTGTTGGTGAACCGACATGAAGGGAGGTCAGAGCGACCAATTTGTAGTGGGATTGAACCTCGGGGAGGCTTCTTACGTATGTTTCATTGGTAAGGATCAATGTCCTCGGAGTTTAGAATGGTTTAGGGCGTACACTCATGGTTTCACAAGTTGTTTGTGAACCGACGTGAAGAGGGTCGGAACGACCAACAGGTGGTGGTCCTGAACCACTGGGAGGCTTTCTACATACCTTTCCTTGGCAACGATCAATGTCCTCATAGTTCGGATGTGGGAAGTAGATGTGAAGTTGGTCTGAGCGACCATTGGATGGTGGGATTGAACCTCAGGGAGGCTTCTTACATACCTTGCCATGGCAAGGATCAAAGTCCTCGTAGTTCGGAATGGTGGGGGGCTTACACTCTAGGTTACCCAAAGAAGATTTCGTGGTTGGTGCTTGCTCTTAGCTCATGTGAGTCAGGCTCTGTGTGAGAAACAAGAGATTGAAAAGTCTTGAAGATCATGTAATGAATGGTTCATCTGTGGCAAGTGTAGTGTGGCTTACACTTAGTTACCAGCCCAAAGAGTAAATAGAGTCTTATGTGTGGTTAGCGGCCGAGAGAGGAAACAAAGGCTTACACCTATTTAGTGGCCCATGACTGGAGATTGGAAGTTACTTTAGGGAGGAGGCCAAGATGGTGACAAAGCACAGTAGGAGGGGGACTTGTCACCCAGGGATAGAGGAGGAGCATGGATGCTACCTCCTGCATGGAAAGCTATGGGGATGACACCCGGTTGGTTACCCTTTCCCCACAGACAGACATCGCACCGATAAAGAGGTTCTCATTCCAGGTAAAGAATGATCTCACTCTCGTGGCGACCATTGGGAATGTAGAATCTCCAAGTTGGGGGAACCTCGCATTTGATGTTTGGGGCATGATCACAGTTTAATTTCATGTTCTGAGGACAATGCTTCTTGGCAGTTTAATGTCCTGCTTCTCAGATGATGTGGGTGCACTCCGCACCCCAAGGACTTACATAACAGGAACCCTCTACACCTTGGTGAAGAGAAGGGATAAGAAATTCTTTGACTGAGGGGTGTCATGTAGTGATCCCATTGGCGGTCCACATTAGTGTGGCTATGCAAAGAAGCATGAGGCGACGAAACACAATGTGAAATACCACCCAAGGGAAATTGATGTTACTTCATATGAGCCTAGAGAGTCCTTCATGAAAAGGGTGTGTGATGAAGATGTTTAGGGTGTTCAAGGTACCCCTAAATGATTTCCAGAAGAGGGACATCAAATATAGGATGAAGACCACACCCCAAGAGGATAGGTTTCACACAAATGAAGCTATAGTGGGGAAAAGGCCGGAGTGAGGGGTCCCAGCGGATTGCACACAATCGTGTTTGTTTGCACACAATTGAAACACAAAAAACACCATTGGGAAAAAAAGACCGGGTTGGTGTGAAATTGAGGGAGATTGCGCATAAAGTGGAGAAGAGGGTTTTCACGAAACTAGAATGTATTGCCCACAAGGAGTATAGGTTTCCCATAACTGGAAAAGATAGTGCGCATGGAATACAGTTACACGCACTGACAAGGGATTGAAAAAAAGGACCGGGGGTTGAGCACAATTGGCAGGGAGGGCATAGAAGGACTCCGAGAGGCGCACAATTAGTCGGTTTTGTGAGGAATTTGATCAGTTGTACATAAATGTGATGGATTGTGTATATTGAAATGACTCAATGTTATTTGGATGTGGCATAACATAGAGGGGTCTCACATGAAGGTAGACCCCTAGGCGACTTGGCTTGAAAAATCCTATACCTGAAAGCCATAATTTGCACGCACAAGAGGGAGATTTCTTGCAAGGGAGACGATTCAGATTCTTCAGCCATTGGAAGTCGAAGTGGAACCCTTTAATTTATAGGTGCTCAGAGTCATTGGATCTGCGCGGAAACAGCCCCATGCTAAAGATTGTGTTCTAGGGTCGGTAGTGTGAAAATTCAACCGCTCGGGGTGGCTGCATTCAGCTTTCCGTGCTCATTGTCAGCAGTGCAAAAATTCATCCACGTGGGGTGGAAGCACACCAAATTCCCCAGCCGTAGTCTGTTCCACTGAAATTTCTACACCATGCGGAAAACATTCGCGGCTCTTTCCATTTTCTACGCGAGAGATTGTTTTTGTGCACCAATAAATTTTAATCGCGCGACCACTTGGGGCCCCCCAGAATGGATCACCATGTCCAAATATGGCTTTGCTTTGTCAGGCAAAAACCTCATTCTGCATTGAGAAATTTTTAGAGTATACAAATTCCCCTCCCCCTCAAAATATGATCAGCGAGGAGATGAAAAGGTCAGACTCTGAAGGAAATATTGAGACGTAGAACTCCCTCAGGCCCGCACATACTAAAAACTATATCAACGCGTAAAACATAGAAGCAGTGTGAATTTCCTCTTTTTGTGCATGCGTGAAAATCTGGCTCAGTGCCTTTATAATCACATACAGTTCCCTCATTTCATAAATATCATCTCATGCGTGAAAAAAATCCCTTTTCATTGCGCGAAAAATCTTCTCTATTGCGCATAATTCCCCAATTTCAGCTGCCATTTTTTTCACACAGACCCGAGGTTTTTTGCACCCATTCCATCTTTTCCTGAGGACTCCGGATTTTTCATGTCCACTCCCACTTTTTGGCACCGACTCATGAAGACCTCGCCGGAAGAAGACAAGTGCTAATTAGGCTGAAACCGAGAGAGAGACCACGTTCTCCTTTCAAAAGGCATAGATGGTTGCAACCTTGAGGTATATGGTTTTCGAAGAATCGTATCTAGCAACCATTATCACTTCAACATGTTGAACCTAGCCCAAAAAGAGTTTGCACTATCAGACAACTTGCCAATATGGGACTTCAGTATCTTGGAGGATGTACTCATGACATGATTTGATGTCGACACACCGTGGTAATGGGTGGCCCACGAGGATGACCTACCACGGTATAATATTACCATAAATGGCCATGCAGCTACAGAAATCAGATATATGGGCATTTACATCCTGAATCCTAGGACCAGGACCATTTCGCGGAGTGGCACGGTTGTGGAGGATTCTCCAGTCCTTTACGCATGTTCCTTCCATAAGAGTTTTACTGATGAAATTAAAGGCATGTTCCAATATTTGGACCTGCGATCTGGAGTCAATTTAATAGTGAATGTGCCTAGGAGTTTTGGGTATGCCCGACATGTGACCAGTTTGGGGTCGGGCTACGGCACATCGGTTTATTCAAGGTGGTACTGACGTAGTAGTTTCATTTCTACCATAAACATGAGATCAAGCTGGATCTGTTTACCATATGGTCTTTAGATCTCATTACTTTCCATCTTCACCATGGAGAAGTTGGCATCATCCTCTGGGGCCTTCATTACATCGGGGGTATCCCTTCGGATGGCCACCTGTACGATGAATTTCTCCCGAAGGGGAACATCTGGGGGGACAAAGAAAGAACTCTTATGCTAACTAGGCATCTATTCGAGATGACTAAATAGTGGTTGTGGTCAGAGATTTTTTTAAGGGAATCATCGATAATAAATGGTTTAACATGTTCTTGCAAAGGGATCTAGAAGCCAATATGTCGGGGCGAGGAAGATGGTGTCTGACCGCCGCACATAGAAGTAGAATCGTATCATACTAGCAGATCCTGGTGGCAGGGGAATATCAGTCATTGAGATTTAGTATAAAAAAATCCAGGACCAGAACATCTGGTATGCCAGATTTCAGGCAACATTTTAGAGTTGGTGGATTCTACTGGTGAGGGACACAAGGATGGGATTTCATCCAATTACATTGGTGATGGATTGTATCATGGCAGCGGATCAGTGGTTCAACTTGGGGGTTCCCATGTTAGCCCTTTTTTACGACATTCTGGGGCACATCTCGAGAGGGGACTCACCGAGGAGGATATGTGGTCCCTTCCAGTTATTTCATGGCTGGATTGTGGCTCATTACGGTGGATATACCTTTCCAAACTCCATTCGTCCTATATGTTACGTCCAGCAGCCTTCCTTGCTGAATATTGTCGCGGTTATTCCATTGATGCTCAACGAGGAGGGTGTAAGGATAAGAATAGGAAAACACACCAATTTCAATTTTGGCAACTTCCCCACTCTGACTGGACAAATGATAGACAACGGGAAAGGCTCACTTGAGCGAAGGGAATACTTTTAGGGCATGAGAGGTGGGGTACTTCTGGCATGGATTGATGGGATGATCCATTGTAAGCCCTATATTCCATCGTGATTTTCAAGGATGTTTGGATGCATCCTGCAGATACCGAAGAAAGTGAACATAGTCATCTAGGAGGGAAGGCACCCATGCGTTCTATGCCAAAAGTGGCTGATGTTTACAACTCACGGATCTGGGGACGTCATTACCCTCCCCCCCCCACTGGAGTTGAGCTGGCCTCTCAACTGAATATACCAATAATTGGGCCATGGCGTACCCAGATGGAATTTCATGAAAGTGAGTCCGGTATCTCAAGGTAGCTAGTGTAGAACCTGGGCAACGAGAGAGCTGACATGGTGATGTTGGGGAGGAAAGGTTGGAAGCATATTGGGAAACTGGGCCCACACAGGCCGGGACATCAGTAGCGGGGATGTCGCATGGCGTGGTCGTGCCCTCAACGCCTTGGGGGAGAGGTGCTGATGGAGTGGGTAGGGAAATTCTTGGGAAGTAGATAAGGTACATAATCCATCATTTGGATGATGCAATCTTCTCGGAGCTGTGGTCAGCCTGGTTGACCCACCAGTAGTCATTGGGCTCAGAAGCCCTCTAGAAAAAGATAGTACGAGACGGAATCTAGCCGCCATAGGTCAGAATCATTCAGATTGTCGACATGGTGAACTTACATCGACGACAAATGTACCTAACGACCATTGATGCATATTCATCCCAATTGGGTCGGTGTGAGGAAAATCCTTTCTTGGTGAAGGTAATGCTTGGCCAGAAGCATCATCAAGAAAATATGTCATCTGAGGATGAAGACATTGATGAGGAGCTAGAGGCAGTGAGATGGACTAGGAGAAGTTGGAAGGATAATTTGAAAGAGGGGGTGAAAGAGAAGATGAGAATAAAGGTGAAGGGTCTCAGGGGGAGTTCCAACAATGGAGTCTTTGGGATAGTGGTGAGATCATTGGCTCTGATATGGATATAACTGAGCTACATGAGGTATGTCTCATCCCTTATCTATCCTTTCTCCAATATTTTTGTGATCGTCTATCAGATATACTTATCATGTTCAGGGGCCTATTGGAACCGACCAAGAGTCTCTATCCAAAAGGGGAGAGGACGCACCAATAGTACAAGGTGGGGAGTCGACACCCATTATTGAGCTAATGAGTGTTGAGGGATCCCCAACAATGACAGCTCATGTTGCGGCTAGACACCAGAGGCCGATGATTTGGGATCTTGTAAGATCATTACTTCAACGCTGGTATTTACCATCAGAGAGCCCTGTTGATAAGGGGGTTCATTGTTTTTAGAGAAATCTCATCATTAGAGGATTGACGGGATGCCAAATCCCAGTCTTCCAAAGTTGATTCAATTGAAAATTTTCCATCTCATGTAGGGCACACATCCCAAGCTGAGCTGGACCTAGAACATGGTGGGCAAAGAGTTGTGGATGTTAGCGGTTCTAATGTCATAGCAGGGCTTGATGTTGGTGAGGTACCTACCGTGACCTAGGCGAGATGGAAAGGTCGTCTGGGTGTTGAAGAGCCTAAACCCATGCGAGGAATACACAGAGAATACCCTACTTCTGGTCTCTTGGCTGAATTCCCCAACTATCATATTCCAGATCCCGAGGAGATAGATGATTCTGACTCACAACTAGCCTAGGAGAGCCGGATTCTTTGGCACAAAGGATTGCAGTGTATCAAGGAATTTCTCATTCAGCCTCCTATAGAATGGCTAAAACACATGGGATATCTCCACACCTGGTTGCGCTTTCTCAGGGCTGGAAGGGCGGATGCTCATCATATTGATTTGACAGTCTGTGACTACATGGCTGAGAAGCTTTTCAAGAGTAGCTGAAACTCTGACGTTACACGGTGTCACAAAGAGTCAGGGAGAACCCAAAAGTTTTTGAAGGTGAAACAAGAGGCTCGAATCCTTGAATAATAGATTAAATTAAAAGATGTATTCATTGAAAACTATTCCGAACTTATGGAGCAGCTGAAAGCCTAGTTGGCGGACACCCAAGAGCAGCTAGTGGAAGTGGTTCACCAAATGACTAAACATCAAACTGAACAAGTGCAAGCACAGTATAGGTAAGGTTAACTACACACTGTGGCCGTAGATGAAGAGAGGGTTTTTAGTGGGTGGGATGAAGTACTGGAGGCCACATGCCAAAAGGTAGTGATGCCAGAACGTTCTATACAATATGATGATCCTTAAGGGTCCTATTTTGGTCAAACTCATAAAACAATTTCTCCTTACTACCTCTTGTTCAGAATTGAATGTTTGGATAGGTTCATTTACATGTTTGTTTGGTTTAATGCATTCAACCACAATCCTGAAACAAATATAAATCCATTCCTAACCACACGTGGGTCATACGTGATTTTAGAGACAAGGGATTTTATTAATATTACTTAATTTGAACGTACAAGCACCAATCAAGTTTCAGGAATCCAAGATTCGAATAATCAATCCAGATTTCTGAGAAGAGAAGAGGGAGGCCCGATTTGATGAATAGGACCAGAGAACAATCATCGTTTCATCATCCCAACGTGCTCTAGTGCACGACTGTGGTAATGTCAGGGGCATTTGAAATCATGCCGAACATAAGGGAGTGGAAAATGTGAATCACCATACCCCATATTTGGAACCCTATAGGGGTGGCGTGACAATAAAGTTTAACTATTGACCATGTTCGAAACACATTATCCATATTGAATTAGCTTGAAATTGGAATGACAAACGAGGGTCGACCGCTGACAATGTTCGAAACACAGGGCCTGGATCAGATTGTCATCCATTAGTCTTCTGGAATGTTCGCCCAGGACAATAGGCGGTCCATAGGCCGAGCATCCATACTGTTTGGGGGAATGTTTAGATGTGAAATAGGATAAGGTTCCGAATACATGGAACGAAAAGCAAGGAAGGTGGAGTGGTGGTCTGTTCAAACAGAATCCATGAATCTAGAAATTACCCAACCTTGGTGGACTCATTGTTCTTATCATCAATCATTCCTACTTTTAGACAGGTCCTCTTTGGTGAAGAAAATATTGCTTCTGAACATTTTCGCGGGGCATCCTGGACTTGTTCAGGGTAATGGTGCTGGGTTCAAGGAAAAAACTCGGGCCAAGGGCCTGAAAAAGAGAGGGGACCAGATTTGTGATTTTTGGGGCTGGAACCAAATGCAAGATGCTTGGGCATTCCTACGTATCCCATGAGGATGGGAATCAAGCCATACATAGTTCTGGAAGATGTCGTGTAGTTTAATGTCTTATGGGAAGGATATAAAGTGATCTTAGTTTAGGGTTAGAGAGCATGGACCATGGATTAGTAAGGAATGTGGGGACACATGGTGAGGTAATTATGAAACCCGACATGAATCAGGACCTTGTGTCCAGATTACCATGTGTTACTTGGGGATGTGTTTAAGTAAGGGGACCAAACACGAAAGTTAGGTTAGGCCCATAGAGAAGTGTCTAGGTGTTCCTACGCTTCTCATGAGGATGTGAATCAAGACGAACGTAGTTCTAAGAGGTGTCACGGTAAAGTACCAGTGCCTGGGGAAAATGGTGTGTGTAGGTGTTTCTCTCACACTAAAAGAATCCGCATTTAATAGGTCTTGTTTGTCCTTTAGGGTGAATGGAGGTGTGTATTTTTTTTGAGGTGGGCCTAGAATATCGAATCCATGCATCACAACAAGAATCATGCCAAATGAAGGAATAGAAAAATTGTATGGTGTTTGACCAATACCAAACATGGTGCCCCTCGAGTGAGGACATCACAATGTAGTGTCATTTTGCGTCGTGTGTCCAGGATGATATTGTAAGAGTTTAGGGTCATGTGATTGGACGAACCATGAATTCATACATCATGTGGTATAGAGGTAGTAGAAATGAGGCTGAAGGAGGAATTTACACTATGTGATAAATCATACATAATTTGAATGACGACAAGGTTCAAATCAAAAAACGCGCAATTCAAAGAAAAACACCACAGGCCGAAGGGTCTGGAAATGATTAGTGGATATGGGATAGGAGAGGCAAACTCTCAATTGAGCTGGACCCGAAAATGAGATGTTTGGGTGTTCCTACATATCCCATGAGGATGGGAAATAGGCCGTACACAGTTCTTACAAAGGGGAAATATGAAAAGATTGTATTTTAAGGTCATAGAACTTGGACCGTAGAAAAGTGGGACTATTTCGAGTAAGTAAGGACCCTAATCTGATCCCTAAGCCTACGTGAGTAGAACTCCGTGTAAGAAACAAGGGTGGATAAGGTATTTTCAATATGTGAAATACATGAAACTGGGAAACCGGTGCTGATCCCTGAATGATTGCCTTATCATGGATTTCCACCCCTAATGCACGAATGTGCACTGAGGGATAGTACCAAGAGTTTCGATGGTTTACTTGTACATGATGAGGTGGAGAAGAATGTGAGTCGTGTAATGAAAATTTTGGGATTAATGAGGTTGGTGTGACGATGGAGGATTACTGTTGACTGTGTTCGAAACACAACATCCATATCGTGTGACCTGAGATGGGAACAACAAATGGGCATTGACGACTGACCGAATTCACAATGCAGGACTTGTATCATTTTTTTTCTCAAATCATTGAGTATGTGGCCCGAAATGGTAGGAGGGACTTTGGGGTGAGAATACAATCCATTCAGGGGGTCTCTTTGGGTGTTAAAGCTGATCAATGCCCTAATGAAGGTGAACACGAAGCCTTAGAATTGGGTGAAAGCATGTCCCTGTAGAATTTGACATTCCAGGTGCTAAAATAGAGTACACTTCGGCACATTGGTGAATCACCAAAGAGGATCGAGGGGCTGATATTGAGAGTGGCCGATTTGAAAAGACGTGTATAAAACAATGGGATGAAGAACTCTCGAGATAAATAATTAGAAGGTGTGGTTGTTACGAAACCCGACGTGAATGAGTACATAATCTCATACCACACCATATACTCCTTTCCCTGGGGAAATGCAGGACAAGGTGCCAAGATGAGGCTAGACCTAAAAAATAAACGTTCCGGCGGTCCTACATATCCCATAAGGATAGTAATCTAGCCATTTGTAGTAATAGAAGAGGAAAATATAGGGGTGGGATACCCCAAAGAGGTTTATGTATGGAACGAACATTAACCCTACATGAATGAGGAAGTAATCCCATACCACACCATATAACCGCATGTGAGAACATGGGCCAGAGACCTGAGAAGGATGGGGGTCCTGAGATTGGGCATTCCGAAAAACGTTTTTCATATGACCTCATATGTGGGTACTGCCTCATAATAGAATCTAAGCCCATTTGATCAATGATATGTGTGGGAAACAAGTAGTAGGGATTGGCTCTCCCAATTATATATGGTTCAGAGAACTGGCGTCACTCGAGGGAGACCATAGCTTGAAGGTGTGACGGGGAAGGATGAGCCGCTACACACACTATTTGGGACTTTTAGGGGTGTATATAATGACAACGGATAATGGTTTACCATGTTCAAAACAGAAATTCCATATCGTGTGAACTTGGATGGGAACACCAGATGAGGATTGACGACTGAGCACATTCGCAGCGCGGGACATGTATCCATTTTTTATTCGAAATCTTCTAGGATGTTGGCCCGAGATGGTAGGAGGGCCCTTGGTCGAAGCATCCATTCCATTCGGAGGTCCATTAGGACATGAAATATGTTGGATTCCCATGTAAAGAGTGCGATTGAAGCATAAGTGTGTTTGTAAGTTTCAACATCAAGTAGGAGGATTAAAGAGGTTGAAGTCTCCGTGGAATGGGATGCACGATAGTACCATAATGAACTAAATGTCGATTAAGGCAAAATCATGCACCACACCATATTCTTTTACCCAAGGGGAGACACCAGAGTTTGGGTTGGGCCAACAGACAACTTGTCTGGTGTTCTTACGTATCCTATGAGGATGGGTATCAAGTCGTACATAGTTCTTGAAGGCCATTCAGTTTAGCGTCGTGCAGTGAGGACGTGGGAGAATAGAAGGAGGAGGGGGAACATAATGTGGTCATCTAAATTCTGACATTAGTGGGGCCAAAGAAGCCTTTTTTACACCATGTAAGGACCCTATAAGAGAACTATACCCAATGGAGGGATATTCAAATAGAAGAGTTAGGGGCTGGACTCAAGATGAGGCGTCTGAGCGTTCTTAAATATCCAATAAGTATGGGGATCTAGCCTTAGATATTTATATGGGTGTATTTTAGCGTCTATTGGTGGAATATATAGATTAACGTCTTGGGGGACATAGTAGGTTAAGGTCTTACAGGACCCAATACAGTTTATGTTTGTGTAGAACCTAAACTGTTTAAGGTCATTCAGGACCCGACAATTTAGGGTCATGCAGAACTAACATGCAGTTTAGGGTCATGCGGGACCATCCAGTTTATTGTCGTGCTGGACCAATAGGCTCATGAAATGTATTCCTTGAGGAACATGGAATTGGTGGGAGGAGTTATATGCTCCCCATCCATGGTGACCTGGGAGTATGAACTGTTGGAATACACCATGTGGACTATGTTAGATCATTCTCATTTGGGCTCCATCATGGGTGGTTTCCTGCAAGGTATCATTGGTGTCCGGGGGGCCAATACCAAGTCGCCTTGCAAGAAGAAATGATGGCAGACTTTTTTGTTGAAAGCTTTGGTCATATTATTCTGATGCCCTTCAAGATTTTGTTGGGACCGAAGGATATTCTCATCAAGTTCTTCCAATTCGGCCAATCGAATTTCAGCTACTTTATCTAGGGCTTTCTGGTCATATGCCACTATGTGTAAGGAAGGAATGTGAACCTCGATGGGCAGGATGGCATCATTTCCATACACTAAGGAATATGGGGTCAGCTTAGTGGAATTACGAGTCGTTTCCTGATAAGCCCAGAGAGTGTTGGGGAGCTTGTCAGGAAACTCTTCTTGTTCTATAAAACATTTTTTGTAAAATGTTAGAGGGATTTTTATTGAATGCCCCAATGTTTACATTTTATTGCCCGTGATAGTGGGAGGTATGGTTTGAATGGATGTTGTACTTGGCGTACAGCTTCTTCAACTCGGACACCCAGATGCTTGTTCCGTTATCCGTGAGGACGACGTGAGGGCCTCATACTGGGAGATGTTATTGGGGCTCACTATGTTTATGATAGAATGGGCCTTGACTTCCTTGAGCGGGATTGGATCTGCCCACTTGTAAAAGAAATCCTTAGCAGTCAGGATGAACAGACACTGATGAGCTGTCACCATTAGATATGGTCCCATGACATCTAGTCCCCAGACTGCAAAGGGCCAACTATACTTGGTAGTGTGGAGAGGCTCTAGTTGAAGATGAATGAAGTTGGCATGAACATGTCACCTGTGACATCACTTAGCGAACTCGATGTATTCATGGATCAATGATGGCCAAAATTTCCCCTAGTTTTTAGATCTGGTGAGATAGCTTTAGCCCAGTCTGATCAGCCCCGTAGGAACCAGTTTGAACTTCATGTATGAACTATGAAATCTCAACTCCGTGGATACAATAGAGGATAACCCCATCAAACGCACTCTTGTAGACGATTTCATCAAGATTGGGACCGCTGTGTAGGGTAAACTACAACGCACGGTGTCAGATTCGCTCATGCTCGGGCTGGTCTTCATGGAGAAAACCAAGTTGGAGGTATTCTACCAATGGTATCCTCCAATCAGGAGTCACTTCAGTCACTCTATCCTGGGACCTGGGGGTCCTGACGTGGAGGTGTCGGTGGTAAGATGGCATACCTGTGGGCTACCATCGCCACCTAGAATGATGGGAGCGATGACTCTCAGGTGTTCCATGTGTATAATTAGATCATCCTGCTCGGGCTTAGTAAATGATTCTTCTACGCTGGCCCAGGCATCAGCCCGACTATTCTGAGATTGTGGGATATGAGTAACCTCTGGCTGAGATGGGAACTAGGCCATTAGCTGGAGATTGTGTTCCAACAATGGTACAAACTCTGACTTCCAAATTACATAGTCACCATTGATCTACTTGATTACCAGTGTGGAGTCCCCTTTCACATGGAAATGGGGCATGTCGATCTCAAGAGCCAGCTCGAGGCCAGTGAAGAGATCCTGATACTCCACCTCATTGTTGGTGTAGCCTTCTGACAACAAGAATGATTATGGTAGAATAGCTTGAGTTGGGTAATAAAGACATTACTCAGGCCTACTCTGTTGAGTCATGGATCATTGAGCCTCCAGTCAGTGGGACTCTAGGAAGCACCATCGAAATGCATCTTCCAACATAGGATGACATGATTTACTGAGAAGATTTCCTCATCTGGAAAATCGAGATTAAAGGACTGGCCAGTAGGAGATGTATGGGTAGTAATGATGTCTGCCAATGCTTTCCCATTAATAGATTTCTAAGGGAAAAACCTACAATCCAAATACTGAAGAATCACTACCCACTGATCTATACGACCAGTCAAAATTAGGCAGTTTAGAATGTACTTCTGGGGGTCTACTGGAGACACTGGCTGTATCTCGTAGTGCTGTAAGTAATGATGAAAAATCTATACTGCAAATACCGGCGCAAGCCAGTTCCTTTAGATCGGGGAGTATCTGGTCTCCTCACTGATGAGAAAAGGACTAAGGTAGTAGATGTTGTTTTTGTCCCCTCATTGTTCTTCTGGTCGAGAAGGGCAACGAGAGATCGTTATAGGATGGTCACATAAATTTCCAATTGCATTCCAGAGATATGTTGCATTAAGACCAGACGATAGAGTAGATACTGATTGATTTCCTCAAATACGGGCTAACACTCTTCGTCCCATTCGTAAGTCGTGTCTTTCATCATAAGCTGAGATAAGGGCTTACACATTCCATCATGATTCACAATGAATCGACGTATGTATGCTCTGTGGCCTTGAAATCCATGAAGCTCTGGAAAATTTCTTGGGGGAGGCATCTGGATGATGGCCTTGAACTTATCTGGGACAATCTTGATGCCTTGGTACCTGACAGAAAATACCAGTAAAATCCCTATGGTGACCCTGAAGGCACACTTCATTGGGTTCATCTTCAGGTGGCTGGAACGGAGGGGGTCAAAAAATTTCTCAAGGTCCTTGAGATGGTCCAAGAGCTCATTATATTTGACCACCATATCATCCACATATCATTCCACCAATGTCTTGAGAATTGTCTTGAATATGTGATGCATGGCCCGATGATAGGTGGAACCAACATTCTTCAAGCCAAAGGGAATGACCTGGTAACAAAACATACATTGTGGTTCCCAAAAGGCTATGGACTCCCCATCCATGTGGGCCATTCAAATCTGGTTGTACCCAGAGTACCCATCCATAATGGAGAGGGGTTGGATCCTTTTCATAGCATCAATCATAAACACCTTTACATGAAGGGGAAAATCATCATTTGGACAGTGACGTTTGAGATCTTGGAAATCGATGCAAACTCTGATATTTCTATTCTTCTTCCTGATTAGCACAATGTTGGCTATCCATTTGGTGTACTGGACCTCTTTGAAGAAATTGTCTCTTATGAGCATATCGAATTCCACCTCTACAATGGCACCGTGAGAAGGGTGTATCTTTTAGGGAGGCCACTTGAACCCGCAATGATATGAAGGGAGACAGAGGTGGAAGATGCCTACTGGAGGATCTAGTCCTTGCATCTCATCACCGCACCAGGTTCCTGCATCACGATGTTGTTTCAGGATGTCTACCTACAACAATTGTTCCTTGAGGGACATAGTGGCACTAATCAATGTGGGTCTTGGGTCAGCCACGCTACCAAGGATCATGTGTACCAGTACATCAACCATTGCGGAGGCACCCTACTCAATGGTGGTTGGAGTGTCCTCCAAATCCCCTTATTCACATCCGGAGGAGGGATCTATAGTAGGAGGAGATTTGTATGAGTCGACAGTCCCTGAGGAGAGTATGGTACCTGCCTGAGCGATAATTATATCTATATCAGTAAATTTTAGTGCTTCTGAAACCATAGAAATGAAGGATGGTGGCCTGATCCTATCTTTTCTTCGGCCCAAGGGGCCACACTTGATGATATCAAATCAATTGTGGTGTGTGGGGTTGAGTCGATTGAATATGGCCTGGTGAAATATGCAAGTATGATGTATTTCTATTTCCATGGGATGGACATCTAGATACCTTATGGGAGTATAGGGCTCAGGGATCACTGAGGCTTGATTTGTATAAGAATATGAAGTGATCTCCCGATGTCTCTTGGACCTTTGAATATGCTTCCCACTTTTACCAGAGACAAAAAAACATTGCCCCATATCAGGGGTTGTGGCCTCTAATCAATGGATTGGGAAGACATAGGCGTCATCCAGACCTGCATAGGGATCAGATTCAATCACAAAATGCTCGAACTCATTGGTTTGGATCTGCTTCTCCTTTCTCTTATAGTAGTTGGTGTCCAAATAGCGGGCTTCAAAAGAGGTGAAATGAGACGCGTCACCTTGGAGTACGCCCACTCAAACATTAAGGGAGTACTTGAGGCACTTATGACACGATGATGGGACTTATTCATGCAGGTGGAGCCACAACCTTCCCATCAATTCCTTATATGTGGTGTCCTGGGAAACATCCATAAATTTGGTGTTGGATACTATTCCACCAAACTGGGTCTTCAAACAGATCTTGTTGACTGGGGTTTGCTCTGTCCTAAAATATCCTAGGATCTTCAGGTCAGAGCGAGTCAAGTCATCCTTGGATAACCCTAGCTTCTGCAATGTCCGAGCATGGATTAGATTGATCATGGAGACTTTATCAACAAGACAGTGGGAAACCTCTACACCGTCGAACCAGTCGGTGATATACAATGGGAGAATGTTCCCTTGTATAAAGGAACCTTCGTCTTCTTGGGAGAACGAGATGATGGCCTGGTATTCAGCATTCTCAAGATCCTCCACATGAAAGGCCCATGTAGATGCTACCTCTGTCTCGAATTTTAGGGGGATTTTTAAAGCCTTATTCAGGGCCTCATGGATATCTGACAACAGGAGAAGGGCCTCGATGATGGAGTGCCTAAATGGATTGCTGGAAATATTTCTGAGAACATCATACTTCTGTGACTAGCATGAGATTCTACTTGCAGGAGGATGCTCCAGGACAGGAAGTATGGCGGGCATTGTTGGCAGGACCGGTAGCTGGCAGGAAGTGGGAATGTCATGCTGCTGACAGGTCTAAGCATAGAGAGTGACTACTATGCCTGATCTAGCTAACTGAGACCGGTCCGTGGTGGAGCGTGGTAGATCACTGTGAGGTCATGGTGACTCTTCATTGTCAAGTAGCACAAACAGCAGTAGAGGTGGGCCTGATGGTACCAGATGAGGAGGTTGCAGATGCTGAGCTATACGATGGGCCTACGGTCTGGCCTCAGTAGCGTGCACGGTCTAGATGGAGGTTCCAAATAATGTGCCTCGACGACCCATGTTGTTGTGGCTCCTCTGATTCTGGCATCGCTAGGGGTTGTTATGGAGGTCTGCCTGGCGCTCCCCGTAGTGTGGAGTCATGTAGGCATTTACCATCTCCATGGTGTTAACCTAATCATACCCTTGACTGTAACTCGAAGATTTTTCCGCTACTGGGAATATTTTGGGAGAAATCCCCATATCTGGGGCATAATGTCTCCGAGAGTATGGGATGATGATGGAATTGGTGGCGCGCGTTTCTTTCTTTTGCACCGCTGATGCATGCTCTTCAAGGAAGAGGTCGGCTGAGATGATGATGCAGAAGTGGTGGCTGTATACTCTGAAGGCTTTGATTGATTCAGGCATGAACGAATGATACCATGGGTACGAGGGACCCTTTTTCAAGCCACCCAGTCATCATACTTATGGGTCCTGTAGTAAGAAACCTGTAGCCACTCGCCCTCGTTGTCGCCGCTACTGTCTGGCCTTACGATGACGTTTTCCACTTGTGTTGGGGCCTGGCTCGACATGACTATGTTTTTATCAACCTAGTCATGGAGGTAGTCGTTGAACACATATCACTGCTTGAGGGTGTTCCCCAGTTTCAGGTGATAAGGGCAGTAGTTGGGTCGGTCGGTGAGGTTTTACTCTTCTGGCCTTCTCCACTCAGGCAAACACACAATCCCTTGTTCCAAGGCACTTCAGAAATTATCGGGAACCCGATTATCATAAAACGAGTTTGTTCGGTTTCTTCATTCCGGAAAGGGTTTCCTTGGAGACTGTCCCTAAAAAGGATATGGAGGAGCCTATCGAGGAGGTGGAGCTTGGTTATACCGCCAGGGAGGTGGCATCATGTTGCGTGGGGGCACCTGCCGATTCTAAGGCAGACGCTGTAGGGCTCGAGCCAGCGCCTATGGTGGCAGGCCTCTTCAAGGTTTCAGAGGTGGCTCCACTGGTAATTACTCAAACTATCAGGAGGCCTCTATTTGGGCCACTAAGATGGGTTTGGATCTGACAACCATCTTTTCGAAAATTACAGGAGGCAATGGATGTCCCTTACCGGCCAGTTGTAGGGATTCTTCTAGGCGCTGGGCCTTATTGGAGATGTCTTGGAATCATCCAGGGTATTTCATGGTGATCAGAGAGGTGACCCATTCCGTCTTGACATTCCCTCTGCACAACGTCATTAATTTTTCCAGAGTCAGTGGCATGTCAAGGGAGTATGTAAGCCCTTTCAATTGGAAAATAAAGTCATCAAAGCACTCATCAGGCCTCATCTTGCACATGAAGAGGTCTACTATATTCGTCTTTCTCATGGTGGAGCTGAACAGGTAGAGGAATTTCCTACGGAGGTCTTCCCAATTGGTCACTGATCCAATGGGGAGTTGGTTGTACCAGACAAATGCAGGCCCCTCCAATGTCTGTACGAAACACCGGAGCATGGCAGCCTCCTACTGTGCTGGAGTCCCTAACTTTTCCCCACACCTTTAGGTGAAGTGGGCCAAATGCTATAGTGGGTCCCCTGTCTTGTTAAAGGGTGAGATGGTCGGATTCCCAAAACCCAGAGGTTCCGACATATCATCCACCCATTCATATATGGATTTAAATCAGGCAGGATTTCCACCTATTGTGTTTCTAATGCCTTAAGAAAAGAAATTAGGGTCGCCATAAAATCATCTGAGCGGGGGTCCCAATCATGATAGGGGTCCCTAACAACGAGTGAATTTCAGGGTTCTTTAACATGATTAGGTGGATCAGCGGCTCGTGGAGCGGCTGATGGGGTGACCTATAGGGTTGCTGGGGGAACCCGTGCAGGTTTACATAGATTTATGTGACGTTCCGGAGGGTTTTTCCAGACATACCGCTCCCTCTTTCCGTATGTTACAGCATCAACCCTGTCTATAGGGGTAGGATGGCCCAAATTTTCTAGAGGTCTCTCACCAAGGGGATGTTATTCCTACCCCTGCTGCCCTAGACTAGGATTGTCATAGTATGGAAATTAATTTGCTTCACGTTCAGCGAGGAGGTCATCAACCAACTTTTTCTGTTTGGCAAGATATTGGTGTAATGAGGCCTTCTCAGGGTCCTCCTGCATCTTTTACACAGTGATGGATGAGTCGTAGTGTTTTTCAGCTCTGAGGTCATCTTTACCTTTATAGTGATTCCAGCTATGGACTAATGCATCATTAGGCGCACAGAGACAAATCGGGATCTTGTGTTGACAAGTAACTCTAAAGGATGGATCCTGTAGTTATGGAACACCCTCAGGGGGTATATCCTAGTAGAGAATATCCAACCCATTCTCCTCATCCAATATGTCATCCATATTGACCATGACACTTCCTGGGGGCATTTCCAAAATGTCTTCTAGCGATTCCGACTGCAATTAGATAGGACTGAAGGGGAGGGCATCGTACTACCCCCACCTCATATTTTCACGCGGGGGGTAGCCTCCTTGATAATCATATGGAGTTCCTTGAAAATCAAAATGCATTGTTGTTGGAGGGACTTACAACGGCCTGGTGACTCGGGGTGCCAGGCCATAGGGAGTGCGGCCAAATCCACTAGACGAATTTCCACACGAACTTCTTCAAAATGTTCATGGACCATGGGATAAAACAATCTATGATGATGAAGGTGAAGGTGTGTCACCAAGAGGGTTCGACGAAAACACTCATCTTCCTCTGGGGTGAGAGATTCTGATGCACTGAAATTTGGCACTACCATGGGGCAAGTTAGCTCAAGTAAGTTGTCCATTGTGAGGCTATTCCATAAGCTCCATGGATCAGATTCAAGGTATGGCCCTTGATTTCCCCTTTGGTCAACTAGGTGTGGCTGAGGAACTGGCAGCAGTACTAAGGTATACTGCTGGGGCGGCAGGCTGTCCAGGGGAGAGTATTATGAATGAGCTGACTAGCCGCCGAATCTCGGGTTATCCACCAAAGACTGTAGCGACCTGGATGCTACACTGTGATAAGATGGGCTGACGGCCTAAGTTCCTAGCATAGGGGCTATGGAAACTACTGATAGGTTATGTTTCTTCTTTCCCATCATTAGTCCCCAGAATAGCTCTCCGTGATCTCCATTATAGGTAGAGAGTTCTTCTGGTGATGACGGTGGTGATATCACGACCGTGACCTACGGCGATTCTATATAATAATCCTTCATGATATATCTACGTAGGGAGGAATAAATCTGATGGACATCACATTATGGGATTAATATGCTGATGCGCACCGTTGATTCCCCTACTGTTGACTCGGATGAGCAAGGTGAGGGTTTATCCTCAGAGTCGTACTCAACATCGGTGTCTGAGTAGTGGACTGGTATGATCTCTGTTCGGAACGTCCCAGAAAACTTCTTATGGTGGCGACGACCCACTATCCTGCCCCTAGATGGCTCTTCAGGACATGGTTGATTTCTGGTACGTGGAGGTCCGTCGGCCATACTAGTGTTGGGGAAGAGATGGTTTCCACCCAAAAACCCTAGGTGTGTGGAGAACTAGGATAAATATCAAAAGGGACATGGGGAGGACCTCCATGGGTGGTGCTGGAGCAGGTAAGACCTCTTTTGGAACTGGTAGGAGCATGGGGAGAACATCCATGCATGTTCCCCCTAGTGAAATCAATATGAGCAGGGTACTCGTACTAATGAATCCAAACAAGGGTAGGACCTCCATGCTAGGTGCTGGTGATGCAAGGCTAGCCTTCACCCCACTGGTTGGTGAAGTGAGGAGGAAATTCACCCATTTCTACGAGGACACATGGAGAGTCCCCAAATTTAAGAGATACCTGATGTTCAACATCCCCACACCAGTGGTCAGGAGTAGGAGGAATGAATCCATACCTAGTGTTGTGGGAAGGGGAGAGATATTCGTTCATAGAATCACTGTCGCAGGGAGGAACCTCATTTGGATCGAAGGTGGCATGAGGCAGACCATAATTCCTATCCTGGAAGAGGGGTATACCCAAGTTCTCCATGGCAGAGTTTTGGGGAGGACCACCATATTTGGTTGCATCACTATGGGTTTGTCCGCGACGACCACGGCATGTGCCCACGACCAAGAGATTCGAACTAGCCTTCACATGGGGTGGTTGGGGCCTCGATCCATTTCAGGCATACAAATTTCCCTAATAAGTGTATACAAGAGCTGGTAGTATGCATTAGTGGTGGCTTGGGCCACAGTAGCTGCTGATATAGATGCATCTTGGCGGGTGTCCCCATCAGCTTGTTCCCGACACTACCGTCGGGTTGGGAAGAATGGAGCTTGTGGTGTAGGCACGTGGCTTACCTTCTCCTCATCATGTAGGACCAGGCGGTGGCACTGTCATGGCCGAGTGGGAGCCCTCACTAGGATCCCCTGGAATGGGACTATGACAGGGTTGTCCCAGACATCACCTACCTCATCGGTATTGGGTAGGGAGTCATCGAGTCGTTCTAGGGTGAGGCTCCCGAAACAGTTATATGTTGGAGTGGGGAGAAGCGGCTACCTTCACGGACCTCAGGGGAGGCATTGATGATGAGATGTAGATGCCTCCAAATCCCTGTAGGCCATATCTCGAGTAAAGATATTACCATCCTCCTCGTAGTGGCTTAAGAGGTCATTAATCACCCTTCGTTGGATGACCTCGGATGGGGAGATGGGGTGTGGGAGCCCCATGGATGTGGGTGTAGAGGCTGTTGCGAAAGAGGCGGAGCCATGTGTGACTGCCATATTGGCACTACCCCTGCCCCTACATCGGTGGGAAGACGATGAATGCATTCTGTGTGCAGCAACATGCTTCATAAAGAGTAGGGAGATTAAGATATCAGTGTTGAAAAGGAAAAGGAATTGACGACCAGTGTCCGAGCATGAACACGTCTCCCATGATTGGTAAGAGGAGTCCACACTGAAAACATTGTAGATCGGGATGCCCATCATTTAAATTGCCCCAACTTATGGTGAGATTCATGCCTGGACCACTATTTTCAGGGTTGGACCTAGCACCAGAAAGCTGGATCCGTTGACACATTAATCCACTGATGCATCGAAGGATACTAATCTCCATGTTGAGGGGAATACATTCACATCGGGTTCGCTATTTATGTTTCTGATTCTTTCATTGGGGAGCGCACATCCATCTTCTGGAGGACCCAAGGCATGGTTTTTTTCCCTCACATTCTCGCTTTCCAAAGGCAGGAGACATCATTCCCTTTTTCTGGGATCTTGGTCCTAGATCAAAACGGGATGATGAGATGTCGTCTCTTCCTTCTGTGGATTCCACCTCAGAGATGGTTACCTAGTCCGTCTCTCCCTTATAGACTTAAGACGTTGATCGTGAAACTCTTCTACGTGCAGTATCATCATGGATGCTGGTTAATTACACTGCATCTGTCAGGATATTCAAAGGGGTCATGCCAGGGTAGAAACCTTCCATTGGGGGAGTAGTCACGTTGGGCATCACTAGCATGTCTGGGCACATGGACACTGGCATGTATGTCTTCTTTTCTTTAATATAGGTCTTCTCGAGGGTGAGGAAGCTTGAGGAATCCCACATCAAATGTGGGGAATCCTATCCTATGGTCATGAATCTGAAGTTTTCCTCAACTTCCCATGTTTAAAATAGGGCATGCCTCATGTTTAACTTTCAGCAGAGACGGATTAGACTGATCGTAACATAGTCTAGAGTGGACTAGATGGGTGCAACCCCTAGAGGGAACACCGATGCTGGGTCCAATGTGTGGTTGGATTATTGATTGTTGTTTAATGGAATGGGGAATGGTGTGGCATGATCCCACCGAGATGTGATGGCCTGGGTAATAATCAGGATGGATGATGGAAAGTTCCATGATGTGGATGGAGTATGATATGGGGTCATCTCGAGGATGATGGTGATATTGGTCTTGAGTTTCAATGAGGCATCGTATGTATCCCTGTGGAAGGGAATCAAAGTCCACATAGTTCATCTGACGAAGGATTTCCACTGATTGGGAGTTTCAACGGCTTACCGCTAGATGGGGTCATAACAACATACCATTTGATAGGGGTGTAAACAACTTACCATTGAATGGGGTTGACAACAACTTACCTCTGAATGGGGTCACAATGGATTACCGTTGGATGGGGCCGCAATGGATTAATGTTGGATAGGGTCGCAACAAATTACTACTGGATAGAGAAGCAACAGCATACCACTGATTGAGGTCCATAGTTTTACGTCATGCATGACGAGAGTGAACATATGTGAAGGGAGTTGGAACTACAGGGTGTTCGGCTTGAACCTAAGAGAGGATTCCTACGAACCTTGCCTTGACAAGGATCAAATACCTCGTAGTTCCGTTTGGGTGTGGGGATTACACTCTAGGCTACCCATGTTGTTTGTGAACCAACGTGAAGTGGGTCAAAGCAACCAATGGATGGTGGGATTGAACCCATGGGAGGCTTCTTACGTACCTTTCCTTGGCATATATCAAATTCCTCGTAGTTTTGGTGTGGCAAACCGAAGTGAAGTGGGTCGGAAGGACTAATGGGTGGTGGGCATGAACCTCAGGGAGGATTCCTACGTACCTTTCCATGGAATGGATCAACTTCCTCATAGATCGGAATGGTGTGGGGCTTACACTCTAGGCTTCCCAAGGTATTGGTGATACGACATGAAGGGGGATCGGAACGACCAAAGGATGGTGGGCTTGAACATCAGGGAGGCTTCTTACCTACCTTTCCATGGAAAGAATCAATGTCCTCATAGTTCAGAATGATGTGGGGCTTACAGTATAGGATTCCCATGGTGTGGGTGAACCTATGTGTAGGGGGTCGGAATGACCAATGGGTGGTGGGATTGAACCTTAGGGAGGCTTCCTACGTACCTTTCCTTGAAACAGATCAATGTCATCATAATTCGGATGTGACGAACCCACGTGAAGTGGGTCAGAGCGGCCAATGGATGGTGTGATTGTACCTTAGTTAGGCTTACTACATACCATGACTTGGCAAGGATCAACATCCATGTAGTTTGGAATGGTGTGGGACTTACAATCATGGCTTCCCAAAGAGGATGTCATGGTCTGTGCTTACTCTAAGCCCACGTGAGTCATGCTCAGTGTGAGAAACAAGAGACATCAGATACTAGATGATCACGTAACGAAAGGTGCGTCTGTTGGAAGTGGAGTAGGGATTACACGTAGTTAGATGCCCAAAGAAGAAATAGGGGCTTACACGTGGTTAGAGGCTCAGAGAGAAAATAGGGACGTATTCCTTTTTAGCATCCCAGAGAAGAAATAGGGGCTTACACATGTTTTGCAGCACGGGACTAGGGATTGGTACATACTCAAGGGTGGAGGCCCAGATGGTAACAAAGCACAGTGGGAGAGGGACTTGGCACCCAGGAAGAGAGGAAGAGAAGAGATTCTTCCTCATATAGGGAAAGCAAGGGGGATTACACCAGGGTGGTTTCCCTTTCAACGAGGATAGACACTGCTCTGATAAAGAGGATCTTATTAATGCGAGGAGTGATCTCACACTCATGGAGACAAGTGGGTGTACAAAATGTCCATGGTAGGGGAACCCCGCTTCTGACATGTGGTTCGTGGTCATAGTTTAACGTCATGTGCTGAGGATGATGGTGTTTGGCAGTTTAACGTCCTGCAGATCAGATGATGTGGGTGTGCTCTGCACTCATAGGACAAACATAACCATATCCCTCTACACCTTGGTGAAGATAAGGATCAGGAAAAACCGTGATTGAGGGGTGTCGTGAGGTGATCACACTAGAGGTCCACATTAGCATGGCTACGTGAATAAGCAATAGCCATTCGCATGCCTATGCGAAGAAGCATAAGGAGAAGAAACACACTGTGAAATACTGGCCAAGGGACATTGAATTTACTTCGTACGATCCTAGAGGGTCATACGCGATAAGGGTTCCTGACAGAGATGTTTAGGGCATAAGAGGCACCTGTAAATGATTTTCAGAAGAGGGACATCAAACACATGAGGAAGAGAACATCCTAGGAGGACGGGTTCTACAAAAATGGAGAAATTGTGGGGATAATGAAGGGGGAGGGGTCTTGATGGATTGCATCATATCATGGAGGTTTTCACACAATTGGTGCGCAATAGGCTGGATTTCACAGAAAAGACCGGGTAGGCGCGAAATTGAAAGATATTGTCGTGTAAAGTGGGGCGAATGTTTTTCACACTACTGGAAGTGATTGCATGAAAATAGTATGGGTTTCACGCAATTGGATTGGATTGTGCTTAATGAATGGGGTTGCATGCAATGAAAAAATATTCTGTGCAAGGACTGGGGGTTGCACGCAATTGGTATGGAGGGCGCGCACTGACTCCGGGAGGAGCGCAATTGGCCAGTTTTTCACGAAATTGGATGGGATGTACTCAAATGGGAGGGATTGTGAACTAGGGAAAAAACTCAGAGGGGTTTGGATGTGGGTAAAGGTAGAGGGGTCCCATGAGAAGACAGACCCCTTGGCGACCTGGCACGAAAAAGCCCGTACATGAAAGCCACAATTTGCGCACACGAGATGGGGATTTTGCGCCGGGGAGATGGTCCAGATTCATCATATTTAGGAAGTTTAATGGGATATCTTCTATTTATAGGAACTCATGGTCATTGGATTCATGTGAAAATTGGTTCGTGCGAATGGTTGTGTACCGGGGTCGGCAACGCAAAAATTCAACCATGTGGGGCGGCTGCGCGAAAATTTCCATTCACACAGTCGGGAGTGCGAAAATTCAACTATGTGGGTGGCAACCCTCCAATTTCAGTTCCCGCGGTCGGGGCATGGAAATTTCCGTTACAAGTGGAAAACTGTCACGGATCCCATGGTTTTCCGCATTAGATATTTTTTCACACACGCCTAATTTTATTTTGAATAGCCCCTTCAGTCCACCTAGAATGGATCACCGGGTCCAAATATGGCTTCACATTGGTGTGCCAAATCACCATTCAGCCTTGAGCTGTTTTAGGCGTCTACAACCATGGATGAAGAAATTCATTCAGGGATGTCAAATTACAGAAAAAAATAGAGATCTCACCCAATAAGCTCTATATCATACAGCCCTAGTAACTAAAGAGGAATAGATAGGATGTGGACTCCTGCTGATGACTTCTGCAACATTAACATCTATAAGATAAATGAATACATATCTGTTTGACCACCATGTCTGTTAGAAGAGTTATTTCTGGGACCTCTACCCTAGAAAAATCGAATTTTGGAGGGATGAAATAGAACCAGAAAATTTAGCCCCATCAGTCACCAGAATGATTTATTTCAATCACCTTCCAATAATCCTTTTTTGAAAAATTTATAAAGGCTATACCCATGTTGAATAATGTATCTGGGGACTCATCCGGGAATATTCGTTCATATATCATTCTATTCTTGGGAACAAGGAACACATTAATAAAAGACGGAATATTGATTTTTTGTCTAATGGACATGTTAAGAATATTAACCATTGGATACTAGGGACCTATCTGACCCAATTATAGTTCATTAGACCCATAAAAGTTATTTCCAATTACATTGGGTTTCAAATTCATGTCATTATAAATCTATAGGAATAATTTTATTCAATCAATGTTGAAATGCATTTTAGTGATTATCAAATCTGTGGAGGACATTGAGATGTAAAATAAAAGTACAGAAAGACTATTTCATTATTTTGAAATTTGTATTTTAATTAGTAAAACCCTCTTATTATTTAAGGATGGAAACTATCACCGATTTACTAAGGATAACACATAGAGAGAGATTTACCATATATAAGTCTGATATAATATAAATACAAGATAATATTCTATTAAACAGAAAAATTAAAAATTGAATAATAACATAGTAAAATTTTATAAAATAAATAACATATTTCTGATATGAGTACCACATAAAATAAATACATAATTTTTAAAAAGAAGAGATAATATATAATCAACATAATGTAAATGAAAAAAAATACACAATGACTGAAACGATCCTAGATAATCCATGTTTTACAAAATTAAAATCCAGGAAGTCTTGTGGTATCATCACTCTTGTTATTGAGAATTCATTCTTTTAATAGGAACATCACTTAATATTCAATTACACTATATTTTGTGCATGTATATGGAGTGATAATAAGTCCTGATTATAAATAACTACAATCATGGGAAACAATTCAAATATAATTTGATTGTATATAACTAGTCCAAAACATTAAATTATATTAAAATATCCTTTTTAATTTTTATATAATTAAAATAACTTCAACTACAATCACTTAAAAAAATATTCATAATTTGACGTGTGTTTATATAACCTAAGATTCAAACGTAGGGCGTAAAATAAAAACAATTTTTAAATTACTATACCATAAGTGATGACCAATGTATCACAAAATATTTAATGATAAACCCATGATATTTTTTATTTTAAGAGGACTATGATTATGCCTTGCTAAATACATAGTTGTCTCATGTTTTTAAATAGTAATTTCCTTTCACATGTCTAAGAAAATAACCAGCAACAAAGAATTGTTGTAACATAAAATTTAAGAAAAAAATCATAGAATATAATTTATTTCGCATATGAAAGATAATGAATCATATACATTTTTTCAAATAATATTAATCAAATTCCTTTCTTCAAAGAACTACAAAGATGTCATAATCCAATTCTCACAATAATTATTTTTTTGGTAATTTATTACTAGAATTTTTCATACAATTTTTTTCTTAGGGAAGTCATCTGTTTAATTGATTAGAAAAGATTATGTATTAGTATCTAATATTCATAGAATTATATTTTCTATATATAAGTGATTTCAATTAAAGATATATACCGTTTTACTACATGATTATATCTGGAATTTTCTACTATATTTTATGTTTGATATCCCAGTTATATTAGACTGTGTTGTAGAATTTATTGGATTATAATCTTTAGAATAAATTTTGTATATTGAATCTAACTGAGATACATTCATTTTCATCAACATAAAAAATATTAAAATAAATCAATAAAAATCATAATATCACAATAAAAATAAATATATATGTAAAAATATAAATAATATTCTGATAAATATAAAAAATTATACCCACTTTTATATTAGTAATAAACTGTATAATAAATATTATAAACATTCAATAAATATATTAGCAATTATTCAAATTCAGAAATTTATTTAAATGATAAATTCTTAGTTATACCACATTATTGAAACACATAAATTAATATAAAAAGTAAAAAATAATATAAAATTATCATATACCTATATAATAGTTATTTCATATCAATTAATCCATTTAAATCCTTATAAAATATTTTTAGTTTAATTTTCAAATATAAACATTGTATTATTCATAAATGGAATAATTGTGCCACTAACTTCATATTATGTGGGATATAAATAGACTCATATAATTATTTAATTCCAATAAAAAATCTTAAATTGTAAAATTGTTGAAGTATAAGGAATGAAATATAATTTCACTTTTAAAATTATTGAACATTAGTTCTTAACAAAATATTTATTGTGTTGTTAATGATATTATTAGCACAATTCAATGGAGATGAACATATATTTATTCAAAATTAAAATGAATAAAAATTGACCATATAGGTTTGGGGTAGAAATAAAGAGTCTACATAAATCATATTTCTACACAATTCCCCATAAAATGAAGAAAATAACGACTTATTATCCAAATATGATAATTAGAAAAAAAAAACAAATACATCAATTTCAGATAAACTCAATGCACTCTACCATGATCTGGGTCTATAGAGACCAAGTATCAAGTGGCTATAAAATTATCCACTCCACACTACCACATACATCTGGTATACATTATATAACATGAGTTTCTTATGGGTACTCACAATATAATTATTTCATGGATGCACAATTACCCACCCTGATAGACTCCATCATTAACCATAACCCTAAAAAATAATCACAAAATAATATTAAAATAGATACATTCACATTGATATGATATAAATATTTTTACATAACAATTGTGTATATTAATATTTTCTGACTTAAGGGGAAATTTTACACTATATCATTCCCCCTGATTCCCAATTAAATATCACAAATAATATATTTATCATCATAGATTATTATTAACATATATTTTAATGAACAAGTCTATACTAAAATTGAACATGTTTGGAAGTCATGATAATTACTTAAAACAACAATTCAACAATAAAAATGATAATAACTATTTTTAAAGAGAATAAACATCCTTCTCTAAATCAACATTATCCATTTGAATCACATGAGTTTGATCTATTCATATTTATTCTACACTAATCCATGGAAGTCATCATAAAAAATACCATTCTATGTGTAAATTATATTAAATATGAAACCTATGTAATATTGCATATAATATTAAATGGAATATCAAACACAGGATACAACATCAAATTTTTCTTATTTAATTGATGTCCCAATAATGCCGAGACACAAAATATGATTTGATCTAAATCCTTGAACTCAGGAAGATTATGAGAATTCTAACATAAAGATTTTATTTTTCCATAAATCATTACTACATAATTTATTATAAGAACTTATGTTTTCATTGAGTTATATAAATTTTTGTTTTCGGTTAAAATCAATATATTTAACATAATGGATACTTCTAAAGAGTTTATAGAAGAAAAAATGGTGTCAAATGATTTTTCGGATCCCATGGACCTAGGTTCTATATAAAATATATGGGTTACAATGTTTGTAGAAACCATGGTACCTAGTATACATAGTTAGAACAAATCGTGCTAGGTTTTTGTGTTCACATCTGTTTTCCAAATTATTTTTATTTATTATTTAGCATAAGAATCCTAATAGTTTGAGTGTTACACATCCTATTTCAGAGGTGTTTTTCATAATATGCACATAGGCTGTGTGCCTAGCCCAAACGAGGGGTTCCTTGGGATATGACATGGTGTATGATTAACACATGGTTAGTCCAAACGTATGAATAAGCATTGAAACTATTCAGTTTTTTTCTAAATTTCCATTTCCGCCACTCTCTATATAACTCAACACTCCCTTTAGTTTTTATTCCATACATAACTATCCCTTATTCTATGGACTTTATCCACTATTATCTATAGACCTTAGGATATCATCACCATTTGAACTACGAATCAACATCCATCTATTATGTTTTATCACCAACTATAATATGTCAATTCCTCTAGCACTATACATCACTCTGCTTCCAATTGGTAGAGTTATATTTATTTTGACCATTATTCTCTATTTTAGGGTGTTTTTAACTTCTATTTTATTTCAATATACATATCCACAGGTGGATACTATATGAGTATTACTATACATGAAGAAGTTAGATGATAATTGATAATCCCTTAAAGTCCTAATATTTATGAATTGATTTCATCATGAGCTTGTAAGTTTCCCCAAGAATTGATCCTTATATTAGCATTCCTTAAAGTCAAACATCTAAATTGTATCTATGACCATCGTGTAACAATTTGATATTGTTTGAGGTTTTTACCTCAATAAAACTTACTCAATTAGGGTAGAATCAATGATATTCCTTTAGTTACCAAAAATGCGATTTCTCGAAACAGAGGTTGGGTGTTATTGGATTGATCATTACTACAGTAATACCTTCTTTTAATCAAATTTAATATACATCATTACCATAAAATTATAATTTTGGAATATTTAAAGAAATACTTTCACATTGAACAATTTTAATTTAGATTAAAATTGGTTTCATGTCCTCATTGATTTTTTCAATTATGATGAATGGTGCAGGAATAAACATTTGTAATTAAAAAAGGAATGTTTACTAGATTGAATATATTGAATTATGAATATATATGAAATGCGTAAATATTTACTATTTCATATAGATACTTTTTTCATTTATATTTATGATTACACATGAACCCACCTTTGATTACTAATAGAAGACAATCAGAACTCAGATGAAGACATTATATTTTATTAAGCCAGTTGTCAATAGAGGAACCTACATTGGAATTGGTCCATGTCTTATTATGTGAATTCCTGAATATTGAACCAAAAAATCACATAATCCCTCATCTATAATGTATAATTCCATGGATTCACTCCTCAGATTTAGTTTGATGTCCTAGAACATGCCACAACTAGTATTATTATCATTTGAATATAGACAAGGTTAGACTGAGATTTACATTATACATGATCCATGGTATCATTTAGATAAAAATAGAGTGTAATACAATTGGTATACCACATAGATTACAATTGCCCATTTATTTCATGGATGCATGGTTATGGAAAGCCAGCTAGTCTGACTATATATGGCCAGGGATGCCTTGTTATATCCTTTGACCATTTATCATTATTAGTGGCATTCCTGGCCTCGGATTACTAGTATTTTATTCCAAAATTAAATGGACAAAAAATTAAATGAACATGTTCCCTATGACATTCATCTTACTCTGATGTTGGTATTGTTAGACAAGTTTCCCATGAGAATCTTCAGCTCGACCTGGTTAGTATTTGTTTCTTATGTTACATTGATCTACCTACACATTGTACATTTAGTTTTCATACACTATATTTGTATAGACACCGATGGTGGAGGCTTACTATGTTTATCTCACACCCTATTATAGCCCCCAATGGTACCCGAGAAGATTATTTGATTTCATATGTTGAAAGTGTGATGCATCCGGTTATAGATGCATGACTTCTTATATTAGGATGGGATCTTGGTAGTAGATGACCAGTCTCGTGCTTGAGATTCGGGGATAGTATTTGGAAATTTAACTCTGTTTTATATTTTAATTTCATGTATTCTAGTTATTTTTTAGAAAATGAAATCATTTTTGATATGGAAATATTCAGTATTTTAGTTGATTATATATATATCAGATGTTTATGATAATTCCAATATATTTTCCACTATCAATACATTATTTTATTTATATATAAATCATTTACCACTGTGTTCCACTTTTATTATCATGGTATTATTTCCCTACCATACGACATTATTCCCTCACTACTATTTCAAAACATCATGCATATGGGGAGCCACCTGTGAGGTCATGCGTCTTAATCTTAATGGTTAGAAAAAATATATGGGAAATTACTATGTACAATCGAGGGTTGCATAGTATATCTTAACCACGAATCCAATGATACATGGTTGTTAATGTGTAATTGGTCATACTCTAGATGTTTTATTTATGGGATATGAATGGTTAGTCTGACCATATACCTAACCCATGTGATGGGTGTCTTGGGATAGAGTTGGGTGAATGGTGGGTGCACGTTTTCGCCAACCATGCAGAAAAACTAGGTGAATCATTAAATGTTTCATAAAATGAACATATAACCATATATTTTTCAAACCAACCCTTCCATTAGTTACACATCCACATATAGCAGGCCATCCTCCCATTTCCCTAGTTCATGAGAGATCATATTTCTCTTACTAATAAATAACGATCTATCTATCACATTGGATCACTATTTCTAAGAACTCCATTCCAATATGGATTTTTAATTCCCCCTTCTATAAAAGGATTTATTTTAGGGTGATCTCATATTCCCCATTTTCTTGAAATTTTTGCTATGTTTCCATTTTCATTAGATGTAAACCAAAAAAACCCTAATAGTGGATGATTTTTTCATAATTAGAATATGATAGGTGTTATTTGACTTATACATCATATATTCATTGTTTATAATTTGTTTCATCGTCCGGATTCTAGTATCACTTGGAGTTTTTCATTAGATTCTTATGCCTTTAATTAAATGGAATAAATTATTAACTGTGTTCCAAGAGATACCATTTAATATTATTGGTGGTCGGGACCTCAACAACAATGACCAAATAAGATTAAATCATTTATAAGCGTCTAGAGACAAACTGTGTGATTAACTATAATTTTATATCGATGTTCTAGGCATGAACTTCACTATATTAGATCCTATTAATCAAAATAATTATTAATAATTAAATGAAAATTATATTTATGTATATTTAATGATATAAATTACCCTTGATCAAATGTAAATAAATTTTAAACTTCTTTCATGAACGGTTTGACCTTGTCACTTATGATGAAATGTGTTGTAATGAACGTATGTAAATTATAAATGGAATAATTATTACATGTTTTATGATAAATTATCAAAATATATGAAATTATTATATTTTAAATATTATATATGGATCTTTGTAAACTTTTTAAATATGGTTAGAGATGATCCTAACTTGCATAATTAATGGAATGCGTTAAGGAGTAATATGACGTCGTTCAAATTCATTTAGCCAGTTATTGCGGGAGATACCTACCATGGATCATAATAATATTATTATTTTGTTATTGCCTTTGAATTTAACCAATGATTCACTTTATCGTTATTTTAAATATTTTATTTCCCTTGATTAACTCATTGAATTAGGAAAAATGTCTTAGGACTTGTGATGCCTTGGATTATTATTCATGGGAAGTATTCATTCATATCCCCAGATTAATTTAGGAAATGATCCATGGAATCAGTTAGATATAAATATAGTTGAATAACATTGGTAATCCCCTCTTATTTCATACATCCTCTTATTTCTAGGATGCATGGTTGTGAACCACGGGCAAGCCAAACCTTACTAGGTTATGGATGCCTTGTTATCTCCTTGGATTTTTTTAAATTTTTACTATCAATACCACTCTCAGATTAGATGTATTCAATTACCCAATCCCTAAATTAAACAATAAAATTACAATTTGATCTGAGATATCCATCTTAGGAGAAAACCTGTATGGTCATCCAAGAGTACCATGTGGTACCTTAGCTCGACTTGTGTTGTTATTATTTGTTTTTACTTTACAGTGATCAACCATCATGCCTTATAGATTATATTTTTAGAATGGATTTGTATAGAAACTCTTCATAATGGTATTTTGAGTTTTTCTCATGGACTATTTTGGACATCAATGGTAATTAGGTTGATTATATTGTTTCAGGTGTGGATAAGGGGACGCATCAAGTTCTATATGTATGAATTATTGTATTAGGATGGATGTCTGGTAGTAGATGTCTAGTCCACATATCCAGATTCTAGGATATATTTCAGGTATTTTTGTCTCTTTTTATATATAATATACCACATATTCATATTCTTTTATGTATAAGTGAAACAATTTTTTATATTAAACAATTTCTTTTCATATTTGATTATTCATGGCTCGGATATTTATTCTCTTTCTACTATCATTTCAATTATTATAGATTTGTTGTATTAATTTATACGTTTTTTAATACTATGATACAATATGGAATGAGGGTATAGTCTCCCCACCATACCACCATAGAAATTTGATGCTCGTCAGTTGCCTCTAGCTTGTGGGTAGGCATGCTTAATTATTTAAATTAAATCATTTTGGTTATAATTACAGGGTGAGTTTGGCCGAGAGGTCTCAATGTGGTATATGAGGTTTCATTTTTTTATTTTAATTACAATTTTTGTAAGGTAAAAAAGAAATCTATGATGTGTAAAAATTCTCTAATAACCTATTCTGAGGACTAACTAAACCATTCATGGGAGAATGGAAGAAATTACTAGGATGTGACATTATATTTAGAATTATGCTTCTTACAGGTTGTTTGATTGCACAGTTTGGTGAAAAAATATGATATACAATCTAATTATTATGGTGTAGTTGGATATAATTTTATCATTGGATCCATAAAACAATTAATAATTTTTCTATTCTTCATTTTAGTAATATAATATGATTAAAATTCCCGGTATTATTACACTCTATATAGGTTGTGATGACCGAAGACATGATACTTGTCATTCATGCCTCGAGTGATATATCTCTAATTAAAATAATTTATTAGTAGAAATAAATGTGATTGAATAGGTAGTTATAAATTTTTATTCCTCAACATAAATTTTATTTCCCAAATAGTTTTATGATTCATCCTTAATTTTTCAATTATTAGATATTTGAGTTATGTAACATAGGTTAGAAAGACTGAAAAATTGGTATAATTTATATAAAGTAATATAATTTTTAATATAAAGACTAATTATAGAACTATAAATATAGAATTATTATTCATCATTCCAAACCCACTAATATTAATTTTTAAATTCTTACAACCAAGTGTAATGTTTTCACGCAGTCAAACAAATTTCCAATATAAATTTATCGATCATGTAGTTGTATATATTGGGAATGCTACATCTATTTATCAGTATATTATGCAGATGAAATACTTGGTAAATATGATAGTTAATTATGGTCTCTAGTAATTTAGGATTAAAATTGAAACATAAAGGGAGTTTTCTTTTATAACATTAAATAGAAACTCCACATATTGGGACCCCATGATAAATCAGAGATATTTACTTAGACCTAAATTTGTAGTGGGAAGTAGGTAGTCTCTCTAATTTTCTATATAAGCATTAATATCACCTAGATATATTTCTAAGACTAGGTTTATGGATGTTACTCAAATAATGTAATTATTGTACCTATCCTAACATTCTATTTAGGAATTTATTTATTATTGAATTATATATGACGTGTGTGAACAATATTTGTAGATCTATTCATATATCATAATAGAATCGGAGCTCTAAGATCTGTTTTAAGTAATATTTATTTTATTATTTAATACCCATAAAGGAAATTTAATTTAATTCATGTAGAACACACAACATAAAAGTAAATATTCGATCACTTTCACACTGAAGGTTCTATTAGTTATTGAGTTTCAAACAATTAGGAAAAGCATTGAATTAATTAGAATGATAAACAATTTTCAATTCAAGATAAACATAATAATCTCTCACTATACCCATATTTTATTATTTAAAATAAGGTTTTAAAAACAATCCTTGTGAAATGTATACAAAAAAATCATTTTACATCCTTCCCCATAATCCAAGGAAATTTAAATATATGAATCGAAATCCCAAATTTATCCCCAGGGGTAAACATAAGATACCTTGGGTTATGATAATATGAGAGTATAAAATAATTATATGGGCATGAGACCATGAAAATAACATAAAAGTTTCATAAAAAACCTACTATGGTTCATTAAGTCAAGTAATAGTGTAATAAATTATATATTCAAAAATCACATGGGTTATAAGTGTGAGAATCATCTTAAATATACCATGAACCATAATCTATTTTCATAAATGTGTTTGGAATCATCATAAGTATATAAAATATTATATATTTCAATGATACATACCAAGATTATTAAATCATAAATCAGAACTTATTTCCTATAAAAAATCAAGGACATTGACTTATTTACCATAATGGATCAATAACAATGACTTTCCCCCCATAATGAATGAAGCCCTTTATCTTGTTTCCCATTACTATATCATGAGATATAATTCATTAATCGGTGAATTGGAGGGTGATATCAGTCTCACACATCACATAATAAAAACCATACTTATCTGTCATGCAAGAACTTAAGTTATATCAAACCCCCATTAAAATAAATTGGATTTAATATCATATATTCATAGCATAACGCTTGGAAAAGACAATTGTTTATTAAATTTTATTCCATAATAGACATAAACATACCATAAAATGGATAAGGATAATATCATTGGTTAATATACCCTATAAAAAATAATTAACATCAAATAATGTTTTCTTCTATTGAAAATTATCTTAATAGGTCAATTAAAATAATTCTTGATAAAAATATCCTTTCCAATTTGAAATCTTTTTTTTAAAAAAGCCTTCTAAATATTTTGGAAAACATTTTCATTGAAAATAGCATTGTAAGATTATAAATTTATCATAATATAATTAAAATTTTATGTAGGTGGGAAAGACCACTCAATACATATAATGTAAAGATGATATTTCTTCTATATTTTATTCAGAAAGCCACGATGAACATCATTTAGAAAACCAAAAAAATTATTTTCAAAGGGTTTTGGAATATTTAAGATATTTGTCAAATTTATTTTCAGAAATAGTATAATACTATTTAAATATTTTTTAATAATAGATGTAAATGGATGAGAAATATTCCCTAATAGATACATAAACATAAATAATTATGAATAATGATGACATTCTAAAAAAAACCATTACAAGAATGATATCTTTTGAATAATAAGAACCATGAAATAGATAAAAATATAAGGATATTTATATTCTAATAACATTAAATAGATAAATAATAAAAAATTTCAATGGTGTAACGCCCCGACCCCAGCTACCCAGAGTCGGTGCATTACTTCGTAGCATTGGCATGATCACAAAAGATCAAGTCTCGAAAGACCGATCAGTTTAGTAGCCTTGGAAACAATAGATACATTCCTAAATGTTACATTTCATCATAAAGTGAAAAACTACAATAACAAAGTCTCCATAATCCACACTCATATCCTCTTCTGACTATCCCTGCAGGTCATTCATAAAATACTTTTTTACATCCTGTAAAATATTAAAACATTGAAAGGGGTGAGCTCAGATGCTCAGTAAGGATAACAATATAGCGGAATCTTTCATCAATAAACATAAACATTTAAGTCAATGTATAACTAAAACAAAAGCCTTTTAAACTTGAACTTCAACATAATATGGAAAAAGTAAAATGAGATAATTCCATTTACTTCTTCACATGGATATTCTACTGGTCGAATAATCATGTGCAATATCAATAACCACTTTCATAATGATGTAATGCATAATGTCAGACTATCATAACCACGTAGCCAAGGCCTCGTGCCAAGACCACAAATAAGATTTTGTCAAGGCCTCGTTCCAAGACACTATTTTGTCTCATGAGACCTGCCGATGCATCGAGGAGCTATAGCGGGCTCCACCCATCACTTATTAAGTCCAATGCATTTCTCATATGAACAGGTTTAAACATATCATAAACCATAACATAATCGTATCACATAAAACATGCATAAAAGAAAACATAACATTTCCACATTTCAATCACATGATATCAATATGACACATTGATATAATACAAACACTTTCAAAACTATTTCAATACCAAAATAAACGAAAAGTAAAACATGGTATTTATTTTTCTTTTAAAAAAAGGATGGCTTGTAGAGGAAGCCGAAAATCAAATAATGGTCACGGCGACAGAGAAGTCGTTGTCGCCGCATACTTACAAAAAACATTCCTTTTTTCGTTTAGTATAAATTCTTTGTATAAAAAGATTCCTTTTGAATAAAATTAAAAGTCAAGGGGCTTTATACACTGTATAAAGGAAAGTTGTGTATGAAACCAAATATGCCTTAATGAAAGGATATTGAGATGAAGTCCCTTACAAAGATCATTTTTTAATAAAATAGATCTATTATGTGTATTCACTATAAGTAAACATAAATAAAGTACAAATACAATATAGGAAATAATAATATCATTACATAATTTGAAAGTAGGGGATTAGCCCAAAGAATGGAAATTGGGTTAAGAAGTTCCCTTACCTTTTGTCCGTCTTGACTCGACCGTTTTTAACCACCTGAATAATAAAATAGTGTTAATTTATAATTTATTAAGAAACATTTTCAAGTTTATTATTCTTTTTATATCACTTAGTACCACGTTATGAACATTATTTAATTATTTAAGTTAATAACGGTCGTTTTGTCGATCTTTGGTACTTGAGTCAAAAATTGACTTCTTATAATTACAAGTTATTCATGTCGTGAAATATCCATTATATCCAGAATTATATTCATGATATAGATATCATATATCTCATATATATTTAGTATATATGTTCATTTTTAATATTACATAATGTTTAGAGGTAAGAAATGAAATGCACCGTTCATGGAGACGGTAAGCCGTACGTACGCATGAACGCTACTTTCATTTCTATTTCGTATTTAATGAAATCATAATGATATAATGGTATATTATAATTCCAGTATAATATAATATATAATATCATTTACTCCATCCTTTATACATCCCACATATGGCATTAACGATTCAAATCAATTTGAGGGGGCGATAGTCCGCACTTTCTAAAATGAAAATATCGCGTTTACCCACAGTGGAAACAATAAAGGTATTCCATAAATTAAAAATTCAGAACCTTAATTAAAACATAAACATATTATATATTATTTATAAATATAATTACATATTAATGGCCACATTTGAAGGTGTTATATGAGTGTTGAACAATCATCGTTTTGTGAGGCAGAAATTCGCCAACCATAAAAACAGTATGTTCTTTAACCATTATATGTTGGTGTGTGTATGTGTTGCTCGAATAAATCTTATAACAACATCCTAGTATATTGAGGATACTGGTTTTGTTACAAAATAAATGAATGAAAAGAGTTTTGGGGGTTGGATAATCAAAATAAAACAAAATAACATAAGCGAAGACATTATCTTAAAATCAGGTAACTCATTTGATTTGAGCCAAAGGCTTCCTTGGGAATACTTCTTCCCAAAGTTAGGATTCTAGGAGTAAGGGAGGGATGTTGGGAGAGTATTTGGGCCGAGGTTGGCCGAGCCAAAAGGCTTGAAAGTGTGAATAAATTGGGAGTGGTGGGGGCCTTTTATAAGAGGAGAGGAGGGGCACTCTTTGAATGTAAGGAAATGTTACATAATTATGAGATAATTTTCAGATTTTAGAGGTCCAAAAATTATATATTTCGAGGATAAATTTATAAGGGGTCTAAATATACCCATCCAATAGTCTTTGTACACGTTTAAGCCTTGGATTCTACATTATATTTTCATTTTATTTAAATTGATAATTAATGAGGTAATCACTGCATCATCATTGTGTCATAAAACTTTTAATTTATTTAATGTCTAAAAATTATAAAAAAAATAACATGATTTAGTAAATCTTTTTATATTTATAAATAATATTTATAGTCTAAAATATGACTTGTACAACCCCATTTAATTTTTTTTTAGTAAAACAACTAATGTGGGAGACATTTTTATTTAAACTTTAAATAAAAGTTATTTATGTCATTTTCCTAATAAAGTGGTTCCATGGAGTCCTCAAGTTGTCACATGGATTTTATTGGTCTTCCATGACACATCCGAAAGGAGTAGGACAAGTTTAAGGGTCATTTCATATTTTTATAATACAATTTTTACCTTAAATTTCACTAATTACCTTTAATCATGATTAATTAAAATTAAAAGATACTATTCACCAAAAAATTATTGTAATCCCATTGAACCACATTAAACTTCCTAATGACAACCATGTTTGTTTTATTTTTGAAAATAAAATCACAGAAGTGGTAATATTTCATTTAAATAAAAAATCAGTTATTTAACTACCACTTAGTGGTTTCACTATTCATCAAAAAATGAAGTTTTTCAGAACAATGCCAAAATTTCACCCTAAGCTTTAATTGATATTCCAAATTCAAAAATGATGTCTATTTTAAAAAATTCCAAACATATAAGTTGAATTAATTAATTTTATAATTAATTCCCGCTGTCACAACAAATAGCATGTTTTTAAGAAAAAATATATATCAAAAGATTGACAATTGTTTATGTCCAATTTCAAGGTAAAATTAATTATAATGACCACCATTGGATATAATGGTAAAAATATATTCTAATTATACTTTAAAACCACTAAATAGTATAATTTATCACTATAAATTATTTTGATTAAAAAAGTTGTTTTAAGTATTTTTCATTATACATAAAAAATTGAAAGTTCTCAGAAAATTACAAAAAATTCAACATAGGATAATTTAGATATTACAAATACAAAAATGAAGTCCATTTTGTAATATAAAATTTCTATAAATTTAAAAAGTGGTTATTACTATTCAAAATGGCTACTTTGATTAGTCGCGGTGTTTTAGAACTCGAACTTGCGTACAATGCAAGCTATTGCATTATCGAAAGAGAGGAGTATCATGGAAGCTCGGGGTGTTACATTCTCCCCTCCTTCAATAAATTGCGTCCTCGCAATTTGAAATTTTTCTTTGAAAATAAAAGGTTGAAAATATAAAATATATTTGTGGAAAACCCACATCGGAAATAAGGTTAATAAAAATATAAATTTAAAAGAAAGAAAGATAAGTAAAAAGGTCACCTGGGATAGCCCATAATAAGATTCTATGAAAATATAGATATGGAAGAAAAACAAACCATCAAGGTCTGATGGAGAGTTGTAGAAAACAGGATTAGGAGAAAGTTAACCATAAGAAATTCACAAACTTGTGATTGGTTAAACGGTCATTGAATCCCCAGTTGGAAAAGTTAACTGGTAACGATTTTGTTTTAAGTTACCTTTTATAAAGTTGAGGAATTTATTTAGGAGATTTAATAAGAACGTAAGGGAATATACATACTTTTCATGTAGACTTTCATTCTTTAATAAATTTTTACCACAAACCCATCCATCACTATAAAAGGTAATAGAACTCAAAAATATTCTATTTATCCTAATTGTATAACGTTCCAAATTTTAACACATACCATATAGATTAGTAGAACTATTTTGTAATAACTAGGTACTTCATGTAGGCTAGTGGTAGGTAATAAAGGCCTGTCGCACTATGGTTGTGGGTTCGATTCCTACAGCTTTTTCCGACGTGACAGGTTATGCCCCACCCTGCAGGTTGTCATATTCCTAAAACTATAGTATTATAATATTACAAAAATAATCTTCAGAAATGTTTTAACCTTAATCAATACTATCCAAAGTTCAACTTAATCCATTCTAACCTTTATAGTTATCCAAAATACCTCCGTCCAGACTTTCACTAAAAGGTCTCTAAATTCCAAAATCAATTGTATCATCAGATTCCTTAAACAAGGTAATGTTCCTCTTATTGTCACATACATAAAATATGATTACCTTCATCATATTAAATCCTTAATGAAAAAACAAGTACTGTAGTACAATCCTTATATATATCACATTATTCTTATAAACATAATATAATCCTTGTTTCCAAAAGTAGCAATACGTTAATTATTCCACTTCAACTGTAGTAACAACATAAGACTATACTTGATCCCTTGGATTTTTCTGAGGTATGTTTACCTGACGCTTATGATATTCATTTTCATAATTCCCCATTTCTCTACAATTGTAGCATTCAACATTGATAGCCTCTTTCATTCCCTTGCAATCACGTGCCTGGTGACATTTTTCTCCACATTTGTAACAAACTCCCATTCCTTTCAGGCAAGTACTGGGGTGATTCTTCCAACAATTATCACATAATGGAAAATCCTTCTTTCCCTTTTTCCCTTTATCCATATCTTGTTCCACCGTTCTCTTCTTCTCTTGCTTTACTTTATTGTCAAAAGATTTAGATAATTCCTTTTCTATCTTGATAGAACACAAGACTATATCTTCATATTTTGAGAAAGATTGTGATACTAAAGCTCGACGGAGAAATGGTTTTAAACCATCAAAGAAACAATCAATCTTACTTCTTGGGTTATGTATATAATCTACAGCATGCCTCGCTAACCTTGTAATGTTAGCCTCATACTTTGCGACATTATCATCCTCCTTCTGCCTTAGACTCAGAAATTGCCTTTCCATATCTGCTCAATGGTCATGCATAATGTACTTTTCTAAGAAAATTTCTTTAAAATCCCTCCATTCCATACTTGCTACTTCATCATCTTCCGTTGTGTTTTGAATTAGCGATCACCATTGATCGGAATCTCCAGTGAGGAGGTAGACTGCCATGACAAACTTCTCCCTTTCGTTACTCCTCAAGGCATAGAATATTTTTTCTAAGGAGTTTATCCATTGCTCAGCTACTAATGTATTTGTACCCCCATTAAATGTTGGTGGTTGTTGCCTCATGAAGCGGTCTAACATTGACCCTCCACATTGCGGATCAGGGTGCTACATACGAGTAAGGTTATTATTCATAACCTGAGTGAGTTGTCCCAGTGTGGTAATAAGTTGATCAGCACCAGTTGTATCTCCAGATCCACAATAATTATCTTGAGTAGGAGGGAAATCCCGACACAGAGTGCGTGCATTGATACAGTTTCTATTCCTTCCACTAGGCGACATTTATAAACAATGGTATAAACTAGATTAGTTTATGAATCAAAATACATAATTCCATACTTGTAAAATACTTATCATAAATTGAACTTTTTATGGATATAATCCATAATCATAAAAATGTTTTCTTTGAAGAAGTATATACTCATAACCATTCATAGTGGTTTGTAAAGAAAATGAGAATTATCCTAAGCATATCCCTCGGGAGTGTCGTAACCAAGAGTGCAGAAAGGACCATTGTCGTGCACCAGTTCCTGTTCGAGTCTATATCAAAGCGGTGTTTTCGGGTTTTAACCCTAGGTACATCTGTGCTAGAGCCGCCTCTACCTGCTCGTATCCATACAGGGATGTATTGCTCGGAAAACTCACAACATCTCTATAATACCAAAATTATAGGAAGTTCTTCTATACTAATCATCAAAGTCTATCTTTGGTCTATGTTCTATAATCAGTGTTCATCTAAATCAATCTTCCAAGGATAGTACTAAACTGCCTCTGATAACAACTGTAACGCCCCGACCACAGATACCCAGAGTTGGTGCATTACTTCGTAGAATTGTAATGATCACAAAAGATCACGTCTCGAAAGACCGATTAGTTTAGTAGCCTTGAAACAATAGATACATTCCTAAATGTTACATTACATCATAAAGTGAAAAACTACAATAACAATGTCTCCATAGTCCACACTCAAATCCTCTTCTGACTATCCCTGCAGGTTATTCATAAAATACTTCTTCACATCCTGAAAAATATTAAAAAATTTAAAGGGGTGAGCTCAGATGCTCATTAAGGATAACAATATAGCGGAATCTTTCATCAATAAACATAAACATTTAAGGCAATGTATAACTAAATCAAAAGACTTTTAAACTTGAACTTCAACATAATATTGAAAAAGTAAAATGAGATAATGCCATTTACTTCTTCACATGGATATTCTACTGGTCGAATAATCACGTGCAATATCAATAACCACTTTCATAATGATGGAATGCATAATGTCAGACTATCATAACCATGTAGCCAAGGTCTCGTGCCAAGACCACAAATAAGATTTTGTCAAGGCCTCGTGACAAGACACTAGTTTTTCTCATGAGACCTGCCGATGCGTCGAGGAGCTATAGCGGGCTCCACCCGTCACTTATTAAGTCCAATGCATTCCTCATATGAACAGGTTTAAACATATCATAAACCATATCATAATCGTATCACATAAAACATGCATAAAGGAAACATAACATTACCACATTTCAATCACAAGATATCAATACAACACGTTGATATAATAAATACACTTTCAAAACTATTTTAAATACCAAAATAAAAGAAAATTAAAACATGGTATTTATTTTTCTTTTAAAAAAATGTTTGGCTTGTAGAGGAAGACGAAACTCAAATAATGGTCATGGCGGTGGAGAAGTCATTGTCGCCGCATACATACAAAAAACATTCCTTTTGTCTTTTAGTAAAAACACTTTGTATAAAAAGATTCCTTTTGAATAAAATTAAATGTCTAAGGGGTTTATACACCGTATAAAGGAAAGTTGTGTATAAAACCAAATATGCCTAAATGAAAGTATATTGAGACGAAGTCCCTTACAAAGATCATTTTTTTAATAAAATAGATCTATTATGTGTATTCACTATAAGTAAACATAAATAAAGTACAAATATAAGATAGGAAATAATAATATCATGACATAATTTGAAAGTAGGGGATTAACCCAAAGAATGGAAATTGGGTTAAGAAGTTCCCTTACCTTGTGTCCGTCTGGACTCGACCGTTCTTTATCCTCCTGAATAATACACTAGAGTAAATTTATAATTGCTTTAGAACCTTTTTCATGTTTATTATTCTTTTTATATAACTTATTACCATGTTATGAACATTATGTAATTATTTATGTTAAAAACGGTCGTTTTATCGATCTTTGGTACTTGAGTCAAAAATAGATTTCTTATAATTACAAGTTGTTCATGTGGTGACATATCCATTATATCCAGAATTATATTAATTATATAGATATGATATATCTCATATATATTTAGTATATACATGCATTTATAATATTCCATAATGTTTAGAGGTAAGAAATGAAATGCACTGTTCATGGAGACGGTAATCCGTACGTACGCATGAACGCTACTTTCATTTCTATTTTGTATTTAATTAAATCATAATGGTATAATGGTATATTATAATTCCAGTATAATATAATATATAATATCATTTACTCCATCCTTTATACATCCCACATATGGCATTAACAATTCAAATCACTTTGAGGGGGCGGTAGTCCGCACTTCCTAAAATGCAAATATCACATTTACCCATAATGGAAACAATAAAGGTATGCCATAAATGAAAAATAAAGAACATTAAGTAAAACATAAACATATTATATATTATGTATAAAAATAGTGAAATATTAATGGCCACCTTTGAAGGTGTTATATGAGTGTTGAACAATCATCGTTTCGTGAGGCAGAAATTCACCATCCACAGAAACAATATGTTCTTTAACCGTTAGATGTAGGTGTGTGTAATTGTAGCTCAAATAATTCTTATAACAACATCCTAGTACATTTAGGATACTGTTTTTGTTACAAAATAAATGAGTAAAAAGAGTTTATGGGGTTGGATAAGAAAAATAAAACAAAATAACATAAGCGAAGACATTACCTTAAAATCGGGCAACTCTTTTGATTTGAGCCAAAGGCTTCCTTGGGAAGAATTCATCCCAAAGTGAGGCTTCTAGGAGTATGGGAGCGAAGTTGGGATAGTATTTAGGCAGAGGTTGGCCGAGCCAAAAGGCTTGAAAGTGTGAATATGGTGGGAGTGGTGGGGGCCTTTTATAAGAGGAGAGGAGGGGCACTCTTGGAAAGTAAGGAAATGATACATTATTATGAGATAATTTTCTAATTTTAGAGGTCCCCAAATTATATATTTTGAGGATAAGGTGATAAGGGTTCGAAATATACCCATATAATAGGCTTTGGACATGTGTAAGCCTTGGATTTTACATTTTATTTTCATTTTATTTAAATCAATAATTAATGAGGTAATCGCTGCATCATCATTGTGTCATAAATATTTTAACTTATTTAATGGCTAAAAATTATAAAAAAAATATCATGATGTAGGAAATAGTGTTAGAGTTCTAATGAATATATATAGTCGAAAATATTACTTGTATAACAACATTTATAAATTGTTTTAATAAAACGTCTTATGTGTGTGACATTTTTATTTTAACTTTAAATAAAAGTTATTTATGTCATTTTCCAACCAATGTGGCTCCATGGGGTCTTTAATTTTACCCACGGATTGTATTGATCGTCCATGACTCATACAATAGGATTAGGACATGTGTAAGGGTCATTTCATATTTTTATAATACAATTTTTACCTAAAATTTCACTAATTACCTTTAATGGCGATTAATTAATCTTAAAAGTTACTATTCACCAAAAAATTATATTAATCCCATTGAACCATATTTTACTTCCTAATGAATACCATATATGTTGGATTTTTGAAAATCAAATCACAGAAGTGGTGATATTTCATTTAAATGAAAAATCAGTTATTTAGCTACCACTTAGTGGTTTCACTATTCACCAAAAATTGAAGTTTTTCAGAACAATGCCAAAATTTCACCCTAAGCTATAATTGATATTCCAAATTCAAAAATGCTGCCTAGTTTACTAAATTACAAACATATATGTTGCATTAATTAATTTTATAATTAATTCCCTCTGTCACACCAAATAGCGTGTTTTTAAGAAACAATATATATAAAAATATTGTCAATTGTTTATGTCCAATTTCGAAGTAAAATTAATTATAATGACCACCATTAGATATAATGGTAAAAATATATTCTAATTACACTTTAAAACCACTCAATAGTATAATTTATCACTATAAATTATTTTGATTAAAAAAGTTGTTTTTAAGTATTTTTCACTATTCATAAAAAATTGAAAGTTCTCAGAAAATTACAAAAAATTAAACTTAGGATAATTTTGATATTACGAATACAAAAATGAAGTCTATTTTGAAATATAAAATTTATATAATTTTAAAATGTGGTTATTACTATTCATAATGGCTAATTTGATTAGTCGCGGTGTTTTAGAACTCGAACTTGCGTACAATGCAAGCTATTGCATTATTGAAAGAGAGGCGTATCGTGGAAGCTCGGGGTGTTACAAATGGAATATGTATAAAAACACAAAAATATCTGTGTAGTGTATATGTCATATGTCCCATAAAAAAGAAATGGGAGATGAAAATACTTTACCTGAAGTACCACCTTTAATATTTCATGTTCAATCATCCATTATAATAAATATTGATTTATTATACTTGTATTCCATAACAATAATCATATTTATCATACCATGTATGATTTATTCATAACATCTTATTTCAAATTTATTGATATGTTTTTACCAAAATCATAGGTATGGGTGGAAACATCTTCTTTTTCCAAGCATATTCCAGTTCGACAGTATAATCCTTATACATGGATAATGATATCATCATGTCCATATTGTCAATCATGTCATAAAATTATTAAATATTCATTACATAAATATGGATAATAATTTATAGAATATATATATTAAAAATATAATGACATTGTTCATGGAGATGGTAGGGCATATGTACACAAAAATTATGTTTACATTTTCCAATGAAAATTGGTATTTTTCATTATTCGTTACTAATTAAAACATTTTAGAAAATATCCAAAATTTAGTTTTATGATAAATTTTATATTCAAAATCAATAATTTAAATTTATTCTCGCGTATAATATTTATAAATTTTATAGAAATTAATTATAATGATCACTTATAAAAAACAAGAAAAATCCATTTTTGAAGAATGTTTATTATTAAGCACAAAAATAAATTTACTAAAATTTGAATGGTTATTTTCAAAGAATTTATTAATAAATTTATATTTAGTAAGATAATTATAAATATTTCATAATGTAGTAAATCAAATTCATACCCACAAAATTAGATCATAGATTATAACCTCCTCATTAAATAATAATATTTATATAGTATAACATGGTTCGTTTAAAAGGGGTTCTTCCTTTAATTAAATAAATCAGATAAATAAAATTATATACATATTATTTTATCATAAATATAAAATAATTTTACATTCTTACATCATTAAGAAATTTTATCCTCGTAATTTATACTTGGTGATAAATATTTATCTTTCATTTAAAATTTCATTTTTGGGAACCCACATTGAAAAAATGGTTAGTAATTCTTCTTCCTTAAAGAGAAAAATGGAATTATGGAGTTAAAATTTCACTATACATACATGGATTCCAAATAAGAGAACACTTTCAGGATGTGAGGTAATGTCCAAAGATCATTGATGGAATGAAATTAATAGATATTTAAAAATATAACGATCACAAAATCATAAACCAAAAATGTGGAAAAGAACATAAATTCATCAAAATTGAATGTTATAGTAAAACATTTTGATTTAGGATACTTTTCTAGTTCTTAGTCATTAAATTACAATCTATAATAGTAATAAAACAAAAATATATATACTTGACTTATTGAATTTGATCCGTTAAAAATTTTCTATCACTATCTCATATTTATTTCCAAATGATTCATATTTATGTTGATTTCAATAATGAATAACTAAAACAAACTTCTAATGGACTTCATAATCCATAAATAAATAAAAATTTATTCCTCCAATCATTCAGCATTAAAAAACCCAAACAAGTTAGAACATGATAAAATGATTCCACAAAATAATAACTATCAAATGAGGAAAATTAATTTAATCTCTAAAATTTAATAGCGATAAGCACATTTCAACATAGATCATTTGACAGACAAATATCCTCAAAATTTCCCAAAATATTTTAGACAAATATCAAAACAAAAAAATTATAAGGATTTCATCATATATTCAATAATGATAAATTTAATATTTATCTCTAAAAATGAATTCACCCTAAATATTTAATCTCTATTATATTCAAACCATTATCATAAATAATATAAATCACCATAAATCCATAACCATATAATCCTCAAAAAATAATTCCATAATATTCTGTTAAATCATATAGGGTTCAAAAAATAATGAATGTCTTCCAAAATAACTTTAATCGTCAAATCAATTTCAAATCCCATGGTTATCAATATGATACAAAAATATGAACCCAAAATGAACAGAAAAATTATATATTATATGATTTAAATAAATAAAAATATCGTTATACATACTTGGATATCAAATAGGCAAGTGGTTGTTGATTTACCATTATCTACCTTCAGTTGTGGGTTCATGCTTCCCAGACTTGTATGATGTGACAGGTTGTCACCAGACCAATATGCTATCTTGTTTATAAAACAATGTCAACATAATACTTATATAATTACCATTATTTTTATAAACACCCTAAAAATAATCTTATTATAATCAGTATTAACGAAAAATATTAACCAAAAAGGATATTACATACTTTTACTTATTCGAGACTAAAATATAATAAAACACAATTTTCTTCAAAATCAATGATAATATAATCCCTAATGATTATACATTTCATTAAACATATTTCTGAAAATGGAATGATATTATTTCCATAAATAACCTATTATGCTTTATGAAATATAAGGTTACATATACCTCAATCTCAAAAATAACATCTTGCAACAAAATCATTAGTCACAAAAAAATTTGATTACATAAAATCTAAAAATTGATTTTTAATAATTTTAAATTATTACTAAATATAATTTAATATACTGATGGTGAAATACATAACCCTTAATATCACCACACCGGAAAAAATCAAAATCATCAAATTTATTTAAATTAACCTCAAATACCTACTCAAATAGGCTATAATCCCCACTCATTGATCCGATGATAGAATAATAATCATTACATTTATTTCATTGATACCCATAATAAATACATAATTCATACCATAGAGAACATATAAAATCAATGGAAATATTGGATCAGTTTCATATTTAATGAACATTTTGGTTTACGGTTTTAGAGAATTGGGGAAAATAGTAAAGAACATCGATCTATAAAAAATGCCTTATCAAGACCAATATCATCAAGTCACATTATAATCATTTATTTTATTTCACATTAGGAAATAAACACCATCCATGTAAAATAATATTTTAAAAATCTCATTTGACATCCATCTTTATATCCTAGGAAGAAGGAAACATAAGAGCGATAAGCTCAATATCTCAGTAATTTTAAACATAACAGATATCAATATATGATAATATTGAACATTAATAATAGAATAAAGGCTTGTGATTAATAAAATAACTTACAAAGGTAATACCCTAAATTTTATAGATCATAAATATTATTAATATCACAAAACATTGTGATATAAAAAAGAAAATATGATCCATATGTGTTAAAATCATCATCAATAAATCATGAACCATAAGACCTCGTTAGAAAAATGTTTTGAATCATCACAAGAATAAAAAAAAGTTTTATAGGTAATGTTAATCTACCATGAACATTTGATAATACATTAAAACATATTTTCTATAATGAATCTAACACATATACTTGTTTCCCTAAACGGATCAAGAACATCGCCTTGTTTCCCATATGGAATCAAACAAATCAACTAATTTTCTGTAACTATCCAATAGAATATAATTCAATATCCAATGAATTGGATAGATATATAGGTCCCATCCATAATATAATGAACACTGTACATATTTTTTTTTTGATGAACATAAATAATATCAGAAACCATGAAAATAAATGTGTTTCATAAACCCTAAATTAGTTCATAACCCAATTAAAAAGAAACATGTTTCATAAAAATCACACCATTATATAAATTAACCATCCAGAGAAGTGTTAAGGATTATATACTTTTATAATATTCCTATTGTAGTAAAATTAACATACCATAGATGGAAATTTATTTTAAATATCACTTGATATAATTCTTGATGAAAATATTATTTCCATTTTGAAATAATTCTTTCAATAAACCTTGATATTAAAAAGTAAAACAATCTAAAAGAAATAATGTTATTATTTTTTAAATTAATCCTCATATAATTAAGGATACATTAAAGAGGGTAAATGATATCATTCTTTAATATGTAATAAAACATTATTTAATAATTTTTTGTTGGAAAAGGATAAATTACATTATTTAGAAAATAAAATAACTATTATTTTCAAAACATTTTGTATGAAATCAATAATTTAAAGAATGTAGTTTAAAAATAGGAAAATTTTTATTAAAAACATTTCTTTGGAAGAAAATGGACATCATGTGAAATATTACACACCAAATACTTTTTCTTAATCAATCTCAAGTAATGATAAGATTATGAAAACAATTCATAGACCAATGGAATATTTGGAATCATAATCCCTACGAATGAAATAATAATTTATTAATATCATAATTCCAATTAAGTTGACAATATTAAAAATATTTTCGATTTATGTTTTTCATATAAACAACAAAAAATAAATATGTAGTATATAATATATGTGTTCTAATAATTTAAAAATGAGATGAAAATTCTTTAGCTCAAGTCATAACTTTCGTTATATGTGTTCATATTACCCTTTATAATAAATATAGACTTATTATAAATATATTAAATAAATATATTCATGTCTATGAATCCATATTGTATATTTTATAACATATTATCACCTATTTATTAATAATTTGTTATTAAAATTGTTGTTCCAGGTGATATCTACTTCATTTTCCTTGAATGATTTTGATCAATAGTCTCATTCTTTATGATTTTCTCATTGTACCATAATTTCCATAATGTTAATAATGTTATAAAAATAATATATATTAATTATATATATTTATATTTATAATCATTAATAAAAACTAGAGATATTAAAATGAATTACACCATTCATGGAGATGGTAGCCCACATGTAAGAATGAATATTGTTTCCCTTTATAAATTGATGGAACAAAAGAAAGCTTAATAAAAATTAATCATTATTAAATCATATATATCATATATATTAATAAAATTAATACAAATTACTATCCATTTGAAATATATAATAAAATCTAATCTCAACTTATCATGTAGATGATAGTCTATATGTAATCATGATCGATGTTTTAATTTCCCAAAATAATGAATGATATGAAGGTGTATGTGATGGTATAATTCCACAATTATAAATATCATGTTGATATTGTATATAAATATTAAAAACATCATTATACCCAATCAAAAATTTTTTAAATGAATAATGAATTGTATCATTATGTTGACATGATAAGTCATACGGATGCTGGAGGGATACTTCACATTGTGTTTATGGGAAGAGGAAATATAATGTGGTTTTCTAAATATCAACAAAATTAACCATATTTATGATACATAATTTTTTGGTTTTTGATAAATATAAAGGATTTAAATGTGACATATAATTTTATATAACATATAGTGATCACACTATTGGAAAATATAACTATACCCACAGTTCTTAAAAAACCATGGGTATATGATTTTGTTTAGACTTACACCCATGGTTTTCCAAAATACAGAGTATGGGGTTTTGTTCAAGAACTATACCCATGGTTTTGGAAAAATACATGGGTTAGGTTATTGCAATAACCATGTTTTTTCAAAATCATTGTTATAGGTTTTGGTTTAATACATATATCCCAGGTTCTCCATGGAACTGTGGATATAGGTCAAAACTCTCCCTATAATTTTCCAAAATTGTGGGTATAGTTTTTGTTTCAAGACATATACCCATGGTTATCTAAAGAATTTTGTGTAGGGATGACATATACCCACAGTTTTTGTAAACCTTGTGTACTGTTTTCCTACACAAGCACGAGAAAAATTTTCCATGGGGAACAAAAGTATTTCCATATAACAATCTATTTCCACAGTTTTACACATATAACCATGGTTTAGAATATATATATATATATATATATATATATATATTTATTTATATACTGATAACCATAAAAGTTGTAGTGGTTATGCATGTTGATTGTATAGATTCGGCTCGGGGTTCGAATCTTGCGGTACATATTTTTTGAAATCATATACTAATGGCTTCATAACCCTATGAATAAGGTTATTCAACCGGTGTCAATACAACTACTCACACAGTCAATATGTATGGGTATATATTTCTAAAATAATGAATATTAATCAGTTCCAATCCTATGTCCTATGCTATCGTGGTCCTCTGAACCATGTTTATAGATTATACCTAGTGTTACAAAACTATTGGTATATGGGAATTTTCTAGTAGTGTTAGTTAGAGTGATCAACTATTATTCAAAATGACTCTTTTAAATATCCATTAAATGTATCAATGGATTTTATTTTAGAAATAATATTACATAAACAATGTTTCTATAAATTTTTAGAAGATAATTTTGTAGAGGAGAGTATATCAAGAAATCCCAATGTGGTGTAATGAAGTGAACGAGGATGGATACATTTATAATTGAGATGAGGGGTAAATTTGGAATCTATAAAAAGAATTAAGTCAAATAAATTTAAACCCAATCAAAATATCAATAAATGGAAAGTATGTTAAAGATACTATTGGATGGAGTTTTAATCCCATGAATCAATATATTTTATATATTTTTTATTGTAGTTTCTAACCATATCATTTTTATTACCCCTTAATTAACCAATTATATTTCTAACTATGATAACAGTGTGTTCAATATTAAAAATATATAATTTTTACTTATAAGGTGTTAATTTCACCATAAATGACCAATTTAGTATTTTATATACCTTAAAATATCACATATGTAATTATTTTGTTTTTTGATTTTTAAATAAGTTAACAAATATTTTATTTCCAAAAATATTAGATTGTTATTTAGGAAACTATTTGTTACATAGAATTTAACATCCTCATTAAAACTCATAGAATTCAAAAACATTATTTTATCATATTGGAAAAAGAGAAATGTAATATAAATTTTTTTTAACTGAACTTATTATCTGAAAATATTTTCTTATTTTTTTTAATATCATTTGATAATTTAACAATTTATCAAATAAATATTGTACCAGCTTTGTGTAAGCATTGAAGTCATTTATTTGATCAATATAATTTGAAGTAAATTATCATAATGAATATACATCTTTAATATTTTAATTTATTATTTATAGTAGAACATATCCTCTAGATAAACCCATATTAAAATTGTTATAGTTCATAAAATCATGATTGTGACATATTTTAATTTTCAGTTTATAAAATATTCTAATGTTCAAAATGAAAACCAAATTAAAACAATTGGCCATATATTTGATTATTGAAGGATTATTGATGGAAATTGTAGCTCCAATCAAATTTTGGAATGTCTTAGGATCATATTGTAGTTCATATGATATTATTTTTACCCATAATTCCACTACATACCCTTTACCCTGAAAAAAAATTTAATACAATTAGTATTCATATTGACAAAAAAAAGTTGTGTATCTAAAAAATATGGAACTAATAAATCAAAATTCAGAATATATTTTATAAAAATAAAATCATATAATTTTAGTATATTAATTATTTGATAAACAAAAAATATGCAACAAAAACAATTATTTATAAAAAATTTTGATTTTATGTTTAAAATATTTTTATATTAAATCCAGGTTAAAAATTTAATTCAATGATAAAATTTAGAATATGTAAAACAAAATGGGAATAATTGAATTTTAAATTTAATCCTCAAAATAGTTTTAATTTGTAATCCCTTTAAAATAATATATAGTGTTCAATGACTATCAGTATTTTTCACTATTCATTTAAAATTAAATATTTTCATTTAGTTAACAAAAATTTATCCTAAGATAATTTTTTTTTCTAAAATAAAATATTTACATTGTTTTTAAAAAAAATTAATATATTTTGGAAAATAATTATAATAATTAGTCATAAAAATTATCAAAACACATTTTTGAGGAAAAGATAATTTTGTTAAAAAAATAAATTTATTAATAATTTATGGATTATTTACAAACAATTTATTAATAAAATTATACTGATTGGGATATTTATATATTTTCCATAAATTAGTTAGTCATATTATTATCCAAAAACTTAAGGGTATGTTTTTTAGAATCGCATTAAATAAAAATATTTTAATAGTGTAAGGTTGTTTGTATTTACACTGTGTTTAATGTAACACATTCTATAAAAGAGTTAAAATTATTTAAATAATGATATTTTATAAAAATTTCAGGGTGACAAAATTTATCAATGATATCCTCGTATAAGGTAAACTTTTAGTTATGATGACAATTAATTTGAGGTTGTTGTCCCAAATCCTCGAGTATTCCCTTCAGTAGTGCCACCTGGGACAATTACTACAATACCAGATTCAGTTGATGATATATAGTATCAAGAGGGTTCCTCATGTCTTTTGAAAACACTATAGGGAGATCTGTGAAATACCTATTTTATGGATGAGTTGACCCAAATGTTTTGCTAGTGAGATCCACCCACATTTTTAAATGATATTGGTCTGCATCCTTTGGAGTCATTGTTAGAGGAAATGTTATCAATTTTTGAGTATATTGAGACACCTATTTAAAGTATAAAGAATCTCTCCACATAAATGTTTTGTGATTCCTCAAAACATTGGTGGGTTGTTTTAAATTACGATGATCACCACTAGAGCATTACATTGGGGAAATTTCAGGTCAAGTTTCTTTTACTTCTTACTGGAGACTCTAAGAACTGATTCCTATAGATATTTTATTAATGTGGGGTAGGAATTCATGTCCATCATGGACTATTCATATCAAATTACTAAAGATCAATGTTTTTCTCTGACCCTGGAAATTGATTAGCTATCTGGAGTTATATGCTTCCCGTATGGGGTTGAGTACAACATTTTATCTAAGGAAAATTTAACCAGGTCATCTATTGTTTCATATATGGTTAATCATGAACTTATTAGTGAATAAATCTAAGGTAATACAAAAGTAAATTTCAAGGTTTTTTAGTATCATGATTGAGTATTGGTTCTTCTAGGGATTGGAATGCTTGTCTAGATAGTTCATAGAAGGGCAATGTTAGCCTTATTATCTTAACTAGATATGAATTATTATGCCATAAAGGTGGAAGAAAATACCACAAGAAGCCTTAGTATGACATGTATAATGTCGAGTGGAGAGCATGTAGAAAAAATTCCACAATCAGAGGTTTGACTTGAACTTTTCATCAATTCCCTAGGGGATATGATATACCCAGGAACTGCCTTCTTTAATTGGATGAGTAGCTCAACATCAGATTGGGAGAAAATGTATCACCAGCCGATTAGGTTGAGGAGGTGGCCATGGTTGAGATAGCTAGGATTTTTTTATGGTCATCATAATGAACCATCCCAAGGTAGTCCATCAATCGCTTAGGGTCATTTATCCAAAGAATTTCACATAGTACAACTGATACCCTAGTATTGGAGCTCAGAGATATCTATATGTTAAGGAACGATTATAATATCCTCTACTCTTTTATATGGTTTATTAGATAGAGGTTCCTCATAATCATTCATTTCTATATCGATCATATAATGTTTGGGATTTAAATTCTGTACTTATATAGTGTGATATCTCTTGATAGTTTACTGCGAATTTGATTAGAGAGTATACCCTAGTGTCAATAATTACCCCTTGAGGTATGAATTTGTCATTCTTACGGGACCACTACTTCCTCGAGATGACATGCATTGATTTAATTCTTAGTATGAACTAGCTAGTCTCTATTAACACTAATTTATACTCCTATAATCGTAGGGTAACATTTACATCAATAGAGGTTGATAGTTTTCATCATAACAGTGAATGGGATGTCTAGTTAAGTAGATATATATAATATAGTCATGGGTTTAGAGGAGAGACGGACTAGATAGACAACCATTGTATGTACGATTAGGGAATGCATCAGACTAATTTCACTCCTTCATTACAGAGTTCTGTAGATTTATTCTTTGATGACCCAAATTGTTATCAACAATATATCCCTTGTGAATTAACTAATTTTCATATGGTATAATATGGTTCTTTAGAAAACCTTAAATTATTCTACTTTGTTAGTCCCATTGGATTTGATAGACCATTATGTATCACAACTATTGATTATATAGTCATTGAAAAGTGATCACATTTAAAATATAAATATAGGGTGTTGACAAATCAAATTGACCCAAAAGAAACTAATAGTCTCAAATATTAACATCATACCCTATGAACCACATTAATCAATTCATTGAGATGATATATCATTTTTGTGATTTTTCCTTGACCAATCCCATGATGAGGTGAAAAAATTTAACCATAGGAAAAACGTTTTATTTGAGATGTTCAAGCTCATCAAGATCACATGCCAAACTATATTCTCGAAAAAGCTCCATGAATGTCTCACTATCACAAACCTTACACCTAGGGTGTATTATAGTGTATTTGATGGATATGTATCAATAAACAATGAATAGTAAAATGTATAATATTTTGTATAGAATAGTGAATATATTTTAATCCTATTATTGTTAGTTTTTAAATGATTGCTAATTTTATACAATAAATCAAAAAAATTATATTTAGTTAATATTCACATTCAATTATTAAATTTATTAAATTAATTTATTTTAGAAATAAATAATATTTTAATAAAATATTAATAAAACATAATGTCTATCAAATATTAATGATCATGCAATCAAATGTAATTTTTTATGTGTTGGAAATATTATTTCCAAAAAAACAGTAATTTTATAATAAATTTTGATTTTATATTAAGAGTGAAAAATAATTTATCTACATATTTATTTTTATTAAATTAATATTATTTTAAAAATCAAAATATCAATATTATCTAATATTTATTTGATCGTAATATTCTACGACCGTCAAATGCTTGGGTAAAAATAAATATCTTATAAATATACTTTGTGTATTATGACATCATAATGACCCAAAAGTGATGTAATAATTAAAATGAATGGGATCCATGATGAAATAATTTTTTGCCCTTTAATATAAATGTTTTTATGTTTATTTGATTAATTTTATAATTCCATTATGAATCCTCCATAACCTAAAATATATTTTAAGGTATTAAAATCATTTAATTAATATGTCACTCACCTCCACATTAGAAATAAATCTTTTAATATGTATTGTCCATTCACAATAATATTAATTATAATCACTCCCATTTCACAAAAACCATGGGATTGTTTGTTGTTTTGCATATTTTATTATCTTGATTCTAAAACATAAATAATAAACAAACCTACATCATTTCCTACATAACCTAACAAAATCTCCCTTATATATTCAGTATAACTCCATGGATCTTGAAAATACACTTCCCAACACTCCCATGAGTTATCCCATGGTTAACCTGATCTCTCAAGAATGCCCTCCCTAGCCTCTCGAGTCACACAATAATGTGAGGGATCCTCCATTATGATCTTTTATCATGAAATACATTAATGTTATTTATTTGAAATTCAATTTTATATATTGGGATATGTTATTCATTATCCCTCATACAAAATAACTAATTTATAATGTATGAGATCCTAATTATCTATAATTTTCCCCACTATGAACCCATAAGTACACCTATAACCATGCCAACATTTTTATGGGTTCTTTTCATTATCTTATTTATTATTGTTTATACAATATAATATGACTCATATATCCAATTAATCATGTTCGTACATTAATTTCCATTTAACTATTAGGATAAATATAAGGTCTAAATGAATAGAGGTCACTTCTCTCTCATTAACTCATTTATGAGTTTTAATTTTACATCGTTTGATACCAAAATGTCACCGCATTTTTCGATGAAAAATTAATTTTTTTATGAATACCATACAAACTTAAAAACAAGGTTATTAACATATATGAACATATATGTTTTTATTATGTATAAAAATATTTATATTTTACAGTACCTGGTCATGGAGAAAATTATCATGATGAATGAATCCATTCTATATGATCTACGTGGAACGCTTAAGAATGGATATGAAATGAATATAATGGAGGTGAATAGATAGTTCTCCATTGTATTAGGAAATTTTTAATATCATCATGTGTCGTGTTTGGATTGGGAGTGAACTTGATTCCATTATGGGAATTTATACACCGTTGTGTCTAGGTAGGTTTGTCCCTGGAAAATTATTACGATGCATTATTTTATATTGTTTTCACATTTATCATGTTATGATTATCATGCTATAAAATTTCACTTTAGTCTTCTTTATGATTCGCTCTCTTGTTATTCCTCATTGACATTTTCATTATTTAGAATTTATTATCCTTAACCTGTTATTCCATGGTTAATTCCATATTAATCCATCAAGATAACCACTTTCTTATGTTTTTTCCTAGGTTCTATAATGTATATTTAGGTATAAATTCATATTACGAATATGTTATGGATTTTTTCAATAAAAACTATCTATTTTCTTGTTTTATGTTGTTATGAAATGTACATATTTCTTAAAGAATACAGAATTATTGATATATTGGGTAATATTAAGTGTAATATTTTGAACTAAATCACTTATTAATTTGAGATAAATATCAAAGTTGTTATAAGTTCTATCATAAAAAAATATTACTTATTTCATGTAACAGGATTAGTGAAATCTAGGGAAGTAATTAATTAAAATACTATGTATACAAAAGTATCCTAATATATTTTTAAGTATAGATTAATTGTTTTATAAAAAAATGCATCCCTATCTGGATACTACAAGTGGGAATGGTTCATTAATAGATATACATATGGGTAACAACTATGAAAAGAAAATTTTAAACTATCTTGGGGAACATGGTACATGAAAATGGGAATTACTGGGAACCTAATTTCAAACTCATGGGGGACATGATTTGGAAAATTCATATTCTTATTACATCATGTTATTCAGAGATGAAACAATTCCCATATGAATACATGTTTGGAAAATTTAAGGTATAAAATGGATTGATGCCAACAAATTCATATGAAACATTAATATATTTAATTTATAATTTATTCCATTAATTTCATTGGATTCACCTTTATGTGTAATACCCCAAGCTTCTACGGTACGTTTCCCTTTGAATAATGCGATAGCGTGTGTTGTACGCAACCTCGAGTTCTAACACACACCACAACTAATTAAACTAGCCGTGTGAATAGTAATACCTAATTTTTGAAATTATATATATTTTATATTTGAAAATGGACTTCATTTTTGGACTCGGAATATCGAATTTAGCCTAAGGTGAAATTTTGGTACTTTTCGGATAACTTTCATATTTTGATGAATAGTGAAAATTACTAAATTTTAATTAAAAACAACTTTTTTAATCAAAATAATTAATAGTGATAAATTATGAATTTTAGTAGTTTTAAAGTATATTTAGAATATATTTTTACCATTTAATATAATGTTGGTCATTGGACATAATTTTACAATTAAACCGAACATAAACAAGTGTCAATCTTTTGATAGTTATTATCTCTTAAAAACACGCTTTTTGTTTTGACAGCGGGAATTAATTTTAAATTAATTTCTGCCACTTCTGTGTTTTGAATTTAGGAAAATGGATTCCATATTTGGAATCAGGATGTTAAAATTGTGTAAATAGGTAACTTTTATTTTTAGACATTTTGAATAATTACTGCGGTAAATATTTTATTTACCATGGTTAAGGGTAAATCCGGTAAATAAGGGTTAAAAAAATAATATTATAATAATACTAAATTACACTAAAAACGTGTCTTAACCCTATTGGTTGATAGATGGTCGACCATGGGCATCTTTGTGTCAATTTTGGGACCCCATGGATCCACTTGTAAGTGATAATTACACTTTATTTTAATTTAGTTAAAATGAATACAAAAATGACACAAGCATATATCTTTTAGAACAACAATTTTTACATAGGGTTATATATGTTGGATTTTAGATTATAAATATTAATTAGAAAGCTAAAAAGATTTCCTACATAATGATATTTTATTTATAATTTTTAGACATTAAATAATATATTTTATTTATGACACTATTATGATGCAGTAATTACTATAATAGTGAAAAATTAAAATAATTGATATTATAAATACCCAAATAAATATAATATGAAACTTTTAATGAATTAAACTAATTTTATAGGCTAATATGATATATTAGTATTGATTTAATGGACTTTGTTCGAAGTAATCAATCTGTTATGAGTTTCACAAAAATCAACTATTGAATAGTGTCAAAATTGACATAAAAGAGTTCTTAAAACAAATATTATATTATTAATTGTTATTAAATTCCTAAAAATCTAAGGTTCGGCCAAGAGACTTATATTATGATAGTTTAATCATTAATGGACCACTTGGGGGTCGCTTGGATGTATATAGTAAGTTTATTAACCATATTATATAAAAATACAAAGAGACATTGTAAAAGTGAAACTAATTAACTTAGAGTTAATACTTAAAGATAAGGTTAATATAAGTACCCAAACCTGTCTAAATTCTATTGGATGAGTTGTTTTCGACCTATCCCCACCTCATCCTTTGAATAGTCAACTTTGGAGCCTTTTGAAACCGAATATGAATTTATTATAAATTAATATTTCTAGCTTTTCCAAAGGTGCCCCTCACCCCTCTTATAAAAGGGCACTCCTCCTTCTCATGTCTTCACACCTTCAAAGCCTTTTGGTTCGTCCAAACTCTGCCCAAATACTCTCCCAACATCCCTCACTACAACCTAGAGGCCTTAGTTTGATCAGAAAGCCAACCTAAGGAGCCCTTTTGATCAAATCAAAAGGAAGAACCCGAAGAAGAGGTAATGATTTCACCACCCTTTTCTAAGTTCATTTCTTCTTCCACTTCTTCTTCCTTTGTTCTTACCATTCTAAAATAATAACTCCAGTATCTCACATATACTGTGATGTTATTATAAGTATGTACAACCATATTCAGTACTCTATCCACCCTTTGAATAACATGTCACCATACGTGCGTACGTACGGCTTACCGTCTCCACGTCGTGGTGTAATTGTTATTCAATATAATATTATTTGGATGGGTATAATAATGATGTGTAACTCATGTAAATAATAAATATAACATGTTAATGATTCTGTATATATGATATACCATTCATTTATATATTATTTTAATATCAAAAGAATGATATTGTCGCTCGTGCGTACGTACGGACTACCGTCTCCACGAACGCGATGAGATTCATTCTCCATCGTATCCATTCAAGTATAATTATCATTTTATGATTTAAAAATGATGTTTAAGGACTTGATATCATTCTGGATATGAATAAGATACAACAAACATGGCTTATGTAACAAAACATATAAAAGAAAATGAGTAAGTTAACACCCGAAACGATGATAATTCTAAGATATTATTAATAAATCAATGTTAAAAGATCATATATGATATCATATTAATATATATGATTCTTGTATAATTTAATAACAATTATTTCACCATTATACAGGAGGTTAACCTACCCCAACCAAGGAAAAGTACAAGGTAAGGGTTATTTCACAATCTCTTCATTATCCGAGGTTGTTTATATGTAATAATCTACTGGGATCTCTTTATCATCCACATCCATGTTTCTTAAAAATGTAATTCAAAACATTTTTACTATTTACAAGAATATGGGTTAAAGTCATTTATACCCTTGTTTGACTTTTTATAAGAGGTTTATAAAGGAATCTTTCCGTCGTTTTCAAAACAGGGTCCCTTTTTAACCTTTTCGACAGAATTAAGGTAAGAATGTTTTTTTTAACTTATACGGCGGGTCCGGCTATTTACCGCCGTTATAAAATCTTCAAAGCATCCCTTACAAGCTTACAAGGACATTTTAAAAATAAAGGTTTTCTATTATAATTATGTTATTTTTAAATGATTTCAAAAAAAGAGATATTTCTCTCAAATATATGAAAATCCAGTGCAAATGTATACGTATTTAACGCAAGCTTAAAAATGTTTTCAGAAAACCTGACTCTCGAGTTTGGTAGACAGGAAGGGATTGGGAGTGGACCCATCATGGCCTGTAATTAGTCGAGCAGTCTCAGAATTAGTTATTTTGTTTTCAGAAGCTTGCATAATGTTTTCAGAAAAACACTGGAGTGTATTTTATCAATTTTTAACGTAAGTATCTTCTTAAAAAAATTGCATCGGTAGGTCTCATGAGACAAACTAGTGTCTTGGCACAAGGCCTTGACAAAATCTTATTTGTAGTCTTGGCACGAGGCCTTGGCTATGTGGTTATGATAGTCTGGCATTATGCATTCCAACATTATGAAAGTGGTTATTGATTTTTGCATGTGATTATTCATTTAGTAGAATATCCATGTGAATAAGTAAATGGAATTATTTCATTTTATTTATGCCATACCATGTTGAAAGTTTGTATTTAAAAGGCTTTTGTTTTAGTTATACATTGCCTTAAATGTTTATTCTTATTTATGAAAGTTTCCACTTTATTGTTATCCTTACTGGGCATTTGAGCTCACCCCTTTTTTTTATGTTTTATTTTTCCCAGGATGTGAAGAAGTAAGTTATGAATGACCTGCAGGGATTTTATGAGGGGTTAATAGTGTGGATTGTGGAAACATTATGTTGTTGTAGTAGTTTTTGATTTTATGATGTAATGTAAAACTTATGAATATATCTAGTGTTTCCAAGGCTACTAAACCAATCGGTCTTTCGAGATTTGATCTTTCTTGTGATCATGCCAATGTTATGTTATTAATGCACCGACTCTGGGTAGCTGGGGTCGGGGCATTACAGTTGGTATCAGAGGAAGTTTAGTACAAACCTTGGAAGCTAGATTTAGATAAACTCTGATTAGAGCACATAGACCTAAGATGAACTTTGAGGATTAGTATAGAAGAACTTCCTAGAATTTTGGTATTGTAGAGACTTTGTGAGTTTTCCGAGCAATACATCCCTGTCTGGATACGAGCAGGTAGAGGCGGCTCTGGCACAGATGTACCTAGGGGTAAAACCCGAAAACACCGCTTTGAGCTAGACTCGAACGGGAACTGGTGCACGACAACGGGCCTTGCTGCACTCTTGGTTACGACACTCCCGGGGGATATGCTTAGGATAACTCTCACTTTCTTTACAAATCATTATGAAGGGTTTATGAGTATATACTTCCTCAAAGAAAACATATTTATGATTATGGATTATATCCATAGATAGTTCAATTTATGTTTAGTGTTTTATAAGTATGGGATTATGTATTTTGATGCATAAACTGATCTAGTTTATGCCATTTTTTAGAAATGGCGCCTAGTGGAAGAAATGGAAACCGTATCAATGCACACACTCCATGTAGGGATTGCCCTCCTGCTCAAGATAATTATAGTGGGGCTGGTGATGCAACTGGTGCTGATCAGCTAATCACCGTACTGGGACAACTTACTCAGGTTATGAATAATAACCTTACCCGTATGGAGCACCCTGATCCGCAGCGTGGAGGATCAATGTTAGATCGATTCATGAGACAACAACCACCAACGTTCAATGGGAGTACAAATCCCTTAGTAGCTGAGCAATGGATATTTTCCCTAGAGAAAATATTTCAGGCTTTGGGGAGTAGTGAAAGGGAAAAAGTTACCATGGCAGTTTACCGCCTCACTGGAGATGCTGATCAATGGTGGTCATTGATTCAAAACATGAAGGAAGATGATGAAGCATCAAACATGGAATGGAGGGAGTTCAAAGATCTATTTTTAGAAAAATACTTTCCTCGCGACCATCGAGCAGATATGGAAAGACAATTTCTGAGTCTGAGACAAAAGGAGGATGAGAATGTCACAAAGTATGAGGCTAACTTTACAAGGTTAGCGAGGTACGCTGGTGATTATATTCGCAACTCAAGAAGTAAGATTGATCGTTTCTTTGATGGGTTAAAACCATTTCTCCATCGAGCATTAGTCTCACAATCCTTTTCATCGTACGAAGACATTGTCTCATGTGCTATCAAGACCGAAAAGGAATTTTCTAAGTCTTATGACTTTAAAGCAAAGAAAGAGAAGAAGAGACCTGCTGATCAATCTGGGAATGGAAATAAGGGGAAGAAGGGAAAGGTTGAATATCCATCTTGTGGTAAGTGCGGGAAGAAACACCCCGGTGCTTGCCTGAAGGGAATGGGAGTCTGTTACAAGTGTGGTGAAAAAGGCAACCAAGCTCATGATTGCAAGGGGAAGAAGGAAGCTACCAACGTTCAGTGCTACAATTGCAGGGATATGGGGCATTATGCAAATGCATGTCCTAAGCGACAGGAGAACTTACCTCAGAAAAGGCCAAGGGATCAAGGCCAGGCTTATGCTATCACTACTGCTGAGGTAGAAGCTCCGAAAGACGTGGTGGAAGGTAATTTAATGGTTTCCTCAAGTTTAGCAAATGCATTATTTGATTCTGGATCATCGCATTGTTTCATATCTTCCCAGTTTGCTAAGAAAATTAGATATTTCCAATTTGATTTAATAAAGGAGTTGTCAGTTAAAACTCCTAAGGGAAGTATCGTTGCAACAAAGTTTTGTGAATCAGTCCCCATTAGAGCACATAAATTTTCTTTATCTGCTGATTTCATCGTCATACCTATGATTGAGTTTGATATAATCCTCGGTATGGACTGGCTTTCGGACTATGATGCGAAGATTTATTGTAAGAAGAAAGAGGTTACGATTCTTGATGATAATGATAAGGAGCACCTTATTTTTAGAGCAGAGTCGTCACCACCTAATTCTTATTTAGATCCACCCCCTGTAGCTCAACTTAATTCAATTATCGGGGAGGAAGAGAATGAAATAACTGTCGGTGAGGAAAGGAATGTTCAAATAGAGGATGTACCTATTGTGAAAGAATTTGTAGATGTATTTCCGGAAGATTTACCTGGACATCCTCCAGAACGAGAAGTTGAGTTTTCTATTGATTTGATTCCTGGATCAAGGCCTATATCGAAGACCCCTTATAGAATGGCCACTGTAGAGCTAGTCGAACTAAAGAAACAACTAGAGGAATTGAGTAATAAGGGATTTATTCGCCCTAGTGTTTCTCCATGGGGAGCCCCTGTTCTTTTTGTTAAAAAGAAAGATGGATCTATGAGGTTATGTATCGATTACAGGGAGATCAATGCTATAACGATAAAGAACAAGTATCCCCTACCTCGTATTGATGATTTATTTGACCAACTGCATGGATCTCAATACTTTTCAAAGATTGACCTTCGATCAGGATACCATCAGTTGTGTGTAAAGAAGGAAGACATTCCGAAAACAGCATTTCGAACCAGGTACGGGCATTACGAGTTTACTGTAATGCCGTTTGGATTGACTAATGCACCCTCTGTATTCATGGATCTGATGAATAGAGTTTTCAAGGAGCATCTCGATGAATTTGTGGTGGTATTTATTGATGATATCTTGGTATACTCCAAAACCTACGAAGATCATGAAAATCACTTGCGCATTATCTTGAAGACTCTGAGGAGGCATGAATTATATGGGAAGTTTAGCAAGTGTGAATTCTGGCTTCAGGAGATTTCTTTTCTTGGACATATTGTCTCTAAAGATGGAATCTCTGTTGATCCTTCTAAGACCAAGGCAATCCAAGAATGGCCAGCACCTACGAGTATAACTGAGGTACGTAGTTTTATTGGTTTGGCAGGTTATTATCGACGTTTCGTCCAGAATTTTGCCCGATTGGCTAACCCATTAACGAAGCTCACACGTAAAGGGGTTAAATTTGTTTGGACAAAAGAGTGTGAAGAATGTTTCGAAGAACTGAAGAGAAGATTAGTCAATGCTCCTATATTGACTCTACCATCAGGGAATGATGGGTTCGTTATTTATAGTGACGCATCAAAGAAAGGACTTGGTTGTGTCCTTATGCAGAATGATAGAGTTATTGCCTATGCATCACGACAGTTGAAAATTCATGAACAAAACTATCCTACTCATGATCTTGAGTTAGCAGCTGTGATCTTTGCTTTGAAGATATGGAGGCACTACCTCTATGGTGAAAAATGTGAGATTTATACTGATCACAAGAGTTTGAAGTATATTTTCTCACAAAAAGAACTCAACATGAGGCAAAGGAGATGGCTTGAATTACTCAAGGATTATGATTGTACGATACACTACCACCCGGGGAAGGCAAACAAGGTGGCAGATGCTTTGAGCAGAAAAGACCATGGAGTTTTGAACATGATGAGAATTGAAAGGGATCCAATTTTCATGGATCTAGTGAAGATGGACATGGGAATAACCAGGGAAGGTGAAACATCAATGCTTTTTCAAATGGTTGCCAAACCATCTTTACTAGAAAGGATTAAGAGTTCTCAGACCGATGATGAAGAATTTCAGAAGAAGATTAAAGCTGTGAATGATGGGAGATTGAGAGACTTTGTGTATGAAGATGGAACTTTGAAATTTGGAAAGAGACTTTGTGTTACCGATTTACCTGATCTGAAAAGGGAATTACTGGATGATGCTCATAGTTCCAATTTCTCTATACACCCTGGGAGCACCAAAATGTATAGAGATTTGAAGGAACATTTTTGGTGGGACAACATGAAGAGGGAGATTGCTGATTTTGTATCAATATGTATGGTTTGTCAACAAGTGAAAGCTGGAAGGAAACAGCCTGGAGGAGTCATGCAACCTCTTCCCATACCGGAGTGGAAATGGGACAATATTACAATGGACTTTGTCATGGGGCTACCAAAGACTCCTATAAGGAACGATGCAATATGGGTTATTGTTGATCCTCTTACCAAGTCAGCACATTTTCTTGCTATAAGAGAAGATATACCCCTGGAACGTCTAGCAAGACTATATATTAATGAAGTTGTGAGACTTCATGGAGTACCCCTATCAACTGTTTCGGATCGTGATCCCCATTTTACTTCAAGGTTTTGGAAAAGTCTTCAGAAATCCCTGGACACTGAACTTCATTTGAGCACTGCTTACCACCCTCAGACAGACGGACAATCAGAACGGACTATTCAGACCTTAGAAGACATGTTGAGATCTTGCTCACTTGATTTTCAGGGTATGTGGGATCAATATTTACCACTAGTAGAATTTTCCTATAACAATAGCTTCCATTCGAGTATTCAGATGGCACCATATGAAGTGTTATACGGAAAGAGATGTCGTACACCAACCTGTTGGGATGATGTTGGTGAAAGAAAACTTGTAGGCCCAGAACTGGTGGAGGAAACGGTGGAAAAGGTGAAGGTAATCCAAAATCACATCAAAGCAGCTCAAAGTAGGCAGAAGAGCTATGCTGATATTCGAAGGAAGGATTTGGAATTTCAAGTCGGTGATCATGTTTTCCTGAAGGTATCTCCATGGAAGGGAGTCATACGTTTTGGTAAGAAAGGTAAATTGAGTCCCAGGTACATCGGACCTTTCAAAATTCTAAAACGAATTGGGGTTGTAGCTTACCGATTGGCAATGCCGCCAAGTCTCTCCAAAGTTCACGATGTGTTCCACGTATCTCTGTTGAGGAAATACATGCCTGACCCAACGCATGTACTCACCTATGAAGATTTAGAACTGGAACCCGATCTGTCTTATTGCGAAGAGCCCATCAAGATTCTTGATACGAGAGAACAAGTGCTGAGAAACCGGACGACGCGTCTGGTAAAAGTTTTGTGGAGGAATCATAAGATGGAAGAGGCAACGTGGGAACCCGAGGAACTTATGATGAAGAACCACCCGAGTCTTTTTATGCAGTAATACCCTAGAAATTGCGAGGACGCAATTATTTGAAGGAGGGTAGAATGTAACACCCCAAGCTTCTACGGTACGTTTCCCTTTGAATAATGCGATAGCGTGTGTTGTACGCAACCTCGAGTTCTAACACACACCACAACTAATTAAACTAGCCGTTGTGAATAGTAATACCTAATTTTTGAAATTATATATATTTTATATTTGAAAATGGACTTCATTTTTGGACTCGGAATATCGAATTTAGCCTAAGGTGAAATTTTGGTACTTTTCGGATAACTTTCATATTTTGATGAATAGTGAAAATTACTAAATTTTAATTAAAAACAACTTTTTTAATCAAAATAATTAATAGTGATAAATTATGAATTTTAGTAGTTTTAAAGTATATTTAGAATATATTTTTACCATTTAATATAATGTTGGTCATTGGACATAATTTTACAATTAAACCGAACACAAACAAGTGTCAATCTTTTGATAGTTATTATCTCTTAAAAACACGCTTTTTGTTTTGACAGCGGGAATTAATTTTAAATTAATTTCTGCCACTTCTGTGTTTTGAATTTAGGAAAATGGATTCCATATTTGGAATCAGGATGTTCAAATTGTGTAAATAGGTAACTTTTATTTTTAGACATTTTGAATAATTACTGCGGTAAATATTTTATTTACCATGGTTAAGGGTAAATCCGGTAAATAAGGGTTAAAAAAATAATATTATAATAATACTAAATTACCCTAAAAACGTGTCTTAACCCTATTGGTTGATAGATGGTCGACCATGGGCATCTTTGTGTCAATTTTGGGACCCCATGGATCCACTTGTAAGTGATAATGACACTTTATTTTAATTTAGTTAAAATGAATACAAAAATGACACAAGCATATATCTTTTAGAACAACAATTTTTACATAGGGTTATATATGTTGGATTTTAGATTATAAATATTAATTAGAAAGCTAAAAATATTTCCTACATAATGATATTTTATTTATAATTTTTAGACATTAAATAATTTATTTTATTTATGACACAATTATGATGCAGTAATTACTATAATAGTGAAAAATTAAAATAATTGATATTATAAATACCCAAATAAATATAATATGAAACTTTTAATGAATTAAACTAATTTTCTAGGCTAATATGATATATTAGGATTGATTTAATGGACTTTGTTCGAAGTAATCAATCTGTTATGAGTTTCACAAAAATCAACTATTGAAAAGTGTCAAAATTGACATAAAAGAGTTCTTAAAACAAATATTATATTATTAATTGATATTAAATTCCTAAAAATCTAAGGTTCGGCCAAGAGACTTATATTATGATAGGTTAATCATTAATGGACCACTTGGGGGTCTCTTGGATGTATATAGTAAGTTTATTAACCATATTATATAAAAATACAAAGAGACATTGTAAAAGTGAAACTAATTAACTTAGAGTTAATACTTAAAGATAAGGTTAATATAAGTACCCAAACCTGTCTAAATTCTATTGGATGAGTTGTTTTCGACCTATCCCCACCTCATACTTTGAATAGTCAACTTTGGAGCCTTTTGAAACCGAATATGAATTTATTATAAATTAATATTTCTAGCTTTTCCAAAGGTGCCCCTCACCCCTCTTATAAAAGGGCACTCCTCCTTCTCATGTCTTCACACCTTCAAAGCCTTTTGGTTCGGCCAAACTCTGCCCAAATACTCTCCCAACATCCCTCACTACAACCTAGAGGCCTTAGTTTGATCAGAAAGCCAACCTAAGGAGCCCTTTTGATCAAATCAAAAGGAAGAACCCGAAGAAGAGGTAATGATTTCACCACCCTTTTCTAAGTTCATTTCTTCTTCCACTTCTTCTTCCTTTGTTCTTACCATTCTAAAATAATAACTCCAGTATCTAACATATACTGTGATGTTATTATAAGTATGTACAACCATATTCAGTACTCTATCCACCCTTTGAATAACATGTCACCATACGTGCGTACGTACGGCTTACCGTCTCCACGTCGTGGTGTAATTGTTATTCAATATAATATTATTTGGATGGGTATAATAATGATGTGTAACTCATGTAAATAATAAATATAACATGTTAATGATTCTGTATATATGATATACCATTCATTTATATATTATTTTAGTATCAAAAGAATGATATTGTCGCTCGTGCGTACGTACGGACTACCGTCTCCACGAACGCGATGAGATTCATTCTCCATCGTATCCATTCAAGTATAATTATCATTTTATGATTTAAAAATGATGTTTAAGGACTTGATATCATTCTGGATATGAATAAGATACAACAAACATGGCTTATGTAACAAAACATATAAAAGAAAATGAGTAAGTTAACACCCGAAACGATGATAATTCTAAGATATTATTAATAAATCAATGTTAAAAGATCATATATGATATCATATTAATATATATGATTCTTGTATAATTTAATAACAATTATTTCACCATTATACAGGAGGTTAACCTACCCCAACCAAGGAAAAGTACAAGGTAAGGGTTATTTCACAATCTCTTCATTATCCGAGGTTGTTTATATGTAATAATCTACTGGGATCTCTTTATCATCCACATCCATGTTTCTTAAAAATGTAATTCAAAACATTTTTACTATTTACAAGAATATGGGTTAAAGTCATTTATACCCTTGTTTGACTTTTTATAAGAGGTTTATAAAGGAATCTTTCCGTCGTTTTCAAAACAAGGTCCCTTTTTAACCTTTTCGACAGAATTAAGGTAAGAATGTTTTTTTTAACTTATACGGCGGGTCCGGCTATTTACCGCCGTTATAAAATCTTCAAATCATCCCTTACAAGCTTACAAGGACATTTTAAAAATAAAGGTTTTCTATTATAATTATGTTATTTTTAAATGATTTCAAAAAAAGAGATATTTCTCTCAAATATATGAAAATCCAGTGCAAATGTATACGTATTTAACGCAAGCTTAAAAATGTTTTCAGAAAACCTGACTCTCGAGTTTGGTAGACAGGAAGGGATTGGGAGTGGACCCATCATGGCCTGTAATTAGTCGAGCAGTCTCAGAATTAGTTATTTTGTTTTCAGAAGCTTGCATAATGTTTTCAGAAAAACACTGGAGTGTATTTTAGCAATTTTTAACGTAAGTATCTTCTTAAAAAAATTGCATCGGTAGGTCTCATGAGACAAACTAGTGTCTTGGCACAAGCCCTTGACAAAATCTTATTTGTAGTCTTGGCACGAGGCCTTGGCTATGTGGTTATGATAGTCTGGCATTATGCATTCCAACATTATGAAAGTGGTTATTGATTTTTGCATGTGATTATTCATTTAGTAGAATATCCATGTGAATAAGTAAATGGCATTATTTCATTTTATTTATGCCATACCATGTTGAAAGTTTGTATTTAAAAGGCTTTTGTTTTAGTTATACATTGCCTTAAATGTTTATTCTTATTTATGAAAGTTTCCACTTTATTGTTATCCTTACTGGGCATTTGAGCTCACCCCTTTTTTTTATGTTTTATTTTTCCCAGGATGTGAAGAAGTAAGTTATGAATGACCTGCAGGGATTTTATGAGGGGTTAATAGTGTGGATTGTGGAAACATTATGTTGTTGTAGTAGTTTTTGATTTTATGATGTAATGTAAAACTTATGAATATATCTAGTGTTTCCAAGGCTACTAAACCAATCGGTCTTTCGAGATTTGATCTTTCTTGTGATCATGCCAATGTTATGTTATTAATGCACCGACTCTGGGTAGCTGGGGTCGGGGCGTTACAGTTGGTATCAGAGGAAGTTTAGTACAAACCTTGGAAGCTAGATTTAGATAAACTCTGATTAGAGCACATAGACCTAAGATGAACTTTGAGGATTAGTATAGAAGAACTTCCTAGAATTTTGGTATTGTAGAGACTTTGTGAGTTTTCCGAGCAATACATCCCTGTCTGGATACGAGCAGGTAGAGGCGGCTCTGGCACAGATGTACCTAGGGGTAAAACCCGAAAACACCGCTTTGAGCTAGACTCGAACGGGAACTGGTGCACGACAACGGGCCTTGCTGCACTCTTGGTTACGACACTCCCGGGGGATATGCTTAGGATAACTCTCACTTTCTTTACAAATCATTATGAAGGGTTTATGAGTATATAATTCCTCAAAGAAAACATATTTATGATTATGGATTATATCCATAGATAGTTCAATTTATGTTTAGTGTTTTATAAGTATGGGATTATGTATTTTGATGCATAAACTGATCTAGTTTATGCCATTTTTTAGAAATGGCGCCTAGTGGAAGAAATGGAAACCGTATCAATGCACACACTCCATGTAGGGATTGCCCTCCTGCTCAAGATAATTATAGTGGGGCTGGTGATGCAACTGGTGCTGATCAGCTAATCACCGTACTGGGACAACTTACTCAGGTTATGAATAATAACCTTACCCGTATGGAGCACCCTGATCCGCAGCGTGGAGGATCAATGTTAGATCGATTCATGAGACAACAACCACCAACGTTCAATGGGAGTAAAAATCCCTTAGTAGCTGAGCAATGGATATTTTCCCTAGAGAAAATATTTCAGGCTTTGGGGAGTAGTGAAAGGGAAAAAGTTACCATGGCAGTTTACCGCCTCACTGGAGATGCTGATCAATGGTGGTCATTGATTCAAAACATGAAGGAAGATGATGAAGTATCAAACATGGAATGGAGGGAGTTCAAAGATCTATTTTTAGAAAAATACTTTCCTCGCGACCATCGAGCAGATATGGAAAGACAATTTCTGAGTCTGAGACAAAAGGAGGATGAGAATGTCACAAAGTATGAGGCTAACTTTACAAGGTTAGCGAGGTACGCTGGTGATTATATTCGCAACTCAAGAAGTAAGATTGATCGTTTCTTTGATGGGTTAAAACCATTTCTCCGTCGAGCATTAGTCTCACAATCCTTTTCATCGTACGAAGACATTGTCTCATGTGCTATCAAGACCGAAAAGGAATTTTCTAAGTCTTATGACTTTAAAGCAAAGCAAGAGAAGAAGAGACCTGCTGATCAATCTGGGAATGGAAATAAGGGGAAGAAGGGAAAGGTTGAATATCCATCTTGTGGTAAGTGCGGGAAGAAACACCCCGGTGCTTGCCTGAAGGGAATGGGAGTCTGTTACAAGTGTGGTGAAAAAGGCCACCAAGCTCATGATTGCAAGGGGAAGAAGGAAGCTACCAACGTTCAGTGCTACAATTGCAGGGATATGGGGCATTATGCAAATGCATGTCCTAAGCGACAGGAGAACTTACCTCAGAAAAGGCCAAGGGATCAAGGCCAGGCTTATGCTATCACTACTGCTGAGGTAGAAGCTCCGAAAGACGTGGTGGAAGGTAATTTAATGGTTTCCTCAAGTTTAGCAAATGCATTATTTGATTCTGGATCATCGCATTGTTTCATATCTTCCCAGTTTGCTAAGAAAATTAGATATTTCCAATTTGATTTAATAAAGGAGTTGTCAGTTAAAACTCCTAAGGGAAGTATCGTTGCAACAAAGTTTTGTGAATCAGTCCCCATTAGAGCACATAAATTTTCTTTATCTGCTGATTTCATCGTCATACCTATGATTGAGTTTGATATAATCCTCGGTATGGACTGGCTTTCGGACTATGATGCGAAGATTTATTGTAAGAAGAAAGAGGTTACGATTCTTGATGATAATGATAAGGAGCACCTTATTTTTAGAGCAGAGTCGTCACCACCTAATTCTTATTTAGATCCACCCCCTGTAGCTCAACTTAATTCAATTATCGGGGAGGAAGAGAATGAAATAACTGTCGGTGAGGAAAGGAATGTTCAAATAGAGGATGTACCTATTGTGAAAGAATTTGTAGATGTATTTCCGGAAGATTTACCTGGACATCCTCCAGAACGAGAAGTTGAGTTTTCTATTGATTTGATTCCTGGATCAAGGCCTATATCGAAGACCCCTTATAGAATGGCCACTGTAGAGCTAGTCGAACTAAAGAAACAACTAGAGGAATTGAGTAATAAGGGATTTATTCGCCCTAGTGTTTCTCTATGGGGAGCCCCTGTTCTTTTTGTTAAAAAGAAAGATGGATCTATGAGGTTATGTATCGATTACAGGGAGATCAATGCTATAACGATAAAGAACAAGTATCCCCTACCTCGTATTGATGATTTATTTGACCAACTGCATGGAGCTCAATACTTTTCAAAGATTGACCTTCGATCTGGATACCATCAGTTGTGTGTAAAGAAGGAAGACATTCCGAAAACAGCATTTCGAACCAGGTACGGGCATTACGAGTTTACTGTAATGTCGTTTGGATTGACTAATGCACCCTCTGTATTCATGGATCTGATGAATAGAGTTTTCAAGGAGTATCTCGATGAATTTGTGGTGGTATTTATTGATGATATCTTGGTATACTCCAAAACCTACGAAGATCATGAAAATCACTTGCGCATTATCTTGAAGACTCTGAGGAGGCATGAATTATATGGGAAGTTTAGCAAGTGTGAATTCTGGCTTCAGGAGATTTCTTTTCTTGGACATATTGTCTCTAAAGATGGAATCTCTGTTGATCCTTCTAAGACCAAGGCAATCCAAGAATGGCCAGCACCTACGAGTATAACTGAGGTACGTAGTTTTATTGGTTTGGCAGGTTATTATCGACGTTTCGTCCAGAATTTTGCCCGATTGGCTAACCCATTAACGAAGCTCACACGTAAAGGGGTTAAATTTGTTTGGACAAAAGAGTGTGAAGAATGTTTCGAAGAACTGAAGAGAAGATTAGTCAATGCTCCTATATTGACTCTACCATCGGGGAATGATGGGTTCGTTATTTATAGTGATGCATCAAAGAAAGGACTTGGTTGTGTCCTTATGCAGAATGATAGAGTTATTGCCTATGCATCACGACAGTTGAAAATTCATGAACAAAACTATCCTACTCATGATCTTGAGTTAGCAGCTGTGATCTTTTCTTTGAAGATATGGAGGCACTACCTCTATGGTGAAAAATGTGAGATTTATACTGATCACAAGAGTTTGAAGTATATTTTCTCACAAAAAGAACTCAACATGAGGCAAAGGAGATGGCTTGAATTACACAAGGATTATGATTGTACGATACACTACCACCCGGGGAAGGCAAACAAGGTGGCAGATGCTTTGAGCAGAAAAGACCATGGAGTTTTGAACATGATGAGAATTGAAAGGGATCCAATTTTCATGGATCTAGTGAAGATGGACATGGGAATAACCAGGGAAGGTGAAACATCAATGCTTTTTCAAATGGTTGCCAAACCATATTTACTAGAAAGGATTAAGAGTTCTCAGACCGATGATGAAGAATTTCAGAAGAAGATTAAAGCTGTGAATGATGGGAGATTGAGAGACTTTGTGTATGAAGATGGAACTTTGAAATTTGGAAAGAGACTTTGTGTTCCCGATTTACCTGATCTGAAAAGGGAATTACTGGATGATGCTCATAGTTCCAATTTCTCTATACACCCTGGGAGCACCAAAATGTATAGAGATTTGAAGGAACATTTTTGGTGGGACAACATGAAGAGGGAGATTGCTGATTTTGTATCAATATGTATGGTTTGTCAACAAGTGAAAGCTGGAAGGCAACAGCCTGGAGGAGTCATGCAACCTCTTCCCATACCGGAGTGGAAATGGGACAATATTACAATGGACTTTGTCATGGGGCTACCAAAGACTCCTATAAGGAACGATGCAATATGGGTTATTGTTGATCCTCTTACCAAGTCAGCACATTTTCTTGCTATAAGAGAAGATCTACCCCTGGAACGTCTAGCAAGACTATATATTAATGAAGTTGTGAGACTTCATGGAGTACCCCTATCAACTGTTTCGGATCGTGATCCCCATTTTACTTCAAGGTTTTGGAAAAGTCTTCAGAAATCCCTGGACACTGAACTTCATTTGAGCACTGCTTACCACCCTCAGACAGACGGACAATCAGAACGGACTATTCAGACCTTAGAAGACATGTTGAGATCTTGCTCACTTGATTTTCAGGGTATGTGGGATCAATATTTACCACTAGTAGAATATTCCTATAACAATAGCTTCCATTCAAGTATTCAGATGGCACCATATGAAGCGTTATACGGAAAGAGATGTCGTACACCAACCTGTTGGGATGATGTTGGTGAAAGAAAACTTGTAGGCCCAGAACTGGTGGAGGAAACGGTGGAAAAGGTGAAGGTAATCCAAAATCACATCAAAGCAGCTCAAAGTAGGCAGAAGAGCTATGCTGATATTCGAAGGAAGGATTTGGAATTTCAAGTCGGTGATCATGTTTTCCGGAAGGTATCTCCATGGAAGGGAGTCATACGTTTTGGTAAGAAAGGTAAATTGAGTCCCAGGTACATCGGACCTTTCGAAATTCTAAAACGAATTGGGGTTGTAGCTTACCGATTGGCAATGCCGCCAAGTCTCTCCAAAGTTCATGATGTGTTCCACGTATCTCTGTTGAGGAAATACATGCCTGACCCAACGCATGTACTCACCTATGAAGATTTAGAACTGGAACCCGATCTGTCTTATTGCGAAGAGCCCATCAAGATTCTTGATACGAGAGAACAAGTGCTGAGAAACCGGACGACGCGTCTGGTAAAAGTTTTGTGGAGGAATCATAAGATGGAAGAGGCAACGTGGGAACCCGAGGAACTTATGATGAAGAACCACCCGAGTCTTTTTATGCAGTAATACCCTAGAAATTGCGAGGACGCAATTATTTGAAGGAGGGGAGAATGTAACACCCCAAGCTTCTACGGTACGTTTCCCTTTGAATAATGCGATAGCGTGTGTTGTACGCAACCTCGAGTTCTAACACACACCACAACTAATTAAACTAGCCGTTGTGAATAGTAATACCTAATTTTTGAAATTATATATATTTTATATTTGAAAATGGACTTCATTTTTGGACTCGGAATATCGAATTTAGCCTAAGGTGAAATTTTGGTACTTTTCGGATAACTTTCATATTTTGATGAATAGTGAAAATTACTAAATTTTAATTAAAAAAAACTTTTTTAATCAAAATAATTAATAGTGATAAATTATGAATTTTAGTAGTTTTAAAGTATATTTAGAATATATTTTTACCATTTAATATAATTTTGGTCATTGGACATAATTTTACAATTAAACCGAACATAAACAAGTGTCAATCTTTTGATAGTTATTATCTCTTAAAAACACGCTTTTTGTTTTGACAGCGGGAATTAATTTTAAATTAATTTCTGCCACTTCTGTGTTTTGAATTTAGGAAAATGGATTCCATATTTGGAATCAGGATGTTCAAATTGTGTAAATAGGTAACTTTTATTTTTAGACATTTTGAATAATTACTGCGGTAAATATTTTATTTACCATGGTTAAGGGTAAATCCGGTAAATAAGGGTTAAAAAAATAATATTATAATAATACTAAATTACCCTAAAAACGTGTCTTAACCCTATTGGTTGATAGATGGTCGACCATGGGCATCTTTGTGTCAATTTTGGGACCCCATGGATCCACTTGTAAGTGATAATGACACTTTATTTTAATTTAGTTAAAATGAATACAAAAATGACACAAGCATATATCTTTTAGAACAACAATTTTTACATAGGGTTATATATGTTGGATTTTAGATTATAAATATTAATTAGAAAGATAAAAAGATTTCCTACATAATGATATTTTATTTATAATTTTTAGACATTAAATAATTTATTTTATTTATGACACAATTATGATGCAGTAATTACTATAATAGTGAAAAATTAAAATAATTGATATTATAAATACCCAAATAAATATAATATGAAACTTTTAATGAATTAAACTACTTTTCTAGGCTAATATGATATATTAGGATTGATTTAATGGACTTTGTTCGAAGTAATCAATCTGTTATGAGTTTCACAAAAATCAACTATTGAAAAGTGTCAAAATTGACATAAAAGAGTTCTTAAAACAAATATTATATTATTAATTGATATTAAATTCCTAAAAATCTAAGGTTCGGCCAAGAGACTTATATTATGATAGGTTAATCATTAATGGACCACTTGGGGGTCTCTTGGATGTATATAGTAAGTTTATTAACCATATTATATAAAAATACAAAGAGACATTGTAAAAGTGAAACTAATTAACTTAGAGTTAATACTTAAAGATAAGGTTAATATAAGTACCCTAACCTGTCTAAATTCTATTGGATGAGTTGTTTTCGACCTATCCCCACCTAATCCTTTGAATAGTCAACTTTGGAGCCTTTTGAAACCGAATATGAATTTATTATAAATTAATATTTCTAGCTTTTCCAAAGGTGCCCCTCACCCCTCTTATAAAAGGGCACTCCTCCTTCTCATTTCTTCACACCTTCAAAGCCTTTTGGTTCGGCCAAACTCTGCCCAAATACTCTCCCAACATCCCTCACTACAACCTAGAGGCCTTAGTTTGATCAGAAAGCCAACCTAAGGATCCCTTTTGATCAAATCAAAAGGAAGAACCCGAAGAAGAGGTAATGATTTCACCACCCTTTTCTAAGTTCATTTCTTCTTCCACTTCTTCTTCCTTTGTTCTTACCATTCTAAAATAATAACTCCAGTATCTCACATATACTGTGATGTTATTATAAGTATGTACAACCATATTCAGTACTCTATCCACCCTTTGAATAACATGTCACCATACGTGCGTACGTACGGCTTACCGTCTCCACGTCGTGGTGTAATTGTTATTCAATATAATATTATTTGGATGGGTATAATAATGATGTGTAACTCATGTAAATAATAAATATAACATGTTAATGATTCTGTATATATGATATACCATTCATTTATATATTATTTTAGTATCAAAAGAATGATATTGTCGCTCGTGCGTACGTACGGACTACCGTCTCCACGAACGCGATGAGATTCATTCTCCATCGTATCCATTCAAGTATAATTATCATTTTATGATTTAAAAATGATGTTTAAGGACTTGATATCATTCTGGATATGAATAAGATACAACAAACATGGCTTATGTAACAAAACATATAAAATAAAATGAGTAAGTTAACACCCGAAACGATGATAATTATAAGATATTATTAATAAATCAATGTTAAAAGATCATATATGATATCATATTAATATATATGATTCTTGTATAATTTAATAACAATTATTTCACCATTATACAGGAGGTTAACCTACCCCAACCAAGGAAAAGTACAAGGTAAGGGTTATTTCACAATCTCTTCATTATCCGAGGTTGTTTATATGTAATAATCTACTGGGATCTCTTTATCATCCACATCCATGTTTCTTAAAAATGTAAATCAAAACATTTTTACTATTTACAAGAATATGGGTTAAAGTCATTTATACCCTTGTTTGACTTTTTATAAGAGGTTTATAAAGGAATCTTTCCGTCGTTTTCAAAACAAGGTCCCTTTTTAACCTTTTCGACAGAATTAAGGTAAGAATGTTTTTTTTAACTTATACGGCGGGTCCGGCTATTTACCGCCGTTATAAAATCTTCAAATCATCCCTTACAAGCTTACAAGGACATTTTAAAAATAAAGGTTTTCTATTATAATTATGTTATTTTTAAATGATTTCAAAAAAAGAGATATTTCTCTCAAATATATGAAAATCCAGTGCAAATGTATACGTATTTAACGCAAGCTTAAAAATGTTTTCAGAAAACCTGACTCTCGAGTTTGGTAGACAGGAAGGGATTGGGAGTGGACCTATCATGGCCTGTAATTAGTTGAGCAGTCTCAGAATTAGTTATTTTGTTTTCAGAAGCTTGCATAATGTTTTCAGAAAAACACTGGAGTGTATTTTAGCAATTTTTAACGTAAGTATCTTCTTAAAAAAATTGCATCGGTAGGTCTCATGAGACAAACTAGTTTCTTGGCACAAGGCCTTGACAAAATCTTATTTGTAGTCTTGGCACGAGGCCTTGGCTATGTGGTTATGATAGTCTGGCATTATGCATTCCAACATTATGAAAGTGGTTATTGATTTTTGCATGTGATTATTCATTTAGTAGAATATCCATGTGAATAAGTAAATGGCATTATTTCATTTTATTTATGCCATACCATGTTGAAAGTTTGTATTTAAAAGGCTTTTGTTTTAGTTATACATTGCCTTAAATGTTTATTCTTATTTATGAAAGTTTCCACTTTATTGTTATCCTTACTGGGCATTTGAGCTCACCCCTTTTTTTTATGTTTTATTTTTCCCAGGATGTGAAGAAGTAAGTTATGAATGATCTGCAGGGATTTTATGAGGGGTTAATAGTGTGGATTGTGGAAACATTATGTTGTTGTAGTAGTTTTTGATTTTATGATGTAATGTAAAACTTATGAATATATCTAGTGTTTCCAAGGCTACTAAACCAATCGGTCTTTCGAGATTTGATCTTTCTTGTGATCATGCCAATGTTATGTAATAATGCACCGACTCTAGGAAACTAGGGTCGGGGCGTTACATTATGAGTTTATTATTTTATAAACATTTTCTTGTATTTTTCCATATAATCTACCCCATGGATGGAAATTTGAAAAATGGGTAAATAATAAATAATACATGCAATGTGGAAAATTCTCATATGATATTCCAAACCCAATGAAAGATGAAATCATGAACTTCATAATGATACTCTCACAGCTGATTCAGGTTCCAAATAGAAATATAGATCAAGGGATGTATGGAAACCATCCTAAGAGCGAACAACCTACATTCATTGTCTTTATGTTCTTAAGGCCAACTAATATCAAGAGATTATATAATCCCTTAATTGCAGAAAAATGGATCAACTCCATTATGAAGATATTATCGATCCTTCAAAGTTATGAACATGAGAAGGTTCTTCTATCCATTTTTCATATGTAGGGATAATTTGATTAGTTTTTGACATTGATAATTAAGATGAAGCTAGAGGAAGGTATTGATGTAATGGAGTGGAGGATATTATAGAAAATAATTTTTGATAAATATTTTCCTCTCACTCATCATTACAAAATGGAACTAGATTCCCTTTCACCCATGAAAAAATCTAATGAATCCATTGAGGTATATGAAGAAAATATCACAATAATTTCATGATATGACTACAGTTTTTTCATTACCCCTAAATTCTAGGTTGATTTATCTAGTGGTATAAAACCTCACCTATGAAAATCCTTGGTGATCAATGACTTTTTTACACAGTAAAAAAGTTTCTGATGTTCCATTATTATTTATTTGAAGATCATAAAATACCCATGATATCATGGGTATAATATGAATGAAGAGGATTTAATTTTTGGAGGTTTTATGGATAAATATAATAGAGCAACAAAATAAAAACATTCCACTTGTCAAAGGTTTGAAATGAATCACACTGAAAATTTCCTAAAGAGAACAAATAAATGCTTTTTGTTTGGGACGAAAGATAATATGGATATCATTATATGACAATAGAATAGTTATAATGTGAAGAAGGAATGTAATTATCCAATAATCCATCAGTGCATTGTGGATTGGTTTAACTACTAAGAACCACGAATCTTTTCAAATCCATTCTATAAGAAAAGGGTTTTTCGAGGCAAACAACAACCTCCTTGGAAGAAAGGGATATATATTCCCACCAAAACCACTTAGTTGAATCCCAACATTGAAGTGGTTAAAGGAATGATTTTTATTCATTAATGAATAGTGTAATTTCCTTTTTATTTTAGTTCAATGCATCCCTTTATATCAAAACATATTATATGAACTATTAAAACATGACCAAAAATCATAGAAGTAGAGCTATTAGTGAAAATGGAAAATGGGAAATTATTTTATCACAGATATATTACTCCTCCCCCTTTAAAAATATTTTTTTGATCAACGAGGGAAACATTTTGATAATACCTTTAGTGAATTTTGATACAATTATAGTCATGTATTGGGTTACATTATATAGAACAAGCATAAATTCACATTTGATTGAAATCAATCTCTGAATAGAGAATCAACCCTCGATTCGTTTCAAGTTCAAGGATGAGGATAAATATTCTTTAAATCCATCATCTCAACCATAAATATTATTTATATTTGAAAAATCATATTTATATCCAATGATTGATTCTTTGGGAATGATTAATATGTAATACATGAGTATTATGAGGATATATGATTAAGTGTTTCCTGAGAAATATTCTGGACATCCTCCTAGCCTGGAGGTTGAACTTATAATCGATCTTATTCCAGGGGTGTTTAAAAAATATATGACTACATAACATACAATTTTTTTTAACCATGATATGAAAAAAATAAACTATATGAGAATCTTGATAAGGGGTTTATATTCCGAATTTCTTCACCATGGTGGCATCAGTCCTCTTCATCAAGATGGAGGAATGGTCAACGCGTCTTTTCATTTATTATAATGATTTAAACTAGATCATGATAAAGAAAATATTTCCTTTTACGTTAATTGATTACTTGTTAGATCAGAAACATTGAGAACAATATTTCTCCAAGGTGGATATTTGTTCAGGATATTACCATGTTATTGAGAAAAAGGATGATCTCCCCAATACTGAATTTCGTAAAAGAAACGAACACTATTTGTACACTGTAATTCCATTAAGACTCACTAATTACCCAAAAATAATCATGTAATTGATTAATAGTGTCATCATTTATTATTAATAAAATATTTTTTGGTATATGTTGATAAATTTATAATATAATCCAATACTAAGAAAGAGTAAGAGGATAATCTGAGCACTATGCTAAAGACATTGCGAAAGGTGAAGTCCTATGAAATGTACAACCATGGTGTGTTATAGTTGAAGTATGACTCATTCATGGGTAATATAATCACAACTAATGGGATATATATGAATCCTTCAAATAAAATTTTTTTAATGATAGATGAAGATAATAACTATTATAGATATCCGTTGTAACACCACGAGATTTTATGAAAAATATTATTTTTAATTTCATAAATGTATTGTGTTGTACTCTACACCAAAAAGAGCTTTCACAATAAGCATCCTTGACTTGTCTTGCATTACACGCAATCACGACCTTCCACGATAGCTTGTGTTGTATGCAATACTGAGATTCGCTAAACAACGATATGTTATATAAAATAGCCGTTACGAATAGTAATACACAATTTTTTAAATTTTATAAATTTTATCATTCAAAATGGACTTCATTTTTGGATTCAGAATATCAAAATTATCCTAGGGTGATTTTTTGGTATTTTTCTAAAAACTGTTATTTTTTCATGAATAGTGAAAACACTGGGTTACTATTCCAAAACCAACTTTTTATTTAAATAATTATTTATTTTATTTAAATTTATTTGAGGTCAAAATTGATGCATAAAACCTATATAAGTTCAATTTAATTCATTGGAGTCATTTTATAATAATTTTAGATATATAAAAATTTTATTGAACTTTTCACCCTATTTTACCCACCTCCTAGGAGAATTTGAAAATTCACATAAAACATAATTTTACGACTTCTGTGAGTGGAATTTCGAAAATCCGAGAGACATGGTTAATATCAAGGACTAAAATTTGGTTCAATGAGATGAAAATAATTTTTGGTGAATAGTAACTTTTTACTTTTTTTACCACGGTTAAAAGTAAATAGGTTAATTAAGGGTAAAAATGATATTATTATTACCCTAACACATGTCCTAATTCTATTGGATAAGTGTAATTATACCAATAACAAACTTATGAATAAAATATGACCATTTAGACCCACTTGGATTAGATTAGGACATTTAATATTAATTTATTTAAAGAAGGGTTAAAGTAGTTAAAATCAACTTTTAATAAGTAAATCATTTGTAATATAGGGTTATACATAAAATAAATTAGACTATAAATATTAATTAGAAAGATAAAACGATTTACTACATAATGGTATTTTATTTATATTTTTTATTCATTAAATAATGTAATTTATTTATGACACAAAGATGATGCAGTAATTATCTTATTAATGAAATATTGACATAATTTATGTTATAAATACCCTAATAAATGTAATTTTACACTTTTTATGAATTAAACTAATTTTCTAGGTTAATATGACATGTTAGTATTGATTTAATTAACTTTTTTAGAACTGATCATTCTGTTATGATCTTCAAAAAAAACAATTACCAAATAGTGTCAAAATTGACTTAAAATAGTTTTTAAAAACATATTATATTATTAATTTTTATTTTACTCCTAAAAATCTATGGTTCAACAAAGTGACTTCGATAAGGTTATAAATATTAATAATAAACAACTTGGGGTTCGTTTGTCTTGTTATAGTATGTTTATTAACCTTATAGTGTAATAAAACAGGAAGAGACTGTAAAAGTAAAATTATTTATCTTAAGGTTAAATCTAAATGATAAGGTTAAAATAGAAAACCTAAACTTGTCTAAATTCTATTGGATGAGATGATTATGACCCATCCCCACATTATATTCGAAATAAATCAATTTGGAGCTATTAAAAACCGAATATGAATTTATAATAAAATAATATATTTAGTTTTTCCAAAGGTGCCCCTCTCCTCCCTTATAAAAGGGCACCTCCTCCCTCTCTACCTCACACTACATTGAGCCTTAATTCTCAGCCAAAACCTGAAAAATTATCTTCTCAACTTCCATAGAAACATCCTAGAGGTTATGGTATTCTTCAAAAACCAATTTTAGAGCCTTAAGAGGAGGTCTTAATGAGGTGCTTCAAAGAAGAGGTAATGTCTGTTACCGATTCTTTCAACTTTATTTCATCTTCCACTTATTCTTCTTTATTTGTTTCATTATGAAGTAATAACATCAGTATAACTCATATAATTATATTTTTTTATAATTATGAAACAAACCTATTTCACTATCTATCCATCCTTCGGAAAATGAAATCACCACGCATGCGTACGTACGAAATATCGTCTCCACGCCGTGGTGAAATCTGTTTTTCCACCAACACCATACATGGATGGGTATAATGGTGTAAAGAATAACAATAGATGGTTATTATAACATCATACTGATTATGATATATTATACCATCCACTCCAATTCTATTCAATAATTATGGGAATGATATCATCACACGTGCGTATGTACGGACTACCGTCTCCACGACACGATGAGATTCATTCTCCATGTTAACAATACATGAATTATCATAAAGTGTATATAATGAATAATAATGAAATATATGAAATAATAATGCTACTAGATTTATGTATATATATATATGCATTTCATCGATTTAGTTTCATTCAATTCAATATGGAAACGAAAACAATGTTCATGCATACGTACGACTTACCAACACCATGAACGGTGTATTTCATTCCTTTTATCGTTATATAATATATATATGTATATGATGAATATATATTATATATAAATCATGTTTTATATTCTGGAATTATGTAAATCAGGATATATGAAATAATATGAAGAACAACAAGTCCAAACACGTACGATAAATAAAAGGATTTAACCAAAAACGCTGCTTTAACATGGAAATTACAAAAGAACGGTTAATATAAAGTCATAAGTGAACCATATATGATATCATAACAATGAATATGATTCTGTAATAAGTCAATGAAATTATTTAAATCATTATACAGGAGGTTCAGAAACAAACGAGGCATATCAGACCTAAGGTAAGGGATAATTTTGCAAATATCATTTTTATCCGAGATTGCTTATTCGTAAGTATTTACTGCGGTTATTGTAATCGTCCATTTACATGTTTTATAAAAGTGTTTTCATGTATGTTTAACGTCCTTTTTACCCATTTTTAATTTTACCCCATGGTATGGAAGGAATCTTTCTTTTATTTACCCTATAAGGTACTTTTTGACTCTTCCGAAAAAATTATGCAAAGAATGTTTTTTTAACATATACAGCATGAAAGGATTTTTATAGTTTTATAAAGCTTTATTTTCATGAAGCTTCCTCCAAAATATTTCGTGACTATTTTCAACAAAATATTTTTTTTAAATTGCATGACATTTTGTGAAAAGAAAATGATTTTGAAGAAAAAAGGATATTTTCCTCATGAATTCATTTAGAGTGTTTTATCAAAACCATTTTTCATCTAAGTTGACATTATTTCATATGTATGTTTCATGTATAATGTCTCTATGATTTACATGGTTTCACTTTTCTTATTATGGAATGATATCTATTTCTTTTATATGGATTATGTGATGATGGTATGATGTTTATGAAACCCATTTTATGCGTTGAGTTATTATGAATGATGTATGTTTATTTTGTGGCACAAGTAATAATGATTTCATTATGAGATGGTTGGGACCTGCATCTCCCTCCAATGCATTGGGTAAAGATTTATATCTAATGAGATAGAAATGGATGGAACGACAAGTTAAACCGGTTCAGTAATACAGGACTGGAACGAGGAGTGAACTCGATTCAGAAAGGGACTTTGTCCACTAAGATGGTCTTGGCAGCAATGCCTTGGCTACTATGGAAATCATATCATGTTCTTAATGGTTTCCACAATTACGTGTTTTATTCCCGTGATATTTTATCATGATTGATGTTCCCTTATGATATATGCCTTAGGTACTTCCAAGATTCATGTCTTTGATCATGATTTTGATGTTTATATTTTATGTTCATGTTTTTGCATTCAAATGTTTATGGATTGTTTTATGTTCTCTATGTTTACCCTTACTGGGAATTTGAGCTCACCCCTTTTATGTTTTCTTTTCCCCAGGATATAAAGAACGGTTTTACGTAAGAAAAAAAGGGCAAGATCTTTATGGGAGATGTTGTAGATCATTCACCATGATTAGAAGATTATATTCCGAGTTTCCAAAGACACTAAACTATTATGGTCCTTGTGTGTCTCTTTTTGTTATGTACTAAGTATTACGCAAAAGTAATGTAATGTCCATGTACATCAAGCTTTTGGTCTCTATAATTGGTATTAGAGGAAATGTTTAGTAATCCTTTGGAAACTAGGATGCGATAACTTTAGTGAGATCCCTAGATATATTTCTAAGGTATATCTAGGGATGTCCCTAAGGATAAGTATAAGTATTGGTTATAGTCCTATAATTATGGTAACGATCTTAAAATTAAACCCAAGTTGTTAGATATTGAATGTACTCCCCCTTTATTATGTTGTTTTCCCTATCATGATTTTTTTCCTCTCACACTATTGTTTTTGGGTTTTAGACGATGGCTGGAACCCAAATGAACCATGTTTTTCAATGCAATGGAAAATGCAATGATTGTCCTCCTGAACAAACAAATGTTATGGGAGATGGAGTGAAAAATCTTATTGATATACTTACACAAGCTATGAATAATTATGGACTTCCAAATGAGCAGAGAAGGGAACAATATTCTATTGAGTCCTTCATGAGGCAATGTGCACCTTCATTCAGTGGGTCTTCTGATCCACTTGTTGCTGAACAATGGATCAGTACCACTAAAAAGATATTTTCAGTTCTTTAATTTTCTAAAAATGATAAACTCATCTTATTAGTATATTGTTTGGAAGGTGGAGCTGATCAATGGTGGAATGTTTTCAAGAATACAAGGCCAAGAGATGAAATTCAGTCCATGGAATGGGACGAGTTCAATAACTTATTTTCCAATAAGTTCATCCCTTGTATTCTTCAAACAAAGATGGAGAAGGAGTTTCATGAACTAAAGAAAAAGAATGATGAATCTGTTGGTGTATACGATGAAAAGTTTACAAGGCTTTCAAGCTATGCATCTGGCTTTATCATCCAAACTGAAAGTAATGTTGATCAATTATTCAGTGGCATAAAACCAAAACTTAGAAGGTAATTAGCTATAAGAGACTTCAGTTGCTATGAAGAAATTGTGCGTTGTACTATCAAGGTAGAAATGGAAGTGGGTTTTAATTATCCATATCATGGTTTTGACAAGAAACAAAAGATGGAGTTCAAGGAGAAATCTTAGAATAATGGTGAAATGAAGATGAATGTTTCCTTATGCTCAAAGTGTGGAAAGAAGCATGGTAGAGATTGTCTTAAAGGGACTAGAAAATGTTTTAAGTGTGGAAAAGAAGGCCATCGAGCAGCTGAGTGTTGAAGTAATGGAAAAATGGTTGCTAATGATGTGAATAATTAAAAGACTACAGAGAACGCACCACCAACACTTCAATGCTTCATGTGCAAGGAAATAGGGAATTATGCTAATAAATGCCCTAATCCAAGGGTTAGTGATGATCGACATGAGCAACCACTTAGGGAAAAGGACAAAGTTAAGTCACAAGTGATCACTATTGGAGATGTTGATTATGACAACGATGTGGTGGAATGATTAAGTGTTTATATAATGGGATTCAAAAATAATTTTGTATATAGTATTATGGAATATTGGAATATTTATGTATTGGGCTATTGTGGTTTTCAATAATTTTATGGTACCGGTAATATGGAAAGTGATTGAGATATTTTTTGAAAGAAGATGATATGAGCATAATGAAGGGATAAGGAGAAAATGAAATGTTTAACAGTATTCATGAGCTCATTGATGATATAAGGAAATAGTCATATCATTGTTTGAGTATATAGAATTTTGGGGTTTTTTATGTGGAAAGACTTAACTTTTGACAGCCCTCATGTTTTCACTAAGATTCAATTGGTATTCATTTTTAAAGAGAATACATTATTAAGGACTTAGAATGTTTGTAATGTGACAAATAAGACATATCTTATGATATATGGGGATAAACGATCGTATTAACGTGCTTGTTATATGAAATCTCTGGTAATCGTTTTCACTATAATATGAGAGTGGACTGTAGTATTATGGATAATCCTAATGATTGGAATAGATTATGTTGGACAAAAGTTAGTATTGTTAAAGGATAGAAGTTTTTCGATATTATTGATGGGATGTTATAGTAATTTAGTTTTGAAAAAGGAAAACCTGCAGGATGGGAGACAACTCATCGCGTCGGACAAGGCTCTGGGAATCGAACCCACAACTGAAGTGCGTCTGACCTTTATCACCTACCAATGGACTACAGGAAGTCCCTGTTTAGTAGAAACAAATTTTATTATATTAAGCAACATGATATATGATGTATAAGTCCATTTTGGGAACCATATATGATTAATCTCACTATAGATGGACTTATGTATTTTTGATAACTTTTATAACCTTTTCTTTGCGACAGATGGAATGACCCATCATTCTATCACATGATCTGCTAACACTTCACAAATGACAAATTCAACTTCATTTTTTTAAGAGGTGAAGTGGAAATTGTCCAAAGAGTGACCAACGGTGAGACTGTACGAAAATCACGAATGTATTTCTTCTAATTCCAATTTCATCAACTTTAGGGAAATGATCTTGAAAACCAAAAATGTTGTCCTAGTGCCCTTATATACGATGAATCGGATGGTACCTTAGATCATCACAAATCTATAGCTTTGTGATTGATGGATTTTTTCACAGCCATGTTCTCTACCACTCTCCATCAGAATTTAATGGTTAGATTTTTCTTCCATATCAATATTATCACCTATGTTCTCCTATATGGAAGCCCAATGATGAGTTACTTTGGGTAATCGTTACATTTCATACTTTAGTTTTTAAAATTATGTTTTAGTATTCATTTTTACGGTGTGGGTTTCTATTAATAGTAAACTATTTGTAACCCCGACGAATTTTAAGGGAGAAATTCATTATAAGGGGGGTAGAATGTAACACCCCAAGATTTTATGAAAAATATTATTTTTAATTTCATAAATATCATGTGTTGTACGCTACACCAAAAGGATCTTTCACAACACACATCCCTGACTTGGCTTGCATTACACGCAATCATGACCTTCCACGATAGCATGTGTTGTACGCAATACCGAGTTTCGCTAAACAACGATATGTAATATAAACTAGACGTTATGAATAGTAATACCCAATTTTTTAAATTTTATAAATTTTATCATTCAAAATGGACTTCATTTTTGGATTTAGAATATCGAAATTAGCCTAGTGTGAATTTTTGGTATTTTTCTGAAAACATTCAATTTTTGATGAATAGTGAAAACACTGGGTTACTATTCCAAAACCGAATTTTTATTTAAATAATTATTTATTTTATTTAAATTTATTTTATGTAAAAATTGATAAATAATACCTATATAAGTTCAATTTAAGTCGTTTAATTCATTTTATAAATATTTTAGATATATAAAAATATTATTCAACTTTTCAACGTCTTTTACCCACCTCCAAGGAGAATTCTCAAATTCACATAATACATAATTTTACCGCTTCTGTGAGTAGAATTTCTAAAATCCGAGAGACACGGTTAATATCAAGGACTAAAATGTGGTTCAATGAGATGAAAATAATTTTTGGTGAATAGTCACTTTTTACTTTTTTTTAACCACGGTTAAAAGTAAATAGGGTAATTAAGGGTAAAAATGATATTATTATTACCCTAACACATGTCCTAATTCTATTGTATAAGTGTAATTCGACCAAAAACAACCTTAGGAATAAAATATGACCATTTAGGCCCACTTGGATTAGATTAGGACATTTAATATTAATTTATTTAATGAAGGGTTAAAATAGTTAAAATCAATGTTTAATAAGTAAATCATTTTTAATATATGCTTATACATAAGATAAATTCAACTATAAATATTCATTAGAAAGATAAAAACATTTTCTACATAATCGTATTTCATTTATAATTTTTAGACATTAAATAAATTAATTTCTTTATGTCATAAAGATGATGCAGTAATTATCTTATTAATGAAATATTGACATAATTGATTTTATAAATACCCCGATAAATGCAATTTGAGACTTTTTATGAATTACACTAATTTTCTAGGTTAATATGACATTTTATTATTGATTTAATTAACCTTTTTAGAACTAAAAATTCTTTTATGATTTTCACAAAAATCAATTAACAAATAGTGTCAAAATTGACATAAAATAGTTTTTAAAACAAATATTATATTATTAATTGTTATTTTATTCCTAAAAATCTAAGGATCGGACACATAACTTATATAAGGTTATATATATTAATAATAAACAACTTCGGGTTCTTTTGTCTTGTTATAGTAATTTTATTAACCTTATAGTTTAAGAAAGCAATAAGACACGGTAAAAGTAAAATTATTTAACAAAAGGTTAAATCTAAATGATAAAGTTAAAATAGAAACCTAAACTTGTATAAATTCTATTGGATGATATGAATTAGACCCATCCACACATTAGCTTCAAAATAAATCAATTTTGAGCTATTAAAAACCGAATATGACTTTATAATAAAATAATATTTTTAGTTTTTCTAGAGGTTCCCCACTCATCCCTTATAAAAGGGCATCTCCTCCTTCTCTTCCTCACACCACATTGAGCCTTCAATCTCGAACAACCCCTGAAAAATTATCTTCTTCACTTCCATAGAAAAATCCTATAGGTTCTGGTCTTATTTCAAAAATCAATTTTAGTGCCCTAAGAGGAGGTCTCAAAGAGGCACTTCAAAGAAGAGGTAATGTCGGTTACCGATTCATTCAACATTATTTCTTCTTCCACCTCTTGTTCTTTATCTGTTTCATTATGAAGTAATAACATCAGTATAACTAATATACTGATATTTTTTTATATGTATGAAACAACCCTATTTCACTATCTATCCATCCTACGGAAAACGAAATCACCACGCGTGCGTACGTACGGAATACCGTCTCCACACCGTGGTGAAATCTGTTTTTCCACCGACACCTTCCATGGATGGGTATAATGGTGTAAATAATAACTATATATGGTTATTATATCATCAGAATTATTCAGATATATTATACCATCCAATGCAATTATATTCAATAATTATTGGAACGATATCATCGCTCGTGCGTACGTACGGACTACCGTCTCCATGACGCGATGAGATTCATTCCCCATGTTAACCATACATGAATGATCATAAAGTTTATATAATGAATAATAATGAAATATATGAAATAATTATGCAACTGGATTTATGTATATATATATATATGAATGTCATCTATTTAGTTTCATTCAATTCAATAAGGAAACGAAAACAATGTTCATGCGTACGTACGGCGTACCGTCTCCCTGAACGGTGTATGTCATTCCTTTTATCGATCTATAATATATATATATATGTATATAATGAATATATATTATATATAAATAATGTTTTACATTCTTGAATTTTGTAAATCAGGATATAAGTAATAATATCAAGAACAACAAGTCCAAACACGTACGATAAATAAAACGATTTAACACAAAACGCCCCATTGACATGGAACATACAAAAGATCGGGTAATATAAAGTCATAAGTGAACCATATATTATATCATAACAATGAATATGATTCTATAATAAGTCAATGACATTATTTAAATCATTATACAGGAGGTTCGGAAACGTACGAGGCATACCGGACCTAAGGTAAGGGATAATTTTGCAAATCTCATTTTTATCCGAGATTGCTTATTCGTAAGTATTTTCTGGGGTTATTGTAATCGTCCATGTACATGTTTTATAAAAGTGTTTTCATGTATGTTTAAATTCATTTTTACCCATTTTGACTTTTACCCCATGGTATGGAAGGAATTTTTTTTATTTACCCTACAAGGTACTTTTTGACTTTTCCGACAAAAGTACGAGAAGAATGTTTTTTTTACATATATGCCATGGAAGGATTTTTACGGTTTTATAAAGCCTTATTTTCATGAAGCTTTCTATAAAATATTTCGTGACTATTTTCAAAAAAATCTGTTTCTTTTAAAATTGCATGACATTTTGTGAAAATAAAATGATTTTGAAGAAAAAAGGAAATTTTCCTCAAGAACTCATTTTAAGTGTTTTATCAAAACCATTTTTCATCTAAGATGAAATTATTTCAAATTTATGTTTCAAGTATAATGTCTCTATGATTTATATGGTTTCAATTTTTATATTATGAACTGATATCCAATTATTTTATATGGATTATGTGATGATGGGATGATGTTTATGAAACCCATTTTATTCGTTGGGTTATTATAAATGATGTATGTTTATTTTGTGGCACAAGTACGAAGGATTTCATTATGAGATGGGTGGGAAATATATCTCCCTACAATGCATTGGGTAAATATTTATATCTCATGATATAGACATGGCTAGAACGACAAGTTTAACCGGTTCAGTATTACTTGACCGGAACGAGGAGTGAACTCGATTTAGAAAGGGACTTTGCACACTAAGATGGTCTTGGTAGCAATGCCTTGGCTACTATGGAAATCATATCATGTTATTAATGGTTGACACAATTACATGTTTTATTCCAATGCTATTTTATCTTTATTGATGTTCCCTTATGATATATGCCTTACGTACTTCCATGATTCACGTCTTTGCTCAAGATTTTGATGTTTAGATTTTATCTTCATGTTTTTGCATTCAAATGTTTATGGATTGTTTTATGTTCTCTATGTTTACCCTTACTGGGAAATTGAGCTCACCCCTTTTATGTTTTCTTTTCCCCACGATATAAAGAAATGTTTTTGGTAAGAAAAAAGGGGAAGATCTTTATGGAAGATGTTGATGATATTTCACCACGATTAGAAGATTATATTCCGAGTTTCCAAAGACACTAAACTAATATGGTCCTTGTGTGTCTATTTTTGTTATGTGCTAAGTATTCCACAAAAGTTATGTTATGTCCATGTATATCATGCTTTGGGTCTCTACATCCGTAGTTTCCCTAGAATAGTTAGATATTATCACCGATTTGTGAGAAATTTATTTCAATTTTCAAATCCAAATACCAAGATGACTTAGAAGGGAGTCATATTTTTATGGAATTATGAATATAATGTATGTTTCAACTGGATTAAACGGTGGATTATCACAAAAAATGTTCTCAAACTAATCAGAAGTGGAAATCATTTTTTATTATTCAGTATTTCTTTAAGGAAGAAATTTGGATTTCTGTTGATGAAAAACAAAAATTCATATTCTATGTGACAATGTAGTTAATTGTTCTCAAATAAAACTGTCCAACACATGATCTGGATTTGGATGACGTGATTTTTTCATTGAAAATATGCATTAATTTTCTCTTGGGGGATAAGTGATAAATATATATGGGTCACAAAAGTCTCAAAAATACATTCACATTGAAAGACAAGAATCAATGCCAAAAAATATAGTTAGAGTTGATCTAGGACTATGACTGCTCAGTTAACTACCATCCTAAAAACAATACTATGGTAGATTCTATATATAGAAGGGCTCATGCAATTTTTTCATTGATGGGAATTTAGAAGGATCCAATCATTATAAAATTAAAGAGGATGGTCATGGGAATCACAAATGATGGAAGACCATAAATCCTTTCAAAAATGAGTTTTTAACCATATATTCGTAAACTGTGAAAGGATGCAAAAAAATATAATTTGGGAATTTTGATGAATATGGATCCTATAATAAAATATAAATCCTTTGATTTCTTGTTAATGGATAAGGAATTCTGATATTTGGGTTAAAATTTGGAGTTCCATAAAATCATGAGTTTATGAAAGAACTATTGGATGATGTACATTGTTCGTTATTCACCACTAACTAAGGAAACACAAAGATGTATCAAGATATCCATGATAAATATTGGTGGAAAAACATGAAGAGGGATATCCCTAATTATACCTCAAATTAACTAGTATTTTTGAATGTGATGGCTGAAAGGAAGATGTCTAAGGGGATGATGCAACAATTTTCTTTACCAATGCAGAAATAGGAAAAAATCACCATGGAATTTGTTACAAGACTGCAGAATACATCAAAATGAAACAATACTATTTCAGTTATTGTGGATTGTCATACAATGACTGTACAATTCATTATAATTGCAGAGGATTTCTCACCTGATCAACTTGAAGTAATATACATTAGATAATTGGTAGGGATTCATGGATTGAAACTATTAATTTTATCATATATAGATCCAAGATTCACATTAGGTTTTTTAAAAATTCTATACCATTATATAAACACTAAGATTAACATTAGTAAAGCTTACCACCCTCAATTTGATGGACAATCTCAGCAAACTGTCTAAACATCAGATGACATATATAGATTATACTCAATTTAGTTAAATAGAGGATAAGACCAAAATCAACATGTGGTCATGTTCAAATACAAAAATAGTTTCCTCTCGATCAACCAAATGGATTCCTATGATTATTTTTATTGTTGGTGGGGTAGAACACCTCTATGTTCTGATGATGTTGTGGAATGAGACCACGTAGTTCTTGAAAATTTTTAGGAGATGGAAGAAAAGGATAATACGATTAAACATAAAATCAAGGATACCTAGACTCTATAAAAGAGATATGATGAAAACTGTTGATGAGGACTACAGTTTTATTTTGTTGATATGGTATTCATCCAAATATCTCAATATAAGAATGTGATTAGATTTCTAATTTTAGGAAAACTTATTCTAAGGAACATTTGCCCATTTGAGATCCTTGATTGCATTGTTGTAGGGGCCTATCGAATATCACTCCCACTGAAACTATCCATAGTTCATGATGTATCTCATATATCACTATTGAGGAAGAATATAATAGGCCCCCAAATGTACTCAAACCAATTTTTGTACCAATTTATAATGATATTTCCAATGATAAAAAGCTAGAGAAAATCTCAGATCATAGGGAAAAGCTTTGATGAAATAAGACAATAAACCATATTGAATTGTTGTAGAGAAACCACACATTTGAAGAAAAAATAGGGGAACTCTAGGAGGTGATGTTGTAGAGTTACGGTCATCTATTTTAGTGTAGGAAAGAAATTGAGGAACTTTTTTTAAGTGGGATATATTTTAATGACCTGAACAGTTATTAATAAAATCCCCTAATTTATTTAATTAATTTACTTATATTTTAATATTGTTATATAAAACAAATGTTCTTATATTTTTTATGCTCATTGTATTTAATTGAACATTTTGTTTCATCACCATCATATATATATCAATTTTGTATTGATCATGTTATTAGTATAAATAATGTTTAAAAAAAAATCCAATTGACACCGAAAAAAGAAATTATGGAATTAACCTTTCAGATCATACCTTATGAAGTCCGATTATTAGTGATTTTTGAAGGAGATATCAATTTAGTTCAATTAACTTGACTAATTCCGCTCTGCGAACCAACCACTTAAGAATCAGAACAATTTTCTACGAGTGATGTTTATGCTCATCAAGATCATTACTCAAACCATGTTTGTAAAGTCACCCAATGAAAGTAACACTATCATGCATCCTACAATTAAGGAATATGAAGGTGTATTAATAAAATATGTATCACCACCCTAGAAATAGGAAAATGTAAATTTATTGTATTGAATAATGAATATTTTTTCATACCATTATTGTTTCATTGAGTGATTTCAATTTTGATACAATAAATCGAAGATTATATTTTCGGTTAATATTAAAATTCAATTAATGAATTTTTTAAAAGAATGGATTTTTGAAAAAAATAATATTTTCATAAAATATTATTATTAAATTATTTTTACCAAATATAAATGATCATATATTCAAATTAATTTTTTATATGTGTTCGAAAACTGTTATTTCCAAAAAGGCCCATAATTTCATAATATATTTTGATATTTCTATAAAATTAAAAATTCGAAAATTTTAAAATATTATTTATATAAAATTAATATTTAATTTTGGAATCAGAGTGTCAAAATTATCCAATAGTGAATGTTTCATAATATTTAAGATAATCAAATTTTTGGGTAAAACATAACTACAATATTAACATACCTTGTGTTTTGTCACATTATAATGACCCCAAAATGAAATAATAATTAAAATAAAATTTATAAATAAAATAATAAATTTTTTCTTATAATATAATTTATATCTATGTTTATTTGATTTATTTTCTAAATTTTTTATGTAACCTCCAAAACATATAATATATTTTATGATTTTAAAATCATTTCTTTATGAGTGTGAATGACCTCCAAATATGAAATGGAATAATTATAGTATGTTATTCCATTGTACTTATAAAATAATAAAAACCACTTTTTTTAGAAACCATGTGGAAAAAGAGTGTTTATGGTTTTGGATATTTTAATATGTAGAGTCCAAAACCTAAATAGTAACGACATCACTTCTTTTCTTATAAAAACCCAACCAATAACCCATTTTTGTTAACTCAAACTCCTTCGATTAAGACATCACACTTCCAAAAACTCCTTTAAGTTCTTCCAAGATTCTTCCAAGCACTCAAGAAGCCCCTCCCATTACATTGGTGTCGTATAATCTTGTAATGGATCATCCACTCTCCTATTTAATCAAATACTCCATTAAAGTCATGTCTGTTAATATTTTTTTTAATATTTTGGGATATGTTCATCAATAAACCCATACTGAAATTGTAATGTATAAATTATGAGGGCTCATATTACTATAATTTATCCCCCTATGAACCCTTATGTACACCGATAACCATGTCGAAATTTTGGAAGTGTTCACTCCTCTCTCTTCATTATTAATGTTTCTTCAATATCATAAGAATTTTATTTCTATATCCTCATGCTTAGACATTTATTTACATATACCTTTTACTTTAAATTTCTTTTATAAATATTTAGAGTCCCATTTCTCTCTCATCAATCCATTTTATTATTTTGAATGTGACACTATTATGCTACTAAAAAGTCACCATAATTATCATGCCAAAAATAATATAGAGTGAATAACATTCCTATTTATTATCACGAGTACTCACATTAATGCCCATATACTTATTGATTGGGGAGTAAAATTTGTGACTTCCAAACTCTTTTATCATGTAATAAATTATTATAACGAATGATTCCATATTGCATGATCTTTGTGGCACAAATAAGTTTAAGAGTGAAATGAATTTTATGGTTGGGCCCATATAATGCACCAAAGATTTGGGGAATGTTTATTATCATGATATGTCATGTAATGAAAAATGAGTGAACATGATTCCACTATTTATCTTTTCTAGCATAATAAATAGAGGGGTTTATCCTTGGAATATATTTATGATGTAGTTTTATAAATTGTTTCCATATTTCCCATGTTTGGATTATCAGGAAAAATCTTGTATCATTATTCAAGTGTATGATTCCTAATATTTTTATTACTTATTAATATTCTTATTGTTTAACATGTATTATACTCTCATTTTTATTTATTTTTTATTCCCATACTGAGATTTATATATCACCACTTTCTTATTTTTGTCTGTAGTAAATTCCATACAGTTTTAAGTACGTCATGAATATTATGACCATGTTTAGGGGGATTTTAATAAAGTTGATGTATTTTCATTTTTATGTTGTTCTGTAATGTAAATTATAGAAAAAAAATGTACAATTAATGTTCTTTTGGATTATATTAATTTTATTATTCTGAAAAAATCAATTATTACTGCTAGATAATTTTAATTATTTTCATATCTTCCCTGATATAATTTTAGGTTATTTACTAAGGATGAGGTGGAATTCTCTATCGACCCATTTCCAATATTATCACTAGAATCCCTACATCCATATAGGATGTAAAATAATGTGTTTTAGTAGATCAAGATGACCCATGAAGACTTAAAATTTTTGGGTTTTATCAAGAACAGTATCTCACCTCAGGGTTCGCCTGAGAATTCCGTTAGGAATAAAGATGATGCCCTTATACTATGTGTGGATTACAAATAATTGAGCCAAATTATTATTAATAACATATTTATATTTCTATGCATAGATTAAAATTTAAACTATATATGAGATTATAGAGTATTCATCATAATATATCAGAGGAAATGTATCAGCAGGTTCATGTTAGAGATTTATACATACCTTATGCAACCATTCGTAGTATATGTAAATAATATGATTATTTGGACATGTCGTTTGGACTCATGAACACATCAGCAGTTTTCATGGAATTGATCAATCTAGTTTGTCACTTGTACATGTATTCCTTTGTTGTGGTATACATGGATGACATCTTGGTACACTCATTGACTTAACATGCGAATGCCAACCCACTTGATATTGTTTTGAGTACACAATGAGGGAATATTTTGTATTCCAAACTCATCAAATGGAACTTATGTATTGCAATGGATCCCATACATGGTAATATTATATTATAATTGGATGTACTAGATTACCAAAAGATGTATAGGGGTTTAGTTTACAAAAATAAGTAGAAAAAACATATTTTTCATACATATATTGTAGGGAACGGAGGGTTATTACATGTTATTTATATAAAACTTTACTAGCATTGTTGTGCCTCTTACCGATTTGAATAAATATGGTGTTCAATTCATATTATCTAAATCCTATGTGATATCTTTTCAAGATCAGAAATGGGTAATGAATTGAAATCAACTTCTGATTCTACCAATATCTGGAAGATGATATAAAGTGTTATGAGATTCCAGAAGCATCGAACAATGTGCATTTATGATGCAAGAAGATTGATTTTTTACATATGTGATATTTAACATGACGTATAATAATCATAACTAACTAACTCATGATCTCGGTCTAGATGTAGTGGTCCATTCAGTATATTGTTCAAGAATCTATTTGTTGTGAGACACCATTGTTGTGTATATTGACAACAAAATATTCAAATTTATCTTCACAAATAATGAATTTATTCTAATATAGTGAATATATGTTGAATACCATCATTCGTTCAGTTTGGAAATTACCTATACACCTGGTATCGAAAATAAAATTATAGATGCATTGATTTGGAATAATTTGACGCAACATATTCTGGAATCTATTGATGAAAGGGAGTTCGAGGATCTTCATTATGAGATTCTTATTGATGTTCACGAAGGAAATGAGTGACCTTTTCTTATGTCCTTTATAGTATTTTCATTATTTCATGATAGATTGAAGAGGATGATGTTCTTATTTCCTAAAGGTCTTGTCCTGAGGGATATTAGTTCAACTTAAGACCAACCACCTGGTTGGTTGGTCAATGAAATCCAATTGTTTCTTATATATCTATGTGTCTATGTGCATAAAAACATGAGAGTTTATATGATCTAAGAATACCTTTCATTACAATGGTAAATTATCCCAGGGATTTCAAATATTAATCATGACATGAGTCCCCTGTTTTGGTGAAATGGAATGGGATTTCCTATTGTAGATTTTATCACAAGTCGTTTACCATATAAATAGGTAAATGTAGTGGACTAGAATCCAAATAGATATTTAAATTCATTACCAATTCAAAATCGAAATGTGATGATTGTGTGATGGATTTTTCAATATATTTATCGAGATCACCTCAGGGTAGAAATAGAGATTGGGTTGTTTGGAAAAAACTAACTAGGGTAGATCACTTCCTTCATTTCAGAGAGGCATTCTTAGTGGATGGGTTTCGATACATTACCTATGTTTGATTATATGAATACACAAGGTACATTGATCTATCATCTTTAATAGGTAATCTCAGTTAAAACCATGGTTATGAAATTGTTTTTATGAATCACTGGTTCCACATGTACTTCTGGGCACATCTTACCACCCTCATACCAATGGAAAAATAAGAAATTCAATTATTTTTCAATAAAATATTATTCAATAATGTTTCCATGTCTTCAAGGGTATTAATGAAATGAATATACCACTTGTATATCCCCCTCAAAATAGTAGATATCATGGGACCATATAGATGAATCATTTTGAGGCCATATACAGTAGGCCATGCCAATAACATGTGTTCTAGTTAGAGACACAAAATACAACATTAATCAGTCCTTGATTCAACAAGGAATCATTGTAGTAGTAAATTCTTATCAGGAAGTCTATGGTTACATATTTGTATAGAAATATATCTTTTACCACTATCCATTAAAAATATTTGGAGTTATATGATAGGGATCATGTTTTGAATTTTGTTTCCCCTTACTAAGGAATAGGCCAATATAGAGGCAAGAGAATATAACTCCTAGGTTCATTTTGTCGTTAATGGTTTCAGAGAGTGTTGGGTCATAGCATATCAATTTTAGTTTCCTTAGTGTTAGAAATACATGAAATATATCATATATATATATATATATCCTAGATTCACCAAAATCATGATGAAACATCTCATACTTTTGACATCAAGGATATTGAGTTGGAGGCTTACGCTTCTATTCAAGAGTATATTATTCATATTATCAGTAAGTGTATGAAGGCTCTTTGAGGCCAGTAAAATTCATTAGTAAAGGTTCTATGGAATCAAATCCATGTATTGGACATGGAATGGGGGGAAAGGCCAACATATATGCTTACTGGTCGGAGCTATTCTTAGAATCGTATTACCTCCCTTAAAAGAGAAACATGTGGATAAATTGCTTTATGTTCGGGGGGACTCTAAGCACTCAATTATTATTTTATGGAAATAACCCATAGTTTTATTTATAATTCAATTAATTAATCATAATGAACATTAAAAATTATTTTATTGATGAATCAATTGTTTATATGTATTTTTTTGAACCTTGATACCCATGTTTTTTAGAAAATAGTTTGTTCGTAATGTTACTAGAAATTGTTCCACCTTGTCTTCACAGTTAGAAATAATTATTATGGTTGATTTTATGGATAAAAAAGGGATGTAATGTTTGAATTAAGAATATAAAATATTATGTACTATAGTGCAGTTTTTGTAGTTCTTTTTTCGAGTTTTTTTCATGGGTTGTGCATGGCTAGCCTAATCATGAACATAGCCTGTGATAGGGGTCACTTGGGAAAGAGATGGGAGAATAGTTGGTACACGTTTTTTCAAAATGTGGGGACAATCCATGTGAATAATTAATTTTACGGTAAAATAACATTTTAAATATCTATTTATAAGTCATCCTTCCCTTACATTTCTCATGCAGACACAACAGGCCCTCCTCCCATGGATTTCATCCTCCATTCACCCCATGCCTATGTAGATCCTCTACATCTGACACATGAATCATGATCATTATGTCACATTGAATCACCATGGGTATGATTTTAATTACACGATAACATCTAGTTGTTATTATTTCTATCAACAATATTTTTCTGGAATGAGATCATATGAGAAATATTTGTGGAATTTTTATATTCTTCAATTTACATATGATCAAAAAAATATCAATGTTATATGTGTATTCATACATAGAAAAAGGATAGGGGGTATATGATGTTTTACTCAAACTATCATATTTTTTGAATTGTATTCATTATAGAAATGTTTTTTCCCATGTCATTTCTCATTAAATCCATGTGCATTAAATTCAATCATAAATATTGATATGTAAGGAACCAGTGAGACCATTTGAAAATTTGGGTGTGTCAGACCTAAACTCCAACAACACAATTTTGATTCATCAATTAATATTCCTTTTCTAATCAATAATGTTATAACTCAAAAACCCATTTGGGTGTGTTTGACTAGACATTTATTATGTTAACTACTTATTTTAATCGAATAATTGATAATTAATTAAAAGAATATTAAATTTAAGTATATTTAATGATATCACATGGAATTGATGAAATTTAGTTAAATTAGAAATTACTTTCATTTGATCTTTGATAAAATGTATTACGATGAATGGTGTTGGAATGAACCTATGTAAATTGTTAATGGTTAGTGTGTTTAATTGACTATGATGAATTATTTCTTTACATGAAATGATTATACGAGATTTATTTCATATAGATATTTTTCATACTTATAGGGATGGCCAGACTAGATCCCACAGTGGATTTATGTGTGAATTCCTTCAACACTCATAAGATTCCAATAAGATTCATTCATCCAGTTTTGGTGGGAGATACCAACCATAGAACTCGGTCCTAGTTTTATAACATGAATTCATTGGTGTTGTACCAAATATTCCCATATCCATTTAAGGATGGATATTATGATTTCATAATGGTACATGGGTACTTGAAATCATGAAACAAACCCATGTAATCAGGAATTCTAATATAGAGGTTACAATATGGTGAAATATTAAGGAACATAGTTTTCCAAATTATGCAGCCACTCAAGTAAACCATGCATCTTGAGGTAGAGACAATCTACGTAGTCTAAGAATGGTTTGTCTAACCATGAAATCCAACCATGTGAAACAACCTCGTGATATAGTATCATGAATATGGTTTTCCTTACTATGAAGGCTAACCATGTATGGCTTTATAAATTTGGTTTAAATAACAAGGGAAGCTAGGAATTATTTTTAAAAACATGATTTCTCATCCCATACTAACACATATCTAGATTCTAACATCTCAGGTGTTAGTTCTGCACTTCCACTCATCTTGAAGTCATTTTATATGAGTTTCATTGTGCGGTAAGGTGATTCTCATATGGTATATCGGATATATTTTTTGTTTCTTGGTTTTCCTTCGATCTTGTTCTCTCACCCTCTTGATTTTTGAGATCTAATTTTGTCAGATGATTATATAGGGTTTTATTTTCTTAAAATTATGATGTTTGGGCTTGTTGATGGTAAGAAATGGGATCCAAGTATATTATTTAGAGATTTCAACAGCATTTGTGTAGTGGTTTTTCATTGATCGACTTCTCCAAAACCCTATGTTATGTGGCTTCCCTCTCTACTAATCATTGATAGAAAATGAATGATATTATTTAAAATTAATAATTGTGTCCCGAGATTGATTTTGTTTGTGATGTGAAAAAATTAATTGAAACCCATATTTTGATTATTTTTAGCTTTTAGATATAATTTAGTTTTTTGGGCAGTGTTCGTTATGTAGGATTTTAAAATTGGGATTATAGAATTTATGGGATGGTTTATTTTATAGGAAATTAGTTTTCAAAATGGTTTCCAAAAAAATATGGGTCTTATTGCAATGTGGATATGGATGTGGAAAATTGTAGTTTCCAATAATGTGATTTTTGTTGAATATTTTTGGCATGATTGTTGAAAAATGTTGATTTATATAATGTAGAAATTGTTTTTCAAAATGGTTTAGTGAATAGGAAAATGTGTTTGGAATGATTTGTTGCTTAAGTGGTTATGTGAGTGTTTGATGTGATGGATCATAGTTTTCAATTACCAACAAAAATTAGTCCTGAATTAAAAATATAAAAAGGTTGATGAGTTATGGATGTGATGTTCCACCATAAATGAACACTGAGATCATGTGGTTGGTTTGTGGATATTTGTAACACCCTAAGCATCTGCAATATGCTTTTTCATAATAATTCAATAGCGTGTGATGTTCCCCACAATGAGTTCAAGGACTCTATGACCTATCAAATGATCTGTTTAAAAATAATATATTAATAATAATAACCATATTTTTAATTTTATATATCCCATATAATTTTAACATTTATCTTATGTTTTTTGTAGACATAATATAATGAAAATTATCAATTTTTTATAGAAAATTATTTTTTTTCAAAAATTCTGGTTTTTCACCATTTAATGGTGAACTATTTTTAAATATAAGATTTAAAATAATTATATATTCAATTTGATGAAATATATTTCTTATTTAGAAGAATGACATAATTTTTTTGGATATTTGTTTGTACTTTTCTAAGAACATTCAATTTTTGATGAATTTTGAAAAATACTAAATGTTAATTGAAAATAATTTTTTAAATTAAAACAATTATAGTGTCAAATTATAAATTTGAGTGGTTTTGAAGTATAATTAAATTAAATTATTATCATTTAATATAATATAGTTCGTTTTAAGTAATTTCACATTGAAATATAACATAAACACATGTGAAACGTTTTGTAGTTTTTAGTTTTTAAAAACTAGATCTATTATTTTAACAATGACAATTAATTTTAAAATAATTACTACCCATTCTATGTTTTGAATTTGGAAACATAGATTATATATATGTAATTATATGGTCTTAATTGTGAAAATAGGTACCTATTATTTTTTTACTTTATGAATAGCATCATGAGTAATTATTATTATTTACCATAGATAAAGAAAATATCTGGTAAATAAGCGTAAACAATAATATTATAATAATATAAAACCACCCTAACACATGTGCTAATCCTATTTTATGAAATATATTCGACCATGAGTATCCATAAGTATAAATGATTCATTTGAGAGCCACTTTTTAGTGAAAATGACATTTTATAATATTAAATTTAAAGAAAATGAAAATATAACATAAAAATTTATCTCTTACTAAATCAATATTAATATAGGGTTATAAAACTGATATATATGAATATAAATAGTCATTATAAATAAAACAAAATCATACAACATGGTATTTTGTTTATAATTTCTATACATTAGAAAAATATATTTATTTATGACACAATTATGATGTTGTGATTATCTCATTATTGAATGATTTGAATAAATGAATTTATAAATATTAAAATAAATTTAATATGAACATTTTTTTGTCATACATGAATTTTATAGATGAAAATGACATATAATGTATGATTTAATTGATTTTTTATAAGGGAACAGGTTGGGATGACTGTAATAAAATTAATTATTAAATAGTTTCAAAATTGTCATAAATGAGATTTTAAAATAAATACTATTTTATGAAATGATATAAAACTCCTAAAAATATAATGATCAGTAAAATAACATATATTGTTATAAAAATTTAAAACATGACCCAATTATATTTATATAGATGGTTAATATTAAGGATAATAATATTTAGTATAAAAATACAATAGGATATGGTAAGAGTTATCTTATTTTACAATGGGTTCAATCTGAAAGATAAGGTTAATTTTTTGACCTAAACATGTATATAACCAATTGGTTAAGAATATTTAGAACCATACTAATATTATACTTGAAATAAATATATTTGGATATATATTAAACTGAAACTAGTTTTATCATAAATTAGTATTTCTAGATTTTTCCAAAAGTACAAATCACCTCTCTTTTAAAAGGACACCTCGCTTTGTTATTAACTGACACCTCAACAGCCTTTTTGATCTGACAAAACCTACCCATTTCTCCTTCAAAACTCCCCCACATAATCCTACTGGCCTAAAAATGTTAATATATCCATCCGATGGATCTTTTTTTTCAAGTCAAAAGGAAACATTCAAAGAAGAGATAATCATTTTATCCCTTCTTTCAAAGTTCATTTCTTCTTCTACATATTCTTTCTATATTGTTTCAATACCAATGTAATAAATCTTGTATCATAAATATATTTACATTTTATTATAATCATGGGAATACCATATTCATCATTTTATCCATCCTATGAATTGTAATATCACCTTTTGTGCCTACTTATAGTTTACAATCTCTACAACACGATGAGATTTATTCTCCACTTTTACCATCGAATAATGGTTATAAATAATTTTATATTATTCATAATTATGAAATATATGACATAATAAGTTTACTATAATTATCTATATATATATCTATATATTTATATATATAATTACATATATTTCATTTATTTACATCCATTCAATATGATAAGAAAATTGGAATAGTGTTCATGTGTACGTACGACCTTCCGTCCCCATGAATGGTGTAATCCATTATATATATATATATATTATGTATTTATATTATTAATAGATATAATATATAAATCATATTATACATTATAAAAGTATTTAATTCATGATATATGTAATAAGATCAAAAATAAAAAGTCAAAGTGTGATAAACAAACTAGTTATTACCCAAAATGTTTCATTAACTTGGAATTGTTAATAAACAGGTCATATAATGTCACAAAAGAATCATATATGATATCATAATTGTTATTATGATTATTATATAAGATAATAATATATTTAAGAACATTATTAAAGAATTTCGGACATGTACATAGAGTATCAGATCAAAGATAAGGGATAATTCCTCTATCTCATTAATATACAATATTTTTTATGTGTATTTATTCATTGGGACATAATTATCAACCATGTCCATGTTTCATAAAAAAAATTTGAAATTGCTATTTTATGTTTTTATGTAAAGTTATCTTTAACTAGATCATAATTTTAAATGTTTTAGTGATTTATTTTCCTATATATTTTTAATTAACATCCATGTTTTCAAACTGATTTTAAGGATTTATTTATATGGACATGATAATTTTAAAAAGTTAATTCCTTTTAAAAATTCAATGTGGTATGGGAAACAATTATTCAAAAATATATTTTAAATTACTTCCTTTTTAAATCGGGTGCCTTTTTAATGATTTCAAAGAAAAAAGAATATTTCTCTCGAAGTATAGAACTGATTATTTGCAACTATATCAAAATCCTTTATTGGATATTATTCTTGATTGAGGTTTAATTATTATAAATCAATTATCCATATTATATTGAATGATTTATGAAATGTTTCACTGTGTTTGTTCTATTTTTTTACCATTCATGGTTTATGGTTTATGTATTGTTATATCATATTCTAGTTTTAATATGAATGTTTACTTTATGTTTCACACTTATCATTTGAGGAATTCATTGGACTTAGTAAGTTATAGGCAGGGCCCGATATAGCCCCTCGATGCATCGATAGGTCTCATGAGACAAAATAGTGTCTTGGCACAATTACGTGGAAAAAATATTTGGGAATGGTCTTGGAACAATGCCTTGGTGTAGTTTTTATTTGGTCTAGCGTAATGCATTATTGTGTTATGAAATTAGTTATTAAATTTGATTATTTGACTAGTATAATATCAATTTTCATGTTTATAAGTTAATGATTGATTAATTTTATCTATATTATGTACATGTTTGTGTTTAAAGGGATGTGGTTTTTAAATATACATGTTGTCGTAGATGTTTGTTGATTCCACTGAATTATTTACCCTTAGTGAGCATCTGAACACTGTCTTTTTTATGTTTTATTTTCCCAATATGCCAAGAAATGTGTTATTCTTGATATGAATTATTATAATATGGGAATATCGGCATTCAAAGAAGACTATTTATGTTGTGTTTTATGTTAATAATTTAAATTTAATGTTCATTGATGTAATCTATTACTCAGATGACAAAACAGATCGGTCTTTCAGGAAATGACTCATGGTAATCATTCCAATGTATTAAAATAATGAACCATCTTCGAGCATCTGAGGTTGGGTAAATTAATTTTTTATCAGATGAAATTTAGAAACAACCTTAGAAATAGATTTAGAAAGCATAGATTATGGATCATAACCCTATGATAAACATTGAGGATAAAACCCCCATATAATTTTTGTAATGATCATGGATATCCTAGGATTAAACCTATGATATTATATATTGAAATTAACATCCCTTTATTATATGTTATTCATCAACGTGATTTGTTTTTCACCATGTGCATCCGGGTCATTGTTAATGGAAGAAACTGAAAGGAATTTCATTAACATTGAGTTTGATAGAAAATCTGTTGATTTTAAGTAACCAAATCGGATAATGACTGGATAGAAATATATTTTTATTATGATGAATCAGTTATCATGATATATGATTAACAATTTGATCTCTGATTACATTCCTACAAAATTTCATTAGAAGAATATGATCGTTTATAAATATAAAATTTTTAATAAACTTGGGGGAATGAAGATTTGGTTACCTTCAAGTCAAGAGGAAGGAAAAAGATACATCAATGAATTCCTCAAATGGAGGGGAAGATATCATCTCTATAGAAAAAAGGGTCATAGAATGACCAATTGTTATGGAGGTCAATGTCTTGTCTATGGAAATCATGGACATTACCCAAATAAATTCCTAGACATAAGAATCTACCTCTAAAACTATGATAGACCTATTCCATGACAACCATTAAATTAGAAGGATTGATGTATTTATGCATTTGGATCCAAGAATTATGAATAGTTAATTATATAAGAAGTATTCAATTTATGTCTTTCGCTATAGATTTTCAAGAAAATGATGAATTGTTATATTGGACAAAAAATGATTTCAGGGTAATATTTTGTTTGAGAACATATTATTAAGGTAAAGATAACCTTTGATATGTTCCTTATGTTATGAAAATGATGTTCTGATAAATATATTTTGGATTAGAATAATTAAATTGTATGATGCAATTTTATTGAGAACTAATTCTGGATTTGTCGACACAAGGGTTTTTCTATCATTGATGAATTATAATACTTTTTAGGAATTAAGGAATAATTCACTATGTTTTGGAACAAGGAAACATGCGTGTTTTAAATAAGGATATCTGAAAATTCAAGTTGATATTCTGACTCAAGAGAATACATGATGAAAGTGTCCACATGTATGGAATGTGACAAACAAGAAGTTCCTTATATGATATTGGAGGTTAATGATTTTCTAATTTGGTACACCACATACTAAAGTTGTAGATTTTCATTTTTTGAAGGATTGTATGTTTATCAATTTATGGATAGTATATGTTATACTATAGTTAACGTTCTTTTTATTAACATATTATCTCACTATAGGTGGAATTTTTCATATGTGATAACTCAGACTATCTTTTTTTGGACATATAGAATGAACTATCATTCTATTTGGGGATCACAAGATCTTCCAACACATCAGAAATGAAAGAATAAAATTTATTTCCGTGAATATGAGATGATGTGGCTATTATTCATGTCATGACCAACAGAGAGATTGTACTAAAATCATGTAATTATTTCATCTCATGTTCATCAACTTTAGGTAAAGAATCCTAAAATCCTTGAATGGTTTACTAATACATTCTTTTGTGATAAATCAAATGGTCCCTTAGAATATCATAGATTTGGAGCTTTCAGATTGTCCACTTTGTCCTTATAATATTCTCTATCATTTTTAATCAGAACTTGATGTTTAGTGTTCACTTCCATAACCATGTTTTCTTACATGGAAGCCTGGTATGAGTTATTTCTGGTAAAATTTATATTTACCTTTATTTTAAATAGAGGCATCATTGATCCATTTTTTGATATCGAATTTAAAATATGATATTTTAAAATGATAAACTGTTTGTGTTCGATATTGAGTTTAATTTTTGGGGACGCAAATTATTTATGAAGGGGATAATTGAACACCCCAAGATTAAATGAAACACTTCTTCTTAGTAATTCAATAGCGTGCAATGTATGCAGCACTGAGTTCAAGAGCACCACGACCTATAAAACTTGTCATTCGAAAAGATCATATGAACAGTATTAACCATATTTTGGATTTTATATATCCCCAAAAATTTTATGATTCATATTATATTCTTCTTATACATAATATAAGGAAAAATTCAATTTTTTAAAGAAAAGAATTATTTTTCAAAAAATAGAGTTCTTCTCTTTTTAATTGAGAACCATTATTAAATCCAATATTTTGAAATTTTCTATATTAAATTTGAGGATATTAAATTAGTCATTAAATGTGGGATATAATATTTATTTTGGATAAATTATTGGGGCTTTCCTAATAACATTCATATTCCAATGAATAGTGAAAATTCTAAATTTTAATTGAAAACAACCTTTTTAATCAAAAAGATTCATTTTCTAAAATTATATATTTAGGTGGTTTCAATGTATAATTATATTATATTTTTATCATTTAATATAATCTTTTTCATTGGAAGTAATTCCCATTTAAATTGAACGAAAAACATGTGTCAAACTTTTTATAGTGTTTACTTATCAATAAACATTCTCTCCTGTTTTATCAAAGGAAATTAATATTAAATTAATGTCTTCAAATTATATGATTTTAATTTAGAAAAATTTATTTTTTATTTATATCAGATTGTCTAAATTATTTAAATAGGTACCTTTTATTTTTTTTTACATTATGAATTCTTACTTTACTAATTATTTTTATTTACCATGGTTAATGGGTAAAGGAGGCAAATAATGGTAAAAATAACATTATAATAATATAAAACTACCCTACAACATGTATCAATTCCATTTAATGATATATATTCGACCATGAGAATCCTTAGCCAAATTGTTTGGCATTTTGAAGGCACTTGGGTGTGAAAATGAAATTTTAGAATATTTAATTTAATGAAAAGGGAAATATAACATATACAAGTATCTTTTACTAAATCAAATTTAATATATGGGTTTATAAAGGATATATATGTATATAAATAGTAACTAAAAATCCATATATATTTCCTAAATCATATTATTTTATTTATAATTTTTATACCTTAGAAAAAAATATTTATTTAAGACACAATTATGATGTAGTGAATACCTCATTAATGAATGATTCCAATAAATAAATTTATCAATTTTAAAATAAAAGTAATTTTAACATTTTGATGACATCCACTGATTTTAAAGAAGAAATTGACATAAAATAGATGTATTAAAGTATTTTATTTGAAGTAATAATTTTTTATGACATTAACAAAAATCATTTACTAAATAGTGTCAAAATATACATAAATGTGATTTTAAAATAAATATTATTTTATAAAATGATATTTAAAAATTTAAAAAAAAAGATGAAACAAATAATAATTATAGTGTTACAAATTTAAGAAAACAACACATTTTAGGATTAATTTACATTTTATTGAAAATATACTGATCATGTAGTATAAAAACACATTAAGACATAGTAAGAGTTAACTTATTTTACAAAGGGTTAAATCTAAAAGAAAAGGTTAATATTATTCCCTAAACATGAATAAAACCTATTGTTTATGAGAATTTTGAATTATAAACATCTTATACTCAATATAAATCTATTTATATCTATTAGAAACCGAAAATATATTTATAATAAGTTAATATTTTATCTTTTTTCCTAAAGTATCCCTCACCTCTCTTATAAATGGGGACCTCTCTTTCTCTTTGTCTCGCACATCTAGAGCCTTTTTGATCATCCATTACCTTCCCATTTATACTTTCAACCTCACTCTATTCATCCTAGTGGCATTAATTTTGGCAGAGAGCCATCCTATGGAGCCCTATTGTTCAGATCCAAAGGAAACATTCAAAGAACCGTTGATCATTTTATCCGTTTTTTCGAAGTTCATTTCTTATTGTACTTATTATTTCATTATTATTTCCATTCCAAAGTAATAAATCCAGAATCATCTATATACTTGGATTTTATTATAATTATTGGACAAAAATATTCCTTATTTTATTTGTCATAAAAATAATAATATCACCAAGTGTGGATACATAAGTCTTACCGTCCCCATGAAGCGATGAGATTCACTCTTTACTTTAACCATCCAAGATTGATTATATAAAATTATTTATTATTAAAAATTATGAAATATATAATATAATAATTCTACTGGATATATATATATATATATTTACATATATTTCATTCACTTACTTCCATTCTATACGTTAAGAAAACGGAAACAACGTTCAGGCGTTCGTACGGCCTACTATCTCCATGAACGATGTATTCCATTTTATATATCTATCAATTATATATAATAATATTTTGAGTATATAATAAATATAAATCATATTACACATAATGGAAGTAATTATATAATGATCTATGTAATATGATCAAGAATAACAAGTGAAAATATGTATGATAAACAAAGAGATCAACTCCCGAAATGTTCCATTAACATGGAATTCGTAATAAAACTGTAATATAATGTCACGAATGAATAATATATGATATCATAAATATTATTATGATTCTGATATAAGTTATTTATATATTTAAAAACATTTTTCAAGAGTTTTAAACACGTAGGGGGAGTATCAGATCTAAGGTAATGGTTAATTCCTTAATCTCATTATTATCCAATATTGTTAGACATATGGTTCTAGAGGTTGGAAAGCCTTATACTAAAAAATATATTATTTTAAAAATTAAATAGTACAAACAGGTCATAAAATTGGATCATTACATGGCATAGTGTGTATCTCACCACTATATTCCATCTCTTCCCGGCTAGGGAAATAACATGGCAAAACAAAAGACTGACATGAACTAACCTCCATGATTGCTCTTTTAGAAAGAGCTTCAGCAACCTGGTTTGCCTCTATGTATATGTGGGATACATAAAGCGTGTTTGATTCTTCATGACAATTACATGAAATCCATGGAGACAACATCCTCCCTGGTATATTCCAAGAGCGATCTTTGATAATTTTCACAGCAATAAAAGAATCTGACTCAAGCCATAGTATGTTCCGACCATAATGTTCGAAATACCTTATCACCTTTATAACATCACATATATACGGTTCAATTGCAATCCCATTGCAAATTAAGCGAAATAAATATCCCTTTATGAAGCCCTGATTTGTATGGAAGAGGTCTCCATATCCAGCATGACATGGTGCACCAAAGGCCACCCCATCAACATTTTCCTTTATCCAATCAGAGTCGATGGGATCCATCAAATGTATTTCACAAAACGTGGTATCCATTCCCTACAAATAACAACAAGTGTCCTGAATATAATCAAGTCAGAAACATCATTGCGCACATCTCCCTTCTGAATCTCAGAAGCAAGTATGATGCTACGATGAATAGCCAGGACACCATCATGACTGTAGGGTTTTCAATTTTTCAAACTATGAATATTCCATGCTTCCATGTGTATGATAAAATAGTAATAGCAGATCCATGAAATATGGATTGCACCTGGTCACTGCAGTCCACCTGGTAGACAAAAGTGAGTAGTGCCGCAATAGTCACGAAGCTGAGGCAGCACCGAAATATGACCTACACATAGCTCCATAGCCCACTGATAAAACTAGAATGAACAAACAAATGCAGGAAGGACTCCTCATCACCAAAACAGATGTAGAAATCTATGGAAAGATGCAGTCTAGTCCGCTGATGAATACACTGGATATGTAGCCGCTGCTTCCATATTTTCCAGACAAGCAGGGCATCACAATGGGAAATAAATGTCTTGAAAAATCCATCCACCCAGGATAGTATCCCAAATGATGTACCACATTAAAACTTATAGAATGGGTGGCTAGAAAACAGTCCATCAAGGGAATGTATCCAGAATAGTAGTTCATAGTCCGAAAACTCATATTTGGATATCTCTATTGAAAGATGACTGGGAAGAAAATTATAATCATTATTATTACGATGAAATTTTAGGACAAAAGGATTCCCAATGGATGGAGGGATAACGATATTATAATTAATGGGACAAGACAACCAATGGGTCATCTAACAGTTCAAATGATAATATCTATTGAACATCCATTTGGAGTATTCAATGATATTTGAGTAATCCTTATTGATCGATGGCCAAAGAGAGGATTGCATGTACATAACATGCCCACTATGCAGCCTATCAAGAAATATGGTTACCAAAAACACCACTGAGAAATCCGGTATGGATGGAATCATCCATGGAAATTTTTAGAGCCACGAATCATTAAAAATATTGATGTCTTTAATTATCATTCCCCCAAAACCAAACGTTTTGATACACTCCTTCCATGAAACCATGAAAAACTTCTTTTCATAAATCGAACCAATCCAAATTATGTTATGTATCAGGAATTTTTTTCCAAAAAAAATTATATGTAAATATTTATATGGAAATATTTACCATCCAAGTCCTTGTTTCATAAAAATGATTTCAAAATTAATCTTTTAATGTTTTATTGAAGGGAAAAATTAACTAGATCACCATTTTACATGTTTAAATGATTTATTTTTGTAAAATTTTTTATTAATATCCATGATTTCAAAATGATTTTAAGGATTTATTTACATGGACATGATTATTTGAAAATTTTAATTACTTTCAAAAGTTTAAGTGTTATGGGAAACATTGATTCAAAAATCTCGTTTAAATGGCCTCTTTTATTAATTATTAAACTTTTAAATGATTTCACGAAAAAATTGATCTTTCTCTCCAAGAGTTTTACTCATTTTTTTAAACTATATCAACATCAATTATTGGATATTATTCTTGATTGAGGTTGATTTGTTATAATACAGTATTCTATATAGTATTTAATGAGTTATGAGATGTTTGACTATGGATGTACTATTTTTACACCATTCATGGATTATGTTTTATGTATTTTCGTTACCTATCCTAGTTTAAAAACGAATTTTTATGTAATGTTTCACAAAATTCATATGAGGAATGAATTTGACAATGTATGTGAATTATGGGGCCCTTTATAGCCCCTAGATCCATCGGTAGGTCTCATGAGACAAACTTATTTCTTCGAACGTGGCCTTCACATAATATTTGTGTATGGTCTTTGCATAATTCCTTGGCATAGTGGTTATTAAGTCCGACATTATGAATTACCTCATAATTAAATTAGTTATTACATGATATTATTAGACAAGTAGAATATCCATGTGCATATTTATATGGTAATGTTTGATATATTTTCTAAACATTATGTTCATGTATTTGTTTAACAGGTATCTATTTTTATTATTCATCTTACCTTAAATTTTTATAGCATTCACTAAATTATTTACCCTTACTGAGAATCTATGCTCACCACTTTTTATGATTTATTTTCTCAGGTTTCCAACTTTTTATTATGATTGATATAAAGGATTAAACAAGGGGAATAATGGCATTCTAAATGTATTATATATGGTATATTTTATGTCAATAATTTTATTCTAATGTTCATGTATGTAATTTGTTTTCCATGACATCTAAATTGATCAGTCATTCGGGGCATGATTCAATGTAATCATGACAATGTATTAAAAATAATTCACCAGCTATGGGCTTTGAGGGTCTAGGATATATAATGTGGTTGTGTTATTCATGAGGAGACACAAGATTAATTGGGTAATGCTAATATGTGTTGCGAAATAGTGAATGACGTGTAGGTTTTCATCCTTTGTATTGTATTGGTGGCAGTAAAATTGTTTGGTAATAGTGTGTCTGTATTGATGGAAATTATTTTCTTGTTCATGGTTTTAAATAAATTGATTTATATAAATTGTGTGAACTAGTTTTATCATAGTGTAATGTATAGGGATGTTATTTGGGGAAAACTTAATGAGTATTATTAAAGAATCCCTACATCGAAACAGGGGTGATTTTGCAGATATTTTATTCCATGACATATGTAATGGTATGTTATATCATTTGTTGAGTGGTGCATCATGATTCATGGGTGGTATTCTGGTTCATGGATATTTTAGTGTCGTGGGGAGCAATGTAGTTATGTTATATGGTTATTAGATTTTGTTGTTTAGTATTCCTATTTGTACTCAAATTCTGAATGATTTTTTACGTTATGTTTTTTGTTGGGGACTATTTGTATAGTGTAGTATTATTGAAATTCATCATGTAGTGGTTTGGATCATGTCACTTTTGGTTGTATATTTTCATTTCATGGGAAAATCATTCCAAAACTATTCTGGAAGCCCTCAGCATTTATTGCCAACCTTTCATGCATTGGGATCCTCATTTTATGATGAGTATAATTCCATAAACCTATCAAGAATATGAGAATGGGTGGAATGTTAAAAGGAGTATTAGTTTTCTAGGTCCTTGACTTTCAAGTCAATGTAGATTGTTCGGTTCTTTTCATAGCAGTTGACAGTCGTGGATTTGAAATTTCTTCTTGGTTTATTCTTCAAGTTGGTATGGTATAAAGGAGTAGGATTATTGAAGCAAGAAATTTATATCATGAAAGGACCCACATAAACATTTTATGAGGATATTCATGTTACCATGGAGTTGAGTGCGTTAGTGTTTTGGAGACACATGTAGGAGAAAGATATGATTTTCGGGGTTGTAGCTAATGAGATGATATGGAATACCTGGTAGAAATTAATTCCCACTAAGATTCTATATTTCATTGGACATATTGATTTATGTGTGGTATGAATTGTTAATTTTTTAAAAATTTGATTATTTTTTTAAAATGTTTAATTTAGAAAAATTAATTGTTGTTGTGTTTTGAAAATGTGCCAATTTTCATTAACATTGATGATTTTTTAAAAATTGTTGAACATGGAAAAGATGATATTTTAGAAAACATGGTTGTGCTAGAGAGAATTTGATATATGTTAAATTTCCAAGCATTTAGTTTCTAGTCAGTGGTACTCATGGTTCTATTGATGTGTTGATAGAAATGGAACTAGGTAGACATCATAGAGACTAGTTGGGGAATCCTGAAGAGAATGTGGTTTCAAATGAGCCCATGGTTAACCCGTATCAAGTTTACAGCATAGTGAAATATTTCAAATCTATATAAAAATGGAATATAAAGGATGATCTTAAGAATGTGGATCCCTCGACTAAGTTTGAAAAGAATTATCCAACAATTATCAGTATTATTCATTACAATAATGGGAGAATGTGTGGATAATCTAGATGAATTGAATTTTCAGTTTTCTAGGAGCACCAGTGAAGTTAAAAGTGAAGATGATAACATACATGTTGGATGTAATTTTACATTATTGGTGGGAGTTGGTTGTCTAGGCTAAAACAGATGAAGCTATTATGTGGGATGGTTTTGGTAAATTTTTTAACAATAAATTTTACCCTGACACATTCAAGATTCAGCATAAAGCATATTTATTCTTCCTAACGCAATAAAACATGTCGTTCATAGAATATATATCTTAATTCTTGAATTTATTCAAATTTTCACTGATATTATGGAATGTGAATCCCTGATGAAACACATCTTTAAATCCGGATTGATGTATGAAATTTTTTAAAAAATAGCATTGTTATATATAAGTTATTTTAAAGAAATGGTGAATAGAGAAATAGTTTATAAATGGGATATCATGGGGATAAGTGTGGGGGAATCATGTTCAACCCAAAATGAAATACTGGGAACCCTAACATAGGGAGAAAGCAGAGTAGGGTCCCTTATTCACACGGTGGGACTATGACTCAAAATTTTACAGTAGGATCAATGAACCTTACTATTACGTCTTAAAACAATAAAGGAAGTATAATGTGTGGCTCTCCAATCTACATGAAGCAAGATTTGATGACACAAACATTAACATATCATAATTGCTAGCATAAGTGGAATCTCTATCACTATTATCATATTGAACTGAGGTCGAGTATTCATAAACCTCCTATTGGGTTGCTGGTGTTGAATCCCTTGATGGGATGTGGGTAGAATCACAAACATCATTAGTTGAGAGGAATTATTCATTGTTATTCATGGAACAATGTGACTCGTTATTTGGGGATGTTTTATCCTGGGAACAAATGGAATAGTGTGGCCAGTAATAAGGTGATTGGAGCTAATCATGATGTTGTGGATGACCTGTCTGGTCCATTCAGGATGTGAGGTTTTATTATCTTGAGTTCTGCCTTTATTAATGTTTTGTTTAAAAGATTTTAATCTCATACATTGGTTGAATTTCATTTCATTGATTTATTGAGTTTAAATTTTTATATTACACATTCTATTCTAGAACATCAAACTCTTCTAGGTGAAAAACGATTGTCGAGCCGTCCTATTTAGAGCATGAGTTTTAGTTGTGGATGGGGTTGAATTGATGTTGGACTTAACATTGCTTGAGATGGATGTTTAAGATGTTATCATGAGTATATAATGGTTGATAATGTTATTGGCCCACATAGACTTTTATGAATGAATGATGACGTTCATGATGGAAGGTGGTGTCAAGCATCACATTATAAGAGAAAAGAGTGAGAGGGTGAGTGGAATGGATTTTTTTGGAACCATGGGATGAGAAAATATCACATATGTTTGTGTATTTATCATTGGATTTGATCAAAGAGGATGAGAAAAGTAGTTTTAAGGAATACAATTATTAATTTTTTGATGTCTTTCTAGAATAATTCTTAGGGTTTCCTCTTGTTCAAGAAGTGGAGATAATGACGGATCTCGTATTCAGTACAAGTCCTTTCTCCCATACATCATAGTTGATGGTGCCAGTAGAATTTAGGGAATTGATAGAGAAATTGGGGGAGTTTCAAAAAATTATTCATCTAGATAAGCACGTCCCCATGGGAAGCACAGTTTTTTACATAAAAAGGACTAAGAAACTCATTGTTTGTGTATTAATTATTATATTTCTAACCAACTTATGATAATGAACTGATATCCAATCCCATGCATTGATGACATTTTTGATCATTTTGGGGTGATATCATTGGTTATCTATTATTGAAATGTAATCTTGATATAAATAATTGTTGGTGAAGAAATAGGATATTCCCAAAATATCATTCAAGAGTATATATTGCCATTAAAATTTTAGGTTTATATGCTTTATTCTTACAAATTCAACATTGGTGTTCATGGAATTGATGAATCAAATATTTCAGAGATATATATTTTATTTCATGGAGGTATTCAAGGATTATAGAGTTATGTAATCAAGTAAAATGGTAGAGCATCAACAACACATTGCAATAATGTTGTTGTTCTTTAGAGACTGTCAGGTGAAAGAAAAATTTTCTAAGTGTGACTTTTGGATACAAGAGTTACATTTTCTAGTCCATGTTATTTCTGAAAGGAATGTTTCGGTATATCTAGAAATTATAGAGGATGTTATCACTTGTCCATTGTAAATGAATTCAGATTCAGAGCAACCAAGGTCAAGATGGGTATTATTGATTCTTTGTTCAAGACTTCTCACAATTAGCTTCACATTTTAATAATTTTTCAATAAATAATCATCAATTTCAATTGAATGAGTCTTGAAAAAATCATTTGAATAGATTATGGATAATATTACATCAATAAAACTCAATGTTTTTTAGATGTATGGGAAGTGTACAAGTTGTATTGAGATGCATTAGGATTGGGACTGTGGTGTTTTCTCATTAAATGGGGTCATGTTTTCATGAATGGATCATATAATCTAATGTTTCACGAGATGAACTACCAAATACCTAATTCAGAGTTTTCAAAAGTGGTTCATGCTTTGAAAACATGGCATCATTATCTCTTGGGTGAGAAATTCTAGATTTATTCCAACAACAAGAGTGTAATGAATATTTTATCATAGTGATATTTGAATGTAAGGAAAAGGAGATGGTAATATTATCTCTAAATGTTTTACTTAGACTTGACATACGAATTTATTCAAGGTAATTCAATGAAGGATGAATTATATAAGCATTCATATACATAGGTTAAGAAACATGCATTTGAATAGTGGATGTTGATGTCAGTAAAAGAGGTCATGTGGTTGGAATGTGAAGAAAGTGATGATGTGGCCAACTTCTTTCAATTTCCATTGATTCTGTACATGATTGGATTGTTTATAGAGGAGCGTTGGTCTGATTCATTATGTGTGACTATGAGGTCAAAATTCAATGATGAGGAGAACATTGAGGGTAGGAAACTTGATGGGAATTTAGTGTGGCTCATTCATAATCAGATGGTTATACTATTTTCATTTCAAGAGAATCTTCTCAGTTCTTATCAATATTCCATATGGGTTGTTCATCTTGATAATTATATAATACATAAAGTATTGAATGTCTAGTTTGGGTGGTATGGTATGAAAAGGAATGTAGATGATTTTTTAGGTGACTAACTTATCTGCAAGACAATGAAAATTATTATCATATGTTAGGTATGTTGTAATTATCAATTATCCCTATGTTTAAATGGGAGCACAAAGAAATGTATTTTCTATAGGTTTCCCATGATCAGTAATGAAACATGATTCCATATGGTAGATTTTGGATCATCTCCCAAAATCATCTCGTTTCATCCCTATACATGAATCTAATACATTAGAAGATCTATCCAGAATATATATATGTGGTGTGGTAAAGATGCATGGTGCACAAGTCACAATTTTATAGGATATATCTCTGATGTGCATGTCTCCTTTTTGGAAATCCATACAACAATACCTTGGGACACAATTGACTACAAGCATGATGTATTATACACAGATGAATGGGAAATCTGAGAGAATGATACAAACAATGGAAGATATTTTCCAACATTGTGTGATGGATTTCTGTCTCTCATGGAAGTTGAATATTCCTTTTATAGAGTTGTCAAATAATAAATGTTATTAGTCCTCGATACATATGACCCTTTTTTAAGCATTGAATGGGTTTTTTCATTATTTATATTATTGGGTAAAAATATGAAAATATTTGTTGGTTGGGAAAAACATTGTCCATGATTTGACAGAGAATATTAAGTTGATTATGATGAAAAAGGATATGACATTGTGTTTTTTGTAATCATAAGTTAAATAGAGTCGATGGTCGTTGTCATTCATGGTGGGTAACTATCTATTCTAGAAAATCTCTCTGAGTTTGAGAAATATTGGGTTTGGAATGTAGGCAAATTGATCTCCAAGGTATATTTGGAACTTTATTATATAGGATAGGGTTGGAGAGGTGGAATCTTGGTTGGCTTTTCCACTATAGTTTACTGTGGTGCACAATTTTTTTCATGTCTCGCAATTGTATAGGTATCAGCAATATCATGAAAATGTGATTCATTGGGATAATATTAATCCATAGAAAGATTATATTCTTGTACATGAGTGAGTTAGAATTTATTATTGGAAATAGAATGTCTTGCACTGTAAAATAATATGTTTAGATCTGGATTTATGGAATCATGGGCATATTTACGAAGACATGTGGAAGCATAAAAAAGGGATGATCGAGAAATGTCCCGATATATTTCATCAAAATAATAGTTTTATTCATTCTGAAGATGTAAAGTGAAATGGTGTGGAAAATTTAGTGCCCAAGGTTTGAGGTATGTTACCCTTGTTTATTATGTTTTTTGTATGTAATGTGGTTGGGCAATGATTGGGTGAGTTTTTAAGGGTTTTGGTATGGTTGAAAATAATTTATAAGGGTGAATGGTATGTGGAAACCATGAAACAATCCTAGGTAACCATTTACATTGATCCATAGGAAAAGGTATGGTGGACGGTTAAGGTGCACATTTTTCACAACCATACAACCACCCTAGTAAACCATGCAACATGAGGAAGCATTATTTCAAAAATTCAACACATAGTTTGTCTAGTCATGTAGTACAACCAGGAAAGACACCCCGTTGAGACAACAGAAGGTGTATAATTAGTGCATAATTTTCCTTACCATGTTAGCAAACAATGGTTGACATTAAGAAAAGATTTTATAAAATGGGGGGGATCGGGATTTTCCCTAGCACTAGATTTATCCTCCCATATAAACCCAACATAGATTATGAATTTATTATAGGATAGTTATCCTTTTCCCTAAATATTAGAGGCATTTCAAAGGGTTATCCTAACATGGTAAATGATATTCTCCTCTGTTATGTCTTCTCTCATGGTTGTTTCTTTGTTTTTCTAGATCTAGTTCTCACTCTCTTCGGGGTTTCTAGATCTAAATTTTTTGCATGATGGTCTATCACTATTTTTGCCTAATATAAAATGGAATAGACTTCTTTATGTTATAATGATGAATCTAAAGTGATTTTGTGAAGATTTCACCTGATGTTTGGGTGTGGTTGTGTGCAGTTTTATTTTACTGAAACCCACAGGTAGCAGTATAGTGAACCTAACTTTTCATAAATTACTATTACATCATATTAATGATGAAAAAAATAAAATTATAACATGACTAGGATCTAATGGTTTATTTTATTGAAAAAATTTGAATAATATATAACATTTTGAAAATAAAACATAATTTTTTTTAAAACTTAATATTCTATAACTTTTCAAAGGTCTTTACATTCTCTTTTTTACAGGTAATCACTTGAATATATATATCAAAAAGGGGTGAGACAAAATCCATATAAGATGACAGATAAGAAGATGAAACAATATATACTGGGGTGATAATAATAATTATTATCAAAACAAAGGAATATGATAATAATCATTAGAGGAAGCATGGTGAAGAGTAATTTAATGTGGCAATTCATAAATGTGAAACATCATTTTGATGTAGTCAAATACCACACATAGTTGTGAACAAAAATAGAAACATGTTCACGCATATTTAACATTATTAATGAAAAACATCACATTACCCAATTAATTTTATCTCTATATATAATTGAGTACTACCATCACATCATAACATTCACATTGTGCAATTTAATTCAAGGAGCACCTGTCACATCAAAACATTTACACTATCATCAATGCCACATAAAATGTTTATCATTATCAGAAATAAAATAAAAAATGGAAAGGAATGAGTTTAATTAGATAAATAATACATTCATAAAAATGGTTTTCCCAAATGATATAGGGAATGAAATATATGATATGTGAATCATTAACTATGAGTCAAGAAGAAACAATATTGAGAATTAAAAGCTTTATTTCATGAAAGAATAATTTTATTTGGAAGAAACCTATTTGTAATAAACTCATGTGGAAAACTTTTATATTATAAAAAAGGGATAATAATTATTATAAAATTATATTTATGTAATATAAAACATAAAATGGGGTGAAATGATGAAGACCTGAAGATATATACCATGTTTTTAGAATTCACCTTAGTTTTTTCTGAATGGTTCATTCACATTAATATCAGGTATAATCATATTGAATTCAATAATTAACAAATCAAAATCCTTTTATACAAGAACTTGTTCCATTATGGTTTTATTATGTTAATGTATGGCCTTGTTTACGAGTAATATAAAATAATTTAATCGTTTAGGATCATTAGTTTTCATAGTTTTCTTGATTGGTTTTATAACATCCACGGATTCATGTTTTAGTAAAATTTAGATAAATAACTAGAAATTTTGTTATATGTTATTGTTTATGAAACATTCCACCATGGCGCGCATCATTGTGGGTGATGTGTGGATGGAATCCCCACATTCCGACTATCCAAAGGAAAGCAATATTCATGGTTTCGTATCGTCATGGCTGTAGGATAATTATGCTACTCCTTTGGGGATATTCTAAGGGGTCTAGACATGACATTGACCATCAGTTCGATTAGATGATAACATAAAACATTTCTAGGAATAACTATATGTTGATACATTGGTACACATATAGTTCCATTTGATTGGGATTCTCAAGGGAATAGAAGCATGATGAATTATCTGAGGTTTTCCACAACTTCTCATGATTAATATAGTGTATGTCATGAGTTTAATGCCAAGCAGAGATAGATGCCTAGGGAGAAGGTTCTGAGGTGTTCCTAATACATCCCATTTTAAATAGTATGTAGTCCATGATTTCAATTTCTGCCTGATACAGAATAAGAGTGATCCAAATTACCCATGGAGATGGGAAACATTGGTACTTCCCTAAGTGGGATAACCTAAAAGGTTTACAAGATGTGTGGATCAAACTTCCAAAAAAGAGAAGAACTAGGGTCATGTGTCCCAAAAAGTGAATTTATCACACAATGACGGTGGATCCCAAAATGGGTCTCTATATTGATGGATCATGACTCCCAAAAATAGTAGACATAGGGCCGTGTTTCCAAAAAATTGATGGTTTCACAAAATAAGGGTGCATCCCAAAAAGGGAGAACCAAATGAAATGATTTGGTTGCCCGTAATTGGTAGGCCCTAGAAAGTGTCCCACAAAAAGTGAATGTGTCACATAGTGATGGTGTATCCCAAAAAAGGGAGAACGTTATGGATGGATGAGGACCAAAAAAAAGAGGAATACGACGGTGTGCCCCGATTAGGGAATATTCCACAACTTGAAGGATGATATGGTCACCATAAAGGGTGGAAAATAGAATGGTGGGTCCTAGAAAATGGGATACCAATGTTTACCATTGGATGGGATTGAACTTCATGGAGGGTTCTTACGTACGATATTTTGAGGGCATGCATCAAAACACGTGTAATTAAAATGTGTGGTCTGAGGATTACACATTGTTGGATTCCCATCGCAAGAGGGGAAATCTTGGATGGAGGAATATTTATTGTGTGGGTATTATTAATGGTTATCATTGAAGTTGATACTGGGAGTAGCGAGGAGGATATTTTCATGATCTCAACAAGATGTAGCAGCCCAAGTAAGAATCTTAATGGATGATGGAATTAGTTTTTAAGGATGGAGATTAGTGGGATGAAACTGATTTCCAGGTGATGGTATTGGTATAGGGAATGAACCTCATGGAGGCTTTATTAAAATCCATGTTCTTGGGAATCAATGTCCAGGTAGTTTGGTGGGGCGATGGGACACCTATGGAGGTGTAGTGTGAGTATGGATTCATGGATGGGTTTCAAATGATGTAGAACACCCAGGTTAAGGCAAGATCTTCCCAGGAAATAAAGGCTTGAGGGAGGGACAAGAGTGAGACATTGAAGATGGGATTGACCCTTAGGGAAATATCCTATGTACTTTGAAAAAAATATATAAAATATCAAATTATTTGTAGTTCGGATATGGGGGCATAATATCAGGGTGTACATAGATGAAGAAAACCATAATACATGATGAGGATTACACTTGTCTAGTAGCCCATCGAAAGAGGTACATTCTTGGTAACACGTGTGTGGATTGTGTGTGGGGATTACACATGGATAGCCTCCCAGAAACTAGTCTAACACCACTAAGGGGTGGACCAATGATGGGCATCCTAACATTGGGGACCCCTAACTTTATCTGGGTTTGGGTACGAACATCAGGGTGGCTTCCAACATACCCTTTCTAAGAGACTGGGATAAAACCCCACATATTTTGAAAGCATTTAGTTTAACATCATGCGGGATGAAAGGGTCATATAGTTTAATTTCATTAGAGATGAGGGAGAACAGATGTGGAGTGGTCGGGACCGATGGGTAATAGGATCGAACCTGATTGCAGATTCTTATATACCATTCTTGAAAATTGTAAGGATCAACGTCCATGTAGTCCACTAGAGAGGGGGTGGTGCTGAGGAAGGGATAACATCCCATCAAAGAATTTATTGGTCGATGATTACTATACGACCGCCTGAGTCATGCAATATTTTGAGAATTAAGTGGTAGCAACAGACCTGATGACCACATTGCAAAAGGTACATCCATGAGTAATTGAGTGGGGCTTTTGCCGTGAAGGATAATTATGGGCCTCATAACAGTTGAAATGGTTGATGGGGATTATGCATGGAAGTAGCCTGTGTGTTTATAAGTAGTATAAATGGTGAATATGGCTTACACGTAAATGTAGATCGGGTGCTGATATGGAGAAGAGAAGGAGAAAGGGGCTTATGTATTCTTTTTTATCGAGTTCTGATAATGAGAATCAAAGGTTAATGGAAATTATGTGTGGTTACTTCTCGTGATGTCATTCACATTTCTGGTCTCAATGCAATCGATTGTTCATTATAAGAGTTATGGATTTAGTTTAATGTCATGTGAATGGATGAGGTGTCTAGGACTTATTCAATAATCATCACATTTTGTCGTCCTCAAGTTAGGTCTTGAGGGAATCTCAATGTGATGATTGGATGAGGGAAGATGGTTTGGTGATTTTACCATAAGAGAAGGCCCATAGTGGTTGTTTTTTATTTTTCACATTCTGAGGCATCTTATTCTTGGGGAATAAATAATTATATTCTTAAATGATACGGTATTATAGAGTATAAAGTCATGTACTGAGGAATTTTGGAATCATATTCATGGAACATAATGAATCTCTTATTAGGAAGAGGATTCAACCAATGTTTTTTATTATGTCATATAGTTTAAATTCATTCGGTGAGGACTATTATGATAAAGGATCATAAAAAGGGATGGTGTGGGACATACATATGTGTGAACCATTCTGGTGGATCTTTTCATAAGAGTCCGATGATAGGGTTCAGATGACTTACTTGAGGAATGGTTTGACTCAAGGTACTCTGGAATTGATTATGAGAATCTCAAATCATTATATGGGAAACAGAATAAGGGGAATATTTCATCTCAAATAGTTTCATGGATTGAGGATGAGTATCTCAAATCATGGTATTACATAGGTGGTAGGATATATATAAGGGGATAAGGTAAAATATCGGTGACCGACCCAAAAGGTTCATAGCACGACTCTCTATTTCAATGGGGGTCTGTGACGGTAACTATGGGACTAGTTTGAATGGTCTAGGTCAGGGTAAGAAAGTGATCCTGAGTAAGAGTGTGGGGGTACATTCCCCATGGTATGGACCAGCAGGCGTAGGCTTTGACACTATTTCATTTAAGATGGGCTATTCATAGGTTGTGTTTTACATACGACTATACTATGCGGCACTGGTGTACACAAGAATGTAAATAATGGCACTGTTGCGTGCAAGATTGAAGTTTTTCATGTAAGATTTGATGTTTGGTGCAACATAATTTAATCATGTGCGAAATAGGAAATCTTATGTTCACATGACTTACAATGAAAATATGCCTAGAAAGGATCAATCATGATCACACATAGTGGGTCTCATTCATCTGTGCATGGGAAAAAGAGTCGGTCATTGGTGCATCAGAGCGATGGTTGACCTCTGAAGACCTTTCTCGAGGGGCGGGGGTGCACTTATATTTATAAGAGAAACCATGAGGAGAGGTATGTAAGATTCTAAGTGTGGAAGAGATATTTTGGGCCACATACAGAATGTGTGTGTGAAAAAGGGTGTTGAGGTTTCATTAGGTGTATATGATTCTTGTGTGCATGTCCAAAACCTGAGCGCACATTCCGTAGCCATTTTACCAGGACTTCGAAAAACATTCCTAACATAAGATTTATTGGGTGCGTAAGAATCTTGCATGTGGATGTTGATCTTGCACGTACATCTCAAAATATGCGTGCACCATACATTGAAATTTTTCACGGGGATGGGGTGGAAGATGTCAACAAATTGGGAGCATAAATGTTTTGTACGATGGTATGCACACATAGTTCTCTTATTGCATTCTTTATTCCACTATTTTGTACAAAACGTCAATTCATGCATAAAAAACAACAATTCATTCATGAAAACATATACTTTTCCTCAAAATCACTATTGCTGTCAATTTTCCACCGCCAAAATTCCAACCAATATAACTTCTGAACCGTTACTCAATTCATGCTTTATGACATGTCAAGTCGAAGCCTTAAAAACAAGTTGTGATTTGAGATCGTGTTTGTAGAAATTTGGTGAAGTATAGGGACACTTTTTCTGGTTCCAACATTTATTAATGATATTTTGTAACTATAAATGATATTATAATGAATTTGGATACATGCTATGATGAAGAATCATTAAATAAATGTTTATTATGATCAATTTTGATTAATTTTTGGAGGGTTTTAAATCACACCGAAATCATTTTGTTTTATCATTCAGTATTGTGGGTGTAATTAATTTTCCCTACATAAATAGGTTTTCAACATATATATCATAACATTTTTCAAACATTATAATGTTTTTATCAAAACTGTTGATTTATTTGAAGGAAAATTAACATGCATCACCCATAATGCCAGTAAATTGATACATTGTGGGTGAGGATTTAATTTTTTAAGTAATATATAGGGGAGGATTTTAATAATGATATTCCATTAAATTGATATATTTATAGTATATCAAACATAGTTGATTAATCATGCAATTTAAATAATAAATGGTGACACGAATATTCTAATAGAAATGAAATTGAAATGAAATTAAAAGAATAAGGAAATTAATTTTACCTCATGGATTTTTCCTCCTTGGGAACCTCCAAAGGGAATAGAGAGGCTCAGATCTCGTGGAAGTGGGATAGGGTTTCTGGAGATATTTGGGTTGAATTGGGACAAGGTTAAAAGCATGAGAGTTGTGAGGAAAATTGGTTGTGAGGGGTGGTATTTACAATGGAGGATAAGGGTATTTCGAATTATTTTAATCATTAGTTTAGTATAGCACATCAAGATTATGAATTGTTTGAGAATTATTTCTAAATATATTAAAATAATTAAGGAGAGTTTGGTATTTTTGGATTACATAAGCCTTACATCTTCTATTAATCCATATTTCATGTATTTAAATTTTTTTTATCTTATCGTATTTTACAATTTATAAAAAAATCATGTATTTTAGAAAAATCCAAATAACTCACCCAAACAATTTTTCAATATGTATAATTAAAAAATGAACTACATTATAAGTTGAATGGTTTTGATATTTTGTAAATTTATTTTTTACTTAAAATAATTATTTACTTATAAAATAATGATTTTCTAATTATAACATATTTTGTAACACATTGAATAATTACCTAAGGGCTACTATAATTATCATAAAATTATATGACAAAATATTAATTTTGTATGAAAAAATTTTATGATAATAATTTTTTTGTTAATTTATTAAAATAATCATACAATTTTCATTAATTATTTATAACTTATAGAAATTCAAAAAATTAATTTAAAAAAATATTTACATTTAATATTAGATTGTTATACTAAAATTTTATTTATATGATTCCTAAATTTTCATTATACATTCATATAAAAGGTTACTATTCATTTTTCTTGTTTATGATTCATAAAGATTATATTACTAATCATAAGGTCAACTTACCATTTCTTTAGTATAATTATTTATATTCTAGAAATAATAATTATTTCATTAATAATTTATTTCTAATGATTTCATTACGGTATGTTAGTGATTTAATATGATTTATACACTATGATATTACTATATGAATGGAGGAATTCCATTGATAATTGTTTGGGTCATTAATTTTTCCCCCCTTCTGAAATTTCACCCTAAAATTTTCATTTTACATAAACATGTGACGGTACTTCTCCTTCATTCACTCTTCTGATTCCCAAGATTATTATTCATACTTAACGTTACTCTAAAAAACATTGACAATGGGGGTTTTCTTGTTGTGTATAAATGTATATCTTCAGTCCATAGTTTTTATTGGATGCTCATCATATGATAGAGAATTATTCCATTGTACCATCTCTTAGTTTAGTATATGTGAGGAATCTGGTATGTTCTTCCTCTGAAGTGACATGTGAAACACATCATAATCATTATCCAAACTTAGTGGAAGTGAAATCTGATAGTCCAGAGCTTCTTTCTAATCTAATAAATCAAAGGGTCCAATGTACCATAGACATAATATCACTTTCTTTCTAAACCACATGGAAATATTCATTGCTGATATTTTAAAGTATACATCATCAACAATGTCCATCTCCATGTCCATTTTATTATTTTCAAAATAGATCTTTTGTTGACCCAGAGTTGTTTTGATATGTTTCTAGATGGTATTAACCATATATGTAATCTCTTGAAAAATATAAGTTTCATGTAACTTTCATTCACCATCTTCATCCCAATAAGTTGTATTTTTACATCTATTTCCATACAATTATTCAAATGGAGCCACCTGAAAACTCAAGTGCAAGATATATTTATATGAGAACATAACCAATTAAAGATGATTATCCCAACCACCTTTGAATTATAAAGTGAAAAATCCTTTCATATCATCTAGAATCTAAATATTCTCATCATATATGAATTTTTTTGGTAATAGGCCATGATAGAATTTATTTCAATACCCAAAGCATATAGACGATCCCTACTTATTTAATATTTTAACTAGGGATCATGATCAGAGACAACTGAGAGTGCAACCACAAGTAGTATCCTCACAACATTCACATATATCCTGACATATCTTTGCATGTGAGATATATTCCTAAATAGCGAACAAGTGTGATATCATGGTGGGTCGATCCACTACATCCCATATCACATTATTTCGTTTGGATGTCTTCGGGTCAACCATGAAAAAGTCTATAGTGACATTCTCCCATTTCCACATGGTTATAGAAAATTTATGCATCATCCCTTTGGACTAATGATGCTTGAATTTAACTTCATTTCATATCAAGCATCTTGTGATTTACTCAGCAATATCCCTCTTCACGATGTCCCATGAATAGTGTTGTTATAGATCATGGTACATCATGGAAATCTTGTGATGGATATAGAAATACAATATTTAGGAATTATCTAAAATATCCTTCTATTTCCCAGTTGATGAAGGTAAAAAAATCGTCATTCCAAAATAAATGACATCATCATCATAGATATGGAACTCTTGCTGCTTTATTTTATTTTCTGTATTCACATACATTTTTAATTTTTGATCATCCCTTATGCCTCTATAATTTAATCTTGGATAGATGTATGGAATATAATTTGTCATGGTAGGATGTACTCCCTTCATATATGATATATATATATATATATTATTTTTATATCAATGATGATGGAGTATTTTTCAATCCCTCTTAGGGATATAGTAATACATTCTTTTAAACATAGAGCAACAAATTCCTTATTCTTCTCTCTAGGAAGATAGTGAAATGAGAAATCATAGTCATTGAGTATCTCTCACCATCTCATTTAACTAATCATGATCTCATTTTTGGTGAAAATATGCTTTTGGAACTTTTGATCGGTATATATGTCTCACTTATCACCATTGAGGTGGTGCCCCGGATTTTCAAGGAAAAATCACATCTATTAGATATGTATCATGCATAAAGTTGTTCTTCTCATGTATCATTAACTTCCATAAGGCGTAGACTATCACATTATAATTTTTCATGAGTACACAACTGAATCGTTTCATTGAATCATTACTATATATCACATTATTGTCTACAATTTTATGTAATGTCAGTTGATGTGTTGTGATAAGTATTCTCTTTATCTCATTGAAGCATTCCTCACAATGTTTTTCTGAGACATAAATTACCCATTTTGTCACTAACATAGTTAGTGGGATAGGAAATATTGATTAATTTCCCACAAAATGTCTGCAATACCCTACTTATGCATGAAAACATCAAATTTATGTTACACTAGAGGGTAGGAGTTATTCCTCATTTTCCTTTTTTAAGGGTCCATAGGATTACCCTCACTTATGATCACATGTTCTAGGAATGTGACATGATTCATCCAGAATAAAAACAATAAAAATGTGGAATACAACTTATCCTTCCATAAGTATGAATGAAAAATCCTTATATGATTTTCTTGTTCCTACTTTATATAAGAGTAGATAATAATATCATCTATAATCATTGTGATTTTTTTTAGGTAATGTCTAAATACACAGTTCATAATATACATGATGATTTAAGTGGAATCATTATGTCCAATCGGATTCACCGTAAAAATAATGGTTCACTTGACTTGTGTGGAAGACATTCTAATGAATATCTTCCCCATTCACCGTTAGTTGATGATATCCACAATAATGTTCAACCTTTTAGAAGTATTGAGCTCCTCATAGATGATCCAAAAAGTCAATAATACTTGGAATATGATACATGTTATTCATAGTGATCTTGTTGACTTACCAATAATCGATAAATATCGGAATTGATCCATCCTTCTTGAAAAAGTGCCCTAACTAACCCTGAGGTGTTATAGTAGGGTGTATAAACCATTTTTTAAAATACTCTTACACCCTAATTATTTAACTCCTCTAGTTCGATAGGAGTGATCCTACATAGACACAATGAGATAGCTATAGCTCTGAGTATGAGTTATATTGAGTACTCTACCTCATGATCCAGGGATGACTGGGTAATTCTTATGGAATTAAAATATTATATTCCATCTGAATGGGAATTTCCCCAAGGTTGATATCATCATCTGACACAAAAATTTGGGTGAGGTATGCTTCTTCATAGGGAATCAATACCCACACAATTGACTTACTTTCCAAATTATATTCATGATCTTCCTTAAACATGTAGAGGATCATGGGATGGTTCATAATAAGAAAAGATATTTCTTTTTCAAGACAATTAATGAGTTCTCGATATAAAAAGAACCAATCCATCCCTAGAATAGATTCAAATTCCACCAACATAAGTATCATGATATTTTCTTGAAAAATAATCCCACATACACCAAAAAGAGAAGATTCCCACCCGTGGGTTTCAATGACTTAACAACATTGTGTTTTTATAGATATTTGAGCTTCAATTTTCAGGGCTTCGATTCAATGTTTATAAAAAACAAGATATAAATGAATGAGGAGACCTAGAATCTAATAAGGTAATTAACACAATTGAGTGAATAAAAATGTACCTTGGAAGTCATAATTTTCTTTCTCCACTTTCGTGGTAGTGATATAATATTCCTTTCATTTATCCATTGGATTTTGTGGTTGATAACATTGTTTACCCTCAAGGAAATGAGGTTTTTTCCACTAGATTTTATAGTTCCCATTCTCCCTAATATTTTATAATTAGACCATGGATGGTGTTCCATTTTTTTCTTCCACAGTATCCTTCTTCCTCCTTTATTTTATACATTCATGTTCTTGGTTGCCTTATCTCCCTCACTTGAATCATTTATTCATCCCTTTTAGGTAGATTTAATGAGGCATCTTACGACATTTTTGAAATGTGGGAGGTCGATTATTCATTCAACCTTTATCATTATATCCTCCAACAAAAAACTACAGCTTTTGTTTCATATCCCAAAATCTGTGGGATAATTTTCCAAAATCCATCTCCCCATTTAGAGAACCTCGAATAAATTATTCATAACTCTCATAGTAGGGAATTGTTAGAGCCTTTCGGTGGGTTTTTTAAACCACTGCAGAATATAAAAATCTTCGAATAATTTTTTATTATAAAACTACAAGCATACCTTACAGGCCTTGTGATTTTTTCTTCATAGTTCATGAAATATTATCCTTTATTTTTCTACAACTATATGAATTCTACCTCATTATTTTTATTTAGATTTAACGAGAAATACTTGTTATGAAACATTATCCTAATGTTATCTCACTCCACCTAATTAATTTACTCAGTCGGATTTTTTTATTAATCAAGGTGGAAAGTCAGTTTCCCTCTCTATCTAGATGTTAAACGGAAAGACAGACCATCGATTCCTTAAAAAAGTAAAGTACCAAAAGAATATTATATATTGAGTATACCTATTGTTTTGAAACTAGTGGATCATAAGTTACACTAAACCATAGTGGTTTTTGGTGTATAAAACAATCGATAGCCAATTGTTAACTCTTAGGTGAAGGCAGATGTTACACATTATTCATGTTATTATTCATATCCTGAGATATATGGGTAATAATTTAAATGATATTTTGAAATCAACCTCCTGAGGAACTAGGGATGTGATTTAGGAAATCATTTCATTGTCCCTTAAATGGGTACCATTATTAGTTTCTCTTGGTTTCCACCATTTTTTTAAAAAAAAATGGTCAAAATACAAATTTCAAGAAGACATGAATAATTAATTTATTCCTTTGTGTAATTAAATCTAAAGGAATATCTTGTGGGATACCTACATATAGAATTTACTACAATTAATATTATTGGGTTCTTACTTATGCTTATTTTTAATCTAAGGTTCGTCATAAAGTTTCTCCATAAATATTGACAAATTAAGAAAACTGTTCTGTGATACAAAATATAGAGACCCCCTTTTTCAATAAAAATACTATTAAATCATTTCAATGATGATAAATATTATATAATTATAGGACTATGATCTAATGGTTTACTGTCTTTGTAAAATAAGGAACATACATAACATTTTTAAAAAATTAAATTTTTTTAACTGCATCATCTCAAGCTTCGTTGAGGTATTCAAATTATCATTAGTAGACGTAATCACTTCAGGATATACATAACAAATTGGTGAACTGAAATCATAATATGAGGATATATAATAATAAAAAAAATAATAGGAGGTGTGTATAAGAATTTTATTCGTAACGTAGTCGTAAGATTATAATCATGGGAGGGGGTATTCGGAAAGTCATGGAATGTGGAGACATATAAAAATTAAACATCATGTATTAAACACCATGTCTTAATTTTCAGCTACCACATTTTGATGAGCACAAATCTAGATAAATTTTCCTTTATATTTCAATTATCTCATGAGATAAATCATATTATCCAATTCATTGGAGCCCCATATAATTACGTGCACACCTGTGACAACATAACATTAACATTATCATGCATGCCACATAGAATATATATCAATATTGGACATAAAATAACAAATGTAAAATAATGTGTTTGATATGATAATAAATTCATTCATAAAAAATGGGTTTCCATATGGAATAGGGAATAACATACTTGATTAAACAATCATCAACCTTGAGTGAATACAAAACAATCTTGAGATATAAAGGTTGTGTTTTTTGGAAATAAGATTTCTTTTGGAAAGAATTATATTTGTCATACACTCAAATTTGAAACATTTATATCCCAAAAAATAGAAAAATATGGATTAATAAATGACATTTCGGTAATATAAATACTAAACATTAGGTTAATGTTGAAAAACCTAAAGAAAGAGAGTTGGGTTAGAAAATTCTCATTCCTTGTGTCTTAAAGCATCGTTCGGGTTAATATCTAGTTTAATCACATTAGATTCATTAGTTGGAAAATTATAAACCTTTTATACATTAATTTAACTCATTATAATTTAATTATTTTCATTAATGTCCGTTAATATGTGGTTTATCATTTAATTTCATCATTTGGGGGCATTCTTTTTCATTGTTTTCATGATTGGTTTTCCTGTATACATGAATGGATGTTCATGTAAAATGTGCAAAAATATCCCGAATTGCTATTATATTTTATTAATGAAATTTAAAATTTTATTTTATCTTATAATGAATTTTGTTATTTATTATGAGGCTAAAAGATTAGATAAAAGTAAATGATGATCGTTTTAGGTTAATTTTTATGGTTCTTCATCTACTAAAAACATATTTTTTTATCATTTAGTATTATGTGTATAAGTAAGTTTAAGAAAATAAATAGGGATTTTACATACACTTAATAATTTATTTACACAATTATAATGGTTTTATTTAAATTTTTGCAGAATTTAAGGGAAATGAATGTGCATTACCCACACTATCGGTATATTTACACATCAAGGGTGAAGACAACATTTTCAGAATAAAATATTGAGGGAGGTGTTTGATGTTGTACCATACATTAACATGATATGATAATAGTATATAAAACACACTATTGTTATTAGGAAATTTTGATAAGATATGATGATAAGAAGATAATAATAGAAATGAAATTGAAATGAAATTAAAAGAAAAAGGAAATGAATTTGATTCTAGATTAATCCTCCAAGAGAAGGTCATTGGTGAATGATTTTGGACTTTTGGTGAAACCAATAGCTATTTGAAGAGGGAAAATGGATTTGGGAGAGTTATGGGATGTATTTTTACAAGGCTCAACGCATGATAGGTTTGAGTAACAGAGATAGTTAGTGTTGGTGATTATAGTGGATGAGAGTGGATTTTTTTAATTATTTTAATCATTAGATTAATATTTTTGATCAATGAAATGAATAATTTGAGAATTATATCTACATTTATTAAAATAATGAATAATATTTTTATACTTTGTGAATATAATTTCCATACATCATCTATCACTCAATAATTTATATATTTAACTTTCTATTGTAAATTATTGTTTTTTAATATTCATAGTCAATTCATTTATTTTAAAAAATTTAAAAATATAATACAAACAATTTTTTAAACATGTATATTTCAAAAAATGGTCACCATTTTTTCAAAATAATTTTCTATATATGAGTATTCTAATATTTAATTAAAGCATTCATTTATTTATAAAATAAATATTTTAATAATATAAATTATTTTATAATGCAAATAAATGTTACTTAATATCTCAAAGAAATTATATTAAAATTTAAAGATATCAACATATTATATAATGAAAATAAATTCTCTGTTAAATTACTAAATTAATAAAAAAAACTTAATTAAATAGTTATGAATATTAAAAATGGAAACACCTAGTTAATAAATATTAAAAAATCAATTTACATATACTATGATATAATTATACCATACGTTCATTTTTAAGATGTCTAACTTTTATTTATACTACATTGGGTGAGGTTTCTATTGATTTGTCAGTTTAATATTAATAAGGATCATAATACTATTCCATAGGTAATGTTACTATTTAATCAGTATAGGTTCCTTGACATCTAGAAATACATCTTATTTAATTAATTAATTATTTATATCGATTTTATTATGTTCTCATTGTGATTTTATGTGATTTATAATATATTAAATTACTTTAAGAAAGGATAAATTCACTTTCGAAAATATTGGGTCATTACATTCTTCGTCCATTTAAAATTTTTTCCCTTGAAATTTCATTTTATGTAAATAGGTTAGGGTACTTAATCTTTATTTGCTACTAAGGTAACCAAGTTTCATCATCATACTTATTTTCCTACATGGTACTTTATCTTGTTGGGTTGTCTTGTTGTGAATAACTGTATCTCTCTATTCCAAAATTTATAATGGATTCTCCTCGTATGAGAAATCATCATCTAGTTGTACCACCTCTATTTTTAATACATATGGGATATCTGGTATATACTTCCTCGGGAGTAATACTTGAACAATGTTCTGAATATTAAACAAACTTGGCCGACGTTCATGTTGATAGGCCACCACTCCAATGTGATCAAGGATCTCAAATGGGCCTATGTACCTTGGTCTTAGCTTCCGGTTATTTCCAAACCACCTGACACTATTCCATTGTGATATTCAAAGGAATAATTTATCTAAAATTTTGAACTCCAAATTCCTTAGATTGTTGTCCAAATAGATCCTTTGCTGACTATAGGAACCATTGATATGTTGTTGGATGAAATTATCATTCACTATCATCTCTTTAACTAGATAATTTCAACGCAGCATTATATCACCAAATAAATTCCATGAGGTTGGAGTTCTACATATCCTTACATATAATGATTCATATGGATACATCTAATCACTCAAGTGGATGCTATTGTTGTATGAGAACTCTACCAATGTGAAATTTTTATCTCATCCACCATTGAATTCTAAAGAGTAGAATCTTATTATATATTCGATCATCTAAAATGTTCTTTCAGATTGGTCATCAGTTTGTGAGGGGTAAGCCAGGCTGAAATATTATTCATTACACAATGAATTTTGAAGGATCCTCTTTCATTTAGATGGGATAATGGTATCATGATTAGAGACAATCGATATTTGAGTGTCATGCAGTCTCATCACTTCTTTCACATATATCATTGCATGTTTTTCAAGAGTGATGTGTCATGAATTGTGATAAAGTGGGTAGCCTTTGTGAGTTAGTCCCCAAAATCCAATGTCACATTCTTTATTTTGGATATCTTCATAAGTCTCGTGATAAATTCCATAGTGACATTTTCCCATTTCTCCATGGTTATAGACAATAGTTGTGTCATCCATTTGGAATTATATAACTCAGCATTAACATTATGATCTATAAATAACATTTAGATATAACCACCAACTTTCTCCTTTATATTGCGTGACCAGACGTGTTCTTAGAGATCATGGTACATATTGGTACTCCGGGTATGGATATAGAATGTTGAATTGTGTGATTTATCAAATAGATCCTCTTTATACTAGGTTATAAAGGAAAAATATTCTTGATTTCAATTAAATAAAAAAATCATCATTGATATGGACACCTTTTTACTTCCCACCCATACTGCATTCAGGTTCTTTTTTAACACGAGATTATCCCTTTGTGCATACCTAATCATCTCTTTGATATATGTCTGTGAAATAATCTGGGAATGTTATGATGTATTGAATACTATGATGATTTCAAAATCAATCCTTTTCATATTGATGAAGATGGGGCCTTTCTAAATCCATAACATGGATAAAGTAGTAGGTTCTTTTATTCTTAGAGAATCATCAACCATGTTCACCTTACTGGGATGAAAGTGAATAGAGAAATAATATTCTTTGATTTTATTATAATATCCCATTTGACCCATGTTGAGTAGCTTTTGTGTGAATATATACTTTAGGCCCTTTTGATTGGTATAAATGTGACACTTCACACCATAGAGTTAGTAATACTTGATTTTCAAGGTTCAAATACGAGATTAAAGCTCTTGATCATGATTTAGGTAGTTATATTCTTGGATCATCAACTTATGTGAGGAATATATTATCATGTTATCATTTTCCATGAGTACACAACCCAAAAAGTTTCTTTAAAGCATAATTTTATTTAACCAAAACTTCTCAACATTTTAATAATTTGATTACATGTGTAGTGATAAGAATTTTATTTATCTCCCTAATTATTTCCCCAAATTCATCAATCCTGACACACAATACCCCTTCTTTGTTAAAATATATAGTGGCCTATACCATCATGAAAAATTCCCCCCAAAACATCAGTAGTACACTAATAATACAAGAAAACATTGGATTTATGTGACACTAGAGGGTCTCGACCAATCATGAATTCCCTTTTTTTTAGTGTCCATGGAAATACCCTCACATGTGGTCACATGTCCCATGAATATGTAATTATTTAACAAAAATCCACACTCGATGAAATTGGGTTACAACTTCTCGATTCTTCATATAGAAAACACAATCCTTATATGTTATTAATGTTCCTCCTTTATATTTGAGTATTTGAGAATATCATCAATAAACACTACCACAATGTTGTTGAGGTAAGCTCTAAATACAATATTCAAAATGTATATAATGATTGTAAGGGAATTTGTACATCTGAAGATAATCACTCGAAACAAATAGTTCCCATACCATGTTTGGAATGAAATCTTCTGAATATATTCCATTATCATGTCTAGTTTTTAATATCCAAATTGGAGATCCACCTTTGAGATGTAATGAGCTGTTAATAGCTGATCAAACAAGTCATAAATCCTTGGAAGAGGATACAAGTTTTTTATTATGATCGAGTTGAGTTCCCATCAATCGATACACAGACACATTGATCCATCATTCTTCATGACAAAGAGAAGTGGCACACCCTAAGGTGGTACACTAGGTCACGTGAACCCTTTTTCCAAATTCACTTTATGGTTTTTCTGTAACTCATCCAGTTTAATAGGATAAATCCAATAAGTACACTTTGAGATAGTATAATCTTTTGGTATATATTATATTGAGTTCTTGACCACAACATCAAAGGTATGTTGGAGTAACTCTTTATGAAATACATCTGTGTATTCCCTCATAATGGGATTTTCTAATAGGTAGATACCTTCCATTGACCAACTATTTGAGTGAGGTAAGACTCATAAGAGGGAATTAAGAACCATAGTGTTAAAGGTTTTTCCAATGGAAATTCATGATCTTCCTTGAATTTTTATATGTGCATGGGATGGATCAAAATATGAAGAGATATTTCCATTCCATGTTTGTTTATATCTTCTCAATATATTGGGAGCCAATCGATCCATTGAGTAGCATCGAGTTCAAACATGGGAAGTATCCTAATATTTTCATGAAGAATATCCCATCATATTGAAATTGGAAAAGAGTCCAACACTATGTTTGAAATTATTTAACCACATGGTTTTTTATAGATACCTATACTTCAAGGTTTCGGGGCATTGATTCATTAGTTTTAGACAACTATAAAGATATAAAATAATGTTTAGAACTAGAATCAATTAAGTCCTTTTCCATTATTTATTAATTAAGATGTGTACCTTGAATTACATAATTTTCGTGACCCCCTTCATAAATAGTAATAGCATGTGCGTTAACATTCTCTTATTTATTTTGTGACTACTCACACTAATCAGCATCGAGGACCCGAGATTTAGTGCACTAGATTTCATTGTTCCCTTGATCCTTAATATTATTGCCTTATGGCATGGGTGGTGCTCTCCTTTCATCAACAAAATTATCTTTTTTCCTCATTTATTTTTGATATTCATGTCTTTTGGGAGATTCTATAATACACTTGATTCATTTCCCAAGCCCATTAAGGTAGTTCCCAGGATGTCCCTCCATACAATTTTGACATGTGGGTGGTTGAGTTTTCATTTGGCCATTCTCATTGGATCATTGTGCTTGAAACTCCATCATTATTTTCATATCAGAATAGCCCGACAAACATTCTACAAACTCCATCTCCATTTCGAGAGAACATTATACAAATTCTTTATAACTCCCAAAATCGAAAATTTCTAGGGACATTATATGTTGTGTTTTTAAACCACTAAAGAATATATCAATTATTCTATCATTATTTGATGACGAAACCTAAAGCATACCATGAAGGCCTTGTTATCATTTCTTCATTGGTAGTGATAGATTATCCATCATTTTGCTTCATTTATATGAATTATACCTCCCTATTTGTACAAAGAGTTAGCATAAAATAATTTTGAAGAATCAGTATCATAATGTCCTCCAACACCATATCATAAATTTCACCAGTCGGCTTGGGTTTCCTAATCATGGACCATCATTTGTCTGCCTCTCAAACTAGAAGATACATAAAAAAAGTCATGTTCTCTGTCTCAGAAAAGTGAACTTAAAAAATAACTTCTCTATTGTGTTAACTCATTGTTCTATGACTGATGGATCAAAAGATCCATGGAACATCAGTGCTCGTTGGAATATAATAAACTTCATAAAGTGTTTTTCCATCTTAAGTGAAGGTCGGCATTTCACATTTTTTAGGTTATATCTTATTAAAAAATATTGGTGGGTAATCATCGCTATGAATTTTTTTCCTACACCTCCCAAGGCATAAGGGGAGTCTTTCAGGAAATCACTTCATTATCCCTCATATGGTTTTTCGCCTCCTTTATCATAGATCCACCATTTTCTAAAACCTAAATGGTTAGAACAAAACATATGTGGACAAGTCATTAATAAATAATTTATTCCATTGTGAAATTAAATCTAAAGGAATATCCTGTAGGATCCCTAGGATTATAATTTTCTAAAACAAATTTTATTGGGTGCTTACATATACATAGTCTCAAACTAAGCGTTTTTACTAAGGTTCTTTAATAAAAATTCCAAAATGGACAAAAAATTTCTAAGATACATACTATAGATACCCCAATTTCTTATAAATTATTATTAAATCATTTTAATGGTGAACAAAATTAAATAATTACATGACCAAGATGGAAATGATTAGTAACATAGTAATATTATGACCATACAAAAAATTTACAAAATATAACATTATCGTTTATTTAATTCCTTCTTCTACATATTCTTATATGTCTTTACATTCTCCTTAGTTTATGTAATCACCTGAGGGTATACATCAAAATGGGAAAGATAAAATCCTAGTATGTGTATAGAAATGATAAGGAAACAATATAACATGGGGTGATAATAATCATTATCATCATAATATAGGCTCAATATCATAATCATAGAGGAAGATTAATGAAATGGTAATGAATGTGGCATAAAATAAAAATGAAACATCATTTCTCAGTGGTAAAATACCCCACATAGTCATGAAAAAATATAACATCATTTTCACACATATTTCAATTTCTTCATAAGAAACATCACACTAACGTATTCATTATATCCCTATATAATTCAGAGTCCACCCATCACATAATAAAATATAAATTTTCATGCATGACACATAGAATGTATATCAGTCATGGGAAAAAAATAAACCATGTAAAGAATTGGGTATCATTTCATAAATCATTAATTTATAAACAATTCATCCCCAAATTAAATATGTAATAACATACTTGATATAATAATCATAAAACTTTAGTTAAGAAGAATCTATCTTAAGAGAAAAATATGTGTTTTTTATTAAGAAAAGTTATTATGAAACTGTTTTTGTCATAATCTAAAGTAGAAAACTATTTTCTCCCATAAAGGTAAAATAATTATTATGGAATATAAAAACTGAAAATGGTGAGAACAAGGAACACCCAAATAAAGAGAGTTGGGATCGAGGATACACCTAACCTTGTGTCTCAAAGATTCTATCACATTAATAGAGTATATAATCACATTATATCGATTAATTTAAAATAAATAAAACTTTATTGAGGTATTTTATTCATTATGGTTTTATTAGGTTAATTTGAGAACTTTTAGACGTGTTATACATTTCAATTTCATCATACAAGAGCATTTGTTTTCATGGTTTTCATAATAGGTGTGCCAGTATACATGTATGTATTTTTGACTAAAATGAGGATAAATATCCAGAATTGTTAGTACATGATATTAATGAATTTATAGAAAATTAAATGATCATATAATGTTTCTGTTTATATGTTATCAGGATGAATTGTTAAATAAATTTTAATGATGTTTGTTTTAGGTTAATTTTAGCGGTTTTATGATCACAACAAACTTGTTTGGTTTTATCCATTAGTATTATATGTGTATGTAAGATTCATAGCATAAAAAGTGTTTTAAAATAAAATGTATATCCTGTTTAAACTATTAAGATGGTTTTATTATCTCACATGAAGAAATTAATGGAATATTGAAGTCCATCTCCCATGATTTGGGTAAATTGATACATCACATATCATGATATCATTTGTAGAATAAAATACTGAGAGGGAGTAGATTATTGATGAATCTACTATTAACATGATATAATCTATGTATATCAAAAATAGAGGAGTTATCATGAAATTTGGATAAGATAATGTTCTCATAAGAGAAGTATATAAATGAAATTGAAAAAAAATAAATGAAAATGGAAGAGGATTTTACCTATTGGATTTATCCTCATTGTGAACCTCCTTAGGGAATGGTTTTGACCTTTTGGTGAGAAAAATATTTCCTATATGTGGGAGGGGATTGGGGAGAGTTTCATGACGAATTTTTACAATGATCATTGTATTATTTGTTTTGATGAAAATATGTGGTGAGGGGTCGTATTTAGAGTGGAGGAGAAGAGTGTTCTATCATTATTTTAATCATTAGTTTATTATTTAAGAAAATAATATGAATTATTTTTGAACTATCTCTTCATATATTAAAATATTTAAGGATAGTTCTTGATTTTGGGGTTACAATAGTATTAAATTGTAAATGAATCCATAAAATTGTGTATTTTTCATTTATTGTAAATTACCTTTTTTTACTATTCATAAAAAATTCAACTGTTTTATAAAAAACAAAAAAACTTATCCAATTTTTTTTCGATGTGTCGAATTCAAAATTGAAATCAATTTTGTGAAAATAATTTTTTAACCACGAATAATTTTTTAATGAGAATCATCATTTACTTTTAAAATGAATATTTTCGAATTATAACTCATTTTATAAAACATAAATAAATTCAATAATTTCTCATAAAATTAGCTTAAATTAATATTACAAAAAATATTAATTTTTTGACCCATTTTATTAAATTAATATTTCATTTAAATTCTTAAATTAAAATTGAAATTTAAATTGAATATTAGTGACTTACCAAAATACCAACACATCATTAATAATTTTTAAAACTATTTTTTACGTAGACTATGATACTATTATACCATTCATTCTTTCATAAGATTCCTAAATTTTAATTATAATTTTTTAGGTTAGGTTACTATTCAATGGCTAGTTTACTACTCTTAAGGGTTATGTTACTCTTCCTATGGTGATGTTACTATTTCATTAGTATAAGACCCTTAACTTCTTGATATATTTGTTATTTCACTAATTATATGATTATAAAGCTGTTATTATGGTCTCTATGTGATTAGATGTGATTTAAACTATACAGATTTACTATATGAAGGAATAAAATCCATTGATAGATGTTTGGGTCATTTCAAGGTGGATTCACTCTCTACATCAATTTGATAGAACAAGAAGGATTTACTTTTAAATTAATAATATTTTCTTTAAATTGATTATGTTTGTGAAGTGAGAAAATTTATTCAGACCCATATAGTGTGGATTTATAGATTTTATTGAAATGGTGATTATTGTGCAATGTTATTTGTCTAAGTGTTTAAAATATTTTATCTCAAATTGGTAGATTGTTTTGTGGAAAACTATTTGAGAAAAGGTTTTCAACAAAATTTGGGTCTTATTGAAATGTTTTAATGGATGTGGCATATTTTCGTTTTCAATAATGTGATATTATTTGAATGGTTTTGGCATGATTATTGACAAAATTTGGTTTATATGATGTGGTAATTGCTGGTTGACATGGGGTTGTGATTTAGAAATTTTTATTTGGAAGGATTTTTTGCATATGTGGTTATGTGAGAGTTGAATGGGAAGGATCATGGTCGTGAAGTACCGCCATCAATTGGTTGTGAAGTATGACTATAAAAATACAGATGAGTTTGGGATGTGAAGCTCCACTGTAAATGAACATTGATCTCGTGTGGATGGATTATGGATATGGTTGTGTTATGTGTTTAGCCACAAAATATTGATTTTGTTTTTCCAATATGTGTTTGGAAATAGTTGATGATGTGTTTTGTTACATAATTTGGTAATGTGTGTAATTGGGAAAAATGGTTTTTTAAGGGAGTGTTTGTCGTGTTGGAAATTATTACCTTGTTAATGGGTTTAAATAATTTTTTTATATATATTGTGGAAACAAGTTTTATTCTACTGACATGTGTTGGAATGCCAATTTTGTAGAACCTAATAAGTATTATTTATCACTCACTTCTATTGAATGTGGTTGCTTTTAAAGATGTTGTATTCTAAGACCCATGTAAAGGTAAGGAATATCACTTCTTGAGGGGTGCATCATGGGGCTTGAGATATCTAGTGGTGCATGGAGAATCGAACATGGTGTGGTTTAGTGGAGTTATGTTTTAGCATCTTTGATTTTTATTGTCTTCTCTTCCACTTGGTACTCTGAATATGGATTACTGTAGTTTAGTTGTGTTTGTATTTTTTGGAAATGTTTATTGTTTAACATTCTTGTACATCATAATGTAGTGGTTTTGATTAAGGTATATTATCTTTATTATTTTCATTTCAAGGTAAACTCATTAATATAATGTTATTGCATCTCTAATAATTTATTATTAGCTTTTAGGGCCCTGTGAATATATTTATTGTAATAGTTGAATTCCATCAGCTTCTCAATCCAGTGAGAAGGGGTGGGACGTTACAAGTTGTATTAGTTTGCTTGGTCCTTGACATTCAAGTCATTGAATTTTTTATACTCATCGTGACATCATTTGAAATATTTGAGAGTTCATTTATTCCTTGTTTATTCCTCAATTTTGGATGGTAGAGAGTAGTATGTTTTTTAAAAATGAAATGTATATAATGAAAGGACGCAACTATCCATTTTTTTGAACATCATGTTACCAGGAAGTTTGGTACAAAAGTGTTTTGGAGACACTTATAGGTGTATAATCTCATTTTCAGAGGTGTAGCCAATGAGATCATCATATAATTCATGATAGATATGAATTCAATCTATAATTTCATATTTTTATTTTCATAATGATTTATGAGTTGTAAGAAGTGAATTTTTTTGAAATATTTGGAATTTTTTAAAAAATTTACGATTATAAAAAATTAATTGTTGTGGTATTATGAAAATGGATTGCTTGTGAAAACATAGTGTATTTCTAAAAAATGGTATAACATAGAAAAAGATAATTTTGGATATCATGGTTTTTATAGTTATAATTTGATATTGTTTAAAATTATAAGACATAACTTTCTAGGGATAGGGACATAGGGTGATTGATTTTTGTTGATAAAAATTAAATAGTTTGGGTGTTTTAGATAACAAATAGGGGATAATGTAGAAAATGTGGTTCCACTATACCCCTAGGTGGAATATAAGCTATTGAGAAGAATAATGAAATCTTTCCAAGATTTCAAAATTGTGAATTAACATGATGATCTAAGTCATGTGTATCTTATAGTTTAGTTTCAAAAGAAAAATCCACCAAATTTTTGAGGTGATTTATAATTGTAATGAGTGGATGTGTTGCTAAATAGGATGAATCGAATCATTGATTTACTGGGATTGTCAAAGGAGATATAATTTGACATAGAAACATACGTGTTGTCAGACGATGGACTTCAGTGGTGGTATTTTGGGGTCTGGGCAATAATGAACCATGGAATAACATTGGAGGGTAAAGAGGAATTTCATTACAAATACATTTCCCTCACAAATACAATATTTAGTGAGTTGTATATATTTTCATCCTGAAATAAGAGAACATTTCAATAACATAATATTCAATAGAATTCATGAATCTAGTCTGTTTTTCAATCTAATATGAACCTAGTGTGTCCTCGAAGGCTAAAATCCTTGAATCTGGATTGAGGTGAGATATTAATTAAAAAATATTGAAGATTTGAATAATTATTTAAACACAAATTGTGAATATATAAAAAGTGTATGAAATGGATATCATTGGGATATGATTGGAGGACGGATGTTCAAACCAATTGGAAACATAGTGAACTCTAATGTTGGTAGATAGTTAAAGAGGGGCACTTATTCCCACACTGGGACTGTGACTCAGAATCCGATTAGATCGTCATTGGGCGTTTCTTTCAAGTCTCATGAACCAGGTAAGATGATTCTAGCGTTGCTCTCTAACCCACATGAACCATAATTTCATTGAAAACCCTAATGAATGTCATAATTTCATGAAGATGGGGAATCTGTAGTGCTATTGTCCCAGTGCTCCAAGGTCTGGTATTCATGACCCTCTTTATGGGTCACAGACATCATATTCCATGATGGTATAGGTGTATTATCACACCACTCCTCCGTAGATCAGAATAATCAATGTCAATTCTAGGAACACCATGACTCCTCGACATGGGAAGTTTTATCATGGGAACAAAGATAAGATAGTGGCTAGTAAGCTATTGTTTTGAGATGGGTAGGTTGTGGTGGATGATTAGTCAGGATCATTCATGATGTAAGATATGATTTTTTAAATTATACCATTATTAAGGTATTTTTTAATATGGATGTGTCTCATATTTTTATTGCATCATGTGATGTTGGTTTTGTGAGTTTAGGTGTGTAAATGATGCCTTCTCACATAAAACATCAAACTCCTCTGGGTGAAAAAGAGTGTTGAGCCTTCCTAGATAGAGTATGTTGTTTAGTTGTGAATGGGGTTGATATGATGTGGGAATTATCAATGCTTGATATGGGTGTTTACAAAGTAATTATCGGTATGGATTGGTAGAAACTGTTAATGACCTAAATTTACGATTATGACAAAATGGTGAGTTTCATGATAGAGGATGGTGTTGAGTATCACATTAGAGGACAAAAGAGTAATAGGGCTCATGAAATAGATTTCTTGGAACCAGATGCTATGATTATCACATATCAGTTGGAGAATTTTTCAATGGAATCATTCAATTAGGTAGAGAATAAAAGTTTTCTGACAGTGGTCTATCCATTTTTGGATGTCTGTCCTAATGAATTCATAAGTTTTCCACATGTGAGGGAATTAGAGTTTAGAATTTATCTCTTTTAGGGGACCATAGCTATGTTAATTACATCCAACTAGATAGAACTAGTTTAATTTATGGAATTAAATGTGTAGTTGCAGGAGTTGTATAATATAGGGTTTATCTGCCTTAACACATCACCATGGGCAACACCAGTTTTTTTGTGAAAAATGTTGAACTCTTCAGTTGTGTGTTGACCATCGTATGATTAGCCAAGATACGATTATGAACCTATATCCACTCCCACACATTGATGACCTATTTTATTTGTTGATGGGGAGCTCATTTGTTATCTAATATTGAATTATGATGAGGATATCATCAATTACATGTCCAAAAGGAGGATATTCCTAAAATAGACATCACGAGTAGATATGGTCATTACAAGTATGTGGTTATGCCCTTGGTATTACAAGTAAACCCGTGGCATTCATGGTATCTAGGGTTATTTGGGTAACTATAAGACACACCCATAAAAGCTTATTTTTATTATAGGTATATAATTTACAACATCAATGAAAAGATATAAATTAAAATATTTATTTATTTTTTTGTGCATGTGACATATTTTTCACAAATGAACAATGTCAATGATTGTTAAGTCAATCCAAGTGTAAAACCAATGTCCTTTCCTCAACGATGACCTTATATATTGGATCCATTATACCTATTGGAATTATTCAACATTTTTAGGAAACAATTCCCCTAAAATATCAATATATTGAATATATTTCAAATATCAATTCTGGGTTTACCAAGTCTTGTAATATCATGATTCATTTGGGAAAGGCTCTGGAAATAGAACTAGAATTTTTTTCTAATCATTACATGGGAAAATAGTGTATTTACAATAACCTTCAAATAAAATAAACATTAAAGAAATAACATATTATAGATTTTTAAATCCCATGGATGTCATGCAAAAAATATTTCAATACATTTACGATGTAATTTTACTCTATATAATAAAAAATGTGGTTAATATAGAATATATTAAATAATATGAATTTTGAGATGATCAACCATCAAATTATTAAAAACATCTATTTTTAAACGAAATTATTTATAAAATAATTAATATAAGAAAAAAATTCGAACATAATGAAGTCATGGAGGGAAGCTATACTAAATATTATGAATGTGGTTGGTGTTAAATGTGTACATGTTGAAACAATTAATATTATTCAAAACCCGATAAAAATAAGTTAACAAAATAAAAATTACATAAATGATTCATAATAAATGAATGAAAAAACTATGAAGTAAATGTTATCAAATATTACTATAAATAACATAAAATAAATTGAAATAATGTTATGATAAATAAAGACATTGTGTTGACATGATATAAATTAATGGAAATTGGTATGACAATCACAAACCATTAGACCCGACATTAATGACTGAATTCCATCCTCAAAAATTATAATCATGTATATTTTCATTTAGTATTTTTGATCTGTATTGATATATATTAACTATTTTATGATTGTATTGTGATCATGCATTAAAAATATATTAGTTAGTAAAATTTTATTTTTATCTTCAAGTTTTGGTAATATAGAATATTATATATAACTTTCATAATGGTGATATCGACACAGGTTATTTGGTATGTTGAATATAATTAAAATATTATTTTATGTAGTTGTATCACAACACAGAAATTAGTATTTTCTCTGATTTCCATTTCAAGGAAGTATTTATTATGTTTTTTAAGAATATGATCCCTAAAGAACAACATTCATGAAATTTATTGAAAATAATGAGTTACACTATATTTTGAAATATAATTTTTTGGATAAAAATATATAGATATATTCAGGAAAAACAATAATATTTGATATTATATATTGTATGTATTTATGTCTTAATACATATTCAAAATAAAAATTAGGATTTTGGTTTATCAATGTCATGGTTGTTAGTAGAATTTACAAAAAAAAGGATTGGTATATAAGTGAATAAGAATGATTATAGTGTTATATAATATTAAAATATGAATTATGATTATAATATAACACTTTTAAAAAGGATAAAAATATTAAGAATTCTTGTAGATGTTAAGGTCAATGAATATTTTCATAATGAACTATGTACTTACACTAATGAATTTTCACCAATACAAAATGGGTTCCATGGGATTAAATATTTCATTATTTTTTCATATATCCAAAACCTATCAATTGTAAGATCATATTTTAAAACCATATTGAGAGTATATATTCATGATTAATGTGATGAAAAATATTTTCAGGAGGGGTAAACATGTTGTCCATTAATAAATGACTTTTTATTGGTTTATCTGAAAAGAATTAGTGTTTAATGAATATGGTGTTCATTTTATGATGGTAGGTAGATATAACGTTTATGATAATTGATATAGATCATGTATCCCCTCATCTAAATAAATTAGAGTTAAGGTAAAATTATGCTTCAAATATCCAATGATTTGTTCAACAATTTTTTTCTCATTTTAAATATAACATGGATACACCTTTTTTATATATATAACTTCGTTAAATTGTCAAAAAATTATAACAAATTATTTAACTATTTTGACATGATAATAAAAACTTTCAACACTATTTTCATGAGTTAAATTTATAAATAGAATAATTTAATGTTCTAATTGAATGAAATATATATAATCTATTTTAATAGTTAAAAAAAGATACATATTAACTCTTATTAATTTATTTTATTATCAATCACTAATTAATTAATGATTAATAATTTTGTAGGTTAATATTATTTAATAACTTCATAAAAACATGTGATGGAAATTATTTTTTAAATATAAATATATAGCATAGTTTTTTGGAAAAGTACGCCATTTTAATGTTAAAAACTATTAATCTCATCCAGATAAAAATTTTAATATTAACTAAAATTATTAAATTTATTTAAAACAAAAAACATTCTGAATAATTATTTGAATTTTATAAAAACAATATATAATTCCACATTAACATTAATTTGATAAAACATTTTTCATAAATGATAATATTTTTTATAATAAATTATTTGGATTAAATATTATATTTTTATTTCATTCCAGAATATTTTATTTTTCATGATTAATTTTTTTTTAAAAATTTTTAATTAAAATAATACTCCATAATTATAACTATTTCATACATTTATAATGATGGGACATAAAAACATACACCAAATTTGTTCTGACAATATTAGAAATGAATATATATATATATTTGTCAAATTTCATTCTTATATAATTCCATAAAAATATTTTATAAATCATTTATCAAAATATTTCAATTACATATTAAAATGACTGTTATGTTTTAATTTTTTTATTTTATTTCCATAGTATCAATTGGGGGGTATGATCTTTATGGAAACCCATTTGGGTAATATTTTCATGTTTAGGTTTTTCTTATTTTTACATATAAATAATAAACTTATGTTTTTCATAATGATGATTAATATTGTATTCCCTGAATGTATTTATTTCAATCTATAAATGTAACATTATATATTAATAAATTTTATCATTAATCATTTTGGTTCATTATTTTATCTGAAACATAACAATGAACAAATTATTTAATGAAATATACACTTGGTAGTCATGGGGTGTTTCTATAACAACCATCACATTAGTTTTTTAGATAACAAATATTATAATTAATTTGATGATTTTACTGTAATTACTAACACATTACAGTAAATATTTTGAGAAAAAACTTTTTTAATGTTATTTATGAATCATTAGGGTAAATATATATGAACCATCCTTGTTTACACTTAAAATTGATTAAATAGAACTTTGGAAAATTATATGTGTGTTATGATTGGTTCTAATTCCTATAATAAAGAAATAACTGAATTATGATAGTGTATATTTATATTCTTGAAGTCTTACAAACCATGATGGTATGTAAAATCAGGGAGTCCTTATATAATTCACCAAAAGAATAGTATATATTGAAATTCATACCTTATAATAAAGAAAAAATGGAATAAGTAATTAATTATCCAATGTTTGTTAGAATATATGGTAGTAAGATAAGTCTATTATGGAAGGCTACGTAAGTTGATGGGAGACTGAAATATACTATGACTATTATAAAAGGGAATTATATGATTGAAGAACCCCGAATATTGAAATCATTTAAATGATCTAGGGTCATAACATAATATTTCCCCAGACCAACCCCTGATGGTAAACAAATTGACTTATATTTTATTCAAACATTACATATGATTTGATCAATAGAATGATTCCTTGAATCTTATGATTAGTGTCACTGTTAACACGATACATATTTCAATGTCATCATATAAATTATCATGACAACTTTATATAAGCATTCATTATTGAATTGTTATTTGTTAAAAAAACCCTTCATTATAAATGTTACCAATTATGGGAATAAATCATTGAAAGGTGGGCTGAAAATATCATTAATTTTAAAGAATTGGAAATATTGGGAAAATAGTCAATGTTATATATCAAGATATTAAAAATAAATTTATGGACATGAAACATATAATAATAATAATAATATATTTACTATGATGAGAACGAGTAATATCAGGAATTTTCCATGGGAAATATATGATCATATGAGAAACACGAGTTATAAAGTTGGAATGCACTAAAAATATTTGGCAACCATAAGTATATAGAATATAAAATATTATTAATCATTGAAATCATTGTGAAAAATACCACATATATAGTCGATAAGGATCTAGGGACTCTAATGAATACATAGAGGTCAGGTATGTGGTGTGGATTCACCTTCAGTACCTTCCCCTTGAGGCTTTGGGACAAACCTAAAATCGATCAATAGTTTTACTTCATTATTTCATCCTTTTCAAAGTATATATTCACTGCCAATGTTACTATAGATAATATTTTATAAAGGTACCACTTCATGGATCAATTAATCCCCATATTTCATATATCATATCATGAATTTATGGAGGCCACATCTCTATCAATTAGTCTATGGTAGATCATTTTGTAAAGTGATTCCCTTTGTCAACCCATTAGTAACTATATTTCTATAACATAGTGCTTAGGTTATCTTGTTCCTATTAGTATTCAATATATTTTATATATTGTGTGTCTATTAACATTTGAGTAATATTTTATCTTAAAATAGCATGATTCTACTTGAGCATTGAACATGTTTTAGTTCAAAATTTTTTGGTTATTATTTTATTTTCATCACATATATATTATCCTCATATAATTCTATCTTGGGTAATATTTTCATGATTTTCCCTCTTGTTTTAGATCATTATGTTCCTCAATACACTCCAAAATATAGTGGGACTATTTCTCTGATATGATAGAATGGCGCATTCTCTCAAAAATACCATAGCCACTTATATCAATGTTGATGTAGATTCTAAGTTAATATATTTCTACAAAATATTAATTGATTTTTATGTTGATATTTGGTGATTGAAACATGTCATGTTTGAGTTTTAGGATGATTACATATCATTTTAAAGTAATTTTGGGCACTTTCAATAAAAATGAATATTTGAAGCTACGTAGGATAATTTTTTTATCTCACTTTTCCAAAAATTCAGATGTTTTTCTCCCATAAATATAGAAAAATAGTGTTAAAATATGAATTATGTTCCTAAACATTTTGAAATATCATTGTTATTTGGGGCATCTATATTTGGGATGATATTGTATTTCAGATGTATGAGTTATTCATATCTGATGATAATTATTATCACAAAAGGGATCAAGTATAAAAGAGTAGTGATGGGTAGATATTGATTTATCTATAAGTGAAGACATTAATGAATGAAATTTTTTAGTGGTACATGTTGACCAAACACTTCATGTGAAGAATTCAAAGTTACCATTATATGTATAATATATTAATTTAATGAATCCCAATAATGTAATATCATTTTACTAGGTAATGAGAGATTTTTTAATCAATATTTACTTACTACGTGATCCAAGGGAGATGATCAAGATGAGTATGAATATTTATAGGTGTATATAGAATATTAATTTTCATTAATTATTATACTAACATTATAGGTCAATGTTTTCTAGTTTAATAAATTCGAAGGGAGATGTGAAATGTCTTATACCTCTAGCCCAAGGATTGAGGGAACATATTCTGTTATAATGATCCCAGTTTTGATGAGGTATTCACTCTGTAACATTGATATTAGGAAACAATTAGAGGTATTAGAGGAGTGTTTGAGAAATGATAATTTATATGTTAATATAGTATAATGTAAGAGGAAGAGGAAGAACATTCGATAACTAGGATCATATTTGGCTCAGAATCATGTAGGGATCTCAGAAATGGAAGAAAATCACTCTTTTGAGGAAAACTAATGTGAAAATAATACCCCATTTATGTAGTCAAATTATGAAGTAAAATGCTGGGTTAATACCTATATAAGAAAGATAGTTAAATTTGAATTAATTTAGGTAATACTTTACTATAGGGTTATAGATTATTATGACATTTTACAATCTATGGTGGCACAATCTATAAAAAATAATGGGGATTTAAGGCAATAAATAATGAATCCATGGTTCCCAAACACTATATTCGAAATTAAATTTATGTAAAACATACTAATCATTGGAAGATAAAATCCATAATGGGATTGGAGAGAATATAGGGATAAGGATATTGGTAAATTTGACCGTACGCCTTTGTTCTATTTTCTACTTCACTTAGAAAAGAAGATGATCAAAAATAATCATATATTAATCCTTAATGAAACTAATAACAGTATGTATAAAATAAATATTAATATTAAAAATTAAAATAAAATAATGAATGAATCTAGAGTCATGATATAATTATTAATCATTATTTTCATTATGATAATATCCTTACGAGAGACCAAATCAGGATCATTGATAATGCTTTCTTATTTTATATTTTCATTAATTATCATCAATATTAAAAAAAATTATGTTTACTAGTTCATATATAATGATAAAAACCCCATATATATAATATTTTTTATATTATTTAGATATTAATATTTTGATATAATATATTTTTTGATTTATTAAAGTGTTTTTGTTCCAATTGAACCATTAAAATGGATTTCACATAAAAAGAAAAAAAGTTATTTGAGGAACCTATTGAATGTAAAAAAACAAAGAATCATTTTTAGGGATAACATATCATCACAATGATTATATATAGAATTTAAACCAAGACATCATTATTTCACACAAAAATATCATAATCTCTTAAAATAAACTAATATTCGAAATTAATTGGACGTATATTTTTTTGAACCTCTCATCATATCATAAAATACTATTAATCATGAAAAAAATAAAAATGATTATTTTTCATTCTTAATTATTGAAAAAACCGATGAAAAAATATGATTTATAATGGTGTTGTGAGGAATATATCAATGATCATAATATAATGGTTCCAAAAAGAATGGGAGTAAAAAATTTCCATGTTAATGGGTACAATTTTTAAATAAAATAATTATTTTAATAGACATGAGAATAATAAATAAGTGTTTAATGGAATGGATTTTTTAAATTTTTTAATTAATATATTATTAGGATTTCATAAATTTAATTCTAAAAATTATATAAAATATACTGTTTGAGGAACAAAATTTATGAACAATTAATGAAATTTAGATATGAGTTGGAAGAATCATATTTGAAAGAGTATGATATTTTATAATAAAAAATGAATTAATTTTTTTAGATAATCCATCCATGGAATTATAATGTTTATGTATCTAGAAATTATCAATAAGAACAAAATATGTTAATTTGGGTAGAAACTACATAATGTCATTTTTAATGAATACACTTTGAATAATGTGATCCATGAGGGTAGAGTTAAGAGACAATCACCTTTGTGTATTTTAAAATCCTGAAATATTACTATATATTTTCGATTACTATGACTATAATATGGGATTCATTTTTGTCTTGTTGATATATTAAAAATGCTATCATTTATCGATTAAATATTTTTTAAAATTAAACATTTGATGAATTATTTCCTTAAAATATATTGTTTTTTATTTAAGGGATTTTTTTGTTCCTTTAATATTAGTGAAGATATATATATAATAAAAGATATCCAAAAATGAAATAGTTATATTATTTATGTAAATCCTTTAAAAAGATTCAGATTTAGTGGATTGTAATGATTTTAATAAAAATTTAATAGATGGTTAACTCAATGCTTATGTGATGCATCTAATAATTGATTCAGTGTTGATATTTATATATATCAAATAGATTATAATAGTTATTTGGTAGTATAATATTTATAATAATTTAAAATATATTTTATTTATTCATATAGGTGGTAATACATAATGAATTATTTTTTCTAATTAGTCGATAAAGCGACTCAAAAAAATTATTTGTTAAAAATTGATTGACATATAATATAATTATTATGAATAGTTAATTATATTTTTTATGTTATATATATATATATAATTTTAGCAAAGTGTAAAAATAAAAATGGAAGAAATTTTTTTAAAGAGGGATTCAAAAATTGATTAATTGATGAAATAGAGTGAACTAAAAATGTGAGAAATGGGACTTCTCCAGTGAAAATTAACCTTCTCATTACTATGGACGCCATTGATGATTAGATTTAAATAATAAAATATCCTACCCAAAAATATATAATATTGTTTATAATAAATGATTATTCTAGATATATTTGAATGAGAAATGTTTGAAAATACATTCTCTAACAGGTTTGAGATGGGGGGTTTATAAATGAGGGGTGGGTACAGTAGGTAAAATTATTGAAAAAAATATTATTTAAAAATTAAAATTCAAAAAATTGCTCTTCCATGATAATATAAAGATTTTGTGAAACTAATAATATTTATTAATGCATTTTGAACACTTAAAATTTTATTTATTATATTTCAAATAATGAAATATGAAATATAAATAAATGTTTTTTTATTGACGTTACCTTTTTTATTATGTAATTAAATTTTATGTATGAAAATTATATCTATATATTTTAAATAAATTATCTATCTTATAAAATATATTTTTCACTATAACATTGATTTAATATTTATATGATTCTTTATTATATCAATATTTTGACTTAATGCTTCATAATATTTTATAACATTATATTTATGATTCATAAAACATTGTTTTTCTTGTGTGAAATATCCAAAAAAATAAATGAAATAAAATAAAATATAGTTATTGAAAAAATTATATTAACATTATGAGACTGTTTTTATAATATAGTTAAATTTAATAGTTATCATAAAAATTATAGCATCGAAAAATTATAAAATACATTTTATTAAAAAGATATTGAATTCAATAATATTATTTCCTGTATAGAACTATGATAATTATATTTTCTTCTTATTCTAAACATAATGATTAATTAAAAATAAATAAATTGTTTTATTTTATATGTTCCAATTTTAATAGTGTAGATAACATTTTATGGTATAGTTCCTACTAAAATAGTCACATTACTTTTCCAATCAGTATATTAAATTTATAATTCAAATAAAAACCTCCAAATTTGTTATTTTATCATACAATTCAATTCATCTCTAGATATTTCTACAGACACTCTCTTAGATTTGATGATAATAACCATTACTATAGGCTGAGGTTCGAAGTCCATGTGAGACGATAAATTCTCCACATTTCTTCAATTTAAATCACTACCATAAGATAAAAATTTCAAATCACAATAAACCCAAAACACCTAGAACCGAATATTTAGGGTCTATGAGATAAATATATATAAGAAAAGAATTTTTAGATTCCTGTAAATATTTCCCCATAATCAAACTACAATACAAAATATATTGAAATGATAATAGTTTAAACTCATCTTCATAACCTCATGAATGAAAACATAAGAATGGTATAATGTAAAAAACTCTGTAAGAGAAAACATTTCAAAAATATCTTCAAAGTAAGATCAAAATCATAATATAAAACTTGTTTAAAAGAAAAATTTCTTCTGAAAAAGATTATTTAATAATATGTTATATACTTAATGTATAACAGGATGACATGTATTTGTTATATGATAATAAATAATCCATATAATGAGTGTGTGGAATCATGAGGAAATAAATATGATGCATGATTCAAAACATTGGAATATAACATCTAAATGTTTCATAGTCATGAAAAATATCGTTGTGGTTATTTGTAGCTACATAATGTTCTCTCTATATACATTGAAAAAATATATCTCTATAATGTTCACGCACACTCTTGGGATGATATATAACTTGATTATGTCCAAAATCATTGTTGAGAACATAGATAATTTCCCTGTGAATGCGCTCAATCTGGTTAACATACCTGTGTATATCATGTAAATTTTCATTTTCATAATCATTGATATACAATGCATTAACCAATATATTAGAGTTAAATATAAGATACCCCCCATCAATATCCATATATATGTGTGTCATAAACTATTAATCATTTATCATATCATGAAAAATACAATGGAAATAAAATGAGGTTCATAACATTTCCTAACAGTATCAAATATTGATTAGATCAATATAAAAAAAATTAATTACTGGATAATAGATATTTAATAAAAGAAATTTGAGGGTGATTTGTTAAACATACCTCAAATAAAGATATTTCCTTTAATTATAATGAACAAAATAAAATAAAAATCATTAAAAAAATTATTAAAAATATATTTTTTACATTATCATACAATGAAATGATTTGAGTGACAATAAAAATTATTTTTCATGAAGGAAACCTAAAAACTATATAAAAATAAAATTATAAAAAATTTATTAAAATTGATCCATAAATATAAATTATTATTCTATATAGGAAATATGGAGTGAATGATAACAATGTTAATGTGAAATATTAATAATTTTTTTTGTTTAAAACTTCCATTATTGAATCCCAGAACATTTTTTTTAATAAAACATAATTTTAAAAATAGTTTATCAGAAATGTGAATGAAATATGAGATAAAAATTATTGGTTTTTAAATATTAAAAAAATTGGAATAATATAATATTAAAACGAAAGAAAAGGTACATATTTAAAGGGAATTTGATTTATTATAAACATCATAAAAAATTAATTAATAAAATCCCTCAATTTAATTTGATAAAAATATGTAAAGAAATTATTATATCATAACTGATTAGAAGAAACCCATATTGGTAATGCATAGTAAATGTGGAAAATTTACGGCTTATAAAAAAGGTTGTGTGATGGTATAACCAAGATAACCCATCTGAATATGTTACAAATCAACCCCGAAATTAACAGAACGGAATTCCTAATCCCCACAGGCAATCAACTAGAATTAAAGAAGCCAACAAACACAAGATAGAATAATATTCCTAAACAAAATATAGATACATTAAATATAAAAGATAAATATTACCAATATTAAATTTAACATAAAAAATAGTGTTAATATAAGAAATAAAACACAATATAACATTATAGGAGTGAAAGTACTAATCTAGAAAAATCTAAAATGGACTACAGAAAACTCCAATTTCTACTCGATGTTATACATTGGAAAACTCCCACCATATAACCTCAAGATAACCATACCCAGTTGATATAAACCATACCTCATCATTATGTTTAACTTACAATTTCTTTATCAGATAAAATATTGTTTATATAGAATTAATGAAATGTGCATGGTGTGATCTAAAAATGTTCTGTAGGATTCTGACCTAGTGTTCCATAAAAAATCTTTTTAAAAATTCACAATATTTATAATTTATAATATGACATGTCATGATAAATGTTTTCAATATTTATAAAAAATTATTTATAGAATATTTCCCCTTTTTCATAATTATATATCCAAATTAAGATGAAGATATCTCAAAACACGTAAACATTTTTCAAAAAATTCATCTTATAATTTTAAAGACAAATAATTAAAAACATTTCCCAATAATTATATCCTAATTATTTCACATAGGGAAACATTTTTGGTCACCTTTAACACAATATCAATCATTATTAACATGCATTTTACATGTTCTATAGAACCAAAAGCCATATGAAACATGGTAAAACACCATGATTGAACCCCCTATGATGTAAACGTGACGTTCCTAAAACAAATGAATACATGATATATGAATATGAGAACAAAATAAAAAGTGATTCACTTAATGTTTCTTGAAACAAGTCCCAATTCTATAACCACCACCTAGATTGAAAATGATACCTTGTGGTGTATTTATATATTAATTTCATGTTATTAACCGATTTCATAATAAAATTCATCAAAACCATTTTTATCATTTATAATTTATTTAAAGCCAAGTTCAGATGTCATTTCATAATGTTTTCAAAAAAATCAATCAATTAAAAAAATAGTGGGAATCGATATTTTATCAAAAAAACATTTGTAAAATCATTTGAAAATATTCAAGAATCATTTGAATCATCGTTGAGAAATAAATTTATAAAACCAATAGCATAAATGATACATTTATCATAGGTTATATAAAGAAGTACTTACCTCAAAATTGGGTCCCACTATAAACACAATTGGATCCACACTTTAAATGAAATGGGATCATGATAAAAATATAAAGGATTCTTTAAACAGTGACTCTAAAAACATACAATCATGTTTATGTTGGAATATGTGTCAAAGTAGAAGATATATCAACATATAAATTTGTAATAACATTGTAATGTCTATGATTAGGGTTCTCCCCAAAGGATCTGAATACCGGTTTGGTCACATGACCTCAAACAAATTTCCACAAAGGCCTGAGGCTGCCGACTAGTAGGGAGTTCCATGTTTTGATGAAGGGGAAACTATTCCCTCTTAGGCACAATATACACAATAGATAAAAAAATAGTAACCATAGAGGGAGCAATAATGCCTAATAGAAATAAATAGCGAAATATCGAAAGTAATTCCCTCATATGACACAATATATATGTATGATTCATTGTATATGTAACTATGAAAATATTAAAACAACTCACAATTTTGGATGGAAATATAGAAACCTAATACAAATGAAATAGTAAACTCAAGCAGCATTGCAAGCCACATCTTGGTCTCATTCTCCCTAACTCTAATGGAAATCAATTTCCTGATGAAAAAGTGTGATTTCCTTTATCCACACATGGAACCATATAATATTTCAGGTTCCAATAGTAGGACCAAAATAGAGTTCGAGACAAATCTATGTTGGAAACCAAGAAAAGATCTGTGCCTAACTGTCAGTGAAAATATATAGTAGGAAATATTCAAAAATGAAGCAATAAACATGGATGTAATCAAACGAAACAATCATAAAACTTTAAATTAGATAAATTTACAATTATATTCACCTTTGAATCATGTAATCATGGGATCTATCTTAATATCATTATCTCTCACTGTAATTCTATAAAATAGATATCTCAGAAGACCAACTAAGCAATCAATTAAGACTCAATCCAAGCTTGTGCATTGGTTTTGAAGACCCATAAAAATCATTCATTCATTGATAAACATTGATTTATTAAATCAATCATAGTTTAACCAAATTGGTTTAACATATCACAAAATTCATTACATAATGACCCTATGAATAGCTCTCAAAATCTAACCGTTTTGGTCTAACCTGGAAAAAATCATTTACAAACGATCACTTGAGTTGCTCTCATGTCCAATACCATTGGGTCAACATGGAATCAATATAATATAAATGACCTCCTAGGTAGATCTCAATGTCAAACCCCATGGGTCATCATCTACACTGAGGCTCTCATGGTCCTATGTAAATACATGGCACTCAAAACACATATACTAATATCATGTAATCTATAAATACTTAATGGATAATCATACCCAATCACTTCACAATTATTTCATATAACCAATAAAACTCCCTATTAATCAACCATGACATGGAAAATAAATAAATCCAAACTTTCATTATAGTTCAAACAACCATCAACAATCAAACATGGGGAATCATGCCCATGGGGTGTCCCAATAACAATGTATATAACCTTATTAATTATAAACAACACTTTATCAATCAAAAAACCATAGTAGGTAATACATGTGGTTAAATTCCAAATCATGAAATACCCCAAATCTGTGCTTCCCCATGCTTGAATGATTATATGAAAATTACATCTATCGTTTACTTTTTTGTATGCATTTTGATTCATGGAATTCATGTATTATTTGGTGTTATTGGAATCCTTGCCGGTAAGGTGGAGGCTATTGGATGTTTTGATGAAAAGGGGTCCTTTATTGTTGTCCAAAGCCAAAATTCATGTCTAATTGATCCTTACACTCCAGGTTGTCTATTAGATAAATTTAATCGTGCTTCATTTTGGGAAATGGTTGATGTTTCTACTATTATGGTATCCCAAGAAACATTTTTGCACAAAATTATATTTCATATAGTCAAGGGAATAATTTAGTTGGGTGGAATGTATCGGTGTAAATTCCACAAGGCCATGAAAGAGGGGGTTGGGATGTATTTTGTGCCAAAGAAATCTGGCTCACAAAAGATTTCAATTCATTCGACTTGGTAACAATCAAATGACTTTCAAGAGAAGATGAAATTAACTGTTGCACTCTTATAACATGTGGTGTACTTAAATCACCAAATTGATGGGAGTTTTGATCCATCTTGTCGATAAATGAACGTGCAAAGACTATTTTTTAACAAAGGTCTCTCAATCCACTACATCCACCATGCATCTCTCTAAAGGTATTTTTCCTTCATAGAAGTATTGGATAAAGTGTTTCTCATTGATTTGGTGATGCAGATAGCTTGCAAACAACTTCTTTAATTCCTCCCAGTACTCATAACTTGAATCCCCTTGTGATTCCTTGATTTCTGAGATCTCTTTTTAAATGGATGGGGTAACTGATGCTGGAAAAAATATCTCCATGAAAAGGAATTTCAAATCATTCCAACGAGTTACAATTTTAGGTTGTAAATAATACATCAAATCTTTCGCAGCTATATCATGTGAAAAAGAGAATGCCTTTAATTTAATTTAATCATCATATACAATTCATGGTTTAAGGATTTCAAAAACCACATTAAATTCATACTAATGTTTTTTTGGATCCCCTACAGAAAATCAGTGAATTTTAGATGAAGTTGAATTGATTCATATTTTAGTTCAAAATCTGATTTGAGATTTGGGTATGTAATAGAATTTGTTTGGTTGTTAATATCAGGTGTATCCAATACCAAAATGATTATATTAAGTTTATTTCCATTATTTTTTTCACTTTTTTCTTGTTTTAGGATTTATATATAAGTGTTATCAATTTTACTATTCCAGAAATGGTGGAATTATCTAGTTGGATTAATGTTGAAACATCTTATAGACTATGCATATCATATTTGAGGAAGAAGGATACGTTAAATCTCTTGGTCATGATTTAAAATATCCCCAAGAATTTTCCATGTCATATATTATATAATTATTAAATTAAGAAATGTGGGACATAATAAAAATGAGATGTTTGAGTTGATAGTCCATGAAGTAGAGAAAGAAAATAAAAGAAGAAAAAAATTTGGATAGGGTAATGAAGGAAACAAGAATATAAGAAGATAATAAAATATCAAATAAAATAAATACATATAATTGGATGAAATAATAACATGTCTCCCTAGAAATTCCATAAATTTCAATGTTTATATATTGGGATCTCTCAAATTTAGTTTGAATTTTTGGGTACTTGGGTGCAGTAAACTGGGAGACCAATGTTGTCTCTCAAAGGGGAAAGTAAATTAAAACATCTTCTTAAATATATTATAAAAATAAAATATAAGTGAATAAAAACATTACCTAATATTTATTATAGTTTTTTTATTGTTTATAAAAGAAGAAAATGTATATTGGTAGAATATTTCATTTTTTAAATGAATATTTATTTTTAAAACACAATAAGAAGATGTTTTTTAGAACAGATTTTTGAATATGTAATATATATATCACTAACTCTTTACTTAATAATTAATCATTATTATTTATATTAATATCCAAATAATTATAATCCAGTTATTTGTTAACCCTAGAACCCTATAGGAGTTAGCATAACCACAAAGAAGAAATTAGATAAACCTAGGCTTGCTTCAGAACATGAAATCAAAACACCGTGCATTAATTGATGTAGTTTGGTTAAATTATGATCATTGGTTAATTAGAGAACATATCCACTCTAAAAATAAGGATTAATTATGTTAAGTTATTATATTTTACCTCTACAAATTTATCCATTATGGTATATTATTACTGATTAACATATCACTATTGAAATTTACACAAATCTCAACCTCGCATATTTTGTTGTCAAATGTTCAATTGATTGATTTGTTTAATTTAAATTTAAAAAATCAATTAATAGAAAATATTAAGTGAGTTATAGTATCCCATTTATTCAAAATAAATGTATGAAGATGGTAAGAGGTAGATCAATTATTAAAAAAACTACTCATCAATTGGCGGCATAGTCATCGTAGTAACAGAATGCATTGGAAAGTATTTAGAAAGGGTATATCCTGATCTTGATTCAAACTTCTGATTTTAGATGATAGAGTAAGATTAAGAGAATAAGAAAAATGAAAATAATAGTTTAAATAATCAAGACACTGAGAGTTTAGTGAATGTACACCAACATTATAATAAATAATAAGAGAAGACGGTAATTTTGGATGACATCTTAGCATGATAGCATCCCTCCTCCAATTGTAAATTTAAATGGTATAGAAACACTTATTATATTCTACCAATCACACAATTCACTTACCAAACCCTTCAAATGATAGAAATAAATATTTATAGGGAGTAGTGGAGGATTGGTTACTTGTTGATTCATTTGTGAATTGGAAAATTTGTCCCAATATTTTAATCTAATCTTCCTCGCCAAATTTTTCCTAAAAAACGCATGATTAATCTATCCATAGTGCATGATGAAATGTGCATAATTAGGAACTCAATATCATCTAAAATTTTGGGTCAAATAAAATATTTTATGAAGAATATATGGCCCAAATATAGAATAGATGTCCAAACTAGTGGGTCTAGCCAATCATTGACTTATTTTCCATTTTAAAACCATCAAATTCATTATTTAGCTCAAATGCGATGAATTAAATTTTTAGACTATTAATTCAGGAGTATATTTGTAAAATTTTAATTTCAAATTATACATATAAAAACATTTCTGTCTAAAAAGCTATAGTGAATGTTAAACGTCAAGAATAGAATTCTCAACAAATGTTCAAATCAATAATCTAATACAATATATATTATAAATAATAATATTTAAAACAATATTAAAAAATTTGTCATATATTATCAATAAAATATTAAAAAAAATTATGTTTTATCAATGGTTTAGCTACTCTTGAGAAATACATATTACAAACAACCTATTCATTCCTATCCCATTCTATAGGGTCCAAATTGAAAGGAAAATCGGAAAACAAACTCCTCTGAAACAAATTTTTAAGGTCCTGGACATGGGTTCTTCCCAAAGGTTACCCATTCCCAATTATTCACATGACATCAAACTCATTTCGCAAAACACAAGAGGCTACCAACTAGTAGTGGGGGGAAAGGTCTAATAAAGGAGAAACATTGCCCATATTGGTAGAGTATAAATGGAAGATAAGAAATAGTAACAATTATGGAAGTAGTCAAACAAAATAGAAATATTATGTGGTACACTAAAAGTAATTACAAAAAAATCCATAATATATAAATGTATGATACATGGTATATGTTTCGTTGAAAACAAAAAAAATTCACAATTCTTGAATGCAATACAAAAACCAAATACAAAAGAAACAGTAAACTTTAGTAGTATCACATGCCTCATCATAGACCCATGCTCTCCATCTCCAACTACAATCATGTATCATATGAAGAAGGGATCTATAAATTATCTATACATATAACCAGATAATATTTTTTGGTCTAAAATAATGACCCAAACTGGTTGTGAGACAAATCTCAATAGGCAACCACCAAAGGTTCGGTGCCTCAAAGTTAGTGAATATATATAGCAGGTAATATGATAAAATTTAGTAATAAACTATGATATTTTTAAAATCAAAAATCATATTGTTTTAAATAAAATTCATATGAACAATTCATTCAAATTTGAATCATGTAATCTTGGGTTCTAGCCTAAGCTATATATCTCCTAGTGTAATAGTAAAAAATATGCATAAAAGAAGATCATCTAAATAATCAAGTTATGACTCTGTCCAATTTAGTGCTTTTTCATAGAAAACTATTCAATATCATTCAATCACAAAAACCCCTATAAGAGTGATCTCATCATCTATCCCCTTTGGTTTAACATAGCACCAGATCATTACATAACGATCATCTAGGAAGCTCTCATGGTCTAACCAATTTGGCCAAACCTACCACTAATTATTTAAAAATGTCCAATTGGGAAGCTCTCATAGTCAATACCCCTAGGTAAATATGGAATCAGTAAATTATAAATGACCTCCTAAGTAAAACTCGTGGTCAATACCCCCTGGGGAATAATCAACCACAAGGCTCCCATTATCTCATGTAAATACATGTCATGAATAATTCATCAAGATCCTCATGTAATCTATAACTAATACATGTATAATCATTAACAAGCATATCACATGAACTCCATATAATCAATCAAACTCCATCTTAATCAACAAAGTCATTGAAAACAATGAAATCCGAAAATGCATCCTCGACTAAATGACCGTAAACAATCGAAAAAGGGGAAACACACCTATGGTGTGCCCCAATAATATGTTATTTAACCTTATGAATATGAAATACCCCTTCATCAGTCCATAAAACCATAGAAGGTATTAAAAAGGGTAAACTTCCAAATCAAGCAATACCCCAAATTTGGGTATGTGACACTTTGAACATATACAATCCAAAGAAGAACAAAAAATTGCACAAACCACTTAAATCAACATTTTACGAGCGATATACTTTAATGTTGTCCCTTGAATATTCCGAGAACAGTTTATATCTTAAATTTGTAAAAACAAATACCATCCATCAATAAGTAAGAAGAGTAAAAAAATTCTTGATGAAAGGATATAAAGAATTCGAGAACTCACCAGTGGTATTCCAATGCCCCTAATAATGTCTCAATCAGAGGTCTTCCGGTGAATCAGTAGGGGTTCAAAGTTCATTGGCCATTCTGTCACTCTCATGTATAAACCATAGGGATAAAATGTAATTTAGAGACATGTGATGCGACCCTGCTCCCATATATCAAATAAAAAATTAATGTACATGATGTGTTCATTAAACCTACACGTTATGTAGAAGCCTCAACCAGTCACTGACTCAATCGGCCTTCCAGGACATTTGATGGACATGCACTTGGCTATTACATAGAAAATACGCAGAATCAAGGTACAAGGCGTGTACATAGAATTAAACAATTCGTACATAGAGAAACCTGTTTTCTTCCTTTTTTCCTAAAAAACAACCTAAAATCAAGATCCATACCAAAAATGATGAAATGGGTTCTGAAAAACATGTTCCACAACTAACCAAACTGAGATCCATCCTTTGAGAGATGAATAAAATAAATTATATATATATAATAGATATGGGGTCACAAATAGATAGGTATATCTGACAAACATCGAACATAATTTCTAATTATTCATAGAAGAAATGAACAACCTAGTATGAATAATATAGATACCAAGAGAGATGATTAAAATTATCGATTCATTGATAATCGATCCCAATGGAGTCGAAACACTATGCAGAGGAGATCAAAAGAGTTTAAAACTTCATGTGATATCCTCACCTAGAGATTTGGTCAGTAAGAAATTGAGAATGAGTGATTAATTGGTCAATGAAGGGTTTTAGGGTCATATAATTATATTTAAACATGTACTTACCTGGACGAGCCTACCACCACCAGTGATCCAGTGGAAACTGAATCTAAGTACTAATGAAAAAAACTAATGGATTAATGTAGGAATATAACCTCTTAGTCATTGGAATTTAAATCCATATATGAAACTGTCTAAGTCCACAAACTGATAAGTGGATCTCTATATCCATTGGCTTTCCCATGTTAAATATAGAATCAACATAAATGCCTCTAACACCTCCCAATCATTAAAAAACATGTTAATGACAAAAGATATATATAATAGGATAAGGTTGTTTCAATTATCAGTAAATTATCAATTTTTATCCCAAATAAATCATGTTGAAGAATGATTATTTGGAAATAGATGAGAAAACTGCAATCTCACAAATGATTCATGCTTCTACATCTCATGTAAATTTCATACATCCCACCATTTCACATTGACCAATAGAATATACCACCCATAAATGAATTTCATTTGAGAATCAATGATCTATTCTAGTTCATCAATAACTAAAACATATATCTCTATCTCAATTTTTTTGTATTCAAAAAATTGGAAGGATCGGGACATTTCGTCTTGAGATGTTAATAGTTGAAAATTTTAGGGATACTTATCAACAGATCTAGTAAAACCAATTGATAAAAAACTTCTTCAAGCCACCTGGAGATCAAAAATGGTCCCTAATATCATGGATCCCTAATCCCTTGTTTCTAAAGTATATGGCCTCCAAAACAAAGATAAATACTAATGAGGACTATGCCACTAAATAAAAAACTCTAAAGAATAGCTTAAATGATCTATACACTATTTTAGATTAAAATGAGATGTACCAAATCATCAATTGGAATCCAAAATCCTCACCAATTTCTCATAAATTTTAACATACCCACCAATATAATCCTCTAATAAATCATTGAAATAAAGAGATTACATTCCCATGAGACCATACTAATCCAAGAAGGTTTGAATTCAGATTGAGGAATATAAACAATTATTATAATAAAACTCATCCAATTTCTGATAGATATCCCACTATCCTACAAAATATTTTCTATAGGTAGAAAAAATGTCCTCTAGGATCTAAATTTTATGTTTGATATATCCATATATCTATGAAAGATAAAATTAATATATCCAATCTTCAGTCAGAACAACCAACTGAAGACTACTATATAATTGGGAGCTGAACCTGGAATCCCTATTAGATGAAGTGGAAGATGCAACCCCATGAAACCTCAAAGTTATTTTCATGTATATATTAACCAGATCATCAATCTTGGTGGTGTCCTATATCAAAGTTAAATGAGATTAATTCTTCATCCAGATAATGAAAAATAAGATCTCATTACTTCCCCAATTTGTCCACGGTAGTCGAACTATAAATTCAAACATCACCTCGTCAAATTTATATACTAAATCTAGAAGATTATAGATACAAATAGAAGGAATCATGTTCAAAACAATAATATTGTATTTTTTGTGACAATGTGACACATAATTAGCATGGTCACACTTTATTCAATTCCACTAGAAACAATATAGGAAATCATAATACATCATCATAGTGCAAGGGTGGATAATCCAAAAAAACATTAGAAATCAGGTTTCATAGAGTTCATAAAAGATATAAGGATAGAGAATTGGACTGTAATGGGATGGATTCCATCATAGGGGAGTGACCAAATATGAATGTCTCCCTAGTATATAAAAAATACATAACTCTTATGATCTCATCCTCATGCTTATGCTCCGATAGTATTGAAATAAGTAGATATTATTCCAACATAAAACTCCTAAAAACAATACATAAATCAAACTCCAACATGTATAAATAAAATTGGGTAAAAATAAACGTATAGTTCGAATCTTGTCATTATTCTTGGATATCCTATGAATGTAATTTACCCTTGAAAACATCAACAATTAATTTTTTTCATCATCAAGATGTAGGTTACTCCCATGTTAAATGTATAATGAAATTCCACCCATTGCATAAAATTTATTTTTAGTAACGTCTATGAAGATATGTAACTAATTATGATGTGATATAAAGTGATATAGAACTAGCTAATCAAAACATTGTGCTTCCAACACTGATCATCATTCATAACAATGAGAAGGACCAAATGATATGTGATATTATTAATCACATATAGATGAATCTATATAGAACCATATGATGAAATATTAACAAACTATATATTAACATAACCTAGATAATCAATAAATGAATAAATGTATATTATATACCACTTATAATGTTATAGTAATATCAATATTGGAGCCAATATCAAATTTAATTTCAACCCTTCAGAAAAGGTATCACACCTAACATATCAATATAATTTAACACCTTTCTTATCCAAAGAGGTCATAAGTGGTGTTGAAATCATTGAAAAATCCATAATAGTATCTGGAGAGATGTATTAATATTAATATCTCGATGATGTCCACTTTCTTTTACCAATATAATGTAGCCTTAAAATTTTCATGAATTTACTAAAAGACCATGATCTAAAAACATATGCCCCATGAACCCCAACTCTATGATGTAGATATTTCATTTAGGTAGCTTCCCTTATGTTCATTTTCTCCATAAAGATTTTATAATTAAAATAAAATGTCCATTATTTTCATTAACATATCTTGAATAAACAATGATATCTTCTATACTAATACAATGAAGGTATCATCATACTATATGATTATCCAATAAATCAAAGAACTAAACACCAAGAGATAATTATTTAGATAAAAATTAATTACAATATATTAATCATAGTTATAAACTCTATATAAATATTTTTTTTGGATAAATGGTTCTATAACACAAAGATTATGATACCATGAAAAATGTAGATTTTGGAAAGTCACCTTTCATACGTTCTTTGAAAAAAATCATTGATATGGGGAAAGTGATATTTATTCTAAACTTTTACCCAATGAAATTTTGTAATAGTTAATGTAGTGGTGAAAATAAATTCTACCTTATTAGAGAAGAACATGGGGGATAGAAACATTGAGATAATGGTATTAAAAAATCCATTCTCTATATTTTTATCTACTAAATAATAATCTCTTTCAGCTCTGTAGGTTCCATATAAAAAGTGGTCATCGATATCATCTGTATACCAAAAATAAAATAAATGGAATACTATAAATCTTATATATAGAAATACCATAGAATAAATATTGGATGACCCTAGGGAATAAGAAAATATCCAATATAAGTTCAAAATTGTCGCGAACATTATATGTTTCAACTCTAATGGAGGACAATGAACACCTTTTCTATAGGAAAAAATGTCCCAAAAAAATAGAACATAAGTCTAAATCTCACTAGAACACATGAAAACTATCATATAAAATATATAACAAAACAAAATGATGATGAAAATAAAATTTATTTTAGTGATAAGCCATTTAATCCATCCAAATGATGAAGTTGAGTAGATCCAGATCAGGAACCATGAAATCTTAGACAAACTACGCATCATATATCGAAAGAGAAAATAATGGAAAATGAAACCCCTACTATTTATTTTTAATTAGATTCATTATAAAAACTATAAGAATGAAAATGATATTTTGGGATGGTTTAAAATATCTGAAAAATAGTAAATATAAAATAGTTTATAGTAATCCTAAAAAATAGATTATTTTTTTGACTATTGCAGAAAATATAGAACTGTACTATATCCATGAATACATCACCTCCAACATTATATCATGCATTTAATAAATATAAATTACCCCTTAGGACAATAGATAACGACATATTGACTATGAATCATCTAATTCCAACAGAGTGAACTTTTGAGCAGAAGATCCATAACCATAACTAGATGTAGATAGAGAATGGAATAATCTGTATAGATAACCATGGTATATAGAAGAGATAAAATTTTATCTAGGTGTGAGGAACGATAATTGAGTGTTTGACAATATTAAAAAACTATTAGGACATCAATGGTACTCTTCTAGTTGTTGTTGATGGAGTGGAAAAAAAGAACCTTTGATAACCACCACAACCATCCTTGTGACCTCATGCAACTTCCACTTCTTCTTATGTGCATTACTAGAACATATATTTCTAGATATATAGATTTTTACTTCTTTAAAAAATTTAATATGTCAACATATAAATTTAAATTCATATTATAAACCTGATAATTATTATTTTGACACATTCCTTGCATGTATTGTTAAGCATTCAACTGATCATTCCTCGCCAACTCTTGAAAAAAATGAACCAACTCTATAAAATTGGTTGTGTTCTCAATCACTGAATGATCTCCCTACCCGATAAAGATAGAAGTTATATAATTAGACAAAACAAAATAATATAGTATGAAATACTAAAATAACAAGGTCATTAAACTATTACACTCTACGTCCATATTTGAATCATGTGAATAGTAGATTCCAACCACCTTTTACTAGGAAACATGGGCTTACATTTTTTACCAATAACCATAACAAAATAAATTGTCTCGCAAAAATAAATTTAATTATGGATATAATCTTTCCAACTATATCCATCTTGAGGATCATTCAAACCCTTAATGGGTAGAGGCATCTCTTATAAGGACACCTGTTTAGGATCCTTGTATCATCCCTCTTGTAGTTGTTTTTCAATAACTTGGTTCTTAATAGGTGTTACATTTTGGTTCATGGCTTAAAAAACTAATGATAGACTCTTAGAGATTCTAATCATTTTTCAGATTTCCCTGATAAGAACTACCCATTTCACCCTCTAGATAATTCATTAAATGAATAATCGGAAGAAAATTATATGTTCCAATAAATAGAATGATGTAACTAGATAATGAAATAAACAAAGTTTAAACTCATAGAAAATATGTTGATACTAATATATAGATTAAAACTGTATATAAGATATAAAGAAACAACTATCACATGGTGAATGTGTCTCTTTACAATAATGGATTGACAGAAACCCACCACAACCTGCATCTCATGTACTATGAATCAAATATATTATCCATCGACTACCTATGAATGAGAGTAACAATTAAGTGATCCCAAATGTTAATGAAACCCCTAGAAAATACATCTAAATTTTCTCTAAATTGGATTGTTGAAAGACTTGAACCATCTTATTGATCCCCATCGGCAGTAAACTAGCACCATGGAAACCAACAACAAGAAGAGTGAAAATTGTTTCCCATCATTAAACAAGGTACATGACATACAAAAGAGACAGATGATCTAGAGTAAATATTACATAAACAAAATATTTCCAATGGTAGTGATGTAACAAAAAGTTTAATGATAAAAAATAGAAGTTCGACATTAGGAACATCAAAAAAGGGAAATGAATACTACTAATAGATACTCCATGTGACATACAACCAATGTCGTACCGTCTGAGAACTAGCTACACATCTACCAATGACACAAACCTCTCAACCTCAATATGGATTCATTCCATTTCCGGAATCAATTAAAACATGTTCTAAAATTCCAGAAAAGATTATTTATGGTGTGAGATAATGAGTCACAATTGTATCCCAACAAGGTGTAACATAAAGAGACAATATATAAAAATCACAAAATAATAAATTAAAAATATAAAATGGAATGATTTATAGTATTAAAATTAAAATCTTATAAATGTTAAAATTCATTCACTTTTTCATTTTTTAACATCATATGCTACAAATTTTCATTTAAAAGACCACATATATATATATATTTATCAAATAAATTATCGTATCATATCAAAGAAAAATAATTATATCCAAGAACAATCAATATGACTTCAATGTGAAAATGTGAGGATATATAGGTCACTAATATCCCAATATTATTCATGAAATTTAAAAAATATATAGGTTTCCTAGAATAATAATGTCCATGGAATAAAATAACACCATATGAGTAACCCTCCTAAGATTACATGGTAGTGTTCCAAGATCCGATGAATCTACATACTAGGAATAAATGAAAAAATAATAAAGTGAACCCCTATGGTTTTATGAGATAAAGATTAATAATAAACCCTTAATTTTGGAAGCCGAGGCTCTTATGTGATCTATTTATAAAACAATTTTATTTGGTAATAAAATATAATAGTACAATTCCATAAAATCAATTTTCCCAAAATTCTACCGTGGACACCCATTTTATAATTCATTGAAAACTATCTTTCAATTATAAAATCATTGGGGGGAACCATCTTTTATATGAAAATATTTATTTACATAAATTATAAAATTAAATAGTCATGAAAATTAGCATTAAAAACCCTATAGAAAACCTATAACATCAAAAATTCATCAAACATAGGCTAGAGACCTATCCACCTTAAACATGGGTCCCAGACAACCCACCTTGTGTTCCACACACTAAAAAGAAATAGAATGCATGAAAAATATAAAATAGGACCTATGAATGATTCCAATAAAATAATGTCGTTTTTCATAAGAAATATGTTCTTCGGAGAAGATAAATCAACACATTCCTAAAAAATTACTCATGCAAAAACACAACCAATATGAGATGTATCCTGAGGTGATGAAAATATTATTGATCTCATAATAATGGAGAAGAGCCCACGACGAAACCAATTGATTTTATAATCATATAATATAATCCTTTATGATTCCATGATAAGGGAGGGAGATAAGAAATAATTAGGGAGAGAGGGAGACATTTAAACATATAGGTTCATTGAAAACTGGTCAAACACTTATTGAAAAACCTAGATGAGAATATTGATAATGATTAAAATTCCAACGGAGAGAATCTATTGGAAATAACGTTGGATTTGGTTTTATAAAGATGGATTTAAAGTATAACTAAATGTTTCGAGGAAATATAATTACAATTATACACTTACGTATTTGGGGCCTCCTGACCCCACTAGCTAGCCTATGGTAACTAGGATCCATATATGGATCTATCTTAAGCCACTAGCTAGCTGGTTACTGTTAGGCCGGAAGAACACGAGGAAGGAGGGAATGATGGCAAGAGGGGGGTGAATTGCCTTTTAAAAAATGATTAACAATTTAAAAATCAAAGTTGAATAATGCAGCGGAAATAAAGAAGGCAAGACACACGAAATTGATAACGGAGTTCGGCCAAAACCCGGCCTACGTCTCCGCTCCCAACTCAACCGTTGAGAGATTCCTACCGCTTGCTTTTCAATGGTTTTAGCAAGAAACCCACTAGGCTTTGAGGTAGCACTAGGACCTATTACAGCTTGCTTTTATTGGTTGAGCAAGAACCCAATGCTTTTAATGGTTAAGCAATAACCCACTAGTCTTTTTACGGGTGAAGACTAGCTCACCGATCTCAAGCCTTTTTACAAGGTAAGGCTTGACAACCTCTTCACACCTTAGTGGTGGTGTGAGAACCCAAAGAAAGGGAGGTTGAGAAAAGGGTTGGGGTTTGTAGGCACAAACCCAATTTTAAGCTCAAAGTAAATAAAACAATAAAACCCGTATTTGGGAAGACTTGGGCGCCTTTGATTGGATGGAGATGTTGAAGGCCGCTTCCAAGCTTCTTTGAAGGAGCTCCTTGGATGTGGAAGTTGTTGGAGCTAGGTGGGTTCCTTTGAGGAAGTCCGCCGGAGGTTGGCCAATTGATCCAAAATATGTCCGTTGGCTTCGTATATGATCCGGTAGATGTCCGGGGCTTCCTTGGCCTTTATTTATAGGCTAGGAACCCTTGGGGAGGCTTCGGAGCCGTTGGAGAGGTCTTCGGAGCCGTTGGGAGGCAAGTGGAGCAGCCTGGTCAAAGCTCCAACGGCTAGTTTGACTGGGCCACCGGCTGGCCGGTGCAGGGCCACCGGCTGGCCGGTGCCTTGGAATGTGGAGAGAATTCTGGTCCAGGCTCCACCGGTCGACCGGTGGAGGAGCCACCGGATGGCCGGTGGTGAGACAGTAGGTCTCACTATTCATCTGGGTGCCACCGGTCGACCGGTGGAGGAGCCACCGGCTGGCCGGTGGCAAGAGAGTAGATTGTACTTTTTGGGCTGGATGCCACAGGTCGACCGGTGGCAGAGCCACCGGTCGACCGGTGGGGAGGCAGTAGCTACCCCTTGAGTCTGGGTGCCACCGGCTGGCCGGTGGTGAAGCCACCGGTCGGCCGGTGGACTGAATTTCAGTCCATTTCTGCCTCTTCCTTGGTCAACTTCTTGGCAATCAAATGCCTATCAACACAAACACTTAAAACACAATGTTAAACACATATAAAAGTGATTGTGATCATGAAAATCAAAGAGTGTGGGGTACAACAATCTCCCCCTATTTTGATGATCACAATCACTTAAACAATTAAAGTAAAAACATGAATTGAAAGGAATGCTTAAATAAAATGAAATGTAAAGCAAAGCATGATCAAAAAAGTTTCTCCCCCAATCAATCAAGAAATTCTCCCCCTTTGTGATTATCAAAATAGAGTGGGGCATTAAACTTGATTGAGGGAAAAATTTGAAAAACAAGATTTTAAACCAATTGAAAATGATACTAATTGTTGGAAATTTTGAAATGAAAAATTGAATAACAGTTTGAATTGAAAGTTTTGAATCAAAAACCAATTGAAATTCGAAATTTGAAACCAAATGAAATTTTTGAAAAAGAGAGTTTTGAAAAATCGACACCAACTGTTGGATATTTTAAAAAAGAAAATTTAAAAGAAAATTTGAATTTCAAAGCCAAGTGTTGAGTTTGAAATGAAAACTTTGAATACACAACAAGGCTTAAAAAAAATCCTAACTCCCCCTAAATAAAAACAAAGAATCACTGGGGAGTGGTTTTTGAAACCGAAACAAATTTAGGCCCGGAGAGACTTGCCAAAAGGGATTTTTCAATCCAAATTTGTTTCATGGCGGGTCTTCTCCTATAAAATTCATCGGAATAGAAAATCGATTTGGGTTGGCCGTACCGGGCGTTTTTACAATTACATTCATAAATAAGGTGCCCGGGTTTTTTGCAATAATTACAAAATTTAAAATCGGAGCTCCCCCTTACAAAAACAGTTTGAGCATGGGAGGAGGAGGCTCGGTTGGTATAGCCAAGTCCATTGGTGGTTCGGGATATACGTTGGGAACCAAGTATATTTTTCAAATTTTGTTCACCTTGGGTGAACTTGGCTAGGGTCTCTCTAAGGTCTTTGATGGTTGATTCCATGGAATCAACATTTGGAAAATTTTGGATTTTAAGGGTCAACTCTTCCTTCTCTTTGAGAAGTTGTTCTTTTTCGGAAGAGAGTTTTTTGAAAGACTTTTTTAAAGAAACAAATTTTGAAGAAAGTTCGTGAAAACCATTTTCAAGTTGGTCTCTAGCAAATTGGAGATCCTCATAAGACAAATGATTAAATGAATTTGAATTTGAAGAACAAGAGGAGGAAGAAGAGGAAGAGGATGATGGTACCTCATGTTTTGCCATTAGGCATTTTTTACCTTGGTCGCTCGAGGAGAAGGAGGAAAATGAAGAGGTGGAGCTATCACTCCATGTTGCCTTTGAAGCCTTCTTCTTTTCCTTTTTCTTGGCCCTTTTCTTGTGGAGTGGGCAATTGGGCACGGATTTTGCATCGGGTTCTTGCTTGTTGTCGGGTTCTAGCTTTTGAGCGGGTTCTTGCTTTGGAGCCTCGCTAGTACCTTCATAGGTAAGTTCTAAAAACTTCCAAAGATCGTAAGAAGTAGTGCAAGAAGAAATACAATCAAAAACATTTCTATCTAACCCGCAATGAAGAGCATTCATGGCTTTGCCATCAAGCTCGAAGTTTGCAATGTCAACGGGGGTCCATTGAGATTCATTTTTACTAGAGAAAGTATAACCATGCATGACAATTTTAAAAATAGGATATCCAATACTTTTAAGAAAAGTGGTCATGCGGGTTTTCCAAAAACTATAATCGGCTCCATCAAAGAATGGAGCACGATCCAAAGAATGTCCTTCGGGGGATTGAGAGGAAGAAGCGGTAGAAGCCATCAAAATAAAATAGGATCTTTAATTTGAAACCGGGTTAGGGAATTATTCAAATACGTCCTCTGATACCAATTGTTAGGCCGGAAGAACACGAGGAAGGAGGGAATGATGGCAAGAGGGGGGTGAATTGCCTTTTAAAAAATGATTAACAATTTAAAAATCAAAGTTGAATAATGCAGCGGAAATAAAGAAGGCAAGACACACGAAATTGATAACGGAGTTCGGCCAAAACCCGGCCTACGTCTCCGCTCCCAACTCAACCGTTGAGAGATTCCTACCGCTTGCTTTTCAATGGTTTTAGCAAGAAACCCACTAGGCTTTGAGGTAGCACTAGGACCTATTACAGCTTGCTTTTATTGGTTGAGCAAGAACCCAATGCTTTTAATGGTTAAGCAATAACCCACTAGTCTTTTTACGGGTGAAGACTAGCTCACCGATCTCAAGCCTTTTTACAAGGTAAGGCTTGACAACCTCTTCACACCTTAGTGGTGGTGTGAGAACCCAAAGAAAGGGAGGTTGAGAAAAGGGTTGGGGTTTGTAGGCACAAACCCAATTTTAAGCTCAAAGTAAATAAAACAATAAAACCCGTATTTGGGAAGACTTGGGCGCCTTTGATTGGATGGAGATGTTGAAGGCCGCTTCCAAGCTTCTTTGAAGGAGCTCCTTGGATGTGGAAGTTGTTGGAGCTAGGTGGGTTCCTTTGAGGAAGTCCGCCGGAGGTTGGCCAATTGATCCAAAATATGTCCGTTGGCTTCGTATATGATCCGGTAGATGTCCGGGGCTTCCTTGGCCTTTATTTATAGGCTAGGAACCCTTGGGGAGGCTTCGGAGCCGTTGGAGAGGTCTTCGGAGCCGTTGGGAGGCAAGTGGAGCAGCCTGGTCAAAGCTCCAACGGCTAGTTTGACTGGGCCACCGGCTGGCCGGTGCAGGGCCACCGGCTGGCCGGTGCCTTGGAATGTGGAGAGAATTCTGGTCCAGGCTCCACCGGTCGACCGGTGGAGGAGCCACCGGATGGCCGGTGGTGAGACAGTAGGTCTCACTATTCATCTGGGTGCCACCGGTCGACCGGTGGAGGAGCCACCGGCTGGCCGGTGGCAAGAGAGTAGATTGTACTTTTTGGGCTGGATGCCACAGGTCGACCGGTGGCAGAGCCACCGGTCGACCGGTGGGGAGGCAGTAGCTACCCCTTGAGTCTGGGTGCCACCGGCTGGCCGGTGGTGAAGCCACCGGTCGGCCGGTGGACTGAATTTCAGTCCATTTCTGCCTCTTCCTTGGTCAACTTCTTGGCAATCAAATGCCTATCAACACAAACACTTAAAACACAATGTTAAACACATATAAAAGTGATTGTGATCATGAAAATCAAAGAGTGTGGGGTACAACAGTTACTCTTTTTTTCCAATGATTACCTAATGTATCTTTTAGAATCTTCTAAAAACTATCTAAAATCATCCAAAAATAAAACATAATCTTATCAAACGTAGAATTTTTTTTATATTTACTAGGATTAGATGTTTACCTAATCAATCCACTTACGAATTTTAGAAAACTTTCATTTAACGGATTGGAGGTAGGTGTTCATGAAAATATATGTAAATTTTATGAAGGTAAAAACAAATAATAATAACCAAAATAATAATAATAATAATAATATAATTATTATATAATTACAACATATAATATAATATTATCTTTAAAATATGAAAACATTCATAAATAAAGTAAATTTGATAGAAAAAACACTAAAAAATATAATTGATGAAAAAAGATTCATATGAATGATATTTTATAACAAATAAATTAAATATATAGAAACAAATTATAACGTATAACATAATTCATTCATTTGGTAGATCATTCACAATTTTTAGGAATAATTTTCAATGTAATTGGCTACCACTCAATGAAAAATATTTTGTTTTGTATAATTAATACAATAAAACCTGGATCCCATTAAATATTTATAGCCTTAAATATAAATAATACACATCAAAATATTCTATTTGAAACACATATTAATATCCTTTACACTTATAATTATTTATTATACACTTACTCGTTAGTTATAGCATATTTATATCATCTAATGTTAGTACTTTTGATTGTACTATATATACCTTAAGTGTCAATATTGATTACCAGCCCTTGGTATCAAGTTAATCATACCATGATTCTACATGGTATTATAATTGATTCATTATAATTATATATTAATATTTAATCTCATTACACGATAATTTTAGTTATGATATTTGAAGGTGGAAACAACATAGATTCTTTCTCAGTTATTTTTAAGGAACACAAGTTTGTGTATTAATAATGATTAAAAAATACTATTAAAATAATGTAAAAAAACATATATCATAAAAAAATTGATCAGTTATATATTTTCTTATAATCAACTAATTATAATGGGGATGAAAAAAATATGACCTACCATGGAGGATCTTGTATGTACATACACATATAAAAAATACCATTTTCTATATACATGGAGAATAATAATAAAAATTATAATTTATGAATCATAAACGTGTTATAAATATTTATTTTTTCTATTAAATAAAATTTAATAAATATTAATTTATAGAAAACATGAAAAAAAAGAAAGAAAATGTGATGGTTCTTTGAGGCAATAGTATGCATTTATCTAAAATAGATGTTGTAAATTTTATAAGATTTATACAGGTAGATAATTCTTATAAAATTACATTAATAACACTTCAGTATATTAGAAATAAGTATGTGAAAATCTTATAATGCGAAAAATATTTGGAGGAGTAATATAGAGAACAAATGGTTAACAAGTGGTTATTACTCCTGTGGAGTATCTCAAATATATATTGGGTTACCTCATATAAATAGTGGATTTATGAATTTTCCCTAGATCACAGGGTTTCAAACCATGGGAGAGTGTTCTAGTGGATGTTGAAAGGGTATATGGTAAAGGGAAAAAATATTTTTTGATTTAATGTAATACGGTGGTTAAAGCCCCTTTTTATAAGTGGTGGGAGAGGAATTTTAGATATAATATAAATGAATAAGTAACTATTCAAGGAATGTGGCTCCAAAATGTAGAAAATATAGAAGTGATGATGATTTTCCATCATAACTCATCTCAAACATCCATTTTAAATAGGGTTTTAGTGATTTACCACATTTTCTCCTCAGGTCAAATTGAGATATAAATTATAATGAGAAGAATGTTTATGGAATAAAAATACATATATCAAATAATATTGTTTATGGATATTTCCTATGAACCTAATATTTAAATGTTGATAATATTTTATTTATATAAAAATTATTAATTATTACCATTTTGCCATCATATATTTCATTTCCCAATATACAATTTACAACACATAGAGGGATTTTTATGAATAAAATGATGTTTTTTTATTAATTACATATAAATAACATTTTTTGTTTTATTTTTTATTGAATATTGATTGAGTTAATTTAATAAAAATAATTATTTAACCATTATATAATAAAATATAGTGCTCCAAAAAAGTATTTTGTTTACAAAAAAAATGTTTTTATGGATAAATAGAATTTATTCTTCATTTAACAAAACATATTGAATTTAATCAATGAATTCATTTTAAAAAGTACACATTATATTTATTTTTAGATGGATTTAGAAAAAATTTTAATTCCATATATACCCTAAAATTAAAGGGGTGCATTATAATTATCAAATGTTTCACTTATATGATTATCTTATAATAATTTTTTGTAGTTATTTTTATGACATATGTAATTCATGGTTTGTGATGAATATGATTAAACATATCATGGTTTTGTTATTACGTTTATATGTTGTCTTGGGGTGTGATTAAGGGCTTTATTTTTGGATAATTAGAAGAGAAATAAATGTGGGAATCCGTCTTTAAATTTGAAGCCGTTGGTGTTCCTGAGGTTATTTTTTACAGAGTCATTGTATAGTACGTAATGGTATTAGAGGTACAAGGAATATATAAGTCTCACAGCCATGCCTATGGGAAGCCACTATCCAGTCAATTACATAGGTAGAAAATGTACACCCGACTAGTAAAAATAAAATGCTTTAGGCCCAGTATTATCTAGCCGGTTGTTCCCAAATGACCATGACATTATGTTTGAAAATTTATTTCACCTGAAATCCAATATATTTTTTATCTCCATCTCATTATTAGAAAATTATTCTATTTTATTTATCATTTGGGATGCCATTTTTTGAATTTTTCTTTATCTGTATCCTTTCTATAGTGCCCAAACACTATATCCATCTTTAATCTTCCACAATGTCACATTTTTATGTGTTATGTAAAGTCATCATCATATATAGAAACTAGTCACATGTCCAATATATGTTGAATATATCTTCAGATCCCACCAGGATATATTGAATAATTTTTTCCCCTAGTAAAATTTCATAAAACCTTGAGTGTTGGTGATCTTTCTATAGGTTGGATTGAGATATTCAATTTACAATAGGATTCATTATGTATCCTGAATTGATTATATTCTTACATGATCATCTCCATCAATATTATTTTCCTTGAATCCCTTCAATAACTGTTTTGGATCATCTATTGGTATATATTTCATAGTGTGTTGATTCAGTTTGTGGGAGGGCATGTTTTTTGGTGTTATCACTTGAAAAATAGTGTCATTATGAATCAATACCCTTTTTGAAGGATGTTCCATAACATATAGGATCATTATATAATGTTGACTCATTGATATTGATAGAATTTATGTTCATTTATAGTCCAAAGACAGAGTTTTTAGATTTATCTCGAGTGTGTGAATGTGTATCCTATGAGACCAAGGATTAATATTGATTTCTTATATGTGTATAGATACTAAGTCTCCTGAATGACATTATATAATTTTATAATTTCTGTTATTCTTCATGGTTTATTAATTTATAGCCTATTGAGGGTTTCATTAAAGTATAAAGAGATAGGAGGATCATTGTGGCATAGTTAGACCATAGATGTGGATCATGTGTATAATACATTGATGATGATGATGTGGCCCAAACTGAACATCTAAGCCATGTGAGTGGTCAGAGATATATTTGTTCCTTATTGATGACCCATGAAAATGACATTCGATATAAATTTACTTCTAACATGTATTCAGTATGGTTTAAATGAGGTTCAATGTTTCTTGATTAGTATTGGATTCCATGAAATATGACTGATTTTTTTATTATTGTGAATTTAAATATAATCATAGAATACATATATTATAAATATGAAAATATATTATGGTCACCTTGGTTATGTCATACTATGATTATTGTCACACCAAACATTGGAATCTGTGTGTGTCTGAAGAAATAATGATCACAGATCATTGGAGGATTAAAATAGAGAACAAATGGTTAACAAGTGGGTATTACTCATGCGGAGTGTCTCAAATATCTATTGGATTACCTCGTATAAATATTGGATTTAAGGATTTTCCCTGGATCACAGGGCTTCAAACCATGGGTGAGTGATCTAGTGGATGTTGAAATGATATATGGTAAAGGGAAAAAATATTTGTTGATTTAATGCAATACGGTGGTTAAAGCAACTTTTTATCAGTGGTGGGAGAGGAATTTTAGTTGTAATATAAATGAATATGTAACAATTCAAGGTATGTGGATCCAAAAGTGGAAAATATAGAAGAAATGGTGTTTTTTCATCATAACTCATCTCAAACTACCATTTGAAATTGGGTTTTGTTGATTTAAAAATTTTTCTCCTCATTTCAAATTGAAATATAAATTATAATGAGATGAGTGTTAATTAAATAAAAATACATTGTATAAAATATTATTTTTTATGGATATTTTTTATAAACATAATATTTAAATCTTGATAATAAGTTATTTATATAAAATGTATTAATTATTATCATTTTTACTTCATATATTTCGTTTCTCAAAAAACAATTTACACCACATAGAGATATGTTTTGGAATAAAATGAAGTTATATTATTATTTATAAATAAATAAAAATTTTTGTTATCATTTTTATTGAATATTGTTTGAGTAAATTTCATAAAAATCATTATTTTACTGTAACATAATAAAATATAGTGCTCTAGAAAAGTATATTTTTGAAAAAATTGAGTTTTTTGAAAAAAGAGATTTTATTCGTTATTTAACAAAACATCTTGAATTTGATTAATGAATTAATTTTTAAAATTTAACATTATATTAATTTTTAGATGTATTTATAAATATGGTTAATTACATATATACCCTAAAATTAATGTGGTTCCTTATAATTATCAAAGTATACACTTATATGATTATCTTATTATATATTATTTTAGTTATTTTTTGACATGCATAATTCATGGTTTGTGATGACTTTGATTCAACATATCATGGTTTTTTTATTATTTTTATATGGTGTCTTGGGGTGTGATTAAGGTCTTGATTTATCGAAAATTATAAGCGAAAGAGATGGGGGATCAGTCATTAAATTGGTAGTCATTGGTGTTCCTCAGGTTATTATTTACAGACTCATTGTATAGATGGTGATGGTATCAGAGGTACAAGGAATATATAAGTCTCACATACATGCCTATGTAAAGCCACTATCTAGTCAACTAGATAGGTAGAGAAAGTACACCCCAGCTATGAAAATTAAAAAGCATATGGCCTATTATTTTCCAGTATGTGGTGCCCAAATGACCGTGCCATTATGTGTGAACATTTTTTTCACCTAAAATTCAATATTTGAAATATCCATCTCATTAATAGTCAAGAATTATATTTTAATTACCATTTGGGATGCCAGTTTTTGTATTTTTCCTTATCGAAATCCTTTCTAAAGTGTCCAAACACAATATTGATATTTAATCTTCCACAATGTTACATTTTCATGTGTTATGTAATGTCATCATCAGATTTTGAAACTAGTCACATGCCTAATATATGTTGAATATATCTTTAGATCTCACCATGATATAATTAATTTTCTTCCACTAATAAAATTTTATGAAATCTTGAGTGTTGGTGATCGTTCCTTGAATTGGATCGAATTCATCACATTAAAATGGGATTCATTATGTATCATGAATTGATTATATTCATACATCATCATATCCTTCCTTAATTGTTTAATAGAATACCTTAAATAACTATTTTGGATCAACTATATCTATATATTTCATGGTGTGTTGATTCAGTTTGTGGGAGGGAATGTCTTTTAGTGTCATCACTTCAAAAATCATGTTATTTGAAATCAATACACAATTTTAAGGATGTTCCATAACAAATAGGATCATTATATAATGTTTATTTTTTGATATTGATAGAATCTATTTCATTTATAGTCCTCAGACATATTTTGTAGATTTATCTCAACGGTGAGAATGTTTATCCTATGAGACCAGTGATTAATATAGATTTCATGTAAGTGTATTGCTACTAACTCTCATGAATGACATTACATAATTTTATAATTTCTGTTATTCCCCATTGTGTATTAATGTATATCCTATTCGGGGTTTCATTAAATTATAAAGAGATAGGAGGATCATTGTTGCATGGTAAGACCATAGATCTGGATCATGTGTGGAATACATTGACGATGATGATGTGGCACAACATGAAATTTATGAGCCATGTTAGTGGTCTGGGATATATTTTTTCCTTAAGGATGACCACTGAAAATTAGATTTGATATGAATTTACTTCTAACATGTATTCAAGATGGTTTAAATGAGGTTCTTAGTTTCTTGATTAGTATAGGATATCTTGAAATATGACTGATTTTTTCATTATTTTGAATTTAAATATTATCATGGAATACAGATATTATGAATAAGAAAATATATTATGGGAAACTTGGTTGTGTCTTACTATGATTATTGTCACACCTAACATTGGAATCTGTGTGTGTATGAAGATATAAAGTTCACACATCCTTGGAGGATTTAGGAGCCTTCAATATGTAGCTAAGGACGTGGATAGAGGTGAATTTGGTGATACTAGGACATACACTAGATAATAACTGTAACATTTATTTTCCTCTTGTATTATTCCTTTTTATCAATCTACTACATTTGATGATATTTTTTTCTTTAATTTAATTAATCCATGATAACTGAAATGTTCCATAATATATAATTTATTATTATATTTTTTTAACATTATTTTTATGTAATTATTCATTTAATAATATTATTTTTATATATGGATAACAACAATGAGGGTATAGTATCAACACTAGATTATTCTATCCCTTTCTACAAGTAATCAGCCTCTATCATATAATGTTGAATACTTCAGGGTATATCTTATTTTGACCCAAACCGGGTGATTCAACTCCCACCATTTCAAATTGGTATTTGAGCATGGGTTTTTTTTCATTTTATACATGTCTATATTAAAGAACATGGAAGATAAGTGTTATTCTATATAGAACATTGGCAGGGGAGTTTCAAGCTTCTCCATAAAGATCATGCTTAAAAAATATTTTGGTTATGGATGTTCTGATTGATGTTACATTTCTATTATTAGGGTTTTATATATATTCAGAGTATGTTTTGTTATGAATGATTATAGGATTCAGATTCATTTATGCATCATGATTAGTCAGGTATGATAAATTTATATATATCATGATTTTATTGTACGAATGGTATTTCATTTAATTACATTCCATTATCTTTTCATACTAGATATACTATTATGTCATTTAGATTTCATGGACTACTGCATGATTATTTTATTCATGAAAATATATGATTGTGAGTAATGTGTCAGTACAAAGGACTAGTCTTGAGAAATTAGTATTTTTTTTAGTGTAATTACATATTGTAGTGGTTATACTACTAGGAAATTCCACCTATATAAATTTTTTTTCCAATATAATGTAATTGTTTTGATATCTTCTGTAATCTATAATTGGTGTTATAAGAATACATTTGACGTGTCAAATATTCCTCTTTGAAGATTTCAGATGTAACACCCTAGAGAAGAAATATAGAATAATCCTATAATGGAGAACACCCATATAAAACCACCAGATATAGTTGAGTATTTATACAATCATACCCTAATTCTAAACCAAGTGGTTCTGGTGGTAGAACTACTCATGTCATTGGTCCTCCTCAAATTTACTATTCATGGTGGATGAATTCACAGGATAATAGTCCACCTTTCCACAGACTTATTTATATTGTGTTGTCAAATTTTTTAGGAAACTAGAGGACTTCTGGATGATGAGGAATGTATTTAAATCCTTGAGTGGATCATTGATATAGTGTATCATATTAAGAGACAAATATAGTTTCATGTTGTATCTATTTGATATAAACGTATCTTGGATTTCATGATTCGCGATATTACTAGATTAGATGTAAATTTCAACAAGAACTTGTTGAATATTTACTATGAGAGTTTCTATTACTACCAGTGATAATTTTATGTTGATACCACACTGAGTGGGGAATTTGTATTTATATGAAAATTGGATTTTTGATTAGGAATCATTGGATATTCCTCGAGTTAGTTTGGTTATTTTACAACACATGAGTATGTCATTGTTCTTATAGATGACCCGGAAGTTTATTCCTTGTATAATCCTCTAGTGGTGATTTTTTACCTGGATTTATTTCGAAATGATTTTTCAAAACATACTCATATTAGATGAATTTATAATGAGATGAAAATTGTGTTTTGAGAGAAACATATATTTATTCTTCTATATCATCTTTCACTGATAGTTTTAAATAATACTAATAGGTAATTCAATGATTTATAGGTAATGTGATGTATTACATATAGAAAATCTCCCTATGGTGCTTGATTGATTTTATACGAAGATAGAATATGGTAGATTTATATAATGTGTTTGCATGTAAAACCAGGTTACGATGACAAAATAATACCCCTTTATGAGGATTGATGACTTCATTGATCAATTCCGGGGAGCCTGATAGTTTCATAAGATTAATTTTTAATCAACATACCAATTACATTTTCTTATAGATGAGTATAATCTAAAAATATTAAGGAGAACATTTAGGATGTCTATGTATCTTTCCTTTCCATTCAGGTGAAAAAAATTACTTTTATTATTAATGGATCTTTTAAACATGTTGTCAAATTCTTGTCCAGACTCAATTGTAGTTTAGTTTTTTGATAACATCATTTCATGCCCACGTACCTCGAAGATATACACTATTCACCTAGAGATTTTATTGAAAAATATTCTATCAAAAATTTATATAAGTTATGCTATCAAAGTGTCACTTCAAGATCAATTTGGTATGTTATTTTGGGTTTGTAATATCTAGTGTGATAAATCCTTTAATCCCAAACAACGTATAGGTTTTTGTGTATTGGGAAGAACCTAGAAATATAACTTTCTTCATAGTATTATTAATTATATTTGATATTACATATTGTTATTTTATAAATCTCCCATTTCTTTGTGCTAATGAATGGGAATACCAATAATGGTGTGAAGTATGAGTGGAATGATAAAGAAAAAGATATTAGAAATCGGGGAATTATGTATGAGAATTTCAATGGTATTATGATTTTTTTCCATCAGAGTATGGGTACCTTTGAAATTTGGAAATAAAAATGAGGTTATGGGTGTTTGAACATCAAAATTTGGGTTTTTATAACATGTGTTTCTTTAGTGGATGTTCTTGGGGCTGATAATATAAATAAAAGATGAATGGGTGGATGGAGAAACTGTAAGTGGTTAAATTGATAATTTACATCATGAATTTGATATTCACAGTGTAAATGAGTTTTTCTATGTTGAAAAGGTATTTTTTACACAACCACTATGTTAAAGTGTCAGGGATAAGTAATTCATGGTTAGAATGAATGTCACACATTGAGAAATATAATGTCAAGTCATAGGGAAGGCCTTTTTCCAAGGAATTCAAAATGTAAAATAATATTTCACATAGAATTTTATTCCAAGACAATTTTTGAAGGGAATTAATTTAATGATAAATTCTAATAACTATTTAAAATTCATTCTCTTAAACCCCTTATAATGTAATTAATGGAAATGGAAGTTTTGGATTCAAATAGCACCTCTAATCTCAACCATTAACTGTATGAAGTGTTGTTCCTTACAGTAGATTCCACATGGTGAGTCTTAGAAATTAATATCCCTTGAAAATTCTTATTATCCATTAAATATCATTCATTGTATGGTTTTACCTTGATTTGGATGAGTAAATTAGATAGTTAGTATTTTGAATCATGAATGTTTTATCAAATGATGTTGGTATATTAGATTGACATGAAAAGAGGATATCATTTGTTTTTAAAGACATGCTATCAAAATGAGATCTATAAATAGTATATTGTAAGATTTAACTTATTATGGTAGTATATTTAGATTATTAAATTAGTTCATGTTTCATCGATGCCATCTAAGGATTTTCCATGAATTTTGGAATAACGTGTGTTGTAGACCACCCACGGGTGTTTAGTTATTGTAATGACCAGAAGACGTTGTTCTGTAAGACATCCAAAATAATTTTTTCCTAAATTTGGTGATATCTTACTATTTATAAATTATGTAATTATTCAATTAGTTATATTTAATTAATCAGGATTCTTTAGCAAGGAACTTGAACTCATGACATTTATGGTATATAGAATGTTATAAGAAAACACTACAAATACCATTTGAACATATTAGTATAGGTTTAACTCTCTTGGGAGTAGATGCTCGATAAAACCCCCCTCTTATTGGGTTTTCTTGTTATATAATATTCAATGTGTGAGAGCACATAGAAACAACATTCACACAACAAAATAAAATGGGTAACCACAACATGGATGAAACATTATGAATAGTAATACCTTGGACCCAATCACATCACTGGATCCGAGACCAAACAAGTGGTCATATGAGAGTTATTCCTACAAATAAACTGGTATGGGTTAGGGATTCCTAATAATTTATGTTGGAATAATGTTTGATTATCGATAAAATTTCAACTTGGATGAAATGAATAAAATAGTTTAATTTGACTAGTTACTTGATGCTTACGAAGGATTATTCATTATGATATAAGAGAATATAAAAGATAAAAGAGTGTTCTAGAAACGTGACACACACCATTGGTGGTTCCTCCAAGGAAAGAGATTCCACTATATGAGTAATTTTCTTTGTTATATGAATAGTTGATAAATTGACCTTTAAATATTAATATATGTTTTGTAAAATATTCTATTCTGGAATGACTGAATATCAGTGATTCATCCTAATGTAGGTCAATCCCCATGTTGAGAATGAATGGAAGTTTAATTGGTAATGTTAAAATTTTACCAATTGTTCGTATAATAATATTTTTTCTAGGGTTGATGATTGTATACATGGATGATCATATTTTATATTGATGGCCTGATTTCTTAATTGTTTTATTAGTGCCTCATGATATGTGGGACTACTGATTCTTCATAATGAGAAAAATTCACCATATTATAAGATTTTAGATTCAACCCCTGTGATATGTACATGAATATACATAAGAGACTCTAGAATAAGTAATTTTCATGGATCCATGTATGAGATGATATTCACCTATCCTAAGATATACAAATTAAGACATTGGGGAATAAACCATGGGTAATTCAAATATATCCTACTATGGTTACTCCCCATCATGGTATGGCCATGGTATCATGTTGGAATCTATAGGTTGTGTAATTTATATGGGGCACAATTTGGTTACTTCCTACGTTATACTTATGATTTGACCTGAATATAAGGTATCAACCATCAGTTTGGGTTATATTTCCTTACATATGAGGATCCATGACTTGATAGGGAAATATTAAATAAATTAAATGCAAGTTTGGAAGGCCATGGGATTCATCCTAGACCTCGAGGGTCTGAAGTGTTACTTTTGTATTCCATAATAATTATATTTAATTAATACACATGCTTGCTTCTTTTTTTCACTATATATACAGATTTTGTATGTTTATACACTGTTTTTGGTATCCCTCTATGTTTTAATCACACCCTTATATGAGATCCATTGCACTTGAGAACCTGTGAAGATGCTCAAATGAATACAGGCATATTTTTAGCTAAGGCACGAGATGGAATGCTCAATAATAATAGGTCTGATGGCATTAAGATACAATATGAGGTTCGAAATGATAATATAGTTTCGACATTATTATTTTTTATTTTCTTTTTTTGAAGATTATGTCTCTGAAGATCCTAATGGGAATTTTTTTATGTTTTGGAAGGCATATTGGGGTTGTAACATATTTCTTGTATTGTTAATCGATGTTATTATTTTATGGTCTCCCTGGTTATTTCATTCCAAATATAATTTTTTAAATTTAATCAATGTTGAAAATTCTAATATATGTGTATTTGATTTAAATTATATCATATCAATCCTATACTACTAGTCAATAGCTAATATAATATAGGGATTCGTTCCGGATGTGATACTAAAAAGCAGTTTATCCATTAGTTATATAGTTGTATGGAATGAGATGTTACAAATTGGAATTGGAGCCTTCATTCTCAATATTCTTATGATTATTGAATATAGTATATCTGATATTTATTATGGTTTTGTATAATATAGTCGACACTAAGATATTGATTCAAAACAAATTTAATAGTATGATGTCCAGGTTTCTAGGTTATGGGGATGTTTTTTATGTATGTTTTTAGAGTTGTATTATATTTTCAAGTTGTAAAATGAACATGTGCTTTGGATGTCATGATTGATAACATAATATCAGATTTTTGGAATAATGTAAAAATCCTAGTGACTTTATTTTGTTTGAATCATGAACAATAAGGGAAATAAGAGTCTCTTACATCATATTAGGGTTTAATGATTCACATTATATATAGGTCTATTAGTGTGTGATTTCCATTATGAACAAAGAAGAATCTATTAATCTATCAACAATAATTCATAGAGATTTCCTTAATAGGATTAATTGGTGATATTTCATTCATATGGGACCAAATTTCATTGATTTATTTAGGATTAACTGTCTTCAAATTCTATGGTGGAATGATCTTATAGGATGATTGAAATTAAGTTTGCATTTTTCAGTGTGGGTGTAGTGTCCCAAATTAGAGGCTTTGGAATGTGTGAAAAATGTAAGGACACCTTGTGGGTGGTTTCTATTATAGTTTAGTTGTTAAAACATGGTAATGAATATTTTTTCATGAAGATGTCATGTTACATTATATGTGATAATTTTTAATGATATGACAGTTATGAACATTAATGAGGTTAACCCAATGACAAGGTGGTCAGTTCTCGTGTATTTTTTAATACATGACTGGAAGGGATCAGTGGGATAAATAGTGACCCTAGTTAAAACTGAAGCCTTTATGATTGGGTGTTTGGTTAGATCGATGGGGACATATAAGAGGGTTTTACCCATTGTTTTGGATGTGTTGGTTTATGAAATTGATGAATTTTTGGTTCACGTGAGTGTCTATAAATTCCATTTGTGTGCCTTTGATTATTATAAAGGGGGAACCATCACACATTGTGATTGGATTTAATTTTAGTGTTGTGGGTAAGGAATTATGGGATTCATTACCCTTTTATTCTGATTCTTTTCATTATGTGAATAAGTGATGACCTCATATGTTAAATTCAAAGATGGAAATAGCATGGGATGTTGAACCCACATTGAAAACGATGAATAGGGTTATGGGTGGACATGTTTTTTGAATTTAATTACACTAAAAGTCTATTATGATGGATGAGAACATTAGGGATGAATTGAGTACATTGTGGCTTATGGTTTATGAGATATTGTTAGATGCTTGAATCAAAATTTATTCATAGTTTTGGTAATGAATTTATCATGAATTTTAATTTGGTCTAAACAAATAAATTCCAAAAAGTTGAATGACCTAGGGCCTATTATAAATTTAAGATGGTAGAAACATGATGGAGATGTGTTAGGGAACTGGGATATGTGAATGGGTGGCTGAGGATTAAGCACCTTTTGGGTTCAATGAAATTGAGCCTCTATACATGTATTATGGGGAGAATGACATTTTATATCTACAAAAGGTATCGATTTTTATTATTTTTATATCATTATGGTCAAGGTAGAGGAACAATATATGTTTAGAGAATATAGTGTTCTAGGAAAAATGAACTCACAGATTGTTGGTAGATAGTCACTAGGTGTTAGTGAGTTTTGGTTAAGGAGTCCCTCTTGGATTAAGGATGTCAGGATTTGGTGAGATGCTCGTGGGAAGGAAGGATAGATAATAGTAAATGTGTTAAACATATCCCCAAATTACTAGGCCACATAATAAATGGTTATGTTTTTTGTGGTATTCACTGAATACATATTATTGTACTCCATGTTTTGATAAAGTCATGGAAATTATATTGAAATCATTATGAGTTTTTGGAGATAGAAATAGGTATATGTTAATCTATCAAAATTTATTTATAGACGAATAAAGGGTCTCCTTGGGGATTTACTCATAAAGAGGGGTAATTGAATTCTTAAAGTGGGGAGGTCACCATATGTTATTTGAGGATTACCCATAGCTGGGAAGGGTCATTGAAAGGATGAATAAGCTATTGGATAGTAATGGTAGTGTTTTTATGTCTGTGAACTATGAAGTATGAATTTTATTGTTCTATAAAAACACATGGTTTGAAATTTTGACAAAACTCTAGATGGATATTTTGTGTTGGAATTAGTCTTGAAATGTTTTGATGTGGTCATTAGGAAATTCATATAGTGATGCCAAATCATACACCTCGCTACAAACTTCTAGATGTTTTTCTTCAATTCACCTAGAATGAACCCTTCAATAAAATTCTCATGTTTCACCCCCCGAAACATGACATTAAATTCATTTCCATGTGTTGCACTCCCTAAAACAAGTCAAGAAATAAGTATTCAACCCTAAAATCAATCAATAAAACTAGTTGACCTATAGAACAAATTCATTAATCAAACCACTCCCATCTAAACATTAAATGAATAATGGATCATCACATGAACCATGTCCCAAAATGAGGATTATTTTGTGTTATGTATTAATTCTATCAAATTAATACCTCGTAATACTACTTTTTTAATGTAGTGTTTACCCTGAATGAATATTTATAGACACCAATAGTGGTTTTCTACTATATTTTACTCATACCCTTCTCAGGCCACCACCGCACTTGGGAACCCAATAATATGCACACATTATTGCAGACATAGGTTGCAATGATTTCAGTGATAGCATGTTCATGTATGAGGGATCAGATGTAACAAGTTATACAATGAGGTCTGTCCCGAGGATAAAGTTGATGCATTTTTTATTTTACATCCTTTATTATTTCTTGTATCTATACCTGGACCAGTGTGAAATTTTTTAATTTTTCTGCATGGCTTTTTGGGCCACATTGCATATCATTTATTCTTACTATATGTTATTCTTCTATGTGTCTGTGGATATCATTCAATGAATGATGTTTGGTTAATTATTAATTATTTAGAATTATAATATAGGTACTGTACTCTCCCAATTTTTTAGTCATACAACCCCACTACTAATTGGAATCCTCTCGTGTAGGTTTGGTATTTTAGAGATCATGTGGAGAACTGGTCTGACCAATAGTTATATTGAAAGCAATTGAAGTATTTTACAAAGTGATATTAGTGGAATATTTTTATATTATTTTATTGTTTTGGAATCTAATTTATTATTTATTTTTGAATAATTAATATACTATAATAGAAACTTGATTTGTGTATCAAGAATAGTTGTTCTAGGAGGAAGTTAATTTTACTAGGGCAAGGAGATTCTATTATGAGTTGTTTTGTTATATTTAAATTTTATTTTCCCCATGGGAGATACACTTGTGTTTTTTATGTTTTTATGTATTTATTTAAATTAGAATAACTTAATTGTGTCCTATTGGAATGAGGTTGTGGATTTAAAATTATTTTATTAATCTCCTTTAAGAGAAATTTGGGTCTCTTGAGATATATTATTAATGTGAATTAAAATGAAATATAGTCCTTGTTGTGTGGGATTTAACCTATGAACAAGGATTAATTTATAAACCCCCCAAAAAAATTCAAATGATCTTCTCACATATATTTAATTACGGAAATTCTAATCCACATGGATGAAATTTATATGGATTCATTCTAGTAAATGTTCATGTGAATTTATTGTGGGTCATTCCTCTTGGAGGAATGCGATGAAATAAAACCATTTTCACAGTATGTGAGGTGACCCAAGGAGGATTGATTGGAATGTATGATTTTTATTGGATTAATAATGGGTGGTTTCTATTATAGTTTGGTTGTGAGACCATAGTGATAAATATTTTACATATTTATTCCATCTGATATCGAGTTGGAGCATGATTGATGCATTGTGAGCTCTGACCTTCTAAGAGGTTGACTTATCAACTTGGTGGTGGCGCCTAGGGACTTTCACGTGTCATGACTGGAAGGAATATGTGAGAGACCTAGTGTCCCTGAGTTACTACTCAAATAATAGTCAGTTGGTTTTTAGCTTTATCAATGGTGACCCATTAGAGTGGTGACCCTTTCATTATAGTGGTTGTTGTTTTTGAAGTCAATGCACCATAGGTTTTTTTGATTCCCCATAGAGGGAATGGTTATTCCATTGATTCATTAAAATATAGTACATGGAGTTGCATTGGTTTGATTTAATGAATGTTTTTAGTGTAAAGATTTCATGGATGCCTGAACCATCTAATGTGACATTATTTGATGTGGAGATAAATTATGACCATATAATGGTGATCTAAAGGTGGTAACAACACGGGTAGGCAGCCATGATTTGAAAATGATTACCGAGGTGATTGTTGTTCATGTTATTTGACATGAAAATTTTTAAAGGTAAAATTTTTAATGGAAACTTGTAGTATGCCTCCTGATCATATATTTTAACAATTTATTAGGTATTTTAGGACAAATGAATTTGTATTTGATATTAGTTTCAATAATGAATGACATGTGAATTTTTTTGGGCTCAACAAATGGTTACAATCTAGTTTAAGAATTTGGGTTTCCTCTAAATACAATATGGTGGGATTGTGACGGAGATGAACTATGCATATAGGATATGTGAATAGGTGAATAGAGAGTAAGTACATATTGTATTCTATGGAAATTAGGTTAATATAGATGATTGTGGTGACACTAAGGGTTTGGATTGGTTTAAGGGTTAATTTTTAATTCCTTTTAAAATTATTGTAGTCCTAGTGGTGGAACTCATGAATTGTATCAGGATCAGTGATATTGATGAAAACATCATTCACCAATACTTGGTATAATGTCGTGACATTTTTTTGAGTATTGGAATGTTATACCATCTTGAATCAGTGTGGTCAATAGTTTGTGATATGCTAGTAGTAAGGTAGGATTAAGACCTTAAATTGAGTCTAAAATGTCCCTATTGTAAGAGTTAAAATAAAAATTTATTGGGATTGTGATTGTAAGAGTTGAAGATATCTTAGTGTTCTCCATGTTTAGTTATGATCATACCCAATATATTGTCATAATATCTATTTGGATGATAAAGAATAATATATATTTCTATATTTATAAAATTATTTCTTTTTGTATAAAGGGTATACTAAGGGTATCAATCAGATAGAGGTATAAAAAATCGATAAATTTGGGATTTCACTATAATAAATTAAAAGATTATCACAGGATGAGAGAGGACATTGTCTCTTTTGAATCACCCATTTGGACGGTGTGGTGATTCGATATCAGTAAGAAGTAAATTATAATTTTTCTCATTTCAAAAAAAAATTGGATTGAAATTTAGATAGGAAACTAGATAGAGATGATGTGTCTAAATAGTGATCCAGGATTCTATAGAGTGGTCAGAATGTGATTCATATGGTGATAACCATTTCATGATATGGTTCATGAGGTAATAAACTATTCCTGGAATTTTCAATGGGGTAAAATATTATTTGTGATGAGGAATGTGGGGTATGTATTTTTATTATATGGATTAATATTTTTTTTTGACATGTTTCTGGTGGTGAACATGTGAAAAAACATTTCATGAGATGTTTCAGGGAAAAAATGTGATAAAAGATCTAGTGGAGTTACTTTTGATGAAATGAATTAAAAATAACATCATTTTGGTACCATGGGTGAGAATTTTTTTTTAATATGATGAGAGTACTATGAGGTTTAGATAGGAATTTTTAAGGAGAGTTCAGTGTTTGTGTTCCCTATTCATGAACAATGAGTAATCATCTATTAATTTAAGAATCAAAAAATAATACATAGTACCAGATCTTTTTAATGATTCATTAATTGTTCTGAACGTTGTCTTAGGTTTTATTTAGTAATGTAACTTGTGAATGGATTCACTTATTGAAATCTATTTCACAATTCTATAGTAAACCATTGTTTGTTGTGTGACGTTTTTCTAACCATGTAGGTTCGATTAGTCAAATAAATTCACATCAAGGCTTATCGAGGATTCGAATAATTGTAATGGGGAGATTATAAGAACCGTTATCCATAAATTTGATCATTTCATTGGGAGTATGAATTTTAATCCATTGGTCGATGGGTCTTTTTGAAATGTATAAATCATAATGAAGATATAGGTTTTCTAATGGAAAAACATTTAGTATTATGATGTGTTTTATGTTTTAGTGGATGTTCAGAAGGATTCAAAAATCATTGGAAGAGGAATGTGAGACTCAATTTTGGGTAAGAGGTTTTATAAATAAACTATTACATAAATATTTTATTCATATTGTCAAAAGTTTTATTGGATTCTACGAATGGATTCAAGATAAAAAAAAATGAAAAAGGTGTGGGGTCAATGGAAATGATGATGTGAAACCATGATTCACATTATGAAATAGTATGGAATGGCCTAGAGATCATTTTCTTAGAAATTAAACATACGAAATCCCTTTTCAAATCCTCAAATCCCTATGTAATGTTTGAAGAAGGATTTAAGTTTACAAAATTATGTAGAAAACCTTTAAAAAACATTCCCTTAAACCACCAACAAGTAAACAGATGTGAATTGATGTTTTGGATTCTATGAGAACGTATCATTTAATATGTTCATTGTTTAAATAATTTTTCATTGTAATTTATTACTCCCAAATATTCATAGAATTAATTATCGATGGAAGCTTCAAATGCTCCTGTAAATATCATTCATCATAAGGTTTCAGCATGATTATTATTGAGAAATTGGATTTTTAATCTTTAAAATCCTGATGTTTTTGTTGAGGAATGATGTGATCATGGATAAAAATGAATATAGGATATCCAATGTTGATGGGAATGTGCCATTGATGTGAAATCCATTAATCATATATCTTTAGATTTTTCCTTTTCCTGGTTTCTAATTTATTTAAATAGATTTATTCTTTTTTCAGGGTTATAAGAAAAATATTTCTCTTGAAGTTGAGTAGTAAGAATTCCTAAAACCACTAAACAATTTTTGGACTTTACATTAACAAGGATATTATCTCTTGTATGTATTTCATCATGTTTTCTTCTTACCTGTGGGTGTGAGGTTTATTGAAATGATATAATTATTTATTAAATTTTTTATAAATAACTTTTTAGGATCATTATCGTGAGACCCAAAACCATGGAATTCAAATAATAATGAATAGATTTTAAAACTTGATCAATAATGTTGGAAATTATTTACTTGGGGTTAACTCATTTTGTGGTAGGTGTTCTAGAATAAATCCCATTGTTTCAATCATTTTGTAATAGTTTATAAAATGTGTGTGTTCATTCCATCATTCCATGCATGTGACGTATTTAAATGGGTTATCACTTCTTTTATGTCACCTAATGTATATAACGCTAAAAACCAAATCAAATACTTATAAATGAGGTTGGAATTGTGTCCACCTGAGTTTTAGTCCTACACTTGAACATGTAATGGATTTTTTATCGTAATAATTGGAATTAGTATAATGTGTTCTTTATGAAAAATATGCAATTTGGCTAAAATGAATAAAGAGATTTCATGTGTCTATTTACCCGATTCTTACCACCAATGATTTGTTATAATGTAGGAGAATATATCAGCTGGAAGAGGATTCTATTTTAATGATATCTACCATCTATGATTCTTCCTAGGTAGTATGGTTTATGAAAAAAATAATGGCCTTTTTATTTAAATACATGATAAATTGACCATTTTTTTAATATTTTTCTACTAATAAATGGTAACATTACATTATATATTAATGATGTATTTTCTAGATTTCATAGAATCCCAATTTGTAAAATAAATTGTTAGTGAACTGGTAATGGGATAAATTTTCTAATTGGGCATATAATTATATGGTTGAAATGGTTGATAATTGTATGAATGGATAGTCCTATTTTATATTTATAACATGATTACCTAAGAGTTTAATTTCATCCTCATGAGAATTATCATTGGTTATTAACCTATCGTAGGAGAATCTACCACATGATAAGTCCAATGGTTCAACTCTTCTAATTACAACATGGGAATACATAATAGACAATATTGCAAGTAGCTCACATGGAGCCCAGTGTGAGATATGATTATACCCTTGTGAAGTGAACATGAGAATACATAATAGACTCTATCAAGTGTAACTATCATGGATTCGGTGTTGTTATATATCTCCTTGGTATTATACTGCCCAATGGGGATATTTATGTGATTTCGGTATGTTTAATTCACATGGGTCTGAATTTGGATACATGAGAAATGAAAATAGGGATTGTTCCTGATCAATATGGACCAACCAATAATTTTGGTGATATTTCGTGACATAGGAGGATCCAATTCATGAAATATACTTCTATCCTTGATATGAAGATTGTTTATTTTACACTAGCTGTCAACTTGAGGATAAGGGGACCACATTGTAATTTTTATGAGTAGTATTATTTATAATAAATTTGTATTTCTATTTACTACTATATTTCATTCTCTATATGCATAGAAACTATTTTAGGACATCACTGGTTGTGGCCTACTGTGATTTACACACAAACTACTTGTGCCACAACTTCACGTGGGAGCCCATGTATATTCTCACAAGATAGTATGAATGGGATGGGATGAGGAAAATAAATGATTGGTTGAGCATGGTAGCTCATATGGTATTGGGAGAATGGATGCAGTTCGACATATTGATTTTTTTGTGCCTTTATTTTTGTTTTATTTATATTATTCATGTTGATATATAGGATTGACACAATTAGATTATTTTTTATATCTCATCATGGTTGATTATGAATTTTTACATTTAATGTATGATAAATACATGTAATTATTTTATCAACTATCTAATTCTTAATTTACATGGATGTAATTTTTTTATTAATTTGTGGTTGTGCATTCGGATATTGGGGGTACAGCCTCCCCAATGTACCAACGTACACCCCCATATATAGTTAGAATATTATGGAATATGGGGGGGGATACAAGAAATCATATAGATATCTAGTTATCCATTCATTATAAGGTGGTCTAGGGTGAGACTTTATTGATGGGGGCCTCTTAGAGATGAAGATGAAATTTAAAACTACACTAATCCTGATATTGATAGATTCGAAGAGAAAATATTTTTTTACTTTAATTCATCTGTTGAAGGTTTATGATCTATGTTGATGTAGGTATATTAGGTAGTTGGTTATGACTCTCTCAAGATTTGACACCATGGGAGAAACAACCATACAAATGAATTGAATTTGGTAGGCCAGGTCCATGATTTGATATATTGGTAACATTAACTATTTGCTGAGGTATTTTTCATATACATGGAAAAAAAGATGAATTAAATCTTTTCTCAGCGGTAATACAATAATTAAATTATGTATTACATTTTTATAAATATAAATTTTAATTTTTAGGTAAAGCTTCCATCAGGGAATGGTTTTATTATTATAATTTCTCCCTGTTAGAAAATATGAGATCACTGAAAGAGAATACCAGAGGCAGAATATTGATTGATGGGATCGTTGGATGAAAGGTTTGTGGATGAATGTAAGAACTGAGTTGTGATAAAATTAATTCACATTGTTAACACATCGACATTGGTTGACAGACTGAAGGATAACCATGAGTCAAATTATAAATTCATAGTATTGTAGGAATGGTTTGTATAAAATTTTATAATTCAAGGATGATCTATGGATAGTGATGATGTGATCAATGTACATTAGAGAGTTTTATTCACCACATATAGGAGGGAATTTCTGAAAGGGTACATCCATTCATCTTAAAAGGTAGTGTTGTGTTTCACAATGAATTTGTATTGTGTGATCATGTGATGATTCAAGTGGATGATAATGATGGGTGATATCACGAGATTCATCTATCATTTCATGACCAATCAACGGTACATGGTAGGGAGTAAAAGAAATAGTTGATTATGTCATCTATATCCTATTTTTATGTCAATTTGATATTATGTTATTATGGTATTTATGACGTGGTTTCCAAGGACTACATAATGTTTTGATATTTTATTAGTTATTATTTATTAGATGACAGAGGTAGCATATTTCTTACTAATCTGGGTGACTCACTCTTTAGATGAGTTGGGAAATAATTAAAACAAATATATTGTAAAACTACAATGTTACATCCTTATATATTATGATATAATTCTTTATAAATAAATTATATTTTTGAATAAAATTCAATACACAAAACACATAGATTAAATGAACCCCGATATACTTTTGAAATATTATTAAATGATAATTTTCAACTTGTCATTGTATTGGAGGGTATGAATATTAGTAACAAAAATATAATATATTTATGTTTTATGCATTTATAAAATTAATTAATTGGATATCAATAGATTATAAATGAATGTAAATATCATTTGAAGGTATATTATTTTTTTTAAAACAATTTTATGGATAAAATGTGTTTTTTAATAAATTTAATTATTATCATTTGGTGAATGATTTTAATGAAATTTACATATTTCCTATATTCAATAAATTAGTTAAAATGAATATAATTTTTTTTCATGGAATAAGAATACATTAAATTTTATGAATACATTTTTTTCCAAAAAATTGTTTTCACAGTATTTTTGTGCACTTATTTTAAAAATAGATTATAGAACATATTGAAATTGAATAATGAAAAAAGGATCCCATATTTGGAATCTAGATATTCATATTTGTTATGTTTTTTCCATTTATTTTTATTCATTATGATTGGTAATCACTGTAAATTTGTAACACCTATGTCAGGGTAAAATGGGTAAAATAGGTTTAAAACATTGGGTTAAGGCATCGTAATAAAACTCATACATTTAGTTATCATATTGGATAAGATCATTTTAATCATTCTCATCCAAGTCTCAATAATATGCCAACTTTTTATCAATTACAGTTTTTATTATATTTTAATGAAAGGATAAATAAAAAATTTCACTCAATTGACATTAATAATATGAACATACAATCTCAAAAATATAAAGAGAATTTATTCAATTAAATGATTTTATTCTAAATATGAATTAATTATTTTTATAAACATAATTTATTCCAAATTTTTAGTGATCGAAGAATTAACTTATATACTCATACAATACTAATAGTGTATTTTTTTAATTAACAAAAAAACAACATACATTATATTAAAAATATTAAATGTGATAAAATTTGAGTAATTAGTTGAGTTTCATGGATTCTATTGATAAATATATTATAATAGGAATTTTAAAAAAATTTACATAAAATTCCATTGATTTCATTTTGTCTTTGACATTAAATTAAACCAATAGAGTCAAAAATGATATTAATGATAATTCAGGTCCAATAAATTTTAATATATTTTTTAATAATAAAAAATAAATAGAAATTGCTAAATATGATGATTAATTTTCAACAATTTCATAATTTTTACATTAATGAAATCATTTTTACCATATAATTAAATTTATTACACTTTAATATTAATGAATTAACATCACCCATGTGGCATGAAGGTGGTGGCTACTTTGTTTCATTGGCATAAGATATAAGTAATAGTATCTTAAATGGACAAATATTCTAGTAGTCTTGTTATACCAAATACAAACATAAAAATGAAATTTCATTTTAAAATATAAAATCAAAAAAATTGATAATTACATGTTCCCCTTTTCATATTCTAAGATAAAAATCACAAACCACATTCTAATTTCATGGTAAATACAAAACATATGAATGATCTAATGTAAATTACTTAGTAAGGGTAAGCATATAATATAAGAAATTAATAAATATGTTAAAAACAATATAAAAAGGTAAATAATTGAAACACATTCCAATTAATTAATAAATTGATTAATATATGGGAATAAAATATTGTGATAAAATATTTTTATATAAATAATGACATAATATTGAAAACATCACAATTTATAACCTTACTAATCAAAAAATCACATGGAATACTAATAACATACTTATGAATAAGGGTATACATAATTATGGAAATCTAAAATGTAATATCTCGGCCTTGTTCCTTGAAAAATCACACCATCCATGCCGTGTTCCAATATATCATTATAAATTGGTAAGGCCTCAGTGGAACCCAATTTTGATTGTCCAATGATACCTACTGATGTATCTAGGGGTTATAGTGGTCTCTGATCATCTATTAGTATGTCAAATGAATTCACCATATAAATGGATTGAAACTTAATCAATATAAACACTTTTCTGGAAATGATTACATATTAAATTTTAGTATTTACCTCAACCAATAAACATAATCAAATACTATATAGAAAAAAAATGTGAATCCTCACAAACTTTTACATCCCCAATAAAAATGATTATAAACCATTTTTATTAATAATAATTAGGAGGTAATTGTATATTGTTCCAAATAAAACATATGTAACATTAAATTATTTTTTTCTTGTATGGAAAATATTTAGAAATATCACATGGAACATTCTATAAAGAAAATAACATAAATTTTAAAATCCCTTTTTCTCATTTTAAAAATATAAAATTCATAAATTATTTTCACAATACACTTACATGAAACTGATATCTCAAAAAGAATAATTTATTGAGTAGTTGGTGAAAACTATTTAAAAAGACTATAAAGTTGTAATTGAAGCTTCAAATAAATGATATTCAAGATGGTTGGAAATTCCTAAAATTTCATATAAGTTAAAAATAACATCCCATTTTCATTTTAAATAGGTTAGAAAATTTATTTATTCAGAAAATAAATTATAATTCCATTAAAACAATTTAATAAAATTCATAAATGGGAACAAATAATCTATAGAATCATTTTTATAATTATAAATGTGTTTTTAAATCATTTAAAAAAAGGATTTTCGAAGAAAAAGGTTTTTCAACTGATGGGATAAATAAATTTATGCTTTATTAAAAAAGATTATTATAGTTTTAGGTCCCGAATAAATGGAAAGTTCTACTATTAAATGAAAAATATCATGAATAACCATATCAGAAAAAAGGACTTATTGTTTGATTAAAATATCAAATAATTATCTTATGTGATACATAAACATAAATAGTCTCTGTCAATGTTATGATTCTAAAATAAACACATTCCACTTTAGCACCTTTGTAATCACAAGCCCCATGAATAAAATAACATTAAATAAATTATTAATTATAATTAATATAAATAAAATCAAGATATCACAAACGAAATGGTCATTATATACACCACAAAAAATAAGTAATTTTTATTGATAGATCAAAATATAGATGTTGATGCTAAATTATAAGAGGGGGAGAATTGTAATTTTATAAAGCATATTTTTTTACAATAATAAAATCTATGTTTAACAATGATAAACAAGGTGATTTCACAAACCCACTTTGGTTCATAAAAATGATAATTGGAAGGGGCCATGTCCACTTATAAACAAAATCAACTTAAAAAAGTTAAGCTTAATGAAACATAACCATGTTTGTACTAAAGATATAAGTCCCCTCACTTAAAAATTATATAATCTTGAGTTACTTAAAGAATACACGTTGAGGATCTTTTCAGGTTTATAGTTTTATATAATTAGATCATAAAACATGCATTACATTCCACATATAATCAAAGTGGTTACATAAAAGATAGTATTCATTTTTCCCATCAACATAAACATATTTAAAATAAAACATGGATTCTTTCTTGACACTTCCTTGACACTATCATCATATCATGTATCTTTCCCTTGACCTGTGAAAAACATTTCAAAAACATGGGATGAGCATAAAAAGCTCAGTAAGGGATATAAAAATATGGAAAGGAAACATGAGTACATATATACATAAGAATTAAATCATACTTTACCCATAAAACATAAGCACTTTAATATACCTCATCAAATCATGAATAAATCATAGAAATCATAAGACATAAAGGTAACTTGAGGCATTCATAACATTATTACGTAGGGAGTAACCCTCTTGGTTACGTTTGGAATACCCATCACAGTATATTACCTAAATCTCTTCGGGGAAACCTTAACGTTTAACCCCTTCGTGTTACCAAATGAATTGGAGAGCTATATCAGGCTCACCCGCCCTTAGTTTATCACCGAACCACCCATCTTCATAATAATGCCCAAGAACCATAACATAATCATATCACATAAAACATGCATAATGGAAACATAACATTTCCACATTTCAATCACAAGATATCAATACAACACATTGATATAATAAAAACATTATGAAAAACCTTTTCAATACCAAAATAAAAAAAAAGTAAAACATGATATTTATTTTTCATTTAAAAAAAATTATGGCTTGTAGAGGAAGTCGAAACTCAAATAATGGTCACGGCGGCGGAGAAGTCGTTGTCGCCGCATACGTCCGACAAAAACAAAACATTATCATTTGTCTTTTATTAATCTCTTTGTATAAAAAGATTATATTTTAGTAAACATAATAGTCAAAGGGGTTTATACACCATATAAAAGTAGGTTGTGTATAAAACAAAATATGCCTCAATGAAAGGATATTTAGACAAAGTCCCATACCTCGGGTCCGACTTGATTCGATCGTTCTTTAATTTCCTGAATAATAAACTTGAGTTAATTTATAATTTCTTAAGAACCTTTTTCAAGCTCATTATTAGTTGTATATCACATATTACCATGTTATGAACATTATGTAATCATTTATGTTAATAACGGTCATTTTGTCGATATTTGGTACTTGAGTCAAAAGTGAACATCTTATATTTACAAGTTGTTCATGTACGCAAATATCCATTATCTAAAGAATTAAATTCATGATTTAGATGCCATATATATCATATATATCCAGTATATACATGAATTTATAATATTACATAATCATTTAGAGGTATGAAATGAAATGCACCATTCATGGAGACAGTAAGCCGAACGTACGCATGAACGCTACTTTCATTTCTATTTTATATTTAATGGAATTAAAACATAATGATACATAATAGTATTATAATTCCATTATTTTATCATATATAATATCATTCAATATATCCTTTATACGTACCAAACATGGTAGTAACGAATCAAATCACTTTTAGGGGGCAGTAGTCCGCACTTCCTAAAATGAAGATATCGCGTTTACCCATAATGGAAACCATAAAGGTATTCTATAAATGAAAGGTACATAAGCTTAAGTAAAACATAAACATATTATATACCATATATAAATATAGTGACATCGTAATGGCCACCTTTGAAGGTGTTATATGAGTGTTGAACAATCATCCTTTCGTGAGGCAGAAATTCGCCATCCACAGAAACAGTATGTTCTTTAACCATTAGATGTAGGTGTGTGTAACTGTAGCTCAAATACTTATTATAACTACATCCTACTATATTTAATATACTGGTTTTGTTACAAAATAAAGGAATAAAATGAGTTTAGAGGGTTGGAGATGAAAAATAAAACATAAGAACACAAGAGAAAACACTGCCTTTAAAACGAGTAACTATTTTTGATTTGAGCTCAAAGGCTTCAATGGGGAGACTTCTGCCCAATGTGAGGCTTCACGGAGTAAAAGAGGGATATGGAGAGATAAAATTGACAGGGGTCGGCCGAGAAAAAGGCTTGATAGGTGTCGGTAAGGTGGTATAGGTGGGGCCTTTTATAAGAGGTGAGGAGGGGCACACTTGGAAGGTTATAAAAGGGTACATTATTATAAAATGCTTTTCAGATTTAAAATGTCCCCAAATTATATATTTTGAGGATAAGGTGATTATAGTTCGAAATCCACCCATCCAATAGGTTTTTGACATTTTTAGGTCTTAGATTTTAAATTATCTTGTCATTTTTTTTAATTGTTAAATATTGAGGTAATCACTGCATCATCATGATATCATAAATAATTTAATTTATATAATATCTAGAAATTTTAAAAAATAAATAATGATGTAGTAAAATATTTTAGATTTCTAATGAATATTTATAGTCAAAATTATGACTTGTATAACCCCATTTAAAAATTGTATTAGTAAAACAACTCATGTTTGTGACATTTTTATTTTAACTTTAAATAAAAGTTATTTATGTCATTTTCCTACCAAAGTGTCTCCATGGGGTCCCCAAGTTGACCCATGGATTTTAATGGTCGTCCATGACACATCAAATAAGGGTAGGACATATGTCAAGTTCAATTAATATTATTAAAACATTATTCTTACCTTAAATTACACTAATTACCTCTAATCGCGATTAAAAACATAAAAGTTACTATTCACCAAAAAAATTATTTTAATCCCATTGAACAAAATTTAACTTATTAATGACAACCATGTTTGTTTTATTTTTGAAATTCAAAACACAGAGGTGGTAAAATTTCATTTAAACGAAAAATCAGTTTTTATAAGTACCACTTCGTGGTTTCACTATTCATCAAACATTGAAGTTTTTCAGAAAAATAACAAAGCTTCACCCTAAGCTATATTTGATATTCCAAATTCAAAAATTAGGTCTATTTTACAAAATTCAAAACATAAAAGTTACATTAATTAATTTAATAATTAATTCCTGCTGTTAGAGCAAATAGCGTGTTTTTATGAAACAATAAGTATCAAAAGATTGACACTAGTTTAAGTACAATTTCAATGTGAAATTAATTTTCAATGACCACTATTGGATTAAATGGTAAAAATATATTCTAATTGAACTTTAAAACCAATTCAAAAGATAATCTATTCATACAATAAAATTAGATTCAGAAGAGGTTTTTGAATTAAAATACAACATTTTTCAGTATTCATTAAAAAATGATCTTTATCAGAAAAATACCAAAAAGTCACACAAAGTAAATTTTGATGTCCCTATTCTAAGGAAGAGTTTTATTTGGTCCAATAGAATATATAATAGTGACCAAAACTATATTTATAGATGGTTCACCATCAAAAGATGATAAGTCGACCTTTAGTGAATGTTAGAGTATATATGCCTAAAATTAAATTCTTTTCATATTTTAAGCCATTATCATTTATTGGATAAATGTAAAAACATTTAACAAACATATTTAATCATTTTGTAGTTATTTCCATTCATTCCTGCCAATACAATGGCTACGTGTTAACTACCATTTAAAATAATATTATTTTATTAATATTGTGCAACATAAGATTTCAAAGAAACTCTTTGTTGCATATCATGTACGCTATCGAACATAGAAACCCCTTTAAAGTACAATTAATATTTATTTCATAAATATTAATAAATATTAAAATGTTTTATTCTTTATTTACCTGGGATGTTACATCTTTCCCCCTTTTGGGAATTGCGTCCTCGCAATTTTATTCACTTATCAAAATAAGTGGGGGTATTTATCCCTCATAGCATTTTCAGATTCCCATGTCACCTCTTCAAACATATGTTTTGTCCCAAAAACCTTTACATGGTGAATTACCTTTTTCCACAACACTTGCTCTCTTCGGTCAACAATCTGGACTGGTTGTTTTTCATAAGAGTGATTCTGTTCCAACTGAACTACCTCTGGGCACAAAACATGAGATGGATTTGTAATGTACTTTCTCAACATCTAAACTTGAAAAACATTGTGTACCTAAGATAAACATGGAGGTAAAGCCACTTGGTATGGAACTGATCCAACTTCCACCAGAATTTCATATGGTCCAATGAACCTTGGGCTCAACTTTCCTTTTTTACCAAATCGCATCACACTTTTCCATGGAGAAACTTTGAGAAATACATGATCACCTACCTCAAAAGATAGATCCTTCCTCCGGTTATACGCATAACTATTCTGCCTGCTCTGAGCAGTTCTCATGTGTTTCTGAATCAACTGAACTTTTTCTGCCATCTCATCTACAAATTCTGGTCACATCAACTTCCTTTCACCCACTTCATCCCAGAAAGCCGGAGATCGAAACTTCTTCCCATATAATGCCTCAAATGGTTCCATCCGTATACTGGAATGAAAACTGTTATTATAAGAAAACTCAAACAAATAAATATGTTGGTCCTAATATCACTGATAATCCATCGAACAAGCACGTAGCATATCCGCCAAAGTCTAAATTGTTTGTTCTGACTGCCCATCTGATTGAGGATGAAAAGATATACTAAAATTTAATTTAGTACCCAACGACTTCTGAAGGCCTTTCCAAAAGTTAGAAGTGAACCTGCGATCACGATCATATACAATGGATAGAGGAACTCCATGTAACCTTACTATCTCATTAAGATACAAATGGGAACGTTGATCTAGGGAAAAAGTATCTCATATGGCAAGGAAATGAGAATATTTAGTCAAGTGATCAACAATAACCCAGATTGCATTATTACCTCGAGGTATCTTCAGCAATACCACAAATAAGTCCATGGATATATTCTCCCATTTCCACTCTGGTACTGGTAAACGCTGATGAATCCCTTTCAGTAACTGCCTCTCTGCTTTAACATGTTGACAAGTCAAACACTTCAAAGAAAAATCAGCAATATCCCTTTTCATTCCGTCCAACTAGTAATACTCTCGAAGATCTCTATACATCTTAGTACTGCCAGGATGAACTGAAAACGAAGAACTATAAGATTCACATAACAAATCTCTCATCAATTGTGAATCACACGACACATACAATCTCTTCCGAAATCTAAAAAAATCATTACCAATATTGAATTGAGGAAACATGCCCTTCTGAACCCGCTCTAACTTTTTCTGCAACTCGTTGTCTTGCTTCTGTGCTTGCTTAATTCTGTCTGATAGAGAAGATTTCACTGATACTTGAAACAAAACAGAAGGAAATCCTTCACCAAAAACTTATATACCAAAGTTCATCAAATCCTTAAACAAATTATCACGTTCCAAACATAACATTTCTAATGAAGCAATACTTTTTCGACTCAAAGAATTAGCAACTTTATTTTCTTTTCCAGGATGGTAATGAATTGTACAATCATAATCCTTGATTAATTCTAGCCATATCCTCTATCTCATGTTCAATTCTTTCTGAGTGAATATATACTTTAAAAATTTGTGATTGGTATATATTCCACACTTTACTCCATACAAATGATGCCTCGAAATTTTTAAAGCGAAAATAAAAATAGCTAATTCCAAATCATGTGTAGGGTAATTTACCTCATGAGTTTTTAACTGTCGTGAAGCATAAGAAATTACCTGATCATTCTGCATTAAGACGCAACCAAGTCCCGTCAATGAAGCATCACTATATATAACAAACTCACCATTCCTGGAAGGATGTTCCAAAACTAGAGCATTCACTAATCTTCTTTTCAACTCATGAAAACAATCCTCACATTATTTTGTCCAGATATACTTAACACCCATCCGAGTTCGCTTAGTCATTGGACTAGATAACTGTGAATAATTTTCAACAAAATTTCGGTAGTAACCTGCCAAACCAAGAAAACTATGGATCTCAGTTACATTTGTGGGTCTTGGACATTCTTCCTCAACCTTTGTTTTTGCAGGACCAACAGTTATTCCATATTTTTAAACAATGTGACCAAGGAATGAAATTTGTTGTAACCAAAACTCAAACTTGCAGAATTTTCCATACAATTTCTTTTCTTTTAAGGTTTGCAAGATAACCCTTAAATGAATTTAATGCTCCTCTTTACTTTTAGAAAACACCAAAATATCATCAATGAAAACAACCAAAAACTTATCCAAGAACTCATGGAAAATTCAATTCATAAGGTCCATGAATATAGCAGGTGAATTGGTTAGCCCAAAAGGCATTACTAAAAATTTATAATGGCCATATCATGTATGAAACACGGTCTTCCGAATATCTGCTTCCATTACCTTCAACTGATGGTACCCCGATCTCATGTCAATCTTTGATAAATACTGAGCTCCCTGGAGCTGATCAAACAAATCATCGATATGAGGCAAAGGATATTTGTTCATAAAAGTGATGTTATTCAAGGCTCTATAATCAATGAGAAGTCTCATAAAACCATCGTTCTTTTTAAAAAATAAAACAGAAGAACCCTATGGTGATGTGCTACGTCGAATGAATCCTTTCTCTAATAAATCTATCAATTTCTCCTTCAACTCTAGAAGTTCAATTTGAGCTATTCCATAAGGGGGTTTTGAAATTGGCTTAGAATCATGAACTAAGTCTACAGTAAACTCAACATCCCAATCTAGTATTATTCCATGAAACTCATCATGAAAAACATCAGGATACTCATTTACCACTGGCACATCATTAATCTGAACAGTTCTTTTATTTTCAACAATATGTGAAAGTTAACATTCATTTCCATCTTTTACATGTTTCTCAGCCTCTTGATACATTATCAATAGTAAGGGTTCATTCTTGTACACAAAATGAAAGTATTTCTGAAAGGAAACTTCTTTAGCTCTACAGTCAATCATATCATGGTATATAGAGAGCCAATCCATACCCAGGATAACATCAAACTCTACTAGAGGTAAAACAATAAGGTTTGCAAGTAGGTTCTTTCCACAGATAAGGTTAGGAAGATTCTTATAAATTATTTTTGCCTCAACATTTCCCCCAGGTGTTTTTACCAAAATTTCAGGAGTCATTTCTTGAGATGGTATTCCCATTTTACTAGAAAAGTTTTCAGAGATGAAAGAATTTGTAGACCCTGAATCAAACAACACACTGTCATAATCTGAAAAAACATACAAAGTACCTGATACAACTTCATTTGATGGCCCGACATCTGCTGAAGTAGCTGAAAAGGATATCACCACCCATTTCTACTTGTAATCTAACTGCTTCCCATCACTCAAGCTCTTTGTCAGACACTCATTTTCATAGTGACCCATTTCTTTGAACTTAAAACATTTCACTAACTATAAATCAAATTTGGTCTTACCATCACCCTGATATTTTTCAGTAAAATTACGAGCCTTATGTCCCATCTTACCGCATCGGTATCACTTTCCAGAATTCAGAAGACATTCCCCAGCATGCCTTTTAACTCATTTTTCACAAACTGGGATATTAGTTTTCTTACTGTTAGACCTTTTTGAAGAATTATTTCCTTTCTCCTGCCACCTCGGTCTCTTCTTCATGGGTTTGTTATAGAACACTTGATCATCAGCAAACTCAATTTCCACCTTCTCAGCACATCGAACAAACTTTTCATAACTTTTGAACTCACGAGAAGCCAATTCCCTTCGATATTTTGTCTTTAATCCTGAGTAAAAATGATTGATTTTTCTATCAAGGTCCCAGATAAAATTTGGAGCATACCTTTCCAATCGAGTGAACCTCTCTTCATAGGAAGATACTAAGTCTTCCTCTAGCCTAAATTCCGAGAATTGTTTTTCCATCCAATGTCGAACAGCCTTAGGAAAATACTTCTCAAGAAACATACCTTTGAATTCATTCCAGTCGAGAGCATCAATCTCATAAGCCTCCCTGATATTTTTAACCATTGACCACCATTGATCTGCTTCACCCTCCAAACGGTAAATAGCAAGACTAACTTTTTTATTGTCTAAACACCACATGACATTGAAAATCTTCTCCAGTGCTTTAATCAACCTTTCAGCTAGCACAGGGTTAGATGATCCTCCGAATGATGGGGGATGTTGCCTCATGAAATGTTCCACCACTGGCAAGTTCCTCTACAGTTGATCTAGCTTAACTCATGCCTGGATACCACCACCATTTATCGCTTGAGTCAACTACTCCATTACTGCAACAAATTGTTCAGTTCCAATTCCAACCATCCCAGGATGCTGATTTGGAAGGTTATTTCCTTCTGTATGCCTTCCTAGCACTACTTCCTGGTTTCCTCTAAGGAAAATCATTTTGAACAAACATGTCTTAAGTGAAGCAACATGGTAATCTTCAAATTCTATTTCATTTCAATTTGACCATAAAAAATATTTTTGGATAATCATTTAATATAATTCTATCCCCTAAATTTATCTAAACAGACCTTTGATACTAACTATAAGGCCCCATCCTTAAACAGGAGTTAATATTGAGTTACATCAAGAATACATGTTTAGGATATTTTTAGGTTTAGAGTTTTGGAGAATTATATCATAAAACATGATTTACATTCCATATTTAAACAAATTAGTTATATAAAAGATAGTATTCATTTTTCCCATAAACAGAAACATATTTAAAATAAAACATGGATTCTTTCTTAACACTTCCTTGACACTATCATCATATCATGTACCTTTCCCTTGACCTGTGAAAAACATTTCAAAAACCTGGGATGAGTATAAAAAGCTTAGTAAGGGATATAAAAATATGGAATGGAAACATGAGTAAACATATACATATGAATGAAACCATACATTACCCATAAAACATAAGCACTTTAACGTACCTCATAAATCATGAATAAATCATAGAAATCATAAGACATAAAGGTAACTTGAGGCATTCATGACATTCTTACGTAAGGAGTAACCCTCTTTGTTACGTTTGGAATACCCATCACGGTATATTCCCTAAATCTCTTCATAGAAACCATAACGTTTAACCCCTTTTTGTTACCCAATGCACTGGAGAGCTATAAAAGGCTCACCCGCCCTTAGTTTATCATGGAACCACCCGTCTTCATAAAAATTCCCAAGAACCATAACATAATCGTATCACATAAAACATTCATAAAAGAAACATAACATTTCCACATTTCAATCACAAGATATCAATACAACACATTGATATAAAAAAACATTATGAAAACCAATTTCAATACCAAAATAAAAGAACAGTAAAACATGGTATTTATTTTTCATTTAAAAAAGTATGGCTTGTAGAGGAAGCCTAAACTCAAATAATGTTCACGGCGGCGGTGAAGTCGTTGTCGCCGCATACGTACGACAAAAACAAAACATTCCCTTTTGTCGTTTAGTAAACACTTCGTATAAAATGAATCCTTTTGAGTAAAAATAAAATTCAAAGTGGTTTATACACTGTATAAAATTAGGTTGTGTATAAAACAAAATATGCCCCAATGAAAAGAGATTAAGACGAAGTCCCATACCTCGGGTCCGACTTGACTCAATCGTTCTTTAATGTCCTGAATAATAAACTTGAGTTAATTTCTACTTTCTTAAGAACCTTTTTGACATTCATTATTTATTTTATATCACTTATTACCTTGTTATGAACATTATGTAATCATTTAAGTTATTAACGGTTATTTTGTCGATATTTGGTACTTGAGTCAAATGTGAACTTCTTATATATACAAGTTGTTCACGTAGGAAAATATCCATTATCTCAAGAATGATATTAATCATTTAGATTCCATATATATCATATATATCCATTATATACATGAATTTATAATATTAAATAATCATTTAGAGGTAAAAAATGAAATGCACCGTTCATGGAGACGGTAAGCCGTACGTACGCATGAACGCTACTTTCATTTCTATTTCATATTTAATGGACTTAAAACTCAATGACACATAATAGTATTATAATTCCAGTATTGTATAATATATAATATCATTCAATCTATCCTTTATTCATACCACATATGGTATTAACGAATCAAATCACATTGAGGGGGCGGTAGTCCGCACTTCCAAAAGTGAAGATATCGCGTTTACCCATAATGGATACCATAACGGTATGCCATAAATGAAAAATAAATAAGCTTAAGTATAACATAAACATATTATATACCATATATAAATATATTTACATCTTAATGGCCATCATTGAAGGGGTTATATGAGTGTTGAACAATCAACGTTTCGTGAGGCAGAAATTCGCCATCCACAAAAACAGTATGTTCTTTAACCATTATATGTAGGTGTGTGTAATTGTAGCTGAAATACTTATTGTAAAAAAATCCTAGTATATTTATGATACTGGTTTTGTTACAAAATAAAGGAATAAAAAGAGTTTAGAGTGTTGGAGAAGCAAAATAAAACATAAGAACACAAGAGAAAACACTACCTTTAAAACGGGTAACTCTTTATGATTTGAGCTCAAAGGATTCATTGGGAAGACTCTTCCCAAAGTGAGGCTTCAAGGAGTAAGAGAGAAATGTGTAGAGACAAAATGGATAGGGTTTGGCCGAGACAATGTCTTGAGAGGTGTGGGTAAGGTGGTAGGGTTGTGGGCCTTTTATAAGAAGAGAGGAGGGGAACTCTTGGAAAGATATAAAAGGTTACTTTATTATAAAATGATTTTCGGATTTAAACGGTACCAAAATTCTATATTTCTAGGATAAGGTTATAAGATTTAGAAATCCACCTATATAATTTGTTTTTTAAATGTGTAGGTCTTATATTGTACATTATCTTTTCATTTTTTTAATCTTTAAATAATGAGGTAATCGCTGCATCATCATGGTATCATAAATAATTTAATTTATTTAATGTCGAAAAATTATTAAAAAAATATAATGATATAGGAAATCGTTTAATATTTCTAATGAATACATATAGTCAAAAATATGACATGTATAACCCCATTTAAAAATTGTCTTAGTAAAACAACTCATGTTTCTGACATTTTTATTTTAACATTAAATAAAAGTTATTTATGTCATTTTCCTACCAAAGTGGCTCCATGGGTTCCCCAAGTTGACCAATGGATTTTCATGGTCGGCCATGACACATCCAATAAGCGTAGTACTTGTTTTAAGTTCATTTAATATTATTAACACATTATTCATATCTTAAATTACACTAATTACCTCTAATCGCGATTAAAAACTTAAAAGGTACTATTCACCAAAAAATTATTTTAATCCAATTGAACCACATTTTAATTCTTAATGACAACCATTTATGTTGGATTTTTGAAATTCAAAACCCATATGTGGTAAAATTTCATTTAAACAGAAAATCAGTTTTTATAAGTACCCCTTAGTGGTTTCACTATTCATAAAAAATTGATGTTTTTCAGAAAAATAACAAAACATCACCCTAACCTATATATGATATTCCGAATTCAAAAATGATGTCTATTTTACAAAATTAAAAACATATAAGTTACATTAATTAGTTTAATAATTAATTCTTAATGTCAGAGCAAACAGTGTGTTCTTATGAAACAATAAGTATCAAAAGATTGACACTAGTTTATGTCCAATTTCAAAGTGAAATTAATTCCAATGACCACTATTGGATTAAATGGTAAAGATATATTCTAATTGAATTTTAAAACCAATTAAAAAGATAATCTAATCATATAAATAAATTAGATTAAAAAGATCTTTTGAATTAAAATACAACATTTTTCATTATTCATTAAAAAAATGAACTTTATCGGAAAAATACCAAAAATTCACACAAAGTAAATTTTGAAGTCCCTATTCTAAGGAAGAGTTTTATTTGATCCAATATAATGTATAAGAGTGACCAAAAGTATATTTATTGATGGTTCACCATCAAAAGGTGATAAGTCGGCCTTTAGTGAATTATAGAGTATATATGCCTAAAATTGAATTCTTTTTGTATTTTAAGCCTTTATCCTTTATTGGATAAATGTAAAAACATTTAACAAACATATATAATGATTTTTTAGTTATTTCCATTCATTCCTGCCAATACAACGGCTACGTGTTAACTACCATTTAAAATAATATTATTTTATTACTAGTGTGCAATGTAAGATTTCAAAGAAACTATTTGTTGCGTATCAGGTATGCTATCGAACATAGAAACCCCATTAAGGTAAAATTAATATTTAATTCGTATATATTAATAAATATGAAAATGTTTTATTCTTTATTTACCTGGGATGTTACAAGAGATACATAAAACAATTATTTTAAAGAAATATTCTACTTTAAAAAATATTGAATATAATTTATCAAATTAAGAATAACTACAAGAAAGTACAAAAAAATTATAATTTTTATATGTAACATAAAACAGATTAAATAAAAATCGTGTAAAAGGAAAAAGCAACAAAAAGATTATTCCCAAGTGAAGGTAATCTAAAAACATTTGATAAAGGTTTCATTATTTAGACTTTAAAGAAAATATTTCTTACCCACACTGGGGTAATTGCTATACGAGAGTATCATAGTCTTTATTTCTATCCCTAAAATCCATCAAACATTAAGGTTGTCAGAACCTCTTTTTCCTATCCTGAGAATCCCTCAAACATTAAGGTAGTCGGCCCCTATATCTTCATATCCTAAAAAGACATCGATTTATCAGCCAATTAGAATCATACCAGGCATTCTGACCAAGTTGTTCAAAGATGAACAAGACATTCAGAGATCTCACAAAGAATAATATTCTCAATATCTATTGAAATCTGTACATCCAAAAAATATCAATGTTTCAACACATTTCTACATGTATCGATAACTTGAAATGGATGTTGTATTTGAATTGAAAAATCCCAACTGTCATCTCCTCCTCCAACAATAATTTTTTCCATGACATTCATAGGGATATATACATTTGTCACTCAACTAAAGGATAGTAAGAAACAAATTGTTTGACAACATTTCATTATAACATAATCAAGTGTAACGAATTATAACATATAAAAAATATTCTGATGGTAATGAATCTCTTTTAAACTGTGATATGAAAAAGTGAGAACAATACCATAAGAAAGATAAGTATCATTAATAAGTATAAATAATCAAATTCTAAATATAGTGGAAACAATGATTAAATATGAATAAAATGGAGTCTGAAAAATAAAAACATGGCGTTTAGTTTTGGATAGAAACAAAGTCTGACATTAGATAGAAACATAGTATTTTTTTAGATAGAAACATTGTTTGATTTTAGATAGATATGGGGTTTGATTTTTGAAAGAAATGAAGTGTGATTTTAGAGAGAGACATAGTGTTATTTTAGATTGAAACAGAGTCTGATGTTAGATAAGAATGAATTCTTCCTATAGATAGAAATATCGTTTTATTTTAGATATAAATTGATTCTAAATTTCTATGAATTATGAATCAGAATTTCTGAGAATTTGTATTAATAATTTATATGAATTCAGAGTCGGAATTTCTAATAATTCGTTGTCACAATTTTTGAGAATTTATATTCTGAATATCTGACAATTTATAGTAATAATTATGTGAAACATAGAGTAAAATATCAGGTTGAAAGAGATTATGTAATTATATGGAATAAGAGTTTAAAATATAGTGGGACTCAGAATTTAAGAAATTTTAAGGTTCCAAGTTTTGGAAAGTGATTTGATAATTCTAAAGTTAATTTTGTCCTATAAAAAATATGGAAAGATTCGATATGAATTATTAATCATAACATATAAAATCATGTTATAGTTTAATAAAATAAATTTCTTTATAGATATATAAATAATCATTAATGATATAGTGTATGAGCTTGTCAAAACATAAACGAATGGAGAAGTCAAAATATGTCTTACTAACATAACTATCTACCGCTTTTTAGATAACACAAATCACTTTTTGAAAAATAATATTATTTTTGGAAAGCCCAAAATAAAAACAAATATCCCTTATATATATGATTTAGTGAATATGTCTAACTCCCCCTTTCAGTTTTCCCCCCTATGGATCATATTCTTTGTCTTACGAAATTGTGTAGAAAATAACATCCCTTTTCTTGAGAATGTTATATTTAATATTATGACCCCCTTTCAGAATAATTTTTTTTTGGTAAATTTCCCATTAATATGATATTCATTATGATTCCTTTCTCCCCATTTTTGATTTTCAAAATGGAATAGAGGGAAAAAAATTCAACGAAAAGGTTAGAAAAGAAAAATATACAATATACAATAACAAATAGAGTTCAATAAATTTGAAGTAAGGGTTCTAGTACAACAAAAGAACAGAGTTTTTTAATATAATAATTCATCCTTATTATTCTATGGTAGATGCTTACTGAGGATAGCCTTTATCTTATTTATCTTTTTATGTTTTTCATGACAATTCAGAAGTAAGTATTCTTTCTCTTGGTTCATATTCTTGAGAGACTGAATTATTTTTTCTTGAAACATGATAAAATATTCTGGTAATTTGAAATTCCCTGCTAACTAATTGGTTGTATTAATTTCCCTCTTTTGGTTAATATAAACAGAGTTAATATTGACAACGATATCTTAATCCTCTAGTATTGGTGTACCTTCATCCTGATTTAGCATTTCATAAATATTCTTGAACATCACATCAGACTTGTTGAATGAATGACAGACTAAATCCATATAATCACCTAAAAATTGTAAGATAATCCACTACTATCTTAGAACAAGTAGTAACCATCTTTCAAAACAGTATATGAGATTCATAGTTGTTCTTGAAGGTTTTGAAATCCATTTCGTACTTGTATAACTTTACCATTAACAAAATTTTAGAACATTTCTCTAGGTTTACAAACTGCTGATTAAGCTGAAATGGAGATTAAATATTTTGGCATAACCATATTTAATCAACAAGATTATTCAATTATTTTACTAAAAATTCATGTCCCTTGTACGAGGAATATTTGTAAACAGAAGAATATTTCTCTGTAGTTGTATCTTTCACTTTTTTAAAAAACATTGATTTAGTCGATCCTGCATCATCTTACTGAGTTGTATCTAGAAGAAGTAACTTTATTTTCAAAACAACTTTTTTCCCGAATGGCCTGAAGGCCTTGTTTTTATTTTTTATTATAGATAATACCCCTTTTAAGGGTTGAATGGGAACCCGTACATGACCCGTAGGCCCAAGGCCCAAGGCCCGACGTGACCCGCAATATATGACCTGATGGCCCAGAGGCATACCATTCCCATTACATGACCTGTAGGCCCAGCCCCCTAGAATTTCCCCTCCCCAACTTTTTTCATCATTTATCTCCATAGCCCCCACCTTGCATTGCTGATCGACTAGCATTGCCCCGTACAAAGCTGCACAGTGCTCGGTCCCGATGGCGGCTTCCATACCCTCTCATTCTTCCAATTCAGTTAGCTCTGCATCTGGTGGGTGCTACTCATGTTGCACTGAACCTCTTCTAGGGACTGTTCTGTGTGAACTAGTCTTCTCCATGGTCTATGTGACCCGATGGCCATGTGGCCCGAAGACCTTTGATGACCTGAAGGCCCTAGAGACTCGTAGGGCCAAACTGGTGGCCCGAAGGCCCAAATCGGGTGAATAGTTCTGGCTGCTACAGTACCAAACTATGACGGCTATAGTGACTGTTATAGTGAATGCTATAGTACCCCGGAAATTCTCCTCCACCCGGTTTTGATCTCGGGTCTCTTGGATGCCAAGCATGGGCCCTTTCCACTCAGGTACAGGCTCATTGGCAAAACAACTTTTTCAAAAACACAATCTACCTCATGATATCGTTCTTCAAAATTAACTTCCTCTTCCTATTCTGAAAAATTTTCATCATTTTCCTTTCTCTCTTAAAATGAATTACTATTTTTAACTTCCACATAAATTGAATTTTCCTTCTGATTATCTGAACCAGTTTTGGTGGATGATGTGTGAAATGTTTTTATAGAGAGTTTATCATATGGACTCTTCCCCTCATGATAATCTTCCACCATTTTCATAATGTCATCACTGTATTTCTCCTTTTATTATTCTTGTTGAATTTATTATTATTCAACACTATCCTCTAAAGCTGAATCATTTTTTATATTTTATTTCATTGAATTTTATTGGAATCATGCACATAAGAATATTGAAAACATTATGTCTGGATGAATACATGTTATGTATAATGAACCTCTTATCATACCTCTAAATTATTTTGATATACTGGTTTCCCAGCATCATCACGATCAAGATATTTTGAGGTATTGATTAGATTACATATAAAATTACTGTTTTCATATCCATACATCTTAAGATGATATTTAATATACTTTTGTTGAGATATATAGGTTCTTTCCAGTTTTTGACAAAATTGAAAACCAATGGAAATCGATAACACACCCATCATACACATTTCAAAAAAGAATTTCATGATATTCACAAATGAATCAGTTGATTATTTATATGTTGATATTAATATATTGTTATCAACATAAATTTCAGCAATGAAAACATTTTTATTATTGTTATTTATAAAAAGGGTTGGATATATAGTTCCCTTAACCGAATTGTTTTGAAATGAAAATCTTCATATTCTGTCATACCAAGATCTATGATCTTTTTTATGTCCATTTAATGAATTGGATTGTTTGGAAACATGTTCAGGATTTTTTATGTATTCAAAACCAAGAGGTTGTTCAACATACACTTTCTCATGAACATAACCATTACAAAAAGCACACTTCACCTCAATTTTATAATATATGAAATTGAAAAACGATGCAAGGGATGGAAGAATATGAATAAATTCATGTATATCTACTAAATAATAGGTTCCATCATGATATATTCCTTTTTCAACCATTCTCCACCAATTATAGAAGTTTCTTTATGTATTTTATCCACGTTCAAGTCTTTATTTTTTTAATTTATTTATATTATCTTTCATATCATTAATCCAATCATCATAACCCATTTTTTAGAACATGAGATGGACCCAAAGATGAGATTCATGGTCCTCCTTATGTATCCCGTGAGGATGGGAATCAATCTATACATAGTTCTAAGAGATGTGGTTCTTAATCATTTTATAAATAACGTAGAGAGATCTTAGTTTATTTCCTTAGTGATTGGATCATAGAGAAGTGAGACTCTTCCAAACTGGTGTAATATTGGACACATTCTAATCCCACATGAGCTATGCTTGATATTGGAAATAAGGGAGTAGAAGGAATTTTCAACATCTGGAATACATGAAAAGGGGAAAATGATGTGGAGCCCTTAATAACACCTCATCATGTCTTCGTCCTCCTGACACACAAACATGCACTGAGGGTTATCACAAAGAGTTTCAAATTTCCACTTTGAAGTGATGGAGTGGAAATATATGTGAATAATGAATCCAATATTTTAGGATTGATGGGGGTGGTGTGACGATGGTGGATAGCTATTCACTATTTTTTAATCATTACATCCATACCTTGTGACATGAAATGTGAAAGAAAAATGAGTGTCAACTACTGACCATATTCACGATACAGGGTTGGAATCAATTTTTTGTTCCAACTTCTCGAGGATGTTGGCCCAATGTGGTAGGAGAGCCCTAAGGCCTATCATCCATTCCATTCGGGGGTCTTTTTTTTGTGTGACTGATGATGAAATCCCAAATGAATGGGAACATGAAATCTAAAAAAGGTCTATATCAGGCCTATGTAGAATCCAACACTCCAGGTCCTGAACGAGAGTTCTCCTGACCATATTGGTGAACTACGAAAGAGGTTTGAGGGGTCCAATTCATTAGCATCCAACTCAAGATGATGTGCATAGAATAGGGGAATGAAGAGATATCAGGAAGGAGATGTATGTGGTATGGTGATTACAAACCTGCCGTGAATGAGTATGTAATCCCATACCACATCACAAGACACCATCCTAGAAGAACTTAGGCTAGGGGGCCTAAAAGATGAGGAGGTTTTAATAAATATGTTTGTACATAAATACTAAATGTTAGTGTGGCCCTACGTATCCCATGACGGTGGGAATCCACCTATAATTTTCTCTAGAGGTTATCATGTAGTTTAACATCATGTAGTAAGGAAGATGATTGAAGGAGGGTTGTCTCAAGGGGATATGTGTGGAATGGAAAAATACCTGATGCGAATGAGGACATAATCCCATACCACACAACACATTCCTAAAGGATTATTTGGGCCAGGGGTCCGAAATGATTGAGTTACCTGAGGTGGTAAGTCCTAGAAATTTTTCAGTTTAATGCCTTATGGGGAGGACAGTTGCGATCTTTGTTTAAGGTCATTGGGCTAGGGTTCTAGATACATGACCCTTTATGCTTGTATTTCCTTATGAAATATCTTATTCCCATGTGAGAAATGATCATTGTGGGAAACATGGAATAATATTAGGCACTATCCAATATATAAGGATATGACAATTTGGGACGGAGATCAGGCAGGGTCGACCTCCAATGGAATAACACTTTTTGTCAAGGAATACTGATGTTTAATGGGATTTCCAAACAAAATGAACCAATTCCACAAATATTTGGGACCTAAGGGGATGGTTCTAATGATGGGGGATGGTTTTGGACCGTGCTGGAAACACAACACCCACATCGTGTGACCAGAAATGATAAAAAAAATTAAGTTCAACCACATTCTTTATTTTTAAGGTCAGACTTGAATCAATTTGTCATTAGAGATCTTCGAGGACATCAGCCCGAAATGGTAGAAGAGCCCTAAGGCCTAAAATACATGTCACTCGAGGGTTATTTGGGATTTGAATTATGATAAAGACCGAAATAAAGGAGATGTGTGAATCATGAATATGTTTGTGCGGTTTAACATCATGTAGGATGATGATAGAGGAGGAGATTTCCCAGGAGGGTGATACATGGTCCAGTCATGAGGAACTCAATGTTAACGAATATAAAAACCTACTCCACAGCATGGGATTTGACCCAAGGGATGTCTTGATGTTTTGGGTGGGGCCTATAGACAAAATTTCTAGGTGTTCTTACATATCCCATGAGTATAGAAATCAAGCCTTTCATAGTTCTTAATTGTCCATGCAATTTAACATCGTTTAGTGAGGCTGTGGGACTATTGGAGTATGAGGGGGGGGGGGGACATGGTGCTACAATCATAACCCCAACATGGGTGGGGCCAAATATTCATACACTGAAATATATGGGATCTTCTATGATATCTCCACCAAGGTTTGATAGTCAAAGAGGATAATTTGGGGATGGACTATAAGACAATGTGTCCAAGCATTCCGACATATCCCATGAGGATGACAATCAAGGCATACATAGTTCTTGAAGAAATATTTTAGCATCTTGTGGGTTGATGGATACTAGGAGATATTAGGTTAAGGTCATATAACTCACACCATCATGTAGTTTATTGTCATTTAAGGAAACATGAGGTTAGTTTTACATCCTTCAGCTTAGATGAATCAATCATTTTAATGTTGTTCCGTAATGAAGTAACATTTTATGGTCATGTTGAACTGTTTACATAGGAAAATTAATTTCTCGAGAAATTCAAAATTGTTGGGAGGAGTTATATTCTCACCATCCATGGTAACCAGAGAGTATGCACCATTGGGGAAAACCTTATGGATGGTGTAAGGGATTTCCCATTTTTTTGCCAGTTTGGGTGGATTTCTACCTAGTATCATCAATGTTTTCAGATCCAACACCATGTCTCTTTTCAAGAGTGATCAGAGAAAAAATTTAATATAGAAATATTTGGATATCTTGTTCTGATTCCATTCTAGATTGTACAGGGAACAAGACGGTTCTCATTGAGTGCTTCTAGTTTATCCCGACGGACTTCTGCTGCCTTATCTGGAGATTTCTGATTGTAGACAGCTGTTTGTAATGAAGAAAACTGAATCTTGATGGAAATACTTCCTCTTATCAATATACCCTAGAATATGGGGTCACCTGAGTGGAATTGTGTCTCCTTGTCTTATAGGACCAGAGTTCATTGGGGAGCTGGTACGACCAACTCTTGTCGTTTTGAGTATCCATTTTTTAGAATGTTATATATGGTTAGGATAAATGATTCAAAAAACACATTTTCATGCCCATGATAGTAGGAGGTATGGTTTTAATGGATGTTTTACATGGCGTAAGACATCATTAGTTTCACTTCTCAGAAGTCGGTGTCGTTATCGTTGATGACAGTGTGAGGGAATCAGAATTATTAGAAGATATTGGAGCTCAAAAAATCATTGATATAATGGACTCGACCTCCTTATGTGGAGATGTCTCTCCCCACATGGGAAAGAAATCTGTAGTGGTCAGGATGAACCTGCAATGGAAAGCTTTCACCGGTAGATATAATCCCACAATTTCAAGTCCCCAGACAACAATAGGAAAATATTACATGGTATTGTGAAGAGTCTCTGGCGATCGTTGCCTAAAATTATCAAGGATTTTTTTATGAATGGCGCCTCATAGAAAACACATTATATTAACATATCTTGGAGGTCCAAAAATATCCCGATCTCCGGATCTGTTGTGATATATTCACCCCATTCTAATGGGACCCGTAAGAACCGTCATGATATTCATTCATGGCGTGAGAAATCTCACCTTCTCAAATGTAGTGGAGGATAACCCCATCAACCCCGCACTTATAGAGGATCTACTCAATTCTCAGACCACTATTGAGGAAAAACTATAATGAGTGATGTTGGATTCTCTCACGCTTGTCTTGATCTGGCGGGAGACTTCGATTATGGAGGTACATGATTAAAGGGATCCTCCAGCTAAGAGTCACATCCAATACTATGTTAGGGGGACCTGAGGACCCTGATGTGGAGGCACTGGCGTTATGGTGGCTTACCATTGGTATATCCTCATCTTCTGATGTTACAGATAGATGAATCTTTGGTGTGCCACATGGATAATCAAATCATCATAATCATGATATCCAACAGATGTGGCTAGGATGGCCATGGTGTTGGATCAACCATTCTCAGATCGAGGTACATGGGTAACTTCTAGTAAAGATAAGAACAGGGCAATCAACTGGTAGGTACATTCCTACAGTGGTACGATCGTTGGATTCCTAATGACATAGATGATGATGATCTATTTTCAGACTAGTTCAGAGTCCCCTTTCACATTTAAGTGGGGAACATCAATCTTTAGGGCAGCATGAGACTAGTAATAATGGAATTATACTCGACCTCATTGTCTGTACAGCCTTCTGACAGTAGGAATGAATTCAAAAAAACATCTTGTGTTGGAATGATGAAAAAGATACCTAAGCACACCTGGTTGAGCCTATGATCATTGATTCATCTGCCAGTATTAATTCCGGAAGCACCATAAAAGTTAATTTTCCAACATGAAAAGGATTTTTGTACTGAGAGGTTTTCCCCATGTTGAAAATAAATATCTAGAGACAAGTATACTAGAGATGGATGGGTGGCAAGGTTGTTTTCCAACGCATATCCCAGGATGGACTTATGGGGAAAAACATAATGCCAAACTGCAAGAAGATAATTAACCACTTAGATAGATGGACATTTAACATTTTGTGGCACATGATGTACATCATCAGATCCTCTCGGGACACTTGCTGTATCTCATGGTGCTGTAGTAATGCTGCAATTTCTTCAATGCAAATACATGTGCAAGGAATCTCTTTATCAATAGAGGGGTATTTGGTCTTTGTACTGAGGAGCATGTGGCTGAAATAGTAGAGAGTTTTCTGTATTCCCTTGTTGTTCTTCTAGGCTTGAAGGGTGCTGAGAGATCATTCCTATTCAGTCACATAAATGACCAGCAGCATTCCGGAATGGAGTGGCATTATAATGGGAGGATATAATTGGTGCTCATTGATATCCTCAAAAGAAGTCTGACATTCCTTATCCTACTAATAGATCGTTCCTCTCATAATGACCCAACAAAGGGAACACACTTTCGAGCTAGATTCATGATCAATTGGTGTATGTTGGCCAAATGGCCTTGAAAACCTCACAACTCTCGAATGATTCTTAGAGTAGACAAATAAATGATGGCCTTAAAATTATATGGATCAATCTCAGTGCATGTATATATGAAAAAAGCCAAAAAACATTCTGGAGGTGACCCTGAAGGCTTAATTCAATGGGTTCATTTTCTGGTGGTGATAATGGAGGAGGCCAAACACATTCTCTTGGTTTTAAGATAGTCCTAATGCTTGCGACATTTTAGCAAAAGTTCATCCACATATAATTCCACCAATGTCCCAATTATAGGATTAAATATTTGTTGCATGGAATGGTGATAGGTGGCACCAACATTCATTTGACCGATGGGAATTACCTTGTATCAAAAAGTTCCTTATAGTTCCTTGAAGGGTGTAGACTATTCATTCACAAGGAAATTCATATTTGGTTATACCCAGAAAAACCATCCATGAAAGACAGAGCATGGATCCTAACAGTGGAATCAATAAGAAGCTCCATCACAGAAAGGGGAGATTCATGCATCAGACCGTGACATTTAAGATCCCAAAAGTCAATAAAATCCCTATTCTACCTGTTTTTACTCACCAAAAGCACAATGATTGCTAACCATACGGGGTAATATACCTCCTTGGTAAAATTGGATCTGGTGATCTTAATAACTTCGGCCTAGACTATGTCACCGTGAAAAGTGTTCATCTTTTTGGGAGGCTGTTTTAACCGACAACAAACAGCTTGAAAGAACGCAGTGGATGATAGAAACCATAGGATCTAATCTAGAAATATCATTATAACTCTCGGAAAACACACCACGATGCTGCTTCTGGATGTCCACAAACTACTGTTGCTCTTTGGTAGGTATAATAGTGCTTCTTAATGTGGGTTTTAGATTTATCTCGTTTCTGAGGTTCACCAATACCAATTCATCAACTGTGGAAGAGGAACCCTCTTAAAATGCAGAAGGTGAGTCATCCACATACTCTTCTTCACTTAAAGTGGAGGGATATTCAGTAGGATGAGATTAATCAGACTCAACTGATCCCATTGGGAAGATGGTGTCATCCTAAACAATGGTGGACACTACATCGGGGGGGGGGGGGTGCTTTATTGAGAAAACCATATGGAAATGGGCTATCAATATGATTACATATGGTCTTAGTCCCATGGTTCCATTGTTGATGATATAAAAGAAATAGTGGGACGTCATCTTGAGTCAGTTTATCCCAGCCCAACAAAATAAGATTGTAGGACATATTATCGTTTCCATGGGGAGGACATCCCAATACCTTATCGGAGTTGGGGGATTTGGGATCTCCAAGGCATGATTTTTGTAGGAATATTAAGTGATATTATTTCTTCCCCAATACTTGGGAATGTGCCTCCCCATCATTCCAGAAACTACAATGCATTCCCTTAGATGTGGGGTCGTAGCCTCCAATAGGTGGATCGGAAAAATGTAGGCATCATCCAGGTCTTTCCACGGGCCAGTCGCAGCCATAGCGTGTTCAACATCATTATCCTAGATTTTATTGTCAATTCCCTTATAATAGTTATAATCTAGGTAGTGGTATTTCAGGAGGAAAAGGGAGAAGCATCAACTTAGATTATTCCAACTCAAATATTAAATGGAGTACCTATGGCATAAGTGACACAATGAAGGTGAAGCCACATACATGTGAATCCATTGATTAACCATCATTGCGTATTAAGAGGTGTCCTTGGGGACAACCATGAAATCAGTACTGACTACCATGCCACCTGGTTGGGTCTTCAGGAAAATCGTTCCAAACGGTGTCTATTCTGTCATGTCATAAGATTGAACTTTCAGGTCAGATGGACTCAGATAATCCTAGGACAACCCCATTTTTCTAAGTCTTCTGTATGAGATTATGTTTATCATAGATCCTATATTGAAAAGGTTGAAGAAAAACTCCTTGACAAAAAATTGGCGAGTGATGTATAGTTGGAAGATGTTCCCTTATATGGGTGAGCCATCATCTTCCATAGAAAAAGTGATAATGGCCTGACATTCAGCATACTCGACATCCTCATCATTGAAGTATTGTACACCTATGACCTCTATCTCAAACTATAGGGGGCTACTTAATTCCTCGGCGAGGGCTTCATGCATATCTACTGACAGGGGAAAAAAATAAAGGATGGAGAGACTCACATTAATGCTAATGTGATGATCAAGGATATCATACTTCTGTTACAAACACGAACTTCTACTTATAGGATGTCGTTCTAGGGAAGGGGGTATGATAGTTCCTTCGAGATGAAGTCGTGGCTGAAATGTGTTGGGAATGTACCACTGCTTGATAGTCGAAGATCATAGAGCGACTAATGGATTTTTTTCTAAATGACAGTGGCTGGTTTGTAACAGAGTGTGGATGATCATGGAGAAGTTGTGGCAGCTCCAACTTATCAAGTAACAAAAATGCAGCGATGGCATACCTATTGACACTATATGAGATGTTATCAGGTTCTGAGCTCTGTGATGGGGTGTGGTCTAGTTTCAGTGGCATGCATATCCTTGATGGAATTATTTACTGAGGAATTCTGATGACACATATAACCATGGATCAGTCGGTGCTAGAGATGGTTGAGGATGCTGAGGTGATCTTTATGGCACTCTTCATCACTAGGAATCTTGTAGTGGTTTACCAACTCCAAGATTTTAATATAAGCATACCCTTGATCATCACTATAAAACTCCTCCCCCACTGGACGGATTCTGGGGTTGACCGCCATATCTAGGGGAACGATGTTGTCGAGAGTGCGGGATAATGAAAACATAGGTGGGGGAATTTTTTCCCTTTTGTCGTCAATTCCTTATCATCATAGAAGAGGGAGGCTGAGACATCAATGCAGAGTTAGTGGATGTAGGTGACACGACATCTTTTTAAGGGTCTGGTCATTTCAGACATGAACTGATAATATAATGGGAAAGAGTGAATTCATTACGAGCCATTCATTCATCAAACGTTTTGGTCCCGTGGTTATGAACCCGGACCCACTCACCTTTGTTGTCACTGTTGTAGTCTGGATTCATCAATACACATGCCACCTCTGTTGGAGCTAGGCCTAGCCTGACTATGTTGATATCAACATGGTCTTTAAGCCAATGTTCAAACACATAGCACTATATAACCGTGGGCCCTGGGATCTGGTGATAGGTGCAGTGGTTGGGGCTATCAGTGGGATCCACCTCTTTGGGCCACCTGCATTCCGGCAACCGTAAAGTTCCCTGTTCCATGGTACATCAGAAATAACTGGTGGCCTAAGCCTCATTGAATGAGTATGACTAGTTTCTCTTTTCTAGGAATGGTGATCTGGGAGCTTTTCTCTGACCAGGTGCTATAAGAGCATATCAAGGAGGTGGAACCTAGTTATATCACCCAGGAGGCACCAGTGCATTACACGGGGGTGCCTATTGATTCTGATGTGGGAGTTGCTGGGACGAATGCAACGCTTAAGGTGGAAGGCCTCTATGATGTGTTGGAGGTGGCTCCCCTGGTAATAACTCCAGCTTCATTGAGGACTATATCTATGCTACCACAGCTATCTTAGACTTTTCACATCTTCCCATGGGAATTGAGGGAGGTAGTGGATGTACCTACCTGGATGACTGCAAATCTTACTCTAGATGATGGGCCTTGTCATAGAAATCTCAGAATCCCTTTAGGTAATTTTGAGTAATGAGAGAGGGGACTAGTTCAGTTTTGACATTCCCAACACACATTTTCAGTAGTTGTTCCAGAGTAAGTGGAATATCTAGGGAGTATGTGAGATTATTATATCAACTGAAAATGTCTGCAACACACTTCTCATGCCTCTACATTCCCTTCAAATGATCTAAAGTACTCATCTTCTGGGTTTTAGAGATGAACTGGTAAAGGAAATGTCTATGGAGATCTTTTTAGGCCATGAATGACCAAATGGGTAATATGACGTACTAGAAAAACGTATTCCCTTCTAATGTATTTACCAAACACAATAGTTTTGCAGACTCTGGTTGTGCCAGAGTTCCCAGCATGGGTCCATAGGTTGAGATGAAGTGGTCTAGATGATTTATTAGATCACCCGTCCATTAAAATAATAAAATGAGGTGTTTTTGAAACCTGTGGTGCATTAATAACATCAAACCATGATAGATATGGCTTTCCATTTGGTGAGATTGCCACCTTTAAGGTTTCAAATGCGTCAAGGAAAAAAATTGATGCCGATATCAGATCATCTAGGTAGGGATTCCTATCTTGACATGGGTCCCTAACCACTAGTTCCCTGGAAGGTTCTTCAAAATGATAAGCAAGCACAGCCGCTCATGGAGCAGCTGGAGGGATGACCTGCAGAGTGGCTGGGGGAACCTGAGTTGGGTCCTAAGGATTATCACGCTACTTTGGTGGATTTGATGACACATACTACACCATCTTACCGTAATATCTAGCCTCTATCCTATCTATGTTTGTGGGATGGTCAGGGTCACCTAGAGGAAAATCACAAGGGGAATGGTGTACCTGCCACTACTGCCCGGGATGAGGATCACCAGAGTCTGGTCACTGCACTGTGATACAGTCGTCAAAGAGGTCATAGACACTCTTTTCGTGCTTCATCCACTGTTGATGCAACATGACATTTTCGGGGAGATCCTTCATCTTCTACGCTGAGCCGGATTGGGTATAGTGGTTCATTTCCCAAATATGCTCTTTACCATAATTGAGAATTCAGATAAGGACTAATGACTCAGAGGGCATGGGAAGACCTAGTTGATTTATTTGATGGTGTGTTACCCTTACTAGTGGATCCAATAGATGTGGCACTCCCCTCGGGGTATGTTCTCTCCAAGGAACATTTTCTTCGTCTCTTCCTCTACATAATCATCCATGTTAACCGCAACTCTACAAAGAGGCATATCATCTATATTGAATGGAATGTCAGGTCAGCACTTTATAAAATTAAAATTAATGGCAGCATACTTCCCCCAACCATGGTCTTGAACCTGGGGGGGGGGGGAGGAGCATCCTATGTTATTTTGAAAAGCACATTAATGCTCTGAACGACTTATTTTGGAGGTTTTTGTGGAGACCTGGAGACATAGGGTGTAGTGCTACAGGGAGCGTATCCAAGTCGACCATATGAAATTTTTCTAAAATATATTCAATGTTTTCTTGACTCATGGGGTAATCCACTCACTAATAATGGATAAATAAGTGTGTCACCCAATGCATTTTGCAGAAACACAGAACTTCCTCCTGAGTAAGTGATTCTGGAGCACAGAAATTTGCGGTCTCAATTGGATAGAACATCTCTAGGAAATGGTCTGCTACCTGAATTTCCTAAAATATCCTTGGATCAGACAATGGATTTGGAACTTGTTTTCTCCATTGATCAACTATTGATGACCATGGGACCAGTAGCGACACTACAACAGACTTTTGAGATGGTAGACTAGCTGGTAGAGAATACAATGAACATGCTGACAAGCCACCACATCTTAGGGGTGTCCTATGATGAATGCAAGGACTAATCCACCACATCTCGGTAAGACGGACTAGATAATATTGCTTCAAACATAGAGGATGTGGTTACTGATGGTGTGCCTTGCTGTTTTTCATCCATTATCTGTCCCTAGAATAAATATTCATGATCTCTGGCTGAAGTAGAGAATTACCATGTTGATGATAGGGGGGATTGCCCAACCAGTCCCTGGTAAGGGGCCCAATCATCATCCTCCAGGATGTATTTTTGGTGGGAGGAAATAATAATGCAGACCTCAAATTTGGAAGGAAGTAGCAGATATGCCTTGATTCTACCACAAAATTCGACATAGAGGATTATGGTGAGAGTTCAATTTCTTAATTAAATTCTTCCTCAGAATTTGATAAGTAGATAGGTTTCATTAAGGAAATAATATTCTCGACATCCTTTTTATGGTGTTGGAGATAGGAATTCTTTCCCCTGGGTTATTATTTTGGATAGGTTAGATTTTTGGCTCATACTGGACCACAAGCCTAATTGATACTAGGGTGGAGATGACTTAGGCATGGGTGAGCTACGGTGTGAGGAGAACCAGGAAAATTATTAAATAGAACATGGGGGACATTCATGTCTACTAGAAGACACATATAAAACGTCTATGTGGGAAGTTTTGGAGTGGGTTGGAACTCCACAGAAGCTGATAGGAGCCTGGGAAAAGCCTCCATGGTTATTTACATTGGAATTTTCATTATGATGTGGGTACCTATATTGGTCAAGCTGATCCGGGGTGGGTCCTTTGTGTAGGGATCCAATGATGTGAGGTAAACCTCAAAATCTCTGATTTCTGGGACAAAGAGGACCTCCTTTAGTTGTTGTAAATACATGGGGAGGACCCCCACACTGATAGTTGACCAGACTAGTTGAATCTTCACATTATTATCCAGTGATTGGTGGAACGACTCCATACCTAAGGTCATGAGTGAAAAAAGGGATATGTTCTAGGTGTAAATGCAACAAGGAGGACCTTTTCTCGGATTGATTGTGGAATATGGAAGACATCCACTATGATCTTGGGAGCTGGGAGGACCTTCACTACCATTGGTGATGGTAAGAGGAGGACCTTTGTAATAGATTTCATTATTGTGGGGCAGCCTGTCATGGACACCACATATATCGGCGACTAAGAGAGTCAACCTAGCTTTCCTAGGGTTGTTTGGTGAGTAAATATTAGTCAAGCATATGAGTTACCGTTCTTGAGATAAATATGTAACTGATTGTATTTTCTTGTGGTGGCATGAGCCATAGTATCCATTACTGTTGACGCCCCTCAGTTGGTGTACACTTCCGCCTACACCCAAAACTGGGGTAGGGAAAACCAGACTGGGGTCGATGGTGTAGTGGTAAACTCACCTGCTCTTCAGCCTATGGGGTTGGGTGACAACGATGACAAGGACTGGTTGGAACCCTCTTTGGGTGCCTATGTAACTAGATTCTAGCTACATTATCCTGGGCATCCCTCACCTCATTAGCGTAGGGGAGGGAGTCATCGAAGTGTTCTAGGGAGATGCTCCTGAAATGATTATACCTCGAAGTGGAGTGTGGTGGCTCCCTTCACGACCCTTGGGTGAAACGTTTATAAAAAGGCGTAGAATCCTCTCGGTTGTGTCGTGAAATATCTTGTGTAGGGATAATCCCCTCCTCCTCATGTATTCAAATGAGATCATTATTCCCCCTTCTATGATTGAATTCAGATGTGGAGATGGGGCATAGGAACCTTGCATCCTTGGACATTGAGGCTTCCATGGGAGAGATGAGGCCACATAGGATTGTCATGTTGACATTTCCCCTATTGATATGTTACTGGGAGGGTAGTGATTGGTTTTCTATCATGACATCTTTCATCCTGCAAAGCAGGGAGATTTAACTATTACTGATGAAAGTAGGAAAGTGACGTCCAATGCCCCAATTCCATTCCTTCTTCCATGGCACATAAAAAGGATCTATGTTGACAACATCGTAGACAGGGATGTCCATCATTTAACTACCCCTATTTTTGTTGAGTTTCACGCTAGGCAGAGTATTTTCTTGGTAGGAACTGGAACCGAATAACTAGATCTAATGACATAATAATCCACATATTTATCAAGCGCTACTAATCATCACATTGAGGATAATAATTTCACATTAGTTTTACCATTTCTGTTTCTGATTCTTTCGTTGGGGTGTGTATACCTTTTTTTTGGAGGATGTGCTGATTGATGTCCCACATTGCTATTGTACAAAGGTGGGAGACATCTGTTTCTTATTTGGGGAAGTTTCATAATTGATCATAAAAGATGATGGGATCTCAGTTCCTCCTTCCATTGATTCTACCTCGGAACTCGTTTCCTAGTTCAGCTCTCTCTCATTATCCTAAAACATTTTTGTTGAAACTCTTCAAAATGCCATGGATTATTGGACATTGGTTAATTACACCATTATTATAAGTAAATTAAATGGGGAAAAGTCATGTATGTATCCTTTGGTGGGTAGAGTAGTCACATTGGACATCAATGAATTTTCTAGATGCCGGAACACTGATGTGATTTGGTTTATTCCTCTTACGATAGGGCTTCTCAAGGGTGTGCAATCCCACGTAACCCTCCCTCATGTGCGGGGAATTATATGACACAGTCCTATCTTTGACAATTTCTTCATCTTCCATTGTTTAACACAGTGTATGCCGTGAGTTTAACATCTCATAGAGATGATCGGACTGATCAGATTACAAATTAGAGTGGATCAGATGGGTAAAACCCCACAAGGGAACACCGATGTTGTGGATGACCTGTGGATTGTTCTCAATTACTTCTATGAGTGAAAATAAGGTCGGTGAAATGATCATACTAGGTTGTGGAGGCCTAGGTGTAGAGACCCGAAGCTTAACGTACTTACACATTACATTACTTTTGTGGAATACCTAGTACATAACAAAAACACACACACAAGGACCGTAATAGTTTAGTGTCTTTGGAAACTCGGAATATAATCTTCTAATTGTGGTGAAAGATCTTCAACATCTCCCATAAAGATCTTATTTTTTTAAACCTAAATCCTTTCTTTATATCTTGGGGAAAAGAAAACATAAAATGGTGAGCTCAAATGCTCAGTAAGGGTAAACAAAAGAAATATCAATCACATCATATTCATAAGAACATATCTTTTGGAAATCTGAACCTGTAAAAGAGATCATAATTTCATAACATGGGATAAATCATAGTAGTGAAATGTAATCCCAATAATCATAACATAAAACATGAAACATTGTGGCATACACACATAATCATAGAGAATCTTTTCTTATTATTCAAGACTCATTACCAAGACTATGTTAGTGGACAAAGTCCCTTTCTGAACTGAGTCACCCTCGTTTCAGTCATGTTTCACTGAACCGGTATAACCTAACATTCCAGACATGTCTATATCATGAGATATAAAATCTTTACCCAATGCATTGGAGGTAGATATAGGTCCCACCCATCTCATAATGGTAACATTCTTATCTGTGTCACAAAATCATAAATCATACATCATTGCATAACCCATGTAATAAAAATGGGATTCTTAAACATCATTCCATCATAACATAATCCATATAAGATAAAAGGACATCATAAAAATAATTCCATCATAACATAATCTAATCAATGTAAAAATAGGGATAGAAACAGAACCCTATATTATCTTAGATGGAAAATAATTTTGATAAAACACTTGAACTCCATTCTTGAGGAAAATATCATTTCTACTTCAAAAAACATTTTTCCTTTCTTAACATGTCATACAATTTTAAACTAAAAGAGTTGATTAAAAATAAACTTGAAAACTTGTAAAGTAAAATTCTTGGAAATAATGTTTTAAAAATCCATTCATGCTGTATAAGTTAAAAAAACATTCTTCGTACTTTTGTCGGAAAAGTCAAAAAGTACCTCGTACGAAAAACGACAAAAGATTCCTTTCTTATCTTTTACTAAAAACTCCCCGAAGGGTAAATTTCGATTTAAACAATTTTAGGTGGATGTAAATAATATTACATATTTAGGAAACATGGATGTGGATGATACAATACTCCCCAGTAAAATCCGAAGTATAAACAATCTCGGATAAAAATGAGATTGTGATATTTCCGTTACCTTAGTCCGTACGTACGCATGAACGATGTTTTCCTTTCCGTATTGTCTTGAATGGAAGTAAGTAGATGAAATACATAAATATATATATACATAAATCCAGTAGATTTAACATGTCATATATTTCATTATTATTCATTATATATACTTTATAATCATTCATGAATGGTTAATGTGGAGAATGAATCTCATCGCGTCGTGGAGACGGTAGTCCGTACGTACGCACGAGCGAGGATATCGTTCTCATGATCGTGAACATGTGTTTAAGTGTATGTATACTATTTCAGTATCAATGTCACTTTATAATAATCATATATAGTCACTCATTACAGCATTATACCCATCCAATTAAGGTGGTGGTGGAAAATAGATTACACCATGGCGTGGAGACGGTATTCAGTACGTACGCATGCGCGGTGATTTCCTTTTTCCGTAGGATGGATAGAAGGTTAATTAGAGTTGTTTCATATTTATAATAACATATCAGTATATAAGAAATAGTGATGTTATTACTTTATCATGAAACAACTAAATAAGAAGAAGTTGAAGAAGAATGATATTTAAAAAGATCAGTAATGGATATTACCTCTTTTTGACGCGCCTTTTATTAATCTCCACTTAAAGAACTAAGGATGGTCTTTGAAGAAGACCAGGACCTCTAGGGATCTCACTAAAGTTTTCGCATACTAGTTTCCAAAGGTTGACTAAACCTTTCCTCTGATACCAACTGTAGAGACCCGAAGCTTAACGTACATAGACATTACATTACTTTTGCTGAATACATAGTACATAACAAAAATCACACAAAAGGACCGTAATAGTCTAGTGTCTTTGGAAACTCGGAATATAATCTTCTAATCGTGGTGAAAGATCTTCAACATCTCCCCTAATGATCTTCTTTTTTTAAAACCTAAATACTTTCTTTATGACCTGGGGAAAAGAAAACATAAAATGGTGAGCTCAAATGCTCAATAAGGGTAAACAAAAGAAATATCAATCACGTCATATTCATAAGAACATATCTTTTGGAAATCCTAACCTGCAAAAAAGATCATAAGTTCATATCATGTGATAAATCATATTAGTGAAATGTAATCCCAATAATCATAACTTAAAACATGAAACGTTGTGTCATACACACATAATCATAGAGAATCATTTCTTATTAGTCAAGACACATTGCCAAGACTATCTTAGTGGACAAAGTCCCTTTCTAAACCGAGTCACCCTCGTTTCAGTCCTGTTTCACTGAACCGGTATAACCTACCGTTCCAGCCATGTCTATCTCATGTGATATAAAATATTTACCCAATGCATTTGAGGGAGATATAGGTCCCACCCTTCCTATAATGATACCATTCTTATGTGTGCCACAAAATCATAAATCATACATCATTGCATAACCCATGTAATAAAAATGGGATTCTTAAACATCATTCCATCATAACATAATCCATATAAGATAAAAGGACATCATAAAAATAATTCCATCATAACATAATCAAATCAATGTAAAAATAGGGATAGAAACAGAACCCTATATTATCTTAGATGGAAAATAATTTTGATAAAACACTTGAACTCCATTTTTGAGGAAAATATCCTTTCTAATTCAAAAACATTTTTCATTTATTAACATGTCATACAATTTTAAACTAAAAGAATATGATTAAAAATAAACTTGAAAACTTGTAAAGGAAGCTTCTTGGAAATAATGTTTTAAAAATCCATTCATGCCGTATAAGTTAAAAAACATTCTTCGTACTTTTGTCGGAAAAGTCAAAAAGTACCTCGTATGAAAAATGACAAAAGATTCCTTTATTATCTTTTACTAAAAACTAAACGAAGGGTAAAATTGGATTTAAACAATTTTAGGTGGATGTAAATAATATTACATATTGAGGAAACATGGATGTGGATGATAAAATAAATCCCAGTAAAATCCGAAGTATAAACAATCTCGAATAAAAATGAGATTGTGATATTTCCCTTACCTTATGTCCGATATGCTTTGTACGTATCTGAACCTCCTGTATAATGATATAAATAATGTCATTAACATATCACAGAATCATATTCATTGTTATTATATCATATATGGTTCACTTATGACCTTATATTACCCGTTCTTTTGTAAATTCCATGTTAAAGAAGCGTTTTGGGTAAAATCATTTCATTTATCGTAGGTGTTTGGACTTGTTGTTCGTGACATTATTATTACTTATATCATGATTTACTTTCTTCCAAGATATAAAAAATTATTTATATATATCATATATATTCAGTATATATATATATAATAGATAGATAAATGAAATGAAACACACCGTTCATGGAGATGGTAGTCCGTACCTACGCATGAACGATGTTTTCCTTTCTTTATTGTCTTGAATGGAAGTAAGTAGATGAAATAAATATATATATATATACATAAATCCAGTAGATTTAACATGTCATATATTTCATTATTAGTCATTATATATACATTATAATCATTCATGAATGGTTAATGTGGAGAATGAATCTCATCGTGTCGTGGAGACGGTAGTCCGTACGTACGCACGAGCGAGGATATCATTCTCATGATCGTGAACATGTGTTTAAGTGTATGTATACTATTTCAGTATCAATGTCACTTTATAATAATCATATATAGTCACTCATTACACCATTATACCCATCCAATTAAGGTGGTGGTGGAAAATAGATTACACCATGGCGTGGAGACGGTATTCAGTACGTACGCATGCGCGGTGATTTCCTTTTTCCGTAGGATGGATAGAAGGTTAATTAGAGTTGTTTCATATTTATAATAACATATCAGTATATAATAAATAGTGATGTTATCACTTTATCATGAAACAACTAAATAAGAAGAAGTTGAAGAAGAAAGAAATTTAAAACGATCAGTAATGGATATTACCTCTTTTTGACGCGCCTTTTATTAATCTCCACTTAAAGAACTAAGGATGGTCTTTGAAGAAGACCAGGACCTCTAGGATGGTACTAGGGAAGTGGAGAAGAGATTTAGGCAGGGGTTTGAGGAGCTTGAATGCTCAAATTGGTGTGAGGAGGAGTGGGAGGAGGTACCCTTTTATAAGGGAGGAGAGGGGCACCATAGGAAAATCTCAAAATATTATTTTATATTAAGGTCAAATTCGGTTTATAATGGTTCCAAATGGCCTTATTTAGAAACTAAAGTGCGTATGGGTCGAAATACTCTCATAAAATAGGATTTAGAGAAGTTTTGGTTGTTATTTTAACCTTATCAATTAGATTTAACTCTAAGTTAAATAATTTAACTTTTACTGTGTCTTTTTGTTTTCTTACACTATATGGTTAATAAACATACTATATCAAGCCAAAAGTACCCCAAGTTGTTTATTATTAATATATATAACCTTATCTAAGTCATTTGGCATAACCTTAGATTTTTAGGAATAAAATAACAATTAATAATATAATATTTGTTTTAAAAACTAATTTCTGTCAATTTTGACACTATTTGGTACATGATTTTTATGAAATTCATAACAGAATGATAAGTTCGAAAAAAGTTACTTAAATCAACAATAACATGTCCTATTAACCTATAAATCTATTTTAAGTCATTATAAGTATCAAATTACATTTATTTGGGTATTTATAACATCAATTATGTCAATATTTCATTAATAAGATAATTACGGCATCATCGTTCTGTCATAAATAAATTAAATTATTTTTTTCTAAAAATTACAAATAAAATTCCATTATGTAGGAAATATTTTTAGCTTTTTAATGAATATTTATAGTCGAATTTATCTTATGTATAACCCCATATTAAAAATGATATACTTATTAAACATTGATTTTTACTATTTTAACCCTTCTTTAAATAAATTAATAATAAATGTCCTAATCTAATCCAAGTGGGCCTAAATGGTCATATTGTATTCCTAGGGTTGTTTTTGGTCGAATTAAACTTGTCCAATCGAATTAGGACATGTGTTAGGGTAATAATGATATCATTTTTACCCGTAATTATCCTATTTACATTTAACCGTGGTAAATAAAAGAAAAAAGTTACTATTCACCCAAAATTATTTTCATCTAATTGAACCAAATTTTAATTAATGACATCATCCATGTCTCTCGGATTTTTGAAATTCCACTTACAGAAGCAGTAAAATTATGTTTATGAAAAAATCTGTTTTTTTAATTACCACTTAGTGGTTTCACTATTCATTAAAAATTGAGAGTTTTCAGAAAAATACAAAAAATTAAGCCTAAGCTATATTTGATATTATGAACTCCAAAATGATGTCTATTTTACTAAATTCAAAACATATTAGTTTCATGAATTAATTTAAAAATTAATTCTCGTCGTCAAAACAAATAGCGTGTTTTTAAGAGATAATAATCATCAAAAGATTGACATTTGTTTATGACTGGTTTAATTGTGAAATTACATCCAATGACCAAAATTGTATTAAATTGTAAAAATATATTCTAAATATACTTTATAACCACTCAAATTAATAATTTATCACTATTAATTATTTCTATTAAAAAAGTTCTTTTTAATTAAAATTTAGTAATTTTCACTATTCATCAGAATAAGAAAGTTATCCGAAAAGTACCAAAATTTCACCCTAAGCTAATTTCGATATTCCAAATCCAAAAAATGAAGTCTATTTTGAAAAATAAAATTTTAAAAATTTCAAAAAGTGGTTATTACTATTCATAATGGCTAGTTTTAATAATATTTTAATAGCATATCGTTGTTTAGTGAAACTCGGTATTGCATACTACACACGCTATCGAGGAAGGTAGCGATTACGTGTAATGCAAGGAAAGTCAAGGATGTGTGTTGTGCAAGCTCTTTTTGGTGTAGCGTACAACACAAGACATTAATGAAATTAAAAAGAATATTTTTCATAAAATCTCGGGCTGTTACATTCTACCCCCCTTAAAATGAATTTCGCCCTCGAAATTCGTCAGGGTTATAAATGGTTTACTACTCGAAAGTTTGTTTAATAGAAACCCAAATCGTAAAAAGGAATTCCAAAACATGGATTTAAAAACTAAAGTATGAAATGTAACGGTTACCCAAATTAACTCATCACTGGGTTTCCACGTAGGATAACATAGGTGAAAATATGGATATGGAAGAAAAATCTAACAATCATGTTTTGATGGAGAGTGGTAGAGAACATGGCTACCAAAAATCCAACAATCGCAAAGTCATAAATTTGTGATGATCTAGGGTACCATCTGATTCATCAGATATAAGATCACTAGGACAACATTTTTGGTTTTCAATATCATTTCCAAAGTTGAAAATTTTGAATTAGAAGAAATACTTACATGATTTTGGTACAATCTCACTGTTGTTCGTGCTTTGAACAATTTCAACTTCATCTCTTAAAGAAATGATGTTGAATTTGTTATTCGTGAAGCGTTAACAGATCATGTGATAGAATGATGGGTCATTCTATCTATTTCAAAAAAAAGTTTACCAATAGATATCAAATATACATAAGTCCGTCTTTGGTGAGGTTAATCATATACGATTCCAAAAATGAACTTATACTTCATATATCATACCGCTTAATAAAATAAAACTAGTTTCTACTAACCAGGGGCTTTTTGTAGGCCAGTGGTATGCGATAAAGGCCCATTGCACTTTAGTTGTGGGTTCGATTCCCACATCCTTGGCCGACGTGATGGGCTATCGCCCGTCCTCCAGGTTTTCCTTTTTTCTAAAAATACATTACTATAACATCCTATCAATAATATCAAAAAAAAGATCTATCCTTAAACAATACTAACTTATGTCCAACATAATCCATTCTAATCTTCAGGCTTATATTATATACTTCGGTCCAAGGTCATAGTATAAAGAAAATGGTGGCTTGAAATTTCGTCAACAAAGCATGTGAATACCATCATTTATCCCCCATATATCTTTTTGGTCACATTCCAATCATGTGACTACCTTAATGATGTATTCTCTTGAAAAAATGAATACCCATTAAACCTTAGTGAAAACATGAATGCTGTCAAAAGTTAACACTATCCACATACCAAAATCCAAAAATTCTATATACTCAATCCATTACATAACCTTCTCCTTATATCAGTCATGAGCTCATGAATACTATCAAACATTTAATTTTCTCCTTATCCCTTCATTACGTGCATATAATCTACTTTCCAAAAATATTTGAATAACCTTTCATGGTTACTGGTACCATTAATCATACACTTTCAAAACATAAGGAAATACAACAGTGTAACAATCCTTAGATGTCTCTTTATTCCGTAGTACCATGAGATTACTTATACAACATTACACTTGATAAACATGTAATCATTCCGCTACCTTCTTAATCCATTGACCGAGCATCAGAAATTCATTTATCTCACATATCATTTGTAATCTCTTCATCATCATCAACATAAATATTACCCATATGACCATACTGTTTCTCTTTATGAAACATTACCTTAGGGAATTGGTTTGCATAATGCCTGTACATTCCACATTTAAAACATTTAACCATTGTTGATTTCATAGCAATACCATTATCCTCATCCATGGTGTTAAATGAACCCTTTCCTTTGCACTTACTAGCTTTATGTCCTTCTTTTCCACACCCAAAGCATCTTCCAGTTCCTTTGAAACATTATCCTTGATGCCTATTCCCACATGATTTACATAGGGGAAATTGAACTTTCTTTCCTCTATGATCATCATGAAACTCCATCTTTCTCTTATTAGCCGAGTCAGAAAACTTACCAAATTTGATTTTATTGATCATATTATGAGATTTCTGATTCGGCATAATAAAGATGTTTGGACTTCCAAATCCCATTTCATTTGCTTTCTCATGAAGAATATCATTCCATTGTCCATAATATCCTCCATTATCGTGAATCATCTTGTTTCCAGCCATTTTCTAAAACCCAAAAAGAATAGTGTTAGAGGCAAAAATCATAATAAATGGGGATAAACATCAATATCTAACATCTTAGGTTAAATTCTAAGATCGTTACCATAGTTCTAGGACTATATTCTATACGTATACTTATCCTTAGGGACATCCCTAGACATACCATAGAAATATCTCTAGGGATCTCACTAAAGTTTTCACATACTAGTTTCCAAAGGTTGACTAAACCTTTCCTCTGATACCAACTGTAGAGACCCGAAGCTTAACGTACATATACATTACATTACTTTTGCTGAATACATAGTACATAACAAAAATCACACAAAAGGACCGTAATAGTCTAGTGTCTTTGGAAACTCGGAATATAATCTTCTAATAGTGGTGAAAGATCTTCAACATCTCCCATAATGATCTTCTTTTTTTAAAACCTAAATACTTTCTTTATGACCTGGGGAAAAGAAAACATAAAAGGGTGAGCTCAAATGCTCAATAAGGGTAAACAAAAGAAATATCAATCACGTCATATTCATAAGAACATATCTTTTGGAAATCTTAACCTGCAAAAAAGATCATAATTTCATAACATGTGATAAATCATATTAGTGAAATTTAATCCCAATAATCATAACTTAAAACATGAAACGTTGTGTCATACACACATAATCATAGAGAATCATTTCTTATTAGTCAAGACACATTGCGAAGACTATCTTAGTGGACAAAGTCCCTTTCTAAACCGAGTCACCCTCGTTTCAGTCCTGTTTCACTGAACCGGTATAACCTACCGTTCCAGCCATGTCTATCTCATGTGATATAAAATATTTACCCAATGCATTTGAGGGAGATATAGGTCCCACCCTTCCTATAATGATACCTTTCTTATGTGTGCCACAAAATCATAAATCATACATCATTGCATAACCCATGTAATAAAAATGGGATTCTTAAACATCATTCCATCATAACATAATCCATATAAGATAAAAGGACATCATAAAAATAATTCCATCATAACATAATCAAATCAATGTAAAAATAGGGATAGAAACAGAACCCTATATTATCTTAGATGGAAAATAATTTTGATAAAACACTTGAACTCCATTTTTGAGGAAAATATCCTTTCTAATTCAAAAACATTTTTCATTTATTAACATGTCATACAATTTTAAACTAAAAGAAGATGATTAAAAATAAACTTGAAAACTTGTAAAGGAAGCTTCTTGGAAATAAAGTTTTAAAAATCCATTCATGCCGTATAAGTTAAAAAACATTCTTTGTACTTTTGTCGGAAAAGTCAAAAAGTACCTCGTATGAAAAATGACAAAAGATTACTTTATTATCTTTTAATAAAAACTCAACGAAGGGTAAAATTGGATTTAAACAATTTTAGGTGGATGTAAATAATATTACATATTGAGGAAACATGGATGTGGATGATAAAATAAATCCCAGTAAAATCCGAAGTATAAACAATCTCGAATAAAAATGAGATTGTGATATTTCCCTTACCTTATGTCCGATATGCTTTGTACGTATCTGAACCTCCTGTATAATGATATAAATAATTTTATTAACATATCACAGAATCATATTCATTGTTATGATATCATATATGGTTCACTTATGACTTTATATTACCCGTTCTTTTGTAAATTCCATGTTAAAGAAGCATTTTGGGTAAAATCATTTCATTTATCGTAGGTGTTTGGACTTGTTGTTCGTGACATTATTATTACTTATATCATGATTTACTTTCTTCCAAGATATAAAAAATTATTTATATATATCATATATATTCAGTATATATATATATAATAGATAGATAAATGAAATGAAACACACCGTTCATGGAGATGGTAGTCCGTACCTACGCATGAACGATGTTTTCCTTTCTTTATTGTCTTGAATGGAAGTAAGTAGATGAAATAAATATATATATATACATAAATCCAGTAGATTTAACATGTCATATATTTCATTATTAGTCATTATATATACATTATAATCATTCATGAATGGTTAATGTGGAGAATGAATCTCATCGTGTCTTGGAGACGGTAGTCCGTACGTACGCACGAGCGATGATATCGTTCTCATGATTGTGAACTTGTGTTGAAGTGTATGTATACTATTTGAGTATCAATATCACTTTATAATAATCAAATATAGTTACTCATTACACCATTATACCCATCCAATTACGGTGGTGGTGGAAAATAGATTACACCACTGTGTGGAGACGATATTCCGTACGTACGCACGCACCGTGATTTCCTTTTTCCGTAGGATGGATAAAAGGATAATTAGACTTGTTTAATATTTATAATGACATATCATTATATAAGAAATACTGATGTTATTACTTTATCATGAAACAACTAAAGAAGAAGAAGTTGAAGAAGAAAGAAATTGAAAAAGATCGGTAATGGATATTACCTCTTTTTGACGCACCTTTTCTTAATATCAACTTAAAGAACTAAGGATGGTCTTTTAAGAAGACCGGGACCTCTAGGATGATACTAGGGAAGAGGAGAAGATATTTTTTCATGGGTTGGCCAAGATTGAATTCTCAAATTGGTGTGAGGAGGAGAGGGAGGAGGTTCCCTTTTATAAAGGAGGAGAGGGGCACCTTAGGAAAATATCAAAATATTATTTTATATTAAGGTAAAATTCGGTTTATAATGGTTTTAAAGGGTATTATTTAGAAGTTAAAGTGGGGATGGGTCGAAATAATCTAATCCAATTGTATTTAGACAAGTTTTTTGTATTATTTTACCATTATAAATTAGATGTAACTCTAAGTTAAATAATTTAACTTTTACCGTGTCTTTTTGTTTTGTTACACTATATGGTTAATAAACATACTATATCAAGCCAAACGAACCCCAAGTTGTTTATTATTAATATATATAACCTTATATAAGTCATTTGGCCGAACCTTAGATTTTTAAGAATAAAATAACAATTAATAATATAATATTTGTTTTAAAAACTAATTTATGTCAATTTTGACACTATTTGGTACATGATTTTTATGAAATTTATAATAGAATGATAAGTTAGAAACAAGTTACATATATCAACAATAACATGTCATATTAATCTATAAAATTAGTGTAAGTCATAAAAAGTATCAAAGTACATTTATTTGGGTATTTATAACATCAATTATGTCAATATTTAATTAATAAGATAATTACTGCATCATCGTTGTGTCATAAATAAATTAATTTATTTAATGTCTAAAAATTACAAATAAAGTACCATTATTTAGGAAATATTTTTATCGTTATAATGAATATTTATAGTCTAATTTATCTTATGTATCACCCCATATTAAAAATGATTTACTTATTAATACTTGATTTTAACTATTTTAACCCTTCTTTAAATAAATTAATAATAAATGTCCTAATCTAATCCAAGTGGGCCTAAATGGTAATATTTTATTCCTAGGGTTGTTTTTGGTCGAATTAAACTTGTCCAATAGAATTAAGATATGTGTTAGGGTAATAATAATATCAATTTTCCCCTTAATTATCCTATTTACTTTTAACCGTGGTAAGTAAAAGTAAAAAGTTACTATTCACCAAAAATTATTTTCATCTCATTGAACCACATTTTACTTAATGAAATAAACCATGTCTCTTGGATTTTTTAAATTCCACTCATAGAAGCGGTAAAATTATGATTTATTAAAAATTCAGTTTTTTAACTACCACTTAGTGGTTTCACTATTCATCAAAAATTGAATGTTTTCAGAAAAATACCAAAAATTAAGCCGGAGCTATATTTGATATTATGAACTCAAAAATTATGTCTATTTTACCAAATTCAAATCATATTAGTTTCATTAATTAATTTAAAAATTAATTCCCATCGTCAAAACAAATAGCGTGTTTTTAAGAGATAATAACCATCAAAAGATTGACACTCTTTTATGACTGGTTTTAATGGGAAATTACATCCAATGACCAACATTGTATTAAATTATAAAAATATATTCTAAATATACATTATAACCACTCAAATTAATAATTTATCACTATTAATTATTTCTATTAAAAAAGTTCTTTTTAATTAAAATGTTGTAATTTTCACTATTCATCAGAATAAGAAAGTTATCCGAAAAGTAACAAAATTTCACCCTAAGCTAATTTTGATATTCCGAATCCAAAAATGAATTCCATTTTGAAAAATAAAATTTACAAAATTTCAAAAATTTGTTATTACTATTCATAACTACTAGTTTTAATAATATTTTAATAGCATATAGTTGTTTAGTGAAACTCGGTATGCGTACTTCACACGCTATCGAGGAAGGTCGCGATTGCGTGTAATGCATGGAAAGTCAAGGATGCGTGTTGTGCAAGATCCTTTTGGTGTAGCGTACAACACAAGACATTAATGAAATTAAAAAGAATATTTTTCATAAAATCTCGGGCTGTTACACTAGGTGAAAATCAAGGCAATCAGGGATGGTTGAGAGTGGATGAATAATGAGATGGAACTAAAGTGAGGATGACGGTGATGATGGGTTTTTGCCTCATAGAGACTTCCTTTGTATCCTTGTGGCAGGGAATCCAAATCCACGTAGTTCAAGAGAAAATATGATGGGGCACATAAGGAGGAAACCCATGAGAATGGATTCATGGATGGGAACCATAGGAAGTGGAACTTCTGTGATGAGGGCATGACCTTCCCGAAACACATAGGCTCGAGGGAGTGACCAAGATGGGACATGATCTATAATATTTTACCTAAGGGAGGCTTCTTACGAATCCCTAAATAAGGTAAGAAAAGTACACATTGTTCATAATGGGGAACTTAATCGGGGTGTTCATTGAGAAGATTGACCCAATGACATGTTGGGTCTTAAGCGTGGCTAGTGTCCTGGGTTGGTCTGATGCCTAGGGGTGGACCAAAGATGTTGGTCATAGAAAAGGGGACTAAAAAAGATTACCGTTGAATGTGGACTATAATGGATTATCAACAATTGGGGTTCCAACGACTTACAATCGATTGGGGTTTTAAATTCATACCGATGGTTGGGGATCACAACCGATTACCGTCAAGTGGGAATCAAAACCCCTTACCATAAATTGGGAAATAAAAATTCTTATGATCAATTGGGAATCAAAATGGATTACCATAAATTGGGATTGGACCTCCTGGAGGTATCCTACGTACCCTTCCTAAGAGACAAGGATCAAAACCCTAATAGTTCAAATGGGTACAATTTAACGTCTTGGGGGACGAAGAGGGACAAACAGTTTAACATCATGCAGGAAGAGGGTGGGACAACATGGAGTTGTAGGGACTGATGGGTGTTGGGATTGAACCTTACAAAATCATCATACGCATATTTCGTAAGAGAGAATGATCAATGTCTACATAATTTGGAAAGGTGGATACAGTTTAATGTCATGCGAGATGAAAGTGAACCAAAGTTAAGGGGTTGGGAAAATATTTGTTTGGCTTGAACCACAAGGAGGCTTCCTACATACCTTGTCTTGGAGTCAAGGATCAAAGTCCATGTAGTTTTGAATGGTAATTTTTTAGAATCATGAGGGATAAAGGTAAACTGACATAAAGGGGTCAGGAAAGGTATATGCGGTAATAAAACTTCATGGAGGCTTCTTATGTACCATTCCTAGGAGGCAAGGATAAACATAATGTAGTTTTATATGGTGGATACAATTTATCATTATGTGGGATGAAGGTGAACCAATGTGAAGGGGTTAGGAAAATTAGGTGTGGAGCCTGAACCACTTGGAGGCTTCATACATACCTTGTCTATGAAATAAGGATCAATATCCTTTTAGTTCGGTATGGTGGATACAGTTGAATGACATGTGGGATGAAAATTAACAGACGTGAAGCGGAGAGACAAGTAGGTGATGGGATTGAACCTTTGTGTGACTTCATATATACTCTGTCTAGGAGACATGGATCAAATTCCAAATAGTTCAGGATGGGTTGGGGCTTACATGCTAAGGAGGCCCAAGAAGGATTCCATAGTCAATGCATACTCTAAGCCCACATGAGTCAAGATCAGTGTGAGACTTGGGAAGAAGTAAACATATGAAGATCACATTGTGAAAGCTTCATATGTGGGATGTGATATAGGGATTACATTTGGTTATTGGACCAAAGAGGAAAAATGGGATTATCTGTGGTTAGCCGCCTAGGTAGATAAATATTGGGACTTACACCAGGATGGAGGCCTGATGGTGAAAATTCCTAGAGGGATAGGGAAGGGGTAACGAATATCCTAGTGCCTATTTCTATTATATTCTTTGGCACTTTTGATGTGAGGAGGAGCATGGAAGCAGCCTCCCATAACAAAGGAGAGGGGCTTACACAATGATGGTTTCCCTTCCTTGCAGACAAACGTCACTCTAGAAAAGACTATCTCATTCCATACGAAGAAGTTATCACTCTTGTGGAGGCAAGTGGAAATGGAGAATGTCTAAGATGGTTCATTCCATGTATATTGCATGGGGGAAGGCCACAGATTGACATTATGTGCGGAGGACAATGTTGTTGGGAAGTTTCCCGTCCTACTGCTCGGATGAGGTGGGTTCACTCCGCATCCCTAGGATACAGATAATTAATACCCACCCACCCTTGGGGATGGGAAGGCATTAGAAATGACCTGGCAAGGAATTTTTGTGGAGTGATCCACTAAAGGGGTCCACATTAGTGTGGCTATGAGAAGATGAAATAGTCATTAGAGTGCCAAGGGGAAGAATCATAAGACCAAAAAACACAATGTAAAGAAGCAACCAAGGGACCTTGAAATCAATTCGTATGAACCTAGAGGATCATAAGAGATAAGGGTATGTGACATAGCTGTTTTTAATGTATGAAGAAGTCGAAGATGGTGTCCAGGAAAGCAACATTGAAGGAATCCTCACGGGTGCACAAAAGGATAGATGATTGCAAGAAAAATAAGCGTGTTTGCATGAAATTGTTGTGAAAATGGGAACCTTTCCACCCAATAAGATGGGTTGTACGAATAAATTATGCATGCCATAAATTAGAGGAGGTTTTCATGCTATTTGAAGAGATTTGTGTGCAAGGGGTAGAGGTTTGCGATCAAGTGTAGGGGTTTGCACGCAATTGACCAGTTAGGAAAGGACTTGGGTAAGGGTCAAAACATTGGGGTCACACACAATGGCGTACCCCAGGGAGACCTTTAATGGAAAATCCTATAAATGAAAGTAGTATTTTGTGTGTGGAATTTGTGTATTATGCACAGGTAAGACGGCTCGAATTTTTCAGCCTCCAGAAGTGAGGGGCGTCTTTTATTTAAATGTGATCGAGGGAAGCAGGAGCACGTAGAATTCAGCCAGTGTCGAAAACATAGCCTATGTGTCGGCCGCATGGTACTTTCCGTGCTAACACATAAAATACCTATATGCCATGAAAATTTTTCTTTTGGGTGAGTTGGTTTTAAGCGCACCATTCGGATTTTCGAAACAGTTTTTTGGACCATCCAAGAATTAGTTGCTGAGTCGAAATAGTCCTTTTGTTTTCCCAAGGATGACTTCGGAATATTTCAACGTCTAAAATAATAATAATTAAAGAATGAAAGATTATAATGTACCTTTTTTTATCCTTCTATTGAAATATGAAAATAGTGTTATTGTGTATGTATGAATTACCATCTACATGTGTGGTGTAATTTATTTTTCTATCTATAACTTTAATGGATGATTATAAATAAATATATAATTAATATAAATAATATGAATATAATCAATAACATTCTTGTGGTGATGAAAACATGTTCAATTAACAAGGATTAAAAATACCAGATATAAAGTACAATGAATAATGAAATAGTTAAAACACTAAAAGGATTAATTTTTTAATGGATCATTAATAAATGGTTATTTTATTGTCATATGTATTAAATATATAAAATTATATATAATTAAATGATTCTATTATTGAATTATAATAAATATTATTTTATTATATAGGTGGAAATAACACCTTCAAAAAAATTCAATCATTAGGTTAGGGATTTATGGTTTAATTTAATTTTAATCAAGGTAGTTTACACATAAATTAAAATTGAATGAAATATATGATCCTTTAATGATTAATCCATTTTATTTTATTTTCTTCAGGTTATTTCTATCTAGTTAGTTTTATCCATTCATTGTATTATATTTATGTATTGAAGGGACTGAAAGAATATACTAAAACCAAAAAATAACATAATTTATCTCTTCAGTGGGAGGTTTTTTTTCTATGTCCATGATTTATGATGGTGTTATAAAAAATGTTAAAAAAAATTATATACAATTGTTTAAATTCTTTTTTGACTAATATTAAAAAAATAAAAAAATATTATTATACATTCTTTAATAATTTTGACTTTTTATTAAATAAGTTTGAAGAATAATTGTTTTAAAGTACACGGAATGAAGAACATTTCACATTGTACTAATTAATCATTGATTTAAATAAGCCATTAAAATTATCCAATTTTATTTGTAATAAAATATTTTTCTTAAAATATTTGAATTTTTTAACATTTTAAACAATTAATTTCAATGTGAGATGGTTATTTTCCTAATGGAATTAATTGTGACATTCCAAATGAATTTATTATTTATAATTTCTTCTACTGATGTGAATCAAAATTTTCAAGGGATACTTTCTAATTATAAAATAATTATTATTTCTCTAGATGGTTTATCGTTATAGTGATGTGATATCAATTGAACCCATTTTCTTTTCTACCGGTTATGATACGATGAATGTACTTTTGATTATGGAGCATACAAACGATTGGAAATTAGATTTTGTGATGGGAGTCTAATAATCAATCATGTAATGATTAATTATCTATTATCTCTATGGGTACCAGAGTATTTATCACATTCCTAGAAAAATATAGTATATGAGATTTTACCCCAAGGATGAAAGAGGGCACATGCGTGGTCATACCAAGACCAAATCATGTACAAGTGTGTTTACCCATGCCTTACAATTTATGAATTGCTTGATGGGTATCCTGGACATAATATTTCAATAATTTTGATTTCGAAACACATTAATATGCTCTATTATGGTATGATATTATTCCAGTGTTATGTTATTATGGATCATGTTATTTTATATATTTATGATTCAAGTATTACTAACTAAAAATAATTATTCCATGACTCATTATTATGATCAAAAAATTGATGGATTTGAAATTTCAATGTATAAACCCATATTGTCATACACATTATGCTCCTTTTATGCTTAACTAAAAATTTAGATCTACTATATTTACTCATAATGATAATATGAGCACACAATATATATAATTTTTCATTTACTTGGTCATGGAGAAAACATTTATATATGGTGTGTCAAATAAGAATGTTAGTTTGGATGATCTTAGTGAAAGGTGGTGTTGATTTTTTTTTGAAAAAGTTGTTTATTTGTCCAGGTATCCGAAGACCCTAAACCATAATGGTTATGATATATATCGTGTTGTTGTTTATTTAATATTTATATAATAATATGTTATATTTATGTGTAAAATTGATGGATTGATATATTTTGTATCCTATAATGGTTGGTATAACATTTAAAATTTTGATTATAAATTTTTTTTGATGCCCTTTAGGATAATTCATTGAACAGGAGAATGTCTTATGTTATTGAATATAAATGAGTGTGTTTTTCCTAAAACAATAATCATGTTCTTTTTAAAATAATTATACATGATTTTTTACACAAAATTATTTATTTTTAATTACCTCTAAAAGAGTTGGTCATCAGTATGTTGACCATTACTCAGATTCACTGTGAGTATTCCCTTACTATGCACCTAGATCAAAATTCCAGGGGGATATGGTTGGGTGAATTCACATTTTTTTATGAACCATCATAATGAATTTAAATATATTATGATCAAGGAGGGCCTAGGATAAAATTAATATTTAATATACTTAAAATAATTTGTCATGATATATATATCCTATAAATATGTTTTTTTAATTACATGGTTTCTAACATTGATTACTATTCTTCACTTAATCACATTTGAAATTTGATAATGTATTGGATAAGATGATATGATGTTAATACTATATTGGATATAAAATTTGATAATTTTAAGGAAACATCCACCTTTATTTAGAGGATATGATACTCAAATGCTTTTTTGGAATGTATTAGTACAATTGAAATAATATTTTCATTTTGAAGTATATATAGGAAGAAAAATTCATTTAGTTATCAATACCATTTTCTTATTGACGTATCAAAATGGTGGAATCTAATAAAACATAGAGTTTTATGTGTTTGTAAAATTTTATATTAACATACATATTACATTTATTCTTAGTTTGAATATGAAGATGTAATTCCTTGGTCAAAGCTAGAATTATGATAATCCTATTACAACATTTTTGTTGGGACCACATTGTGTATAAGGTTGTATTTTTTTCAATAGTTGTCACTGAAGTTCAAAATGAAAGAGATAAAGAAGTACTCCAATGAAATGGAGGAATGGAAATTCAGATGATTGTTGTACTGATCATAAGTTCAAAGAACATGTGTCAAAGGAGACACATTGTTTACAACAGTGAAGAATGGTGAGTTATAATCCATCTGAGGATGATTAAAGAAGAATAGGGATTTTATGAGGAGCATTAAATTGATAATTGTTGCATGAGAACCATTCAAGAGACTTCTGGGAGAATAGAATCATATGAATTGAGTGAAGTAGAGAATGACGGTTGAAGAAGAAGACAGAGTGGAAGGGATTGGAATTCTGAGATTGGCATGTACATCACATTGGATCAAAATATGAGGATGCTAAAGCTAATCTATAAAATGATATATATCACGATAGTTGATTTTGTGATGAAGGAAGAAGAGTTGCTGATGAAGGCAAATCACGGAAAATATTTTTTTAGGTGATTGTGCTTGTGGACAAAGCAAACAATGAAAAAAAAATTACTGACAAAGGGGATTTCATGATGACATTTTGAGTTTAAGGGCTGTGTTTAATGATCCATGTTTAACTCATGAATGTCGAAAAAGGAATGGATGATCTGGAGGAAGTACAAAAAGAGAAGATACAATGTGGCATCGTTTTCCAGTGTTTGCCAAATTTTTGGGCCTGAAAATTGATAAATGGAGAAAAGTGTTTTTGGAAATGAGACATGCGGATCATGTACTTGAAGGAGAGGAAACATGCTCGCCATATGTTTTTTCAAAATCAGAACATTGAAAAATGGAAATTGGATAAGTTCCACGCATGTTTTGGGTTGGTCGTGCAAGTGACCTGCGCGCCGTGAAAGGACTTGTGTGCCGGTACCTATTAGGTATGGAAAGTTGCGTGCCTGATGTTTTTCATGATCATATCTTCAAAATATGGCAATGTAAAGAGGTTCATGCAAGTATTGGTTGGGTCAAGCAAGTGAGATGCGCGATAGAGGCTAGGGCGGATGGAGCTGCACGCCGGAACCTACGCTCCGAGAAGAGGCTTGTGTGCCACCGCACAAGGTGTCCTATTTGCCTATAAATAGTAGACCAACCCTCCATATTTGTAAGTATCTCAACAATTAGATAAAATCAGAGCTCCCATCGTGTAGGTGTGGTGGTCACGCAAGTGGGGAGTGGTCACACAAGTGGTTTGGTGACACATGCACCCCAGATTTTAGAAGTTGTGCACCATATGTTGGTTACGCGCCCAAGGTGGTTTGAGCGAGAAAGGAAGTGAGTCGCACAGGTTTGAATTTGAGGAAGGCAGTGTCACGTAGGGGGTTTGGTGATACTTGCGTGCAAGTTTGGACTTTCACGCCGAATTCTTCCACGCCGTATTGGGACTTTCACATCGGGCATGATGAAGAGCACCTGGGGTTGTTGGAGCACGCCCATCTTATTAGAGATGCACGAAAGCTGGATGATTTCATGATACCTTCGATGCAATGTGATATTGAAAAGGAAATCTAAATGATACTTGCATGATCTCATGCATATATGGAGAACTGATTCTGACAATTCCATTTAGGTAGATCTTCATTAATTGAGAAATCCCTTAAGTGGTTGTGATTCAGGAATACAAAGACAAGAGGATATTGTGCACTCAGTCATTGCATAAAAGACGAAGGAGTGAACTGAAAAGAGAATCAACTCAGGTCTCTGATGCAAGCATTGCCTCATTCTGAAAAGGAGACAAATACTTAAATGCAATTCTATTAAAGATATCTGCACGTCTATAAACTAAGTGAGACTTCACCAAAGGCAGTGAACCAGGGGAAGTCAACGGGGGTGACCCGAGGGATGCAGTGAGCTATCCCTAAACCTTTGTAAAGGAAGTGAGCATGGGACAAAGTGACTGTGCATGAACCATTGTAATTCACAACTAGTGAAGTTTAGTGGAATTTGGTATGACCGACAACTTGTCGGCGTATGCTCCTTGGACATAGCCGTTAGTGGTGAACAAAGTAATAATTGTTGTGTCATCTCTTTACATGTGAATATTTCATTACTGAGCATATCCATCATATAGGATTAACTAGTTCCTACCAATGTGGGAACAAGATCCTTGGTTTTAATAGAAAATTTTGACACCCTGATTCACCCCTCCCCTCTCAGGGTGTCATGGGGTCCTACATTTTTTAGATAAAATAAGAGTATTGTAGGGAATTTTTATAGTATTATCACTGAACCAAAAAGTATGATTTATTGATTTCATAGTTGCTTAAAACCACTTTATCGAACATATTTGGCCATACTGGACATCAATTGTTGTGAAACAATAGTATTATTTCCTACCATGGTAGAATTGTAGATTATAATTACCATTTACATTCATGATTAGATAAGAAAATAATGGTTTAATTCATAAAAATTTATATTAAGATAAACCATTGATTGAATAATATGAACTATTTATAAACTCATTTTACAGAGGGAAACATATAGGAAATTGTATTTTGTTTAGTATAAAATGATTTATGTGTGGGAAGAAAATACATATTGAAATGTATTGCCTAAGTGATGGGAAAAATTTATCCAATGTTGGAGGAAAATAATAACATAATGAATCACACACATTCAAATGATTCAAATATAAGTATTATATAAATTATGATTATAAGTTATCAATCATAATTTTTAATGATGACTATAAACAAAAACAAAATCATAAGTAAAAAACATGGGAAATATCATGTTATTAGTATTTGATAATTAGGGCTATGATTTTGATGGGGTGAATTGAAACATAATATCCACTGTCAAACACAAAACTTCTTATTTGACTCTTGATATTCCCACTCATTTGTATTTGAAGAATTTATTAGGGGCATCGTAATAATACCTCAGTTATTATATGTTCAATTATCATTGAAAATTCATAACAACATTGTGATTACATATCTTATCAGTGATTTATCTCCAATTGAAGTTTGTATGCATCTGAAAAATCCAATTGTTTACCCTCTTGTTAAATATGGTGTAGTAATAGGAATTCCTTAATTTTATTTAGATAATTCCAACATTAATTAAAGAGTATGGATGTAACATTTGATATCATAAACAAAACTAAAATTTTATATCAGTGGGACTATAAATAATAACTTCTTAATGGAAATAATATTCTTTATAAAGGTATTTAATCCTATTAAAATGGGGTTTTTATCTTTGATTATTATAATGGAACTGAAAATTGATGATGTGCCTATTTTGTATAATTGTTTTGATGAATTATTAGATTTTTTTCATTATCTTCCACCAATTCATTATGTGATATTATCTATTGAACTGATAACTGATGCTACCCCTATTTCAAAGACTCGATATTGAATATCCTCAATTGTATTAGAGGAATTTATGATGAAAATCTAGATGAACCATGAAAAATAATTCATTCAACCAAGGTAACCAACTTGGGAAGCATCAACTTATTTTTTTAAAATAATGTTGAATCAATGAGAATCTGTATTAATTATCATGAAGTCAAAATGATCATTTTCTAGAACATGTATCCTCTTCCTCGTAATGATGAATTGGTTTATCAACTAATCTAAACTCAATACTTCTATAATATTTAACTATATATTGGTTATAAACACCTAAAGGTCAAGGAGTAGGCTATAAAAAATATTGTATTCTCTACACGTAATGAAAATTATGATTTTAAAGTGATTCCATTTAGTCTTATTAAATACATTACTGTATTTATACATTTCATGAATAAGGTCATTGGAGAATACCTTGATAATTTTTTGCAGTATTTATTAATGATATACCGATATATATAAAAAGTATAGAATAGAATCTATAATAGATGATGATTTTACATAACCCCATAAGGAATGAGAAACTGTAGGATAAATTTACCACCTGTGATTTTTTCCATTAAATATATTTATTTTTTGGCCTTATAATTTCATTAGAAGGTTTATTTTCGAACCCAAAAAAAACAAAAAATACTGAATGGTATCCCATGAAATATATAATGACATAAACATGTTGTTTTCATGGCATTTCTGGATATTATCAATGCCTTGTGAAGAATATCAAATGGATATCTAATCCACTCACCAAGTTAACTCACATGGGATCTATGTTACATTGAATAGAACAATTTAAAAAAAATTCGTAGACCTAAATAGAAAGCATGTTAACTATCATATTCTCACACTAACTTATGGTTAATAAGATTTTTCATCTATAAAAATGAATATAATAAGGGAACAGGATTTTTAATCATGAAAAAGATATCATGATAGATTATTCCTCATTCAAATTGAAGGTTCATGATCAAAAATATCCAACTCTAGATTTTATGATTTCTATAATTATCGTTTTATTCAATAAATAACGACATTATATTGATGACAAATGACGTGATATACATAAATATATTTATTTATCCATACATTATAAAATATATATTCACCCCAAAATTGATTTATTTATATATGATAACTTGGATGGATTTTATTAATGATCGAGACAGGTCAATACATTACCACCCATTGAAAGAGAACATGGTGAATGATGATTTGAGTAAAAAGGAACATTCTAGATAATATATGATTCATATCAAAAAATATAATATTTTGTAGGACATTTAATATATTGACAAAGATATATTGAATGAAGAAGATAAATTCTATTTTTATCAAAAGAGATTTCAACCATCTATCCATGTGAGTATTATGAAAAAAATTAAAAAAATTGAGGAACTGTTGAAGATGGTAATAATTTATCCTGTGTACAACCATGAATTTGATGGAATGATAATTCTGATGAACCATTAAATTTTTGAATCCATATAATATATGAATAAGGAGTAATTGGATCAGCCTCAAGGTTCATTAGTCTATATTTGTTCCTTAATTATGAAAATGTATAGGGATATAATAGTGTATATTTGGTGGGATATTATGAAGAGATATGTTATAATGTAAATATACTTGTTCTTTTCTAGGTCAGAAAGTTATGGATGGGAGGTTTAATTTTATAATGACCATACAAACCCATATGAGAATTAGAATGGGTAAAATCACACAAAATTTGTTGTTGGAATCCCCAAAATGTACCATTTCCATAATAATATTTGGATTGTAATAGATAACATTAAAAATTAAACACACTTCATTGATAAAATAAAATATTTATCTGTTGATCATATTTATAGAATATACATTAGAATAGTGTAATGTCTAATTGGATTACACCATTATATTTTACCCGATAAAGATCTCATGATTACATCAATGTTTTGTAGATGTTATCAGTAAGATCTTTATACAGAGATGAGTTTCAACATTACTTACCATTCATAGATAGATAAAAATTCTATAATACCCATTAAAGCCATAGATGATATGAATAAATATTATTATAAATATTTCAATGTTTTTTGGGATGAACCCTTTCCTCCAGATGAGATTTCATACAAACAAAATCATTCACTTGTGAAATCAAATGGATTATTACGAATCATTCTTTAAAAAAAGTATAGAACAGAATTTTTATAGGATGATGTTTGAGAAAGAAAGATTTTGGATACTGAGAAAGATAATGAAATGTTAGAAAAAAGTTAATCCATTCAACAACATAAAAAATAACTAATTGTTGATATAGAAGTTATGATGAAAATCTTTGGTGAAATATATAATTTATTTTCTGTGATAAAGTATTTCTATGAATTTCACGACAGGTGAAGGTTATAAAATTTTCAACTGAAATCATATTTATCCTTATGTCTATTCTACCAATTTATATTCTTTATCATTAATGGATAATATATTAACTATTGGAATTTCTACAAAACCTATCTCCAGTAGAATATTTATTCTATATATATATATATATGGAGGAAAGTATATAACTGGTCCACTACATTTACTAAGATTTGATGTTATACTAAGGAGGCATGATGTTTTCTATGAATAAAAACTAATACAAATCTTGGATCATATGTATATATATATATATAGTGCAATAGAAAGGGACAACTAATATATTTAATGTTCTCAGGGATAATCATGAATTTTATGAATCTACTTGGGAACTTGAGGATGTTATAAAACTAATATGTCTTCATTTCATTCAAAGTCTTCTAATTTAATTGGTAAAATTAATTATATGTTTCGATATAATTTAAATCCTTAATAAGTTATTATTATATTCTATATAGTAAAATTTAATTTATTATAGTTTTGTTTGATGATAATACCGAGTCTAATTGAACGAATATATTCTATTTAAATATTATTATATTGTATTTATCACCTAGAATTGCGATTATAGGGTATGAATATGTTTAAATAAATTATAAAAATGTATGGTTTACAAATGTATAAAATTAATTAATTGGTCATAAAATGATTTTAGTAGATAATTAAACAAAATCTAACTTAAAAGATATTATTTTTTTGGTAAAAAATAATTTTATCTATGTAATGTGTTTTATCATAATAAATTAGTCCAATCAAAATTTGTGACTGATTTAAAATAAATTTAATTATTATTTATTCAATAAAATGTTTTAAAATTCACCTAATGTTTTTACTGAGAATGAGATAATTCTAAATTCATTTGTATTCTAAATTTTTTTTATTCAATAAAGAGGTTTTCGTCAGGATTTTTCAGTGTTATTTTAAATATAAATTCAGATAGTTAGAAAAATTAATTCATGAAAAATTGATCCCACATTAAAAATCAGGAGATGACGATTTTCTAAATAATTATTTTTTATTTTTGGTCTATATGAATAGTTAACTTCGTAAAACATAACCTCATAAATTGTAAAATAGATAAAACATGGATAAGACATTTGGTTAAGGCTTTATAATTCATCTAAAAAATACCTATTACCTATTTTATTATTGTACTAAAACCATTAACATTAATTTTATGAAAATGTTGAAAACAAATAGATTATGAACATAGGTTATTTTAAGAATTGGATAAATTTAAAATTCCCCTCTCTACAATTTTAAAAATTAAAATTTTTAATTATAATTATAATAAGTGAATAATTTCAATTATAATTTTTATTTTAATTTTGAATTAATTTATTTTATCATTGAAATTTATTTATAATTTTCGTGATTGAATATTTACCGTATAATTTTACACAACACCGATACAATATTTAATAAAAAAAATAAAAATATAAACTATAATATTTAAAAAAATTAAAACTAAGATATTTTGGGGGAATAATTTCCTTCGAGGGATATTATAGTAAAATATAATATATTATTATTGTTTAAATGGATTATATTCAAATTCATTTTTTAGAATGTTCTCTATAAAGTGAAATTAAATGAATATTGTGAAAAATGATATCAATCATATTTAATGTTAAATAATAATATATCAAATTGTTAAAAAAATTCCAAAATCAAAGAAGAGATAAATTAGAATAGTAAATGGTCTAAAATTTCATTCATTTGATATTTATTATCCAATTGATCACCTATAAGTAAAATTATATCCCTTATTTATTAAAAATGTTATAACCACAATTATGATACTATTTTTTAACCAATGGGTTAATCCAAAATTAAAGATATAAATGGGAACAAAAATTTTTCAAAAACCAATTTCATATAATTTTTATATGTTATCAACAGTTATTGTATTATTTTACAATTTTGATGAATGTTTCGTGAGAATGTCATTATTTTATAAAAATATTTTTTTAAATTCCATGTGTGTACTTTCACTCCCATTGAAAGGACACCCATTATCTATTTTCCTTACACAACATTGAGCCATCCATCTCGACCAGACTTAGTAAAATTGTATTCAAAACATTAATTTCATCAATTTAGTAGTGTTGGGATTCATAATAGATCAATACAGGGGTCCTTATGAAAGGATTTAAATGATGACTCTAAAAGAAGTGGTAATATTATTACCTGAACTCTTCCAATTTATTTTTCACTAAACCACCATTAAATTTGTGGGATTAATAATAAAATAATAAATTTAGTATATTAAATATATTGAAATGTAATTATGATCATGATACTACAATTAACATCCCAATTTTTTTTCAAATGAGATGGGAAAGTATTTCTCTTGTTTTGGTGTGGATTACCTCATGCATGTAGTGATATTATTAAATTTTCAACATTACATTTCATTGTTTGATATCAAAATGGTTTTTGAATGTATTAATTATATTTATGAAATTATATGGATAATTTATTTACATTATCATATATACACTTTTGTTTCTTCTGATATGTAGGAATGGAATAATATCTCTCATGTGTACGTGTGGACAAGACATCCACCAATCATGGTAAAATTTATCATTTTATTCAATCTTGGTCTTGAGGATTTATTTAGTTACTATATATTATATATATGATATGATCGTTATTATTTAAAGGTAAATTTTATTATCATTTATTTTGGTATATCTTCTGAATAGTGAGAACCATTTTCTTGTATACGTACAACATTCAATCTCAATTAAGTACATAATTCATTTTTCTGTCTGAAACATTAATGGATAGTTAATAATATTTAAATAATTAATATAAATCATATTATTATAATAAGTAATATTCTATTTATTTTATATCCATGAAAAAGTAAAATGACCAAAACAATGAAAAAAAATTCCCTTAAAAAACAAAACTATTATCACTTGGACTGGTGAATTTACTAAGTAATTATTAATAAATGTTTGTTAAAATGTTATAGTTGGAAAATATATGATATTATATGAATGTTGATGAAACTATTATATGATTATAATAAATATAGAATTATTATACATTAGTTTGGATATCCTTCTATAATATTTTAACATCTGATATTTATGTTTCAATATCATATTAATTTTGAATGCCTGTATTGATTTTCCATTAATGGAAATTATAAGATTTGTTATGTATAAATACATTTAATTTTATTATACTCTTTTCATAAATTTATAATATACTATTTTCTATCATTTCCCTTAATTTTCAATCTCAAGGGAAAGAACAATATTTTTATCATAAAAATGACTTTATTTCTCTCTTTTGTTAAAAATCATTTATCATATATGATCATTTTTTCTAAAACTATATTTATGATTTTTTTTATTTCGACATATTATTCTTTAAATTCATTTTTACACATGTTTTATTTTATGAAAAAATTTTCTAAAATAAATATTCTTTTCATTTTTAAAATGAGTTACATCTTATGATTAACATAATATGTGAATGGAATATTTGTTTTAGCATACACAACATGAACAACATTTATATCCACCATGAGTGAAAATTGATATTAATTGTCTATATTATGATCCAAATGAGTTTTATGAAAAAAAATATTTATAATTATATAATGTTTTATATATTAAATAATTGATTTCAATGTGAACAATATTTTCCCTCAATAAAATTTTAGTGATCTTTTAATTTAATTTTTTATCAATTATACCATACTATGATTTTACACTATATTTACAAGGAATATGACATAGAAATATGATATTTATTATTTTTCATGATTTCCTGTGGTAATGATGAAGAAGTATTGAAGAAATGTGTTTTCTTTTCCAAGGGTAATGTTATAATGATTCATTTTTTTATCATGCTCAAAACCTATGAATAGACATATGATTATGTGACAATGGATCCAAAACAATATATCCCTCTAATGAATTAGGTAATGGTTAATGTTTTATGAGATAAAAGGTCAAATGAGAGCTAATCTTAATCCAAAATAAAGAGGTCACATGAGAGGTTTTCCCATGAAACAAATACGGTACAGATGATGTAATTCTTAGTCAAAAGCATGTACAGAAGTGATCGTCCAAATCGTGAAATATTATGAATTTATTTTTATATATAATTTACATTAGAATTATTTAATTAGGATTATTATACAATTTATGCCACTACATTTGGGAAATATTTTATTATAATGTGAAGTTCTCATGAATCATGTTCTTTGATCCATCTAAATTTATGCCTTATGAAAGGAAATGATTTATGGTCAAATACAATTTAATTATCCATGAATAACTAGGTATTAATTTAAAAGGAAAATCTTTTTTTATCATACATATTATACTCAATTTTTGTTTAATTGGTAATTGATAAATCCCTTATTTACTCTTACCGATCATATGAGATAACTCATTAATATGTTTTCTTTTCGCTGGAATAGGAATAAATATTTTCTATATGATTTTTCTAAGATGGGTAATATTATTAAATAACTATGTTGGAGATCAAGAAGAGATTTTATAAACCAGTTTTTTATGGTTCCATGTTTCCAAATACGATAATTCATTATGGTTATAGTGTAGATCAAATGGTTATGAATGTAATATTAAAATAATACGATATGGTATTTGTGTATGAAAAGTATGGGTTAAGATAAACATGGAGTGAAATAAATTATCAAATTATATATATACAAATGTGTTTAATATAACATATTTTGAAAACCATGTTGAAGGCCATATGGAATTAAGTAAACATGTTCACATTTTATCATCCATAATATTATGGATTGTTAAAGAGGATGATCCATATCGTGGGGTACTTGATTCGAAAAATAAATTTATATTTATGTGGATCAAGGGATGATAATATTGTATTGGTGGTGTTTTTGAAAAATAAAATGTTTAGGGATTAAATTTATATGGTACTATTTTAGTCTCTTTAGATATGTTTATGTCACATATTTTTCAGTTGGAACAATGTTGCTGATGTAGTAGTTGTTGGGATAAGTATAGTGAAAGGGGCCACATAGAGGTTTTGATAAATCAATAAGAAGATTTTTTTCTCTTCTATTATAAAATGTTAATATTAAAACATGAGAAGATAACCATTGGTGTTTTCTGTGGGTGATTGATTTCTCTCACAACTGTCCCCTTAGTTCGGTCATTATCATTTTAAGAAGAAATTTAAGATGACACTAGGGATTGTATAACGTTTTTAAATCATTAGTTATATCAAAATAGTGCCTATTTAGTCAGATAACATCCCAAAATATTTTGGTGTCTATAAAATGTTCAATTTATATTGAATATGAATGATTAACTATTATCCTCAACATATGATCGACTAAGATGATGTGGAGTTGGAATAAGAGGAATCATTTTTGGGCAGCCCAATGTAGATTATTTTTTAAACAGTAATGGGTTTTTAATGGAATGTGGTAGCAATTATTAGTGCCTTAGGGAATACTTGTTATATCTATTATGATATGTAGGAATGAGTTCATGATGCTAGAGGTCAATTTATAGTGTTTTCTGGTAATGAATGACGGGGGTACATGTCAGGGGTGATAAGTCGTCATTGGGGAGTGATGATATCTGCAAGTCAAGTTCTTTGATGAATATATTTCAAGATATCATGGTTATTTGATTTTATTTTTAAGGATTTTTTGGGTGAGTTTTGTGATCTGAAATCAGGAAAGTGGATTCAAATGTGATGGCTTCACAATTTATAATATCTAGGACTAGATTTTTTCCAATGGTTTGAATGTAAAGACACATCAGATAACTAGTTGTGGTAAAATAGGAACTATATAGAAGGTGGAAATCATTGTTGGGATTTATTAGTGATCATTAAGGTATAACATGGATTACGCTTTTAGAATAATAGGAGGTTCATTATAATTAAATGGAAGAGAATTCCATCATAAAAGATCCCTATTTCATAACATGTAGAAAGAAATTTTAAAGATATTTAACTATATTAATTGGGGAATTTCAAAATAATTTCACTCTAATTAGTCGCATGTTTTTCTCTAATGACACTGAAGGACCTTGTCATATTTCAATTAATGTATCTTATGATGTTGAGGAATAATATCCCCTTGAAAAAGTTCACAACATGGGAGAGAATTAGAGATCAAAAAATAAAATAAATAATGTAAAAATAATTGTAATATATTATGTATAGAAGATTAATATATTACCCCAACCAATATAAGTTGTAAACAAATTATGAATAATTTAGATAATATCTGTTAATTTATATGGAATTAAAAATTCTATCATTGTGACATCCCTAATGGTCTTTCACGACATTATCAACCATTTTTTGAAGGTATTGTTAAACCCTAGATAAATTTATCAAATTGTAAGTAATTCAACTACTCAACTAAAAATATTATTTTTCTCACCAGATATATATTGGAATTAAATGGAAAACTTTTCGGGGATAAATAATGAAAACAATCTTGGTCCTTTCATATCATAAAATATCTTACATTATTTATGTGTTAATCATCACCAATGGTGCTACCATAAACCTCTCATATTTTTCTTCTTCCTCTAAAAAAATATGTCAATGGTATAACTAGAAAGATATTAATCTACTGTATGAACATTTAAATAAAAAAAAGATAACTATGGGAATCATTATAAATGTTCTATGGCCATATGAAGAAATGGGGCCATCCATTAGAACTATACCTTCCTTGTAAATATTTACATGTAGTGGTAAATTTATCCTTACTAATTCTATCATTAAAATTTATATCATTTTCTTAGGTAAGATACAAAATTAATAGAAAATGCTAATGAAAACTCAATATGTGTTTCTACCATGTTGTTGATGGAAGTACCCCAATTAATATTTCTAGTTTTTTCTTATGAATATTTCATTTGGAATATAACCCGATCATGGTAGTTATAATGTTTATATCATGATGGGAAATCCCTTAACATTTTATGTTCAATAATGCAGTGATCATTACAACTAAATATAAGGATATATTTATAAATTCCCAAAAGAGTCATATTATTTGAATTCCCCACAAAATTCTTCTTCGAATGATCAAAATTAAATAATATATTTTAATTGATGGTAAAAAAACCATTATCGAGACTAAATGGTGAGATTAAAAAGATGATAATAAACATCCATGTTCTCATACAAGAAATAAGAGCCAACCCATCCCCTCTCTGTAGAAAATTAATTTTTTCTCTAATATTGATGGTCCCTTTTTTACTTATGAAAAGCTGATCCCATGGAAAATACAATGTTAAATTGACTCAACATGATGAGATGGACTCTGTATTCGTTTATCTCTTACATAATCAATTCTATCCATATAGATGAAATAATGATCACATCTGAAGTTTACATTATGAATGATTTCATATACTATATAAAAAAAATCAATATATTTATGATGGGAATGAAAACCCCCCTACGATGATTATGATGATCCCTCTCTAAATTGAGGAACATCAAAATCAATAATTTGTGGTGGATCATACCAGGGATAAGTCCAATATGTCTCATTTTTCATAATATATATACATCTTTTGGATTTTCCTAATGGAAGAATTTAATAAAATAATTATATTCTATTAGTAGATAAATAATCTTTTAGTCTCAAATGTTGTGAAGGAATTTTACAATTTAGCCTCATTTCCATTATGTGTAAAATCAAACATCATTTTCCTAATTTTCAAAAGTGGAAATGTGGTCAAAATTAATAATTTCTTGTTAGATAAAATTATTAACAATATTTCTATGATAGTAATTTAAATTCATGTATGGAGGTTGGGGAACTTGTTTTAGGGACTCATTAATCCTAATAAATTCATATTTTATCCTGGAATAAGTATTCGAAATTGTATCTTCACTACATCAGAGTGTATGAATACAATGAAGAATAAAGTAAAAATTGATATTTACTTAAAATATTAAAATTTAATATATTTCTTAAATGATGAAATAGATTTTTATTATCATTACCCTTCTAAATGATTGATTAATAAAGATCCAATAAATTTCTCTACATAATTCCAAAGTTTGTAAGACGATTTGTCCTAATCAATGGATATAAGTGAGGATTCATTATATGCTACAAGGGTGCCTGATATGGGGACTCCCTTTCATGCCTTCTCTTAACCATCACTGAGTTCCATCCATTGTGGTGCCTTTTTGACTTGAAAAATTATGGGTACTATTAGAAAATGATGTATATAAGATGCTTTCTTCCAACTTCACATCAGATTTATACTGAAAACATTATTTGGTTTTTGGAAAGACTGCATGAAAAAATTGATGTGTATAAAGATGATTTTTCATCACAATGAGTAATTATATGGACAATATATAATTTTGAATAATTCATCCATTTTCTTCTATAATATTTTTATATCATCAAATAAAATTAGTTAAGTAAGGGGCAGTAGTGTAAAGATGTGGACTCTTCCCATTATGTACCTAGTGGTTATCATGATCTTAGGGAAGGTCAAATTCCACAACAAGGAAAAAATATCCATAATTAGTATATACTAAATGACTATTTCGAAATGAAAAAGTATGGATTAGGGTTTTTGGATTTTCTATTTCAACATTGTGATATCCTCAATATTTGTGTATTCTTAATACTATTAAATGTGTTGGAGGGGTCTCATTTGATATTATCAATATGTGATAAGAAACATTGTTTGTATATGATTAATTCATGAGAAAATGTTTACTCCTCTTTCATGAAAGGACATCGCTAAACTTATTAACATTGGATGTTTAGTTATTAAGGACCTCAAATTGTTCAATGAGGCCCTTATGATAAAACTTATATTGAATCATTCTGAAATATCAAGAAGAAGATCTAGAATTCATTTATGAGTGTCTTATCAAAAATACATGGAATTATTAACATTCTTAAAAATAATCTACAATGTTTCCACTGATTAGAAACACATAGTGTAATTTCACAAAATACAGTAACTATATTTTCTTGAATGGCATAACATAGATTATTGGGATGTCAAATGATTGGACAAACCCTTCAGAGACACTACTATTCTAGAAAAAAATGAAGAAAAGGAAATTAAATAAATGTTTCATAATGTGAAAAATATATCAGATATTTTTTTTCATGTAAATTATAGTGGAAATTGATTGGTTTGTCCATGTGGATATGGATAAACATATATTTATTATGAGGAATAAATTTATGTTAAACATCAAATACTATAACAAGTTAAAACGTGATTATTTCAGAAATGTTCCAACACAACAATTGGAGTTCAAACATCCCTTTATTATTTAGGCTAAATCATCGCTCTTTTATAAGATATGTAGATGGATTTTATGGTGCTTGAGAAGTTACAACATAACATTATTTAAATTTCATTTACCTTACATAACAATTTGAATGTAAATTATTTCATTGGTTAATTGTTTTTCAATTCTATGTTTATTAAGAAAATAGTGTAATACAACGGGGATGTATTTATCTCGATTAATTACCTATATAGTTAGTTTGTAAACAGATCATATCTATTTCAAAGACATCCTATTTTAAATTAGTATATATATTACACCTTAAATCATTTACTATGTTCATTAAAATCAAATGGAATTCTAGATATTAAAATTCCTTCAATAACCAATTAGTATCCATGACTGTGGTTGTCAACACCACTCCTAGGAATGTTTATAAAGCACTAAAAATGAACACATTTATGATAGAAATTGAAATTTGTATCATAAATATTTTTCATATTCTTGGTGTTGATGGAATGGAAAAAATCCTTTTATGATGAAGATTGTTTAATGGATCCTAGTAATATAAAATATTTTAAAATTAAATATTTATAGAAACATGTTAGGTGTGCAGGGCCCCTTAGGAACTATGAAAATATTTTAAACATGATCCGGCTTCATAAAAAGATAGTTTTTTCACAATATCAATAGTATATTTTCATTCTAGGAAGATAAATGGGTAATTATTAAGATGAATTGATATGTTTGTCATTATAGATAGCTGAAGCTATAGATTCTATAAGACTCAAACCTAGCTACAGATGCCTTTATTACAAGAACCATAAGTGTTTATTGGAAAATTATACCATGTTATGTATGTTACCTCTAGGAAACTAAGAAGTTATATATAAATGTAACTCATACCTATAATTAGGATAATATTTTTTGATGTTTTCTTTCGTGATACCTAACTTAAGCACATCCTTGATTAGTAGTGACATACATAACCAAATATGTATGAAATCCTTGAAATTCCCCCATTTTGTTTTGTTTTTGTTTTTTTGGTTCATGAATACCGGAATCTTGAACCCACCTTATATATACTAAAAATAACAAAAATATGGGATTATAGATGTAATTTAAAAATAATTATCATGGGTTAGAATTTAAATATCATGTTTTCTTTCATTATATACATAATTCTAATCATTTACCAAATGTTACAAATATTACTCATTAGTAATCTATATATATTAATAGTTTTTAGAGACAATACATTATCAGAATCAATTTCAAGGCCATAATTGCTACCAAATACTGAAACTAGAATGTTCATGTTAATATCTTATGACACTCGGATAAATTATTATATGAATACTACAATAAAATTATTATATGCCTTCACATATAAAACTTTAATTTTGACTTCTTCTACATTGTGTTCTAATATAATTTAATAAGATCAACATAAAACACCAATGTTTTAGCATAGTCATTTCCATATATTTTTTCCTATTAGTTTTTATAAACTAAAAATTTATATGTCATACACTTAAAATAAATTTGAATCAACCAAAATGATATCTAAATGGGATTTAATTAATTATTCCACATCCCAAAAGAATTCCAAACTTCATGTTCAATTGTTAATCTTTATAATGAACAAAGTAAAGATCAGTTTGTTACCCAATCATCCATTTAAGGGTTATGATACCAATATTAATCAATTCTAAAACCAAAATCAACTTATTAATTGGTAGAAACGGTTTTCATTTTCTAAAAACACGAAACTTTATACCTTACCAAAATTTCAGGATATTATTTATTATATATACATAATTCTATGTTTCTTTCTATTATTTTCTCATAATAATATCTTGAATGAAAAGTCTAGTCCTCAAATATAAGTAATACATTATTTAAAATATGTTGTGGTACCACAAACACTAACTCTATGGTATATTGAAAAAAAATATTTTTTGCATTTTCATTGACAACATGTAGGGTGATCCATGGTAAATTTATATTTATTTCACATTATTTCCATAAGACAATCGTTATATTTCATATAAAACACATAATCATGATAACCAAGTTAGTAGTATCTTAGAGTAATATCTACATATGTAACTTATTTTAAAATACATGTTACTGTTTAACAATAATAAAACAACACAATTCCCTATTCCAAATATATCATTGGATAAATTAATATACATTACCATGTGAATGGAAGAATAAGAGATGGTGGATCTAAGATGATATGTAATAAAAACTCATTTGGTCATCAAATGGTTTAACAGTAATCATATAATAAATTATAGGCATGGGAGGAATAAAATAATAAAAAGAACATATAAGAAGAAGTAGTTTCATTAAATAATAATATATATATAATAAGTCTAAAATGATCTTAACTACACCGTGGAATATTATTTAAAAATATTGAAAAAATTAACATGTTACATGAATAATATAATTTTTATGTAATAATATAAATGTGGAATAAATCAATTAAATCCAAACATGGTCACCATTGGTTTGTAAATCATATCCATGATTAATATTCTGATCAAAAAAATCTATATCATTTTTTTATTTAACTAGTGATCATATAAAACCTTGTAATGACCATGAGAACTATTATGATCAATGTTAACCCAATTATTTCCACACTCAATCTTGTGAATATTTCTCACTCAATTTTGTCTACAATCCAAATTATAATCTCGTATGATATAAACAATGTCTATTTAATTTGATTGATATATATTACATCATAAATCAAAATATATACACATTTCTTACAATAGATATCAAACATTCATCAAAGCATTAAAAATCTCATGGAAATAGAAGGTATTTTCTGATATTTACAAGTGATATCACATAAATAGACATCCAAAATTTTATCAACAGATACAAAGAGTTAAGACACATTACTAAAGTATTGTACGAGATAGTTTAGTGGTTGATTTATAATTCACATCAACAAATTGTGTATAACCATTGTCGATATTAATTATAATTGAATCCATATCATAAAAAGACATTTCATAAAAAAAAATTAATCTAATCATAAAAAGACGAAGTTATAATTCATTATAGATACTCACGTTAAAGAATGTAATTTAAAACAATTAAAACCCTATTTTAAAATAAATCCCATAAATGGGACTTTTAAAATTACATAATGGTTACTAATAGAAAATATGGAGTGAAAAAAACAAAAAAATAATATAAATTTTAATTATTCTAAAAATCATATTTTGAAACATAAATAATTAATAAATGTTAATAAAATATCATTCAAAAAGTGATAATGTGAAATATGATATTAAAATGATACAAAAAATATTGGGGTTTCAACATTTGAAACATATAAATTTTATGAAATAATGAATATGTACATGCTAGAAAATAGCTTATTTTTAGAGAATGTGAACTTTTTTAGTATCATAAATTTTTATGGAGATACAAATCCATAAATTTAATTCACTATAAATGATCTATTAATTGTAATAAACCATAACATGTTAGTATGATAAAATAATATTTCAAAAACATTGTCAAATATGTATATTTATTATATCAGGATAACACATTTTTTCATGAAAATCCCCATACAAAGTTGGTGAAAAAAAATCAAAATTATTTGATGGTTAGATTTATGAAAATACATGAAAAAAAATAAAATAAAAATTAATAACATATATATATAATGGGGAATTATTTATTACATATAAAATATTTTCAAGGGGATGAATGATAATATTCACCAACAAATGAGAAATAAAATAGAATTCATTATAAATATAATATTTTATAAGTAAGAGTCATATAAAATAGATTTTATAAGAATGAAATATAAATCATTATATGAATAATATTAAATAAAATTAGTTTTCCAAAATTATGAATTGTGTACTCATATTATAAGAATAAATATCAAGAAAATGATCCTCAATAAATGTAAGAAAATTGAGTTAACCAAAACCATTACCATAAATCACGACTTAAAGGAAAGAGATTTGATACCTAGTATAAAAACATTAATTATATTAATAATTATTTTAGAACATTATTAATATCTATTACCAAATCTAATATTCCATTAAAATAATTTATTATAAAATTATTTGTTATAAATAGTTTATTATCTTTATCATATGTTTTTTATTTTAGTTATCGTGTTCATAACATATAAGGTATATATTCTTCCCTATTAATTGATTCCAGGGAAATGATTCAGCTAATATCGTTGGAATTGAAATATTAAATTTATAAATTTTTAAAAATAAAAAATTCCAATCCATGATAATTTTTTTTCTTAGTTCATGATAAGGGTATCTATGGTGAGATGGTTTAAGTGATTTTAGTTGAAAAAATTTCTATACAGTGATAATCTGTTTTGTATTTTAATAATGATTAAATAATGTTAAAAAATTCCAAAAACATTTAAATTAAATATATTCATTCATTTAAAGAACCTTATATGATGGTGATAAAAAATATGTCATTCCCCGTATGTCATATTCTGATGATACACAAATAGGACATTCTCATCATCCATAGAACTAGAAAATATTTAAAATGAATTATATTTTCAAAATATTTAACATGATATAAATAATTTATTTATTATAGAAATTACTTCTAAATAAAAATCCATATATTGTTGTTCTAAAGATTAAAAATCAATTGCTTCTTTGATACAGTTGTCCCTACATAGACATTAGTGTCATTCTCTAAATTATGATGATGGGAAAAGAATAAATTATTTATACCAATAACATGATAAATTTTTATTATATTTAAAATATATAATTCAATGTTTTGTATTCCCAAAAATATATTTCATGTAGAATGATAGATCTGAAAATAGGTTATGTGGTGATTCATACTCACGTTGGGAGTTTAAAATTTCTCTTTATTTACCACTTGTAAATGATATATTTTTGGATTTTCCATGGATTGGACTTCTAGAAATCAGATATATATATATATAGGGGAAGGAAAAATGGATGTAAAGGAATATATATTTTATTATAGATTGTATTTATTGGTGTTGATAATGACCAATTTTATAAGTCATTCATGTACAATTTTTGTAAAACAAAATATAAAGGTAAACGTCGATATTTAATGAAAGTGGGCAAAATAGAAGAAAATAATGGAGTGTGAATGTGGTTGGGTCAATCCACCACTAAACCAATAATTTAGATACATGGTTTTAGTGGTTTCAGATTCATATATTTTTTTATCATTCTTCCAAAATTAAACTTTAATATAGTAACTTCATTTATCTTTGTTATCATAATTTTAAATTTAATATAAAATTGCGCTCATTATTTTATTTCGATATTATGATTTAAAAATATAACAACATTAATAGTATTTAATTATAAATTTAAAAAAATTATTTCCCAAATAATATGTCTTCAATGCATAAATACGGTATTACAGAAATAAAACATTATATTCCAAAATTTCATATATTAGTTTTTCAATTAACATAACATTTTTAATGAATATTAATTATAAAATATTTTTTTTATGAAAATGGTATCCACCATTTTTATGTCATATTTATTATATAATGATATCATTAAAGATGTGTTATTTGTAAAATTGATATATTGTAATATTCAAAATAATATTTAAAAAAACACAATAAAAACACCTTTAGCAATGTATTTATTAATAATTCAATAATGATGTCCATTTTTTAATATTAATATATTAATATTCTTAAATATAACTTTTCAATGTAAATATATAATATAAATAAATAACTATTTTTTCATGAAATAGAGTTTATTAGATTAATAAATGATTGTGCTCATATTTACCATCACTACCAAATTTAAAATTGGTTAATATATTATTAATATAAATAATATACTTTATAATCATTTAACCATCCAATAATTGTTTTGTTTAAATAAATTAATAGCGCAGAAATGATAATTTGTTTGAAAATTTTATTTCTAATAATAAAATGAATTTATTCCTATTACTTTATTGGTGACATATATTTAATGGATGTTAAATTTTTTTATTTTATATATTATATCTAAATTTTATAAAGATAATTATTAAACCATAATATATGAATTTTTACAACATATAAAAATGAAATTTATTGTAAAAAATTTGATTGAGTGACAAAAATAATTTAGTGGGATATTTTTCAAAACAAAATGAATTTAATAATTGAATTTATACAAAAAATTAATCCATATATTTATTCTTGTATTTATTTCAAAATGTGTATACTCCTATTTAATCCAAAAAAAATCAGTGGCTACATCAAAATAGTAAAATTTAACCCTTATTTTATAGTCATATAAATATTTATCGTTGTTCCTTTAGGTATTTTATAATATATATATAAATCTAGTAAAAATAGTATTAAATTTTGGAAATATATGTAATAAATTTTCATAACATTAACCCTTGGGATTAAATATTTTTAATTTTCAGAATTATGATTATATTACTATTGTTTTTTTCACTTTTTTCCTGAGTTATTTATGAGTGTTACAGTACTCGAGGACAAAATATTAAAAATTGGAGTGTGTTAATATGAATAAAAATTAATTAATTGAATGTTATATCCAATTTATTTATAATAATTATAATCAAACTATTTATGTTGAATAAATTTTCTCTTACTATGTCATTATAAAAAAATTCATGGATATCCTAAATACATATGAAATATAAAGTTACAATAATATTAAATGAGATGCCACTAGACATGCACATCTGATTTTCAAGCATTAAATAAGTTATATTCTAAAATTATAGTATAATTAATTACATTACCCATTCCATGATGTAGATTAATATATTCTTTTATAACTAGGGTTATATTACAATATAATCCTAAATAATATCATGAATCATATATCATGTCATATGTCCTTGACATAAATATCAAAATTGAACTCTTTATGTCATGACCCGTCCTCAGTGCCCGTGCCGTGACTACCCCAAGCCCACCTTCCATAGGCCATGGGCTGCTGACTAGAACCAAGGCGTAAATCCTGGTAAAGAGGGAAGGCATTGCCTTTGTAATGTAAAAAAACACCATAGAGCAAGCAAGCAGTAGAAGTAAACACTATGTAAACACTGGGTACAACAGTAAGTGTGGAAGACTATGTGGAACAGTATACAAACCCAAACTGAAAGTAAAGTACAATTGGAAGGGAAAACAACAACTGAAAAGTAAAGCCACAACGTCGAGCTATCCACTGGAAACCCCACCTGAAGGGTGACTACAGATAGCCTCCACATCTCCTCGGGTCCAGCCGTCTGCTCCGAGAACGTCCCACCCAATGGTCTACCTCCAGGTACCGTCCTGCTCCGCAAGCCTCAACCACGATCAGCGCTGTCCGTCGTCTGCAACCAATACAACGTAGTGCAGGCATACCCTGTGCAGGGGAGAGTATAAGCTACTCAGTAGGGTCCCCGAGACCCCCGAAGTTCTCCCAGAATCCACAAAGTATAATCCACAATGTAAAGATACAATCACAAAGTAACATTCGACACTGCTTAGGTATATGCCCATACATATACCTAAGTCATCAATTCTCATTTGGCTCCAACATCTGAGCCCAAGTACAACCCAATCCACACAGGAAAGCAAAACATAAATCCAAACAGGATAGCACAACACAATCCACAAAGGAAAGCAAAAACAGGATTCAGCTCACACAGAAATACTTCCTTGTATGACGATAAAGATGATCAGATATTGCCACTAATTCATCTAAGCCGTCGGACCCACAAAGGAACGATAGGTACTTACCCCCACAATGACCCACAAAGGATCTGACCCACATAGGATCGATAGGTAACTAACCCCCGCAATGACCCACAAATGATCTGACCCCCATAGGATTGATAAGTAACTAACCCCTGCAATGACCCACAAAGGATCTGACCCACATAGGATCGGAAGGCAACTAACCCCCGCAAATACTCACACAGGATCGGACCCACAAATGATCTATAGGCGCTGACCCACACAAGACCGCTGAGCACTGACCCACAGAGGATCGGACCCACACAGGATCAGTAGCACTGATCCATAAAGGATCGCTAAGTGCTGTAGTCGTCGTCGAATCCATTGAGGATCTCTGCACAATCATCGTCGAATCCACTGAGGATCTCTGCACAGTCGTCGTCGTCGTCGTAGTCGCATCCAGCACTAGGGTTCCCGCACACAGCAAACTCGTTCAGGAGGGTCTGCTCCACGAGCTATGAGGATGATACATCAACTGACAAATATTCAAGAGTTGATGTATCCAAAAGTTCTATATCGTCAATAGGAACTCAACGTCGCAGACGGCGCGTCAATCAGACGCCCGGTCTGAGAGTTACTGGCTTTTCCATCCCAGGGGCCCAGTTGGTTTTTAAGGAAAAACCAACCCTACCGTACTCCAACTGCATCCAAACCTCAGGCGGAGTAAGCCAAAAGATCCGTCTCAATAAGAAAAATCCATAAAAGTCGACGGTATGTCAATCGGACGTCCGGAGCTCAAGATACGAGCGTTTCCGCTTTGAGGGCCCGATTGGTTTCGTGTACGAACCAACCCGGCCAAACCCAAAGTATTCCGAACCTTGAGTGCGATATGTCAAAACGACGGTCTCGGTACAAGGATTGCATCTCTGCTGACGGTACGTAGATCAAGATAACTTAGCTCAAGATGTGGGCAAAAGACCGAAAAGGTCCGAAAACGGGGGGTCTGGGCCCGGACCGACCCGGCCCAACCGCCCCCTGGGTCGGCCCGAACCGGATCGACCCGACCCGGGTCCGGGTCCGACCCTGTTGGGCGTGACCCGGCCCGAAGCGGCCCAGCCCGGGTGTGACCCGGCTGGCCGGTTGGCCAGTGGGCCGACTCGCATGTTATGGCCGAGCCGCGGGCGGGGGGCACGCTGCCCCCGCGTGAGGAAGCCGTGGCGCGCCGACGGTAAGCTCTGCGGACCACCGGACGAGTTCTGGTGGCCGGAAAATTACGCCATCTTCGCCAACGGTCCTCCCGGGTTCAGTTAATCACTGAGAGGATCCTGCGTCGTCCGTGCGGCCTGCTTTGTCGTCGTCTGTCATTTCGTACAGTAAGAGTGAAAGGGCGGTGGGTTCGGACTTGTTTGTTGGTCCGCACCCACCTCGTTAGCGGTTTCAAAAGTCTCACAACAATCATTTTAACAAACTGTGGATATAATCACATAGATTAAAAAATGAACAAAAACCCCTACCTCAACGTTGTCGTCGAACGTGAGTTCGTCGTGGAATTGACCATCGCGGAAGAATAGGATTGTCGTGTCACGGAAGGGGTGTCACTGTCGTCACGGTACAGGGCGTCGCGTAGTCAAACTCCATGGATTAAAAGCACACAGATTTAATTTCACCAATTAAACCCATGTTGAGGATATAATTCACAAAGAATTAAAAGAACCGCAACCCCCTACCTCAATCGGTTGTTGATCAAAGATTGTTGTGGGGAAGGAACGTCGCGGAAGAAACATCGCGGAATGAGAGGATCGTCGGCATCGTCGATCTCCGAGGGTTCGGCATTCTTCGTCACCCTTCGTCGGAAGCCGGTGTTCTTCGTGTTTTTCGCGTTCTTCGCAAGGGAGAATGATGATCTTCAAGTTTTAGAGTTTCTCCAAATCCTCTCAACGAGCAACCCAAAAGTAAAACAAGTGTTGGTATTATATAATTCCCGATACCAACAATTTGAAATTCAAAGTTAAGAAACGAACAATTAATTCTATGAATTAATTGTAACGACATAACTGCTAAATTAATAGGGGCGTTTAGAATTAAAAAAAACGCATCAGTTGACTTTCATTAAAAAGAGGTTTTTGTGGGTGTGTTACTTAGTGGGAAAGAAACGGTGGAGCTCATGCGAGCCCCACCACACAAATATCCTACCCAGTGGGTAGGATATCGTGGGTCCCACCTTATCTGCTTAACCTGGCTTATGTGGCTTTAAGTGGCTTTAAGTGAAATAATATAAAGTGTTGCACCACTTTTATTTTATTTGTTAACTTGACCCCAAAAATTAAAAACCACACCCGAGCAAACACAACTCTGGAAAAGGCATTTTTAAGAAAATATCGGCGCTGTGATTCCATCGGTGCCCTCAGAATTTGATTCCGAGAACCGGTTCAAAAGTTATAAAAACCCGCTCGTTCGTTCACTGAACATACCCGAGCCAATCTTCGGTTAATGATTCCGGGTACACCGGGCCTCGGAATCAGGTGCCGTCAGAAACTGCGTTCTTGTATAATTCTAAAGAAAATTAAGAATAAAATGTCCTTGAATTTTATGGGGCATTACGTCACTCCCACCTCAGGGATTTATGTCCCCGTAAAGATGCATCATAAACTAGGGAAACAAATGTGGGTACTGAGCACGAATCTGAGCCTCCCACTCCCAAGTGCTCTCCTGGAGGTTCCCGTGCGGCCATCTGATGCGCACTAGAGGAATCGACCATACACGTAAGACCCGCTCTTGTTGATCCACGATCTTCGCCGGGACCTTCACAAAAGTTTCCCCATCATCAACGTCTAGCTCCCCATAGTCAATGATATGTATCAGGTCGTGCACGTATCTCCTCAGTTGAGATACGTGGAAGACGTCGTGCACCTGGTGCAACTGAGGTGGTAGAGCCAGGTGATAGGCCACCTCGCCAATCCTTCTGAGGACCTGTAATGGTCTGATGAATCATGGAGACAACATGCCACCTCGTCCAAATCTCCAAAATCCACGTTGAGGTGAGACACGCAAGAAGACGTGATCACCATCCTCAAACTCTAGTGGCCTCCGCCTCCTGTCAGCATAAGACTTCTGCCAGCTCTGAGCTGTCCTCATCCGCTCCTGGATGACTTGAACCTTCTCTATCATGGCCTGGACCATCTCTGGTCCCACAAGTGTTGACTCCCCAGGGTATGTCCAGCACAAAGGAGATCTACAAGGTCGGCCGTACAACGCCTCGTATAGTGTCATCCCAATGGTGGAGTGGTAGCTGTTGTTGTACGAAAACTCCACCAAGGGTAGGTGGTCCTCCCACCTGTGACCAAAGTCGAGGACACATGCTTGGAGCATGTCCTCGAGAGTCTGTATGGTCCTCTCTATCTTACCATCCATCTGAGGGTGAAAGGCGGTGCTCAGACGTAGCTGCGTCCTGAATGCCTCCTGCAAACCCTTCCAAATCCGGGAAGTAAAGCGACCATCTCGATCGGAGAAGATAGATGATGGCACACCGTGAAGCCGTAAAATCTCATGAACATAAAGACATCCCAATCTCTCCACTATGCACTGCACCCAGATGGGTAAGAAGTGAGCCGACTTGGTGAGTTGGTCGACAATTACCCAAATGGAGTCGTGGCCTCTGGAAGTGCGTGGAAGTACAATCACGAAGTCCATGGATATCCCGTCCCACTTCCACTCTGTGACCTCCAAGGGTTGTACCATGACTACTAGTACCTGATTCTCTGCCTTCACCTACTGGCAGGTGAGGCACCGAGAAACAAACTCTGCCACAGTCTTCTTCATGCCCGGCCACCAGTGTTGTCGTCTGAGGTCCTGGTACATCTTCGCCACTCCAGGATGTACCACCAATGGAGAAGTGTGAAACTCTCTCAGCACCCCCTCCCGCAAAGAAACTGGTACCAAGGTACGTCCTCTGAAAAGGACATCGTGCTCTACTCCAAAGGAGAAACCGTCAGGTGCCTGTCCTGAGGATATCTGCGCACGCCGCGTCTCACAGTCAGCGTCCCCACGCTGTGCCTCTCTGACCCGTTGCAGTAGTGGAGGGGTGACTATGAGAGAATGAAGGAAGGTTGTTCCATCTCTATCCATGAAGGATATCTGCAAAGCGGCTATCTACTCTGTCACCTCCTCAAGTAGCTGAATTCCCGTCCTCCTACTGAGAGCATCAGCTACCACATTTCCCTTCCCAGGAGTATAGACTATCATAAAGTCATAGTCTAGGAGGAACTCGAGCCATCGCCGCTGTCTCAGGTTCAGGTCCTTCTGAGAGAAGATGTACCTGAGACTCTGATGGTCAGAAAAGACTGTAAAGCGCTCTCCCATCAGGTAGTGTCACCATGTCTTCAGATCGAAGACCATTGCTGCTAACTCCAGGTCATGGGTAGCGTAGTTCTGGTCATGTGGCCTCAACTGATGTGATCCATAGGCAATCACTTCTCGCTCCTACATTAGGACAAATCTGAGTCCAGTCCAGTCCCTGATGCATCGCAGTAGACTACATACCCAACTCCCTCCTCCGGAAACCTCAATATAGGGGCGCTGGTCAATCTCTGTCTCAGCTCCTGGAAGCTCTGCTGACCTCTGTCTGACCACACAAAGGGTTTCCCCTTCTTTTTCAAAGTAGAGAGTGGTGCCTCAACTCTGGAGATGTCTGACAAAAATCTCCGATAGAATCCAGCTAGTCCCAAGAAACTCTGCACCTCAATCACGCTCCTGGGTGGCTCCCAAGCTAGCACTTCCTTGATCTTCACAGGACCCACTGTAACTCCCACCTTAGAGATGACGTGTCCCAAGAAGTGGACCTCACATATCCAGAACTGACACTTCGAGAGCTTTCCATAATGCTGGTGCTCTTGGAGTGTGTCTAGTAAAACCCGCTAGTGGTAGGCGTGCTCCTCCTTAGTCGTCGAGTATATCAAAATGTCGTCGATGAAGACCACAACAAATCGATCGAGGTATGGCTGAAAGATCCTGTTCATGAGGCACATGAACACTTCCGGAGCATTGGTTATGCCAAATGGCATAACCAGGTACTCATAGTGGCCATACCGACATCTGAAGTCCGTCTTCTGCACGTCCTCATCCCGAGATCTGAGCTGATGGTAGCCTGACCTGATGTCTATCTTCGAGAACCATCGTGCTCCCTTGAGCAGATCGAAGGGTCATCAATCCTTGGTAGCAGATACTTGTTCCTCACCATCACCTGGTTCAGGTGACGATAGTCGACACAAAGTTTCAAGCTCTCGTCCGCCTTCTTGGTGAACAATATCGGGGAAGCCCAGGGTGAAAAACTGGGTCAGATGAAACCCTTTCCCTGCAAGTCCACCAACTGTACCCGTAGCTCTTGAAGCTCAGCGGGGGCAATCTGATATGCTGGAGTGGATATCAGGGCAGTCCCGGGGTACATACCAATATAAAAGTCTACCTCTCTGTGAGGAGGTTGTCTTGGAACGTCTTTGGGAAAGACGTCCGCATACTGATCCACCACTGCAGGAAAACTAGGAGTCTTCACGTCAACTGCTCCTAGGATGAGGCTAGCCAACTGATGACTGATGGGATATCCTCTCCTCTTCGGAAGTCCATGCTGTGCTGCGAAGGCTCCCTTCTCGCCGGTGAAGGTGAAACTGCTCCCGTCGGTGCGTACACATCACACCTTGCACCTAATACAATCAATCTGTTCATGGAATATAGATAACCAATCCATACCCAAGATGACGTAGTAAGACCTCGGCGCCACTACAAGAAGATCCCAGTCGAAGCTCTCACCTCCTAGAGTAAGCTCACACTGCCGACACCAGTGTGTAATCGTCGAGTATGCTCCCGTAGGAGTCTCTAGCCGTAAGGATCAAGCCAACGGCTCTGTCGGAATCTATGAGCTCCGAACAAGGGTAGCGGCTATGAAAGAGTGACTCGCTCATTTGTCTATATGAACTGCAGCAAGGCTGTAATAGACACAGATAGTACCTCAAATCATCTCGGGCGCGTCGTGGTTATAGGCCTCTGATACCTGGAGTTGTGTCTGTCTCTGCCCGCCAGCTCCCGATGGTCGGGGTGGACCTCCTAGTGGTGGTGGTGGTAGATCCTCAAATCGTCACCCACCACCTGCTGCTCGGCCAGCCCCTCTGCCTGGGTGGTCCCTCAATCGTCTGCTGCTCCTCGGCATGGTGGGTCGGGCAGTCACGAGCCATGTGGCCCTGGCCACCGCATTTGTAGCACTACCTGCCTCTCGAAAGACTGGCTCTGGGCTGTGTTCCCCGCACTGCTGAGCCAGTGTCCTGAGGTCGTCTGCCTGAGGGACTGGTCTGCCTAGACCCATGATTCATCCGTCGACTTCCAACTGCAGAAGACTCTGCTACGTGCCACCCCTCGGTAGGTCTCGCTACTGAAGAAGGCTCAGCAAGAAATATCTCGATCAGAAGGGCTCGCTCTAGTACTCCTACCTGAGTCGGAATGCTGAGGGAGATCAGCGGTTCCTTGATCGCATGCCTCAATCCCTTCTCAAAGTTCCAGTTCCGGAATAATGGGTCATGTACCATGCCTGTCAAGTAGCGCGAGAGATCAGTAAATCTCACCGAGTACTGGGCGACCGTCAAGCTGTCATGTCGTAGCTGAAGAAGCTCCTGGATGCGCACCGCACGAAGGGTGGCTGGGGAGAACTCCGAGGAGAAGAGGCTCTAAAAGTCAGTCCAGAGGAGAGATTCCTCATCGTGCACCTAGAGAATCAAGCTCCACCATCGGCCTGTTGCCGCGTGTAGTATGCTCGCTGCGAGGATCACCATGAGGTCTGCTGGTGTCCTCACTAACCTGAAAACTCGTACAACTACCTCTAGCCAGTACTCGACTGCCTATGGGACCGTCTCCCAGTGGAACCTCAGCGGTCGCTGGCCCTGAAACTCATGCATTATACTAAGGCGATGTGCATCATCAGCAGCTGGGGCTTGAAGCAACGGTGGCTCGACGGGTAGAGGTACCGTCGGTGCCTCAGCTGTCAAAGGGCCCTGTACCGACGCCTCATCCCTCGGTGGGCTGTCGACACGCACAACTCATGGAACCCTAGCTGGCTGCCATCGTGGGGCCATCATTAAAATAAACAGGTGTTCCATGGTCAAACAGTATACCTGGTGAGCTGACATAAAGTTATCACAAAGAAAACATGAACACACATGCAATAAATGTTTTCACGCATTAAGTCAGAAATCATAAGTCAGGGTCCTGTTGTACGGATACGTCGGCCGCCGCACCAACACTAGACTCCCTGGATTGATAACCACACCCAATACGCTTTACACTATTGCTTCACTTAGAAAAAGATCAGGGTCCAAAGTTTTGCGGTAGAACCGAACGTCTCTTTTATACCAATTTGTCATGACCCGTCCTCAGTGCCCGTGACGTGACTACCCCAAGTCCTCCTTCCATAGGCCAAGGGCTGGCGACTAGCACCAAGGCGTAAATCTCAGTAAAAAGGGAAGTCATTGCCTTTGTAAAGTAAACAAACAACATAGAGCAAGCAAGTAGTAGAAGTAAACACTATGTAAAAACTGGGTACAATAGTAAGTGCGGAAGAGTAAGTGGACCAGTATACAAACCCAAACCGAAAGTAAAGTACAACTGGAATGGAAAACAGAAACTGAAAAGTAATGCCGCAACGTCGAGCTGTCCACTGGAAATCCCACCTGAAGGGTGAGTACAGACAGCCTCCACAGCTTCTCGGGTCTAGTCGTCTGCTCCGATAACGTCCCGCCCAGTGGTCTACCTCCAGGTATCGTCCTGCACCGCAAGACTCAACCACGATCAGCGTTGTCCGTCATCTGCAACCAACACAATGTAGTGCGGGCATAGCCCATGCAGGGGCGAGTATAAGCTACTCAGTAGGGTGCCTGAGACCCCCGAAGGTCTCCCAAAATCCACAAAGGATAATCCAAAAAGGAAAGATACAATCACGAAGTAACATTGGACACTTCTTAGGTATATTCCCATACATATACCTAAGTCATCAATTCTCATTCGGCTCCAACATCCGAGCCCAAGTACAAACCAAACCACACAGGAAAGAAAAACGTAAATCCACACAGGATAGCACAACACAATCCACAAAGGAATGCAAAAATAGGATTCAGATCACATAATAATACATCGTTGTATGACGATAAAGATGATCAGATATTTCCACTGATTCATCTAAGCCATCGGACCCACAAAGTATTGATAGGTACTAACCCTCGCAATGACCCACAAAGGATCTGACCCACATAGGATTTATAGGTAACTAACCCCCGCAATGACCAACAACGGATCTGACCCCCACAGGATCGATAGGTAACTAACCCCCGTAATGACCCACAAAGGATCTGACCCACATAGAATTGAAAGGTAACTAACCCCTGCAAAGACTCACACAGGATCGGACCCACACAGGATCTGTAGGCGCTGACCCACACAGGACCGCTGAACGCTAACCCACATAGGATCGGACCCACACAGGATCGGTAGCACTGATCCATAAAGGACCAGTGAGTGCTGTAGTCGTCGTCAAATCCACTGAGGATCTCTGCACAGTTGTCATCAAATCCACTGAGGATCTCTGCAGAGTCGTCGTCGTTGTCGCAGTCGCAACCAACACTAGGGTTCCCGCACACAGAAAACTCGTTCGGGAGGGTCCGCTCCACGAGCCAAGAGGATGATACATCAACTGACACGTAGTCCATAGTTGATGTATCCAAAAGTTCTGTGTCGTCAACAGGAACTCAACGTCGCAGACGGCGCGTCAATCGAACGCCCGGTCTGAGAGTAATTGGCTTTTCCGTCCTAGGGGCCCGGGTGGTTTTTAAGGAAACACCAACCCGACAGTACACCACCTATGTCCAAACCTCGGGCGGAGTAAGCCAAAAGATCTGTCTCACTAAGTGGAATCCATCAAAGTCGACGGTACGTCAATCGGACGTCCGAGGCTCAAGATACGAGCATTTCCTCTTCGAGGGCCCGATTGATTTCGTGTACGAACCATCCCGGCCGAACCCAAAGTAATCCGAAACCATGAGTTCGATATGTCAAAACGACCTTCTCGGTCCAAGGATCGCACCGCCGCTGATGGTACGTCCATCGAAGGCTCGTAGATCATGATACGGGCAAAAGACTCAAAATGTCCAAAAATGGGGGGTCTGGGCCCGGACCGAACCGACCCAACCGCCCCCCTTGGGTCGGCCCCAACCGGGTCGACCCAACTCGGGTCCCGTCGCGGCCCGACCTGGGTGTGACTCGGTTGGCCGATTGGCCAGCGGTCCGGCTCGGCTGTTATGGCCGAGCCACGGGCGGGGGGCACGCTGCCCCCGCATGAGGAAGCCGCTGCCCCGCGTGGTGCCGCCCTTGACAGCGGACATGGAAGCCGGCCGCGTCCCGTGAACCTCTGCCGGTCCCACCGCCGCGGATTCGCTGCGGCAGGTCTCTACAGCGGTGCGCTGGGCATAGCTTCCTTCCGCCGCCGGCGTTGCCATGACGGTGTGGCACGCCGATGGGACGCTCCGCGGATCAACGGATGAGTTCCGGTGGTCGGAAAATTACGTCGTCTTCACCAAAGGTCCTCCCGGGTTTCGTTCTTCACTGCGAGGACCCCACGTCGTCCGTTGTTTCGTACACCAAGAGAGAAAGGGTGGTGGGTTCGGACTTGTTCGTTGGTCCGCACCCACCACGTTAGCGGTTTTAAAAGTCTCACAACAATCATTTTAACAAACCGCAGATATAATCACATAGATTAAAAAATGAACAAAAACCCCTACCTCAACGTTTTCATCGAACGTGAGTTCGTCGCATAATTGACTGTCACGGAAGAAGAGGATTGTCGCGTCACGGATGGGGCGTCGCTGTCGTTGCAGTACACGGCGTCGCGTAGTCAAACTCCGAGGATTAAAAACACACAGATTTAATTGCACCAATTAAACCCATGTTGAGGATATAATTCACAAAGAATTGAAATAACCGCAACCACCTACCTCAATCGGTTGTTGATCGAAGATTTTCGTGGGGAAGGAACGTCGCAGAAGAAACGTCGTGGAAGGAGAGGATCATCGGCGTCGTCGATCTCCGAGGGTTCGACGTTCTTCATCGCCCTTCATTAGAGGCTGGCGTTCTTCACGTTCTTCGCATTCTACGCGAGGGAGAATGAAGATCTTCAAGTTTTAGAGTTTCTCCAAATCCACTCGATGAGCAACCCTCAAATAAAACATGTTTTGGTCTTATTTTATTCCCGATACCAACAATTTGAAATTCAAAGTTATGAAACGAGCAATTAATTTGATGAATTAATTGTAACGACTTAACTGCTCAATTAATAGGGGCATTTAGAATTTAAGAAAACGCACCGGTTGACTTTCAGTAAAAAGAGGTTTTCGCGGGTGTGTTACTTAGAGGGAATGAAACGGCGGGGCTCATGCGTTCCCCACCTCACAAATATCCTACCATGTGGGTAGGATATCGTGGGTCCCACCTTATCCGCTTAACCTGGCTTAATTGGCTTTAAGTGGCTTTATGTGAAATAAAATAAAGTGTCGCACCACTTTTATTTTATTTCTTAACTTATCCCCAAAAATTAAAAACCACACCCGAGAATACACAACTCTGGAAAATGTGTTTCTAAGAAAATATCGGCGCTGTGATTCCATCGGTGCCCTTGAAATTTGATTCTGAGCACCGGTTCAAAAGTTAAGAAAACCTTCTCGTTCATTCACTGAACGTACCCGAGCCAAACTTCGATTAATGATTCCGGGCACACCGGGCCTCGGAATCAGGTGCCGTTAGAAACTGCGTTCTTGTAAAATTTTAACGAAAATTAAGAAAAAAAATGTCCTGGAATTTTACGGGTCTTTACACTTTATAATATATTCGATTACATGGGGACTTATGTCTATGAATGGGTAAGATAAAACATATATAATTGAAATAAAAATTATGTATGTAAAAAAAATTATTATATGATATAATGAGATAAATAATTAATATGTGAAATCATGAAATATAATAATTAGAAGAAATTTCATGTAACCTGAATGAGGAATTCCATTAGGTAATCAAGTGTGGAATGATGTCAAAATAGAAGTAAAGATCATAAAAATTAAATATATAATAATGATAATCATATCACATGAATGTGTAATATACCAAATAATGACATTTCATAACATGTTGGAATCATTACACACATAAAATGTAAACAATGGTAGTACTATGATCGTGAATGACATATGGGTAAAAATAAAATTGCATATAACATAAATAAAGATATTATCATGTTCAGGATTATAATCCACAGTTTCTAACATATATCACATTAACTAATTCAATGAAGGGATATATTATTATAGTATTTCATATAATGACATTAAATTATAAACATTATGAATATAACCAATAAAATTAAATTTACCCATATAAAATCACAAAATACCATGACAAAATAATGCGACTCATTATTTTTTTTAAAGGAATATATAAATATATACCACATAGAGGATAGAAAAATGGAAAATGTGGGATATAACATTATATTTTTATGGGTAGAATTCACAATGAAAATATTACTTTTCATATAAAGTATATCAATAGACATAAGAATAATTGAATTGATATTCAGAGACAATTTCATAATAAAAAATTCATTATGGGGAATTATAATTAATCTCTACAAAAAATTCCTAAATTTAAATAAATAATGACATATAAATTACATTTAAAATTGTTGGAAGAGAATCATTGTAAATTGAAATTTTTATAGGTGATAAATCAAAATTGATAGATATTGGTGTGTAAGTCCCCTTAAAAAAAATATAATACATTGACCTGGATATAGTCAATGAAATTTCAATCACGTGGTATCAAAATATCCTTAAAATATAATTAATAATATAAATATGTTAATTGGGGTATCAAATATATATAATCTATATGAAACAATACTAATCAAATTGAGTGAATTATATCAAACAAAATCAAGTGGGAATCCCTTTATAATCATTTTAAGGCTTCAAATAATTATTTACAGTTATTAAAATAGTCAAATGACGATGTAAATAAATATAGATAGATAACAACCAATTGAAAAAGTTATTTTGATAATAAAATAAAATTTATATCAATATTAATGTGATTTTCAAAATTGGAAAAACATTTAGGGATGATCAAGTTAGATCCACTTATATTAATATATTTCATTGATTGATAAAAATTAAACCTACAGTACAAAAATATTATGTCTACAAAAATAGAAATCAATATATGTATATTAATCAGATTTTATATTTATGTTCATTTAATATTTGTATGTCTTATATTTTATTAGTTTTTAAATGGATGAAATAGTTTGTTCCATGTTTCCTTATATTATCTTGTTTTCATTTAGTAGTTACGTTGTAATTTTATTATTTTAAAATTACTCATATTATACATTAAATATAACAAAATTAAAATTAAAATTTTATAAATTATTAATAACATATTCTAAGTAGCTCTGATAGAGGCGATATGTAATTATATTTCAATTTACACATTGGTGGATAATCACAGATTATATAGATAAATTAAAATTATGATTCTAAAATAAAATATGTATTTTAAATAGTGAATATTGATAATGTGGATTAAATAAATTTAAATGTAGTGTATAGATTACTACAATCATCCATTAATGTTGTGTTACATATTGAATTAACGTTGGTTCAATAGTAGGTAAATTTAAAATTAACAATATGTTGTTTATGCGAGAGAGATATCGAGAGAGATAAAAAATATGTTATATGTAGTATATATGTATTTAGAAATATAATAACAACAATATATTTTTTATACATATTAAATAATTTCATCATGATTTATTTAGAAGAGAGGATAGAAGAATTGATGAATTGAACTGGTAGTGTGGACAATTAATGTTATAAGATTAACATTATCCTTAGAGATTTTTTGTTTCATAGGATACAATTCCCCTGAGGCGCGGATTTGTATAAGTCCTAAAAAAATTATTAATCAATTAAATATAAAGTTAAATTAGTTTTCTATATCATTGGCATTAATAGCCTTTTGGGAAGTGAGTTTCTATGGGGGACATTTAGACTTGAGTATAGGGGTGACATATATGAAAATAATAAAAAATGATTTAAAAAAGTAAGACTTACAATATAAGTCACATGTGACACGATGAATTAAATTTAAATATAATTACATGGTTTTTTTAATTTGGAAAATTTTTCAAACCGAATTAATTAACTTTTTATTAATGAATTATGGGAAACATAATTATTTAATCATATACTACACTTTTTTTCTTTCGAAATAATTTTTTAGAAATTATTATTGTTATTTTAAAATGAATGATTATTTTTATTAATAATTCTTTGCCATAAAATCGTTACTAGTTCAATTAATTCATTATTACATCTATATTACAAGATAAATCGTTATTATTTTATGTAAAATATATTAACTAACCACTAAAAATTATCTTTATCTGAAAAAATACAATGAATTAATCTATGAAAATTTTGAAAGGATGATTAAAGAAAATTCATTGAATTTATGAAAAAAATTTTTATATAAATGTGATTTTAAAATATTATATAAAATTATGTATTTTCAAAAATATTAAAAATAATTTGTTTAAAATATAATCATATACATTCCTTGGTTTTCCAAATTTAATTACTTTTATAACACATAGATATTTATATTTTCCTATATAATTTATAGTTTATGTTTGTTCCAATTAATTTTATTTTTATTATAGTTATACTATAATTATAATAGTAAAATTACATTTTAAATATTTATTTTACTATTCTCATGGTCATTCTTGAGTTCAATGACAATGTTTTAAAAAAAATCATATATATATATATATATAATTTTCATCATTCAAAATTCAATTAAATTACCAATAGGTGAAAAAATAATATTTAAATGTTTTTTATATTAAAAACTTTTGTTTTTTTATAATATTTTTATATGTGATAAATAATGTTCAGTGCTCTAACACCCCAATATATTATGAACCTATTAAAAATTATTATTTGTACTTTTCATTACATTGAACACAAATTTTTTCTATAATTCCATGATAAAATAATTTTGGGATGTGTTACATGCACAAATGAGTTTAAATGGAATGCAATGAATTTTTAAAATATTTTTACCTAATATGAAGGTTATCACCAAGATGTTGGAATTATTCGTATGAATAAAATTAAGTAAAAATTAAAAAAAATCGGATTATAAATATGAATGAATTAATGAGCTTGTTACCAACAAATTAAAAAATGAAAATCACAACTATTTGAATATAATGGAAATAATTTTTTGAAAAACTATTTTCATGTGAACAATAATGTTTTGATTTGGTAAATTAGAAAACCCAATAGTGTTGAATCCATTAATGATATTAAAACTATAAATATTCAATAAAAAATTTTAATTTCTCTTTATATGTTTTCTGTGTAATATATTGGAATAAATACTACTTTATTTTTAAAAACACTTTCTTTCAAAAATGATTTTTTATTAACTTTTAAGCGCACTTATTTTACAATATATTTTTAAACATCTACAAAAATATTCATAAAAATTGAAAATATTCTTTTTGATTATTATATAAAAATTATTTTATAGTTAATTTTAGAAAATTTTATGAAATAAATTATATTTTTATGAATACAGAAAAATAATTGTTTCTAAGTGAAAACTACCTTTTTGTTTAAATCAGTTAACAAAAATTAAAAAAAAAATTGTTTTAAAGTCAAAATTGTTCAATTATATATATTTTATCCCAATAAATTTTATTGTAATAAATTTCTAGTCAAAATGGGATATAAATACATTGTAAACTTATGAAAATGTTCTCTTTGGAAACCCTCTTTCACATTACATCTACCTGAATAATGTTAAAGAAGCTTTTTCCACTTCTATAAATTGAATTTATAAAATTTGATTCTAATATTTAAATCATAATAATTTAAACTGTCAAAAAGGTGAAATTTATTTTGACAAAAATAAATACTGATAAAAGTGAAAATAAATTGTCATGGTTAAGGTAAAAATAGTTTCACATAGGGGTAAACTACAATGATAATGATTAAAATGATAATAAACATGTTTAAAATCAATTTTATAGTCATATTTAAACCCCTATATCAAAGAAAAAAATTATTTTTAATTAATATTATTTATTTTTATAGTAATTGTATATAGAATCAATCCACTAAAATTACATAGACACCATAATAAAAGCATTATAAATGAATAATTAATGAAAAAATAAGTATTTCTAGAAGTTAAGGAACAAATTCTGATGGAACTGTAACATGACCTATTGGAATAGTAGTATAACCATTATGAATATTAAACTATCCAAAAGAATACTAGTATACAAATAAAATTATAAAAGAATATTATTCTCTTAAAATTAATATATGTAATTATTATATCATTGTCCAAGTAATTAATTTTTTAAAAAACATTTATTTAGGTTTTGGCAATTTTCCAAGTCAAAAATATTTTACTAAATTATTCGTACTAATTTAATTGTTTAAAAGAAAATTTATTTTCTAAAAAACTATTAATAAATAAATATTATTATGTCCTATGATTTTAACATAATTCAATGAGGCATCAAAAAAAATTTATATGTTATAAATTCATTTTAAATTTTAAAATCTATATTTTCAACACTAAAGATGATTTTAATTAAGAAATAAATTACTCGGAATTTAAAAGTTATTTTCATAAAATGATGTTATTTAATGTATTCCACACATTTATAAATTTCTGGAATAATGTTTTTAGTTTTTTATAAAATTCTTGAATTAGTGGTGAATAGTATAATACGATAATTTACAAAAATAGCTAAATACATAAATTGTGGAGTTCTATATGATGTAAGGCTTATTTAACCCAAATATATTGTTACATCCTTCATTATATTAATGTATTTAGAGATATTGATCAAACTGTTAATAGTGCTGAGAAAAAATAAAAAACTATTGAATATAAAAACGTGAATATACCATTCTCATCCACTATAAATATCAACCGCAATACCATCTTATCCTCACACCTCTCAAGATTTGAAAATATTCTAAATCATTCCCTAACCTCTCCTCAATACCCAATTACATGTCAATTAGAACATGGCCTCATCAAAAAAACAAAATGTATTCCCTAAGGATGTTCTCAAGTAGATGAATTTTAAGAGGTAAAACTCTCTTCCTCTTACTTTTTCATTTAATTTCATTTCAATTTCATATCTTTTCATATATTTTATACATAATATATTTTCCAAAATTCATGATAACTCCATTATTTTTTATATAATTTAATTCCATGATTTTATCATATGATACATCGTCACATCCATTTCCTAATCTATTTTATTTTAAAAATGAAATAATCACATATGATATGTCAATTTACCGACATCATAGGCGATGCACATTCATTTTACATTAATTCCTTCAAGGATGTAAATAAAATAATTAAGTGATTAAAGAATGATTATAAATTTTGTTTTATAACCATTTTAATTTTATAGAAGTAATAGTTATACATAATAATAATCGATAAAACCCAACAAATTCACTGTGATTGAAAAACTGCCAAAATTAACCAAAAATTAACATCATTAACATTTATCTAATGATACATCCTCATAACTTATAACAAATTTATTTATATGTTAATTTAAACATCTCTAATATAATTCCAATCATATAATTATAATGCTTGATATTTATATATAATTTAATTGAACCCCCATTCATGTATATTAGTGACCTGGTAATGAAAACTAAGAAAATGATGACTACAGAATGTTGAAATAAAACCCCATAACTCATCAAAAAAGAAAATAAATGAAGCTAATAAAATGATAAAAAATATAATCAATGTATAAAGGATAAATATTTGTTCATTAATTAATCTAATTTGATTATACATGATATCTAAGGGAAGAATGAATTTGGGTATAAGGTAATAGGAAATATGAAACCTAACTCTCTTTCATTGGGTTTTTCCTTTTTTCACCCCACTTTATGGATAGATATATCTCAAATTTCATTTATTCATCATTATATAAATTTTTATGGGATATAAATGCTTTCTAGTTGTGTCGAGGACAAAAGATCTGTTCTCCAAAAGAACACTTCATAAAAAACACATTTTAATACTCAAAATTGATTTTTATTCACTCTATGAATGATTATTATATCAATTATGATATTCACACTTTTATTTGGGATCCCAATGTTTATGAATGTAATATTTATGATATTACACCCATTATATTCCATGGGTTATATTATTTCCTAATATTGGTATATGTTCTATGTTAAATGCATGATTATTTGAATGTTATGATGTGACAAGTGCACCCAGGATTAAAAAGGATAATGTAAAAGTCATGATGTGATGGGTTCACCAGAAAATATATTGATATAAAATTAATTTAATAATTTGAATAATCATGTGTGAAAAGTGAAATATGCATAAAAATGATGTTATCTTTGTTCAAAACTATGTGTGGTAGTTGACCGCTAAGATACGATGTTTCATTTTTTTGAATTGTAGCATTACTAGCATCTTATAAATGATTCCTCTAAAACATTACATCCTATTATTATTTAATTATGCTGATTATTATTCTTAACCCATTTTATATTTTTTTTCATTTTCATATCTATCCTCTTACTTATCTTTTATCTCACACATTCCACTGATGTATATCCTTAGGTGAATACGTGTACTATGGAGAATTCATGGGCCAACAAGAATCTAGATAATAAGAAACTAAGAAATGATAATGTTTTATTTTTAGATGTTATGTATCATATTAATTCTCCAAGACTTTAAACCATTGTCTCCTATTCATGTAATATTTTATTTTAATGATAATTAAAATGATATATTTTTAATTTAAGAAGAAGGGTCTCTATAGTTCTTATCAGACCCCAATTTAGTTTATTTTGGAATTATGATTTCATAGCCTTTGTGAAAATAATTAGTTTGAGAGTATGTATAAGTAATCACACAAGAATCATTGTTTTTAGAAATTATAAGGAGATGGATCCCATAATATATGCCTTTAAAGTTAATATTACAATGATATAAATTATTTATGACTTGTTTACTTATTTTTTAAAACCTCTTCTATTTTAGAAAATGGTGGGTACTAGGGGAAACAATGTCCACAAAATATGTGAGGGACAATACAATGACTGGTCGAACGACATTCACAATCCCTTGGGAGGAGGAGTTAAAATTTTCACAGTGATTATTATCCTTCTGTCTCGGGTTATGCACAAAATCATAAATAATGTTGAATGTATACCTTAAAATAAGACGGAGAAACTGGATATCAAGTACTTTATGAGGAAACACCCTCCAATGTTTAGTGGATATTCTAATCCATTAGTCATTTAATAAAGGGTAAACTCAATCAACATGACCATTGTTGTGATTCAATGTTTTGAGATGGTAAAGGTGACTCACTCTATTTACCTTTTAGTTAGAGAAACTGATCTATGGGGAAATTTGATTTATAACTCCAAGATGAATGAATGAATAATAGAGACAGAGTGGGAATACATTAAGATAATATTTCATAACAATGTTTTACCTCGAACACATCGAGAAAATATGGATACAGAATGAATAAAGATGATAAAAATGAGGGATTATATTTCACGGCCTATGAAGAAAATTTCACATGTCTTGCATGGTATGCTTCGGGTTTTGTTATCAACAATGATATAAAAATTGATATATTATTTTTAGGATTAAGACCACCTATTTGAAAGGCTCTAGTAATTAGAGTCCTTTGGAGTTGTGATGATGTTTTTTGATGTTCCCTAAAAGTAGAGATGGATTTTAGCTAATGGTACCATGGATATAGTGATAAGAAAGGAAATATGCAGTTTCGAGATGGAGGATCTCATGAGAAAAGTGGAAAGATAAATAAACCACCAACAGGTCAAAAATGAAGGACAAATCATGATTGGAACAACATCAATATGATTTGGAAATTCTTCAGGTGTGGGATAGAAGGCCACTAAGATAAGGAATGTCGAAAATACTTGAGGACTCATGATATTGTGGTGGATGAATAGATAGCAGCACCCATGGTCAAAAACTAAAAATGTCGGTAGAAAGTGTACAATTAAATTTAGTGTACTAAATATTGAGTCCTAGAGGGTAATAAGTTTCAACAACCACCAAATCCAAAGGGGGAAGGCAAGGATTATTCTATCGCCACTTCTATTGTCCAACAAGAAATAAAATAATAAAATGTACACTTTATATTGACTCATTATTGGAAAAGTATTTTTTTTTTGGTTCTACACTTTCCATTATTTCATGCATGTTTTCTAGTACCATCAAATCAAATCCATGAAACCATGAATTATAGATATCTATAAAAATGATGAATGGTGAAATCATTTTAACCGAAGTGTTAGACTCCTCTACTAATGGATTATGTGGGAAGATTCCTCTATAATTATCTTAATAATTCACTTGGGGAATTTGATTCCATAATGGGGATGGATTGGATCTCATTATATAGATCACATTTCAACAATAATGATAAGGAAATAAATTTTCATATTTTCAAACATCCAATTATCATATAAAAATTCTACGAAGATCATGAATATCATTGTGAGCGAGGAATGGTGTAATGTTTGTATGGAAGGTGAATGTGATTAATGCTTCATAGAGCTAATGATAAGATTTATCACAAGCCATATACTGAAATTGCCAAAAAATGGATAATTTTATGTGATATACGATGATTCTTAGAAGACATTATTTTTTTAATCATGAAAATGATAAATTGATAGTCTTATCCTCACGAAATTTGTTGATCCATGATAAAAAATAACCAACTCATGATATAGAGCTAGTAGTGGTGATTTTTTCCATGAAAATTAGGTGGTAATACTTATATAGTGAGAAGTGTGGAATATATACAGATCATAATATATTATAATATATATTCATGAAAAATCAAAATGAAATGAATCAAAGGATATAGTTAGACATAATCAAAGACTACTATATTTATATTAGCTGTCATCCTGACAAGATGTACAAGGAAGTTGTTTCTCTTAGCAGAAAAGTACCTGACACTCTATCTATGTAGCTGATTAAGAAGGACCATATCTTCTTAGACATGAAATTGATGAATTTTTAAATCATAATAGTTTGGAATACATCTTAACACGACCAAATTATTTATCAACCATCTATCCCAGAGAGTATTAATAAGGACCAAATGGATTATTCAATGTTTCAAAAGAATGTGACTAAAGAAAAGGAATGGATACTATAAGAGTTCCATTTCAATTATGATGTTTTCAATTAGGTTGGCATGAATATATGTGTGCCTTCATAACATTTGATAAATAATGATATATATTATAATGCACATAGCTCAATTTTTTCTATCCATCCCAGGAGTATGAAGATTTTTGTGATTTCTGAGAACACTTCGGGTCGGACAACAAGAAGAAAGAGATTGCTAAGTGTATCTAATGGTTCTAGTTATGTTAGTAAGTTAAAGTCAAGTGATAAATTTATAAGGGGTTTTTGAAAAAATTTATTAAAACCTTTTGTAAATGAGATAATATCACTATGGACTTCATCACAGGTCTCTCAAAGACAACTAAGTAAAATAATGTGATATGGGTTGGGGGTGGACCGAGTCATGATGTATTCCCTGTTTATCTCAATTAATTAAGAGCTGTCACTTTAATGACATGAAAAAATATATGTGAAGGACGTGTTGAGACTTTATGGAGTTCCACTCTCAATTTTCTGTCATCATGATCATATGTTCACAATTATATTTCTGTGGATTATTCATCATTAGTTGAGTAATGAATTAAATTCCAACTTGACCTATCACCCCCAAACTGATGACCAATCTGAAAAGAATATTCAGATGCTCGAAGATATTCTATGAGCTTAATAATTATAACTAAAATTTTAATAAGATCAACATATCTAATTGGTTGTGTTTTTATCATACAATATATTCCACTTGAGTAGTCTTATGGCTCTATATAATGGTATGTATGGAAATCTATATAAAAAATAAAACCTCTTGAGAGGAATTCATTGAAATTAATCTACTTGTATCTGATCTGGAGAAAGAGATGATAGAGAAGGTGTATTCCATCCAGAAATATATCAAAGAAACTTCGAGTCATATGAAGAGAAATTCTGATGACCGTTGAAGAGATATAGAGTTTGATGTCGGACAAAAATAATTCCTTAAAATATTACCATAGAAGACAATAATGCTATATTGAAACAATGGGAAGATAATTCCAATGTACAATGGCTACACTTAGATCCATGATCTTATTGATGTCGTGGGCTATCAGCATTTACTTCCACTGAATATTGGCCATGTTCCTTAATTTCTCCATGTATAACTCCCGAGGAATTACATACCAGATCCCTCACATGTACCAAAACTTGAGGTGGTACAGTTCAATGACGATCTCTATTATGATGATCAGCTGGTAAATATTCTAGACTAGAGATTTCATATTCTACACAACATGAAAACCCACCTTGTAAATGTTTTTTTGAGGAACCATATGTACAAAGAATAATCGTGGGAACTCTTGGAGGTGATGAAAGAGAAGTGCCCTCAATTTTTATGAAAAAAAAATTATTAGTGGAAAAATTTCCAAAGGGGGGAAGAATGTAACAAACCCAAATTTTATTAATGAATGTTTTTCCTTCTTATAATGATTTAATTTAGTAGAGTTCTCATAAAATTACTTGGTGTCCATAATAAAATCAATTTATGTGAATAATTAATGAAAAAAATATATCGAGAAGTTAAGGAACCAATCCCAATGAAATACTAACACAATCTAAAAATAGTAATATACCCCTTATGAATAGTAAACCAGCCAAATGAATAGTATTCTCACCCATTAGAGTATAAAAATATTAGGAATATTATAAATGAATGTATGAAATAATTGTATCAAATCCCAAGCGAATAATTTCATTAATATTAGTAATTTTGCCATTTTTGTAGGTTATAAAAAATTAATTAAAATGTTATTATTATTTTAACCGTTTAAATGAAAATTTAGTTTCATATAATATATTCATAAATTAATATTTTAATATATTATTATTGTATCATAATTTTCTGAGACCATAATTAAAATTTCAATGTGTTATAAAATTATTTATAATTATAAATTGTGTATTTTCCATGAAAATGACATTTTAAATTCAAAATAATATCACCCATTTTCAGAAAATTCTTTCCATAAATTGAAGTTTATTTATTAAATCTAAACACAAAAAAATTTAGGGTAACTATTTTATATTTTGCTAAAATAAATTAAATATTATGAATAGTAAAATACATTAATTTACACTTAAAGATAAATACTTGAATTATGGAGTCATATATGAGGTATGGTTGATATTATATTTAACTAAAACATTCCATTTTAATTAAATAACCCACTTAACAAAAATGGGTCTCCAAAGTCTAAAAAATAATGATGATTGTATGATGATACATGAGTTTTTTAAAAATAAAAATCATTTATAATATTTTAATAAAAAGAACAGGTAAATTAATTTGGGTGTAAGGAATGATAGAACAACCTGAATGAATAGTGGATGTTCAGGTATAATCTCATACCTTAAGTATGATGGTTTCCTCCACATGATCATAATTTCTTGGATAACCAGATTAAATTGGTCAATTAATATTTTCATAACATATTATACATTTAATTAATTTACTATAACCTTATTATGTTAATTTATAACCTTTTTGTGGGTTAATACGTTCTATTTAATTGTTTTGGGATCATTTGTTTATGTGGTTTTCATGATTGGACTATATATTTTCAAGTAAGGATAAACATGTAAGGTGAGAATGGTGATCCTTAATTGGTATTATATGTTATTAATGAACATTATGATGATTAAAAGGTTATGAAATTCATTTGTTTATTTGGATTGTAAGCGAATAATTACATAAAACGTTAATGATAACCAGTTTTGTTAATTGGTGGTTTTTTTATCACAATGAACACTTTTTTATTTATAAATTAATATCACGTGTAAAAAATATTCTAAAACCATAAATTAGATATTATAGATATATTATAGTTTGACCAACCATAAAATTATTTAATTATAAATATACTAGATGGTAAAAGAAATTGAGAACACATCATCCTTGAATGTGATGAATTAACACATTTTAGATGGTGTTTTCATTTCTCTTATAAAAGAAAGAGAAATGAAAGATAATGATGATTTATTCCATTTTGATTAAAACTGTTTAGTACATGTAGGGTAATAGAGTTATCAATCCATTTTTATGAGGATATGTGTGGATAAAAATGAAAACAATGGAACATGAAAATAAAATATTAGAAATTAAAAGAGGAATTTACCATAGAATATGTTGTCCTTACTAGCCTTTTTAAGGGATAGTTTTTGGTCTTTTGTGAGAGAAAGAGCTCCTAGACATGGAATATAGGATTATGGAAATAATTTATTAGGATTTGGGATAGGAACAAGGCTTGAGAGTTGAGAGGAGATGAGGTAAATTGGACTGGTATTTATATTTGAGGAGACGATGGGATTCCCATTATCCTAATCATAATTTACTATTTCTTATCAATATTGTGACTAGTCATTGTTATTTGGACCAAAAATAGTAAAGATATCATGTGAGTTTGAACATATTTTCATTTTCATCATCTATGACTCAAGAATGATGCAAAAAATGATTTATTTATCCATAATAATAAATTTTTATATTTTACTGTTCACAAAAAAATCCCGTATTTTAGAAAAATCCCAAGATTTCACACTAACTATTTTTCTAGGTGTAGAATAAAAAAATGAACTCCATTTTATAAAAATAATTTTCTATGTATGAGAGATTTAATTTTTAAATAAAATCATATTTTTCTATAAAGATAAAACTTTTAAAATAATTGATACTTTTTAAACAGTATGAAAAATTTATTATGGTCTCATAAATTTATATTATAATCATATATCAACAAAATAAAAATTTATGAAAATATTTTATGAAAATATTTTTTTTATGTCATTAATTTAAACATAATATTTTATTTAAATATACATGACCTATAAATATACAAACACTTAATTAATTATTTATAAAATATTTTTTCCCTTTTACTATAATATAATGATATCATTTTGACAATTACAAGATTGATAAATTTTAATTATACATTCATTTGTGAGGATAGTATTACATTCTCTGGTTTACTATTCAAATGTGTCACATTACTACTCTAAAGGTTATGTAACATTTTCCTCAGAACATGTTCGTTAACATCTATAGATACCTTCTATTTCACTCATTCTAAATTTTTAAAGATTCCATTATGTTATATATGTAATCCTATGTGATTATACAATAATACATTGTTATAAGAATGGAAATCCATTGATAAAACATTGGTTCATTACATTTATTATCCCTTATGAAATTTCTTTCCTGACATTTCTTATTAAATTCAATGATGAAAATAGGGGTGGGTACTTTTCCTTCGTCACTTCCACTAGTTCCCATAATACCTCTTCATACATATGGTTCCTCCATAGTACATTGACAAGTTGATTAGTCTTCTTACATAGAAAATTATCTCTACAATCCAAGATCATAAATGGCTTATCCTCATTAATAATATCATAATCCTACTATACCACCTCTCATGATAGTACATTTGAGAGATATATTATGTACTTCTTTAAGAGGGATACATGGAATAAATCATGTAATTCTGAAATAGGTAGTTGTAAGTGCCAGTAAATAGGCCATAGCTCTTACATGATCAACGATTATGAAGGGGTTAATGTACCTCAGACTTATCATTCCATTATTACCAAATACCATGACCTTCCTCAATTATAATATAAGGAGGAATACAATTTCACCAACATTAAACTCATGGTCTTAATGATGATTGTCTACATAGATATTATATTGAATTTGGGATTCCTTGATGTGTCGCTGAATATTTTTCACCTTCTCCATCGTTACATCGACCATTTCTTTTCCTAATAGCTTATGCTCACAGTATTCATCCCATCGCAATGGTGATTTTCACCTTTTCTAATATAGGGCTTCATATATATGCATTAAGATGCTGGTGTTGGAACTGTTGTTACAGGAGAATTTGACTAATGGAGGATGATGGTCCCATATTCCTTTTATGTCCATAAAACATGTTCTCTATATTTCATACACCCTTTAAATAGATCCCTAAGATTGTACTTTAGTTTGAGGATGATAGGCCATATTGATATTAAATTAATTGCATAGAGCTTGTTGGAGACTTTTCCAGAACATATATGTGAATCCCTGATCTCTATCGGATACAATTGATAGTGGCACACCAAGAAGTCGTACCATCTATTTGATAGATATCTTTGCATGTTGATCCAATGATAGGGCCTCTTGAATTGTGATAATGTGAGTTATCTTTTTAAGACGATCCACAATGACCCATATACCATTGTTTCATATGGATGTCCTTGGAAGTCCAGTGACAACGTCATTGGTGGTGTTCTCCCACTTCCTTTTTGGAATGGGTAGTGGTTACATCATCACCTTAGACATTTTAAATTATGGATTAACTTTTTGATATACCTTGAACATTTACATAAACTAAGAAATCTCCTTCTTATTATTTTCCCACAAATAATTCACCTCGATATCATGATACAACGTTTTGATCCCTGGGTTAATATATAAGGTTGAGCTATGTGTGTAATTTGGGATCCCCTTCTTTATCAACCAATTTGATGGTACACAAAATCGCGACCCATGTATCATGACACCAATCTTTTCAATCTTGAACCAAGTGGATTTATTATTTCGGATAGCTTTCACCCTTTTCAGAATTTCAACATCATTTATTTATGAATTCGTTGTTTTATCCATAAGGGATGGTTGAGCCATCATTTAAGAATTGATTGAACATGTCCCTCCCTTAATTATTAAAATTTATATCCTATGCAAATATAAGATGATTGGATCATTTTCAATTCTCATCATTGAAAATTATTAAGGATCCTTTCTATAGAGAGACTAAACCATCTTATATTTTATATTGGGATTGTATTGTATTGGGAATTCATAATACATAATGACCTCTAACCATATTCAATGGAACAAAATATTCTTTTTCTACATGAATATATATTTGAGAAACATTAGATAGTTTATATCACACACATCTTCCCATATAGATAATGATGCCATTTTTTCAATGAAAATATCACATTCTCCAACTCCAGATCATGCTTTTTGACGTTTTTTCATATAATTTCAGCCTCTATTAGGAATATGATACAAATATATCTTTTTTCATCATCACATAGCATAATCACTTCATTAAAGAATCAATATACACCACAAAGATTCATCTACTCATCGAGAGTGTGAGTACTGGCACATTAATAAGCCTATTTCTATGCTCCAAAACGAATTCCTCAAATTCTAGGGACTAGAAAAACATTACTGACTTCAATGACATGTTGGTAAATTGGTTTCACAATAATGATATATTATTAAAAAATCATTGAAAATACCTAGATAGACCCATAATGTTGTGGATCTCTGTTAGAGCTATTGGCATGTGACACTCTTCAGTTACCATTATCTTAGAAGGGTCCATTGATATTCCTTAAGTTGTGATAAGACAACCCAAGAGTGATAATTTCTCCATCTAGAACTCCGATTTACTATACATTTCCTAGTTTTCCCTATTCACATTTTCCCAAATGCATTATTCAAATGATCCTCTTATTCCTCCTTGATGTGGAATTATATGAGAATATCTTCAAAAAAGACTACTAGAAATTTGTCTAGGTAACATCAAAAGTCACAATGAATTAAATTGTTGAATATTGATGGATCATTAGTGAATTGAAGTGCATCACTATGACATAATGGTGGCCATGCCTCATCTGAAAGGCAGTTTTGGGAATATATTCATTCCTCACAATTAATTGGTGATATCCCAAACAAAGGATCACCATAGAAAAATACATTTCCCCACAAAGCTAATAGAACAAGCCACATATCAATGTCCATGGATACATGTTCATTATAATAATTTTATTGAGTACATGAAAATAAATATATAGATGAATTGATCCATCCATATTCTTAACAAATAGGACCGGTGCACCCCTTGGTGAAGTACTCATGTGTATATAACTATTCTCCAGATTCTCCTATCACTACTTCTTAATATATTCATTATCTATGGTGTCCATTTTATAATGTTTCATCAATATAATATAAAATCTAGGATTATGTTCAATTGATAACTCATTCAATCAATCAGGAGGAAAAACAAAAAATTATTCAAGGAATACATCAGTGTAATCCATCGCGATGGGGATATCTTTGAGATGTATTATCTCATAGGTCTCAATATTTTCAATAAGATATTCTTTCTCAAAAGGTAACATTATCCACTCATGGGGTGATGATTCGGATGGATATTCGTCTTCATATTTAAACATGCATAGGATTAGAGGATACACTGGGATGTGAAATGTGATCTCCTCATCCCAATAGTGAATGATGGAATTGTATAAAAATGGACAATACACTTCCAAAGTAGCATCAAAATATACCAATGGATGTATAACAAGATTTCATGGAAGGTTCAGTCCATAAATAGTTAATAAGGTGGGTAGATAAACATTGGTGACTATAGTTTCCCCATTCAGTGTTCTCATAGATAACTCAACATCAAAATTTTAATATGGTGTTTGATTAGTTCTACTAAATGTGAATGATATGAAATAATACAGAGAAACATAATAAAATAGTATGTTTACAATTATTGAATGAATAACTATATATATATATCACCACAACGTTTTCTAGATATACCACTACAGTAGTGATAACATAATCCCTTTCTTGTTTCCATGGAAATTGTGGTTGATTTACTATGACAACCATTGGCTTTGGGTAACTATTCAAATAATGCACATGTTCCAAGATGTTGTTAAACAACAGTACTGTCTGAGTGTTGAACAATATCTTCCTTTATTCTTCCATGTTTGAGGGATTATTCATATCCTTCCAGTAGTTTTTTCTCAGATGACCTATTCTTTAATATTTTATTCCATTCTTATTTCCTTTTAGATGGTACCTAGGATGCTTCTTCCCAAAAATTTCACATGTGGGATGTTAGATGTGCATTCCATCAAGGGATTTGTTTCCCAAAAACAGATATTAGATTCTATTTTCAATTTTTTTACATCACCCACAAGATCATTGAGACTCTCAAATCTCCATTTCAAACATGAGGACACGATGGAGATTATATTCATAATTGTTGAAGTCTAACATTTCAAATAGATTTCATATACTCAACATTAGTCCTCTAATGAATCAATCCACCTTCCATTTTGTGTTCATGAAAAATCCAGGGGTGTATATTGAATACCTTATGTCGTTTTATTCATAAGACCTGATGGAATTATCTTATTTATGTTTATGTTTTAGGAACACTCTTTCCATCTTGAGGATGTGGGTTCAAATAACGATTTTATTGAAATAAAAATTATCTAATTTATCCCAATACATGGAATAAATTTCTTATAGGGACTTCATATTCTTGATCAGTGTCAACCACTGATTAGTTTCACCATAAAAATGTTAGACTACAATGATGAAGTTCAATTCATCAGATCACTAGAGTACATAAAATATCTTTTCAATGGAGTTAATACAATGTTCCATGAGTAGAGGACAATAAGATCCATTAAATATGGGAGGCATTTTCACATTATTAATTTGATAAAAACATGATCTTTCCTTTGGAGGAGGAGGATTTTTTACATGATTCATGTTATTATTCATAACATGAGCTTGGTGAGTAAGTAATTTCATCATGTTTTGAGCACCAATTCCTATCATATCAGGATTATCATTATGAAAATCACCAAATTTCCAGTCTCATTGATTTTTCAAATGTATTATTTTATTTCCCTCCATTAACTAATAAAATTAACGTACAGTTATAGGGATTGAATACTTTTATAATAAGAATAAAGAAGGAAACATTAAACATAAAAAGATAAACTTATAAAGGAATAGTATATCAAAACTCAAGATTCACTAGGATTCTATCTATGTTACCCATTATCTGCTTCCTCACTGTTATTCTTATGGGCTTCATTATTCCATTAAAATGGTTTCTACTAGGCTTCTGAATTTTCCAAATTATCCCCCCCCCATTAGTGTCAAACTAAGAGTGTAGAAAGGCTCGTTGTCATGGACCACATCTTGTTCAAGTCTATCTCAAAGTAATGTTTTTGGGTTTTACCAAAAGATACATATGTGCCAGATCCACTTCCACTTTTTCGTATCCAAAAATTATGTATTTTCTTAATAAACCACTTACATTATACTTTCCAAAATTTAGGGATGTTTTTTACATAGTTTTATCCATAAGATTTTTACCAAAGATAACTATTAATAATATCCAAAAATAAATAGACCAACATGTGATACCAAATACATGACTCCATCATTTAACACATATCATTAGATGGCTTAATGCATATTTATGCATCATGAAATAGTCCAAGGATTATAATGTCAAGTGTCTTGAAATACTAGGTAAATTAAACTAAAAACACGGGACTAAATAAGACCTTTATTTTATTTTATATTCATAAAATGATCCCAACATCTATTGTTCAAAAAACATCTTCAGAGGATAACCTGCGGATAACATGGACAAACATATGAGAAAAAAATCACAGTAAGGGAATAAACATAAGAACCATGATTTAACACATCGATTTGATGGCATTGCATGATGATATAAAAATTCAAGGAACGTATTGATTCATAACATATAAACAAGGGAACATATAAAAATGGAGACATAGAAATGTTATGAAACATCAAACCCGACAACATCATAATTTAAATCTCATTGAAAATAATGCACTAGACGTTGAGGTCAACCACCATGACTGTAGCACATGGTTTCATGAGTCAAGGATTAAAGCCAGACCATTTCACATAATGTATCATGGGAGTCAACTTTTCCCAATGAATTAGATATCTATTTGGACGAACCCATCATAACATATTCGTGAATATTATTTTATCATATAGAAACATACATAACCAATCATAAATAAAAATAAGGGTTTCCCATGGTATGATTTGGGTATCATAATCATGTCATAAAGCATAACAAATTTGACTATCGAAAAAATTTCCCTGAATGAAGGGAATAAGATCATTCATGGAAAATGATAGGGTACAATAGAAATATATAATGAAAAGTGATGTAAAATTTAATTAATAACATGTAGAAAATGGTAATTAATATACATTATAAAAAAAATTGGGCGGTTATAGGAAAATATCAAAGGCCATATAAAACATAAAAGAGAATAATCATTTATATAAAATCATAAGTGAACAAATATGGTTTTTATAAGAAGAATTTTAGTCTTTTTTAAATTATTATGGATTAAAAATATATATTATAAATTAGGGAAGATCCCATAAAATGGGTTTTCTTATAGAGAATAATTGAGGAAGAAATCGGTTAGGCCCATTATGTTAAATACCCTAAGAGGGGGGGAGGGAATCATGGAATTAGAAAAGAAAACAACTTCCAATATTTATCTTGTTTCTTTGTTAGAAAGATCACTCTACTCTCTACATACAGTTGATGAGTATGAATAAATTTTAAAGCAAAAACCTGACATATAAAATTTACATGGTTCACCCTCATTGGGCAATATCCAAGGAGCATACACAACCAATATGCCAATTTACCGAATCCACCAAATACGCAACTTTGATTACAATGTTCGAAGCACAGTCATTATCCCTCATGTTTTACACCCACTCACAACATGAAAACTCACTACTCTCTTAGCTAAAGTTTTCCCGTTGATTCATTAGAAGATCAGCTCATATTTTAATGACATGTAGCTCCCTTCATTATCTCAAATGAATGAAATTTTCTCTATATGTAGATGCACTTTTGACGTCCTACATTCCCTGGCAGATGGATCTCACTTTTCACCAAAGGTCACGGGATAACATACAACGTTCGCACACACCAAGAATGACTGGTGTGTTTCTCAATGAATGGTGCACTTCTCCAAGATTAGTGTTCTTGTGTCACATAACCACTTTCATGACACTCCTTTATTTAACTCCAAACATGGGAAACTCTCACCATTTTACTACCATGCCACTATTATCTTGCAAATATCAATTAACGCACATATATAAGCTTGGAGAGAAAATGTCACCTAACCACATGAGTGAAACTCCCTTCACTAACTCGGAACATGGGTGTACCACAATATTTTATGCCAAAATAATAATGGCACGTAACTATCAACAGCTGCTCAACTTCTAAATATCATTATACATGCATGACCCAACCACCACTTGCGCGACCAAACCACCTACACAGTGAGAGCTCAAATTATCTCATACTATTGAGATTCTCAAAAAATGAGCAGGGGTAGACCTCTTTTTATTGTCATTGTTGGTACCTTGAGCACCGGTGTGCAAGTCTAGCCACTGAAGTCTTTATTGCCTACGTCTACTTGGATGCCCAAACCAATACATGACATCCACTCTTTCCATTGCTATATTTTGATGACTTGATCGTGAAAAACATATTATACACAGCATTACAAGCCTCTAAGAAACAGGTACGCAAGTCCATTTTCCCAAAACACTTTTATCCAATTGTCGATTTTCAGACCTAGAAATTTGGCAAACATTGGAAAACAATGCCACATAGTATCTGCCCTTTTTGTAATGCCTCCATATCATCCATTCTTTTGTCAAGGTTCTTCTATCAATCATGGATTGTCACACAAAATTCTGGAACATAAAAAATCACCATGTAAATCACCATTTCCAAAATTGATCATCATGGTATGCTTAGTCAACAATCAAAACATGGACTTCCACTTTGTCAACAATGAATCCACCTCAAAAAATGCTTCAATGATATATTGAGGGATTTTTTCCCAACAAAATCTTGTTAAAAAATTTATATCCTTGATATAGAATAATGAAATTAAATTTATACATGTCTTTTATGAATTAACATATCATTTTGATGTTTGAATAAAAATAATTGAAACCTTCATTTGTGTAAAAATAAATATAGAACAACACGATGGAATAATGGAGGTTCCGGTAAAATCCGCTACCTTATGTTTGATTTTGTCCCTCACAAGATCTTAATTTCCATGATAACAAAATTGAATTCATTATTTAATATTTACATTAAATAATAAAAATGAAATTTATTTATTAAAACCTAATTAAATCCATTCAAGAACTTTTTGGTGTGTTAAGAGGTTCTATTCCATTGTTTTGAGGGAGTTTGGTTCCATTGTTATTGTGATTATTTTACTTATATACCATTAAGGATAGGCATGTTAGGAGAGAATGGTTATAAATAATTTGAGTTATATTTTATTATTGAACATAAATAAGATTACATGGTAAAAAAATCATTTGGTTAATTGTATTGAAGATGACATGATATATAAAATTTTAACGATAATCGTTTGTAAAATTGGTTGTTTTTTTTCAAAATGAACTCATTTTTATTTATAAAATAATATCATATGTAGAAAAGATTAAAAAACCTACAAATATAACTAATAAATTTATTATGGTATATTTTAAAAATAATAATGTTATCATGACCTGAATTGAAGACTGTAAAACAAATTGAAAACCTGTCATCATTGAATGTAATGAATTATCACATTTTGGATGGTGTTTTAACTTTTTGTATAAAAATTGAGAACATAAGATATGATGATAAATTATTAAATTAGAATAAAAATATTCCAATATTTGATTCTTAATTGTGTTATCAAACCTTTTTTGAAGATAGTTGAGGATGGAAATAAAAAGTAGAGAACAGGAAAAAAACAAATGAAAAGAAAAGGGGAATTTACCACTTGAATATATCTTCCTTGAGAGATTCTTCAAGGGAGAGGTTTTGATCTTTTTACGAGACCAACAGCTCATATAAATCGGATTGGGTCATGGAGTGATAATGAAGTAGGAATTTTACATGGAACAAGGATTTAGAGATGTGAGGAGAAGAGGTAAAGACATGTGGTATTTATATTGGAAGAGAGGATGGGTTTCCCATTAATCTAATCAGTAGTTTAATATATTTTCTCAAGACTATGATTATTCATGATTATTGTGACAAAAAAAATTAAATAGAGTATATTAATTCTAACCAATTTGTATTTACATCATCCATAAATCATGCATATTGAAAAATTGCATTTATTTAGAATTTATAGTAAATTTTTAAATTCAACTATTCACCAAAAATTCAACCCTTTTAGAAAAATCTCAAAAATTCCCCTAAACAATTATACATCATCTATAACCCTAAAATTAAGTCCATTTTAAAATAACATTTTAATAAATATTATGGCCATATTATTTAACTATAATGCTAATTTACTTGAGAAATAATGAATTTTAAATTAAAATTACCTTAGAACACATTGAAAAATTAATTACGCTCTCTTAAAATTACATTAAAATTCAAATTTATCCAAATAATTACTTTTGAATATATTTTTTTAAAATAAATTTTATTTTATATAATCAAATTAATAATAAAATTTTAATTAAATATACATGACTCTCAAAAATACCAACACATTATTAATAATTTCTAAAATATATAATTACTACAATATGATATATTTATATCATACTAACACTAAGATGGATAAATTTTATTTAAACCATCATTTCTCAGGGTTCAATTACAATGTCAAGTATATTATTCATAAGGGTCACATTACTATTCAAAAGGCCAAATTACTCTTTCATCGGTATATGTTCTTTATAATATACAAATACCTTTTATTTCACTGAATATTCATTTATAAAGATTTTATTGTGTTATATAAGTAATAGTGTGTAATTATACTACATGACATATTTATATGAATGTAATTCCAATGATTAAACACTGGGTCTATAAAATCCTGACATTAATACACATTTTATATAAATAACTTGGAATGAGTTAAAAATATCCAAAATAATGGAACATATATATAAAAAGACAAATATGTTCATCTAACATAAGGTATGATAGTTTGTGGATATTGGATATTTATAATGAATATATATTTGATCAAGAAAATATGTTCACACCTGGCCCGTAGTCTCAATCCAAGAAGAACAAATTATCATCTCATCGAGGAATCTATATTCCAAACATGGTTCTTGTTATAGTTATCCTTATCAAATTTTATATCGGGAATTAGAATCATAGTGCAGTTTTACTTACTAAACCACTAACTACCCGAAATTGAATGTTCAAAATGAATCAATAAATAAAATATAAAGAATCTAATTTCAAATAAATCATCATTTACAATTCACTTGGACAATTTTAAATTTAAATATTCTAATTCTATTTCAAAACCAATACTCTGTGTTTTCATCAATTAATCCATTTTAAAAACAAAAGTAATCATACGGTTTTATGTATTCAATTTAATAAATTTTATATAATCAGTTATCAAATCATTTGGTCACTTCAATCAATTTTTAGATATGTTACAAATACTAAATCTGTTGGAATTGGGTTTTTTTTTGAAAAATCCACACCGTAGAAAATTATAATTCCAATTCAAATAATATTTTGTTTTATATAATAAAATAAAATCTATCTAAAACTAAATCATTAAAATAAAATTTAATCCTATAGAAAATCTAAAAAATACCTACATTTAATCTCATAATCAAATTTCAACACCTATAAGGGGATCCACCAACGAAGAATGAAAATAAAAAAGATAAACACATAAAACCTAGATAAATATTCAATGAAATTTAAGTTTAAGTTTTAAATAACATGGTGTTATAATGTTATTAAATGTGGAGAGAAATTTAGAGTTGTAAAAGACACACGTTAGGTGATTCGCATAACTAGAGGTGATCAAACAAGATCCCCCATTCATTGAACAACCAATGAATGTGTTTAGGAATAAAAGATTGGTTCCTGAGATGATCTAACACATAGTAAATTGATTTTAGTTGATTGATATTATAGAAATGCTGTAAAAAGGGGATTGCGTAGTTAGAAAATGAATTCACCTGAATTGTGAACCCCTCTACTAGGGTGCATGGTTGTTAATAGGGGTATATTTTTTCAAATCAATCATTAACCATGAAAACCAAAAATTTTAAGGGTTTCATGATATTCATTAGGAGAGCACATGGTTTGGCAAATCATGTGCCAACAATGAATATCCCACAAATCCTAAAAATATAAAATTTTTACATGAATCACTACCAAACATGACCCATCAAAAGAATTCACAAAGGAATGGTTGAGGAATACATGAAAAACAAAAACATGATATAACAACCTACCCACTAGAAAAACTTTCTATCCCTGTATTGATTTTGAAGAAATTTCCATATCCAAGTGATTATGAGATTACACTCTCATCATTTCCTTGTGGATCCATGACTTCTATGAATCAAACCCATATTCAACAGCACACATAACAATGGTATCATCCACCAATGAAGTTCCATTTTCTCCAAATCAACAATATGTATCAGATTTTTAGATACTGAAATATCAAGCCCAATATCAAGATCTCACTAGCCAATGAAATGAGATGAGTCAGAAAGATAGTTCCAAAGTTGTGATACATGAAAACATTAATGTGTTGACCTCAAATGTGGAAGATCTGATACATGGAATTCTACTTTCATAAAGTACATAGAAACATCAAAATGACAAAATGAGGAACAATCTTCCCTTTCCTTACATTTCATCGATGAACATAATGAGGTGAAACTCTCTTAAACATATAATCACAAAAAAAAATTTCTATGATTATGATTATCATTATATTTATACCTGATCTTTTCCTTCATCATTCTCTGATGAATGAACTGAATTTATACTAATGTATCTTGAACCACGTTCAGTGTAGTGAACGAACATACACTTATCACTGAACAAAATAATGAAGATTTACATGGGAGACCATAAATGTCTTTAAAAGGCTCCATTCTGATCACGAACAAGTAATTATTATTAAAATATAACTCAAATATCCACATATGATCATCCTAATCACAATAAAAGAAAATAACATAAAAATGAATTATTTTATCAAGAATATGTATCGCTCTCGTGGTTAGGCCATCTGATTTATGGATGATATGTCGTACTCAAATGTACATGAAAATCCCTCACCAAATAAATTCCTTAAAGAATATAATAGGTGAAACAAGGAACTTAATATGAGACTATATCTCAAATAATTCCATGGAAATGAATAATCTATTTCACATTTGTATTTATGAATTCCTCAACTACTGTTGTGTTGTAAATGGTCATAACATGAGAAAATTTCGTCAAAATATTGATCATTACTCATCTCATCTACTTAATTGTCTAGGTACATTGGAAAGGAACATCAATGTTAATAGAAATATCTTAAAGCATTGATGTCGGAACTGGAAGTGGATGATGTAAACTAGAAGGACTATGGTTTTTGGCCTTGACATGTTGGTATATATATCAATAAAAAAGAAAATCAGTAACATACCTTATAATACCTAGGAACCAGAATCATAAAAACATTTCATAAAACATATTTGTACTTCCAAGGTGGATAATCCACTTGGAATTATGGAAATTAACCATCACAATATTTTGCAAAAATAACTGAACTACAAAATGATACTAAAAATAAAGAATATCCTCTAGGGAGAACACCTCTCATCAAGATTATTCCCACCATTAAGAATGTCTATAATTCCACAGAATTCAACATCAATATGATTTTTTTTATGATTCGTTTAAATAAGATAATTTTTCTAATAAAAATATCCAGGAAAATAACATTCCATATTTCTTGAACTCCTAAATTCAACTGTGTAAACATATCATTCAAGTTCCGTACGTTGAATTATTTATTCATGTCCTGGGTCATGATATTCCTACTCATTGACTTAAATATAAAAATCACTTTACCCAGGTTGTTGGTAATGTTAAAATAAAGGGAGAACATATAAACCAACCAATAAATCTAACAGAGGTAAAAATATTTTTGAGTGCAGTTATAACTCAATCTCTTGTGGTTATATTACAAGGTAATACTTTTTCCAAAAATCTAATGCCACCAATTATTAGGTAAATGAATAATGGATATGAGTTCAATATTATGGGTAAAATATTTCCTCTATTTTGGAATAATATACCATGTTCCATAGTATACCACATGATCACCCTAAAGAAGAAAAAATCCATAACATAATGATTACGTATCACAGAAAACCACATAGCCTTAACCAACCTATGGACTATTCAACAATGTAGTGAATGTCAATATACATTTAATATAAAAAAAATAAAACTAAAATTTTTCATGCAAAATAAAAAATAGCCCCTTATGAGTGACAATTGTAATTAGTGAATAAAAATTGAAGAAAGCTTTAATGAACCATTGATAGTGCCCCCCACATGACATACGAAGCACCGAATCTTGAAAACCATACAATGTTCCACCAATGTCATAATAAATTTCACCATAATTGGATTAGATTAGATAAAAACATATGACATATTGTTTCCTATGATATTCATTTTCCAAATAAAAAAAATCACATTTCGATAGCATGAAATAATATAATTGATTTCTATGAAATTCTATAACTACTCTCAGAAGGTATACTTGATCCTCATCAAACTAATAGGAATCCATGATTTCATCAACAAATACCACCATGAAAAAATTAAGATACTAAATTAAGATCCAATTCATAAAATGCCGAGATACATTAAGAGAATTAGTTAGAATAAATGGAATGATAATATACTCATAATGCCCATACCGCTTCAGAAGGAAGCTTTTCGAAAATCAATTTCTTATATTAACAAACGGTGGTAACTAAGTCGAATATCAATATTCAAGATCCAATATATCTAGTTATACTAGTCAAATATAGCAACCAACACTAGAAACATATACCTAATCATTATCATAAATCCGTTTTATTTTCTTAGTGAACGCATTTTAGAAGTGTTCAATCATCTTTCTTAGAAATGTGATCATGCACAACAATGTTGATACACTTGGGAATTTAAATACTCTCTCAAACAGATCATTTAGTTGAGTCCTAAACACTATAATTTTATATGGTTCCATCTGGTATGATTGAATATATACTATATGAGTACTAGAAGGTAAATCAATAGACTACCCAACATATATTATCTTGTTTAACCCATATAAATAAGGATAAAAACATCATGATACTCAATGAAAACTATATAATTCCATCCATAAATAATTCCCACTAATGGTCAAAATATGAAACAAATATTTAATTCCCCAACTCTAGATAATATTTTCTAGATCTACCCATCCATCAGACTCGTTCTCGCCGAATGATATATCACATCCCTTCAAAAATGGTAAAGGATACCCATCAAATATTACAGTAAATTTAGGCCTTATTAAAAGTAAGACAATGAATCCTGAAAATTAAATAAATAATTTTTATTTCAAGAACTAGAAATCCCCACATAAGATATTTATATTCTAAAGAGATGAAAAAAGTAAAAAAAATAGTTACCCTTCACCCTATTCATTTTGACGGGTCTAGTAATATCAATCCCATAAGTTAAATTACCAGTGAGAATTTGTAGGATTTATATAATGTGAGACAATATAAATGAATGATATGTAATTGTATGAAATAAATTTTTCTCTAAAGATGTATCAATAATGATGGTAGTCACACAACCACCAGACATGTATCTTCTTCCTTTATAGAATCTTCCACAATTTTACGAAGCCTAATTCTAGAAGACTGTGGATGGATCCCCTAAGACTTTGATGAATCAAATTACACTGCAATAATTTTTTTATGTATATCCCATACCACTACTATGTGTAGAATAGATATAATTGAAATTTTTAAACATTCCCGAATGTCCAACAGTGATATAAATATTGGGTGCCTTAGTGTAATCATGTTTTGAATAATTAGTCATTACGTATAAAAATAAATTCAAATGGGATCTTCTAGGAAATTTAGGAATTCAATAAGAATCATTTAGTTGAGATGCACTATGATATTGATCCTTCTTTTTTTTTGTTTTCTTTTAATGAACGCAGTGAATTGGAACTGATAGAAAGAGGGACCACCAATAACCCAAACATACTAACAAGTTAATGTTCAATATTCAACACCCTATTTACCATGTCATCATAAGAGGTGAGGTTCATAAAGAAAACTATAGAATATATATGGGGCCAAAGGCTAATCTCAAAATATTGAATCATCATATACTCATTTGATACAATATTCGGTGAAAACTAACAAAATCGAAAACTGGTTTGCATACTTTTTCAGTGTCCTATCATGCTTCACATGTTTAAAAAAATCTATAGACTTAGACAACACCATAGACCCTAGTTAATTGAAATGATTTAAAAATTACTTCCACTCTAAACCACATTCTTCATCACCATAACTATCGAGTGCCAAAATATCCTACATGGTCTCGTAATCATAAAGGTGTCTCATTTCACCCTAATCTAATAAATCATATCTCTGACCAAAAACAGATGCTTCATATTGACTAATCAAACCTATATGTTGTGAGGATCAATAGGGACGTGGATTGTTTGTGTATTCTAGTAAAGGATCTACTAATCATGATTCAATGATTCTTACATCTAAAAATTCAAAGTTGTATCATGAACTAGACTGAGTGTATGTGCGTGTCCAAGATCATGAACACCATGAAGAATTTTATTATGGAGATTCTAATCCATATGAGGATTCTCTCACTAGGGTTCTCTAGAAGAATCCTCATGGGTCCTATTTAGACGTATTCTCAGATTTATAATTCTATAAAACGTCTTCAAACAAAATTTAACACGTCATAGGATTATTGAAAACAACTACTAAACGAATGAAGTATAGAAATTTATCCCATCAGATATGAAAACATAATTTGGAATAAACCATATCATACACAGAAGAATGGGAAAAACCAGAATAATATCAAATTGTTCCTTATGATTCCTTTACAAACAACTCTTGTTACCCATAATCATGTTACAATTTGAGAAATCTAGGAACATGCTCACAACTTAAACCTAATTCCTAACAAAATATTCCAAACTATATATTGACATCAAGGAATTATGATTAACATTCACACTTCATTTCAATTTATCACAAACAAGCCTAGAAAACCATATTGCCTAACACCCGATATGGAAATGATATGGACCAAAGGGTATTGTCAGTTCCCATGGGTTAGTGACTATAACATGACATAATACAAGTTAAAAGAGGGAAAATTTCAATAAAAATTGTAGAATTTTTAGAAACAAAGCATTATCCTCAAAATTTGAATATAAAATATCATTAGAAACAAAACAAATATTTAAAAAACCCAAAATATTACATCATCAATGAACGCAGTGTCTATGAAGATAAACTCAACATCCCAATGTAAATATCATTCCATGTCCAAATAATCAATAACATCCACCACCTCCACATGGTTTTCTCCCTTTACCAAAACTCGGAGAAATGAATCTATAAACACTAGAAGGTTAAGGTATGGTGTGATCTTGAAATCGTAGTATGATATCTCTATGTGTTCAATAAAAATATTCCATATTAATTAACTATATCATGTTTTTAGTTTAAATTAAATATGAATCTAAAAAATACATTTTCATATTTAATATAAATCATCATTTCATTTGATAGTGGTGGAAAATGTTTCAAATAGGGTTAAATATATTTTATATTAATTAGATAATATAAAATCACTTGGAATGAGTAAATAAAATTCATAAATAATGAAATATATATCAAAATAATCTTAAATAATCATGGTAATATACCATTTTTTGATATTTTCGAGTTATAGGATCCTTGAATATATCATATCTTTTCTCCGGTCAGCATGTGTAATCATTTCCCTCAGTCTTAGGCTGAATAAGACACATCAACATTTCATTGAAGATAATATCTTCCTAACAAGGGTTTTTAGAGTTTTCATTGTTAATAATTTTGTATGAACAAGGATATTCTTTTTAGGTACGAAAATTGATTTTGGGTTTTTTTATAAAAAGTAGAGTTTCTGAAAATTTATTGATAACACATCAGGTACCTGGTTTTCATGGGTTTCCTTGTACTAGCCATATAATGGCCGAGTACATGGACATATGGGGTGATCTGGAGAACACATATAGTGAGGCCTGGTAAAGGCATATAAATGCAATGTAAATTTGAGGGACACATAATGTATATTTATTTTTCATTTATTAAATGTGTTGTGGTCACGTCTAATCGACAGAAACATATTTTTCTTGGCCCGTCTCATCCAAGATCGATGGATATTACGAATTCATCCAGGAGCCTATGGTCAATAATCTGTTATATGAATCAACCGTCATCGATTGCAAAAGAATATTTGTTGTGAGTTATACATTATTCTAGAGCCTCATCCCATGATTTCCATTCTTTTGTGGTATATTCTTGGTTTAACTTTTTAGAAGATTTTTATATCTATAGTGTTTTAAATTGATTCAATGGATGGGTTTCAACAATATTGATCATATAACTTTGAGGTAGGTGGTTTGTGCCTTTCCGTAGTTTGCCTTTGAATTATATGAGAAAAATGACCAATAACCTAGTTCAGGGTATTGCATGTTTGTGAAATTTATCTATGTTAAGGATTTTTATGATGTTTTTTATTATGTAGGGATATTGGATTGTGAATACGGTTTAAATACCTTGTTATGGATTTATTTTCCCATGATTGATTGTTTTGGCCATTGGGTCCAGAACCACCTGTTAGGCTACTTTGTTTTTCTTACCTAGTTTTTTTAGGGTGGAATGATCTTATCTGATGTGATGTGATATGATCTATAGATTTTTATCCTCTTAGTATACTATGTCATACCTTGGCTTCTGAATATCATTTGTGCACATTTGCTTACACTGGGTTGTGGGAACCTATTATAGGTAGACAGTGGGGGGAATGGATGTTACGGGCTTCCCAAGAGTGTTTGTTATACAATTCTGATTGTGAGACCATAGAGGGATGAATGTATGTTCTCCCTTAGAGTTTCCATAGTTCCACATTGTGAGACCACCTAAGTAATTGGATGTTGAGTGCTTCCACAAAGTGTGTGTAGTTTACTGTCACTAGACTACATGAGGAATTGAAGGAGACAGCTTCCCCAGAGATTATTTGTTAATCATAACAAGAGGGATTAGACTTGAGTACTTCCTAAAGGGTTTCTTGATATTTTTAGGTCATGTATTTAATAAATTTAAGTGAATCTCATTGAAAATGTAAGATTGTTTACCATTGATTACTTCCTAGTTTATTACTTCATTTTTTAAATTGTCTTCCATATATATTAACTGAGAGATAAGCACATATTATTGGGTGGTTTCCTACTTGGATTCTTCTAACACCCTATATGGGTCCTGATTTACGGCCCAAATAGATTATATTACTACATGTATAGTTAAGGTAAAGCTTCAGTCTACATCATGTACTTAATTGTGATAGAGCTGGAGAGCATGGGACTATGAAGTAGCTTGTGATGTAATTTTATTTGTTTACATTTTTTTTCCATTTTACCTTGGTTTAATACTGTATCCCAGCATTGTGAAATGTTTGGATGATTTCCTTGATATTGTGACATGGACCATTATATATATATATATATGTTTCATATGATTATTTATTTTTAGTCTTCCACTGTTTACTTATTGTATGGTATTACCACATTCACTACTATTACATGTTTGTTTATATTGTGTTACTCTTCCAATGAGAGAATTGATTCCCCACTATCACACCCAAGGCCCTTGCTACTAGTCTGCATCCTCTATTGTTTGTGGAATTGGGCATGAGTCTGTGTGACCAACTGAATATGGGATCCTTTGGGTGGCACCCAGAACTAAGATGTTACAAAGTGGTATAAGAAGAAATTATTTTCATATAAACATACATTTAGAGCCTATATAAAATGATATGAAGTAATAAGTAGTTAATAATAATCTTTTCATTGGAGTAGATAACCTGTGTACATGGAAAATCTAATTTACCTCAATTAATTCCATTTTCTAGTTTTGAAAACATTAATGATGATTTGAATTCATCATTTTGTGATTCAAAAGTTTTGTACTATTATTTTTGAAATTATTGAGGTTCTATTTCTATTGAAACCATATAAGATGAGGGTATTCCATCTCATGCATCATATAGTCACTCTCTAGTGGTCACAGTTCATGCATTATTTTCTTTACATTTAGGGAGAATCATCAATTCCATGTTGTTGTGATAGATGTTGTGCTAGACATGAATGTGTTTGGGATAGCTTCCTTGATCAATAACCTTATATTTGACAGGGTATTAGATTGTATAACGATTCTTTTGAATGAGCCCCAAACATTGGTCACTATGGTGTTATCTGCCATCATGGATTGGTATTTGGTGGATCATTTGACCTTAAATAGTTATACATTGTGATATTACATGAATAAGATTCCATAATATTATGAGTGGGAAGTATGTGCCCCAACGAATCATAATATGAAACTTTAATTTTGGTTCTAGTGTTTTTGTGGTCTTTCGGAGTAGTTTCTGAGGCTTACTTTCCAAAAAGACCCAGAATATACAATGTGTAATTATGAATACATGCCATGTATTCTTCTATTCAGGAATGAAATGTTTTTCTTATGTACACATTGTATACTATATGTACACGCCATGAAATCATTGACAATGTGTTGACTGTGTGGTTAGAGAGACTGGGTTGGGAAATATTTTGGGACAAATGGTTGGTACATATAGTACATTCTGTGTTATAGGGGTCGTGTATCCAACTGTGTGACTAATGACATAGATGGTTATTATATATGGGATACACTTCATGTCTAGGGTGCCCACATCATGTAATGTCTCCCATGTAGGAGTCGTGTGTTGGGGTGTTACACAACCGGTTTTGGCCAATGTACATGCCCATTTAATGACTTAACATAACATATCGTGTAGTGGTCATGTATGTTGAATATATATGTTTTCTATAACATTACAGTTTCCTTTATCAAGTTCTATTCATTCAATTATAAGATTCATTCCTCGATAATCATGAAGTGTGGTGTATGCTTGACCATGCAGATTCCTGCCACCAATATGTCTTCTAGTTGTACACTAGATTATGGGCAACGATCAGACACCAAACATGGTAGATCAGTGACTACCATCAAATCCTCTCATTGTTCATATCATGGCACTGACCATAATTCTGTATGCAGGTACTGATGCTATGTTCTGAGAAGGATACATTCGATTTATACTGACATTACAAGGCCCACCACATGCATCCCCGTCTATAGAAGAACTTACACTTGTCGTTCACTAGTATCATCCTCTTACATTCTTTTGGGATAGAGGTCCTCAGGATATAGAGTCATGGTTATAATCCATATTGTCAATATTTTAGCATCTGAAGGTGCCTCCAGAGAGGGGGGTGTAGCTCGCTACTCATTTTCATCAGGATTCTGCCAAGAGATGATGGGATGTGATTTCATAGGTAGGGTACCTGTAGAATATGGTGTGGGATGAGATACAGCTTACATTATATGGTTACTTCGTCCAAGATATAAAAAGGGAAGATTGAGCCCAAGGGTTCATGAGTTTGGAACAACGTACTCTCTTAGTCATGGGGTACTCTTCTAGCTTTACAGAGCCACAACACTTCACATCCATTCCAGGAGGTGATATGTTATATATGGCAAGGAAGTTTGAGGATGGTTTTAGTCATGAAATAAAATATCAGGTGAACATATTTAGGGTGACTTCTGTCACAGCTTTACTCAACTAGGCATTGATCAATGTGTGTAACCTATGTTACTTCGGAGCGGTGAGCTAGGGAAGCTTGTTATCTGGAGTTTGTACCCTACCGACTGATAGTAGGAAGCATCATTGGGAGTCTGTAGGTTGAGATCTGATTAGGAGGGATACACCTTCAGCTAGAAATGTGGTATTATACAATTGTGGGAAGAGATGGAATACAATCCCACATTACATGAGAGACCTAGTTGAGTGCCAATCTTGTGGCATGATAGGGCATATTCCGGGTTTCTGTATGTTTTTTTCACCAGTAGCTGGTGAGAGGGTTTTTTCTATGACATCCCATTCAGGAGTTGGACCACTAGTTTCTTATCAGTCCTGGAACTAGAGTTTATCCATCCATTCAGGCCGATATGGAGGTCATTTTCGTTGTAGACAGTCTCCTGGCATTTAGTGAAAATAGGTTGGATCTGCTCAAGGTAGATAGGCAGGGTTGAAGGGTTGCGGTATAAGTCATACTTTGGTATTGGAGCTTACCCAATAAGAGCATGATTAATGGCCGTCTATAATTAAAGGATGGATTACGGTTTCCTTATTTTTATCTTCTTATCTTTTTGATAGAGGGACTTCTCATAGTTTCATTTTTGTTGCTATTCTAGAGAGCCTTGGGACCTATATCATTAATTTTGCTGATGTATTGATTCTAGACACTCCATTGTGGATAAGAACAGCTAGTGTACATCAGTGAAATGAGTCCCCTCTTGAGGATGGTGGGATTCACTTTTTATGGGTCCTTTATGTATTATAGATGACAGTCTATGATTTCATTCCTAGAATGGATTGGTTTTATCCCTTCTAGGCTATTGTTGAATGTTATCACCATAGGGTGAGTTTCATGTCACCAGAGGGTGGTTTGTTTCAATATAAGGGAGAATGTGATGTCATGGAGAGTAGAGCGGGACCTGAGAATCATGGGTTGGGAGGATTTATCAACTAGATTTCTTGTCTGTATCATGATGACTAGGGATCCTCTCAAATAAATATTCCACTAGGGGATGATCGCTTTAGGCATGTCTTTCCCGAATACAATTCAGGTTTTTCTCTAGATAATGAGGTAGAATTATCTACTGATCATGTTCCATGAGCATCACAAATGTCCATTCATCCTTATATAATGGATAGACTAGAGCTAGAAGAGCTCAAGAAGCAGTTAAATGAGTTATAGGCAATGGGTTTCATCCGACCGAGAACATCTACATGGGGTTCGCATGTCCTATTTGTGAAGAAGGAAGATGATACGGTAAGAAATTTTTAGGATTATTAGAAGATGAACTACTGAATGGTAAAGAACCAATATCCCTTATCGAGGACTGATGATCTCTTTGATCAGAATTGAGGAGCCTGGGTATTCTTGAAGATTGACTTGAGGTCCGTTAATAATCAGTTGCGCGTTATAACATCTAATATATCTCTGACACCCTTTCGAAGCAGGTATGTACTATATGATTATGTGGTTATGTCATTCTGTATCATGAACGTGCCTACAGTTTTTATGACTGTGATGAACCGAGTTTTCCATCCATACTTGGATACTTTCATTGTGGTCTTCATGGATTTTGTATGGGTGTACTGTCACACTAAACACAATGGCTTCAGTGTTGATGATATGAAAAGGCCTTACATTCAAGAGAGTGTACATTTAGATGGGGTTCCACACTTCATCGCTTCAAACAGAGATGTCTATTTTACTTATCAAGTATTGAAAGGACTACACTGGGCTTTGGGAAAACATGTACTTTTGAGTACAACATATCATCCCAAAACAGATGGCCAGTCCGAGCATACGATTCAGTTGTTTTAGGACATGATTCAAGCATACTTCCAAGATTTTGGAGGTTCTTGGGTGAAGAAAATACCTTTGTTGGAATTTTTCTACAATAATAGTTTTGTGGATGCAATTGAAATGCCACCATATGCGGTTTTATATGGTATGACATACTGATCACCCCTATGTTGGATGGAGGCAAGAGGGGAAGCAATAATGGCACCTCGTCTTGTCCAGGAGACCACAAAATAGATACAGATGATTTGGAAGAGGCTGACTACTGCACCGTCATTATAGAAGTCTTATGCTGAATGATATAGATGACCCCTAGAGTTTGAGGTTGGTGATTAGGTATTTCAACATGTCCCACTAAGGTTGTGACACATGAGGATTTTGAGATTGGGTATGCTTTCTCAAAGATATGTTAGACCATTAGAGAATTTAGAGTGGTTCGGTCCAGTTGCCTATCGGTTATAGTTACCTCAATGGTATATGGTGATGCATTTCATCCTCTACGTTTCTCAACTACGATGTTACTATTCAGGCATATCTCATGTTTTTCAACCAAAAGATTTTGAGTTGGAGGTGGATGCCGTTTTTTTAAAGCATCTTAACTGGATTGTTTATGAATATGTGATGGTTCTATGTGGACAATATATTCCACTAGTATAAGTGCTATGGTAGCATGAGCGTATATAGGATGAGACTTTGGAGAGGAAGACTGATGTGTCATTATAGTGGCTGGAGCTGTTCGAGGATTCTTCTTCACCACAATCTTAGGGAAATTATGGGACGTGTTTATTTTATCGGGGAACTTTGTAAAAACCTGGATTTATTTTCAGGAATGGATATAGAATTTTTTTAGTTTTTTAGAAAAAATGAGTTTCTAGAAATTTAAGGAGTACATGACTTGTACTTAAGAGTACACGCCATGTACTCGGTATCAGCGGTGTAGTTGTGTTTTAGCCATGTAATGCAAAACTACAAGCCCGTGTGGGGTTACCTGGAAGCTGGCTAATGTAGGGCTAGGTAATGTCATATACACGACGTGTAATTTTAATGGTCACACAATTTATATTTCCTTTTAATTGATCAAACTTATTGGGCTCACGTTTAATCGATGTAAAACATCTTCTTCTCAGCTTATATCATTCAGGAGCGACTGATATCACTGATACTTCCTGGAAACCCTAATTGACCATCATTTCTACGAATCGATCACCATCGATTTTGTTGGAATCACCATGGTGATTTCCTACATCCTCTAGATCATCATCCCTTGTTTTTTCCTATTTCATGAGATATTATTGGTTGAAAGTTTTTGACGTTTTTATAGATCTACAACATTCTAGTTCAATTCAAAGGATTGGTTCCAACTATATCGATCTTACAACATCGAGGTAGATTATTTGTTCCTTTCCGTAGTTTGTATTTGAATTATATGGGAAACATTTCCCAATACCCAAGTTCATGGAATTGCATGTTTAATGAATTTATCTCTATTTATTATTTTTATTCTTTGTTTTCTTGAGTAGGGATATGGGTTGTGAATATGGTGTAATTACCTTACAATGGATGTGTTTTCCCATGTTTGGTTTTTTTTGCTATGGGGTCCAGAACCACCTGTTAGTCTACTTTGTTTTCCTTGCCTAGTGTTTTTAGGATAGAGTGAACTTATCTGATATATTATGATATGATTTGAAGATATTTATTCATGTTGTTTATTGTGTTTTATCAAGGATGATGAATATCTTTTGTGATTGTTTTCGTACAAAGGGATGTGAGATCCAAGTTCAGTTAGCAAATCGGGGGAGTGGATACTGAGGGCTTCCCCCGAGTGTCTGTTATATTTTTCACATTGCGATATCTTATGGGGGGTGTATGCAAGTTCTACATCAGAGTGCCTATAGTTCCACATTGCGAGACCACATGGGGACATGGATATTTAGTACTTCCCCAGAGTGTATGTAGTTTATTATTATGAGACTACATGAGGAATAGATTGTGTGTGCTTCCTCAAAGAGTGTTTCTTATGTTTAAATAGAAGGGTTATACTGTGAGTAAATCTAAAATGGTTTCATGAGATTGTTTGGTCATTTAATTAATAAATTTAAATGATTGTAGTTGAAACTGGATGATTTTTTACATTTGTGTACATCCTTATTTATAACATCTTTTACATATTGTCTACCACATATATTCACTGATAGTTAGGCACAGAACTTTGGCTGGTTCCCTATATGGATTATTATCACACCATGTTTTTGCCATGATATTGGGCCGAAAAGGATTATATTACTACAGATATAGGTAAGGGAAAGCACGCTTTTACATAAGTAATTTATTACGGCGGATCTGGGGAGCATGGGATCAAGAAATGTCTTTAGGATGCTACTGTAGATGTTAACTTATTTTTTCGTTGTACCATGGTTTAGTACTGTATTCCATCATTATGAATTATTTGGATTCTTTCTTAGATATTGAAACATGGAAAATTATTTATATATATGTTGATGTTGTTTATTTCCTTTCATTCTTATGTTATTTACTTATTGTATAGTCAAAATGCTTCTCCTACTTGTTTCTATTTGTTTCTGCTGTGTTAATCAGCCAATGAGGTCATAGTTTCCCCTCTATCACACAAAAGGCCCTCTCTTCTAGTCGAAAGCCTCTGGAGTTCATGGAAATGTGCTTGGATACATATTACCAACTGGGAATGGGGATCCTTTGGGTGGCACCCAGAACAAGGATGTTACAAATTCTCTAGAGAATTATCATTATTCAATAGTTCTCCTAAATATCCCACTTACAACTCATGGTAACCAGAGATAAATATGTCAATAAATAATTTTAAAATAATATCATTTCAAATCATTCATCATTTGTAATTTATATGCATAAATTTTATATAGAAAATTTTAATTTAGTTTCAAAATAAAATCATGTAGTTTTATGAATTCATTCCATTTCGATACCAAACCACAAATTGGTTTTTATTAATTCAATTTAAAAAAAATGTAAGTATATTTTCTAATAATTTCATAAATTCCATAAATTTCAAAATAGGAATCAAATTCAAATTTGATTGGAATTGGGGGTGTCCCCATAATCATTACCATATCAAATTCCAATATAAATTCATAAAAAATTGGGGAATCACAAATCCAGTGAAAGATATTTCATGAAAATTTAAGAAAATAATCATTTAATCATATGGAAAATATCAAATAGGAAAACCTACATTAAATCATGGAATCAAATATCATGTCCCATAGTTGGACCACCAACGAAGAAAAAAATAGATATCATGAAATAAAACATAGATCATGATTCAATTCAAATAGATTTTATAATCATAAGAAACAAGATGATGTGATATTATCAATAGAGTATATAAAGCGAGTTAAGGAGAAGATACCTAAGGGGAGATTCACTTATATATATAATATCAAAATAGATCCACCATACATTGATCTTACAATAAATGGGTTTAGAAAATGTAAATCTATTCATGAGAGCCTCCAATCCATTGAAAATAAACATAGATAGAATTGCAATTTATTAGGAGATTAAACATTGGTTTTATACGTTTTTTTATCAATTTTTATAATAAACTATTATTAAATTCATGTATTGTAGGGAAATTCCATATAGTTATAAAAATTATGTTCCTTAACCATGTGCCCCTCTTCTAGGATGCACAGTTTCTACAAGGTGGGTGCATTGTTTGTTAATCTGTAGGAAAACTGTGGAAACCCCCATTTTCCTATGTTAAACAGTTTACACGAGGAGGGTGCACTGTTTACAAAAATTATGTTCCAACAATTCAAATTTCAATGATCCATAAAAATTTTCTATATTTCTCTCGAAGAACCCAAAATCATCCTCCAAAAAAACATGATCAAAATCATGGTTGAGGAATACTGAAAAAAAATAATAAGATCTCACATATGGTGTATATACTTACCCATTTACATTTTTTATCATTAATATTCATATTTTCATTATATTTATTTTTTATATTCATTTTATTATTTATTTGGATTACAATTCAAAATATTAATAATGTGGTGAGGGATTTTTAGTCGCTCTTTTATTTCATGGTGACATTTGAAATTCAACACCTATTTCTTTTGTGTGTTGTATATACATTCCTTTCACATGTTATATAATTAATAAATAAATTTTCATTATATTTAATGTTTTTTTTCGATTTTTTTATTGGGTCATATGATTCAAAAAATTTCTAAATTTGTATGTGATTTTGGTCTCCGCTTTCCTTCTATGAGAAACATTTCATATTCTCCCCTATTAATTTTATGTTGTGTATATAATAAAAATAAATGTATTGAATGATTATTATACATAAAATTATGGTTATTTATATATCCATTTGAGGAAATATTTTCATTGGGTTTACAACATAAAACATTACCAATGAATAATGTGTTTTAGTCTAAATTTGAATTCTGTGAGATTTCATATTATGTTATACCACTATAATCTATTTTGAGGTGTATGAAAAATACATTTTACATGTAATATCAGGAATTTATTTTCCCTCATGACATTTTATGTTTTATTTATTGATGTTCCATGTGTGGAGTACCTTTCAATGTTACCAAATTTGTAGGTAATTTAGGTTACAATCTCATCTTTTATCGAGATTGTTTGTTATTATATTTATTTGATAAAATCTACAAATCCATCTGTAAAAATACTAATAAATTTTATTCTTCTATCTTTATGTCATGTGAAAAAAATTCTCTAAATTCTCCTCTATTTATATAATAATTAGTTCAAAAATAATCATTTTATGAAAAATAATCATTTTAGTCGAAAACCTATTTTCTTTTAATACAATGTTTTCTAAATATATTTTCAAAAAAATTCTAATAATACCACCTACGATTGATCAAAAAAAATTACTAATTGTTGAATTTTTTAATTTATTAATGACTCTCATTTTATTTTTTAAAAAAAATATTCATTTTACTTTTACCAAAAATATGAAAGGAAAATATGTGTATCAAATGAACATTATTTCCATCCATCATGAGAAATATATTATTTATAAATTCCGTTGTATAATTTAAATGATATTTTAAAGTAAAGTATTTCAAAAATAATTTATGGTTTCAAAAATGTTTTCAAATTAGAGAGGGTATTTTCCTCAAAACAATGATTGAATTTATTTTTAATAAATAATTTATTGTTTTTAAATATTATTTTTAAAGAACAGGATTTCCAAATGTTTTGTATTTTTAAAATTAATTTTAAATGTAAGGTTATTTTCCCCAATTAAAATTATTTGTGATTTATGCTTCAAAATTATTTTCCATATACGATTAAATACTATTTTGTAACATATTTTTTTCGGGTTCATGAACCACGAATACCCTTATTATTTTTTCTATGAATGGTTCATTATGAAAATATATATATGAAACCCAATTATATTCCACAGGTAATACCATGGGAAATTTATTATGCAGACCATTTATTTTTCCACACGTTATGTTTTTGTGAGATAATATAATGATTTCAAAACCAATATCATTCCCAAGGTTTATTATATAATGAAATACCAATTAAAACATTTTTTATTTATATGTTTTGACAAGATGAATGTTCTTTGATCTTTTGAGGAATAAATTAATATATTATTTGTAGAGTGTGACCTATTAAACCCTCAAATTAATTAGGTAATGAATAGAATTATATGATCAAAATGGGTATACATGAGGTTATCCCATTACAAAGAAGATGGAAAACTAGAGTTCACCCAAGGCCATTAATGGGTAAACATCATTTCATCCTAATCATGAAGTAGTTACGTTCGTGGTGAGCCCAATAATAACATGTTAAGAATATCATGGTAGGTAGACATGACATTAAATTTTCCATAAAAATGTTTAACCCAAAAATTTATATTGTATGCTAATTTTATTTATTCCAGTCTTATATTCCTTGATTTTGTGATGATTCATATCTTTTGAAATTCCAATAAGTATTCCATGAATAGATATAATGATCCATGATATTAATGAAATGGTTGTCAAATGTTTTTCTCATTTTCTCAGATAGTTATTCTCAAATTATGTTTACTCATTTCCCTTATATAGCCTTACTAAAAATCATATCTCACAATTTATAATTTTATTTTATCCATGTTATAAAGAATTGTTTTAGGTAGCATATGTTTGTGATGAGTACTAATGGTGGGATTAATATTGGAGTTGTTAAAGATCATTCACCAACATAGAATACTGTGTACATTGTCTCCAATTTCTATAAAGAATTATGTTACACAAAAATGTGTTCTATAATTTGTTGAATATTAATCTAAATAGATAATATTTTTATTTATAAAAATCATGGGTTACAATAATTGGAATCATAGGAATGGTTTATTACCATTGTGAAATTAGTATGAGAAAACTCTAGTGAGATCCCATGGGATATTTTTAGTGATATTTCTAGGGATGTCACTATGTGTAATTCTAATAATGAGTCAATTTATTGAATATGTCCTAGTATTTTTATAAAATATTTCCAAAGTGGTCTCTAAGAATTTTTTTCTCCATATGGATATGACTAGTAGACATGGCTTTGGAAGAGAAGAAGTGATGGGTAATAACGTGAAAAATGGAACATTGAGGTCGACATGATCATTACCTATTTCATTCCAATAAGCCTTGATACACACCTAGTTTGAAACTATGAGATTTAAGTTTAGTAAATTTTAACAAAATATTTATGAACCATCATGATGGATTTAAATTTATGTTAACAAGAAATTACCAAGGATAAACATAAGGCTTAAACGATTAAAAAAAATTTCATGATTTAGATATCCCATACATGATTTTTTTCGTAATATTATTTCTTTAATATATGATTATATTGTCCACACTTTGCTTATTTGGTTTTAGTAAAAAATAGGAATCAGAAGTAATTGGGATCACATTGAGTGCGGAAAAACCTTTTCTTATGCATATCAAAATTGGATGATGAATTGAGTAATGGGTTTTTTGTTTATTACAAATTAGATAACTGGAACATGATAAAAATGTACACCTTAACCAAATATCATTCTCACAAAAGAAGAAAGGGTTAGTGTTCATTGAGGGTTTGGGCAGTGGAGACCATTAAAGATATAACATTCCATTTACTCTATATCAATAATGTGGAAATACAAACTAAAGAGAATACCTTAATGGAAAAAAATGATGGTTTCATCATGGAAAATAATGATAAAAATGAATAAATTTCCAATGGAAAACAATTTTTTTGTTAATGCAGTGGATTAGAATAATGGAAAATTTTATGTATCATCGACTATTGAATGCTTTAAATGTGGAATGTGGGGGAATTATAAAACTTTTATCGCAAGGGGGATGATCATGAATATATTTTGATGGTTATAGGTGTTATAGTTTTGATGTATACGATGAAGATACTATGAATGATAATTAAATGGAATGAAGTCATAGGGAATAATAAAAAAATACTAGTTAATGGGTTTCGAATTTTGAGTCATGATTGATGTGTTTGTGTATGGGAATTTATTAATTATATTATATGAATCACGAAATATATAACGATTTTACTATATATGTTTATCATAATTTATTTTAAATTATATGTTGAATGTTATAATAACCTAGAAATATGACATAAAATCATGGTTAAATTTTAGGAATATACCAAGACTAAATGATTTAACCCTTAATATGTTTCTAATTTAGAGAAAATGGTGTTTAGTTTCAATATAGAGATGATTGATATGGATAATATAATGTTTATAGTACATAATACATTGGACTAATTAATGTATTTGGGAATAATTATATTATTCTATTATTGATGAAATTTACATCATTTTTTGAATTAATAAATTTCTACAATAATCTATGTATTATTCAGAGAAAATGGAAACATGTATGTTTTCAATATAGTTTTATAAAAATTCCGGTTATTTTCATTTCTCAAAAAAACACATGTCAATTCTGTTCACATGTTTTGTTTGTAGAAATTATTAACTAATTTATATTATTTGGTGGATCAATGACCGTGTTAGCGGTTCTCTTTAACGGTGGCGTAATCACCCTATGGGTTCGTTCGGCTCGGTATTTACGATCGTTGTAGGCCTGCTCCCGCCTCATTCCATAGTCTATGGATAGGGATTCTCCTGGCAGTGCGATGAAGCTCCAGCGGTCGAGTCCCAGCTCCTGTGACTGAGGGTTTCAGCTGGTCCCCATGGTGTGTGTTGGGTGGTCTATTGTGGTCTTCGAGGGAACGTTGTATGATGGTCATGGGACTTGGATCTGGTTTCAGTGCTTTGGTGGCTGTCGATTTGATGACGTTCTCTTGATCTTTGCATCTTGCCTTTGTTTTTGGAATTTCAGTTGTGGTTGTTGTTGTGGATTTGGATGTTTCTGTGTTGTTTTCTTCTACTTGTGTTATGGAATTTTTGGTTTATGTGGTGTGAACCCGAGGTGTGTTTGGAAGAGTGAAGGATTCTTGGTGGGTGAACTTTCGTATTGTTGTTTCAATGCATATTTATCATGATGTTTGGTGAATGAGGAGTTGTTTTCGAATTTCTAGAGGAGCTGTTTTGGTTTTTAAAATACTAATTTTACTGCATATTGATGTGAAATCTTTCTCTTTATGGATTTTTGGTTTCAGTTCTCTACAGTTCAGTTCTGGATTTGACTTTTATGGAGGAGCATATGAGGAATTTGGGTTGGTTTTGGTTTGGAATCTGTTGGTGTTTTTTTATATTCTATGGAAGTTCCTCTGTTTTTTGTTGAAGTTCCATGTCCGTTGTGAAATTTTGGGGTGTTTGAAACCGACTCAGTACATATATCAGCTTCATATGAGGTTTGGAGCAAGATGTTTTTGCCTTTTAATACCATTCAGATTTCGAAGTTCGAGAGGGTATGACTTTTCCATCAGTTCTATGCCCGCACAATCCTCCACGGGACAACTAAACGAGATGGTATGCAATGGTGAAGGATTTTCAGCACGATATAGTTTCTGGGAGGGGAAGATCCTATAGAGTATATTTGGGATTTACTCTTTAATGGTGTTTATTGGTTGTAATGTTGGATTTTTTGGATTCTCACCTTTTTCATCAAAAGTGTTTTAATAATAAAAAAGAAAATTTTCAGTCAGAAATATCATTATATTATGGATGTTGTGATCTTCTAATTCATGAAACAAAAAAAATCATCTTCATATCATGGAATATGAGATGAAGTGAAAAACAATTAAATCACAACCAATGGATAAAATTGTTCTTTAGATAGAAATTAAGGATAATCCATAGGTAAATTGATAACCTTTAACATTATTGAACATATAGAGATGGTACCATATCGGTTGATGCTTCCACTAAATCTGTCTCTGTTTCATGATGTGTTCCATATAGTTGTCCAAAGGAAGTTCACACTTGATCTATCACATATACTCAGCCAATGGTTCTACTACTATTGAATGAGTTTCTGTAAGAGAAAAGAAATAATTGAGATCTAGGATTAGAAAAATTTAATGACTAAATACCAACAACATATCAATGTTTTGTGGAGAAACCACTTTCTTGATGAATCCTGAGTGAACTCGTGAAAATAATGAGGCATATGTATAATAATTTAGTGTTACCATGATTATTAAATTTTAGAGAAAATTCCTTTGTTGATCGATATAATGTAACATCACAATATTTTTTGATTTTTAAAATATATTTAATTTTTATTATATTTTTTATTTCATGCATCACTGCTTTTATCTTTCCTGACAGGAAAACCTGATTTCAACTTTGCATTATACACCACACTATGTTTAGACAAAACATGACTTCTTATTAAAATATTATTATTTAATATGATAGTTATCACCAATAAAATATAATCGAATGTATTAACAATATTTAGTAAACTATGAAAATATATATTTAAAACATGAATAAGAATGAATTATTTTGTTTCTAATTAGTTAAAAATTTAAATAAAATAAATTTGACATTATAGGATATTTTTTTCTGAAATTGTTTCCATAAAAACAACCGTATTTTAGATAAATAAATTAAAAACTAAATTTTTGAATGATTTTGAGTAAATTTATAATTTATCAGTTATAATAAATGATAAAAACACATCTTATTTTAATTCTTGTCAATTGATAAGAATACATCAAATTTGATGATTTAAACCACTATTTTTATAAAAATAAGTTTTGTCTCATTTCATTGCATATGTTATTATTATTAATTTGGTAAATTTTAGAATATTTTGTAAAAAATAAAGTCATATTTAAAATAATAATGTAAAAATTGTAATATGGTTAATTAATTAATTTATTCGAAAATGATCAATTTTATTTATATTGAGAATACTTAATTGTAATTGAAAACTGTGTTCTCATTTAAATAATTTATAAATTTTAATTATATTCTTGATTAGTTTTAATATAAAATTATTTAAATTATAAATCTTTTGCTCAAACTTATTTCATTTTAATTGTGTTAATATATATATTTGATATAAAAACATTGTAAACATTTGAACATTTTCTTTTCGAAACCCCACTTTCTCATTGAGTATTCAGATTTATTTTAAATATGAATTTTGAAATTTTTTGAATTGAAGTTTGTAAAATTGTATTCATATTTGGTAAAATAATAAATTATATTTTCCAATAATTTGAATATAATTTTTTACAAAATTGAATATTGAAAAAATTAAAAATTAATTAACATGGGTGATGTAAAAACAAATTTAATATATTGAAAAATTAAAATGATGAGGGTTAAAATTAACTAGTAACATTACTAAAAAAATATTTTATTAAGTAATTTATAAAATATTATGATTTAGTCTTATGAATAATCTATTTGAGGATTTTTTAAGAGAAAACATGGGTACCCCATTTTCGTTTCAAAAGATTACATGTGTACCACTCACCCCACTTATAAATGTCCACAACTACCATATCTTATTCACACCATGAAATAATTTTCTTTCAGATAATTACTTCTCTAAAATGAATAGATCCAATCAAATATAATAATACAATCAGTGTTTAGTCCATAAGGCCATACTTAAGATAATTTTGGTGAAAACATAAGGTGGTCACCAGAATAATAGGCAACGTTCTTCAAAAAAAAATTCAATTTCTTCTTCCACCACATAGAAATATTATTAAACCATGATGATATAATGACCATAGTATCATTAATTTTCTGAGATTTTTTAGTTATGTAAATTACTAAAAATAATCTCAATATCTATCAGATGAGATTTGAAATCATCATTCGAGCATATGGAAGACTACAACCACTAGGTGCAAAGTCATACAACTTTTAATTTCCAAAGGGTTGGGTATGATGATGAATATATATATATATATATATATTATAGTCATTACATTATTATACCGCTCTATTAATTATATCATATATAACATTTCGTACATTATTTTTCATAGTGGATACAATCTTTTTGTTCATGTGTATAACGAGCTTCGGCCTCACAAAGAAATGTGATTCATTTTCAATACCACATTACATAGATGATAATAAGGATATTGTTTATGAATTTTTTTTATAAATTGAATAATGATTATATTTATTAAATATCTATCATTATATTAAAACTATATATCATTCTTTTTCATTCCTTCCCACCCACTGAATGATTATAACCTCATTCTTGTGTGTGTAGACTACCACCTTCACATAGAGAAATGTCACACTTATCATCAGAATAAAAAATAGAAAACAAGTATAAGAATATTTTAATAAATTATAGGATTTTTTTGATATTATAATAATGATTTAAAGATAAAAAATTACTTACCATTTTTTCATAATTATCATTATATAATGAAACTTTCACTCATGTGTACCTACGGCCTACTTTGTCTATAATCATAACATTCTTTATTTAAAAAACCATGATTCATGATTGGAATTAAAATTATAATTAATGTAAAAGTATTATAATTACCTATGGATTTTTATTTTTAGATATTATTTAACAATTTTCAATATTTGAGGACGGAAAATAAAAAAATAAAACTTATTTGAAAAATAAACCACTTATGACCTAAAACCTGTTTTTAACAAGAAATTATTAATAAACTATTAATAAATGGTCATTAGTAAAACATACATGGTATAATATATAAAATTATGGTTTATTAAAATATTTATAATAAAAATATATTTATTATTCCAAAGGATCCAATTTTTACAATGGATTTCTAAATTTAAGGTAAGATATTTTTAGACTCTCTTTGATTTTTGAGATACATAGGAAAATATACATCTCGTTTATTTTCTTTAGTGTATAAACTACACATTTTAAATGATATCATGAATATAATTATTTAAATTATTTTTAATTCATCATTTTATTTTAGTATTTAATGTATATTATCATTAAAAATATTACTAAAGTGGTAATAGATTTCTCACCAATCTTTAATTTCGGGAAGTCATACGGAAACTCACAATACGGTTATTTTGTTTTCTATAAATACTGTCCATTTGAAATGAAGTATCATAAATATCTTCATTTAAATTATAAATAATGTTTCAGTTTTTGATAAAAAAAATTGGCTTATATTTCAAAAGGTTTGATAAATTGTAAAATATTTTCCTCTAAATTTTTACTTCTATGAAAATAAAAGTTGTATTCACCACCAATTTCTTTTGCGTGGTTTATAAAATAACCATTTATGTATTTTATGATTATTATAAATAAAATTATTGTCATTTAAAAATAAATTTTAGTATTTATATTCAAGGAGTTTATGGTTCAAAATCTATCGAATTGGTAAGGTATTTATGTCTCGATTTGTCTTATTTGAGAAATATAATTATGTTATGCATCTATATTTTATTAAAATGTTTTTATATATATAACATTTTACATGTAATATAAACAATTTTTTTTAATCTAATGATAGATTAGTTTTCTATTAATTATGTTACAACATGGGGATTACATTCTAAAGTTACCAATGTGGTAATGATTTTATGTAAAAATCTAATCATTTGTAGGGATTTCATTGATTAAATTTGTGATGATAATTTATTATTATCAATATCTCATGAAACTCATGAATTTTATTCTATTATGTATATTTAATTCATATTTATTTTTTCCCTTCATGTTACTCTATTTATGTGCTAAAAAGATCAAAAATTATTATTTCCTGAAAAATCATCTTTTCAGAGAGAAACATTTTTTCTTACAGAACTATGTTTTCAATAAATGTTTTCAAAAATCATTTTTGTAAACTCTAAATGATTTATTAAAAAAATATTCCATTTTTTATATTTCATTAAAAAATTCATGAATGAATATTTCTGTACTTTAAAAAAATTAATAGTTTTTAATTTGTTGAAAATTTTAAAGGGATCATTATGAATGGAATGAATGGGATATATCACCAATAGTGACATTGGTTTCACTGATTATTAAAATTAATTTTTCATGGTAATTTTCGATGGAAATTATTTTCCAAGATTGTTTTGTTTTATAAAGTGTTTTCAATGTAGAAGGGATGCTTACCACCACAAATTTTTGAATGGTTTTTAAATACTCATTTATATGTTTTGAAATATATTCTAAATTGAAAATATTTTTAAATTTTTTGTTTTAACAATTTATTTTCAAATAAATATTTTCTTCTTAAATAATTATTCCATGTGATTTATCTTCAAAAAAGTATTCTATATATGATGAAATACTTTGATATATCATATTCATTACTGGGGATCTGAACCAAGGAAACAATTCTCAATTTTTATTGAGTTTTTTATAATGAACAACAATTAAAAAAACCCATTTCTCTTCCAAGGGTTATACTTTGAAAAAAAAATCATTTTAAATTCATTTCATTATCTATGATTTATTAACTGATGAGCTGATGAAATAATTATTAAACATGCATCTATTCTACTGGTTATGATATTTTGAAATATTTATCAAACCCATTTCATTTATCATGTTCTAATATGATTAATGTTCTCAGAATTTTTCGCACATAAATGTATATATTATATGATTGGTGGGACTTATATCATCCTCAAATTCATTTTTTGTGAGTAATATAATATGATCTCAATGTCTCTATGGAAGGTTATCCTATGACTAAAATAGTGTTCACATGTAGTAATCTTATGACCAACAGATGGAACGTGTTGGGTTATCCCAATAAAAAGGTAGGTAAATGGGTGTTAATCCCAAAAATAACATTATATGAACGTCTCCACGGGTCTAATTGACATAATAATCTTTTTCAATATATGAACACAATAAAATTATTTTTTATTCCAATGTTATGATATCATGGTTTATGTTTTTTTTATTTTTTTTATGATTCATGACTTATGAACTAAAAATATTTAGTTTATATAAGATGATTATGATATTTTATATACACAGATTTTTTTTTCCAAATGTTATGTTCATGTTCTCATAGAATTAACATCATGTTATGTTTATCATATAACTTGATTACCATTACCAACCATCTAAGATAACAATTTCACATGATTCATTTCCTCGGTTCTGAAGAAATGTTTTTATTATGGAATGCTTTTTATGATTATTGATGTATAAGCTCTTTATGAAATATTTATAATAATATTCACCAAACTAGAATATTGTGTAGTTATTCTCCAATTCTAAATAAACCATTATAGTCCTCAGGTATGTCTTGATTAAAGTATTGAATATTCTCCCAAAATTTGTAATATCTATATTTTTAAAACATGGTTCTCAATAAGTTCAATGATTTTAAAGATTCAAATCCTTTGTATATTATATATTTATATTTATTTTCTAATTTTAATTTATTCAATTTATTGGAGAATATTAATTATCCATATGTGATGTTGTATATTGAATAAATGATTTCTTGAAGGTATTTATCAAAGAGTTCATGGGACATGTTTTCCATATAGTCAAAAACGATTATTTGATAATGAAATTAAAAATTCAATAAAATAAATATTAATAAATAAAATTTATAATTTATAATTATAATTTTGGATCATAATAAATAATAGTGAATGTTAATCTTAACACACCAATGAGTATAACATTACTAATTTATTTTGTTTCACATAGTGAGGATACTAATGTGAGGATGAAGTTAAAAATATATGAGTTGGCTATTAGAAGATATGAAAGATGTTATTTTATAAGGAATATAAATTTATGTGAAGTTTATACTGTATATAAATTGATATATTCAATATAAATATACCAATTGGGATTACTTTTTTTTTAATTTAAGACACATTTTGATAATGTGATTAATACCAACAAAAGCTTATAAGAAGTTTGAATAAATCCTATAATTTGAGAACCTAAAGAATTTATTTTACATTATATAGATTAAAGATGAATTAAATATCAACATCCACGATGTATTTTACATGAAAAATATATTTTCGGGTTTAGGAGAAACTTTTGATGATTATTTGTGTTGATTTTGAGTACTGGACAAGATATTTTAGCATATTGAAGAGGTCCATCAAATAATAATAGGAATCAGTAAATTATTTATTAATGTTATGATTGTGATGAAATTTACCCTATAAAAATATTTTGGAATATTATAAATTTCATAAATAATAAAATACATCATAGGAAAAAAAGGAACATCATAGGGTAGATAATTTTAATAATATTGAGAAAACAAAAGGTGATACGGTAGATTCAAACAGAATATAAAATTCACGAAGAAAAACAATTTTTTGATTAAAACACAATATGTATAAATAAATAATTTTGATGAGTAATATATATATATATATATATATATATATATGATGAATGACATGCCCTAGTATGAATGAGTGACTGAGTATGAATATGAGTGGATACATAATGTACAATTCATATTAGAGTGAGGACAATAATAGTAAATTTGAGACAATAACATAACTTTACGTAGAAGAGTATGAAGAAAAGTGTAATCCATTAACATATGGGGATCCACATATTGATAATGTTTTATATAGGATCTATGCACTCTCATAGATAGATTTTTATAATAGTGATGGTTGATTAATGGGGATCCATATATGAGTTATACATTGAGGTTTTATAAATTTATATTCTCATGATATGGGGAATTATTTATAGAGAGGTAATATTTCATTATTAAATGATTTATTTTTTATAATCGAATTGTGATTCACTCTCATTCAAGATAATAATGTGTAGTCAATAATATGGTCATTTTATGATAATATAATGAGTTGATTCTACTATGGATGAGAGACCCAGTCTATACATAGAATGTTATTAATTACATTGAAACATGTTTTTATATATTAGGGAAGGGATTAAGAGATTTTCAATGAAATATTTATTTTATTTGTTATTAGTCTACAGATATGGTTTTTTCATCCATTGAACTACACATAACTAGTATCAATAGAGGTTCGGTAAGGGGTCATAGATTGTTCCGATAATGTCTTGTTGATAAAATAGACGATTCTTGGTTAATATATGGACATTGAGGGTTTATTTAGTTAGGAACAGACAATAGGGATCTCATATTATGTGGAGGAATATAAAACGTGTGTCCCATATGGTCCTATTATGAATTGAAATTCATATTATTCATCTACACAATGATACCATGATGTTCTATTATAATGAAATATATATTAGTAAAGATTGTTTATTTGATTGTCAAAATATCCAAGGATTCAAAAAATTCTCCCTCAAAATGGAATCCTTCTTAAATAAATAGGTATCGATTTAGTTGTTGTAAGAATATGATTTTCCATTATTATATGATCCTTATGTGGGAACCATGGTCCATGTAAAGGCTTAAACATTTCATGTACATGTAACCTAGTAAGATGAAATGTACTGATCTGTCCTTATAAATAGGGAACCCCCTACCAACTCTATTTTTCTATATCTATATAATATTATATTTCAATTGTGAATTAATTCATGCATGATAAATTCTTTGTTATTATTTTCTGAATGGATTTCCAACATTATCACGATAAATGGCCTCAAATAATATTGTCAGTAATGAACCACCAGAGTGGTTACGAAAAATCATTTTCATATCATCATGGTCTCCAAACTATCTTCTTACTCAATATGTGGTTTTCTTGTAGATATTTAGAGAATAATTATACCATGGTATTAATTATATGAAAGATGATTTTATTTATTTAAATGTTTTAGAATTTTACCAAGATAAAATCATGAAATGCCCGAACCATGTTAAGGTGTATGACCATGACTTTCAAATTCATCATGGAAAATCAATGTTATAAAAATAATTTATCATAAAATTTTGTCATAGAACTCATTAAGATGGCCACTATGCCAATGGATTATTTTATAAATTATTTTATATAGTTTTTTATTATTATGTTATTCTTTAATTCCCATGCCATGAGTTGGAAATCCTCAAATTCATGGATTATCCAAAACTGAAAGGTATATAGATGAAGCATATTGGAAACCAAATATTTTATAATTGATTTTAGATGTCCTATAGTTACATCCTTGAGTACAATATTCTATCCTTTGATGAGTATCAATATATACTCGAGTTAAACAAGAATATATATAGGTTGATGAAGGGTAAATTAATAGCTAATCACTAATATGATTTATCATCATGTAGAGAGATCATGTCTTGAGGGAAATCCAATATGGATTGTGGTCAAATATTAACAGTATAATGGAGTTATAAGGATATTAAACAAGTGATAAATTTGATATTATTATATAAAGCTATCAGGATCTAAAAAACAATATATCATTGCAAAATGAATATAATTGAAAACATCAATACTATGTGGATCCCAAATATAATCACAAAACATTTTAGGCATGTGAAGGTAGAATATTACACATTGATGTGCATATTATTTTTGGTAATTCGGTCCTAGATTAATTTATAAGTTGAGTTTCATTCCACATACTCATTTTGGGATATCAATGAAATTGGTCCCACTAAATTTGATAGATTTTTTCTATCTGGAAGACATTAAAATATGGGGATTCCCCTATATTAAGATTGGAATACTCATTATAATGTGTTTTGTAATATTTAATATGTGGATTGGGACATAAAAAACTAAAGTGGCCTAAATCATGATCAATATTCTTAAGTCACAGCTTCCAATAACATAATGGCAAACTCTTGAGGAGGACCAATTCAAAAACTGGGGTTTTAATGTTATATCTAAGGTCGATAGTATGCTTCATTAATAAACCCTCATGGAAACTTATATAAATAAATATAATATAATAATATTTTATTACAATTATTCAATAATGTTTGGGACTATTGTGATGGCTTCCTGAGAATAAATTGTTAGTCATATTAGTATGATAGATCCAGTATTTACAAAATAATTAAAAATGTGCATATTTATTAAGGGAACTCAACATTATAGACTATTGGAAACATCCATGTGATTATTTTATAACATATATATATATATATTGAATAGTTTTAGGCCATGTTTATTAGATCATTAAGTTGTGAAAAAAACTAAATATTTATAACCCTTTTTTATATACACCACAAAATAGCCCAAAATATGAAAATTAATAATAACATGATCTGCTATATTATTAGGCATGACTATTTGAAATCTTGATGAGGTGTAATAATGAAATCATAAAAATATGGAGAAATAACCTATGAGTGGTACATTCTTATTAGGGTTTGGAGTTAATTTCATTTAGACCAAAAATGTGCCTTGGTCCTCCCTCTAATATAAAAATCAATGAAACCCAAGGATATTTTTTCAATTATTGATGATCCCAAAATGGCAGGAAACAAACATAGATGGGACCATTCCACAAATTTCATCCTCTATAGACTTCGTATTGGACAATTTTAAAAACATGATTTGTTCACATCCTAAAATATAATTTTATAGACTACTTCCCAAATTCAACTATGAATCGACTACTTAAAGGCACAAATAAAATGTGAAAATAATTGACATCGGATTTAATTAAGGAGATATGATTCAAATTTTTGTAGAAATAAAATGTGATGATAATAGTGTAACTACAATGGACTAATAATTTCCTAAAATCCTAAGAAAAATGGTTGATCACTTTGACGTTGTACACTAAGGGGATGAACCAGCTATCTTACCAAAAATTCCTACTATATCAATATATATTGATTTAATTATGTTCTAGGATTTATGGAATGAAAAATTATCCCCCAAAAATATATTTTCACAAACTAGAAAAAATACCCTAGTACCCCAACACCTGTGTCAACATAGACATAACCTGAAGGGTGTTCTCAATCCCCATGGGATGGCGACTAGATCCAAATATCATAATACAAATAAAGACGAAAAAATATTTCCAAAACAATGAAGATTATAAAAGAGGTAAAATTAATTATATAAACACTCATCAAAGAGAAATTTCCACATGTCTATAATGTAAAATCGTACCTGAGACGATATTTATACAACTCTATGAAAAAATCATCCCAATAGATTAATGTAAAATCGTACCTGAGAAGATATTCTTTCATCGTGATGATCCTCTAGTCACCATGTGTGGTGGGGAGGGGAACTTTCTATGAAATGTAATTTTATATATTAGAGGCCATTTTCATATTTCAATATATTAATCTTAAAAATACCAAAATTTTAATTATATTTGATAATACTAGAACTTTGGACTTCCCTGTGAGTTTATGACCCATGTATCAGGGTTATTTTTTTTATTGGTTGCTGATGGTGTGTAGAATCATTTAACTAAGAAAAATTTTGAATTTACTTGAGGATGGTTCTGATGGTGAACTATAGAAAATGTACCATCTAGCTAACTAGAATCTAATTAAGATAGTTGTTCATGTTTTCCCTGTTCCAGGATAAGAACTCACCCATCTCTCAATTAGGCTATGTTCTTGGAAGCTCAATGTGATGAGTCTAATGATAATGTGTAAGAGATTCATCACTAAAATACACAATAATTACATGTATATACTGATCATTTAGAGGTTGGGAATTGGTTGAAAATAATTTAGGGGGTTTTTAGTTATTGTAAAATATTTATTCAATTAATAAGAATTGTTATACCTTAAATCATGAGATGTTTAGAATAAGGTGATGGTATATGATAGTGAAGGAGTAGAATCATGAAGGCATCATGTAGAATGACTTAAGGTCCTTTTTATTGACCATTTCTATCTTCATATAATGGTTTAATAAAATTTTATGGAGCTTATAAATATCATGTAATATGACAAGATAATGTCCATGTATGAAAAATACATCATTCAGATAATACTATTTTTCACTAGATATTTTCAATAACAAAATTATAAATCATGATAATTATTTATCAGATTTCGATCGGATATAAAATCCTATTTTTTCAAGATAAAGCCAATCTCATATAATATTGTGCAAGATGTAGAATTTATGTTTGATCTTGACATAGCCGGTATCTCATGGTTGATGGGTGTTTGTTTTAATCCCAGCATCGTTTTGGTATGTTCCATTAATGGATGGTGGAACTGCGATGATTATTGTGCCCAATATATACTGATGTGTTTTTTTCAAGGTCTAGTAGTTATTAAAACAAGTCAAATGTCATTCATCTGATGTGGAAGGGTTGGGAATTGAAAAACAGTTTTCATTTAGATACCCATGATATTCAATTCCTTCTGATGCTCAGGTCATTATAGTAAATTCTATTATATCTTTTCAAATTCATTTAGTGGTATTAGATCGTCAACAAAAAAAGTAAAATTGTGTTTCTAGATACATCAATTAAAGGGTGTTTTATTAATAGATATTCAGAATGATGATAGATAACGTAGTATAAGTGTCCTAAGAGGAAGTTGATATAGGTTCAATGACTATGAGAGTTACTATCCCTATTTATCCATCCTTGGTTATCACTTTAATTTAAACATATGCATCTCATTTATTCATTTAAGTACATGTTTTTGATTATCTAACCATTCCTACTGATGATTTATCAGTTTTGATAGATATTCATATGACTCATATAATAAATAAAGAGAAGGGATGATGTAGTACACCTTGTTTCTGGAATGTAATCCTTACATGAAATAAAGCGGGAGAAGTGGCCTTATCTATTTCCAGGAATTACATCATCCACATGATATCATGGTGATATAATGTATCTATAGTAGGGAGTTTATAACATCCAACTACCATGACTGTGTAAGTTATCCCTCTTTCTAAGTCCCCATTTGGTTAAATTCCCTTATGTGTAGTTTTTTGGATTTTATGTTGGCTGCAAAGCAGGTACACGTAATGTTCTATATGTACACACAGTGTACTAGTGGTACACATCATATAAGAGAGGTACACATTGTATATTGGTTACTGGTAACATATACTGAATAGAGTGATCACATTGTGAGAAGGTACACATAGTGGACATGATGTACACATCATGTAGGGTTTAAATATTGTATATTTAACATGAGGTGATGGGTTTTTTGCTGTACTTATCCAGCGTGGCCTACACGACACAACTAATGGGTACATGAAATGACTTGTCCCATACCTAGGTTAATGAAATCTATTTGTCAATTTCATTGAACTATTACTTCTTAGATATTATTTATTTATACCCTAGGCTTCCCATACTTTATTTTCATATGTGTAACTTCTTTCGGATCGATCCAATCAGCTTTGGATCTTCATTGCATCTACGGTGCTTCTCTACGGGTAAGTGTTCTTCCCAGTTATTTGTTTTCATTCATCATTATTCTCAATTATTATTATATATCATTATATAAAAGATTTTTAAATCCAAATAAGATGGGTTTTGGGTTTTTATTGTTGATAATAGAAGATATCATTGACCATTTGTTGTGGAAACTCAAGTCATCTTCTTCGGCATTCTTTGTCCTTTTGTCCAGTTATGTTAAACCCTTCATGGTATGTGGCTTCACACACTTCTCTAATTCCTTAAATTTATTTGATTAGTTTCAAATTGAATAAATTTATTGAGGTTTATTGTGAATTCATAGTTCAATTCATGTAATATATATTGTTCACTGATTATTTATTATTTTTTGTGAAATTGTGACATCAGAATGATTTGTTATAAAAAATTATTTTAGTTTAATTAATTTAAAATGGAGATTTTAAATTGTGCATTTCATGGAATCTATAAACTCTTTTTTGGATCTTGTTCCCTAAAAAGTGATTTTTACTAAATTGGTGTGTCTTAGAAATGATTTTGAAGGAAAAATGGTTTTAAATAAATAGGTGGTTTTATTGAAATTGTGTTTTTTGAATGATCCTTTAGAATATTGGTGCATGAGAGGATAATGAATATACATGGCTTAGTTGAAATATAACACAGTTCTTGGCTCTTAATGATTAATGGATAACAATATATAATTTCCTTGTGATGGCTTGGTAGATCAATGACAAACCGCTCATGTGTATGAAACTATCATAAGTGAATAATACATATCTAGAAGTATGAATGTGGGAAATAGTTTAGTTATCAATGAAAGGATATTATGAATTGGTTTTAAAGCATTAATAGTATTTTTATGGAATGATAAATTCGTTGAAATTTATTTTTAACAACACATCTATTTTTTCGGTTGTAATAGTTTTTAGAAATTCATTATATTTAGTAATAAAATGGTTTCTAAAATGTTTTTGTATAAAAGGTTTTACAGGAATGTTGATAACTTTTCTATCTAAGAGTTGTGAGTAGGGAATTCATTGGGGAAATTCTAATAAAATTATACTTACCCCTTCTTTGTATCATTTATTCATTTACAGATTTTATCTTCTAGGATAAGGGAAAAGGTAATGGTTCACACATTTTTGGCTCCACTTCATGATACTCAGGTTTTTTGGTGATCACAGAGTTTGATGATTATGGAGAATGGAGTGATGTGGTCTTCCTGGAGTATTTAGTTGCTTTCCTTTTTCAACTTTGATACATGATTGTTCTTCTGATAGTGCACATTTTGTAGTGTTTTTGATATGAATAGAGTAGTAGAGTTTTATTTTATTGTTCAAGATTCGTATAGTGAGCTATTTGTTTAAGTTTGGTTGAGTTAATGGTTTTATTTAGAAAGGATAAATCATCCACCAATTTTTTTTGAAACCCTTCGACATTTATTTGTATCCTTTTGTGTCTTGGGGATGTCGAATATGGCCATGTGATGACTCATTGTGTTCTCAAGCCAATGATAATTACCGGGTCATTACAAATGGTATCGTCTAGTTCATTACTTACCTAACAAGTAGTCATTAGGGTTCTTGGTCTTGGAATTGAAAATACTTCATGTATATTCCTTGGGATGGAATCAGAGAATGGATTTGGATTTTTTGAACATGGAATTTATATAATAAAATAATGATTCTAACCATTTTATATTCAACATCATGTTACCAATGAGTTTGATATATAAGTGTCGGGAGACACTTCTTGGAAATTCTAATCTCATTGTCATGGTGTTAGACAATGAGATGACAATTTCATGAATTTTAATACTTAATTCCCAATAGAAGTTCACGAAACATTTGGAGTAATGATTTATATGGAACAAAGGTTTTGATTTTGGATAAGTATGAAATTGCCTTTCGAATTACAAATTTTTGAAAACAAATTGGTTTATAGAATTTTGAAAATGGTTTGATTTTCAAAGAGAAATATTATTTTTTTCAAAAAAACCTTTTCAAATGGAATAAAGATTTTTATGGAAAACAATTTTGTAATATTTGATTTAACATATTTTGAAATTATATGCGATCACGTACTAGAGGGTGAGATATACAGAGCTTTTTTTAGAAAATAGAACCCGGTAGGCATCATTGGAAACAAACTGGAAGAAGTCAAACAGAATGTGGATGAATATGAGCCCATGTGAACCAAGAACTATTTTTGGGTATAATCCAAGAGTTTCAATTCATGGACATGGGGATCTAGAGGGATGAGGGAAGCCTGGTATATCATTCCATATAGTTCATGATGAAGAAGCCACCCATCTTGCAGGGTGATTCTAAAAAGAAAAAGGAAGAGGTGTGGTTATAAAGAATGAATCGTATCTTTGATTTCAACAGTACACCATTAAATCTTAATGAAAATATGTCCATGTACATGCTTGATGATCTTTCCCACCAGTGGTGGGAACTAGTTTTCCATGCTAAAGTGGATCAAGGACAAACATTGGAGGATTTGTAGAAATTTTTAAATACTCCATTCAATCCTCATACGTTCAAGATTGAGTGTATGACAGTCTTACTTACACATACATAGTGGAATCAATCTATCATATAATGTGTGTCTATATTAATTTATTTATATTTCAATAAACCACATTTTTTAGTGAATGTATCCTTGAAGGTATGAATGAAGGAATCAGGAATTATCCATGAAATTCAATACAAGATTGAGGTTATTTTTATTACTGATTATACATATATAATGAACAAAGTGACTGTGGATGAGTGAGATATCACAGAAACTGTGGAAGGAGGAATTATGATGATTGATACTAGAAATTGTGGAAACTCTAATACTTGGAGAAAGTGAAAGAGATGCACATATTTCAAAAATGGGAGTGGAAATCAGAATTAGATAGGTGGATCACTAAATCATCCTCCATGACCAATGACCCAACCAGGATGCTACCAATGTGGTTCCTTTGACAACATATAGTATGATAGTTCAACCTCACCCATAACCCACCATAATTGTGTCCAGGTTGTACACCATAAATTCTTTTGTCATAGTGCTCTGAGGTTTGGTGCTCAACACACTTCTCATGTTTTGCAAGAATTGTATACTACGACATAGTTATGACATCAGAATCCGACTCATAAATAGAGTAGAGCTACCCATGGTGAATCTATTAATATAATGTCTCCACAAAAAGGGAAATAATATAATGCCAATAAAGAGAAGAGTGAAATGATGATGGAATTGTATGGAGATGAGATTTTGATTGTCGATGACCATGCTAGACTATCTATAGAGAGAGGTATTAATATTTTGAATTCTAACATTATGCCAGTGTTTTTGATACTATTGCATCATATTAAATCAGTGATTCTTTTCATGTTGACCTACTTTGTTTAAAACATGAAATGATATCATCTAGGTTAAAACTGCAAACTTTTATTGATGATAGAGAATACCATGACTTTGTGTGTAGAGAATGTACTATAACTCTGGATGGATCTGAGCTAAAATATATCTTCTCTATTTTGGAGATGGATATCTATGATATAATATTGGGTATGGACTAATTGAAAACAGTCAAGGCTCAAATTGACTATTATATGAGAATAGTTTGTTTCATTAATCAGGAAGATGTCTAGATTCTCTTTAGAGGAGAGAGGGTTGTAAAGAAGTGTTCAAAAATACTATTGGAAACAACAGTGGAGTTGATCTCTAAAAATTTTGTAGTGTAAACATTGGAATAAATGTGATAGATCTAGGAAGATAGTTTTCAAGTAGTCTATTATCAATTTCCAGATGTCTTTTCCATGAACTTCTGAGGGTTACCACCTCATAAGGATGTCGATTTTATGATTGTTCTCTTTACATGAACCATCCCTATTTCCTTTTCATATTATAGTATTGAACTAACATTGTTAAATTGAATTTAATGTGAAGTTTGAGGAGAAATAAATAAATGGGTTCATTTGGCCAAATACTTCCATGAGGGAGTACCAGTCATTTTTGTGAAGACATGTAATGGAACTCTTTGGTTGTGGGTTTTTTTATTGTAATATATACCATGTTAAAATAAATATTATGCATCCTCTTCCATGGATATATGATCTGTTGGATAAATTGAGGGTATCTCTGTGGTTCTATAAAAATAATTTGTTATTAAGATATCAGAAATAGTGATTTTTGAAGGAAGATAATCCAAAGACTGCAATTAGAAGCAGATATTTCCACTATAAATATTTAGTCCTACCATTAGGTCACATAAATTCACTTCCAGTCTTAATTGATTTGATGATTCAGTTATTCCATTGATATATGTAATATTTATCTTTTGTGTTATAGTATGACATTGTGGTGTATTTAGTTACAAGGGTGGGTCGTTAGGAACATTTGGTGACAATGTTACAAATCATGATAGATTACCGTTTGTATTCCCAATTATCAATGTGTGATTTTTCAGGTGCAGGAGTTATGCTTTCATGGAAAGGTGATTTTTGAGAAAATTGTTTTAGTGGATCCATATATGACATAGGATACTATCTCAGGGAAACCACCGATGAATAACACTTAAATATGAAGCTTTATTTGTCCTGCATGCAACTACAGACACTTTGTGAGAGACATCTGACAAATATTTTTTCCAATGACAGCTCTTACAAAGAAGAATGATCCATTTCAATGGAAAAATGAATTCTAGTTGTCATTCCTAGAAATGAAGGTACAACATACATCAACACCTATATTGATTTATCTAGAATCAGGACGGGGCGTATATGATGTACTGTAATGCTTTTGGATCTGGGTTAGATTATTTTCTCATGATTGGAAACCATTTTGTTTCTTATGGATCAAGTCTGTTGATAGTGCATGTGATGAATTACCCAACACAGAAACTGGAGTTTGATGTAGTTGTCCATGCTTTGAAAACATATATGCATTATCACTTTTCTGAGGAAATCAATATGTTTATGGATTATAAAATATTAAAACACATTTTTTCATAGTGAGATTAGAATGTGAGGAAAATTAGATGGATGGATTATCTCTAGATATTTGAATTTGACTTGATTTATACATCAAGAGAAGGGAATTTAGTGTCAAATGAATTTAGAAGAATGTCAAATGCTCAGTTGGTGAATGAAGCTTCAGATGAATGGTTGTTGATGTCAGTCCGAGCCAACATGCATGTGAAATTTGAAGAATGATGTGATGTTTTTGTATTATTTTTAGCTACTCTTGTTCCTGATTTGGTAAATATGTCAAAGAGTCACAAACAACGGATGTTGAATTTCTTGTTATGGGTTCAAAACACAGTGGTGGAGAGACCATTGAGGGCTAGAAATATGATGGGAGATCAGTTTTATTCTTTAGATATCCAATGGTTGTACATATGGATATTCAGGAACAAATTATTCATTCGTAACTCTATTTGAGATCTGTTATACATTCAGGTATTCAAAATATGTTTAAGCAATTAAAAAAAGATTTTTGGTGGAGTGGCATGAAATCGAATGTGGATAAATACATTTCATTGTTCTTAACTTGTCAAAAAGTTAAGTAATGATATTAGTGAAAATCAGGTATTTTGTAGTCTTTAACAATTCTAGTCTAGAAATGTGAGTATATAAAAATTTATTTTTTACTAGTCTCTTAATAATGGTCCGAAAAAAATTACTTATGGGTGATATTCGACAGTCCTACGATGTTAGACCATTTAAACCGTGTTCATGAAGTTCATATGGTGGTGGATCTATCCAAAATTTAAAACTGATTAGTGGTAAAGAGATGTGGAATAACTATTCAAATAGTTTCAGATAGAGATACGTGGTTCATGTCTAATTTCTAGATATAATTACATAAATTCTATGGAAATCAGTTGAATATGAGTATGGTATATTGATTGTACCATGATTCACTGTTTCATTTTCACCCTTACAACACTGTGTGAAACTTGTTTTGTATTGACAATTCTAAAAATAATATCAAATTGAACATCATGTTTGGCTCCATTATTTTTTCATTCTCACAATTAAAATGGGAACTGTTACATTTTTTGATGATAATAATTTAGGAGGAGATTATTTGGAGGGCCCATGATGATGTGGCAGAAACATGGGCCAAAATTGCATGGATCCATGGTGATATATCTAATATTGTTCGTGTTTATAAAATCATGTGCATCCAAATGGGTTCATATATTTTGTGATGGTCAAATAAGTAATGTGATCGAACCCTTATGAAGGAACCCAAGATCAATTAATCAACCAAGGAGCCCAATCAACCTGATTTATCTAGAACGTTGAATATGTGTGAAGATAAAAGCGATGTTCTGTAAAATGTCTATATATCTAAATCCACATGTCCAAATGAAGCCAAAAATTTGGTGGAGATATTCATTATGTAAGGATTCAAATTTATAGTTCATTAATAAGGGATATTCGATTGTCTAATGGTTGAAATGTGTGGGACAATTGGGTTTATGAAATCGGTATGCCCAAAAACACCTTCCAATTTTCCAATAAAATCACACCTTGGGATCCACATTTGAGAGTTTGAACCAGAGGAATGTTCTTTCAATTTTTTAGTCCCAATGAATTCATATGACCAATATTTGATGCTCTGGAGGCCATTGGAATTTTTTCCGCAAGATCTTTCTCTTCTTCCCCTCCCATGGGTTTCTAAACCCGTTGTGATCACTTGGGAAGCAACATGTTATGAATCCAGAGCTAAATTTTGTAATATTTGAATTTTCTTTTTAATTCTAGTTTTTGATGTTGTTTTTATTCATCGTCTAATTTTATTTAATCGATTTATGTACATGTACTTCATTTTCAACACATTTAATCATGCTTGGTGGTTCCAATTAATGTGATGTGTCACACTCTGTTCACCACTTCATCTTCCCCCTTTCAATTGTAGTGCTTTTGTGGTTCATATAATTTAATTTATCTCAAAAAAAACAATATCATCGACTTGTATTTTAATTTAATGGTATCACATTTAAATACCATACAAACCTTGATAGCGCATCAAATTCTTCTTGTGTTGCCTTTGTGAGTTTTTGTTAAAAATTCGATCACAAATCACTCATTCATTGGTGGTATCTGGAAAATAATTTGGTGATTATGACTAAACCCTATGAGATATCCTTGTAAAAAATTAGAAACATTATGGTTCCAGTTGTTACAAACTAGGGATTTAAGGATCACAACCCAATCTCTTGAATCAATGAAGGATGATCAACATGAGATTTCCTGGGGTTGATCACACTTCATCAAATCTGTAAATTTTTTATTTTTTGTATTGTATTATTTTATTTGATTTCATCCTAAACCAAAAAACCCCAAATTTTATAAATAATCATTCCTAGTATATTTTAATAATCATAACCTTTTTTAAATTAATGATATATGGCACCGTCGAGAGACGACCTTGGGTTATTGTTATGCTGCAAAATTTAATGTTACAAATAAACATCTAATTTGATGTTCTTGACAACACAGTCAATGTTTTGCACTACATACAAGGATAAAATATCATTTCATTTATTTATTTCCTTTTATTTGTTTATTTTACTTCTTAATTAGTACTCGTTTCAATACCCCACCCCCATTTTATTGATTTAGTTTTAGTTTATTGTTTCTATTATTGGTTGTTTTTGTGTGTTCTTTATTTATCATTATCTATATTATTATTATCCATATATCTTTATATAATTATATATAATTAAATTATATTCTCATTAAATCCATCTTTTGTGATGTAATCTATATTCAGTCATAAAAAAAATCTTCACAAATTATTTGCATGACCTGATCAAAGAATTGTTAGAATTTAACCCTGAAATTGAAAAGACACATCACACACAAATCAAGGAATATTGATAAAGTAAATAATGTCACACTAAGGAAACCCTTGTGGGAAGTCAAGTGTTTATAAACCAATCAAAATTTTAACCCAATATAATCCCAGAAAACATGGCTACAAAAAATCGATCCTCAAATGAACTGACCAACCGGAATTTGGAGTACCATCCTGTGTACAACCAATATCCCGAGGAAGTAGCCATCTTTGTGATGAGAATAGGCCTCTCCACATACTTCCCAAATTTTATGGTCTACATGGTGAGGAAACTCAAAAATATCTTAATGAGTTTCTCATAGTCATCTCTACCATGAAACCCCAAAATGTGTCTGAAGACCTAATTATGACTAGGGCCTTCCCTTTATCCCATGATGATGTAGATAATGACTGGATATAGTATCTACCTACCATAATTGGGGGTTAGAATGAACATAAACGACTCTTTCTTGATAATTTAATCCCTGCCTCCCGAACTACATCAATTGGAAAAGGAATCTGGGGAATTAAGAAATCACAAGGAGAGTCCCTTCATGAAAATTCAAAGAGATTCAAAATACATTGCACAACTTTCCCCCACAAAAAATTTATTGAACAATAGATAATCGAGTACTTATATTAGAGATGTTTCCATATGGATTGTGGAATGATTGATTATGTAGTTGGTGGTTCCTTGGTTGATAACAGTCCTTCCGATGCTAGTGACTTAATAGCTAATATTTCTCAATGTTCCCAACAATTTGGTACACGAGCTATTGCACCATACTAAGGTGTTCATGAGGTAATTCGTTCATCCCTAGAACAAAAGGTACATAATAAACATGTTGAGACTTGTACCCTTAAAAGGAAATAAGATCAAGAACAAGGTAACTCACACTCTTCTTTAGTTCCATTACATTGTTGTATTTGTTCTAATAATAATCATTTTCCTCACAAGTGCCCACAACTTCATGATTCCCCTGAGTCTTGGGTAGCCATGTTCCCAGGGCATCCATTCCAACAAGCACCTCCCTCTATGAAATAACCATTCATGCCAAATCCAAACCCCAGGTGGCAAGCACAATCCTAGTATTGACATGGAGGAAAAACAAGCTACCCCGCGTAGAATGGTTATCAATAAGGACAAGGTATAAAAATTTATTATGCATCAAAATCTCAAAAACAAATCTTCCTCCTCCTCCAAAATATGAACCAAGAATCTAGGATATGATGATACAAATGGAAACCTAGAACCTCCAGTTCCATATGACCACACTATCAGTAATTCAAGTCCTATGATCTCGAGTTGTACAATTGGTGAACACCATCAGTGAGCATAAGATGCAAGGTTAAGGACTAATACCATCCTGGCCCATTGTCAATCCAAAGGAAAAATATAATGTATGCACAATTACAGTTCATAGTAGTAAATAAGTTTCCCATTATACTGATTCTTGGCAACCTGTATGTACCCCTATTGAAAAAAGACTTCCTTCACCAATAAATGATTCTAATGAAGAAAAAAAAATAATGGAAATCAAAATAACATTCATGATTCAAATGGACAAACCGTTCTTATTCCATTCCCCTAAAGACACTTCTAATATATGAAAAATTATAATAATGATATTGATAATTAAAAAATGGATATATTTAAAAAAAAGATCACATTAATATTCATTTATTATATTTAGTCAAGAAAATTCCCTCTTATACCAAATTTCTTAAAGAACATTTTACCCATAGATGAAGGCTGAATGGGGGATGAGAGAGTAAACATGGTTAAAAATGTCTCGGCCTTGATTCAACTAGAAATTACATCGAAATTCAAGGATTTGGGAACACTAACAATACTATGATCTATAGGGGAGTCTTTCGTTTCTGACTCTATGCTAGATTTTGGGGCGTCCATTAATGTAATGCCTCACTCTATGTATACTTTTATTAATGTTGGAGAGATTCATCAAATAGGAATTGTCATTAAGATTTCCATCTAGAGTTCAACACATCCAACATGAGTGATTGAGGATGTCCTTTTATGAGTGAAGAATCTCATCTTCCCTACCGATTTATACATTGTTGATATGGAAGATACATGAACACATGGACTCACTCCTCTAACGCATGGGGGGTCATTCCTCAAAACAGCAATGATGATCATCAATGTTAACAATGGAATGTTTTCCATGGAGTTCGAGGGAGAAAATGTACGTTTTAACATCCATGAAGCTATGAAACAACCCGTTGAAGAACACTAAACTCTTCCATTCTATTCTATGGAAGTTCTCTTAAATGATGCAGACACAAACAATTCCATCCTCAACCCACACTCTGACTCATTTTCTTCTTCTTCACTATTGTATGATTTGAGTTTTGAATCCCATTTCAAGTGTTGTGTGGGTTCTGAAATGTGTATATTTATTTGATTTAATTAATGAGTTTGTTCGTTCTGAGAAACCCATGACCGTCGATGATTCTACAAATCTCTTTTTAATAGATTCTCTATCCTTAGGGAATAAAAATGAGCTGATTTATAGTATCATAGACCTCACTCACCCTACACCCCTCCCTCAATAATAAAAGACCCAGTATTCTAATTAAAACGACTTCTATATAATTTAAAATATTCAAATCTTGAGGGTATTTTCTGATTTACCGTCATTATTTCCAATAAATTCTCTCCATAATAGGAATCATAAATGCTCAACTTTTTGAGAGAGTGTAGAAAACTATAGGATTAAAATTGGATGTTATTCTATGTATTATCCCATCTATTTGTATAATCCATATACTTTAGTATGATGCGGCTAAGTTCATGATACAATCTCATTTCTAGTTGAATCCCACTATCTATGATGTGGTAAAGTTGGATGTCAGTAATATAGTTATTGTGAGGATCATTTATCTTATATCTGATAGTAACTGGGTTAGATGAGTGCCAATTATGCCTAAAAATTAGGAATAACATTTTTTTAAAATGAAAGGATAGAATTGGTTCCAACATGGGTGAAAAACAGTTGGCGAGTCAGTATTGACTATTTTGGACTGAATCATGCCTTGAATAAGGACCAAATTCCCCAACCATTCATTGAAAAAATGTTAGAATGATTGTTTTTATGTCTCATTATTGTTTCCATTATGGCTATTCCAATTTTTTCTGAATCCATATATCCCTTGATGATCAAGAAAATACAATATTTACTTATCCATTCATCACATTTTCATACAGAATAATGTCTTTTGGTCTATGTAATGATCCTCATACATTTCAGGGATGGATGATGAGTATTTTTTCTAAGTACCTTGAAAGTTGTACGGAATTATTTATTGATAGCTTTAGGGTATATGGTTTATCTTTTGATGATTGTTGGGAACACCTAGTTTCTCTCATCGTCCAATGTATTGGAAAATATCTTATTTTTATTTATGATAAATGTAATTTCATCATTGATCGATCGATAGTTCTTGGGAATATCATTTCAAAAAATGGAATTCAAGTTGATAAATCTATAATTTAATTAATACCATCTCCTCTTTATCCCAAATTTGTTCGTGAGGTCCGATCAATCTTGGTACATGGGGTTTTTACCTCCCATTCATTAAAGACTATAGTATGATTGCCCATACCTTGTCTCCATTATTACTAAAGGATTATGATTTTGAGTTTGATAAAAAATTTCGGGATTCATTCAATTCCAAATAAGATCCTCACATCACCTACCATTATCCAACCATAAATGTTGGATATCTATTTTGATCCTATGTGTGATGCCTCTAACATTGCACTATGGGATGTTTTATCAATAAGGGTTGAGAAGGAACCTCAAGTAATGGTGTAAGCCTATCATTCCCTTGACCCGGCCCAAGAAAACAACACAACCACTAAAAAATAACTTCTTTCTATTTTGTTTTCCTTGGAAATATTATTTTCATATATTATTGGGTAAAAAATCAACATCTTCAATGATCATGTTTCTCTTTGTTTCCTCCAAAAGAAACCTGAAGCCATGCTCCAACTCATTCGGTGGATACTCCTCCTCCAAGTGATTGACCACAAGATTAGAGATATGTGGGGAGTAGAAAATGTTTTTTCTGACTACATTAGTAGGATTTCTCCACTACTGGACCACCATGTTGACTCATCTCTCCTTATTGGAGAATTATTTTCTCATGAGAACCTTTATGATGTTGTGGAACTTACCCCTTCATATGCGTACATTGTGAATATCCTAGCAACAACTAGGGTCCTTCCTGATTTAATAACTTCCCAATCCTCAAAACAAAAGAATGATTATTTCCGGTACATTTGTGATGACCCATATTTGTGGATAATTTTAGTTAACCATGTAGTTCATCAGTGTGTCCTTGGCCATCTGTTCACCTCTATTTTGTGTTTATTCCACTCTTTGGCTTGTGGGATCCACATTTCCTCTCAATGTATAGCTCAGATGGTCCTTAACACATTAAATTATTGGCCATCATTTTATAGGGATTACCATAATGATTTCAAGTCATGTAGTCATTGTCAATTCATAGGGAATATCTTCAAGAGGAATGAAATGTCCCAACTACCTATGTAATTCTGTGAGATCTTTGATGCATGGTGGATTGACTTCATGGAGACCCTTCCAAATTATGTTGGCTCCATGTATATCTTTTAAGTTGTATAATATGTTTCTAAATGGGTGTATGAATAAGTTACTAGGACTGATGACTCTTTAGTGGTTGTTGAATTTTTAAGGTCCTAGATTTTCAGTAGGTTTTGTTTACTAAGATTAATCATTAGTGATATGGGTTCAAATTTTGGAAATAACCACATGAAAATTTTCATTAATATTTATGGGGTTGTTCATAATGTTTTTATAATATATCACCCGAAAATTAACAGACCAACCGAAATCTAAAATCAGGAAGATAAGAAAATCATTGAAAAAATAGTACATCCCAATAAGAATGATTAGAGTTTGCACTTGGATGATAAAAATTGGGCATACCATATATATTTTAAAACCCTAATAGGAATTTAACCATAGAGGATTGTGTTTTTAAAGGCTTTTCACCTCCAAGTGAAAGTAGAAAACCATGCATTTTGGGCTGCTAAACAATGTAATATGAATCTTTCAGATGGAAGTGAGCATAGGAAGCTGCAAATTCAAGGGTCGGAATAAATGTTACGTGATTAATTTGATAATTCCCTAATATATAAAGGGAATATAAAGGATATCCATTAAAGCATGACTCCTCAGTGGAAGTTACATATTGGTGAGAAGGTACTCATGTACAATTCCTAGAAAAATCTCTACCCAGGTGAGCTTCATCCCCGGTGGCCCGGTCCTTATACCGTTACTGATGTTTACCCTTTTGGGGCTAAACAGGTTTGTCATGAGATGAGTGGAAAAAGGATTACTTTTAATGGGAAGATGATTATACACTTCTATGTGGATTTACCAATGCATCTCATTGAAGGATATCTAACTGATAGATTCCACATATAACACCACTTAATAGGTTATCCTTTCTCCCAACCTTTATTTACTTGTCTGTTTATTTAAAATAATTTCATTATGGACAATGTATCTTTTTGCAGTGGGGGAGGGATACATGTCATTGTTAGGATAAAAAAATTATAAAAACAAATTAAAAACAAAATTTAAAAAAATTTAAAAAAAAAGGAAAAAATTTGTTTTCATTTTTTGATTTATTTCTATTATTTTGTGTTTTAATAACAAAATTGATCATAAAAATAATATCTCAAAATCATATTTCATGACTGTGTCGATTTTGTGGAAAATTTCATTGTTTCGGGATTTTTTTTCAAATGAATTTGGATATATAATCATTTTCAAGAATTTTTATATTCAAACTATTCTTAGGTGTTTACTGGATTTTTTTATCACTTGTCTCATTTGCACTGACAAATATTTTAATCCCTTACCTGAGAGACATTCCAAGCACTTTGTTACAAATTATTCCTTTTAATCACTTTCATGAGAGTCTCAGGTCATGTAGAGAATCCATAACTTTCCTTGATTTTGTTTGAATCCATATGATTCATGTATGCTACATTCATGATAGAGGAAATCGTTCATTGAAAAGTACATTGTACAAGTATCCCTTATATTCGACACCGTTACATTTTAACCTTCTTAATACTTAGAGTACATGATATTCTTGTTGGATATCAACAGTACAATCTAGTTTATCCCTACCAACCCATCTCTTGTGTATATTCATGTTTTATTTTTGGAATGTTTGGGGGAGAGGGTGTTTCCTTGGGAATTATGGGAAGAGAATCATTGTTATGGGTTGATATAATGGGTGCCTACAATCAGTTCCCAATACATATAAAATCATTGTTTTATAGAGGTTTACCTACTTATCGACAAAAATATTTTATATAAAAAATTGGTTCTATATATTTGAAAAGAAACAGAACAAAAAAATAAAATGGAGAAAAGTGGGTGTTTACTCATTATTAATCATTGCATGGTTGTGACCCACACAAATGGACTAGGGGAATAGTGAGTTGGATGTAATACACTTTGTTAGGGGATGAGTGTGTACATTCATTTTCAACAATTGATGAATTATTACATGATTTTTACTTAAGATATTAAACACTCCTCTTATACCTCATATTTATTATACATTAAATCATATCAACCCTTGAACCTTATAAAAACCTATTAGAATGTCTCTTGAGTAGCACAATATTTTCTACCGGTAGAGAACATAGGATATTAGAATGAATATGGTTTGATCACATGAAATCTGGGATAATAGAATAACTCAACATTCATATCTTCCCTGATTGAAGAGGGAAAATTTCTATGTGAGGTATGTTGTGTCATGTTTCATGGGTGGACAAATAATGTTTAACAAATTCGAATGTGATAAATAAAAGAAGAAAAGAAAATTGATTCCATAAATGATAGATGATAAATTTAATTTCAAAAGAATCTTGGATTTTTTTTTCAAACCATTAATTAAGGAATGGGACATGATTAGGATATTATACATTTTCTAAGAGTGGAAATGTTTAGGTGTAGGTGTATTATTGTACCACGATTCACTTTTTCATTTTCACCATCAAATTGTTGTGCTAAACATGCTCTATATTGAAAATTATAAAAATAGTATTGAATTGAAAATCATTTTTATTCATTTATTTTGTGTTTATAAATATTAAAAAGTTCAATGATAAATTTTTTATGATATTAATGTAGGAGATGATTTAAAGGGCCCATGATTATGTACAAGATAAATGGGCCACCATTGCATGGATTCATGAAGAACTGTCGACTTTTGTGCTTATTTAGAGACTTCTCAACATCCAAATTGGATCATATTTTGTGTGATGGGCCAAAATATAATGGGATAGAACTATTAGGAATGAACCCATGACCAATTATTCAATCAATTGGCCCATCCTACCTAATCTATCCAGAACACCAAATATGGGAGAAGTCAAAAGTGTCATTCCGTAACCTGTCCATATCTCCAGATCCACATGTCCAAATGATGCCAACCGTTTGGTGGAGATAGATAGGAAATAGAAATACATCTTTCCAGTTTATTAAAAAGGGATATTCTATTCTGTAATGGATAAAACACATGGGACAAGTGGTTTTATGATATCTATGTTCCCAAAACCACCATCCACTTTTCCATTAAAATGGCACATTGGGATCCCCATTTGAGAGTTCAAACCAGAGGCAAGGTGCTACCATTATGGCAACCAAAATGAGTTCTCCCAACAATAATTGATGTTATCTAGGCCAGTTTTAGTTCTACCTAAACATCATTCTCTTCCTCCCCTCCCATGGGTTTCTGACCCCCTTGTTTTCACCCAGGGAGGAACATGTTGTAAATCATGAGCTTAATTTCATGATATTTTAATTGTCTTTTTAATTCCTAGTTTGTCTGTTTTTTTATTATTCCTCTATTTTTATATAATTGAGTTATTTACTGCAGCATCATGCTCGAATCATATGATCATTCTTGGGGTACACATTCATGTGATGTTTCACACACCATTCACCACTTCTTTTTCCACAATTCAATTGTAGTGTTTATGTGGTTCATATTATAAAAATGAAATCAAATAAAACTATTATTGACATGTTTTTTAAAGTCATGGTAAACCATTGAAATAGAATAATACCTATACAATACATAGAGTTCTTTTTGCATTGCCTTGGTGAGTTTCGGTAATGAAGTCGAACACAAATCACTCAATAATTGGCGGTATCCGGTGAATCATTGGGTGATTCCGACTGAACCATTGGAGGTTTTCTAGTATAAAACTAGTATCATTATGTTTCTAGGTGTTAAAAACCGGGGATTTAAATATCATAACCCTATCTCTTGAAGTAATGAAGGATGAAAAAAAATAGATATCCTTAGGTTGATCACACATCATCAAATCTGTCAATTTTTTATTTCTTCAATTGTTTTCTATTTTGAAAATTATTCCTAATCCAACCAAATCCCAATTTTTATAAATCCACATTAATATTTTATTATCATAATCAGAACATTATTTTTAAATTAATTTTCGATGTCTCCGTCGAAAGACGACAATGTTTTCTTCTATGATGCAGAAACTCATGTTAAAAAACTTCAAATTTGAAGTGATTGGAAACACTATCACATATGTTTATAAAATGGATGGACAATCCTAATTGATGATACAGACATTGTAAGATATGTTTTGGGCTTTTGTAATGTGTTTTAGAGACTCATGGGTAGAAATGTTCTATTAGAGGATTCATTTTAAGGGTTTTTGGGGCTTCCTTGACATTCTCCACATTATTTTGGGAAAACATATGTGTAAACCATAGTTTGTCCAAGAATTTTCCAAGAAATAATGGATTAGATTTAGATGATCTTAAAGATCATGGGGACAACACATATTCATTAGAAATCTTATTTGGATCATCAATGATGGTCGTTTTCATTTTCTTTGATTGAATATGTGTTCTTGAAAATCTCTCATATGGTTAGACACCATTATTTTGGTAACAGGTCATGTTATATCCACTATATATAAGCTATTTAGAGATATTGGAACCTATGGGAGAGGGGGCATATCGATTGGAATTTCCACCCATGTTTAGTGGGGTGCATAATATGTTCGACATATATAAGTTGAAAATGTATCATTCTATCCAAGACCATGTTATTAGATGTTATCACATTGAGCAAGATTGGGATGCTTCATTTGAACATATCCCCGTCTGGATTGAGGATAGGAAATAAAAAGTAATTCATGTTAAAAGTATTATTCTATTGATGGTTTTATATGATCATTGTCAAATTTAGGAGGTGAATTGGAAATTCTAGAAGGAAATTAAAGATAAATGGTTGGAATAATTTTAGGTCAGTGTGGTTTTTCTACATTCTATGGATAGAAGGATCAATGTTTGGATAATATTGTACCCTCGATATTTTGGAATGTAACCCATACATGACACTATGTGGGAGTAGTGGCCTTATCCTTTTCCGGAGATTATATCTTCCACATAACGTCCAAGGGATATGAATTATTTACGTTGTAGAGTTAGTAAAATCTCACTACCTTGATCAGGTATGTTTTTTCTCCTTCTAATTTCACATTTGGTTTAATGCCCATAGGAGTGGTTTTCATGATTTTCTACAGACCGTAGACCGAGTACTCTTTGTGTATTGGAGGTACATATTGTGTACTAGAGGTACCCACTAAGTACTGGATGCTCACAACCGGTACTTGTTTCTAGATAAAAGTCATGAATTGGGTGATCACACTGTGAGCTGGTACACATTTTGTACTATAGGTAAAAATCATGTAGGGTTTAAATATTATTTTTTATCTTTAGGCAACATGTTTTTCAGTGTACATATCCAGCATGGCCTACCCATACCTTATGACCTATAATTCATTCCTTCATTAAAAGAACATTTTATGTAATTTTACTCATACCTTATGACCTATAATTCATTTCATTTGACCCTAGGTGGCCCCCATCAGATTTTCAGGGCCGCGCCTTATTTTGGATTTATTCGATTGACATTGGAACATTATTGTGCCAACAGTTCATCTCTACGGGTTAGTTTTATTTATGGTTATTCATTTGAGTTCATCCTTATTCTCTCATATTCTATGATCAACATATTTCTAGTTTTTTAAATGAAAAATAAGTAGATTTTTGGAAATAAAGTTGATAGAGGAAGTGATCTAAATAATATTTTTGTGGAAAATCAAACTGGCTTCTTGTGCATTCTTTGACTATTGATCAGTTTCATAAAAACCATTTAGGCTGGTGTCTTCAAACATATCTCCTCTTTCTAAGATTCATTGGAATGGTTTTAAATTTAATAAATGGAATGAAAATGATTGTGAAATATTTGATCAAATCTTGGAATAAATTTTCTTTAGTAAAGATTTACCATTTTATATATTGTGTGATCTCGGTGAATTGTTGTTGTTTTTTGGAATCTTGAATTTAAAATGTGGATTAAAAATTGTTGATTATTTGAAATCTGTAAATGGTTTTTTGGGAATGGAGTTTTCAATAAAAATGGTGTTTTATTGAAATGGTTTTTCATAGAAATGGTATTTATGTGAAAATGGTTTTCAATAAAATGGCGGTTTCAATAAAAAAAGTATTTTTGATTGATCCTTGGGAATATTGATGTGTGAGTTCATATTGAATATATATTTATAGGTTGTAATATGAAATTTTTATTTGTAGTAAATGTTTAATAGAACCTTGGATATAATTACCTTGTGACGGCTTGGTGGATCGATGAGAAACCACTCATGAGTACAGATCAGTCATAAATGATGCATGCATGTTTGGTAGTATTAATGTGTGGAATGGTTCAGGAATTCCAAAAGTATATTATTAAATAGTTTAATATCATTATAATTATTTATATGGAAAGATAAATTTTTTTCCCTCTGGAATTTGGGATGATATCATTGATTTTAGATTCAGACATTCCAAATGGTTTCTAACGGGTTTGTTCATAGAACCGGAAACATCCAATGATTCCATATCCATTTGAACCTACATTCCAAAGGTAGGTGCTCATTAGTTGTGGACTGATTGGGCTTAGAAATTTTCATTGGTCGAGAGGATGGGACGTCGGACTCATCAAACCTTTTAAGGGGATTTATTGTCTACTATGGGACAAAATTTATATATTTAAGTTATGTTCATGAATCCTTATTACATTACCAAGTATAAAAGGAGTTTTCCTATAGATCTAATAGTCAATTATTGATATGTATGAAATTTAGAAAATCATTTATTTGTATTCAAGTTTCCTCATCGATAGAGAATCATCTGTATTTGTTAGAGATTTTTATTCAATGGTATCCTTTGATTCATAAAAGTCTCTTGGTTATTATGATGATCATACTGGTTTTAAAGCCACTCAGTGGGGCACTTGAAGTTTATTGTAATTCATAAGGACATTGATTATTTCAGAGTTGGGATCATACCCGCAGATGGGCTACCTACATATCCTTTTTTTTGGAAAAGGAATCAGAACCCATGCAGTTCGAGTAAGGGAGTATGATGCTTATGCATGATTGATGGCTCAATAAAAAATTTCATGATTACATTTACAATCTAAGCTCATGTGAGTCATGCTCGGTGTGAGAAATAAGAGGTATTGGTGAAACCAGACAATTGTTCCATGAAAGATGCAATTATGTGGGGCTTATGTGTGTATGACTGCCCAAATAGATGAGGATTAAGATTTACATCAGGGAAAAAATCTTGGAAGATTGTCCATAAAGGTATATGTTCTTCATGGAGATTTGGATACTCTAATCTTGGGGCTTACTCCTATGTAAGATGCCCAGGTTACAAGGTGACTTATGATTGGGTTTTCTCTTGAGAAGGAAGCCCGAATCAATAGGAAATTAATACTAGTTAAGAGAGATTAAGGCTGGGGCTTACTCCTGAGAAGAAGGCCCAGGTTAAGGGACATGAAAAATTAAGGGACTTGGGGCTTACTCTTGAAGAGGATGCCCATATTTGAGACTGGTGCTTACTCCGGAAAAGGAAGCCCAGGTTAAGAGAATTATAGTTGGGGCTTACTCCTAAGGAGGATGCCCATATTTGGGAATTTTAAGATTATGGCTTACTCCTGAAAAGGATGCCCAGATTAGGGGACTTGGGGATTACTCCTAAGGAGGATGCCCAAAATTAATGGGAATTATGACTGGTACATACTCCTAAAAAGGAGACCCAGGTTAATGAGGACTTGGAGCTTACTCTTAAGGAGGATGCACATACTTGGGAACTTTGAGACCGAGGCATACTCCTGAAAAGAAATCCTAGTTTAAAGAGGACATGGGGCTTACTCCTATGGAGGATGAAAAGATTTTAGAATTATGACTAGGACTTATTCCTAAAAAGGAGGCCTAGGTTAAGGGGTTCTCTCATCCTAAATGATGAGGTTGAATGATTGAAATCTCAATTTTTAGTGACATAAAGATGTGTAAATCACTAGGTTTTGAGAGATATTCCACAGAATTCCTTTAAGATAAGGAAGTTAATCAATCAAACATTCTATCAATGGCTTTGAAAAATGTCTTGAAGACTAAATCATGAATAGGAGTGGTGAAATGGTATAATAAGGGTTAAATGGGCAAGAAGGGCACCCAAAAAGGAAAGGGCGTGCAAGTCCTGGCAGGCGCGCAGGTACTGCGTGGGCGCGCAAGTCCTGGTCATGTAGGTATACCTGCGCGACACATGGGTACTTGCGTGATTGTTAACCAGTAGGGTAACACTTGGGCGATCCTTGACCAAAGTCTTTAGAATTATCCTGAGGTACTTTTAGAAGAGAGGCGCGCATGTTTTGGGGAATAAGTAGGGCGGCGCGCAAGTATGTTCATTTCCCATAAGGGTAAATCACCATATGCGTGCAAGTGTTTCTGAATTATAACACTTAGACCTTACTCCTCTTGTTTAGACCATCCATTCTAGGTAAATAATTACCCTAGATGTGTTCAAAAGACCTGAAGAAGAGACGTGGGCGTTCAGAGCTCTATATTTGAATTCTGGAACAATTCCTCCCTGAAATGGGGGGCCCACCGGGGCTATTTATAGGATGGAGAGGACCCCGGGTGGTTATCACATAGGGTGCGCAAGTGACTTGCGCGACCAACTTCGGTGCGTAAGTGTACTTGCGCGACCATTGCGGTGCGCAATTGTACATGCACGGCCATTGTAGAACTTGCACAACCCTTGTTCAGTTTTCATCGTCGTCCTTCCTTTGTCAATTTTTGATATTAGTCAAATGGTTGAATCACATTGATCTAAAATATTCCCCTTTTCCAATCATTAGACTCTGTGACGAAAGGAGCGTCAACAAAAGTCCCCCTCAGTGTCGGATCCAATAGAAAAGAGGATTTCACTCTGAGGAAATTGTGAATCAAAAGGAAATTGGGTCGCGTAGGGTATGGCGCGCAAATGTGCTTCGGACGTGCAGGGTCTGGCGCGTAGGGTCTGGCACACAAGGGTATGGCTATGTCTATAAATAGAGGGCCTCAATTCACGCTAAAGCACCCGGCTCTTTCTTATTCGTTGCTCTTGGTGAGCAATTTGACTCCCGGATCTCACTTGTCCATGATTCTTGATTCTTGCATCGCACTTCTATTTCTTATGTCGCGCTGCTGCTAAGGTATTTAGACATGCGCGGTGAAACATGTGTGCCCAATACTAGCGCGACTGAAGGAGACATGCACGCATTAATGAATAAGTCAATTTCCTCACATCCTTCACAATGTTTTTGAAAAAATTAACATACTTTAAGAGTTAATTATTCAACTATTGTGTAGATCAAATGGCTCCAAAAAGAATCGGATCGGCTGATGAACTGGAAAGCAAGCGACTTGATGATATTATGAGCATTATTGACCATGATTACTATGAAATTTGTGACAACACTCTTCCTGATTTGGATAAGTAATTGAAGAAATATCATCTTAATTTCCCACAGAGCATCTACCTGCCTCTTTATGGTCATGCTCATCTGCAAGGATTCAATGTTACAAATGCAAAGAACTATATGCCTGAGATACATCTGAACTGCAAATCCTCTATTTCTGTTATACTGTAAATTAAGAGGAACAACAATGGTGTGACCTTTCAAATTTTTCTTCCATGTCCTATCCTTGAAGATATGAAAATGGAAAAACCATGGGCTGAAATGTTTTCCACTACTAGTTGGTGGAGGGAAGACAAACATGGCATTAGAACAATATCTGAAAATAGTACTCTCTCCAAATGGATCTTTACATCCAATTCTTTATTCCCAAATCCATGTATCCATCTTCCAAGTCTTTTAGACAGAAACAGAGTCACTGTTTGATCAGTAGAAAATTTTCTCAAACCGCACTCAAGAACATTCTTTTACAATTGTTCCAAGAAGAGTTGATATTACTGCATCTCTAATTGTATCTAGTTGAATGAATGAATTCCAGGTGGTTGCTGCTAAAGCTCGGGATACCGTAAATCAAATGAAGATTTATGTTTAATGTTTTTGTAATATCCTGAAAAAGAGAAGAGGCTTCAATCGGTGGATTTCCTTCTAACTCTTGTGCATCAATGAATAACACTTTCATCTTTAATCACTTGTGCACGTATTTTCCTGCTACTTGTTTTAAATTTTACCTAATCCAATGGGCCTAGTAAGCATAGGATGATTTTTACTAGGATTATTATAAATAATCCTACAATCATTGAATCTTTTAAATGCTCAAAATTACCTAAATCATACAAAATTTATGTTTAGTTAGCTGGAACATGACTTTTATTCAGAGTTCCCTTGTCTTTTGTGGGAAGTTTAAAGTCATGCATGTCAGACATATAGAGTATAATGTTTAAGGTCGAAATAGATTTGACCGAATGAATTAGAATATACTCAATTATTTGAAAATTTAACTGAAAACATATTATCATACTCAAGTATGAGGGAAAATATGTAAACTATGACTTTAGAATATTTGAATCTGAGGAATGATATGAAAAAGAGATAAAAAGGAATTAGAAGAAGTAGTTCTGAAGAATGAAGTTACCAATATAAAACAAACCCGTTAGTGGGTTTAATTATAGAGGGCTATCTAAGGGAATTGGCTACATAGTCAAATAAATAGCATCCTTTGGCTGACAGGTCTGTTATGTAGACTACTTATGCAAGGCCACCTAAGGGCACATGCTGTATAGTCAGGCAAAAGAACTCTCAGAAATTTACTTTCCTAGTGCTAAAAAGCCAGTGAATGTTTATGGAGATTCAAATTTTCCAAAATATAGAGTTTTATGTATGGAAAAATGTACTTGAATATGCAGAAGATATTTCCAAAAAAGATTATTGAAGAACTGGATGGATATCACTCCTACAAAGGTCTGACCTAAACATAGGGAAGGAAAATATAATCCATAGACTTGAATACTTTTAGATCATGAAAAATGATATGGGACAAATATATTAAGGATGGAAATTTTTTCGGATCCCTACATATAGTCATTTAAGACAAATAAGGACAAAAGAGGACTTCTTCCTAAATATGACGTTACCAGTATCTGACAAACCCATTAGGGGGTTGAATTATGCAGGTCCACATAAGGGAATTGGCTGCATAGTCAAATAATAGTATCTTTTGGCTGACAAATCTGTTATGGAGACAGTTTATGCAAGGCCACCTAAGGGAACGTACAGTATAGTCAGGCAAAAGAACTCTCAGAAATTTGACATTTTTGTGGCTGGAATTCAAGAAAAGGGTTATGAAGATCAGGAAATATTTACGGTTAGTATTATTCCACATAAATATGGGTATTGTCCAATGTATGCAGAGATACACAGATCAATGCTCACCATAATCATGTTGTGGCTGGGTCCTGAATTGAAATTTTAGACTTCACTACGTATCCCATATGATGGGAATCAAGCCATAAATAGTTCATAAACTATAGTTTAACATCGTGTGGAACAAAAGGATTGTAGATCTTAGTTTAGGGTCAGATAGCTTGGACCATTATAAGAAATACACAATGTGTGTTTTCATGGGGACTTTTCAGCCAAGGGAATGAAAGTGGAATTTGGGGTTTGGCCCAAAGACTTGCGGCAGGATTTGAGGGACACTCGAATGTTCCTACATATCCCATAAGGATGGGAATCAAGCCCACGTAGTTATAGAAATACCCTCTGTACAAATTTGGTTCGTACATGTGAAGGGTGAAAGGGGACTTTAGGGAAATGATGGTTTAACCCACGAAAAAAGGTTCGGGCATTTCCATGTATGCACGTAGTCTTTGTAATATAACATGATTGAAAATAAATGTAAATAATGATTCCCTCTCAGGTGATGGTATCATAGAATATTGTAGTTCATTGTCATACTGGACAAAAGTTTTGTATAGTTTAATGTCGTATAGCAAGGACGAAAGTGAACCAATGTAAAAATATTGATTATATGGGTAGTTTCATGAATCAACATTCATATGAGATGGAGGTGAATAGATTTGAAGAGATTGGTTTTGGGATTGAACCTTGGGAGGTTGCCTACGTACCCAGCCTAGAAGGCAAGGATCAAAGTCCACGTAGTTCAATTAAAGAATGAATTAGTGATCTAGTGGTCCTTGGGGACAATGATCTAAAAAATAGTGTTGGGACTTACACAAGGATATTATCCCATAGAGAGTGTTATGGTTGAAGTTTTCTCTATGCTCAGGTGAGTCATATTCAGTGTGAGAAACAAGAGGTAGCAACAACCCTAATGATGCATTGTTTAATGTAACGTAGGACATAAAAAGGGACTATGCAGTTTAAAGTCTTGCAGTTAGGAATGTTGGTGATGCGCAGTTTAATGTCATGTAGCTGGGACAAAGCACATTTTAATGTCATGTTGGACATATTAAAAGAATTTCTATACAGTTTAGCATCATGTAGTTAGGGAAATGGGGACAATACAATTTAATGTCATGTTGGAAAAAAGGGGAAATGTGCAGTTTAATTTCATGTAGTGAGGACAGAAGAGTACACCATTTAATGTCATGTTGGACATATTAGATATTTTTTCAAAGTTTAACATCATGTTGGACGAAAAAGGGATGATACAGTTTAGCATCATGTTGGACATAAGTACGAATAGTTTAAGGTCGTACGCATGGACCGTTGGTTATGCAGTTTAATTTCTTACTAGACGTAGGGGACTTCTATATAGTTTATCGTCATATAGCAAGGAAGATGAAGGGATACAAAAATTAACGTCATGTTGGATGAAAGTGTGAATAGTTTATGTTCATATGCATGGACCGTTGGTGGTTCAGTTTAACATCATGCTGGGTGTAAGGTAAGTGAAAATTGTTTAAGGTCATATGTATAGACCGCAGATGGTGCATTTTAACGTCATGTTGGACGTAAGGGAAGTGAAAATATTTTAAGGTCATATGCATGGACCATGGATGGTGTAGTTTAACGTCATGCTGGACATAAGGGAAGTGCAAATAGATTAAGGTCATATGCATGGACCATGGATGTTACAGTTTAATGTCATTCTAGATGTAAGGGAAATGCAAATATTTTATGGTCATATTCATGGACCATGGATGTATTTTGTGTTTATAAAAAATATTTCATCATAAATCTATCATTGGTTTGAGTAGTGATTAGTTCTCCATCCCTTGAGATTAAAGAATAAGCTCCATTGGAGTAGACCTTATATATTGATTAAGGACCTTCCCATTTTGGCCCATGCTTGGGAGGTTTCTTTCCTAGTATCATTGGAGTTCTGAGAACTAATAACAGTTCTCCCTAAATGAATGAAGGAATATGAACTTCTTTATTGAAAGCTCGTGATATTTGATTCTGATTGACTTCTAAGTGGTGCAAAGTGCACAATCTATTCTCAGCTAACCGTTCCAATTCATTCAATCACTTTTTAGATTGTTTATATGTAGATAACTGTTCAAAAATGGCTAATCTGAGTGAGGGTAATTGAACCTCAATGGGCATGATGGCTTCCATTCCATATACCAGTGAATATGGAGGTTACCGTGTTGTAGTGTGGGTGGTGGTCTGATAATCCCATAAATCATGAAAGATTTTATCAGGCCATGATTTCTTATCTTTATCCACTAACTTTTTCAGTATATTTGATAGAGTATTGTTGAAGTCTTCTATATGGACATTGGCCACTGCATGATACCGAGATTAATGGTTAGATTTGATGTTGTATTCTTGATACAACATCATCACCTCAGATGAACAAAAGTTGGTGCCATTGTCCGTCAATTTGGTATGAGGGACACCAAATCTGGTAATGATGTTAGACTTGATGAAGATAACAATGCATTTATAACGTACTTACTTAAGAGGTATTGCCTCTTCCCATTTGGAAAATAAATCAGTAGTAGTAATATTATACTTAAACTGCTTGGTCGTAGTTGAAGGGTAAGGACCCACCACATTCATTCCCCATGTGGAAAATGGCCACGAGTATTTAGCTATATAAAGGAACTCTGGAGGTTGGTGAATGAAATTGGAATGTACATGGCATGAATGATATTTCTTTGTGAAATCAACACAATGTTGTATCATTGAAGGTGAAAAGTATCCAAGCCTTCGAATCTGATCAGACAGTCTATGTCCAGACTGGTGGGCACCACAGACTCCTGCATGCACTTCATTCATGACATACATTGTCACTTCACCATCAATGCATATGAAGAGAACTCCATCAAAACCATGTTTGTAGAGAATTTTCTCTAAGTGATCTGGGCTATCATAAAGAGTAAAATTGACCACATGTCTTTGAATTTGTTCATTCTCGGCTCTATCAGGTGGAATTGTTCCGTTTTGAAGGTATTCCCTAATAGGTGACATCCATCCTCTAATATGACCATATGGTTCAGGAATGGGACTAATTTCATTAATTTCATACGTTCTGATTCTAACATAAGGTGAAATTGCACGACGGTGGGCAATAATGCTGGTTGTCTTGTCCCGATTTGGATCTGCTAGAGCTGTGGCTATATTAGACAGTGCATCAGCTTGAGCATTTTGTGATCTTGGGGCACAAGAAAATTTCGGTTCTGAAGGGAATTCCGCCATTAACTCTCTGACGTAATCATACAATGGGATTAATTCTTCTTTTCTGATGGCATAATTCCCATTGACTTGTTTGATTACCAGGTCTGAATCACCTTTCACCTTTAAGTGATTCACTTGTGCTTGAAACGCCAATTCCAAGACTGTGATGAGAGCTTGGTATTCTGCTTCATTATTGGTACCACCTTCCCACAATATGAAGGAATAAGGTAACACTTCCGTTTCTGGAGAAATGAGCACAATTCCTAAGCCAAATTTGTTGAATTTAAGATTTTCCATTTTCCTCCCTGTTGGACTTCTAGAAGCACCATCAAAATACATTTCCCATGCCTGAGGACTTTCTTGAATAGATAAGACTTCCTCATTAGGGATTTGAATATCTAAAGATGTGTCTTCCATTGAAGGGTGTTCAGCAAGGAAATTTGCTAGATCTTGGCCTTTATTTCCTTTTGAGACACGTACTGAATGTCGAATTGCTACAAAATAACTGCCCATCTTTCCAGATGTTCTGTAAGCATTGGACGTCTAAGGATGAATTTGAGCGGGTTATTGCGAGATAACAATTGGACCTCGTGATGTTGCAGGTAGTGTCTCAACTATTGAACTTCAAAGATTAATGCCAGGAAGCACTTCTCAATACTTGAATACTGGGTTTCTGCTTCAAGCATAGTCCAACTGAGGTAGTAGAGGCTGTTTTCATTCCCAGCATCATTCTTATGATCAAGAAAGGCACCCAATGATCGCTCTAAGGATATCACGTAAAGGATAAGTGGTCTTCCTTCAATATGTGGCATGAGTACCAGTGGACACAAGAGGTATTTCTTGAGAATATCGAATTCTTTTGACATTCTTCATTCCACTATTATGTGACTCCCTTCTTCAACAATTTGGTGAAGGGTAAATTTTTGCAATCCAAATTGGCGATGAAACGCCGAATATTGGCTAAGTGTCCTTGAAGACCTCTTAATTAATTCAAATTTCGAGGAGGTGATATACCAAGGATTGACATTGTCTTCTCAAGATCAAATTCAATACCACGATGGCATACAAAAAACCTAGAAATTTTCCTGAGGTTACCCCAAAAGCACATTTTAAGGGGTTCATCTTCAAATTATGTTGTCGAAGCTTGCAGAATATGACTTCCAAATCAGCCATATTCTTAGAACATGGATTGTATTTTACCACAAAATGGTCCACATAGCATTCAACAAACTTCCCTAAAAAGGGTTTGAATATAAGATGCATGGTATGCTGATATGTTGCACCTGCATTCTTTAAGATAAAGGGAATTACCCGGTTACAAAACACACCCTGAGGGGCTCTGAAGGCTATTGATTCCTCATCTTCAAGAGCCATTTATATTTGATTATATCCATAATATACATCCATGAAGGAAAGTGCTTCATAGCCAGTTGTTACATCAATCAGAATTTCTGTAATCGGATCTGGAAAATCATCCTTAGGACAATGCCGATTAAGATCTCTAAAATCAATGCCAACTCTAATTTTTTCCATTCTTCTTCTTCATAGGGTCAATATTAGCCAACCACATGGGATACTGAACTTCTCTGACGATGTTATCATTGATAAGCTTATCAACTTAAGCTTCAATTTTGGAAGCATAAGTTGGGTGTGTTCTTCTCGCGGCTTTCTTAAATCCTCGATGTTCTTCTGGTAAATCCAAATGATGAGTTGTAACATCAGGATCAATCCCGGGCATCTCTGTATAGTTACAAGAAAATATGTATCGATTTTTCCATAAAAAGGAAATATACATCTCTTTATCTTCAAGATTCATGGCTGCACTGATTAAATTGGGGAGTGGATCTTCTTTTGTACCAAGATTTATTTCTCGGAGTTCATCCACGGTTGTAGAGATACCCTCTTCAAATACTGGAGGAACATATCTGAGATCTTCCTATTCTTCTTCAACATGTGTTACATCTTCTGTTTCTACTTTCGTAGTAGATGATGAAGCATAATTTCCATGATTAAGAGAGATGTTAAAATTTGAACATCTTGTAGAATAGGCTTCCATTTCTGACCTAATTGATGATGAAGGGTCTTCCATGGGTAATAAAGGGGAGATAATGGATTGAGAATCAACATCACTGTTCACCTCGGATGTTTCTAGAACTTCTTCTGGCCTGATTGGAGAAGTATATACTTGTTGGATTTCAGCAGATGAAATCAATACGTCACCATTTGGTCTTTCATCACTGCTTGGTGGGTTACCAATTTCTCCCATGTTTTCTAGCTCGATTGCCATAATTGACATTATGTATATTTTCATAAGAGTATTTTTATTTGGTTATATCTTATCAATATGAATTATAGGCAACACATGATCTATTCTCACATGCGGAAATGGATTTACTGGAATCATTTCCAAACCATACGAAGCATTAACATTGGTAATATCCTTTGCTGGGGATTTCTCCCTTCCCATGAAGTGATAGAATTCATCCTAAATGTATTGAGTCTCAAATGTCTTGAACATGGCCTTATCACTATACAATGTCCCAAATTTACCATCGAAACAATACTTGAGACATTGATGGTATGATGAAGGGATAGTCGCATGCTGATGTAGCCAGGGTCTTCCAAGAAAGATGTTGAAGTGTGAGTCTTGATCAACAATAATGAAATCTGAATTGGATACAAGATCTCCAAACTAAGTTTTTAGTGTAACTTTGACTAGTGGTTCTTGTTCATTTTTATCATATCCTTGAAACATCATGGTCGAAGGAGATAAATCAGATTCCGTGAGGCCCAATCACCAAAGTGTACAAATGTGCATGAGGTTTGCTCATGAACCATTATCAATGAAAGATCTTCAGATGTCTAATCCATTGTCCTTTCCAGATAAATACAATGGTCTAATATGTCCTTGCACGACATCATCTTCATCTTCATCAGTGAAAGATATAGTTGCATGGAATTCTGTATGATTATTCTCTACGTGATAGACTACAGCTGCAACAATTTCAGATTCAAACTCCTGAGGACATGATAAAGCCTCGTTGAGTGCCTCTCGAAGATCCTTTGACAGATCAAAACATCCATAATTGACAACATGGTCGGTACATGGGAAAGGTGTTTCAATACATCATACTTTTGATCCATAGGTCTATGTTTTCCAACGGGAACATGTGGTTTAGTAGGTGCCTTGGATGTTGATGCTTTGGAATTTGATGCATCTTGTATCACGATAGGAGTTGGTAGTATTCATGGTTTCCCAACAGGAACATGTGGTTTAGCAAGTGACTTGGAAGTTTATGCTCTGCAGGAGGTCTTTGAAATCTAAACACTCATGGATGGGATGTCCCAACATCTGAATAAATGGGCAATAATTAGGACGGTTTTCATCTCCTTCCTTGTTTGGCCTCTTGGGACTCGGCAGCTGACCCAAATTATTCTCTAGGGCTGAAATTAAGTAACCAAGAACTTGTTCATTTCGGAAAGAATAAACTTTAGTCTTCAACTCATCAAACTGTTTTTGTCTTTGATCTCTTTGATCATCTTGATGAAACTTTCTTTTTTGTTGACGCTTAGGAGGTGGAGCCCTTCGAGAAGATGAAGGTTTTGAGGTATAAGCAGGTACAGGTACTTGTTTAAGCATAATTGTAGTATTCTTTGCTTTACACAATCTCCTTCCTGGAGCTGATTGAATTACATGGGATTTAGCCTTAGTTTGTATAAGAGAATCTTCAATCTATTGAGCGATTGAAGTAAGATCTTGAAACCCTCTTGTGTAATTCACAGGGATCAGTGGTGTGTGTAATTCGTCACACAAATTTTCCACACATATTGGAAACAGTTCCTCTTGAGGGATTGCTAAGCTCAGAGAATATGTTAATCCCTTCCAGCGAGCATTGAAATCAGATACTCTTTCATTCTCCCATTGCTTACAGTTTGTAAAATCAAAAAATGTTGTATTTGGAAAAGTTGAACTGAATTGGAGAAGGAATATTTGGTGAAGATCCTCCCATCCGGTAATTGACTGGGATTGCAAACTTGTATACAAGACAAAGGCTGGTCCTTGTATGGTTTGCACGAAGCATCTGAGTTTCACTGCTTCTTGCTGATCTGGAGTTCCTATCATAGGATCGCAACAAGACAAGTAATGCGTCAAATGCAGTTTAGGGTCGTCTGATCCCTTAAAAATAGGGAATATAGGGTTCCCAAAACATGATGGGGGAGAGATTGAATCTACCAATTCAGGTTAAGCTTTCTTTTCTGGTTGAGCCTGCGCACGTTTCCCTTCCATAGTCTCTAACCAAGCTGTTAATGACTCAATAGTAGTTATTAAGATTTGAGGAACATCTGGTTGTACTTGGACTTGGGTAGGTGCAATGACTAGAGTTTGAATTGGTATGGCCATTGGTACGGCTATTGTTGGTAGCACTGCCAATTGTTGTTGCACTTGACCCGTAGGATTAGACCTGTGAGGATCTAATGATAAAGTAGGATATTCTTGATCTATCTCAGTAGCTGTAACATGCTCCCTTGGCTGACTGACTCCAACACTCTTAGGGGGAAGACTACCATGAAGTAGTTCTGCATTCAACATCCTCAATTCCTTCATCTATTCTTCCTGTTGCGCAAATATTTGCTCTAGTGAGAGTGATTGGTCTTCTCCAGAGGAAGGATATGTAACCCGATTCTTTACCTTCCCCTTGTTTGATCCCTTTCGGAGAGGGGGAAGTGGGTTACTTGAAAGAACACCCAGATTTTGGGTAATCCTAGTATTTTGTGTACGCACACCTTCTTCATTTGTGTCTGTGCGTACAACTTCTTGAACATGAAGCTCTTCATCTGATCCCTTTGAGTGAGCCTCATCTGGTGGATTAGAAAAAACAGCATTGACGACATTGATTGATGCATAATGCATTGCATCTATCCTATCGGCATTCCTACTATATTGTCTCTGTCCATGTCTTTGATGAGACATTGCCTTTTGTTGATTCGATCCCTTAGGAAATTCTTAGAGAACCGTAATTTGGAGAGAATCTCATGATAATTTGGCTCTTCGTTCCTCTTGAGGATTCTTCCCCAATCGAGAAAAACCGACTTTCTCTGAGGAGGGGGTTGATGATTTGTAAAAGTCCCCAGTCTGGTGGACTCGGGTTGTTCCTGCTGTCTTTGCTCAACTCCTTGAATCCTATTTGGTGATTCTGAGGTTTGGTTTAAAAGAGTCCCCAGTCTGGCAAGCTGGTGTGGCTCTTGACATGCAATGTCTGAGACTTTCTTAAAATCTCTCCTGATCTTGCAGTCCTTAGTCCGGAAATTAGCTGGATGCATCAATCGACATCCACTTTTATCACCCGGCTCGAAAGACCGTTGGATGATTTCGGACACTTCTGTCACTTGATGAGGTGCTTGCTCCATACGAGAGGCATGTTCTATATTCTCATTTCCATGATGATGGAGTTATTAAACAACTTGTTCTCTGTATTCTTGATTTTTAGAGGAATTAATTGAGGCATGTTCTTGGGAAAGCTTTTGATTACAAACAAAACCCATTGACTGTGGCCGGCCACAGGCAATAACATTGCATGAGACCATTTTTGGCTCGATTTGCTGACTAGAGAGCACAATGAAATGTACTGCTCCATGAACACCGCATCCTCTGACATGAATACTAGGTGGGGCATTCTCAATTAACTAGCACAACCTTCTTAGTGCACCAAGTCATGAACAGTGAAGGGCTTTCTACTTCTTTTCAGCCTTCGGATATCGAGAGACTGATAGAGATGCTAAGTCAATTTGATGTTGTAACCCATCTATTATCTTAACATGATTTTCATATTCATCATAAGATAATAATTTCTTTTTCAACTGACTAAGAGTTTTCCATATGTTGAGACGAATATCATGAATTCCATCTTCATTCAATATCTCTGGAATGTTATATTGAGAGTCAGCCAGAGGCCAAAACATGACTAGCACATCACCTTTCGCCAGTTTATTTCTCATGTTCAGCATTTCCTCTTTATCATTCAATGATGAATCTTCTACCTGATTTGACCAGAGCTGGTGCTTCTTTGTTGCTTCATCGGATTCAACAAGATTGGTAGGGAAATAACTGATCAAACTAGAAGATGCATGACTTAGGGGTGGTTCGTAGAATGACCTACACCCTGTGCTATCCTCTGATTGAGAAAATATTTCACCTGCTAGCGATGAAGCCTCAGACATGATTGGTTTCGTATTTTCAAGTGCCTCAAGATAATAGGGCTTTATCAGCACTACATTGTCCACTTGAGCATTTTCTGAGCAATGTGCATCTCTACTACAGAGAGGACTTTCGCAGCGAAATTCATCAACATAGGGAGGACCACCATGGTGGGTAATGAAAAAGATGGGATCTCTTGAACCTTGGTCTTCTGACCACACAGAGGGTTCCTATGGCTCTCATCTGAAGATGAAACTTCGAGATCGACTGAATTTTCATGAAGCAATCCTTCATGAGGAATTTTTTATTGAAGACCTTCGGAATTAATATTCCCACTATTGGGAAATTAGGGAGTAGAATATTACATTCCATCAGATAACTGTCTGAGGGATGCATGAGATCCAGCATCGAGCAAGGCCTTGTTACTGATTGGCTCAAGATCTCTTGATTGTTCTGGGCGGGTCTTCTTCTTAGACGCCTTCTTACTCGCCTTGGAAACCACTTGTTGACGAAAGTGGCTGCTCTGAGCAGGTGTAGATGCCTGATCAGGAGGGATGGCCAGGTTAGGCTAACGATCTCTACTCAAATCAGCTGTATGCGCATTACTTGGTTGTCTGTATGATATGGGGGAGTATGCCCCACAACCCTCTTGGACTGGAATAGATGTGTGTATCTGCTTCGGAGTGATCTATTGATGTGTCACTTCACTACTAGGTACAGATTTTTGTGTCTTTCCCGAAGCTGTTGTTGAAGCTGTTATAATATCCTAGCATGCATCCGGAATATGAGTAGGGATTTTCTTCTGCTCTTTCACCATTGATAGAATATAAATGGTGATGTCACCTGCCAGAATGGGGATATACATCCTTTTCGTGCTTGGAATAGGTGTATGTGCCTGCTCCTGTCCTCCTTTTCCTGTCAGTGAATCCTAACAGTACTCAAGTGTAGGGGCAGAGAGTTGATTCTGCCTCCTGTTTGACTCTGGATCTTTCCGACTGTCTTCTCTGAATTCTATCAAATGAGACTGTTGATACGGTTGATCAGTACTAGCAGGTGTATGTGCCTGCTGATTACAATTCACCAAATGTGGTTGATGAGATCCATCATATGTAGTCAGACGAGCCAGCTGACTAGCTGATGACGAATAAATAGGTATATGTTCCTGCCTATAATACTCTGTCGGAAATGCCTGATGGGATTGGTGTGATTCTTCCAAACGAGTCTACTGGAAAGCAGAATTAAAACGGGTAGGTGTGTGTGCCTACTCATTTTTTCCCACCAATTTAGGTTGGTGGACTTCTCTGGAGATTCCATACATGAGAACTTTCTCATTGTTAATCATATTTCGCCTCTGGAGATTCGTCTTGCCTACTCAGGTTCAAGGAACCTGAGCCAAACGCCTCGAGTCGGTACCCTCATCATGTTGAGGGCGCACTGCCGCACGAGTCTTGTGGTGATTATTGATAGGATCCCTTGGGAAGAACTCATGTTTCATTGCATTAAGTCCCTGAGGGACCTTCTCATTCACCTCCTCAGAATATTTGAGTGAATGGTTATTTCATTTCTGGGATAACGACCCGAAATGGTAGGAGATGGTGGTTAGCACCGCCGGCTTCTTGATCAATGGTCGTCATTCTCCGGACGACTGGTGTGAGTTGTTCTCTTGGCAGGCATGTCGGGCAGCCTCTAGAGTTGGAATGGTACTGTGTTGATGCTACACCATAACCAATGCGTTTGATACCCAGCGTTGAAGATGCTGAGTAGGTGATGTCGTCCTCAGAGTGTATAACGATCCAACAGGAGTAGCACCAGTGGCATTCACCACAGTGGTATTCATAGGTGTGAACTTCATAGCAGACACTTCATATAATGCAGAAAATCATGGAAAATAGTGCATTTTTTATATAAAAGACGTAATCAAGATAAATTCAGCCACAACATCTTTTGGATGAGTACATATGTCCATGATTGTTTTTGTTGGCCCTCTCATTGTGATTTAAAAAGGGGACTAACAAATAAGAAAAACATCATTTTAAACTGGTTAAGGATTCAGGTCGGGTTCACCATTTTTTAGTTTCCCTATGGAATTGGGGATGATCTCATTGATTTACGATTAAAACATTCCAAACGGTTTCTAACGGGTTTGTTCGTAGAACCGGAAACATCCAATGATTCCATATTGATTTGAACATACTTTCCAAAGGTAGGAACTCATTAGTTGTGGACTGAAGGGGCTCAGGAATTTTCATTGGTTGAGAGGATGGGAGGTCAAACACATCACACCGTTTTGAGGGAAATTATTGTCTACTCCGTGACTCTCTTTATAGATTTAAGTTATGTTTGTGAATCCTTATTACATTACCACGTATAAAAGGAGTTCTCCTTTAAATCTGACAATAAATTATTGACATGTATGAAATTTAAAGAATCTTTTATATGTATTTGTCGTTCCTCATTGATTGAGAATCATCTATATTTGTTAGATATTCTTATTTAATGGTATCCTTTGATACATAAAAGTCTCTTGGTCATTAAGATGATCATACCAGATTTAAAGCCACTTACTAGGGCACTTTAATTTTATTGTCATTCATAAGGACATTGATTATTTCAGAGTTGGGATCTTACCCGCAGATGAACTACCTACGTATCCTTTGTTTTGGAAAAGAAACCAGAACCCATGTAGTTCGAGTAAGGGAGTATGATGCTTATGCATTGATTGATGGCTCAAAGAAAGATGTCATGATTACTTTTACACTATAAGCTCACGTGAGTCATGCTCGGTGTGAGAAATAAGATGTATTGGTGAAACCAGAAAATGGGGCCATGAAATATGCAATGATGTAGGGATTATGTGTGTATGACTGCCCTTATAGATGAGGATTAAGATTTACTTCAGGGAAAAAATCCAGCAACTGGGTCTATAAAGGTATATGTGCTTCATGGAGATTTGGATACTCTAATCTTGGGGATTACTCCAAAGGAAAATTCCCAATTTTGGAGGGGACTTATGATTGGGTTTTACTCTTGAGAAGGAATCTAAGGTCAAAAAAATTAACACTAGTTAAGAGAGATTAAGGCTGGGGATTACTCCTGAGAAGAAGGCCCAGGTTAAGGGAATTGAAAAATTAAGGGACATGGGGCTTACTCCGGAAAAGGATGACCATATTTGAGACTGGGGCTTACTCCTGAAAAGGAATCCCTGGTTAAAAGAATTATAGTTGTGGCATACTCTTCCTGAGGATGCCCATATTTGGGATTTTAATGATTGGGGATTACTCCTGAAATGGATGCCCAGATTAGGGGACTTGGGGCTTACTCCTATGGAGGATGCCCAACATTAATGGGAATTATGACTGGGGCTTACTCCTGAAAAGGAGGCCGAGGTTAATGATGACATGAGGCTTACTCGTAAGGAGGATGCCCATTCTTGTGAACATTGAGACTGGAGCTTATTCCTGAAAAGGAATCCCTGTTTAAAAAGGAATTGGGGCTTACTCCTAAGGAGGATGCCCAAATTTGAGAATTATGACTGGGGATTATTCATGAAAAGGAGGCCCAGGTTAAGGGGTTCTTTCACCTTAAAGGATGAGGTTGAATGAATGAAATCTCAATCTTTAGTGACATAAAGATGTGTAAATAACTAGGTTTTGAGAGATATTCCACAGAATTCCTTTCATATAAGGAATGTAATCAACAAAACATGCCATAAATGGCTTTGAAGAATGTCTTGAAGACTGAATCTTGAATAGGAGAGGTGGAATGGTATAAGAAGGGTTAAATGGGAAATAATGGCACCCAAAAATTCATGGGCGTGCAAGTCATGGCAGGCGCGCAGGTACTGTGTGGGCGCGCAAGTCCTGGTTGCGCAGGTATACCTGTGCAACACATGGGTACATTTGTGATTGTTAACCAATAGGGTAACACTTGGGAGATCCTTTACCAAAGTCTTTATAATTATCTTGAGGTACTTACAGAAGAGAGGCGCGCAAGTTTTGGCGAAGAAGTAGGGGGGTGCGCAAGTATGTTCATTTCTCAAAAGGGTAAAACACCTTAGGCGCGCAAGTGTTAGTGAATTCTAACACTTAGACCTCACTCCTCTTGTTTTGACCTTCCATTATAGGTAATTAATTACCTTAGAAGTGTTTATAACACCTAAAGAAGTGACTTGGGCATTCAGAGCTCTATATCTGAATTCTGGAAAAATTCCTCCCCAAAATGGGGGGCCCACCAAGGATATTTATAGGCTGGATAAGACCTCAGGCAGTTATCACGTACGGCGCGCATGTTACTTGCATGACCAACTTCGGCGCACAAGTGTACATGCTCGACCATTGCGGTGCGCAAGTATACTTGCGAGACCATTGTAGAACTTGCGCAACCCTTGCACAGTGTTCTTATTACCCCGTCCTTTGTCAATTTTTGATGTTTTTCCAAAGGTTGAATAACATTGAGCTAAGATATTCCCATTTTAAAATCTTTAGACTCCGTGACGAAAGGATCGTCAACAAAATTTGAATAAAATTATTTTTAATATCACTTTTTTCCTTTGGTGGAATGGTTTTTGAAACTTTATTATATTTATTTATAAAATATTATGGGTATTTTTTTAATATAAACTATTTTATGTATATGTTGATACCACTTCAATCCAAGAGGTTTGAGTAGGAAAGTAATTGGGGAAATTTTATAAAGCATTATACACACTCATACTTTTTCACTTTGGTTCTTTTGCTGATGATATCTTATGGGAATGGAGAATATGTAATGCATCACACGTTTTTAGCCCCATATCGTGACACTCATCTGTTTGGTGATCTTAGAGCCTGGATATTATGAAGCATGTAATAGGGTGGTTATATTGGAGTCTTTAGTTTATATTCCATATTTACTTTGATACATGTTTGATCTTTCTCTATTGCACATTTTGAAGAGGGTGTGATATGAATAGGGTAGTTCATTTTCTTTCATTACTCATGCATCGTATAGTGAGCTAATTGGTTAGGGATAGATGAGTTAATAGTTAATTATTAATGTGTAAATCGTCCATAACTGTTGTTGTAAACCCTTTTATGTTTATTTCAAGCCTTTGGCATATTGGGGATGTCACTTATGGCCATGTGATGACTCATTGGGTTCTCAAGCTAATGCGAATTAGCGGGTCATTAAAAATTTTGTTTTCCTGCATATGTTTTCCCTTAATCAGAGTTTGAGATTACCTAGAATTATCGGGCCCTATATATTAAATATCATTATTTAATTATCTATATGGATTTCATAATCACTCAACAGGTTCAGATTGACTATAATCTTTGGCGGGTCACCATTACCACACCTGATGGTATAGTCCATCTATTACAGGGACAATGAGACCTAATATCGGGTAGATAAAGTCCATCTTTTCTAGAGTTTCGAAGGATAATTTCATTGTTTTTATTTGACATGGAGTGATAATCATTGAGTGATGATCTCCCTCATATTACAGTCTAGTTTTATTTAATGTTTACATCATATTTATCTTGTATTCCACCGATAATAGAGGTATAATTTTCTTTTGTTTTAGGGACAACTAGAAAACCAATATCTTTTAATTATTACCATAGGGAACTAGTTGAACTAAAAATGTTTTTTAATAAATTGGATAATTTTATTGAGAAATGATTTATATACCCAACTTTGTCACATTGTTTACCAGCTATTTTATTTACAAAAAATTATGATGGTGCCATTTTTTTATGTGTTGATTACCAAAAAGTTAAGTGAGTTATAGAAAAGAAAAATTACATTTTTTCTATGATAGATGATCTGTTTGTTCAGTTTAATGATGGTATTTGGTTCTCAAATATTGATCTTCATTATTGATACTACCAACTAAAAATTAAAGAATATTAAATTAAAATGAATTAATTTAGGATTATGTTTGTGCACTATGGGTATCTTGTTATGATATATTTATAACTAATCCACTTACATGTTTCATCGTGTTGATGAACATGATATTCCATGAATTCCATGAATTGATTGTTGTAGTATTTATGTATTCTCCTTAAGATTAAATAAAAATATAAGTGGATTATGAGCATCATCAAAGATTATTTATTTAAAATTTTCAATTTTTATTCTAAGGATTCATATGTTTTTTATTGTAACAACCTGACCTGAAAGACACTAAACTGGTGCTTCGAGCTGGTTCGTCACAAGGCCTCAAGCATTCCTCACCGAACGCCAGAGGCTTCTGACTAGTAGCGAGGGCCTAGGTTGGGATTGTGGGTAGACTATTCCCTCATACCATAGTATAAAAATAGTGGAAATAACTAATTATAATACATAGTGGAATGTAAAAAGATTGCGGAAGAAATAAAAAACTAAAATAGAACAAGCTGTAATAGTAAAAATGATGTAAAAGCCCAAACAGCTATGAAATAATAAACATCATTGGTTACCAACCAGTACGACCATACAAATAAAAGTAAAAAAGATGATGAATGTAATATTTCATGTCTCTACTACTAACTCCAAGACAACTCACATACCCGATCTCTAGACACTATCAAACTATATCAGCCAAATCTGTATAACCACTCGAGCAGCTCTACTCGATCATGCAACGTTGGGCCTCATCCCTATCCACTAGGAAACTCAAGTTCAACCTAAAAAGTAGACAAATGGTATACATGTAAACCGAGGTGCATGTGATAGGGTGATAAATAATCTTAGTAGGGCACCCCGACAAGAAACCTATAACTATGTTTCTAAGTGTATGCAACAGCAATGTGCTCAGCATAACTAGAACACAACAAATGAAGAAAACCAAAAGTTCCACCATAGTCAAACCTTTTGTATGTAATCCCTATAAACTGGGATAGTTTCACCATTTATGTCCATATTTGTGTACGTACATATGTATAGTCCCATACCTATACACATATACATAAATTGCAATATTCATGATTAAGTGATTCAAATAACAAGAACAACATCGGTATATATTCTTTGGGGCCATAATCCTGATCTCCCGGATATCCTATTAAAGGGAATTGAGCTGGACGTCATGCCACTCAAGTTGTGTATCAAATATGTCGATCTTTGTTCCTTAATCCCATCGACATGTACATGATTCAGCAAACGTCGGTGATATGTCTCTGAACAAGCTAAAAAAATTGGTAACCCTCTGGATCAACCAATGGAACACAAACCACCATCTGGGCAGTACTCACAGTCTAACCCCTCAGGTTCAAAGTATAAAAGAAGATATAACAAATACACTCTGAGGAAGCACTCTCAGTTAATTCTCCTCATAATCCTGTGTAATAGAAGAATATTTGAGAAAGAACACATGGCCAATTCCCCTTATAGTCCAAAGTGATTTAATGTCTCTCTGAGGAAGATCACAGAGTCAGTTACCCTATTAGTCATGTGTAATCAAAGACTCATTGAGGAATCAAACATTGTCAATTCCCCTTATAGTAAAAAGTTATTTCAAGATTCTCTGATGAAGTTCAGACAATCTATTCCCCTTATAGTCTACTACACCAGGTTCACAAGGACCTGTGTATGTCAAACGAGCATAGCAATGTAGTATGACCAAAGTAAACCTCAATAACTACTTGGCTAAACAACTAAATATTATCATAGAATTACAGATGAAAACCACTCCATCATAGAAATACTAGGCATTGAATACAAAGAAGCTTAATAAGAAAATCTATACCAAATGGTCAATATCAAGAAACATGGGAAAACACATCCACATCAAAGAAAATTAACCTATTTACTATCAAACCACCTCTACTTAGGCACACAAGTAATATTAGGCATCCTAAAAAACAACAATATTCCTTGCATCAGGATCAATAGCCACCAACCAGGAAGAACCTATGGTAACCACTATAACATCAACAAACCAAGTTAGATATAAACAAACGAGTGGGGGAGTCACGAATTACCAACCCAATAATACACCCAATGCCCGGAGGAATTATCATTTTGGAAAGGGTTCTAGGTGACACATGATCAAAATATCTACCCAAACCTGACGTAATAACTCTGGGTCGTTCAAACAATGGGCACCCATAGGGTCCCTCAAGTCAAACACTAATGAGGCATCATACACGGCATCCTCCAAGTAAACACGAGAGAAGGAATCCTATATGGGATCCGTAATGAAGAGTAATGGAGGAATCACACATGGGATTATCAAATGAAGTAAAACATAGTAATTCCATAACATGTGTCCTATGAAAAGAAAAAACAAGAGAGGGATCCTACAGGGGACTCCCTAGGTCAGCACACATGTTAAGGCATCCATTAGTGAATTCATGGAAGTTAACAATCGCATGACCACAAAGTCCAAAAGGAAATATCTCTCAAGAGTAAGATTTCCAAAATAATATGTCATAAAAGATATCTCGTAGCTCATCTAATCTTAGAATTATCAACTAGGTTGGTCTGAACACCCAACCAATCAATCATGCCAAGTCGCACTCTAAGGTGAACAAAGAACTCAATAACTGTGGTATGAACCTCTCCATTTTTATTGAAAACCCAATAACATAATTTATATGACCTATAAATGTAAAAAATTATTTAAACATTGAGATATACATGGAATAATGATTAGAATAGACTACAAACACGTCTAATTCAGACATCCATGGCCCAATATATCCCTAAATTACTAAGCTGAAGTAGTACATGGCCAAAACACATGGCCAGACCCATGGGGTCTGCCTGTGTAGTAGAACACATCATGTAATTTACTGTTCATGTCCTGTACTATTCAAAAAAAAATCACTTTGTGTGTTTTTTCACCCGAACATATGCCCATGTACCACGTTACTAGTACATATAGTACACGATGTGCACTCTTTAAAATCCATTATTCTAGGTTCTATTTCACATGGCCAGTCACACAACCACCCACTACATGAAGTGTACTTAAAGTACATGGAATGTACATGAGTTTATTTTGTCTTCCCTTAATAGTAAGAACACAGGGCATGTTCCCCTAGAACATACGTAGTGTATTCTAGGTTTTCAGGCTGGAATCCCTCAAAATGCCCAAAGCGGCCGTTTTCGCCCCTGAAACAATAGATCCAGCCTTAATAGGCCACAAGAGAGTAATATAAAGATTTAATGAATTACAAAACATGAATAATGGGGATATATGGTGGAAACATAAATGGACCTACCTTTTAGTGGAAACCACTGATGCTTCTACTGATTTCATGGTTCACAGTTTCCTCACGCCGACTCAGCACATCGAGAGCTTCGAATGAGTACCCCTCTTGCCTCCCAAAACTCTATCTTTCTCAAACTATAAATAATCCCAAAAGACATGGACAAGGAGTAGCAAACATGTAGAATGCACAATAAGGAGGATGTAAGAGAGAAGAATGAAAAGAAAATAAGAAAAGAAAAGGAAGAAAATGGGGCTCGGGCTGGCCCCAACGCCCAACATGAGATTATGTCTTCCCTAGGCTAAACTACCCATTATGGACTCAACGGAAAAGGAGGAATCTCAATCTGATGCTCCATTTAAAAGTTATTGACAACAGAATTATCATGAATATTTTAATATTTAATTCAATAATATTAAATATTACATATTCTGCTAAAATTTGATCAGATCAGATTTCAACAAAACTCATGTCCTAGGGTAAAATCTCTATTACAAGACCAACGAAGTAGTCAGAAAAATTATCAGAGATCATATGGTAGGGGTTAAATGACCATTTTACCCATCACTAGCATCTAACAACAAAAATTCAAAATTCCACTCAAAACGATAGTCTAGAAAAACATGGGTTCTTACAATCTCCCCACCACAAACCTTCTCATCCCTGAGAATCCAATTCAATAGACCGACATACATGATCTCAACCCGAGCATCTACCCAGCCAAGTATATGGTCCATCTAACGAACAAACTTATCGCATTAACAACCACCTTCTATACCGAAGACATTCAACTATGGAAAAACTGGTACTCCCCACAATAGGAATACACTTATTGTCATCTTAATGGAAACTCTGAGCTCAAAATCCCACTGGAAAACACCGAAGTTTAACCTAAACAAGGAAAACCACTCTCAAAGGGCCAATGGTGCACACCCCACCATCTGGATTTCCTTACACCGCTCTGAGAGAAACACCATAATAGGTTCCATCCTCAACAGGGATGAACATTATGAATGAAAAATGAGCTCTATGTAGGGTTGAAGCTCTCGCAGCATACTCATGACAAACCAAGATTGTGCATGACCGTCTCTTATTGGAGTACACTAAGATTTCCCCGAAGGTGTGTCTAACTCCCTCTAAGCCACACAAACATCCAGCCTAAACTCGACCATGAATGAAGATAGGTCCAACCATTTCATGGTAATATGACATATCACAATGTCACCTCTACATCATAACTACAATCCAACACAACTGCCAGGATACGAGTACATAGAATTTTTTGAAACAACGGTCCTTGGATCACACTCGCCCACTCAGCAATTTAGTTTCAAATGATTCCACCCACAATAGAAATAGCAGAAACATTGGTCGACCATTCCAGGAACCAAAATATTCTTTCCCATTAAAGACAGTCGCGAAAAACAGGCACCGCCAAAAGGCAATGGAAAACATGGGCCGACCGTTTTCACAAAGGTTTCCCCTAAACGGAACAGAAATCAACCAACAAGGGATCGAGTCAAAAGCAAGTGTCTCTAGGTCTTCCACCAAGCCCTGCATAAAAATCCTTACAACTAGGTCCCAAGATCTAACAACCTCGCCTAAAAAATCCAAAACATCTAAGAAGATGGTAAAGATCAAAACGACCAAAGAATTTCAAAACCCAAACATAACCTACATGGGCTCTGATCCTCTCCGAGAATCCTCTAAAGGAACTAGTCTCTAGAGTCCACTACCCAAGAAAAAGTGAAATTGAACTGACACTGATCGGGTATCCATATACAAAAATACCACTAGGAGGTCCAGTTCACAAGAAACTCTGTGGTATCTATCGTCATCATACTCATCGATTCTACTAGATAACCATTGACCTGAGAAACAACACAATATAAGGGGATAAACAAAAAGTCATCACGTTCTACGTAGACCAAGTAGGGTAACTACACCACCTATGTACGAGGACCGATTCATTAGCCTTAAAAAAAATACCTCAATGTAGATCCACGTAACCTGCCATTAGAGTAAAGATTATGTGTATGTAGTACCAAAGGTCTCAGTCGTCAGTAAAAAAACACACACTAGAAATCCTATATGATATGAATCCTACGTTCCTTGTATAATGAATGAGACGTCTCTTACCTTTTCCAACCATGAGTCAAAGTCTATCTCTGGCCTCTTAATAATGGCCATGATCCAGAGATCCATAGTAAATCAAAACACCACACAACATGTGCATCGCTCAAGGAGAAAATCATATACAACTATAATATCATACAATTAGAACTGCAATCCCAACCCATGGAAACCAAGGCTTCTTACCGAAACATGTGGTCTCGACACACCAGTCTGATATACATCACATGTTCCGACACATTCCTAAAACTCTTTTCTACTATATCTCAAATAGTAAATACCATGAAAAGAACACTCCTCTAAATCCAATTTGTAAAGACCCAACCCAGAAGCCACTAAATTGGTGCTTCGAGCTGGTTCACCAAAAAGCCTCAAGCGTGCCTCCCCATATGCCAATGGGTTCCGAATATCAGCGAACGCCTAGTGTGTTATAGTGAGGAGACTATTCCCTCATACCAGAGTAACCATACAGTAGAAATGACTATGTATCATACACAGTGGAAATTAATCATAGTTCATAAGCAATAAATAGCTGAAATAGAACAAACTGCAATAGTATAAATGTTGTAAAAGCCTTAACATCTATGAAATAAAATTAAACACTGGTCACCCACCGGTCCAACCATACAAATAAATATACAAAAGATGTAGAAAGTAAATGTATTGGGTTCTTCTACTAACTCCGACACAACTCACGTACCTGATCACTAAACACTGTCGAACTATATCAGCCCGATCAGTATAACCACTCGAGCAGCTCCGCACGATCATGTAACACTAGGCCTCACCCCTATCCACCATCCAACTCATTCTCAACCTAAAAAAGCAGTCATAAGGTCTACATGTACATTGAGGTTCACATATAGGTGTGAGAAATATTCTCAGTAAGGCACCCCGATAAGAAACCTATAACTGTGCTGCTAAGTGTATGAAATAGTAACGTGGTTAGCCTAGCTGAAACACAACAAAGGAAGTAAACCAAACATGAAACCACAATCGATCCATGGGAATTTAATCCCTGTCAACTGGGTAAGTTCCGCCATGGATGTCTATATTTATATACTTACACATGTATAGTCCTGTACCTATTCACATATACCTAAATATGAATATTTAGGATTATGTGATTCAAATAACAAGAACAACATCAGCAGACAATCCTTGAGACCATAATTCTAATCTCCTGGACATCCTATGCAAGGTAATTGTGCTTGAAGTCATGCTACTCAATTCTTGTATCAAATTAGTCGATCTATGGGTCTGTAATCCCATTGACATGAACTGGATTCAACCATCACCGTAGATCTGTCTCTGAAGAAGCTAAAAAAAATTAAGTAACCCTCTATTTCAACCAATAAAACACAAGAAACCCTCAAGGCAGTACTCATAGTCTAACCCCTCTGGTTCAAAATACAATATAAGATATAAAAAAGACTCTCTAAGGAAGAACTCTCAATCAATTCCCTATATAGTCATGTGTAATCAAAGACTCTCGGAGGAAACACTCATGGTCAAGTCACCTTATAGTAAAAATTGATTTAAAGAATATCTAAGGTTGGTCACATGGTCAATTCCTATTTTAGTCATTTGTTATCAAAGGCTCTCGGAGGAAGATCAAACGGTAAATTCCCCTTATAGTCAAAAGTGATATAAAACCTCTCTGAGGAAGATCAGATGGTCAATTCCCCTTACAATCAACTACACCAGGTCCTCACGACCCTGTGTATATCAAAAGAGAATTGAAATGCAATATGCCCAAAGTAAACCTCAATAACTACTTGGCTAAACAAATACATCTTATCATAGCATGTCAGATGAAAACCACTCCATCCTAACAACACTAGGCATAGAAAACAAATAATCCTAATAGGAAAATGCTAGACCAAATGCTCAATATCATGAATCATGGGAAAACCCATCCACAGTAAAGTAAATTTTCCTATTTACAATCAAAACACCTCTACTCAGGAACACAAGGCATATTAGGCATTCCAACAGACATGAAGGCGCCCCACATTAGGCTCAATAGCCACCAACTAGGAAGAACCTATGGTAAGCACAACAACATTAGCAAGCCAAGTAAGATTTAAACAAACGAGTGTGGGTGGCCCAAAAGCCCAACCTAATAATACACCCAAAGCCCCATGGGATTAACTTTTTGGCACACAATATGGGTGACACATGTTCACCATCTCTACCTAATCCTAACGTAACAACTCGGGGTCGGTCAAACAATGGGCACCCGCAGGGTCCATAAAGTCATACAATGAGGAGGCATCATACTCGGGAACCTCCAGGTAAACACAAGCGAAGGCATCCTACAAGGGATCCTTAGGGATGTGTAAGAGAGGAATAATACACGATATCTCCAAATGAATGACAACAATGGAATTTCATAACATGGGTCATATAAAAGAAAATAAAAAAGAGGGATCAAACAAGGGACTCCCTAGGTCAGCACACAAGTAATGTCATCCCTCAGGGGATCCATGGAAGTAACTCGTCTCACGGCCTCATAAGCTAGAAGGTCATATCTCACAAGAGAAACATGATCAAAATAATATGTCACAACAGATATCTCATAGTTCATCTCATCTCAAAAGTCTCAACTAGTTTGTTCCGAACACCCAGCCTATCATTAATGCCATGTCTCACTCTCATGTGACAAAAGAACTCAATAACTAGAGGGAGAACCTCTACATTTATATAGAAACTCTTAAAACGTCAGTTATATGACCTCTAAATGTAACAAGTGTTCATCCATTGTGATCTACGCAGAAAAACACTCATAATAGACTACTCACACGCTCAATTCCGACTTCTAGTGCCTGAGATATCTTTGAATTTCTAAGCTGATATAGTACATGGCCAGAACACATGGCTAGACCCATGGGGTCTGCCTGTGTAATCCTACCCGGTGTAAACGTTACTGTACATGGTGTGTCATATTCATAAAAAGTCACTCGGTGTGTGTTTTCTCCCGAACACATGCACATGTACCACTACAAATCATGTACTTGTAATAAATGGCATGTACTCCTTAAAAACAATTATTTTGTGTTCTATTTCACACAGTTGGTCACATAGCCACCCACTACATGGAGTGTTCTCAAATTACTCAGAAATTACATAAGAAAAATTCAACTTCCCTGAATGGAAAGAACACATGGAATGTTCCCTTGGAACACATGCCATGTATTCTTGGTTTTCCGATGGGAATCCCTCAAAATGCTCGTTTTCACCCCCAAAACAATAGATCTGGACTTAAGTGGCTGCAAGCCAGCAATATAAAGCTTCAAAGGCATAAAACAACATTTTTTATGTGGTTATATGGTGAAAACATAAATGGACCAACCTTTGGGTAGAAACCGCCGAAGCATCGGTTGATTTCACGGCTCACTATTATTGCATACCGACTCGGCTGGTTGAGTGCTTTGAATTGTTACCCATCTTTCCTCCCAACTCTCTATTTTTCTTAAAATACAAATAATCCCAAAAGTCACGTCCAAGGAGGAGACTTTATGTAGCGTGTTCTATAAGGAGGAAGGAAGTTAGAATAAAGAAAAATAAAGAAGAAAAGAAATGGAAGAAAAAGGGGCTAGGGACAGCCCCAGCGCCTGACATGAGTTTATGCCTTCCCTTGGATAAACTCCCCATTCTGGACACAACGGAATAGATTGAATCTCAATCCAATGCTCTGATTAAATGTTATAGGAAAACGAACTTGCATGAATAATTTAATATTTAATTCAATAATATTAAATATTAAATATTCCTCTATAATTCGAACAACCCAGATTTCCACATAACGCAGGTCCTATGGTTAACCCCCTATTACGAGAGCAACGTACTTGTCATAAAAATTATCCAATATCATCTATTTGGATAAAATTACTATATAACCCCTCATGGACATCCAACATCAATAATTAACATTTCTGCTCAAAACAACAGTCTGGAAAAACATGGGTTATTTCATTTATTAATATCGAAAGTAATGTTATGTTGACATGATTTCTAAAAAATGATTTTTTTAGTTGATACTGAGAAGGTAATATATATAATGACTTGGGAATATCCAAACAATGTTTTCAATATTTGGATCTTCATGGAATTAGTGGGGGTATTCCAGCTAGTATGTAAAAGATTAATCAATGATCGATGCTCTAAAAACTGCTCCCACATGGAATGGTTGAAGCTTACATGGAATTATAAATTGCAGATATCCCTCCTTGAGATAAAGAATATTTGGAATACAATGCAGGTGTTGACACCTCATATTTATGGTTAGGTATATGTGGTATTCGGTGAATTTTACTATTGGGTTTGTATGGGGGTCTTATATTGGGTGATCACGTCATTGTGTATGGATCTAGATTGATAGGAGAAAAGAAGAAGAGTTATATATCCAATGAACCTTATATTAGGGCCATAAAGCATTAAGATAATTATTTATGATGTAAACATTATAGATAATGGTTTTATTGGTTTGAATAAAAAAACAGAGTTATATTTTTTATAAAATATATTTTAATATATATAAATGGATTTGCGTAGAGTACCCATGGTCCTTTGATTTCAAAAGTTAATGTTATCCGTGAATGGGAACTGTCAACTATAATTATTTTAGCTACAAATCACCAACCCCTAGATTGATAGAATCCTTATAAAATTGGAATTTAATTTACAATTTTTCATAATTTTATATGTCATTTTAGGAGAATGTGTCTGATGAAAAATTAAAAATCTTTCAGTTTCCTCCCCTCTGATTGAAAAAATTATTATGGATAAAAAATATGACGATTAGTGCTATGTGTATGTTGAAACTCATTATGGTTCGGAGACCATCACCACAAGGTCCTTCCCCATGGAGGGTATTCTATGATTCAAGTATCATTGTATAGTTCCCCCATCCCTAAGGATGGATTTTATGGAAATATGTAATAGTTCTTAGTGTGTATTGAACACAAATACCACAAATATATTCTATGATATGTGTTAATTCTTCGGTTATTGGGGTATTATATGATATATTTGTGACATTTTTTCACACTACTATTCTTTCCAACTAGTCAAGGATAAGGACCAACAACATTTGTGTTTTCTCCAGTACCTTGAAGTCCTAACATGGATGTTCAATGAAATTTATATGGACATTATAGTGTAATTTCCTCGTACCCATTGGAATAATAATGTGATATGGGTTTTGATGAACAACAGACCAAATTAGCTCACATTATACCCATCTTTTATAAAACCAATGTCGATGAATTTGGAAGCCAATATCAATAGGATTTCATTTGACAGAATGTTGTTCCATCTGTGATATTCTATGATAGGGAACCTTACATCACATATATTTTTGGGAGAGGCCTCCAATAAGGATTGGGATTTCGTAGGGAATTGATCATAGAATATCATCCACAGATAAATGGCTTGATAGATTGTGATATACAGAGTTTGGAAAACATGTTATTTTATTACATACTATTATTTAGTGGATCATGGGATAACCAATTCAGACAAGTTGCATTTTCCTATAATAATAGATACTACTCATCCATTCATTTGGATCACTTTACTGATTTGAATCTCCACCCATGTTAATCACTACTGTATTGGTCACAGATGGGTGAATCATTTATGGTTGGACCACGACTGGTTCTAAATTTGATGAGTAAGTTTTAGTTGATTTATTGTATACTGGGGACGACAAAAAATAGTTATAAATCTTATAATGGTGTTCACCCTTATTTTTAGTGTTTTAGGTTGGTGATTAAGAGTTAAAGAGATTTTTACCTTATTTGGTTCACTAACATCAGAGTTTAAAGGGAAATCATGGACCACAGTTTGTGGGACCTTTTGAGGTTGTTTGAAATGTTGGTAAGTGGCTTATTTTTTAGAATATGAAACTTATTTAACATCGATACATAATTTTTTCCATGTATTGCTACATCAAAATTCTCTTTCTGACCTATCACAAGTCATGATATTAGAGAATCATGATGTTGAAATTGATTGATCTTTGACTAAACATCGATTTAGTATTATTGATTCAGAGAAAAAGGTACTTCCGGGGAGGAAGAGAACTTTGGTCTACGTGCTATGGTAATATGGTTCTGATTCACATAAAACAAAAGAGCATGATGCACTGATTAGAGAGAAGTGGAATTATCACTATATTATGGTAACTTATTAACCAAATTTATGTAGATAAAATATTTTTATGGGTTTGAGTTTGTCACATACCATTACAATTCATAGGTATTCCATAACCCTTGTTTGTTCCCTTTTGGTCATGACTTTTTTGGGGTGTTTTAGGAAATATTTGATGATGTTTTTAGGATCCATAATATATGATTACTAATACCTAGTAATGGAAAACCATGAAATGTTCCCCAAAAAACCATGTACCTAGTTGAGATCCAATGGGGCGAGTCACATAATTAGGCAATATGGTTTTTCTATCCTTGGGACTACCCCCTCTAAATAATGCACCCCATGGGCAGAGGGAAATAAACTATTGGAACATAGTCATTTTAACCATGATGAAAAACTATGAATCCCAAATATAAATCTAGTAGGCTCACATAGAGAGGTATTATAGTCTTTCTAGACATGTGTCACTCCCTAGGAATCCATACATGTGGGCTTTTATAACTCTGAATTAACATTAAAATCATGATCCCCAAAAATAATAGTCTATTCACCACATTAATTCCTCATATATTTTTTTAATCCATTAGGGATATGAAGACTATATTTTGGATCCTCTAACCTTGTCTTTTTTGGAATAAATGTGTTGGATTAAGATCCCATCCCTATATATTATATCGATCCCCTCTTTGGTGTTCTCATCCAATCTACCTTTATCTCCTCCATAGATAATTTTATATCCTCATTATATTTATGTATTGAATATTTTTCTGAAGGGATAAATTAATATTCTTAATATATTATGATTCTAGATATGATCATGGTATATTCGTCAAATTTAGTCTTATTTTCAATTACTGTTGCAAGTTTTGATCATCTTCATTCCTTGATTAAATGTATCTGGTTCTATTTTAGATTTCATATGTAATTGAAATGTAGAAATGATTATTTTGTTCAATATAGCATTAAAATGATTTATAAAAACTAGATTTGGAAAGGTTTGTTTTAAGAACATGAAATGGAATGAATTTTTGGAGAAAACCCAATTCCAATGGAATTATAATTATGGGAACAATTTGGAAAAAGGTGGATTTATTTTTGAGAAAGTGATTTGATGATAGTGGTAATAAAATTATTTGATATTTATTTATGGTGAAAATTTATTAAATTGAAATGATGAAAACCCATGATTGTTTTTAGATTCAAACGGCATGAAATGATGAGAATACAATGTTTTGGATATAAAATTGAATTGAAATGTTGAAAATTATGATTCAGAAAGTGATTTATAAATTATGATTGATCAAGAATGAGATGATCTTATAATTATTACTTGATTGATTGAGAACATAAACACCTGGGTAGTTAATAGTATATTTGGTACAATAATGTGATTTTATTGATCTTATAGGAATGAATTTTCAATGGTAACAACAACAAACCTATTTCTTCATGATTATTCCTAATCAGATATTGATGAGACTTATTAGTCTTGAGCGTGAAGTATGTTTGTATAAATTTTTTCCCATGATAAAAATTGGAGATTTGCGATGATCATATAGATAGAAACAAATGTACTTCAGGGAAGATGAGCATAGTGTTTTTTGTTTAGGTCTTCATTATATATTCCATGATTTATAAAACTATTTTACTCAGAATAAAAGATTTATTTAAATGATTTTATTAAATGATTAGTTATTCCATGTTTGAAATGGTTTTGATCCATTGAAATGGAAAAACTGTTTTTTATAAAATAAGCAAATGACATGACAAGTCATTTCCTGATTATATAAATTGAATTACTGATTTGTAAATTATTATGGAATTTACTGTGTAACGCTTTTTGAGAACCTATAGGTATATTATATCACAACCTACCATTACTTTGGTAATTTATTGACATTATTATTATTGGTCTATGAAAATGAAATCCTCCACTGGGAGTTGTTGGATGTTCTTGAGCCTTTTCACTATGGCATTACAATGGTGTCCAGTTGTTCTATGTTCAACTAGTTACATAATGATTTTTGTTTTTCTCAGTTAGTAGATGGAATGATGGGTTTATTATTTCATTTTTTGGTTTATTTATATTCTTATTTATGGTTTTTACTATTTGAATTCAAGTGATTTCTCCTTCATTAGTGTTCATATAATAAATTCTTATCTGTGATGGTTCAAAACGTGATATTTATTCACTCTGTGTTATGGGGATTATTCTTCCAGGGTCCCACTAACTTATAGGACAATTGAACATTTCATATGAGAATAAAATATATGAATCTATTAATTGAAATAGATATTAATATGATTCTATTAATTCAATATATTATGTGATATTCCAAAAATACTCTGAATTAAAATTGTTAGATAATAAATTAGTAAGTGAAGATGATGATGATGATGATCAACACTCACAAGAGGATGTGGAATACGTAATGCTTCTAAATCAGTATAATGTTCTATCTTTTATGCTATAATATTATTAAATGTTACATTGACCGATGAAATTGTTGAATAGCGCATCATTTCCCTTCACATCCTTGATATATACTAATATATGAAAAACAAATAGATCATTAATTTTTTAAAATAAAATATATTATAAAGGAATAATCCCTCGAGATTTGGAAGATCATATTATATTAGTGATCTAAAAACCCCAAAATATATTTATGAGGCTAAAAATAGACACTACTTTGATATAACCATAATTCAAGGATTAATTGATTCAGAATTTAGATTTAATTTTGATAATTATAATTTACTTGGTAATGTTATATAAATATTTTATTTTCATTTACATATTCAGTTTTCTGAATATTGACATGAGAACTTATTTATTTGTGAAAACACTTGCCTATGATCTATGATTCATCATATATCATCCCATTTGGGGAATGAAAGTATTTTACCTCCCATGGGGGATTCTATTTGACTAGTGACCTAATGAATATAATTGTTGATTTTCATTAAAATTGATATGAATGTATCTAAATTCATAAAAATTAACATAAAATAGGATGGTTTAGGTATGTTTAATCCATAAAATTTTGAATTGGGGAGAAATTAATTTGATTACATTATTATAACCTGGATCATTACATTATCTAATGTTTTTATAATAATGAAATAACTAATTTAAATTATCATGGTCCATATATGAATTGAAGAAATTATGAAATTCAATATGGAATTATACGAGATTAGGTCAACACTATCTATTCCTCAATTTTTTACATTCCCAGATAAAAAAATTGAAAAATATTCCATAGTCATAGAGATATATATATATATATAATATTAGCTATTTAATTGATATGAGACCATGTCCATTCATTGTATTATAGTTGAGGTGGTTCTTATTTTGGATGAAATAGGGTGGCTATCCTATGCTACATTGGGTAGAGAAAAAAGGCACTGATGAAGGTATTATTTCACAAGACACATCCACATCATAGGATAACAAATATTTTAATGAGTTGGTGATTCTAGATCCTATAACTAATACGGCCATGAAAAGTGACCATAATTCCCTTTTTATACAACATAATGATACCTTTATTATTGTTTGGTTTCTTTCCACTGTAATTGATAAGCCATCTATCTTATTAGGGTATATGACTACACCAAAGATAAAGGTGTTAGAAAGAACAACATCTATAATTATTGAAGTTATTAATTATTTATATCATATTAATATATATTTTTAGCATTCCATTACTAATGTATGATTTTAAATCGAAAACCTCAATTGAAATAGTCCATGTGATATGGATTATAGAAGGTTCCCCATTATCACAACCAAACAATATGAACACATGGTTTTCGATATTGAATTAGAAGAAACACTATTTATTATAGATATATAAGTGATCCAGTTGACTGTGTTGGTACTTCTGTGCATCATTATCTATGATTGTAACTCTGAATCGAACCACGTGTCCTGGAGATCATTACTCTTTCTTATCATTTTATCTAGAATGATGTAATTACCTCGACCCCAATAGCACAAAGCCAGTGCATTACATTATTACATTGGTATTATTATAAAGAAATCTTATCCTATAGTATTAGTTATATTATTAGTTTTAAAATACATAATACATATATAAATTTCAAATTAAAACATGAAAGGAAATACAATATAAAAATTCCATTAGAATCATCCATAACTCCTCGATTATCCCTACAAGTCATCATTAATATTCATCTTCCCATCCTAGGGAAAAATAAAACATTAGAAAGGGGTGATATCAAATACTAAGAAAGATAATGTAATACAATGTAAGATATCATAAAAATAATCATTAGGCATATTGAATAACTAAAAAATGCCTTTATATAAAATCTTCAGCATAATATGGAAGGAATGAATGATAATTAATTAAATCTATTTAAGTGGTCATTAGAGAATAAAACATAATAATAAATATTATATGTGTAAAATATAATAGGTGTTATAGATTACTAATATCGTAATGATGTAATAAATAATGTTATACATATAAAAAATAACATCAAGGTCCTAGCCAAGATGTTTGAAAATATTAGGGTAAGGCCTTATACAAAACCCTATTTTTTTGGCTCATGATACATATAAATGAATATAGGGGATATAGAAGGCCTCATAAATCAATTTTTTACATAAAATAATTCTTTATATTAATGTAGATAAATAGATGAAAAATAAACATATGATGTGAAAAAACATTCCCCAATCTATAAACACAGTCACAAACCAAACTGAGTAGCATGGAGAATGGAATCTAGACAGCACATCTACAATCAAACCGACCATAAACCATTTAATAAAATAATATATATGAAAATAAAAAATATAAATCTAAAAAAAATCATAAAATTTTGTAGAGGTGTTGAAATAGATTAAAACACTCTACTAAAATCATCATGGAAGTATTATGATAAATACCCCTTTTACTTTTCAATGAAATGTTCTTTTTTAAAAATCATTCTTAATTTTCATAATAATTTTTATAATACTAGTAATGGGAAAATATGGTTTTTATGTTAATAGTAGTGAAATTATAAAAATAATTGTGTCTTAAAACAGATTATGGATGGTACATGAAAATGTGTCAGAAATCGAAACATTCCATTCAATCAGGATTGCATATCAGGAAAAATGAGAATGGGACCATGTAAAACAAGTCTTTAAAAAAATATGAAATGATTAAAATAAATGAATTTGTTACATTTAATATTAATTTATACTAATTATATAAAATAAATGAATAATTACATTAGTTTAAAAAGGAATAAATAAAAACCTGAATGAAAATGGAGGTTCGAGAAGAAATCCCTTAACTTATGTCCAAATGTGTTCAACAAATGACCAAAACATCATGAATAACCAAATTAAATATATCAATTAATAAATTTATAATATTATATACAATTAATAAATTTAGTATAGTTTTATTAAGGACATTTTGGAAATTTTTATGAGTTATAAATTAAAAGTTTATTTCACAAGAGCATTCCTTTACGTGGTTACACCATAGTTATAGTTGTATAGTAGAATGAAAGTTCATGTGGAATTGGTATAATTCTCTAAATTTGACTAAAAATTAAATTTATTAAAATATATAAATTTAAATGTTATTATATATGAATTGATTATACGGTATATGGATGAATCATTAGATTTGACATTTAATGATAATAATTTACATTATTACAGAGGTTATTGATTATAATGAACCCCTTATGTTTTTATTTCATATAATTATAAATATGTCACATAAAAAAGATAATAAATGTTTTAACCCATATATTATAGTCTGGTTTTACAATAAAAATTGTTTCTTTACCATACATCAAGGAGAAATTGAAGAAATAAAATATATCTTCCACGGAATTTGTAAATTGACACCTCTCCAATGAGAATTTCATTCTAAAAATCAAATAGATAGACAATTGATTTTGATTAAGGATACTACATTAACAAGATATCCTTAAAGTACATATATAATGATGAAATTATCAATTTCATTTGGATAGAGGAGGTGAGGATAGGATAAAAAGGGAAAGAACTTCAAATGAAGTTAAATGAAAAAAGGAAGTGGATTTTACCTCCAGAATTCTCTTTCTTCATGACCTCCTTAAGGTTGCTAGTATTGGATTTTTTTTAGGCTCATGAGCTCCAGGACATGGTGAAGAATCGTGGGATTTTATTTGTGTAGAAATTTTCAAGGATCAATTGATGGTTTGAGTTAAAGTGGTGGTGAGTGGTGGTAATTATAGTGGATGCGAGGGGTGGCTTCCCATTTTTTTAATAATTATTTTTTTAGTTTCATCAACAATACGAATAAAGTTACGTATTGTGGCTAAATAAAGTAATAAGGGAACGATATTTTGATCCAAGGGTTCCTAAATAATCCAAATATCTCATATTAATCAATAAATCTTGTATTTATCATTTATCACAAATTATTGTATTTTACTATTCACATAAATTAAAGTATTTTAGAAAATGCTAAAAATTTCCCATACATTTATGTGATGGGTAAAATTTGAAAATGAACTCCATTTAATGAAAATAAATTTCTAAATATGATAATTTTTTTTTATTGAAAAACATTATTTACTCAAAAATATATATTTTAAATCTATAACTGATTTTGTAACACTTTCAAAAATTATTTAATGTCTCAAAATTTATCCTAAAATCATAAGAAAACAAAATATTAATTTATGAATTCATTTAATATGAATATATATTTTAATAATTTTTATTTATTATAATATTTTAATTAAATATTTATACCAAATAGGAATACCAACACTCAATTTTACAATTTTTTAAAATATTCATTTACTTGTAAAATAATTACGTGTTAATTTTATTTATAATGATCTTAATTTTTATTTATACATTCATGGGAGATGTTACTATTCATAAGGGTCATGTTACTATTTAATAAATATCCATTCCTTAACATTTATTAATATCTCTTATTTAATTCATTCTTCATTCATGATATTTCCATTTTGTTATATAAGCGATTTTATGTTCTCTATAATATATGAAGTATTCATGAGAAGAGAAATTCCATTGATAGAGGTCTAGGCCATTAAATTCTCCCTTACTACAAACTTTTCATCCTATAAATTTCTATATTGTATCTAGATAAAAAAATGTGGTGGTTTATCATGATAATCTCCTCCATCTCCAACGTTACCTATTAAATATTATAATTATTTACCAAAGTACCTTTACTAGTCAAATCGTATGATCCCAAAAAAGATGTTCTTTAGTGTCTTAAATCTATGTAGGATCTCCATAGTTAGATAATTCGGGTTCTAATTCAATTCCTTGAAATGTGAGTAAATTTTTTGGGTATTCCATAAACATACGTAATAATGATATTCAGAACACATTGGGTACCTTTGAAAGGATACATGACATTTCAAAATTATATTCCACATCTTCGATTCTCTACAAAAATTCAAAAGGGCCAATGTAATTGGGTCTCAGTTTCCATTTCATTCCAAATCTTATAACACCCTTCCATGGAGATACATTCATGAAAACGTGATCTCCGACATAAAATTTCATATCTTCCTTTTATTATCAACATCAATATTTTTCATAAATTGATATGATTATCTATGGGTTTGATTATTATTTATTATTGCTATTATTTCCTCTACATCTTCTAGGGATACAAGCTTCCTTTCATCAAATTCAGACCAAATGGTTGGTGTATGACCTCTCGTTCCATTTTATGATTCTTATAGTGCCATGTTAATACATGAAATGAACTATTATTTTAAGGATGCTCAACCAAAAGAAAATAATTGTAATTACCAGACCTAAGTAGACCTGAGCAAGTGAAATATTTTTATACATTGGCATGATTATAAAAATCAAATCCCGAATGACCGATATGTTTATTTGTCTTGGAAGGCTAGATTATATTCATGAAACCCTTATTACATTAGGAAATAAAATAAAACATGATACATAATAAAACAAAATAAAATTAATCCTAAAGTGTTTATTCAATGTTTTAATTTTCTGTATATTGAGAAAGGTATCATACGAAAAGTGTGAGATCTTATTCTCATTATGGGTAAGAAATATATCGAATGATATCATAAACATAAACATTAGGAATGGTGAATAACTAAAAACACATTCTGTTTAAAATAATCTTCTGTGTAACATTGATATAATTGGAGAGGAGTAAATAATTTCATAACAATCATAACCATGAGCATTCTACAAGTAAAATAACCACATCGACTATCAATTACGAGTTTTATAATGAGTAAATTCATAATGTGTAATATCGCAACCTTAACGTAAAGGCCTAATGACAAGACCATACTAAACATTTGACAACCCAAACAATTTTTTTCTCCTGAGTCCTACCAATACATAAAGGGTTTATAAATGGGCACACCTTTCACATAATAAGTCTGATTCATTCTTCACATGTTTAATAAAAAAATATCGTTATATCAAAATGTCTCATAACACATTAAAACATTCATATAATAATCCATTAGAACATCATGGGGATAATGAGACTCTTGATATAGGATATCAATTGGAATTACATACACCAAAAAAATTTAATAATTGTTGAAATAGGAATATATATCATAAAACTAAAATATGGAAGAGGACAATCCTTTTTTTCATTGGAATAAAGATTTAATTTGGAGTTTCGTTTATATTTATCCAAAAATAATATTGTAAACTTTTTAATACATGAAAATAAAATGGACAAAAATTAAAATTATATTTGTGGAATTAATTATTTATCACTTAAATGGAATCATGTAAAATGTGTTTTTATAGACACTTTATAAATAAAATAATTTTGTTTGGTGTATGGAAATAATTAAAAATATTTTTAAATGGAAAGGTGTGTTTGTTTTCATAAAACCATAAAAGAACCAACATAGTTTTTCATGTATTTTTTTTGTTTTTATTTATAATTTTCTCTTAAATGATATTATAGAGCGCACTTAAAAATAGGTAACACATCAAGATGTACCCTTGAATTGGGATTATTGATCTGGAAAAACATTTAAATGATTTTTTTCAAACATATAACTCCCACTAAAATAAAAAGGCATTATTATTGGTACACATGTATATAGAATTCACATTTAATTTTTTTAGGATAATATAAGTATAATTAATAATTTCATGGTGGTAGGTAGATAAAATGAGTAACACAAAATAAAGTAGACGTTCAGGTATAAATCCATTAACACTTTTAATCAATCGAATAATATGACCCAATGTTAATAATGATCAAGTTGTACATTAAATTACATGAAAATAAATATATTCCTAATATGATAAATCAATGGTGATTACAGATACACCATACATAATAAATATTATTGAATAAGGAAAATCTCAAAAAAATGGAAGTGAGATGAGTAACCATTTCCTACTTTGTAATCAATCTGATCGTTTGACTAAAAATTAACAATAATCTAATGAATAATTCAATACCATGATTATATATAGATTCAAAAAATTATATTTTGAATTTCAGTTTACATCCACCACATACAAGATATAAGTGGAAGATATTGGAAATATCACAGAAAGAAAAAAGGTATGAGAAACCTCGTACCTTTTCTACGAACGTGTTCTGTACATGGCCGTAATATCATAGAAAATATAATTAGAATAATTAATTAATTAATAAAAGTATATACATTTATTTTAGTTATTATAAATTAATTAATTTCATTCGTGTCCTTTTGGATGAGTTAAAGAGTTTAATTACATATTTCCAGAGCATTAATTTTGGTGGATTTCATGATTGTTTCTCTTATTTATAGGCAAAAGAGTTTATGTGGAATGGAATTTATTATCCAATATTGAATTTAAATATTATTAATGACCATAAAAATTAGTAAATCGATATATATATATATATATATTTTTTACATGGTATAAGGATTAATAATTTGATAATCCATTTATTGGTAATTGGATATATTTTTACAGTGGGGTTTGGATCACAACGAACTTGTTATGATATATTATTTAGTTTCATGTAAACATTATGGTTCAAAAACAATTAAATGAGATATAATACATATTTTAGACTTTGGGATACCTATAAAAATTATTTCATGAACAGGTTTTAAGAATAACTTGATGAACGAAATTCATCGCCCATAAAAGATTAAATTGTCACCTCTTGGATAATGATTTTTTTATAAAATTATAGAGTAAGAGTAAGGTGATTGATAATGATTGTTACATTTACATGATATAATTACAGTATACATATTATACTAGAGTTATCATGATCTATTCTAAATATTAATTTACGACAGTATTATAAAACCAAGGAACATGAAATGAAATTAAAAGAAAAAGGAAGCGGATTTTACCTCTCAAAATAACCACCTTGATAACCTCTTTAAAAGAATGGGATTTTGTAAATAGGAATAAAAAAGGGAGCATAGCTGTGGGAATGTAACAGGGAAGAATTTTTAGGAAAACATTGAGACCCCTTATGTCATAGAGTTGTGAAAAGATGAGGGGGTGAGGTTGGGTTTTTATGTTGATGAGAGGAGTGATTTTTTGAATATCTTAGTCATTATATTATAATATTTCTCAAGACCTGTAATAGTGATGATTAATGTGACAAAAAATACTAATAATTTCATGTGTGTGTTCGAACCATGTTTTCTTAAAACCGTGATGACTCATGGAATAATATATTTATATTATAATGTATTTATACAATAAATTATTTTATTTTACATTACACTAAAAATAATGTATTTAAGAAAGATCCCAATAATTTACCCTAATCATTTTTTTATTTCTATAATTCAAAAATGAAATCCATTTTTTCAAAATAATTTAATAAAAATGGAAATTTATTTTTTAAATAGAATAATTATATACTTGAAAATTACAAATATTATATTTATAGCTCAATTTATAATACATGAAACTATTAACTTAGGTATCATAAATTTTTACTAAATTATTATAAAAAAAATTATTTAAGAATTAATTTTAAAAATATTAATTTTATTTTATTTCAATTTATAAATATAAAAGTATAATTATATATTCATTTCTCATAAAACTACCAACACTTAATTTCAAATTTTGAATATATTTACTCCCATTTATAAGGGGGGAAATTTATTTATACGTATATGAGTGAGTATCTATTCTCAATGGAACAATAACATTCATAAAGGTGAGTTATTATTCATAAAGGTAAGTTACTTTTCACCAAACATGTATGTTAATCCTATCAGACTCTAAATATCTTACCGATCACAACCAGGTAATTCAATTTTTTGTAATTCAAACTTCATAAGAGACGTAATTATGTTCATTATCTTGGTTAGAAAATATGTTGTTTTTAGAGACTCAATGTTTCATGCATTCAATATTAAATTTAGTTTTAAATTCATGGCGTGCTACATTCTTTCCCATTTACAAAATTTTTTTCATCAAAATTACTAGAATATTTCCTTATTAAGTGATTTTGTTTGTTATTAATAAGAAGTTACTTAGGCATCCATGATTCCTATTCAATTTTAAAATTTTTCCATGTACCTTTTTTTTCGAGTGGTCTTATTCCTCAAAAAAATATCATTAGTGTCCAGAATCCGAATAGGCTGTCTATAGTAAGATAAATCTTGTTCAAATTTTATATCATTATATGTGAGGACATGTGTTGGTTCTAGTATTTACTTTCTCTATAATAAGACATGTATCACATTGTGTACCTTATAATGGTTATGTGAAATTTCTACAATAAAATCGATAGCTCTGATTCTATTCTTAATTTATAAATAGCCAATGTACGTGTGGCTCATTTTCCTTTTATTCTAGAATCCTATAACACCCATACATGATAATTACCATATCCAACCTTTCAAGAGACATGTATACAGGGTCCTTTTAAATCATTATTTTTTTTAGAACTCTATGATCCATCCTACTCAAATCATCAACTGCCTTATTTTCATTTAATCAACATGAAGGAGCTCTAATGTTTTTTATTACAAACAATTGAATAAAATCATAATGTGTCCTCTAAAAGTATGTTAGTAAATTGAATAACCATAAAACCTTATTTCAAAAATGAATTCATCCTTAGACGGGCTATTGGATATATTCTTCAAATCAAAAAGTGTTGTAAACTCTATCAATGATAGCATAAAACACTTTTTGAAAAACAAAATTCCTCCAAGCTAGTCAAACAATATTCAAATAAATCATTCCATAATAATTACCTCAACATCAAGAATATATTTAGGTGTTTCTTTACCAAGTCATGTGTTTTACAAATCATTTAACTTTCAAATGAATATCAGTTATTGGTACCATTCAACTTATTGTCTTAACTCCTTAATGAAATGGTATTGAATTAAAATCCTCAAATATTTCATGAATCATACAACCATTACATTGCTAATAAAATATAAAAAAGAAATTTTTCGTAACTATGAATATTAAATTATATTCCCCATGATTAAAACATTACAGAACCTTGAGTTAAATCAATAATTAACATCGATTATCTTTTCAAGTTTATAGTTTTAGATAAATTGGTATAACTATTACATTACATCCAAAAATTACAAAGTATACACCTCTACAAAGTATAATTTTTTCATAAAATAATAACTATTTAAAGAAAACAATAATACATTTCTCGACATAAATATTCTAAAATTCTTTATTTCCCTTACCTTGCCTTATACCCTGTGAAAAACATTTAAAAAAATGGGATGAGCATAAAAAGGATCATTAAGGGTTATAAAATAAGGAATAAATTAATTAGTCCATCATTACATAAAAACCATAATCTCCCTAACACAACTCATGAAATAATAATATTTATGAATAACACAATGAAATAATAAATAAAAAAGGTAACTTGTGGAATCATATCATATATACATTGTAACGCCCACAGTTACATAGGGAGTTACATTTGGTATACCCATCATAGTATATTCCATAAATATATTAGGAGAAACAATAATATTTACCTCCATCACATTACTCAATTTATTGTAGAGCTATCATGTGCTCACCCACACTAGGTTTATCAAAAAAACACACATATACATAACTAATTCTCAAGTACCATAAAATATTCAAAATAGATAAGACAATCATTTTGGAAAGATAAAATTTCCATATTTCAATCACAATATATCATTTCATGATATTGACATAATTAAACTCTTCTCAAATCCATTTTCAATACCAAAATATGTAATAATAGTATATGGTATTTATTTTCCTTTTAAAAAAAATTCAGCCTGTTAAGGAAGGAAAATATGATATAATGCTCACAGCGGCGGAAAGGTTGTTGTCACCATGTATGTTAAAATAAAAATTATTTTTCAATTTTAGTGAAAAACTTCATAAAAAATATTCCATTGACTAAAAGTAAATGTCCAAGGGGTTTATTATACAGTTTATAAAAGAAATTTGTTTATAAATCAAAGTATACATCAATGAAAAGATATTGAGATGAAGTCATTTACAAAGATTTATTCAAGAGATTAAGGATAAATCAGTGAAATAATTACGTGTGAAAATTATAAATACACCCAATATAAGTAGATATTATGTGTAAAACCATCAGAGTTCATTCACTCATATTCATTGAACGGCATAATCAAGAAGTAGAAGTCTAACCCAAATTATTGAAATTAGGATAAGAGGTTCCCTTACAAAAAAGCAGTTGCCTAACAGAATCAAATAAGAAATCAGAAAATGAGTTGATGAGAGAGAAAAAGGCTCTCCCATCACGAGGAATTATAATATACAGAAATAAGAATATTTAAGAACATATCCCAATAATCTAAAATTTAAATTTAAATACATAACAAAAAATATTTCTTTGACTAATAGTGAATGGAGAATGGTTCCCTTATAAAGAAAATTTTGTAAATAAACTAAAATGATTATGTGTATTCACTATAAGTACACATGAGAAAATTATAAAAACAATATATGATAAGAAATTTTATTTATCACTTCATCATATAACTATGTAATCAAGAAGTATAATTTTAACCCAAGGAATGGAAATTGGTCTATGTAGTTAACATAAATCATGTCCAACTTGACTCGTGCATTTTTTAATATACAAAATAATATACTAAAGTTAATTACAACTAGTGTTAGAACATTATTCATGTTTATTATTCCATTAATATAACTTATGACCACCATATAAACATTACATGATCATCATCATTTATTTATTTATTCAGAGATAAAAAAAAAGAAGGGTAAACACCCCCAAGGCCAAGAAAAAGACAACCACAAGCCTAAGGAGGTCTGAAATAATGTAACCCAAGGGCATCCCTTGAAAGTGAGCCACACTCTCTGGTTTCAAGTGATCCACATTCGAGACGCAGTAAATTTTGGAGGTGGGCTCGGCCACGGAGGCAAGGTGATCCACCACTTTGTTCCCTTGACGCCATGTGTGAAGCACTTTGGTGTTGTTATTGAGAACCATGCTGAGACACCTTCTAATGATATAGGATATTGACCATGGGATTGAACCTCTACCATTGAAAGCATTATGCAAAATGAGGGAGTCAGTCTCCACCTCAGAGAGAGTAATTTTGGTTTGTTGGCGAAGGGTTAGGCCATTGAGAGTGGCCTTGGCCTCTCCCTGGATGGAGGACCCACTACCGAGATAGGCAGAGAAGGCCATAATGACTGCGCCTTTGGAGTCCCAAACAATCCCACCTCCACGTATGTTTCCCGAGCGACATGAGCCATCAGTATTAAGTTTCAAAACCTAAACTGGGGGATTCCACCGCACCCATAGAGGTATACGAGTATTACTTGGCTGAAGAGGAACCGGTACATTGATAAGATGGTGCTGTAAATTGGTGCCTCCCATCATCCAGTAAAAATCTTGACCATATCCAGAAGCAATTTCTTGATACGCACAATAATGTAACTACCGGAGGATTGGACACCCTCAAAAACCATCTTGTTCCGAGCTTGCCATAAAAACCAGTAGGCCGGATGAAGCACCAGAGTATGGGATGTCTTCTCTGCGCCAGCAGATCCCGTGCCACCGTACCAGACTCTAGAAAGGAGGCCTCGGTTCTAGAAGAAGTCGACAAGGTGGTGAATGGTCTGAAATAATTCCAGACCTCATTTTCCCAGTCACCCTCAAAGAAAATGTGCACCACTGATTCTTCCCAGTGATTCTTGCAACAACAGCACCTGGACGCCAAGTTGATGCCGCTGTGTTTGAGATTGGCCTCTAAGGGAAGATCATTTTTCCCGATCCACCAGAGGAGGATGTTAAACTTCATTGGTACCATTTTTCACCACAGGGTTTCATTCCAACTGTCTAATGGAGGTAGAATATTCAAGACATGACGAAAGTACTTGGAATAGATGGTTCCTGAGCTGGAGGGAGTAAAAACACACCTGTCCTCCACATCGGTGATAACGATGAGATCAAACAGCACCTTTTGATCCTTATCATGAACAGAAGAAATGAAGGACGAATGTGCGGCCGCTTGTTTGAACATGTTATCAAAAATAGGTCACCCCGCGAAGCCAATTGGAATGTCATCCAAGTTGCGGTGCCAAAATGATAAGTTCCCATTCCCCAAGATCCAGTGGGTAAGGGGATGAATGGCTGGAATTAGAGAGAGGATACTGGACCAGAAGGGAGTGGAACTATGAGAGCCCCGACCCAGTCCCATGCTCCATCAGACCTCCACGGCTTTCCCCAAAAGTGAATGCTACTCGAGGAACTCCCAAGAAAATTTAGCATGCATGCAATGGATGGTTTCACAAAGGCTCTGAACATTGATTCCTCCTTGTTGAACAGGGCGAGTCATTTTTCTCTAAGAAGCCCAATTCCTTTTTCCCTTCTGAAGAGAATCCCAAATGATGTTTGAAATAATCCAATCGATCCTGGAAATAACTCCCTTGGGTACGTGGACTGAAGAAAGCACATGAATAGGAGTAGCTAACAGTACGCTATTAACTAAAGCAATCAGACCCACAAAGGAGAGGAACTGGTTCTTCCAGTTGACCACTCAACCCAATATTCTTCTCACCACATGGTCGAAGTACATACTATGATTCCTTCCTGACGAAATGGGAGCTCACAGATAGTCCATCGGGAAGTTCCCTCTCTGCATGCCAACGGAATTAAACAGGGACAAGGCATGTCCCGCTGAACATTTATTGGAGATGAAGAGGTTACTCTTGTAAGAATTAACAATTTTCCCACTACATTGGCAGTAGGTCTCCAGGGACTTGGTAAAACCTCTGACCGATCGCCTACTGGCATTCATGAAAATTGTGGTGTCGTCCTCAAACATCAGATGAGTAATGAAAAGGTATCTCAATCTCCTGTGGTATGGGCACATCTCACCATTCATCACACTCTTGTTGATGATACGGCTCAGAACATCCTGGGAAATGATGAAGAGGGTAGGAGAAAATGGGTCCCCCTATCTAAGGCCACGTGATCCCTTGAAGAACGCATGCGTTTTAACCATGTAGGAAACCGCGAGCCATAGGGAACTAAAACACCTGAAGAAAAGATCTATAGACCTGGGAGAGAACCCCATACCTATCAAGACCAAGTTGATGAAGCTCCACTCGATCCGATCATACTCCTTGTTCATGTCAATTTTGATGACCATGTTGTATCCATGTGTTTTTTTGTCAAGGTCCCTGAAGAGGTCTTGGGCCAAGGCAATTGCACCTTGGATGAACCTGCCCTTCACAAAACCGTGCTGCTCCAGGGAAACCCAATGTTGTCAAAATTCCATTATATATATAATTATATTCAGGATTTAGATATCATATATATCATATATATCCAATATATATATGTTTTTATAATAGTACATAACATTTGGAGATATGAAATGAAATGCACCATTCAGGGAGATGGTAAGTTGTATGTATGCATGAACACTACTTTCATTTCAAATACATATTTAGTGGACTAAAAAAATAATGGTAAAAAGGTATATTATAATTCCCATATTATTTCATATATAATTTCATTATATCTATTTTTTATATGTTCCACATATGAAATGGATGAGTCATATCATTTTGAGGGGGCGGTAGTCTGCACTTTCTAAAAAAACCTATTGTATTTACCCTTTATGGAAACCATAATGGTTTGATATGAATTAAAAAGAAAAAATCATAGAAATAATATAAATATAATATATATCACATATTAATATAGTTCCATCATAATGACCACCATGAATGGTGGTAGGAGATAATTTAACAATCATCATTTTGTGAAGCAGTAGTTCTCCATCCATAGAAACAGTATGTTTGAATACATTAGATAGTGGTGTGTGAATGTTTATTTTTAAAAGTTATCATAAAAACATCCTAGAATATTTTATATAAATTTTTTATAATATAATGGAATAAATAGTTTTATGTGGTTTGGATAAAAAAATAAAAGATAAGAACATGAGAGAAGATATTACCAATAACTCAGGTAACTCCATTTGGTTTGAACAGAAATATTTTACTGAAATTATTTCTGCCCAAATTAAGGATTATAGGTGGAATATAGGGATTTTGGGAGATTATTTGATCATAGGAAAGATGATCCATGGGGATTTATAGGTGTAATTAATGGGTTATAGGTGATGGAATATTATAAAGAGGAGGGGCTATTTTGGAATGTTTGAAAATATTATTTTTTTATAAACTGAATTTCTATTTAAGAAGGACCCCAATTAATTTAATTATTAAATAAGGTTATTAGTGTGCTAAATCCTCTAATTAAATTGGTTTTAGAAATGTTTATCAAATAAATGTATCCTTATATTTTATCATTAACTCTTAGTTGACTAATTTTACGTTACCTTGTCTTCCTGTATATTCATACTATATGATTAATATATTAACTATAAAATGATAAGATACCAAAAATGGATAATTAAGGACATTTTTAACATTATATATGCAATTTAGATGAATAGTATATTTTTATGACTATTTTATCATTTAATGAAATATTAATATACTTAAAAACAAATTAATGTCCATTTTTATAATATTCATATCATGAATTTTTAAAACTCCATAAAACCCTGATAAATTTGAAAACAAATCATTGATTAAAAGATAAAATGTCATAAGAATAAATATAATTAGTGGATGGAATAAAAGGTATCAACATAAATTTAATTTAATATTTATAATCTCATTTATTTAAAACATTCATTAATGAGGTAATCATTACATCATGATTGTATCATAAATAAATTTATTTATATGATATCTAAAAATTATAAATAAACTACCATGATTTATGAAATCCATTTACCTTTCTAATGATTATTCATAGTTTTAATTATAGCTTATATAATAGCATTTAAAAATTCTTTTACAAAAATATATGTGTTAATATTACATTTTCCTTAACTATAAATAAATTTTTATAAAGTGTCATTTTCCCATACAAGTGGCTCTATTGGGTCCCAGAATCGACCCAGGTATGGAAATGGTTAGACATGTATCCTCCAATAGGTTTAGGCTACGATTTAGGTTAATTTAATATTATTATAATATAATTTTGTTACCCATTTTTACCAGATTTTCCTATTAACCATGGTATATAAAACATGGACTGAAGTTACTACTCATAATGTCTAAAAATTAAATTTACATATTAAAAAAAAATTCCTCCAGATTCACAATATAGAATCCATTTTTATAAATTAAAAACATTTAAGTTGCCGAAAAAAATTTAAAATTCTTTCTCGTTGTCTAAACCAAAACTCTTATTTTTATGAATTAATATCAATCAAAATATTGACATGAATTTATGTCTAATTAATAAGTTAAATTACTTCCAATGACCAACATTGAATTAAATGGTAAAAATATAATCCAATTACACTTTCAAACCAATTAAAAGTATAATATAACAATACAAATAAATAAGTTGAAACGAAATTTTTGAATTAAAATGCTTTATTTTTCACCTTTAATCCAAAAAAGAACTTTATCAAAAAAAAAACCAAAATTTGTCCCAATTTTTTTTTTGATGTCCCTTTTTAAATGAAGAAGTTTATATTGTAAAATGGAATATATATACATTATAAAAACTGGATTTAAATAGGGTTCACTATCAAAATGGGTTAAATTGACCTTTTAAAGAATATTAGAGTATTTCTTGCTTAAAATAGGATTCATTCTTATTTTAAGCCTCTCAAGTTTATTGGATAAAAGTAAAAACAAATAAAAACAATTGTAATCATATTTTAGTATGTTCTATTCATTTTTGACAGCACAATAGCAAAGTTTTAACTACCATTTAAATAATATTATGATTATATTATTTTTCGAAATAACTCAAAGTTTTGTGCAACCTAAGATTTCAGAGAAACCATTTTTTGTGTGTTGAGTATGCTATCAGACATATAATCCACATGAAATTAAAATTAATATTTAATTAAAAAAATTAATGAATATGAAAATTTTATATTCTTTATTTACCTGGTATGTTACATCCTCTCCCCATTTTGGGAATTGGGTCCTCAAAATTTTAAAATTAGACTCAGAAACATTATTGAAATTCGTACATTAGTAAAATAGTCAATAAAACTCTCACATTAATAAAATGAAATAGAAGTACCAAGGTCACCCATGATAACCAATATTGGTATTCCATTTCGGAAAGCATTGATATGGAGGAGAAACTATGTGTCAAGTTCTTATGGAGAGTAATATAAAACATGATGAGAAGAAAGTTAACAATAAGAAAACAACAAACTTGTGATGGGTTAAATGGTCATCGGTTTCCCAATAGGAAAATTATGTAGATGTTTTTATTTAATTTACCTTTGATAATGATGAAGAAATAATTTATCATATAATCTAAGTACATAAAGAAATCTGCAAACTTTTCAAGTAGAGATTCATCAATTAACATGTTTCTACCAAAATCTCATCGTTTCTCAAAATGATGAGAACTCAAAAATGAGTTGGTCACACTTGAAGAGCTAGAATCATCTTCTAGAGAAAAAAATGTTTCAAAAACGATGAAGCATATATTTTGCATGCATTTAGAAATTAACCAAAACTAAATAGTTTACTACAAGATTTGATAATATTTAAAAAGGATAATACTTCATAAAAATAAATACTTTTCTTAATCACCAAAAATCGAAAAAAATACCAAATGTTCAGAAAATAAAATTCAATAAACAATTTTCCTTCAAATTCATCAATGTAACCCAAACGTCGATTTACAAAAAAACATAAAAGGATTTAATCACATAATCTTCTACATTAAATATTAACATTTATCTCCAATTAACATCGACCACCCTTAAGGTCTTATACTGAAGTGTAACTAACCAGATCACATATTATATATGATAGGTTAATAATTTCCAAAATTAACCCAAATAAAAATATGTCTATAATAAAAACATATATTCTTTGAAATTAAGATTTGAACTATCACCCAAGAAATGATATCCCATAGTAATCTATTTTCCTCAAGCATATAGTGTTCCGAAAAGAGATAATGCCCTCCAAAATAACCTTTATCAATTAATCACCAAGTAATTATATTATACCAATTATTTCCATTTGATAAATCATAATATCTTAAATTGACATATTCTTGATCAATTAAGTCATTCAATTAAAAATAATAATTCATATTAACTAGGGACTTCATGTAGTCCAGTGGTCGGCATTAAATCCCAATCACACTTTCGTTGCGAGTTCAATTCTTGTAGAATTGACTAATTAGATAGGTTGTCACGTGGTCTGTGTTTTATCCTTTTTTTTAAAAAATATAATTTTATAACATTCCCAAAAATGAGATAAATTACTCAAAAATAACAATAACATTATTTAAACACAAATGTTATCTCGTACCTCAAATTTTCATCCCAAAAACTGTTAACATTTAACTTTGTCAAATTCAAGGATCAAATAAACCCAAATAGTTCTTTAAAACTATATTTAATAATGAAATGATAACTACTCCTTGAATAATATTTTGACATAACAATCTTCAGGGTAACACATACTAAAAAATGTCTTCCAAAGTTATCCCATCATCAAAAGATCGTTATCAATTTTAATAATTTTATTATCCTAATATCATTTATAACTCTTGAATTATTTATATGTAGACTTCTTAATCATTCAGCATTCTTCATGAACCATAAACCATTCTTTTCTAACTTATTCCTTAATAATTTTTTCCTACTAACAAAATCAAGAATCATATCTGAATATTCAATAATGTTAAAACATACTCTAAGAAATAAAACATATAATTCATTGTTAATTATCACTTTTATCATATTCAATTGGAATATAATTAGTTATTTGTAAACATATATTTTTACAATCCTGCTCATCCCATTTCTTGAACCTTCTTCTTAGGACATCTATTTTTATAATGACCATGCCCAACACATTTTAATATTAAATTTATCCTATAGAAAGAACTTATTTCCTTTTCTAAGAGTCAATTGGATTATACTTTTCTCTATGTAAGGTTATTGCTTTATGACCTCCATTACCACATCTTAAACAACATCACATAACTTTGAACCATTTTCAGAGGTGTTACCTTCCCCATATTTGACACATATGTTTTTGAATATACATACCATTATGTTTATTGCGTGAACTCCCATTGGGATTCGTTTAATCCATATATGATCCCTTATAAAAATAACCAAGGTTCACATAGTGAATCATGACTCCGGAATTATGGTTGAGAATAACCACAAGCATTCTCATTTTAGGTCCAATTTTTTTTGGTTTATTATTCAGAAAACCATTATAGTTTTCTTCACATTCATTGTTACTTTGGCTCCTACTAGATCGATAAATTTAATAAAACCAAAAATGATAGTGTGAATATATATGTAAAATCATCATATAATATCTTATTATGAGGGTAAAAACTAAGATATTATTATTTATTTTATCTTAAAAACATTCAATTTATCTAAAATAACTTTAACTCTTTCTAATATTCTAGCCATCATGTTAATGTCGCTTCTGGTTAAATAACAACATAACCCCAAAAGTTATATAAAACAACCTTTGAAGCCAACTGTAAGTCCCCATATTCAAAACATTTTTTAATATTGATTAAAATCAATAATTAACATTAAGGATCTGTAGAGATTTAGAGATTTAAAGAATTAGGCCCTAACTATTACATTACATCAATAAAATACAAAGTAGACACTTCTACTCAGTATCCATTTTTTAACAATATAAAAATTCATAAAAGAAAAGATGATTTAATTTCCTGATGTAAATCTTCGTGATTTATTCCATTCACTTACCCTACCTTATACCATGTGAAAAACTTTTAAAAAACATGGGATGAGCATAAAAAGGCTTAGTAGAGGTTATAAACTAAAGAAATAAATCATTATTCCATCAATACAAACAAAACCTGAACTCTTTAATTCACCACATGAAATAATAATATTTATCAATAAGATTTATAAATAATTAATCATAAAGGTAACATTTGGAATCTATATAATACTTACATTATAGAATTCACAGCTACACAGGTAGTTATGTTTCGAATACCCATCATAGTATATTCCCTAAATCCCTTAGGAGAAACATTAAAATTTACCTCCATCACGTAACCCAATTCATTTTAGAGCTATCTCGGGCTAACCCTCCCTTGGTTTATCATGTAACCACCCATATACATAACCCATTCCAAAGAACCATAACATATTTATAATAGAAAATACATGCATAAATGAAAAGAAAACATTTCCTCATTTCCATCAAAATATATAATTCCATGATATTGAAATAATATATGTCTTTAAAAAGCTTTTTCAATACAAAAACAGGTAAAAATATTATATGGTATTTATTTTCCTTTTAAAAACATTTTTACTTGTTAATGAATCCAAAAGGGTAATAATTCTCACGGCAGCGGAAAGGTCATTATCACCACGTACGTTGAAAAGAAACATTCCTTTTTTTTAATATAACACTTCATAAAAAAATTACTTTTAAATGAATGAAAATGTAAAAGTGTTTTATTATAATATTTATAAAAGAAAGCCATGTATAAATGGAATTATTCTTCAATGAAAGGATATTGAGATAAAGTCCCATAAAAATTATATCATGATATTAAGGATAAATAAATGACATAATTACGTGTGAAAATAATTAATACAACCTTTATAACTAGATGTTATTTATAAGAAAATCAATGGTCATTCACACAAATTCATTTCATCAAAAAATCAAGATGTAGATGTTTAACACCAATATTTGAAATTCGGTTAAGAAGGTCCTTTACAAGATTTCTACTGTCTTACGATGTCACTTAAAAATTCAGAAAATTAGTTGATAAGAAAGCAATAGGGTCTCTTGTTACATGGACATAAAATTTACATAGACAAGGATATATAAAAACATATCCCAACATTTCAAAATTGAAATTTAATGTGATAACATAAAATAAGTGTTGTAAAAAAAGTGGAGGGTGAAAGTTTCTTATACAAATATTATATTTTAAATAAAATTGATTGATTTTATTTATTAACAATACGTACACATGTAGTATTTAGAAATAAAATTTAGGATAAAAAAGTTATTTCTCACATAATCATAGACCGATGAAATCAATAAGTATAATTTTAACCTAATGAATGTATACTGTGATAAAGAGTTTCCTTACATCGTGTGCGACTTGACTCGTTCGTTCTTTAATCTCATGAATAATAAACAAATGATAATTTATAATTTCTAATGAAATATTTTCAAGATAATTGTTCCTTTTATATAACTTATTACGATGATATGAACATTATATAATCATTTATGTTAATAAGATAGATTTTTTCGATATATGGTACTTGAGTCTAAAATGAACTTCTTAAAATTAAAAGTTGTCCAGGTGGTCAAAATTATTTTATCTTCATAATGATATTTGTCACTTAGATATCATATATATCATATATATCCAGTATATATATATAAGTATTTATTTAAAATAGTACATAACATTTGGTGATAACAAATGAAATGAACCGTTCATAGAGATTATAAGCGGAACGTAGACATGAGAACTACTTTCATTTATATTTCATATTTAATGGAATGAATACTTATTGATAGATATGTATATTTTAATTCAATTATAATATCAACTATAATATCATTAACTCCATCCTTTATACTTTCCACATATGTGCTGAATGAGTAAAATCACTTTGAGGGGGAGGTAGTTTGCAATTCCTCAAATTAAAATATCGTATTTACCCAATATTGAGACCGTGAAGGTATTATATAAATGAAAAATAAATAAGAATAGATAAAATAAAAAGACAATATATATCACATATAAATATAGTGCTATCATAATGGCCACCATGAGAGGTGGTAGGGGATAATTAAATAATCATTATTTCGTGAGGTTTTAGTTCGCCGTCCACATAAAAAATATGTTTGTATCCATTAGATAGAGGTGTGTGGAAGTGATGTTTGAATAAATATCGTATCAATATCCGAGTATGTCTAAAATACTGGTGTTTTTATAAAATAATTGAATAAAGATGTTTTTTCTGGTTAGAGAATGAAAATAAAAGAAAATAACTTGAGGGAAGAAGTGACCTTTAAATCGGCTAACTCCCTTTGTATTGAACCAAAACGTTTTATTTCAAATGGTTCCCAACTCATTTAATTATAAGATAACATGAATAGTGTTCAATCCCCACCCAGAAAATGGGTTTTATACATGTTTATGGCATAAATGTATCTGTATCCTTTAGCTTTAACCCATAGGTAACTAATTTTACATTTACCATGTCTTCATGTATATATATATATATATATATTATATGGTTAATTTATTTACAATAAAATTACAAGTGACTAAAAATTGATCACTAGTGACATTTGTAACATTATATATGTCATTTTTCTGAATCATATATTTTTAGGACTATTTTATCATTTAATAAAAAAATTATTTATTTAAAATCTCATTTATGTCAATTTTTAAACTATTTATATCATGAAATTTTATAAATCCATAACAACTTGATTAATTCAGAAAAACACGATTAATTCCAATATTACAAGTCATAATCATCATTAAAATTATTTTATGTCATAAAAAGTTTCAAAATAAATTTCTTTTAATATTTATTATCTCATTAAATTAAAACATTCATTAATGAGGTAATCATTATATCATTAGTTTGACATAAATAAATATATTTATCTGGTCTCTAAAATTTATAAATAAACTACGATGATATAATAAATACATTTATCTTTCTAATGAATATTTATAGTCGAAAATATCACTTATATAACCCTATATAAATTTTTTTTCAAAAAATGATCTTCGTTTATTTAACATTTTCCTTAACATTTATTTAATTTTAATAGAATAATTTTCACTTACATGCGGCTCCATGGGGTCCCAAAATAGACCCAAGGATGACCATGGTAGGACATGTATTAGAAAATCGGGTTAAGGAATGTGTTATAGAAATTTACAATTATTATAGTATCATTCTATTACCCTTATTTACCATATATACCATTTAACCATGGTAAAAAAATATTTAATAAAGATACTATTCATGATGTCTAAAAATAAAAGATACCTATTTTAAAAAATTTGACCACCTGATTCTGAATATAGAATAATTTCTTTCAAATTTCAAACATATATGGTTAATAAATTTATTTAAAATTTATTTCCATTATCAAAACCAAAAAGTGTGTTTTTACTAAATAATAACAATCAAACGATTGACATGTGTTTATGTCTAATTAAAAAGTGAAATTACTTTCAATGACTGATATTAGATTAAATGATAAAAATAAAATACAATTAAACATTAAAACCAATTAAATTTACAATCTAACTATATAAATATTTTAGTTGAAAAGTCGGTTTGAAATTAAAATGCAATATTTTCCACTATTCATAAAAAAAGAACTTTTTCTGAAAAATAACAAAATTTTCACATAGTAAATTATGATTTCCCAATTAAAATTTATATGTTTATTTTGTTAAAAGGAATATATAATAGTGACAAAAAGTATAATTAAAAATGGTTCAACATCCAAATATGATAAATTGACCTTTTTAAGAATATTAGAGTATTTCATTCTAAAAAGCATATTGATTTTTATTTTAAGCCTCTTAAATGTATTGGTTAAGAATAAAAACATTTAACAAAAATATTTATTTTTATTTAAGTTATATTTATTCATTCCTACAAATAAAATGGCTATACATTAACTATCATCTAAATAATATTATTATTATATTATTTTTCTGTGTAATTCAATGTTGTGTGCAACATAATATTTCAAAGAAACTCATTGTTTTCTATTGAGTACACTATCATACATAGAATTTTAATTAATTTAAAATTTATATTTAATTAAAAAATATTAATAAAAATGTATTATTATTTATTTACATTGGATGTTACATCAGTCATTCCACTTCATGTGCAAAAGTGTCACAACTTTTTCATTATTCAATAACATCATTTAGTGTATATTTATATGAATACTAGTTAATTTTTGAATCCATGACATATTTTAAATTTAGTTTTAATTTAATTTCTATTATTTATTTGTTTTCAGGGTTTCCCATGCATTTTTTTGAGGAATGGGTGAGTGTTCATGAAATGGGCAAAACCATGATCCTAAATCCAAATTAAAAAAAAATAATTTAGATTCCATTATAACTAATTATTTTTTAAACCTTCTCCATCAAAAAAAATTCTACTTGTCCTCCCTTGAACTATTAACACCGCTATTTAAATTTTCACCATTTAGGAATCCCTAATTATTGTGGATTTGGGTTTTTATTCAAGGAATTGGTCATACCCGGAATCCCATTTCCAGTTTCAAAAATATATTTTTGTTATTTAATAACGCCTTTATTGTTTAAAATTTTTCTGTTATTCCACCTCCCACCCAAAGAGAACACCTTTAGGCATTTCCCCATGGACCTTCCCCGCTCTTTGGAGCTCATATGCAGCGCGAATTAGGATAGACCTTCATAGTGGTTCTCAAGTAGTCCAGATTTGATGATGTAATTTCATTCAATTATTACTCTTTAATTTTTCACTCTTTTTCCCCAATTACTATTCCAGTGTGACCTTCTATTTCTTATTCGATCCTAAATATTATTTTTTGTTGTTTATAAATTTTCATTCATGTGTATTTGGGGGGATTTATTCAAGATACATCAGGTAAGTGGGTTTCCATCATTCTTCTTTCAATTTAATTAGGGTTTCATAAAATTTTTGTTGGGTTTAACCACTTCATCATGAGGTTCCTAAAGTCCAGTATCTTGGGTTTCAAACCTAGAGTTTAAACGTGGAATTTTTGGTACAATATTTTGTTTTTAGGATTAATCTACCTTACTTGAGATGTTGCGATGGAGCGAATGAGTTTTCACACAAACGATTCAAGGGTTTTCATTAATTTGGTATGTGAATCTGTGTTCCTTCTATATATGAATCTTATAATGCTTTATATATCTTATTTTTGGGTTTATATCATTTTATTATTTCTAAAAAATTAGTTTTAGTGGGGTTTTTATTGCAAATGAATTTTAAATGCCAATTTCATGTGAAATAGGGGGTTTTCATTGAAATGTATTTTTGGTTTATTTGGGACATCCCTATAAATACATAATTGATATTATTGAGCTGTAATAGGTCTTCTAATAATGTATTTATTGTTTTCCCCCTATGATTGTTGCTGCTAAAATTGGGTTTAGTGGTGTTTGTGGAACATGTGAACTATAAGTGCCATGTTTGTGTGGAAATAGAGGTTTTACCCAATTATCATTTCCTCGTGCAAAAGGGGATACACTAAAATTTATAGTTTGGTTTAATTGATATTTTTGGGATTCAATTTCTATTTTATAAACTTAAAATGTGAATATAGTGTAGAAAGAGGTTTTTTCAATGATTTTTTGGTGCAAAACAATGCAAGTTTTTTTGGGAAATTGATTCATTACAAATAAAACTTTTTTGTTGAGTGTCTTATGTGATTGAAAATGTGTCTAGAAACTGTATTGATTAAATGTGATAATTACTGTTGTATCATATGAAAAATGGATTTATGTATCATGATGAAACAATTTGAGCACAAAGTGGGAAGCCCAGGTATATAGGTGGGGCAGATTTGTACTAGTACGACAAGTGAACCATATGAGTTTCATCCCTGTTTCACATACAATTTGGATAACAACAACTCAAACTAAAATATTTGGATGATGGTTGGGGACCAATATGTTATAGGTATGTTCCTTACTAGTTTCTTGTGCACAAGAATGGATTTTTCTATGGTTACTTTACACCGAGGTACGAGGTAGATAGGGCCCGAAACTATATAGTACCTAGGGGTGTTCCCGATTTTGTTGCTCATTGGATTTATAGTATTTAATTTTTTCTTACGATGTGTTTTGAAATAAAACATATTATCTAACATGTCTATTTAAATGTGTTAACATTCTGAATGTTTTAGCTTTAAAATTTTTTTCAAGTGAATGTTGCATTTCTTGGAATTTAACACTACTTTCCTTTTCAAATTAAGAATGATTTCTTTTCAAATCGTATAGTATGAAAGTTAGAATAATTAGGTTTTATCCTATTGGTATTAGTATGAAATCCTACATAAACCCCTTGGGTGTACGCAGAATTGGTTATGATTGTCTCAGGAAACAGTAAAGCAACAGGTGAAGGCAGATCGGGTTGTTAGAACCTTCTTGCAGCGCGGTGTTGTGGAGATGACTCGGGGTAACGACCCCCTTGTAATGTGGAGTCCTTGCATATGTCTTATTTCTGTATTTATTTTTATTTGGACCAATTGTACTGTATTCATATACATGTATTCCATTCTGGTTTTCTCATAAGACTTTTTTGGCTAGAAATTTCATATTTATATTAGGGTTTGTTTTTAAGGGTATATGATTTCATACTAGGGTAAATCATTCCCAAACCTAATTTTTTAATATTAATGAACTTTTTCTAGCCTATGGAGATATCGAAGCCACTTTGGGTCTTTACATATGATACATTTGGTTCTGTTCTTAGTGGAAACTAGATTTTATTTGTGACAAAATGGTATCAAAGTGAGGTTAATATTTTTGGGTTATATTATTATTTTGGGATGAGTAGGGCTACACAAGATCTAGAACTGTCGGGACATGGAGATTGGGTCATGAGTAAGGTGTGGAGACCACACATCTCTTAGAAGACCTCAATTCACCATGATAAAAAGGAATGGTTTTTCTGACTACATTTCTAGGTGTGTCGTGTAGTTTATAGACTACACGTGGACATCAAGTGTGCGTGAAGTAGTAGTATATTTTATTGTTGTAATGTTTTTCGCATCATTATATTATATGATATTGATGGAATTTTTCATAACATTTTTCTTATTTGTTCTCTTGTGACTATTTCATTTCTGTGACAACATGCCTCCCCAAAAAACACCCATGCACCCACTGGAGCAAGCTAGAGAGTGTTCTCCCCCACCGCTGGACTAGAGGACAGTAGAGGATGTGGTTCAGGTTGTCCATGAACTAGGACATGGACTGGCTAATATTACAGCTCGTATTAGGGAATCTTATACTGGTCCGAGGATATAAAAGGATGATATGTTCTTGAAAAATAATTCTCATACATTCTAAGGTAGTGTGAACACATTAAATTTACCAACTGAGTTGTTGTCTGTTGCAATGGAGTTAGTAAAGACGTTGGGAAAGAAGAAGTAACAGGGTCCCATGTGCCTATTATTTGTACTCACCATTTCAGGGATTTGGATAGAATGGGACCTCTTAGATCCAGATAAGAACTGTTTGGCATAATATATTCCATAGACTTCCTAGTATACTTCTAGTCACACATTTATTTCTACAGGAAGAAAGTGAGTTTCACAACACATGATGGGACTCTCCCAGTTTTTTGTGGGGAATGGAATCCACAGACAAGTCTTGCAATACCTATAGTAATAGAGTTTGGAAGACATATCTTCCAATTATCATATCTCATGCTATGTGATGATGGTATTCTCCATGAAGGTGCACTTCCTTATATATTGAATGTGTTTCTGGATGTATTCCCAGATGATTTTTCATGTTTTCCCACAGAGGGGGATGTCGATTTTTCAATTTATATGGTTCTAGGAACACATCCAATATCTCTTCCCTCATATTATGTGTCTCCTAACAAGCAGTGTGTTTAAAGATGTAGCTAAAAACATATAATACATATGATTCATTCGACTGAGAATCTCTCCTTGTGTTACTCTTGTGATGTTCATAGAAAAGGCTAACAGATCCCTCCTATTGTGCATTGACTACTGGAAGATGAATAAGGTAATAATTAAGAACCAATACCATTTTCCTAGAATATATTACATGTTTTAATAGTTTAAGGGGGTATGTTCTTTTCAAAAATATACTAGTTTTTGGGATACCATTAATTCCGAGTGAAAGAAGCTGATATCCCAAAGACAGCATTCCAAAGTAGGTATGCCGCCTTTATGTATTTAGTCATTCCCTTTGTATTAACCAATGATCCATTAGGTTTTATGGAACTCATGAACATGGTGACCCATCAGTAGCTATATTCTGTTGCTGTGGTGTTTGTGATTGTCATTATAGTATACTCTAGCTCTAAGGAGGAACATGAACATCCCTCGAGGATCGTCTTAGGCACTTTACAGGATCACTACCTCTTTTCAATGTTTTCAATCTGCACATTTTGGATTAGGGAAGTGAATTTTCTAGGGAATTTTATCTCTGAGTAGAGGTATTATGTGTACCTTGAGATGATCAGTGTGGTCATGTTATTGGAGAAACCGAGGAATGTGTTTGAGATCAGAAGTTTCCTTGGAAGGGCTGGTAATTACATGCTATTTTTTCATGAATTCTCTTGGCATGCTTCATCGATGACCATTCTCACCCAGAAAGGGGTGAATATTGTATGGTACCCATAATGTCATAAATCATTCGAGGAGATGAAGTGGTGGTCGACTACTACCCCTTTACTGAGTTTTCCTAATTTTGGAATGAGTATGTTTTCTATTGAGATGCTTCATTTATGGGTATTGGGAGTGTTCTTGTGTATGATGATCCCATAGTTACCTATGGATTTCAACAACTCTGACCCCATGAAAAGAATTACCCAAACCATTACTTGTAGTTAGAATATGTGATTCATGATTTGATGATTGGGTGTCATTAACTCGTTTGGGAGAAGTTTTTTTGTCTAATTTTATCTCTAAACTGGGAAAATATCTTCTTGCAGAAGGACCCCAACATGAGGAAATTTCACTGGTTCGAGTACATGTAGGTGTTCGAAATTGACATTGTCTATACCCCTAGAAAGGTTAATGTGGTGGCCAATGCCTTTAGAAGAAGGGTTACAGTGCATAGTTTCAGGGATTCCAGTGATGAGGGTATATTGATGGGGATCTTTTCTTATATGAATGTAATGACCCAGGAGCATAGTGTAGGGGCATTCATGGAGAGCGTCCAGTTGACTCCTTCTCTATTTCAGTTTATTCAAAGGGAACAACCAAGTGGTGATCTTTATCAGTGGTCGAGGCCATTTCATCATGGTGGGTAGACATCCTCTGATTGGTCGTTGGCCCTAAAGGGTATCATAATTTTCAAGGGACGCTCAGTAGTGCAATCGTCTCTATAGAAGGGGATGATTCTTGATAGCCATTAGTATGAGTGGGTTGTCCATCCATGTGAATCCAAGAAGTATTATAATTTCCAATGACAGTTCTGGTGTCCAGGTATGCGACAGAAGATAGCAGATATTATGTTGAGGTGCGACATATTTCATTAGGTGAACGAAGAGCATCAAATTCCACCTAGTTTACACTATCCATTACCCATTCCTACCTAGAAGTGGGATGAGTAATCCATGTACTTAATTGTTGGCATGCCTCGTACAACTCGGGGTAAGAATTCCATTTGGGTGTGGATTGATCATCTGACCAAATCATCCCACATCATTCCGATCAAATATACAACTAAAGTGGATGAGTAATGAAGATTGTATCTCCAAGAGGTTATGAGATTCTATGGTGTTACATCATCAGTTATCTTAGATAGAGACACCAATTTCAATTAACAGTTCTAGGAAGGTATTCAGATGGATTTTGGTCTCAAATAAAGATGTGCATGACATACCATCCTCAAACGGATGGTCAGATAGAGTGGGTGAATCCTATTTTAGAGGATATTCTACCTGCATGTGTTCTAGACTTTGGAGGTTTATGGGATATCCATTTGGGATTAGTTGAGTTTTATAATAATAATAGTTACCAGTATTCAATTCGTATGGCTCTTTTTGAGGTGCACTATGGTAGGCCTTGTCAGTCCCCCCTGTGTTTAGCTGAGGTAGGTGGGACATCACTGTTGGGGCAGAGCCTTATACATGAGACTTCTGAGTTGGTCCAATTGACCAGGAATTTCTCATTGATAGATCAATGTCTTCATAAATCATATTTTGATCGGAGGTGTCTAGACCAAATGTTTTTAGTGTGTGAAACGGTATTCTTGAAAATTTTCCCTCGTCTAGACCATCATCGATTGGTAAAGAGAGGGAGGCTGATGACCCGATATGTCGGCCGCTTTGAGATCACCGAGCATATTAGAAAGGTGAAATACAATTTGAATTTACATTCTCATTTTATATCAATCCATGATGTCTTCCATGTCTCCCAGTTTAAGAAATACAACCCAGATCTGTCCCACGTGAAGAGTTAGGAAGAACTGAAGATAGAGCCTGACATGTCTGTATTTGAGTGACCAGTGCAAATAGTGGACTCTCAAGATAAGGTTCATTGAAGGAAGTCTATTCGGCTAGTCTAAGTTCGTTGGTAGTATGGTTGTGATACACATGAGACCTGGGAGCAGAAGTCATGGGTTGAGGAAGAGTACCTGTTGTTGTTTTTTGATCAAGCTTTAGGTAGACATTACATGGAGAAAATTCATTCTTTGTGGGGATAATTGTCACATATGTGACATATTTTAATGTATTATTTAATTTACATTAAATTATTTCTTTGTTTTGGGGGTTTCCCATGCATTTTTTGGATGAACGAGTGAGTTTTCCTAAATTAGTCCAAACTATGAGCCCAATTCATATTTTAATACAAATTAAATTTCCTTTATAACTCATTCATTTGTCAAAACGTTTCATCCATTATAGTTCCAACATAGACTCCCCTTACCTATTAAAACCACCAATCTAATTGGAACTAATTATAAATCTCATATCTTGGTGGATTTGTGTTTTTATTTAAGGAATTGGACCTTCCTGGATGCCAATTTCTAGTTTAGAAATAAATTTATATTATTTAATAAAAAATAACCTTTTTAAAATTTTTTGGTGATTCTACCTCCTAATAGAATAAATCATCCTTAGGCGTGCCCCCATGGACTTTCTCTCATATTTGGAGCACATATGCAGGAAGAATTAAAACATGTCTTTATAGGGGTTCTCAAATCATCCTAATTTGAGGAGGTAAAATCATTCCATTATAATTACTTCATGTATCACATTATTCCATCATTGTAGTTCCAATATGACCTTCAATTATATAGTCAATCCCCATTTACATTTTTGGCTATTTAAAAATTCATCTACTGGTGTATTGGGGAGATTTCATCAAGTTACCACAAGTAAGTGGGTCTCCTTTATGCTTCTTTCTATTTAATTAATGTTTCATTAAATATGGTTAGGGTTTCATCCCTTATCATTGAGGTTCATAATTTCTGAAAACTAGTGTTTCGAACCTATGGTTTGACCTTGGGTATTATTGGTCTAGTAATCTATTTTTAGGCTACATCTTCCTTCCTAGAGGTGCTGCTGTGGTGTGATTGAGTTTTCACACAGAGGACTCAGTGGTCATCATTAATTTGAAAGGTGATTCCATGTTCATATATTATTTGTGTCATTGCAGGATATATTTATTTTATATGAAAAAACAAGTTTTAGTTGTGTTTGTATTGAAAATGAAATTTAAATGCCATTTCATGTGAACTTAGGGGTTTCACATAAATATTTAATTGGTTTATATGGGGTTTCCCTATTAATAATTAATTGATTTTATTGATATTTAATATGGTTTCCAATCATGTTTTTAATGTTTATCTAATTTGTTTGTTTCTACGAAAATGGGTATTATTGGTGTTTGGGGAACATGTGATCATTAAGTGGCATGTTTTTGTGAAAATCAATGTTTTACAAAAATATAATTTCTTGGTTTTTTCATGGGATGCCCTAATAATGATTGGTTGGTTTCATTGAAATTAAATGGGCTATTTGTTATGTTTTCATTACTTACAAGTGTGAATGTAGTGTACAAAGTGAGTTTTCAAAGGAGTTTTGGATGCAAAACAATGCATGATTTTGAGAAATTGTTTCATTAAAAATAAAAGTGTTTTGTTGTGTGTATTAAGTGGTTTAAAATGTGTCTATATACTATACTAATTGTATGTGAACATTAGTGGTGTTTTATATGAAAATTGTATTAATTTATCATGATGAATTGTTTCAGCACAATGGGAGAATCCCGATTACCTAGGTTGGCCAGATTTGTACTAGTACGTCTAGTGAACCGAATGGGTTTCTTCCCTATTTCACATAGAATTTGGATAACGACAACTATAACTAAACAATGAGGATATTGATTGGGGACTACTTGGTTATGTTTATGTTATCTACTAGTGTGTCATGTAGGAGAATCGATTTTTCTACTGTTACTTTTCACCGAGGTACGAGGTACAAATGGCCTGAAACAATCCAGTGCCTAGGGGTGTTCCTGAATTTGTTGATGATTGGATGAATGATATTTACCATTTTTGTAGGGTTTATTTTGATGTAAAATATAGTATCTAAGATTTTTATTTAAATGTTTTAATATTCTGAATGTTTTATCATGAAAATTGTTTTCAACTGAATGATGCATTTCTTGGAATTTAACATCGCTTTCCATGGCATATTACAAATGATTGATTATTCTCATTGTATTGCATGCACATTAGAATAATTGGGTGGAAATATATCAGGATTTTCTTCACACCCTACTTAAACCCCCTGATTGTACGTGTAATAGGTTATTTTTGACTCAGGAAAAGGTAAACCCTCGGGTGAAGGAAGTTCGGGCTATTAGACCCCTATTATAGTGCGGTGTTATGGAGATGGCACAGGGGTGACCACCCCCTTGTTTTGTGGATGTCTTGTTAATTTATTTATTTTTATTTGGACCTCTTGTACTAAATCAAATCCATTTATTCAATTCCGGTTTTGGCTTAAGAGTTGTTTGGCTAGAAATTTCAGATATATATTATGGATTGTTTGTAAGGTTTTATGCTTTCATACTCGGGTAAATCATACCCAAACATAATTTTTTGATACCCAAAAACTTGATCCAGCCCATAAGGTTAAGGAATTTCATTTTATACTTACCATGGGATGGGTTTGGTGCCGGTATTGGTGGTGACCAAATTTGGTTTGTGATTAACATTTATTCACATATTGTCCCATATCCTTGTAATTGTATCATTGTACATTGGAAACATATTTCTTACTCTTGAAAAAAAGAACATGTCCATTTTCTCCACATATATTTCAAACTACAATCCCACTTAGGCATTTACTAAGGTGACACTTTCTATAGTTATCACATGTTTGGAATCCCTTCATTCCATTCTTCATATTATCTATATTTTTCTCTTCAATCCCCTTCTTCTTTTTCTTTTCTTAAAATCCATAACGCTCAGTTAATTAGTTACATTTCTTGTTAACACATGATACTATTTACACAAATGATGATGATACTTTGGATATAATATTCCTTTGAAATGATGGATTATGATCGTAAAAGATATGATCCTTTTTAGTCTTTTCATCACCTAAATTAGTATAATTATCTTTCCTTCTATTAGGTTCTATATTACATATACTATAATAGATTATAAAATGATGAACTAACAATAATAATAATCATTTTATAACACATAACATAAATTTTATAATCATAAATCATAGAACCATACACTATGGTTAGTTTTGAAGAATAATTCATTTATAATGGTATGTAAGAAAAAGGGGAATTATCCAATGAATATCCCCCAGGCGTGTTGAAACAGTTGTTCAGTATAACCCATTATAGTGTACGTGATTACCCAGGGTCCTTCCGGAAACTGCTAATCAAAATTATTACTCTTATGTACATATGTACCCGAACCATGTCTACTTGTAGTAGCCCAATAGGGATGTATTTTCTAGGAAGATTGACATAATATCTACACAACCAAAATATTCATATTTTCCTTAATTATTATCCTCAATTTATATATTATGGTTTTGTTCTCAAATCTACATTTTCAAAATCTATTTTCCTTGTTTTCTACAAAACATCCTCTCATACCAACTATAATGCGCCAAACCCAGTAGACCAGATCTGCTGCATTATTTAAATACATTGTCATTATTATAGGGAATAAAATCCCAAAGGGCCGATTATCATAGTACTCTTAGAAGGTCATGTTATATTCATGATACCCATATTACTTTGGAAAAAAAATAAAACATGATATATAATAAAATGAAGAAGACTAAATCCTTGATATTTTATTCAAAGTTCTATTCTTCATAACCTTTAAAAAATTAGGATGGGTTCAGATCATATGCTTATAAAGTGTAATAAAGGCATTGGAAAATATCATGAAAACCAAAATTAGTCACATTGAATAACTAATATCACATTCCATTAAAAATGAACATGAGTATAACGTGGAACAAATAGTAGTTGAATAAATAATGCCATAATAAAACATTACCATGAGAATTATACTAGTAGAATAACAACATAGAATATAAATTAATAGCTTCCTAATGAGTAAATTCATAATTAGGGACATCATAATAATAATTTCAAGGCCACATTCCAAGATCGTAACAAATGGGTAAATACTCAAACAAGTTTGTCTAATGGGACCTACCAATGCCTTGAGGTGATATAGTAGGCCTCACCAGCCATTTTCTAATTACAATGCATTTTTCATACGTATAATAAAAATATATCATTAAATTAATGTTTCTCATACTATTTTTAAATATTTGAATCATATTCATAGATGAAAATACTCAAATATAATCATTGATACATTCTTGAGGAATATAATCATATAACATTCCAATGTGTCCCATACAATTTTGAAATATTCAAACCATAATAACATAGTATATCATGAGAATAAGGAGGCTCATGATATGATTTATAAAATTTCATTATATACAACACCATAATTGAATAAGTGGTGAACAAGACATATATCTAATAAAAGTAATAGTGTGAGTGGAAAAAAAATTATTTTTACTTTGGAAAGAAGATTTCATTTAGAAAATAATTTTTATTTGTTTTGTAATATGATAAAAAAAACAATATACTACTAAATAATAGTAATGGAAATTGAAATTAAATTTCTGGAATAAAATTTTTCTCATTGATGTGAAATCATGTAAAATGGGTTTTTAATGATGCTTTAGAATAAAACATTTTCGTGTAGTTTAAGGAAAACATTTATGGTATTTTGATAAGGAAAGTAATATTTGTTTTCATAAAACCCGAAATGAACCAATATATTTTATAATTTTATATTTTATAATTTTTTTAAGAACATTATGCATTAAAAAAGATTATAGAGTTCACTTCAAAATATGTATGAATTCGTGAAGTTCAGTCGAATCCTGCTAGTTTATCCGGAAGAAATTTCTAATGATACTATTAAAACATGTATCTCACCAAAAAATAAAAAAGGATTATTATTAGAACACATATATATAATAATAAACCATAATTTATGAGAAGAAAATAATAATCATTAATAATTTCATTGAGTAATGTAGATAATATGAGTAACTTGAAAGAAAATAATGGTTCGGGTAGAAATCCCTTACCATATTGTAATCGATCAAATCACACGATCCAAAATAAAAAAAACATCAAGATGAACATTTACTAAATTGAAAATATAGATATTATTTATATGATACATCAATTTTCAGTATACATACATTGTCAAAAAATATTATTGAATATGAAATATCTGACAAAAATGAAAGTGAGATGAGTAAACCCTTTCTACTTTATAATCAATTGATTCCTATGTCAAAAAATTAATTGTCACCCAATGAATCAAATTATACCATAAATATAATGAGATCAAAAATATTATATATCAAACGGTATTATATATACCCATTATAGAAGAAATAAGTGGTGAATAATGGAAATCTCATGGAAATAAAAGTGAGTTGAAACCCCTTACCTAATGTCTGAACGTGTTCAAAACATGAACATAACATATAGGATAATAAAATTCAATGCATTAATTAATTAATTATCAACATTCTCTACTTTTATTTGATTTATTATAAATTAATTTCATTCATTTATGTCAAATTGGATTAGTTATAGTGTTTATTTCAATATTCTAGAGCATAAATTGTCTTTGTTTTCATGATTTGTTCACGTGTTTATAAGTAATGGAATTCATGTGGAATGGATAAAATTATCCTGAAAAAAATGTATAAATTATAAATGAAAATAATTATGTTTAAATTTATATTTATATATCAATTTTTTAAATTTTTTTAGGATGAATCATTAGATAAGTCATTTAATTATAATTGTTTTTATTTTTACAGTTGGTTTTCGATCACAATGAACTAGGCTTGTTCTATTATTTTGTATCATGTAAAAATAAAGGATCCATAATCATTAAATAAAATATAATAAATATTTTATAATATTTTTCAACAAATAAAAAAAATTCATGATAATCATTGAAGAATAATTTGAAGAAAAAAACATCATTGTCAATGAAGGATGTAAAGTATCATCTCAAAGATGATGATTTTGTTTATAATATTAAAGAGGGGGATTTAGGAGATTGATATTGGTTATTACATGAAAATGGTATAATTATAGTACATAGATTATATTAGAGTTATTATGATCAATTGGGAATATGATGTTAGGATAAGATAATAAGAAAACTAGAAATGAAATTAGAAGAAAAAGGTAGTGGATTTTACCTATAAAAATAACCTCTTTGAGAACCTCCATAAAAGTAAGGGTTTTAGACTTTTTGAAAGACCAAGAGATACTGGAATTTGGGAGGGTATAAGTAATAGTATTTGGTAATAAAATTGTGAAGAATCAAGGATTAATGGAATGAAGAGAAGAGGGAGTGATGGGTGGGTTTTATAGTGGAGTAGAGGGTTGATTTTTTGGCTATCTTATTCATTATAATATTTCTTTTATCAAAAAAATAATAGCATAGAATCTTGTGAAGAAAAATATTAATAATACCATATTAGTTAGAACCATCTTTTATTACGTCATTTATGACTCAATGAATAGTGTGTTTGTCATATAATGTATTTATACCTATAACTATCATATTTTACAATTCACCCAAAATTCAAGTATTTCATAAAAATACTAAAAAATCACCCCAACCATTTTTGACGTTTAGAATTTAAAAATGATATAAATTTTATCAAAATAATTTTATAAATAAGAGAAATTTAATTTTTAAATAAATTAATTCTTCACTAGAAAAATAAAAATTTTAAATTTAAAACTGATTGTATAATTCTTTCAAATATTAATTTGGGTCCAGAAAAATAATCCGAAAATCATTTCATAATAAATATAATTAATTAGGAGTATAATTTATTAAAATTTATTTTATTTTAATTTTTTAATTTTATAAATTTTAAATTTTAATTAAATATTTATTACACACAAAAATACTGACACAGAATTATTTAATTTCAAAATATTCCATCTCAATTAAAAGTTGGTTAAATTTTATTTAAATGTTCATGGGTGAGGTTACTATTAAAAATGGTACAATAATATTCATCAGAGTATGTTTCTATTCATATGGCTATGTTACTATTCACCAAAAATGTATGTTTATCCTATCAGACATTAAATATCTTACTGATCAAAACCGTGTATGTTAGTTTATTGAAATTAAAATCACAGAATAGGATAATTTATGTTTATTGGATATGTTATAATAAATTATTGTTTGATAGAGAATCATAATTTCATGCATTCATTATTAAATTTATTTGTAAATTTGTGGGGTGCTATATTTTCACCCCTTACAAAAATTCCATCCTCAAAACTACTAAAATACTACCTTATAAAAATATTTGGGATGTTTTTCATCATAATTTCCATAGGATCCCTTGTTTCTTCGTTAATTTTATTAATTTTCTAATGTAATTTTACCAATCTAGTCTTCTGATAACATAAATCCTACTATTTATTGTTCAGAATATAGATAGGATCTTCAATTAAAGATAATTCATCTTCCAATTATATACCTTCATAAGTGAGGACATGTGTTGGTCATGGAATTTACATTCTCAATAAAGTGTCATGGAAGGAATTTTTAACCTTAGAAAGGCTAGGTGGCATTACCAAATGATAATCCATGGCTCCAATTCTATTCAAAATTTCAATATGGACAATGTACCTGGATCACAATTACCCATTATTCGAAAAACATATAACAAAATTCTTTGAAAATTTCCATATCCATCCTTGTTTGATACATGTATAAGAGGTAACTGACAATCCTCATTTTTTATAACTCCATGATCTATCCTTCTCAATGCCTCAACTACCTATTTTTCCTTTAATAAATTTTAAGCATCTACATACATTAACATTCCAATCATGTGAATAACTTCATCATGTGTCCTCGAAAAATATGATAACAACTCGTACTACTATAAAACATAATTGGAAACATTATTTCATTCTTAAGAATTCTATTGAATATATTCTTTATATCCAAATGTTTTGTAAACTCCATTAATGATTTCATAGACAAATTGTCAACAAGTCATTATTCAGTTCAAAGGGATTAATCACTAATCCTGATAAATTATTTATTTATCATTACCTAACAACCAGAATATATTTAGGGTTGTATTAATCTCAATCATGTGTTTTCTTAAATATTTAACTTTCCACTGAATATCTTTTATTAGTACCATTAAACTTATATTATCAAATCCTTAATGAAAACATATTTCATTAAAATCATCATATACTACCAGATTCTTTAAACCAAACATCGATGATAAAATATTCAAATGGAATAATTCTTAACTAGTTATAATAATCATTCCACTACATATGCGGTGGTATCAGAACATGATCAATATACAATAACATTATTTTGGGAATATTCCTTTGAAGTATGGAACATTGATTCGAATAGTGTCCCATTTCCATGTTGTTGAATCATTTTACATTGGAAACATTTTTATTACTCTTGAAATAATGTACATCATGTCCAATTTTTTACCCACTTATTACAAACTCCCATTAAATTTAATAATTCACCAGGGTGACACTTTCAGCTATTATCACATGTGGAAAACCCCATCTTTTCTATATTCCCTTAATCCATATTTTTCTCTTCCATACTCCTCTAATATTTCTATCACTAAATGTCATAAGACTCGTAGAATTATTTTTATTTCACAATAAAACATGATAATACTTCTTAATATTAGGAGGATACTTTGGATACTACCTGCCTTCGAAATGATGGAAAAATATCATAATACATCTGATCATAATTACTCATTTCATCACCGATATTACTGTAGTTACCATTTCATTTGATAGGCACCATTTTAGTCAAATTTAATATAATATATTTTCTCATAAAAATAAGAACACTCTATAACTATAAAAATTGTATTGCATATAACATAAATTTGTCAATCATAAATCCTAGAACCATATTCATTGGTAACATAGGAAGAATAAATCATTCACAATGGTATTTATGAAAAATGTAAATTATCATTAGAATATCCCCCATTATTGTTAATCCAAAAGAGCATTAAGAATCATTTTCATGTACTGGGCTACCTTTGGTCAAGATTCAAAAATCTTTTCAAATTTGTTACTTCAAGGTACATTTGTGCCAGAACAATTTCCACTTAGAGTATCAAGACATTGATGTATTTTATAGGACGAACCACATAATATCTTTCTAACCAAAATTATAGTATGTTCCATTTTTCTTATCCTGAAATTCTATATTAGGGTTTTTTTCCCTAATATACATTTTCAAAATATTGTCTCTTAGGTTTCTTCTAGACATATTCCAATACAATGTATAATACCCTGACCCCAGTATCCATGATCTAGTGCATTGTATTTGATACATTTTCATTATTATAAAGAAAACATTCCTAAATGGAAAATCATTTTAGCAGTTTTGGAAGACCAAATTACATTCATGTTATAAATATTACATTGGTAGAAGAAAATAAATAAAGATACATAATAAATTGAAACAAACTGAATCCTTGAAAATTTATTCAATGTTTTCATCTTCGTACCAAGAATAAATGAAACTTCAGAAAAGATTGAGACAATATTCTCAATAAGGGAAATAAATATAGAGGAATATATAATAAATAAAAACATTATCAATGGTTATTAACTAAAAACACAAGAATTCAAACAAAAAATTGAGTATAACATGGATGAAATCGGAGATGAATATGTAATTCCAAAATAAAAGATAACTATGAGTATTACACTACTCCAATATACACATGGAATATAAATTACTAGTTTAACAATTAGGAATTTTATAAATTAATGCATCATAAACATAATTTATAGGCTTTTTTCCAAGACCATATAAAATGGGTAAAAACCCAAACTATTTTTTCTCATGATAACAACTGATGCCTCAAAGGGATATAGAGGGACCCAATTATCACTTACTATGTACAATGAAATACACATATGTAAAATAAAAGTATATATTAAAATTAAATTTTCCCATACAACTTTAAAATATTTTAATCATTATCATAGATGAAAATACTCAAATAAAAAAGTTGAAATTTTCAGATGAAAATAGTCTTAAAACATTCTAAAGTGTCCCACACCACATTAAAAAATTAAAATAATAGTCCATTAGAATATCATGAGAATAATGATAGTATTGATATGATATATTAAAGGGAAGTATATACAGTACATTAGTGGAATATGGGCTGAACTGGGCATATATCTCAAAAATTTTAAAGTGACATGAGACAAATCTTTTTTCTTTAAAAAGAAGAATTATTTTTTAAAATCAATTGAATTTATCATGAAATCTATTTTCAAAAAACATTATAACAGAAATTAAAAGAAAAGGACATTGAAATTTTATTTTTGGAATTAATTCTTTCTCAATGAATGAAAATCATTAAAAATAGTTTTTAAAAAGTGTTACAAATAAAACATTTTATTGTGGTTTGATGAAAATACTAATGTCATTTTAATTCGGAAAGGAATGGATTTCTTCATATGACCAGAAATGAACCAATATATTTTTTCATTTAAAAATGTTTTATTTTTGAATGATAATTATGTATTGTAATATATTATAGAGTTTAGTTTATAATATGTAGGAATTTGATAAGTTCCCTTGAATCTGGCTTGATTTTTGGTATGTAATTTTGAATGATCATTTTATGACATGTAAAAACCATTAAATAAATAATAATTATGATTGGTACACATATATATAATATTAAAACAGAATTTATGTGGCATAAAAAATATTAATTAATAACTTAACTAAGGTAGGTAAATATTAAGAGTAACCGAAATTAAAATGGGGGTTCTGGTTTAATTCCATCACCACTTTTTAATCGATAAAATCATATGACCCAAAATTAAAAATCATATAGTTATAAATTTAATAATATGATGATAAATATATTAATGATATAATACATCAATACACAGTATACATACACCACAAAAAAGAAATAGTAGTGAATAAGGAATATCTCACAAAAATGGATGTGAGATGAGGAAACCCATACTACATTGTATTCAATTCAATAATATGCCAAAAAATTAACAATTATCCAATGAATCATTTAATAAAATTTAGATAAAGTGATTAATGATATTATATATCAAATTTTAGTATACACGCATCAATTACCATAAATATGTGTTGAATAATGGAAATTTCATAGAAATAAAAGTGTGATGAGAAACCCCTTGCCTTATGTCCAAACAAGTTCTACACTTGATCTTTAAATCTTAGATAATAAAATTTAATCCATTAATTAATTAATTAAGAGCCTTATATATTTTTATTTGATTTATTATATAATTATTATGTTCAATAATGTCCATTTTTATGGTTTAGATAGTTTAATTTAATCATCCTGGTGCATTAATTTTCTTGGTTTTCATGATCGGTTAACTTGTTTATAAGTAATTGACATCAAGAGGAATCAATTTAATTCTACTGAACTAAATTTATATATTCTTTGTAATAACAAAAATGTTTAAATGGTTATATATTTCATTTGGTTATATGGTGCGGGGTTGAATCATAATATATTTATTTATTGATAGTTGTTTATATTTTTACGTTTGTTTTTCGATCACAATAACCATGTTTTCTCCTAATTTTTAGTATCATGTAAACTTTATGGTACCCATAAAATTAAATAATATATAATACATGTTTTATAATCAGTTTCTATAATAAAAATTGTTTCATGGACATCTTTGATGAATAATTTTATGAATGATTCTTTATCGTCTATGTAGGTTGTAAATTATCACCTGGAGGATGATGATTTCATACAAAATATAAAAGAGTTAGAGTAAGGAGATTAAAAATGGTTATTAAATAAAAATAATATAATTAAAGTACATATATGATACTATATATACCATTATCAGTTGTATTTAGGTGTTAGGGAGAGGATTATAAAAGAAAGGAACTAGAAATGAAATTTAATTGAAAATGATGTTTATTTTACCTCATGAAAAAAATGACCTTGAGAACCTATTTAAAAAACATGTTTTGATATTTTAAAAAGTCCAAGCGCTCCTGTATGTGAGTAGAGACTAGGGAAGAGTATTTTTGAAGATGTTTTAGAATATTCAAGGAACATAAGAGTGAATATAAGAGGGATTGATGGTGTGTTTTATATTAGATGAGACGGGTGGTTTTTTAAATATCATATTCTTTATTTTATAATTTTTATCCAGAAAAGTAATAGTATTGAAACTTGTACAAAAATATTAATAAGTTCATATGATTTCTAACCAAGTCTTATTATATCATTGATGACTCGATTAATGTTGTATTTAGCTAATACTATATTTATACCCTTAATTAGCGTAATTTACTATTCACTAAAAGTTCTAAAGTTTCGGTAAAGTCCTAAAAAGTCACTCTAACCATTTTTCGATGTGTATAATTTAAAAATGTCTTCAATTTTATCAAAATAATTATATAAATAAATGAAATTTAATTTTGAAATAAAATATTTATTTACATAACAAAACATATTTTAAATTTAATACTGATTTTAGAGTATACTTTAAAATTAACCGAGGTATCATAAAATTGTCCAAAAATAATATGACCACAATATATTCATTTTGGAATACATTTTATGAAAATTAATTTTTTTTATTTTAATGTAATAATTTAATGTTTTAATTAAATATTTATTACACACAAAAATACCAACACTTAAGTATTAATTTTCAAAATATTCACTCTCATTTATAAGATGCCTAAATTTTATTTATACATACATGTGTGAGGTTACAGTTCATACGGTTACATTACGATTCATAAAGAATAAGTAAATATTCATAATTGTAAGTTACTATTTTCAATAAATATATGCTATTCCTATCAGAATAAAAATATATTACTGATCTCAACTGCATAAGTATGTTCTTAGAAATTCAAATCATAGAAGTGGAGAAATTATTCTCATTGTATAGCTTATAATAATGCATTGTTTCATAGATCCCCAGGGTTTCATGCATTCAATAATAAATTTATTTCTATGTTCCTGTAATTTTACCATACTATTCCATATTCCTTGAATTTTGAGGTAGCATGGACTCAATAGGTCTTCAAATGTTTGGACTGTCCTTTCTGAATTCCAGTCAATTTGACAATGATAAGGAGTACTCAAAAGAAGCTTAGTATCCAAGGAATTATGAATATTTTTTTATAATTTCAATGCAAATCAAGGATAAAAATTAGAAAAAACTGTGAGAGGTTCTCCATAGAGATTTATAACTTCATTAATATTGAGTCTCTCGTGGTGCTCAAGTGAATAATCCTCCCTTATATTGATGTAATGTGAAGACTTCGTAAGTTTATGAACAATTACCCATATTGCATCATTAATCCTTATGGTTTTTTTCAATATAGTGAAAAATAAATAGAGATGTCATCCCATTTTGCATGTAGTAATAAGAAAATATTACATGACACTTCTAGGATATTTTATATCAGTCGTCACTTGTTGATAGATGAAAAATATTCATACATAATAAGAAATTGATCACTTCATGTTGTCCCCAAAAAATTGTTACTTCAATACTCAATTCATAATTGATCTACAAATGTGAATATAAATATTTGAATTATGGGAATAATCCAATAACTCCCTTTTTATCTCAGGTATAGAGGGAGAAAAAATAATGTTCCCAAATTTTAGGTCGTCTTCCTCATAAATAATTTCTTACTACTTCCAACCATTCGCATATTTATTTTACCTTTGAATATTCTCACTATTAAACAGATAACTTTTTATCTATTATAGTAAGGATGGTTGATAGAACAATTTAAAAAGTAATAATGTTTCTCAGTACATTATAATTCCCATATTCATTATTTCTAGATCCACATCCATATGATTATTGTCCATCCTCATTTTTTTCATAAATTTTTTATCCTTCCTACTAAACGCATCAGCCACCTTACTTTATTTTCCTGGGTGATAGTGTATTGAACAATCATAATCTTTAAGTACTCAAGAAATCTCCATTACATCATGTTGATTTATTTCTATGAGAATATATTTTTAAATAACTTTTGATATTTATATGTATCAAATTTTTAACCATAGAGATAGTTTATTCATATCTATAAGGAAAATATTATAGCTTCTAACTCGAGTTAATGGGATTGATAGTTCATTTCAGGAATTTTTACCTACCTTGATGCATTGTCAAAAATTCAATCATTGTCCATAGAGAAACCACCAAGTCCTTTCATTGATGCATCACTATAAATCACAAATACAACATTTCTTGTTGTTAGATTCAGGATCAGATTATTCACTAATATCTACATAAATTATTCAAAAAATAATTCACATTATTTTTTACATATGAACGTAACCCCTTTATGAGTAATTTTGGTTAATTTGATAGCTAATATGGTGTATTTCTAAATGAAATTCTAATAATAACCTACTAAACCAATAAAAATTTGTGAACTAGATACATTATATGGTGTAAAAAATTCAGGAATTGGCTCTCTCTTTTACGGATCAACTTTGATTCCATCTTTTTTGGCAGTATGGCCATGAAAAGAAAGCAATTGAAGCTAAAATTCACACTTTCTAAACATCCCATATAATTAATTTTATCTAAAGGTATATATGAAAATTATCACGTGATTATCAATGTATTAGTAGATTTTGGAGTATTCCAAGATATCCAAATAAAAGAAAAATCAAAAAATCATATTAACATTAAAAATATATTCATTAGATACATGAAATAGAGGTACAATTATCAATTCCAATGGATATAATTTAATCTAATAATGTCCATATGTGGTTCAAATTTTTTTCTATGTAATGTATTCCTTTATAACACACATTTGAAACTTAAACATCCACTGTTCTGATTTTACAAGAATGTTTGTTCTCCCATGGTAAATTATGACGAATTCTTCCTTGACACATGAGACAATAATTTTTAAGGGAGTTTTGTTCCAGAAGAATCTCATGTTTGAAAACACCATTTTTATTCATACCATTATACATTCCTTTCTATACAACCATATTCTTCTCTTTATTTCCCTTAATGTCATAAGCTATTGATAACTAATTATCTCTCATGATAGAATATGAGACTATATATATGTATGATGAGATTGTTTTGGAAACCAGTTCCCTTCATAGGTATGGTTATAGACTATCAATGAATCTAAAATTAAATCAATCTCCATAGACTATGTATTTATCCCCTATCATGTCTTTCTCACCATGTAAATTAGGATTCATACTTGGAAACATTTTCATCCTCCTTTTTTCTTCATATTTCAGAATTACCTTTCCATATCTTCTCAATTTTCATGAGGAAAATAATTTTCTTGGAAACTTTTCTTAAAATGCCTCCATTCAGTTTTTTAATTTTTTTTCCTCCTTTATATTTTGAATTAGTGGACATTATTTATCCATATATCTTTATAGATGATAAAATACCATGATAACCATATCCTATTCATTATTTCCCAATGAGATAAATATCTTCTATAAGAAACTTATACACTACTCTACGTCAAATGGGTTTGAATAATCATTGAATGTTTTAGGATGTTGTTTTATAAGTATTTTTATCATTTATCCTCCACATTTTGGATAAATATACTCCATATGAGTAAGTTTATTTTTCATAACATGATTTTTCTATCCATTTATTTTTATAAGTATCTCCACAACAGTCACAAAACCTGTAATGACATAATTGTCTTTCTTAAGAGGGAAATCCCAATATTGGATACATGCATTGATATAGTTTCAATTCCATCCACTATATGTAATTTTTATATAATATCATACACTATATTAGGTTACTAATGGTAATGTATAATCTTAAACTATCAAAATGAATAATATAAACATATTTTTTATGCATAACAAATCCGATAATCCTAAAAAAAATCCCTCAAGGCATATTTAATTTTATGTCCTTCATAATGTTTTTAATGAAATTTTTACTTATTTTAAGAATATTCCCTGAGAGATTCAGACAAGGAGCAATGTATGCCTTGTTTTCATGTATTAGGTTACCCTATGTTTGGCCAGGGACACATTTTCAAAGTTACTACACCTAGGTACATCTATGGTAGAACCACATCCAATTGTAGTATCTTGACATTGATGTATTTATAAGAAGTTCAACATAATCTCTACATTAATAAAATAATCGTATATAATTCTATTGTTATCTTTTTTGTATATCTTAGGGATATATTCCCTAATATATTTTTTTCTAAATCGTGTATTCATTGTTTCTACTAAACTTCCTCTAATACCAACTATAAATTCCCCAACCCACGTATCCCGTAGTCAGTGCCTTAATTAATTAAATTGGTATGATTACAAGGAATTCAAATCGTAGCGGACAAATCATAATAGTATTTTTGGAAGAAAGAATAAATATATACACTTTTTATTACAACATTAAAGGAAATACAATATATCAATTCCAATGGAAACATCCATAACTCCCAAATTTAACTTGCAAGTCCTTCATAATGTATATCTTCTCATCTTGGAAAAAACAAAAAAAATATATATTGTGTGCTCAAAGGCTCAGTAAGGGTATATAATAATCTAGAAGTTATCATGAACATAATCATTAGTAATTCTGAAGAACTAAAAACCCATGCCTTTAAATGTAATCTTGAGCATTATATACTAGGAATGAAAGCTATTTATTTGAAGTATTATAAATGAACATATGACAATGAAACATAAACATGGATATTATACTATTAAAATATCACATGTTTTATAAATAACTAATATCTCCTTGAGGTAATGCATAATTAAAAATATCATAAACATGTCATCAAGGCATCAGCCAGGACGTTTGAAAATAACAAGGTAATACCTCAACCAAAACAAATTCCATTATTTTCTCCTGAGAACTACTAATGAATAGAGGATGTATAGAGAGACCCTCCTATATCATAATAATTGAAATTAGTTCTTCATATGAATGGGGATAAACATAGAAACAAGTAAATATAATATGTAAATAACAATCACCAATATGTAAACGTAATCACTAACCATGCCGAGTACCTTTGTGAATGTTACCATGAGAGAAATTCCATAATAAAACATGTCAAAACCCATTTAATAACATATTTTATGGGACAATAATAATATATACAAATATAAATAATGCATAAAATTCATTATAGGTGTTTAAATTGATGGATATACTATAATCAAACCATCACAGAATTCAGGATATAAATACCCCTTTTACTTTTGAAGAAAGTGTTTTTAAGAAAAAACATTTTTAATTGTCATAATTCATTATATAAAACATTTAATGAAAAAATATATATTTTCACTACTAAGGCTTTTATTTTATAAAATTAAGGGTTTTTAAAATTTATTGTGTACTATTCTTCAAAATGGGTAAGAAATCGAGACCTTCCCATTTTTCTTGCTTGCCTATCAAGTATAATTGAGAAGGGTACCTTGTAAATCATGTATTTTCCACAAAGGATAGGTAAAATGAAGACAATAAATTTTTTTAGAACATATAATAATAATTTTGAATAATTTTATAATCTAAATTCATAATTATATAGGTTTATTGGTGAAGAAATCACAACCCTAATGAAAATGGAGTTCAGGAACAAAACCCTTACCTTATGTCTGAATGTGTTATTCCAATGATATTAACATCCTAAAATTTCAAATTAAATATATTAATAATTTAATTTTTAAACTTATATATATGAATTTTATTTATTATAACTTTATTGTGATCATTTATTACCTTTTTGATGCCTCAAAAATTACAATTTTATTGCTCAGTTAAATTGTTTTCCATGGTTATCTTGATCATTATAGTTGTATGTGAGTATGGAAGTTCATGTGGAATGGGTATAATTATCCATAATTTAAATAAAATTTTATTAATTAACATCCATATGTTTAATTGTTATATATATCATCATCATATATGGTATAAGGATTGTACATTAGTTTGGACATTTAGTGATTATTGTTTGATTATTACAACGGGTGTTCATCATAATGAATTGATTTTACGTTATCATTTAGTATTATGAAAATATGGTACATCCATAACATAGAAAATAATATAATTCATATAATATAGTATTATTTTAATAAAAAAATGGATTCATTAACCTCCTTGAAGTAGAAATTGATGAACGAAAATCCATTATCCACAATGTTCGTAAATCCACACCTCTCAGATGATGATTTGATTTTTCAATTTAAAGAGGGAGAAAAATGTTATTGAGAAATAATATTAAATTAACATTACATAATTATAGTTTATAAATTTTAATATCATTATGATTCTCATTTGGGCATAGAATATGTAGAGAGGATAATAAAAAAAAGAACTTCAAAAAAAGGAAAAGGACGAGAATGTTACCTCTTGAATACTCGTCCTTCAGAAACACTTTATGGGGATTGGTTTTAGTCCTTTTTTAAGACAAATAGTTATTATAAATGGGTAAGATGAATGCGAAGAGGTTTCGGAATAAATTTGACATGTCTCAATTCCTATAAGGTTTGAGGAGAATGGGTTGTGAGGGGTGGTATTTGTAGTGTATGAGAGGGGTGGTTCCACATTATTTTATTCATTGTTTTTTTATTTATTCAAGATGTCCAATAGTGTTGAATATTGTGATTAAATAACGTAATATTTTCATGAGAGTTCGAACCAATGGTTCTTACTTTATGAAAATATCTCACATGAATCAATAAATTATATATTTATTATTATTCATAAATCATAATATCTCACTATTCATAAAAAAATCAAGTATTTTACAAAAATCCAAAACATATACCCTAAGAATTTTTCAACATTCGATTTAAAAAATAAAATCTTTGTTATGAAAATAATTTTCTATATAAGAAAATTTTATTTTTTAATTAAAACCATTATTTACTCAGAAAATGTATTTTTGAAATCCATAACTTATTTTATAACACTATTGAAAATTAACTAAGGTATTATGAAATTATCTTATATTCATAAAAACCCAAATTTAAATTTATCAATAAAAATCATGCTAATATATTTTATTTTAAATCATTTCTTTAATTATAAAAAATCAATAAATATTGTGACATATAAAAATACTAATATATAATTTACCAATTTATTTTAAAATATATATTTAATTATAATATAATTACTATATACATTAATTTATAAGGTTCATAAATTTTATTTATACAATCATGGGTGATATTACTATTTATATGTTTAATATTACAATTCCTAAGGTCAAGTAACTATTTCTTTAGTATAGGTTCCTTAACTTCTAGAAATACCTCATATTTCATTAATTCATTATTTATAATGATTATATTGTATATTATAAGTGATTTTATGTGATCTATACTATAGTAAATTAAAATAATATTTGAATATTCACTAATAGAGTTCTAGGCTGTTAGAAGTCATATGATATTTTTTATATATAATTCTAATTTTTTGTATTGTCCCATGATTATTAATAAAATTTACTATGTGTTTACAACAATACGATATAATAGTTTTCATTAACATGCCATCAATAATTTTAGGAATGAGACATATTTAATGATAGATCATGAGAAGAAAAACAATCAATGTTCAATGTTGAATACTTATAATCCTAGTATATAGTTCTCTAGGATGTAGTATCCCAATATGAATAACATTAAAAAAAGGAATTTTTGTAACAAAAACATAATGTTGATCAAGAGTTTCTCTAGGTGACGTATAATGATAAAGGGAATGATTCCACTAAGTAGAGACCTATATAATGTTAAATGAATCTTTTAGAATTCAACGCTAGGTATATTAATATTTTTCTGTCCGTAGTGGAGAGTATATGTGATTCTAAATAATCTAAGGAAAATGTATTTGTCAAAGATCAAAATTTATTGATAGTGCCTAAAAATAAAACCATGACCTCCATTAATTTGTGGATATTATTTTATAATGAATTATAATAATTAATGTTGAACAAATCATATTTATTCTAATCTTAAGTTCCCTTTTTAAATTAAAAAATATTTTATATTGATCATCATTCACTCTATTAGCCTCCATTTTATGTAAATTATAACATTATTATAACTGGAATAAATGAGTGATGGAAATATGAAGGTATCCTAAATCTATATAAATATTTAATTTTGAGTCGAAAAATAAATCAAGGTTTCTAATCAACGGAGTTTTTGGTAAATTCATCACTGTCATGGATCACATATAGATATCATTAGAAATAAAATCATTAGAATAGTTATGTTAATCTATTCATATTTCAATGAACTTCATATTTTATTTGTCTCACAAACATTTAAAGTTAGAGAACCTATCATAATCAACCTAGAGTTGTTCTATTTGTATGTGAAATGACTCCAACATAAGAAATGATCACATATTGTTATTGGGAGAAATAACATTTTAATGACCATATAATGTTTCCAATTGATTGTCAAATTATTTCATTCTTAGTGTTCTTCATAGATGAGTATTAGCAGAACTGTTAAAAATATCAAAATAGTGTTGGTAAATGTTAATGTAAACTCATTTGAATGAATGTGGAGAGGATAAAATAGTTATAAATTTTCAAATTGGATCTCATTGTTCATGAAATTTGATGGATGTGGGCGTTACATATTCACACATTTGGAAAAAGTCTAGCATAATAAGATATCAAAGAGAAAATATGGAAGCTCTAAATTTTTCCTTTGATATGTGACCAATAATAAATAATTGGAATTATTCATGAAACAAATAACGTACCCCAAAATCATTGGTCCTTTTTATTCAATTAACTTTAATTTTTATTAGGCATCATTGTTTTGAATCTTAGTGGGTAGGATCATGAATTTGTCATGGGCTGTAGTTTGTAGTCATTAATCATTAAATGTTTTTTTCGACATACCATTTTAATGATGATAAATACTTTCCGGAACATAAGAGTTTATATATATATAGTAATAAAATAAATATTTTTTCTAATCCATTTTTATATGTATTCTACCTGGTGGGAACTATGCCTTGTTACAGGGTCAATTTATGGTCATCCTTTCTAGACCAATATGTATTGATGTTCAATGTTAGAAAAATATAACCAGACATGAGGTTTTATATATAGAAAAATTAATTATGAAAACTAAAATCAATAAAGATTCCAATATCATTAATTTACAAGAACATTAGAAATGGTTCTTGATTCGTAATTTTGTAGGTCTTGGACTATAGGTGAATGATTTTTTATGTTGAACAAGATTTCATGAAAAGGCACTAAAGTTTATGTTTGTATAGGATTGATTAAATTGTAGAGATAAAAATGTAGGAACATAAATGTGGAAAAAATTAAATGAATGAGTGACTTGTTACATCATATATCTAGATTAGTATATACAGCTAAAGGTTATATTGATTAGGCATTTGGGTACTAATATTATAAGTCGTAAAAATTTCAATCGAAGTGCACTAATATACACAGTCATACAAATTTTTTTGATGGGTACAATATTAATTCAAAGAGTAAATGTGATATAAACCCATTTTTTATGGAAAACCAACTTAATTAATGTGGATGTACTCATACTACGTCATATACAATTTAGCTTCATGTTTCATATACCCAAATTTTGGTTGTTTTATTTTGGCTAGTGTTGACCCCATGTTACTTCATTTATTGTCTTACAATATATAACATTGTTGTAATATAACATAACCAACAATTATGATTATATGGAATTATAAATGAGTAATTTATACTATTATAGAAATACATATGATGTGTGCATGTAGTTTACAGATGTATGATTGGAAAATTATTTCATGTGATTAGCGATCATGTGATGAAGTCAATGATGTCATACAGTTTAAGTTCAATCAACAATGAAAATTGGGTTATTTTGTATAATGTCACACATTGATGACTATTATGGATTCTGAAACATCGTGTCCTATTATTTTTTCAAACATGAGAATGATGAACCACTTGTGTCCTTGGACATCATAATGATTTTATAAAGGACGTCATTTTTTCCAACTATTATTTTGAATAATTATATGTTATGGATATAATGATTCAATTAATTTATTATTTTCGTAGGATGGTTAAAAAGGGATTGAGTTAGTAAAATATGTTCTAAGAGTGTTCATTTTGATATAGAATCTATATATTCGATATTAAGCCTTTTGAATCATATCATGATTTTTAGTTAATGAAATAAAAATGAAAAAGGAATGAAGCATAAGACAGTGGTGGGGGATATATGAATTCAGCTGTAGCAGATTAATTTATATGTTATTAATATAGTTCATATGATTTTATAACTTTATATCTTTGTATAGAGTGTATGTCATTTCATAACTAACATAAGTATGTGACCATCAGCATATACTATGTTTTTTCCTCATATAAAACTATCGAATATAATATATATTATTAATTATAAGACATCATGTCCCTAAGTGGATGAATTTTTTTCATTGAATATTTTCCATTTATCTAGTATGATTTTTTTTTCAAATAATTCATCAAATTTAATCTTTTAATTACCCAATAAAAGACATCAAATCATTAATAGGTTTTTTTTTCATTTGGGTGTAAATTCATGTTTGAAGAAATTAAATATTCTGATGTAAGTTTTCAAAAGGATTCTCTTACTAATTATCAACAATCAAAATATCACATTTTTTATGTGATTCATTATTTTTTAAATATAGTAATGGTCATTAGTTATGAACATGTACTTAAATGATACCAGTAGTATATGATAAAATCTAGATTAATTTTATTTATCCTATTTTCAATATGAATTATGATATTATTGTCATGATGGACTACCAATACATATATCTTATAATTTTGATAAATCTATGAACTAATTCATAAAAATTGTTTTTAAAAAAAATATATTTTTATTGTGATGATCAATTAATATTGGATACACATCAAGTAATTATTAGATTCCATAAGATGGGAGAATTATAAATCATTGGTAAAAAATATTATACTCAAATATTATATGAAAATGTGGATGAATAATAGAACCTATGATTGGTTATGTTCAAGAAAATCATTATGATTGTTCTTTTTTACCTATGAAAATTAAAATGGTGGTTAAGGTATTTTCAAAAGAATAGGAGGAATCTGACCCAGGTGACAACATTTAACGAGACTTGTGAATATGATCAAGGTAGATAAAAATATTACTATTATAATAGTTATTTCTTTTATAAATATTGAGAAACATTACGATATATAGATTTTGAAATATCGAAAGGATTTGTTGATTTATTTCAATGCATGATGATAGAGATAATATTTTAATCAATTTTTGATATGTTTTTGATAGGTTTAGTCTCTTACACTTTGTTAAATTGAGCTGATTTACATGATTTTATTATTTTTGTTGTGTTTTGAGCAAAAAATGGAATGTTGGTTAAATCTGTATTTTTTACAGATTTTCACATCAAGGGTAATTTGATAATTTAGTTAAAATTATAATTCCAAATTGGATGATTATCTATTTGTTCGAATCCCTGATTTATTTATTTAATTTTTCTCTTCTAGATGAGGGTTTTATTTGAGCATCTAATGGCCAAAAAAAATTAATGAACTTCATGATTTTTCGGGGTGGACATCCTGGACTCAACCATAGTAACAGAAACACATCAGAGTATAAACTCATCCAATTGATGTTATTCAATATGGATATGAAATCGGACTCAAGGGACTATTCAGACATTAAATTTTATGGAGTTTGAAATGCATTATGGTGGATTTTTAATGAACACAATAGAAGAAAGCTTCCTTGAAAATTAATCCAGCAGAAGAATCCTCTAATAGAAAAATCCAAACTCAAGCCCGAGGTTGCTAATTAAAATGAAATTTGTAGGGTGTACGCAAAATATGATGATGAAGAAGTTACATAAAAGAGACATCGCATGAAGAGTCTGTTTTCATGGTAATTAACATGTGATATTTTTAATATGGAGACTCTTCCTAGATAGAATATATGCTTGGGGTAAAACAACCATAACTCTCAGAATACATGTCCAAATACACTGATAATTTGAAGGGAAACAGACAAGATAATTATGAACAACATTCAAGAAGGGTGAATTGCGTGAAGATATCATTTTGGGTGGATACATTGCATTGAACTTCAGGGGACAAATTCTGGCAATAAAAGGAGGGGGGATCCTCCCTCTCAATTCATTACATTCCATCCTCTATTACTCTAATACCGAAGTGGGAAGCATTGGATGATTGATTTTTTAGATGAATTTCATTATGTTCATTTATTATAATGTCTCCCTACTGTCGCATCATCTCTAATTCCCCATCCATAGAGGGGTAGTACCACTAAGTGATCGGGAAGGGGAAGGTTGGAACGATGTTCTTGATTGAGTTCTTGGGATTTAATTTAATAACATCCCATATTATTTCATAATATTGATTCAATTATAAAATAAGTTTTAAACTATGAATGTGGTTTTGTAATGTTTCATTTCGTTAAATTTTTATTGCTTTGATCGAAGAACACATCTCCTTCCACTGAATTCTAATCTGTTTACCGTGGAACAGATTAGGTTTGGGAGGTGAGTGCTCGACGGTTGTTAACATGTGTGTATGAATTCATGTTGAATATTGTTTTATTAGGGAACAACAGTTTCTAGTTATGGATTGCTCTAATTAATCAATAAAACGATCAATAATCCCACACACATTGGAAGAAGGATAGGCCAATATGAGGTTTTAGAGGAGGAATATTCTCATCACAGCCATTTCACCAATGGGGATAAAAGACATTCTAGAAAAATATACCTCTAACTTTATAAAGAAATAAAATAGGGACAATTTTTGAAACCATGATAGAAAATCACTGGGTCTATCAAAACCAAATCTGATCATCGTCCTTCTCATTTTGTTTAAAACTGATCAAATCAATCTTTTTGTTTATTACAATTCATTCAAATTAATAAATAACTATTTTTTTAAAAAAAACCATTATGTTGACAACCTTGTTTTGAGTTCACTTCTCTTCAGGAGACTTCCTAGGATCAAATACTATATAATACTGGGGTAATTAAAATATTTTTTTTCCACACTACATGACTAGTGTGCGTCAAACTTGGCGTTGTTTCCGGGGAGGTAGTTCCTCCAAACTATTTTTCAAAAAAATCTTTTGAATGACCGATAGTTCAAATATAAATTTATTTGAATTTGATCCAAAAATTGAATGCACAATAACCTAATTGAGAAATAAAATATTCCAAAATATTTCGATGAAATCAATATCACTAGTTCAATTGATACCTTAAGTGAAGACATTGAACCTATAATAATGTCAATAACTCTCAACTAAACCATGCGCGGCATTTGTGCACCTCATTTTGTCAATCAAAATAAACAACTAGCAGTATATGCCTTATAAAATGACTTGGAACTACGAATTAACATGATTCAAGTGCTTCAAAAAATCTATTGTCTAGCAGTTGAAGACCTGAATAGACATATTCAAGAATTCACATATGACTTCTTTAGCTTTAAACCTCAAGGAGTCATAGAAGATCATGTGAAGTTGAGGGTATTCTCCATCTTACTAGATGGAGCAGTGATGTAATGGTTTTACATTCTACAACCGGGGGAGATTAGTGACTGGGAAGATCAGAAAAATTTATTTCTTCAAATATTCTTCCCTTCATCCAAGAGAACCTAAATAAAAAAAGAGATTTAGGTCATACAACAATCAGCTGGAGAAACCCTCTATGAAAAATAGGAATGTTTCAAGAAGCTCTGGGTATGTTTCCCACACCATGAAACATAAGAGGACCAATTCCTTGTGTGATTGTACTGTGTAATTCATGAAAATTATAAGAGTCTACTAGATGACTCATTAGGAGGATCCCTCACTGACAAATAACCTACAAATATATGAGTCCTGATTGAAAAGATTGCCCAAAATTCATAGTAGTTTGGCACTCAAGGTAAGAGAACATGAGGAATCCATAAGGTACGAACATCTGATTCAGTAGATTTAATTAAAAAAACGGGTGAACTCCCAAGGTTAATGGGACAAATAGCTGTGAACTATGTGAAGTAACAATAAGGACAAAATTAGGTATGTGATTTATGCTGTTCTAATTCTCATTAAACTGATCAATGTATAGAAGTGAAGGGTATAAAAAGATGTGTTGTAGCCTACCAACAAAGGCAATACCAACCACAGACCCAACCAGAGAATGGATTTCAATAGAACCATGCTACACTACTTTTCACCAGCAATATTAGAACCCAATACCATTCCAGAAACCTTAAATAAATCCTTTCCAAAAACAACAACAAACATTCCAACCACCACCTTTCCTATAGAAGAATTATGAGCAACCATCCACAAGTGCACCGAAAACTGAAGATCAACAGCTGATAACAAGGGTAGTAGTAATAAAAGTTAAAATTGACATTCTAGCTGATTAATTCATAAACATTATTTATGATATCACCAAAAAGAAATGTAAGATTCGTGCACAAACAATTCCCAATCCCAAGGAGAATGTTTTTTCAATCATCAACAAATATGGGAAGGAGCTCACACCACCTGAACCATGTGAGGATGATGAGTCCATGAAACCTCCATAAGTTCTCCCTATCCGTCCGAAAGATGAAGTAAATAAAAAAAATGGAGAAAAAAATGGTTTACGAAGGAAAAGACAAAAACACCATTTAGAAAAACAAAGGGGGAAGAAGTGTAACACCCCGAGATTTTATGAAAAATATTCTTATCAATGTCTTGTGTTGTAAGATACACCAAAATTAGCTTGTGATATACCCAACACCGTATTTTCTTGAAGTATACACAACACTATTCTTGGCTCGCGTTACACACAATTTCAAATTCGTTTTGTAGAAACTATTCTACGCAACATTATGTATAGATTTTGTTTAATGTATAAATGAAATAAGTTTTGATTATGATATACGCAACACCAAACAGAGATTTTATAAAGACCCGTAAATTTCAAATAAATTTTTTTCTTAATTTTCTTTGGAATTTTACAAGAGCACAGTTTCTAACGGAACCTGATTCTGAGGCCTGGTGTGCCCAAAATCATTTTCCGAACTTTGGATCGGGTACGTTCAGTGAACGGACGAGCGGGTTTTTTTCTAACTTTTGAACCGGTGCCCGGAATCGAATTCTGAGGGTACCGATGAAATCGCAGCGCCGGTATTTGATTAGAAACGCTTCTTCCGTAGTTGCGTTTGCTCGGGTGTGGTTTTTGATTTTTGAGCTTAATGTTAATAAATAAAATAATTTTACGACAAATTTTTTTTATTTCACTTATGCCCTTTGAAATCCACTTAAACTGAGTTTAAACGGATAGGGTGCTATCCAGAAATATCCTACCCACTTGGTTGGATATTTTTGAGGTGGGGCCCGCACAAGCCCCGCCGTTTCTTTCCGCTAAGTAACGCACCCGCGAAAACCGTCATTATGAAAGTCAACTGATGCATTTTCTTAAATTCTTAACAGACCATTTAATTGGGCGGTTTATTTCGTGAATTAAATGATTTGTTACTTTCGTTGAATTAATACAATGAATTGATGGGTCGTTACTTACTTTTTTTTCGTTTGTTGGCGTAATAATAAAATAAGACCAACATGTCTTTTTGAAGGATTACTCATTGAGAGGTTTGTCAAAGCTCTTGAGCCTTCATCATTCTTCACGAAGAACGCGAAGTACGCGAAGAACGCCGACCTCCGATGAAGAACGCCGAACCCATGGAAGCCGACGACGCGACGCCGTGATCCGCGACGCTGACGTTCCCTTCCTGCAACGTTCTTCTACAACGTCTCTTCCTCCGCGACGGATCTTCGATCGGCTTCTTTAGACTCAATGCCAGATTCTGCGGCGACGCGACGCCTTCCGCGACGATCAATTTCCACGATGAACGCTCACGTGCGACGACTACAAGGTAGGGATTTTATTTTTGGAATTACCCCATTTTATATTCCCGTAAGTGTTTCTTTAAAAAGTTAAAGAACCGGATTTGTGAACAATTTGAAATTTATTAAAATTGTTGCTTCCTGTGTGGAATAAAAAAATTCTCCGTTGTTTATATCTAACGTGGAGGGTGCGGGCCAAACTAAAATGGCCCGACAACCCTCCGTCGTTCTTCGTGCTTGTGCGGATTTGACGGGCGATGACGGAACGTGCCGCAACGGATGTTTGATGATCCCGCAGTGAAGAACGGAACCCAGGAGGAGCAACGGTGCAGACAAAAAGAAAATCGGGCCACTGGAGCAACTCCGGTGGCCCGCGGCAGCGCCCGGCGCGCCGCTGGACGAAACCACCGCGACACCGGCCGCGGTGGCGGCGCTCGCAGGACGCGGTTGAAGCTGCGTCCGGTCTCCAGGGGGACACCCTGCGGGTGTCGCGGGGGTGTCACACGGGGGGGGGGGGGGGGGCTCCCCCCCCCCCCCCCCCGCGTCACTCGGGACACGGCTTCAGCCGCGTCCGGCTGTCTGGCCGACACCCTGCGGGTGCCGCGGGGGTGTCACGTTGGGCAGAGGCTCCCCCCGCGTTGGCCGCTCGGCCGCTCATCCGAGACGAGCCGGACCGGCCCTGGCCGAGCCAGACCGGGTTCGGCCGACCCAGGGGGGGGGGGGTCGGCCCGGGCCCGGACCCCCCGTCTTCGGACTGCTTTCAGTCAGATGGCCGTATCTTGAGCTAAGGACCTCCAAACGACTCGCCGTCAGCGGAAACACGATCCTTGGATCGATACGGTCATTTATGATTATCGCACTAAAGGTTTCGGAATACTTTGAGTTCGGCCGGGTTGGTTCATACACGAAACCAACCGGGCCCTCAGAGCGGAAACACTCATATCTTGAGCTATGAATGTCTGATTGACGTGTCGTCATCTTTGTTGTTTTCCTCTAAGTGATACGGATCTTTTGGAATACTCTGCCCGAGGTTTGGACGCAGGTGGAGTATGGTCGGGTTGGTTTTGCCTTAAAAACCAACCGGGCCCCTCGAAAAAAAGCCAATAACTCTTAGACCGGGCGTCCGATTGACGCGCCGTCTGCGGCGTTGAGTTCTTGTTGATGATATGGAACTTTTGGATACATCAACTTCAGACTTTGTGACAATTGATGTATCAGCCTCTCGGCTCGTGGAGCGGACCCTCCCGAACGAGCTTGTTCTGTGCGGGAACCCTAGTGCTGGCTGCGACTGGTAATGCGACGACGACCGTGTAGAGATCCTCAGTGGACTGCGGCGACGACTGTGCAGAGATCCTCAGTGGACTATGGCGACGACTGTGCAGAGATCCTCAGTGGACTGCGACGACTACAGCACTCAGCGATCCTACGTGGATCAGTGCTACAGGTCCTGTGTGGGTCAGCGCTCAGCGGTTCTGTGTAAGCCAGCGCCTACAGGTCCTATGTGGGCCCGATCCTGTGTGGGTCATTGCGGGGGTTAGATACCTATCGATCCTTCCTGGGTCCGACGACATAGATGGATCATTGATCATCTTTATCATCATCCGAAGAAGTATACCTGTGTGAGCTGAATCTTGTGTTACTCTCCTTGTGGATTGTGTTGAGCTATCCTGTGTGGATTTACTGTTTACTCTCCTTTGTGGATTGTGTTGATTTATCCTGTGTGGATTTACTATTTACTCTCGTTTGTGGATTGTGTTGTGCTATCCTGTGTGGGTATACGTTTTCTTTCCTGTGTGGACTGGTTTGTGCTTGGGCTCGGACGTTGGAGCCGAACGGGAATTGATGACTTAGGTATATGTATGGGCATATACCTAAGCCGTGTCAGATATTACTTCGTGATTGTATCTTTCCTTTGTGGATTATCCTTTGCGGATTTCGGGAGACCTTCGGGGGTCTCGGGGTCCCTACTGAGTAGCTTATACTCACCCCTGCACGGGTTATGCCCGCACTTCGTGGTGTTGGGTACAGACGACGAACAACGATGATCGTGGTGGAGGCGTGCGGAGCAGGACGGTACCTGGAGGTGGACCACTGGGCGGGACGTACTCGGAGCGGTCAGGTGGAACCGAGGGGCAGTGGAGGCTATCTGTACCCACACTTCATGTGGGACTTCCATAGGACGGCTCGACGCTGCGGATTTTCTTTTCAGTTGCTGTTTTTCCCTTTCAGTGGTACTTTACAGTTGGGCTTGTATTTCCGGCCCCTTTTACTTTCAGCACAGCTTGTACAGTTTTTACTTAGTGTTTACTTTTTTGCTTTCTTACTCTGTGGTTCTTGTTTTGTTTTCAAAGGCAATGACTTCCCTTTTGTTGGGATTTGCACCTTGGTTCTATTCGCCAGCCCCTGGCCTATGGAAGGCGGGCTTGGGGTAGTCACGACACGGGCCCCGAGGACGGGTCGTGACAAATTGGTATCAGAGGTGGTCGATTCTACCGCAGACTCTGATCTTTCTTCTATGTGAAGCAATAGTGTTTAGCGTATTGGGTGTGGTTATCAGTACAGGGAGTCCGGTGTTGGTGCAGCGGCCGACGTATCCGTAGACCAGGACCCTGACTTTTGATAACTGACTTAATGCACGAAAACAGTGATTACATGTGTGTTTCAAGTTTTCTTTCTGATTACTTGTATCAGATCACCAGGTATACTGTTCTGACCGTGGCGCACTTGTTTCCTTTTCAGGATGTCCCCACGACGGCAGCCAACTAGGGTTCCGAGAGTAGAGCGCAACGACAGCCCGCCGAGCGACGAGGCCTCGGTACAGGGCCCGTTGACAGTAGAGGCACCGGCGGTACCTTTACCCGTCGAGCCCCCGATGCTTCCAGCGCCGATCGCTGACGATGCACGACTCCTCGGAGCTCTGCACGAGTTCCAGCGCTAGCGACCACCCAGGTTCCGTGGGGTGACGGACCCCCAAGCAGCCGAGGACTAGCTAGAGGCGGTCATCCGAGTTTTCAAGCTAGTGAGGACACCAGCAAACCTCATGGTGATCCTCGCGGCGATCCTACTGCACGCAGCAACAGGACGATGGTGGAGCTTGATGCTCCAGGATCACGATGAGGCCTCCCTCATCTGGACGGACTTCGAGAGCCTCTTCCGATAAGAGTTCGTCCCGGCCACCCTCCGTGCGGTGTGCATTCAGGAGCTTCTTCAGTTGCGTCATGGAAGCTTGACGGTCGCCCAGTACGCGGCAAGGTTCACCGACCTTTCTCGCTACTCGACAGACATGGTACGAGACCACTTCTTCCGAGCCCAGACCATCGAGCAGGGATTGAGACAGGAGATCAGGGCGTCGCTGATCTCCCTCAGCATCCCGACCAAGGCAGGAGTGCTGGAGCAAGCCCTTCTGATCGAGAGCTTTTTGGCTGAGTCTACAGCGAGACCTACCGCAGGGCGGCAAGTAGCAGAGTCTTCGGCAGCGGGTAGCTGACGGATGACTCAGGGTTCCAGGAAGACCAGACCTTCCGGCAGACGACCTCGGGACATTAGCTCAGCAGTGCGGGGCACACAGCGCGGGGCCAGTCTTCCGAGGGGTAGGCAGTGCTACGCGTGCGGCGGGTAAGGCCACATGGCTCGTGACTGCCCGACCCACCGTACCGAGGAGCAGCAGATGGTGGAGGGGCCACCCAGGCAGAGGCAGAAGGTCGGCCGTGGCGGTCCGCAGGGAGGAGGCGGACGAGGCAGAGGAGAGGGCCGAGCAACATGTGGTGGGCGACGCTCTGAGTCTCTGCCACCACCACCACCAGGAGGTCCGCCCCGACCACAGGGAGCTGGCGGGCAGAGACAGGAACAGCTCCAGGAAGCAAGGGCCTACGACCACGGCACACCAGAGATGATTCGAGGTACGATCTGTTTCTATTCCACCCTTTCTGCAGTTCTTATAGACACAGGAGCGAGTCACTCTTTCATAGTCGCTGCCCTTGTTTGGAGCTCGGAGATTCCAACAGAGTCGTTGGCTCGATCCTTACGGCTAGAGAATCCTACGGGAGCAGACTCGACGATTATGCACTGGTGCCGGCAGTGTGAGCTTACTCTATGAGGCGAGAGCTTCGGCTGGTATCTTCTTGTAGCGGCGTCGAGGCCTTATGAAGTCATCATGGGAATGGATTGGTTATCTACGGTCGATGCACAGATTCACTGAATTAGGCGCAAGGTGCGATGTGTGCACACCGACGGGAGTAGGTTCACCTTCACCGGCGAGAAGGGAGCCTTCGTAGAACAGAATGGACTTCCGCAGAGGAGAGTACATCCCATCACCCATCAGTTTGCTAGCCTCATCCTTGGAGCAGTTGATGTGTAGAGTCCTAGTTTTCCTGTAGTGGTGGATCAGTATGCGGACGTCTTCCCCGACGACGTTCCAGGGCTACCTCCTCGCAGAGAGGTAGACTATTATATTGATCTGTACCCCGGGACAGCCCCGATATCCACTCCAACATATCGGATGGCCCCTGCCGAGCTTCGAGAGCTACAGGTATAGTTGGAGGACTTGCAGGGCAAGGGGTTCAGCCGACCCAGTGTTTCACCCTGGGCTTCCCCGATTTTGTTCGCCAAGAAGGCGGACGGGAGCTTGCGACTGTGTGTCGACTATCGTCGCTTGAACCAGGGAACAGTGAGGAACAAGTATCCGCTACCGAGGATTGATGACCTCTTCGATCAGCTCAAGGGAGCACAGTGGTTCTCGAAGATAGACTTCAGTTCAGTCCATCATCAGCTCAGAGTTCGAGATGAGGACATGCAGAAGACGGCCTTCATGTGTCGGTATGGCCACTATGAGTTTTTGGTTATGCCTTTCGGCGTAACCAATGCTCCAGCAGTGTTCATGAGTTTCATGAACGGGATCTTCCAGCCATACCTCGATTGATTTGTCGTGGTCTTCATCGATGACATTTTGGTGTACTCGACCACCAAGGTGGAGCACGCCTACCACTTGCGGGATGTACTAGACACACTCCAAGAGAACCAACTTTATGGTAAGCTCTCAAAGTGTCAGTTCTGGTTACGTGAGGTCCACTTCTTGGGGCACGTCATTTTTGAGGTGGGAGTTGCAATGGATCCAGCGAAAATCGAGGCAGTGCTAGCTTGGGAGCCACCAAGGAGCGTGAAAGAGGTGCAGAGTTTCTTGGGCCTAGCCGGATACTATCAGGGATTTGTGCCGGATTTCTCTAGTGTTGTGGTGCCACACTTAGCGTTGACGAAGAAGGGGAAACCCTTTGTGTGGTCAGACAGATGTCAGCAGAGCTTCCAGGAGATGAGGCAGAGATTGACCAGTGCACCTATCATGAGGTTGCCTGAGGAGGGAGTTGGATACGTAGTCTACTGCGATGCATCAGGGACCGGACTTGGGTGTGTCCTGATGCAGGAGCGGGCCGTGATTTCCTATGGATCATGTCGGTTGAGGCCGCATGAGCAGAACTACACTACCCATGACCTGGAGTTAGCAGCAGTGGTCTTCGCTCTGAAGACATGGCGACACTATCTAATGGGTGAGTGCTTTACAATCTTTTCCGACCACCAGAGTCTCAGGTACAACTTCTCTCAGAAGGACCTGAACCTGAGACAGCGGCGATGGCTCGAGTTACTCCAGGACTATGACTTTGAGATAGTCTATACTCCTGGAAAGGGGAGCGTGGTAGCCGATGCCCTCAGCAGGAGGACGGGCATCCAGCTACTTGAGGAGGCAGCAGAGCAGCTAGCCGCTTTGCAGATATCATTCGTGGATAGAGACGGCGCAGCCTTCCTTCAGTCTCTCACTGTCTCTCCTCCACTTCTACAGCGGGTCAGAGAGGCTCAGCGTGGGGACACTGACTATGAGATGCGGCGTGCACATATATCCCTGGGATAGGCACCTGATGGTTTCTCCCTTGGAGAAGATCACGACGTCCTTTTCAGAGGATGTACCCTGGTACCAATTGCTTTACGAGAGGAGGTGCTGAGAGAGTTTCACACTTCTCCTTTGGCGGTACATCCTGGAGTGCCGAAGATGTACCAGGATCTCAGGCGACAGCACTGGTGGCCGGGCATGAAGAATGCTGTGGTAGAGTTCGATTCACGGTGCCTCACCTGCCAGCAGGTGAAGTTAGAGCATCAGGTACCAGTAGGCTTGGTACAGCCCTTTGAGGTCCCGGAGTGGAATTGGGATGGGATATCTATGGACTTCGTGACTGGACTTCCACACACTTCCAGAGGTCACGACTCCATTTGGGTGATTGTTGACCGACTCACCAAGTCGGCACACTTCTTACCCATCCGAGAGCAGGGCTCAGTGTAGAGCTTGGGGCGTCTCTACGTTCAAGAGATTGTACGGCTTCATGGGGTGCCATCGACTATCGTCTCCGATCGGGGCGCTCGCTTTAATTACCAGCTGTGGAAGGGGTTGCAGGAGGCATTTGGGACGCGACTACGTCTAAGGACTGCCTTTCACCCTCAGACGGATTGTCAGACGGAGAGGACCATTCAGACTCTCGAGGACATGCTCCACGCATGTGTCCTCGACTTTGGTCGCATCTGGGAGGACCACCTACCCTTGGTGGAGTTCGCGTACAACAATAGCTACCACTCCACCATCGGGATGGCACCATACGAGGCGTTGTACGGCAGGCCTTGCAGATCTCCTTTATGCTGGACAGACCCTGGGGAGTCAGCACTTGTGGGACCAGAGATGGTCCGGGCCACGACAGAGAAGGTCCAGGTCATCCAGGAGTGGATGAGGACAGCACAGAGCCAGCAGAAGTCATATGCTGACAGGAGGCGGAGGCCACTAGAGTTCAAGGATGGCGACCACGTCTTCTTGCAGGTCTCAACTCGATGTGGTTTGCGGAGATTTGGCCGAGGCGGAAAGTTGTCTCCACGCTTCATCGGTCCTTTCTAGGTCCTCAGCAGGATTGGCGAGGTGGCTTATCGCCTGGCTCTACCACCTCAGTTGCACCGGGTGCACGACGTCTTCCACGTATCTCAGCTGAGGAGATACGTGCACGACCCGACGCACATCATTGACCATGGGGAGCTAGACGTGGATGATGGGGCGACATTTGCGGAGGTCCCGGTGGAGATAGAGGATCGACAGAAGCGAGTCCTACGTGGGCGATCGATTCCTCTTGTGCGCATCAGATGGCAGCATGGGAACCTCCAGGAGAGCACATGGGAGCGGGAGGCTCAGATGCGTGCTCAGTACGCACATTTTTTTCCCTAGTTTATGATGTATCTTTATGGGGACGTAATGTCCTAAGATGGGAGTAATGTAAAGACCCGTAAATTTCAAAGAAATGTTTTCTTAATTTTCTTTGGAATTTTACAAGAGTGCAGTTTCTGACGGCACCTGATTCCGAGGCCCGGTGTGCTCGGAATCATTTTCCGAAGTTTGGCTCGGGTACGTTCAGTGAACGGACGAGCGGGTTTTTTCTAACATTTGAACCGGTGCCCGGAATCGAATTCTGAGGGTACCGATGAAATCGCAGCACCAGTATTTTCTTAGAAACGCTTCTTCTGGAGTTGCGTTTGCTCGGGTGTGGTTTTTAATTTTCGAGCTTAAAGTTAAGAAATAAAATAATTTTACGACAACTTTATTTTATTTCACTTAAGACACTTGAAAGCTACTTAAACTGAGTTTAAACGGATAGGGTGCTATCCAGAAATATCCTACCCCCTTGGTAGGATATTTGTGAGGTGGGGCTCGCACGAGCCCTGCTATTTCTTTCCGCTAAGTAACGCACCCATGAAAACCGTCATTATGAAAGTCAACTGACGCGTTTTCTTAAATTCTTAACAGACCATTTAATTGGGCGGTTTATTTCGTGAATTAAATGAGCTGTTACTTTCGTTGAATTAATACAACGAATTGATGGGTCATTAATTACTTTTTTTTCGTTTGTTGGTGTAATAATAAAATAAGACCAACATGTCTTTTTAAAGGATTACTCGTTGAGAGGTTTTTCAGAGCTCTTGAGACCTCATCCTTCTTCGCGAAGAACGCGAAGAACGTGAAGAACGCCTGCCTCCGACGAAGAACGCCGAACCCGTGGAAGTCGACGACATGACGCCGTGATCCGCGATGGCGACGTTCCATTCCTGCAACGTTCTTCTACTACGTCTCTTCCTCCGCGACGGATCATCGATCGGCTGCTTGAGACTCAACGCCAGATTCCGCGGCAACGCGACGCCTTCCGCGATGATCAATTTCTGCGAAGAACGCTCATGTGCGACGACAACAAGGTAGGGATTTTATTTTTTGAATTACCCCTTTTTATATTCCTGTAAGTGTTTCTTTAAAAAGTTAAAGAACCAGATTCGTTAACAATTTGAAATTTATTAAATATTTGGCTTCCTGTGTGGAATAAAAAAATTCTCCATTGTTTATATCTAACGCGAAGGGTGCGGGCCAAACGAACACGGCCCGAAAACCCTCCGCCATTCTTCATGGTTGTGCGGATTTGACAGGTGACGACGGAACGTGCCGCAACGGAAATTTGATAATCCCATAGTGAAGAACGGAACCCGGGAGGATCAACGGCGTAGACGGGAAGAAAATTGGGCCACCGGAGCGACTCCGGTGGCCTGTGGAAGCCGGCGGTGGCGCGGGTCACCGGCACGGCGGCGCCGGCGCCCGGAGGCGGCAGCGCCCAGCGCGCCGCCGGACGAGACCGCCGCGGCACCGGCCGCGGTGGCGGCACTCACGGGATGCGGCTGAAGCCTTGTCCGGTTGCCAGGGAGACACCCCGCGGGTGTCCCGAGGGTGTCACGCGGGGGCGGTGGCTCCCCCCCCCCCCCGCGTCACTCGGGACGCGGCTTCAGCTGCGTCCGGCTGTCTGGCCGACACCCCGCGGGTGCCGCGGGGGAGTCACGCGGGGCGGCTGCTCCCCCCGCGTCGGCCGCTCGGCCGTTCGGCCGAGCCGAGCCGAACCGGCCCTGGCCGAGCCAGACCGGTCCGATCGGGTCGGACCAGGTCGGACCAGGTTCGGCCGTCCCAGGGGGGGTCGGGCCGGGTCGGCCCGGACCTGGACCCCCCGTCTTTGGACTGCTTTTAGTCAAATGGTCATATCTTGAGCTACGGGCCTCCAAACGACTCACCGTCAGCAGAAACACGATCCTTGGATTGAGACGGTCGTTTCGGTATATCGCACTTAAGGTTTCGGAATACTTTGAGTTCGTCCAGGATGGTTCGTACACGAAACCAACTGGGCCCTCGGAGCGGAAACGCTCATATCTTGAGCTACGGACGTCTGATTGACGTGCTGTCAGCTTTGTTGTTTTCCTCTATGTTAGACGGATCTTTTTCCATACTCGGTCCAAGGTTTGGACGTAGGTGGAGTACGATCAGGTTGGTTTTGCCTTAAAAACCAACCGGGCCCCAAGGACGAAAAAGCCAATAACTCTCAGACCGGGCGTCTGATTGACGCACCGTCTGCGGTGTTGAGTTCCTGTTGACGATACAGAACTTTTGGATACATCCACTTTTGACTTTGTGACAGTTTATGTGTCGGCCTCTCGGATCGTGGAGCGGACCCTCCTGAACGAGCTTGCTGTGTGCGGGAACCCTAGTGCTGGCTGCGACTCCTAATGCGACGATGACCGTGCAGAGATCCTCAGTGGACTGCGGAGATGACTGTGCCGAGATCCTCAGTGGACTGCGCTGACGACTGTGCAGAGATCCTCAGTGGACTGTGATGACTACAACACTCAGCGATCCTACATGGATCAGTGCTACAGGTCTTGTGTGGGCCCGATCCTGTTTGGGTCCGATCCTGTGTGGGTCAGCGCTCAGCGGTTCTGTGTGAGCCAGAGCCTACAGGTCCTCTGTGGGCCCGATCCTGTGTGCGTCATTGCAAGGGTTAGTTACCTATCGATCCTTCCTGGGTCCGATGACTTAGATGGATCAGTGATCATCTTTATCATCATCCGAAGAAGTATACATGTGTGAGCTGAATCTTGTGTTACTCTCCTTGTGGATTGTGTTGAGCTATCCTGTGTGGATTTACTGTTTACTCTCCTTTGTGGATTGTGTTGAGCTATCCTGTGTGGATTTACTGTTTACTCTCCTCTGTGGATTGTGTTGTGCTATCCTGTGTGGGTATACATTTGCTTTCCTGTGTGGACTGGGTTGTGCTTGGGCTCGGACGTTGGAGCCAAACTGGAATTGATGACTTAGGTATATGTATGGGCATATACCTAAGACGTGTCAGATGTTAATTCGTGATTGTATCATTCCTTTGTGGATTATCCTTTGTGGATTTCGGGAGACCTTCGGGGGTCTTGGGGTCCCTACTGAGTAGATTATACTCACCCCTGCATGGGCTATGCCCGCACTTCGTGGTGTTGGTTGCAGACGACGGACAGTGCTGATCGTGGTGGAGGCGTGCTGAGCAGGACGGTACCTGGAGGTGGACCACTGGGCAGGACGTACTCGGACCAGTCAGGTGGAGCGAGGAGCAGTGGAGGCTATCTGTACCCACCCTTCAGGTGGGACTTCCAGAGGACGGCTCGACAGTGCGACTTTTCTTTTCAGTTGCTGTTTTTCCCTTTCAGTTGTACTTTACAATTGGGCTTGTATTTCCGGCCCCTTTTACTTTCAGTACAGCTTGTACAGTTTTTACTTAGTGTTTACTTTTCCGCTTGCTTACTCTGTGGTGCTTGTTTTCTTTTCAAAGGCAATGCCTTCCCTTTTGTTGGGATTTACGCCTTGGTGCTAGTCGCCAGTCCCTGGCCTATGGAAGGCGCGCTTGGGGTAGTCATGACATGGGCCCCTAGGACGGTTCGTGACGTATTTCACTACACGCAGACCTGAATTGGCTTGCATTATACGAAATAAATACCTTGCTCGATAGCGTGTGTAGTACAGAATACCGAGTTTCACTAAATGAGATATTATTATAATATTATTATGAACTAGCCGTTATGAATAGTAATACCCACTTTTTGAAATTTTATAAATTTTATCATTCAAAGTGGACTTCGTTTTGGGATTCGGTATATCGAAATTAGCTTAGGGTAAAATTTTGGTACTTTTCGGATAACTTTCATATTCTAATGAATAGTTAAAATTACTAAATTTTAATTAAAAACCTCTTTTTTAATCGAAAGAATTATTAGTGATAAATAATTAATTTGAGTGGTTTGAAAGTATATTTAGAATATATTTTTACCATTTAATACAATTTTGGTGATTGGATGTAATTTCACATTTAAACCGGATATAAACAAGTGTCAATCTTTTGATAGTTATTATCTCTTAAAAACACGCTATTTGTTTTGACGACGGAAATTAATTTTTAAATTAATTAATGCAACTAATATGTTTTGAATTTGATAAAATAGACATCATTTTTGAAATCATAATATCAAATATATCTTAGTCCAAATGTTTGGTATTTTTCTTGAAACATTCATTTTTTTGATGAATAGTGAAACCACTAATTTGTAGTTAAAAAAATGAATTTTTTCATAAAGCATAATTTTACCGCTTCTCTGAGTGGAATTTCAAAACTCCGAGAGACACGGTTAATATCAAGGACTAAAATTTGGTTCAATTAGATGAAAATAATTGTTGGTGAATAGTAACTTTTTTACTTTTATTTACCACGGTTAAAATTAAATAGGGTAATTAAGGGGAAAATGATATTATTATTACCCTAACAAATGTCCTAATTCTATCGGATAATTTTAATTCGACCCAAAACAACCTTAGGAATTAAATATGACCATTTAGGACCACTTGGATTAGATTAGGACATTTAATATTATTTTATTTAAAGGGTTAAAATAGTTAAAATCAATGTTTAATAAGTAAATCTTTTTTAATATAGGGTTATACATAGGATAAATTTGACAATAAATATTCATTTGAATGATAAAATGATTTCCAACATAATGGTATTTTATTAATAATTTTTATTCCATAAATAATTTAATTTATTTAGGACACAATAATGATGCAGTAATTATCTTATTAATGAAATATTGACATAATTGATGTTATAAATACCCAAATAAATGTAATACGAGACTTCTTATGAATTCAACTAATTTTATAGGTTAATATGAAATGTTATTATTGATTTAGTTAACTTTTTTAGAACTAATAACTCTGTAATGATTTTCAAAAAAATCAATTACCAAATAGTGTTAAAATTGATATAAAATAGTTTTTAAAACAAATATTATATTATTAATTGTTATATTATTCCTAAAAATCTATGGTTCAGCCAAATGACTTAGATAAGGTTATATATATCAATAATAAACAACTTCCAGTTCGTTTGGCTTGTTATAGTAAGTTTATTAACCTTATAGTGTAAGAAAACAAGAAGACACGGTAAAATTTAAATTATCTAACTTAAAGTTATATCAAAATGATAAAGTTAAAATAGATACCTAAACTTCTCTAAATTCTATTGGATGAGATTATTTCGACCCATCCCAACCTTAGCTTCTAAATAACCCAATTTGGAGCTATTAAAAACTGAATATGACTTTATAATATAATAATATTTTTAGTTATTCCAATGGCGCCCCTCTCCTCCCTTATAAAAGGGAACCTCCTCCCTCTCTTCCTCACACCAATTTGAGCCTTTAAGCTCGGCCAAAACCTACCCATTTCACTTATAAACTTCCCTTGAAACAACCTAGAGGTCCTGGTTTTCTTCAAAGACCAATTTTAGTACCCTAAGAGGAGGATTCAAAGAGGCATGTCAAAGAAGAGGAGGTTCAGATCCATACGAAGCATATCAGACCTAATGTAAGGGATAAATTTTCCAATCTCATTTTTATCCAAGATTGCTTATACGTAAGTATTTACTGGGGTTAATGTTATCATCCATGTCCATGTTTAATAAAAGTTTTTTCATGTTTTTTATAGACCTTTTTACCCATTTTTGACATTTACTACATGGTATGTAAGGAATCATTCTATTGTTTACGTTACGAGGTACTTTTTTGACTTTTCCTTCAAAAGTACGAGAAGAATGTTTTTTTAACATATAAGGAACAAATAGATTTTTACGGATTTATAAAGCCTTATTTTCATGAAGCTTCCTCCTAAAGATTTCATGACTATTTTTAAAAAAATCCTTTTATTTTAAAATAGCATGACATTTTGTGAAAAGAGAATGATTTTGAAGAGGAAAGGATATTTTCCTCAAGAATTAATTCCAATTGTTTTATAAAAACCATTTTCCATCTAAATTGAAATTATTTCATATGTGTATGTTTCATGTTTAATTTCTCTATGATTTACATGGATTTGTATTTCTTATGATGAAATGTCCATTTGTATTATATTGATTATGAGATGATGAGATGATGTTTATGAAACCCATTTTATTCTTTGGGTTATAAGGAGTGTTTTAAGTATATTTTGGGGCACAAGTAAGAATGATTTCATATTGATATGGGTGGGACCTATATCTACCTCCAATCATTGGGTAATGATTTATATCTCATGAGATAGACATGGCTAGAATGGTAAGTTAATCTGGTTCAGTGTTACAAGACTGAAACGAGGAGTGAACTCGATTCAGAAAGGGACTTTGTCTACTAAGATCGTCTTGGCAGCAATGCCTTGGATACTATGGAAATCATGACATGTGCTGAATCGTTTCCACAATTACCTGTTTTACTCCCATGCTATTTTATCATGCTTAATTTTTCTTTATGATCTATGCCTTACGTACTTCCATGTTTTATGTCATTGCTCAAGCTTTTGAGGTTTAAACATTATGTTCATGTTTTTAAGCTCAAATGTATATGATTTGTTTTATTTTATCCATGCTTACCCTTACTAAGCATTTGACCTCACCCTATATATTTTTTCTTTTCACCAGGATATAAAGAAAGGTTTTAGGCAAGAAAACAAAAGGGGAAGATCGATATGGGAGATGTTGAAGATCTTTCAACAGGATTAGAAGTTTATATTCCGAGTATCCAAAGACACTAAACTATTATGATACTTGTGTGTCTGTTTTTGGTTATGTATTAAGTATTCCGAAAAAGTAATATAATGTCCATGTACATCAAGCTTTGGGTCTCTATAGTTGGTATCAGAGGAATGGTTTAGTCAACCTTTGGAAACTAGGATGTGAAACCATTAGTGAGATCCCAAGAGATATTTCTAAGGTATGTCTAGGGATGTCCCTAAGGTTAAGCATAAGTATAGTTTATAGTCCTATAATTATGGTAACAATATTATATTAAACCGAATATGTTAGATATTGAAGTTACTCCCCCTTTATTATGATTTTTTCCTCTCACACTATTCTTTTTGGGTTTTAGAAAATGGCTGGAAACAAGATGATTCACGATAATGGAGGATATTATAGACAATGGAATGATATTATTCATGAGAAACCAAATGAAATGGGATTTGGAAGTCCAAACATCATTATTATGTCGAATCAGCAATCTCATAATATGATCAATAAACTCAAATTTGGTAAGTTTTCTGACTCAGCTAATAAGAGAAAGATAGAGTTTCATGATGATCATAGAGGAAAGAAAGTTCAATTTCCACTATGTAAATCATGTGGGAAGAGGCATCAAGGAGATTGGTTCAAAGGAAATGGAAGATTATTTGGGTGTGGAAAAGAAGGACACAAAGCCAGTGAGTGCAAAGGAAAGGGTTCAGTTAACACCATGGATGAGGATAATGGTATTGCTACGACATCAACAATGGTTAAATGTTTTAAATGTGGAATGTACGGGCATTATGCAAACCAATGTCCTAAGGGAAAGTCTCATGAAGAGATTCAGTATGGTCATATGGGTAGTATTTATGTTGATGATGATTAAGAGACTAAAAATGATATGTGAGATAAAATAATTGTTGAAGCTCTGTCAATGGTTTAAGAAGGTAGTGGAATGATTACATGTTTATCAAGTGTAATGTTGTATAAGTAATCTCATGTTACTGTGGAATAAAGAGACCTCTAAGGATTGTTACACTATTTTCTTTCCTTAAGTTTTGAAATTTAATGATGAATGGTACCAGTAACCATGAAAGGTTATTCAGATATTTTTGGAAAGTAGATGATATGCGCATAATGAAGGGATAAGGAGAAAATTAAATCTTTGATATTATTCCTGAGATCATGACTAATATATGAAGAATGTTATATCATGGTTTGAGTATAAAGAATTTTTGGATTTTGGTATGTGGAAAGAGTTAACTTTTAACAGCATTCATGTTTTCACTAACGTTTAATGGGTATTCATTTTTCAAGAGAATACATGATTAAGATATTCACATGCTTGGAATGTGACCAACAAGATATATGGGGGATAAATGACGGTATTCACATGCTTGGTTGATGAAATTTCAAGTAATCGTTTTCTTTATACTATGATCTTGGATCGAAGTATTTTAGATAAGCCTAAAGATTGGAATGGATTATGTTGGACATAAGTTAGTATTGTTTTGTGGATAGAACTTTTTTTGATATTATTTAGGGGATGTTATAGTAATGTAGTTTTAGAAAAAGGACAACCTGCATGACGGGCGACAACCCATCGCTTTGGACAAGGCTGTGGGGATCGAACCCACAACTGAAGTGCGATATGCCTTTATCGCCTACCACTGGCCTGCAAGAAGTCCCTGTTTAGTATAAACTAGTTATATTATTTTAAGTAGTATGATATATGAAGTATAAGTCCGTTTTAGGAACCATATATGATTAATCTCACTATAGATTTACTTATGTATATTTAATAAATTTTTCTAGCCTTTTGTTTGAGACAGATGCAATGACCAATCATTCTATCGCATGATCTTCTAACACTTCACGAATGACAAATTCAACATAATTTATTTAAGATATGAAGTGGAAATTTCCCAAATAACGACCAACAGTGAGACTATACCAAAATCACGAAATAATTTCTTCTAATTCCAATTTCATCAACATTAGGGAAATGATCATGAAAACCAAAAATGTTGTCCTAGTGCCCTTATATCCGATGAATCAGATGGTACCTTATATCATCACAAATATATGGCTTTGTGATTGATGGATTTTTCATAGCCATGTTCTCTACCACTCTCCATTAGAACATTATGGTCAGATTTCTCCTCCATATCCATATTTTCACCTATGTTCTCTTATGTGAAAACCCAGTGATGAGTTATTTGGGTATCCGTTATGCTTCTAACGTTCCTTTATTAAATGATGTTTTATTATTCATTTTTTACGATGTGGGTTTCTATGAAAGGAACTATCGTGTACTAAACCATTTATAACCCCAACGAATTTTGAGGGCGAAATTCATTTTAAGGGGGGTATAATGTAACACCCCGAGATTTTATGAACAATATTCTTTTTAATGTCTTGTGTTGTACGCTACCCCAAAATTAGCTTGTGATATACGCAACACCGTATTTTCTTGCAGTATACACACCACTATTCTTGGCTCGGGTTACTCACAATTTCATGTTCGTTTGGTTGAAACTATTCTACGCAACATTATGTATAGATTTTGTTTAATGTATAAATGAAGTATGTTTTGATTATGATATACGCAACACCAAATAGCGATTTCACTACACACAACCCTGACTTGGCTTGCATTACACGCAATAATGACCTTCCTCGATAGAGTGTGTAGTACGCAATACCGAGTTTCACAAAACAATATATTATTATAATATTATTATGAACTAGCCGTTATGAATATTAATACCCACTTTTTGAAATTTTATCAATTTTATCTTTCAAAAGGGACTTCATTTTTGGATTCATAATATCAAAATTATCTTAGGGTAATGTTTTGGTAGTTTTCGGATATCTTTCATATTCTGATAAATAGTGAAAATTACTAAATTTTAATTGAAAACAACTTTTTTAATCGAAATAATTAATAATGATAAATAATTAATTTGAGTGGTTTTAAAGTATATTTAGAATATATTTTTACCATTTAATAAAATTTTGTCCATTTGATGTAATTTCACATTTAAACCAGACATAAACAAATTTCAATCTTTTGATAGTTATTATCTCTTAAAAACACGCTATTTGTTTTGACGACGGGAATTAATTTTTAAATTAATTAATTCAACTAATATGTTTTCAATTTGGTAAAATAGACATCGTTTTTGATTTCATAATATCAAATATAGCTTAGGCCTAATTTTTGGTATTTTTCTGGAAAGTTACATTTTTTTGATGAATAGTGAAACCACTAAGTGGTAGTGAAAAAACTGAATTTTTCATAAAACTTAATTTTACCGCTTCTATGAGTGGAATTTCAAAAATCCGAGACACACGATTAATATCAAGGACTAAAATGTGGTTCAATGAGATGAAAATAATTTTTGGTGAATAGTGACTTTTTACTTTTATTTACCACGGTTAAATGTAAATAGGGTAATTAAGGGTAAAAATGATATTATTATTACCCTAACAGATGTCATAATTCTATTGGATAAGTGTAATTAGACCAAAAACAACCTTAGGAATAAAATATGACCATTTAGGCCCACATGAATTAGATTAGGACATTTAATATTAATTTATTTAAAGAAGGGTTAAAATAGTTAAAATCAATGTTTAATAAGTAAATCATTTTTAATATGTTGTTATACATAAGATAAATTAGATTATAAATATTCATTAGAAATATAAAAAAAATTCCTACATAATGGTATTTTATTTATAATTTTTAGACACTAAATAAGTTAATTTATTTAGGACACAAAGATGATGCAGTAATTATCTTATTAATGAAATATTGACATAATTGACGTTATAAATACCCAAATAAATGTATTTTGAGACTTTTTATAAATTCCACTAATTTTATAGGTTAATATGACATATTAGTATTGATTTAGTTAACATTTTTCTAAATAATCATTCTGTTATGATTTTCACAAAAATCAATTACCAAATATTGTCAAAATTGACATACAATAGATTTTCAAAAAATATTATATTATTAATTGTTATTTTATTCCTAAAAATCTATGGTTCGGCCAAATTACTTAGATAAGGTTATATATATCAATAATAAACAAATTGGGGTTACAATGACTTTTTATAGTATGTTTGTTAACCTTATAGTGTAAGAAAACAAGAAGACACGGTAAAAGTTAAATTATCTAACTTAAAGTTAAATCTAAATTATAAGGTTAAAATAGATACCTAAACTTTTCTAAATTCTATTGGATGAGAGGATATCGACCCATCCCCACCATATCTTCGAAATATCTTAATTTTCAGCTATTAAAAACCGAATATTACTTTATAATAAAATAATATTTTTTGTTATTCCAAATGTGCCCCTCTCCTCCCTTATAAAAGGGCACCCCCTCCCTCTCTTCCTGACTCCAATTTGAGCCTTTAAGCTCGGCCAAAACCTACCCATTTCCCTTATAAACTTCCCTAGCAACATCCTAGAGGTCCTGGTCTTCTTCAAAGACCAATTTTAGTACCCTAAGTGGATGATTCAAAGAGGTGTGTCAAAGAAGAGGAGGATCGAATCCATATGAAGCATATCAGCCCTAAGGTAAGTGATAACATTTCTAATCTCATTTTTATCCGAGATTTCTTATACATAAGTATTTACTGGGGTTATTGTTATCATCCATTTCCATGTTTTATAAATGGGTTTTCATTGTTTTTAAAGTCCTTTTTACACATTTATTACTTTTACTACATGGTATGTAAGGAATCATTCCTTTTTTATGTTACGAGGTACTTTTTTGACTTTTCCGGGAAAAGTAAGAGAAGAATATTTTTTATAACTTATACGGTACAAATGGATTTTTACAGATTTATGAAGCCTTATTTTCATGAAATGTCATCCAAAATATTTCATGACTTTTTTCAACAAATTCCTTTTATTTTAAAATTTCATGTCATTTTGTGAAAAGAGAATGATTTTGAAAAAGAAAGGATATTGTCCTCAAGAATTCATTTCAAGTGTTTTATCAAAACCATTTTCCATCTAAGATGGAATTATTTCATATTTGTATTTTTCATGTTTAATTTCTCTATGATTTACATGGTTTCACATTTCTTATGAGGAAATGTCCATTTGTTTTATATGGATTATGAGATGATGAGATGATGTTTATGAAACCCATTTTGTTCTATTGGTTATGATGAATGTTTTAAGTTTATTTTGTGGCACAAGTAAGAATGATTTAATTATGAGATGTTTGGGACCAATATCTCCCTACAATGTATTGGGTAAAGATTTATATCTCATTAGATAGACATGGCAAGAACGGTAAGTTAATCTGGTTCAATGTTACAAGACTGAAACGAGGAGTGAACTCGATTTAGAAAAGGACTTTTTCCACTAAGATGGTCTTGGAAGCAATGCCTTGGCTACTATGGAAATCATGACATGTGCTGAATGGTTTCCACAATTACATGTTTTACTCCCATGCTATTTTATCATGCTTAGTGTTTCTTTATGATCTATTCCTTACGTACTTCCATGTTTTATGTCATTGCTCAAGCTTTTGATGTTGAAACATTATGTTCATGTTTTTAAGCTCAAATGTATATGATTTGTTTTATTTTATCCATGATTACCTTTACTGAGCATTTTAGCTCACCCTTTATATGTTTTCTTTTCCCCAGGATATAAAGAAATGTATTAGGTAAGAAAACAAAATGGGAAGATCTATGTGGGAGATGTTGAAGATCTTTCAACCGGATTAGATGTTTATATTCTGAGTTTCCAAAGACACTAAACTATTACGATCCTTGTGTGTATGTTTTTGGTTATGTATTAAGTATTCTGCAAAAGTAATGTAATGTCCATGTACATCAAGCTTCAGGTCTCTGCAAGAAGGATATCCCATCACTATTCCTATCTACATTCGTTGAGTCAATAAAGGGATAAGAAGAACGACATCAATTGGAAATTCATAAAACATTATGAAAATATATTATAAATATCCCCAATTGGATGGAATCATAGAAATCCCTAAATATTCAAATTTTTTAAGGAGCTATGTACTAAAAGAAAAATGATGGATGGAAATTAAAGAAGAAAATTAGGACGAAGCATCTCAGCATTGATCACACCACCGATTTAGCAAAACTGTTAGGATCTAATGTCATTCTTTATTCCCTGCACTATTGGATCATTAATGTTTATAGATTCAATATTTGATCTTTAAGATTTGATAAATGTGATGTATCACTCAGTGTTTTTATCATTGAAGATCGGGGAACTAAAACCCAGTTGGGTGGTGGTACAATTAGCAAAAAAACCCACTGTTTCCCAGTATAAGTAGTTGATGATATACTTGTAGGAGTGATAGGATTAATCATTCCAATAGACTATTATTTCCTTTCCATAGAGGAAGACTGCGTACCAGCCCAATCTCCCATCATCACAGGGAAACCATTCCTGAAAACAGTAATGAAGATCACCAGTGGGAATGAAGGAACACTCACAACGGAGCTTGGAGAAAGTACAGTAAACTTCAACATTATTTTTACGATGAAACCCATGTCCAACGATCACTCACTTTATGAAATCTCCCATAATGAAGGAATGGAACCAATTTATGACTCAGGTATACTTCATGACTTCTTATCATTTGGAGAAAACTTTTCCTTTTAATTTTATAATTCCCAAGAACCGTAATATTCTGATATCATGTTGGATGATGAGGTAAAATCTATCTTTTTTGATGATTTGTTAAAAGGGAGTCAGATTATACCAGATAATGAAACTTTAGAAGTTGGAAAACTAAATGCAATATCATCCTTTGAACAACCCCCAATTCTAAAAATGAATCCTTTGCATGTGATTTGAAGTATGCTTAACTAATGGAAGGAGAGAAATTTCTAGTAATCATTGCCAATAATCATTCCCATTCCAATGAAAAAAACACTTATTGACCTTCTCAAAAGGAATGTCAAAACTGTAGGATGGAGTTTTTGTGATATTCGTGGAATCAACCCTAAGGAATTCTATGACAATGTATTTTTATAATGTGACTCTTGACCAGATAAACGACTTCAAAGAAGACTCCAACCCATAATTGTGGTGGTCATTAAGATAGAAATAAAGAAATTGTTAGCAGCTAACAACATTTATCCAATCTCTGATTCACAATGGGTTTGCCCAATTCATTTAGTCCCCATGAAAACTGTCTTGTCCACTGTTAAAAATTAATGAAATGAATTGATCCCGATGAGTGTAAAAAACAGTTGGAGAGTGTGTATAGATTAAAGGAAGCTAAATCATGTTACTAGAAAAGAGGACTTTCCTATTCCGTTCATTGATCAGATGATTGAATGGTTAGCTAGAAAAATTCATTATTATTTTTTAGATGGATTTTCAGGATATTACAAGGTACTGATCATACTAGAATACTAGGAGAATACAACCATCGCCTCTCCGTTTAGATCATTCACCTATAAAAGGATGCCTTTTAGGATATGCAATGCCCTAGGTACATTTCAACGGTGTGTGTTGAGTATTTTATTGGACCATAATGAGGAATTCTAGGAGGTGTTTCTAGATGATTTCACTATTTTTTGAAAATTCTTTTCATCATTTCTTTGGAAATTTGGAAAAAGTTTTGAAAACCTACATTGGAAGAAAGTTGTCTAAAATTTTAAAAAATTTCATTTCATTGTTGGAAAAGGAATAGTGTTGGGGAACATAATTTCAAAAAATGGTATTGAGTTTGATAAATATAAAAAATGATGTAATAAATTCTGTGCCGTATCAAACGTATGTAAAACATGTCAGATCCTTTTTAGTGCATGCTAGAATTTACAGTAGATTAATCATGGATTTTAATAAGATATATCGCTCTCTCAATACCACTTTTAGAGTATTCTGAGATTAATTTTTAATTTACATGAAAGGAATCATTTGATGAATTAAAGAAATATTTGGTAACACGTCCAATAATGCAACCACCCTACTAGGATTATCTATTCGCGTTACTATGTGATGCATCCAAACTTGCGGTGGGAGCCTATGTATCATTGTGAATTGACTACAAGCCTCAAGTTATCTCCTATGCATCAAATAATTTAGATTCCATTCAAATAAATGACACACCCAATTAGAAATATTTTCTTACAGTTGTTTTTGAACTAGATAAATTCTGATCATATCTTCTTGGCATTGAAGATGTTTTTTTCATATCATGCAGCACATTGGAACTTAATGAAAACGGTAGATGAAAAACCATGGTTGTTGACATTGATGATACTATTATAAGAGTTCAATTTGGAAATCAAATATAATAAGGGGACTGAAAATCAAGTGGCTGATCATCTGAGTCGACTATCCAAAACCGCTAAAGCAGAAATCCCAAAACATAGCACACTTAAGGATGAGCTTCCTGGAGAACGAATCTACATCATCAATGGTGAAGTACCATGGTATCCCGTCATTCTCAACTATTTGGTTTCATCTCAAGTACCCTCTCATCTAAGCCCTCATAAAAAATAATATTAAATATGAATCAAGATGTTATATTTTGGAAGACCTGTTTCTTTGGAAAATATGTAATCATAATATCATAAGAATATGCTTACCATGAAGTGAAATTGAATCAGTGTTTGAATTATGTCTCAAATTTTATTGTTGAGGCCACTTTGGAAATCATTGTACTTCCCAAAAAGTATTAGAATATGGAAACTATGGGCCAATTTTATTCAAGGATGCATATGAATTTTTTAAAAGATAGGAAACATGTCAGTTTTCAAATAACATATCTAAGCCAATTGAAATTCCTCCAAAACCTTAGTTTTTGGTGATTTTTTTTGAAAAATGGGGCATAGATTTCATGGGACCTTTCCAAATTTCATTTGTAAATTCATATATTATTTTTTCTATAGACTATGTTTCAAAATTGGTGGATGAGAAATTAAATAGAACTAACGATGGTAATGTTGTTTGTGATTTTGTCAGGGCTAGCATTTCCTATAGGTTTGGAGCGACACGAGAAATCAATAGCGACCAGGGAACTCATTTCTAATATAAGAAGATGGAAGCATTCCTAAAAATGTATGTGTTACATCAGAGAATATCATCCACATACCATCCGCAAAATAATTGCCATTAAGAAGTGTCTAATATAGAAATCAAAGGAATTATAGAAAAGACTGTTCAACCTAACAGGAAGGACTGGAGCCACAATTTAGATGATACCTAATGAAAATATAGAACGACCATCAAGACATCCATAGTGTTTTTTCCATTACCTATCTATTCCATTACTTTGCGTAAATCATGTATATGAAGTGGTTCGGGAGGTCATGGTGACTTATCCCCAACACTTTTCCAATTTTCCAGTTCGGTGAATAGTTCCAACGTTAGACAGTTGTGAACAGTTCAACAGTAACCTTCTATGAATAGTTCCAATGGTGAAAACTTCTATCGGTGAGGTCTAACATTAAGCTCTCTTTCCTTTTTGAAATTTCTAATTAAATGAACAGTTCCATCAGTGAACAGTTTTATCTATAACCCCTAACGGTAACCACTCTTTCCTTTGCCCAATTTCCAATTCTACGAATTGTTCCATCGGTGAACAGTTCTATCAGTAAACTCTAATGGTAGCCTCTCTTTCCTTTTCCAAATTTTGAGTTTATAAACAATGTTTCCAGAATGGTGAGGTCTATTGGTAACCTCTATCAGAAACCTCTATTAGTAACCTCTAATTTCCTTTTCCAAATTTTTTAGTTCATGAATAGTGTTTCCAGAATAACGATGTCTATCGGGATACTCTATTTTAGTTTTCTAAATTTTGAGTTTATGAACAATGTTTCCAAAATGGTGAGGTCTATCTGTAACCACAATTTTCCTTTTCCAAAATTTTGAGTTCCTGAACAGTGTTTCCAAAATGGTGAGGTGTATCAAAAACCTCAATTTATTTTGCCAATTTTTGAGTTCGTGAACAATGATTCTAGCTTCCTACTGTTTCTACACTTTAACAATTCCTTTGATATAAAATGAATTTAAAACATTATTTTAATGACTCTAAGGATGATTCCACGGCCATAAATCCTATATTAATTTATCATATGGCTCAGGATGTTTTTACATAGTCAAACTACGTGGTTTATTGCGATCTGATTTTAATGGATAACCTTGGGTATCCTAAATGACTACTCCGTTAAATCATCTAAAGGTACGGGTAACTTCCACCCTTGTTCTTCTTCCTTGTTCTATGCTATAAGATCTATAACCATTCATTCTATTCCATAGGGGTTGTGTAATAAAACTTTTATCCTAGGATTTGTTTCTCCCTGTTTTGATATAATCAAGTAGTATCGATCAATATCCGGTATAAGGTATGATCTATGACCATTTTACTGGGTTCGTATCCTCATGTTTCTCATTTCCTAGTTATTATATGTGATATCTATAATACTAATGGAATTTTCTTGGGTTTTCGTTGGTACAGTCGTACCGCAATACCCTCAGGTGGATATAGTTATCATGGGAGGAGGCGGTCGTCATTCCTTCGGTGGGTTGTTCTTGTATAAAGGACGATATGAACCGTTAGAGGTAGGGCAATCATTACATATCTTTTCCATTATGTGAAAAAGTATAGTTAGCCTGTTTAATCCCACTGTATGGTAATGGAATTGATATAATAAATATTTGAACTGGAAAATAAATTGATATTGATCGTATGTTATTTCTTGTAGTTTTGAAAGATATGCTGATATATATGCTTGCTACGTATAGTTGTTCATTAATGATGGAAATTGGTAAAGAACATAAACTAGAATTAATTGATAATGGTTTGGATAATGATAAAGAGGCATGTATGTTAAACTATTTCTTCTTGTTTTAATTTGATGTTAATCAAACTGGGTCAGTAAGCATGTTTAATTATTTATGATAGCTTAATATTTAGGATTCCCAATTTTGGAACCTATGATTAATAAATCGGTTAATCCAATATGGATTATAGAACTGGTTGTTTGATAAAAGATAATCCCCTGTATAGTTCATAGTTACCCTCTTGGTTATTCAAGGCCCAAGTGCCCATTTTATATGATGTCTGTTTTTTATGCCACTTGTTTTATGGTGTGAGCCTAGATGGATGTTGTGATATGTGGGGGCAGAGAGGCCTATTGATTTTGGAAAAAGATGACACATGGTGTAGAGACCCGTATCTTGACGTACATTGACATTACATTACTTTTTCGGAATACTTAGTACATTAAAAAAACACACACACAAGGACCGTAATAGTTTAGTGTCTTTGGAAACTCGGACTATAATATTCTAATCGTGGTGAAATATCTTCAAAATCTCCCATAAAGATCTTCCTTTTGTTTTACCTAAAACCTTTCTTTATTTCCTGGGGAAAAGAAAACATAAAAGGGTGAGCTCAAATGCTCAGTAAGGGTAAACAAAATAAATATCAATCACATCATATTCATAAGAACATAACATTTTGAAAATCATAACCTACAAAAGAGAGCATAATTTCATAATCATGGGATAAATCATGGCAGTGAAAAATTAATCCCAATAATCATAACTTAAAACATGAAACTTTGTGGCATACACACATAATCATAGATAATCATTTCTTGTTAGTCAAGACTAATTGCCAAGACTATCTTAGTGGACAAAGTCCCTTTCTGAATCGAGTAACCCTCGTTTCAGTCATGTTTCACTGAACCGGTATAACCTACCGTTCCAGCCCTGTCTATCTCATGAGATATAAAATCTTTACCCAATGCATTGGAGGGAGATATAGGTCCCACCCATCTCATAATGATACCATTCTTATGTGTGTCACAAAATCATAAATCATACATCATTTCATAACCCAAGTAATAAAAATGGGATTCTTAATCAACATGACATCATAAAACCATTCATATAAGATAAAGGAATTCATAAACATAATTCCATCACAACATAGTCAAATCAATGTAAAATTATGGATAGAAACAGAACCCTTTATTATCTCAGATGGAAAATAATTTTGATAAAACACTTGAATTGAATTCTTGAGGAAAATATCCTTTCTTCTTCAAAATCAATTTCTTTTCACAAAACATCATGCAATTTTAAAAGAAAGAGATTTTATTGAAAATAGTCATGAAATATATTGGAGGAAGGTTCATGAAAATAAGGCTTTATAAAACCGTAAAAATCCGTTCGTGCCGTATAAGTTAAAAAAAACACTCTTTGTACTTTTGTCGAAAAAGTCAAAAAGTACCTCGTACGAAAAATGACAAAAGATTCCTTTCATATCTTTTACTAAAAACTCAACAAAGGGTAAAATTGGATTTAAACAATTTTAGGTGGATGGAAATAATATTACATATTTAGGAAACATGGATGTGGATGATAAAATACACCCCAGTAAATACTAATGTATAAACAATCTCGGATAAAAATGAGATTGTGATATTTCCCTTACCTTAGGTCCGATTTGCTTTGTACGTGTCCGAAGCTCCTGTATAATGGTTTAAATAATGTCATTGACTTATTAAAGAATCATATTCATTGTTATGATATCATTAATGGTTCACTTATGACATTATATTACCCGTTCTTTTGTAAATTCCATGTTAAAGAGGCGTTTTGGGTAAAATCGTTTCTTTTATCGTAGGTGTTTTGACTTGTTGTTATTGACATTATTATTACTTATATCATGATTTACTTACTTCCAGAATATAAAATATGATTTATATATCATATATATTCAGTATATATATATATATAATAGATAGATAAATGAAATGAAAAACACCGTTCATGGAGACGGTAGTCCGTACGTACGCATGAACGCTGTTTTCCTTTCCCTGTTGTCTTGAATGGAAGTAAGTAGATGACATACATATATATATATAAATAAATCCAGTAGCTTTATAATTTCATATATTTCATTATGATTTCTTATATATACTTTATAATCATTCTTAAATGGTTAACATGGAGAATGAATCTCATCGCGTCGTGGAGACGGTATTCCGTACGTACGCACGCGCGGTGATTTCTTTTTCCGTAGGATAGATAGATGGTGAAATAGGGTTGTTTCATACTTATAATAACATATCAGTATATGAGTGATACTGATGTTATTACTTCATAATGAAACAACCTAAGAAGAAGAAGTGGAAGAAGAAATAAAGATGAAAGAATTGGTAACGGTAATTACCTCTTCTTTGAAGCGCCTTTTGGAGACCTCCTCTTAGTGAAATAAAATTGGTCTTTGAGGAAGACCAGAACCTCTAGGATGTTGCTAGGGAAGTGGAGAAGAGATTTTGGCAGGGTTTGGCCGAGCTTGAGTGCTCAAATTGGTGTGAGGAGGAGGGGGAGGAGGTGCCCTTTTATAAGGGAGGAGAGGGGCACCTTAGGAATATCTCAAAATATTATTTTATATTAAAGTAAAAATCGGTTTATAATGGTTCCAAAGGGTCTTATTTCGAAGCTAAAGTGGGGATGGGTCGAAATCCTATCAACCAATAGGATTTAGACAAGTTTAGGTTTTTATTTAAACCTTATCAATTAGATTTAACTCTAAGTTAAATAATTTAACTTTTACTGTGTCTTTTTGTTTTCTTTCACTATATGGTTAATACACTTACTATAACATGCCAAACGAACCCCAAATTGTTTATTATTAATATATATATCCTTATCTAAGTCATTTGGCCGAACCTTAGATTTTTAGGAATAAAATAACAATTAATAATATAATATTTGATTTAAAAACTATTTTGTGTCAATTTTGACACTATTTGATATATGATTTTTGTGAAAGTCATAACAGAATTATATGTTCGAACCAAGTTGATTAAATCAACAATAATATATCATAGTAACCTAGAAAATTAGTGTAATTCATAAAAACGATCAAATTACATTCATTTGAGTATTTATAACATCAATTATGTTAATATTTCCTTAAAAGGGTAATTACTGCATCATCGTTGTGTCATAAATAAATTAATTTATTTAAAGTCTAAAAATTATAAATAAAATCTCATTATGTAGAAAATCTTTTTAGATTTCTAATGAATATTTATAGTCGAATTTATCTTATGTATAACCCCATATTAAAAATGTTTTATTGAATAAACTTTGATTTTAACTCCTTTAAATCTTCTTTGAATTAAATAATAATAAATGTCCTAATCTAATCCAAGTGGGCCTAAATGATAATATTTTACACTTAAGGTTTTTTTTGGTCGAGATAAACTTGTCCAATAGAATTAGGACATGTGTTAGGGTAATATTAATATCATTCTTACCCTTAATTACCCTATTTACTTTTAACCGTGGTAAATAAAAGTAAAAAGTTACTATTCACCAAAAATTATTTTCATCTCATTGAACCACATTTTACTTACTGATATCAACCGTGTCTCTCGGATTTTTGAAATTTCATTCACAGAAGCGGTAAAATTAAGTTTTATGAAAAATTCAGTTTTTTAACTACCACTTAGTAGTTTCACTATTCATCAAAAAATGAAGGTTTTCAGAAAAATGCCAAAATTTCATCCTAAGCTATATTTCATATTCCGAATTCAAAAATGAAGTCTATTTTACCAAATTCATAACATAGAAGTTTCATTAATTAATTTTATAATTAAATCCCGCTGTTAAAACAAATAGCGTGTTTTTAAGAAACAATATCTATCAAAAGATTGACACTTGTTTATGTCTGGTTTAAATGTGCAATTACATCCAATGACCAACATTGTATTAAATTGTAAAAATATATTCTAAATATACTTTAAAACTACTCCAATTAATAATTTATCACTATTAATTATTTCGATTAAAAAAGTTGTTTTTTAATTATAATTTAGTAATTTTCACTATTCATCAGAATATGAAAGTTATCCGAAATGTACCAAAATTTCACCTTAGGCTAAATTCGATACTCCGAATCCAAAAATGAAGTTCATTTTGAAAAATAAGATTTACAGAATTTTAAAAATTGGTTATTACTATTCATACCGGCTAGTTTTAATAGCATATCGTTGTTTAGTGAAACTCGGTATTGCGTATTACACACGCTATCGAGGAAGGTCGCGATTGCGTGTAATGCAAGGCAAGTCAAGGATGCGTGTTGTGCAAGCTCCTTTTGGTGTAGCGTACAACACAAGACATTAATAAAATTAAAAAGAATATTTTTTATAAAATCTTGGGCTGTTACATTCTACCCCCCTTAAAATGAATTTCGCCCTCGAAATTCGTCGGAGTTATAAATGGTTTACTATTTGAAAGTTTCTTTAATAGAAACCCACATCGTAAAAAGGAATATCAAAACCAATATGTAAAAACAAAAGTATGAAACGTAACGGTTACCCAAATAAACTAATCATTGGGTTTCCACATAGGTGAAAATATGGATATGGAAGAGAAATCTAACCATCATGTTCTGATGGAGAGTGGTAGAGAACATGACTATGGAAAAGCCAATAATCACAAATCCATAAATTTGTGACGATCTATGGTACCATCCGATTCATCAGGTATAAGATCACTAGGACAACATTTTTGGTTTTCAAGATCATTTCCCTAAAGTTGAAAATTTGAATTGGAATAAATACTTTCTTTATTTTGGTACAATCTCACTATTGTTCGTGCCTAGAACAATTTCCACTTCATCTCTTAAATAAATGAAGTTGAATTTGTTATTCGTGAAGTGTTAGCAGATCATGTGATAGAATGACGGGTCATTCCATCTGTCTCAAACAAAAGGTTAGCAAAAATTATATACATAAGTCGATCTATAGTGAGATTAATCATATATAGTTCCTAAAATGGACTTATACTTCATATATCATACTGCTTAATATAATAAAACTAGTTTCTACTAAACAGGGACTTCCTGTAGGCCAGTGGTAGGCGATAAAGGCCAGTCTCACTTCGGTTGTGGGTTCGATTCCCACAGCCTTGTCCGAAGCGATGGGCTGTCGCCCGTCCTGCAGGTTGTCCTTTTTCTAAAACTATATTACTATAACATCCCATAATATCGAAAAAACTTCTATCCTTAAACAATACTAACTTATGTCCAACATAATCCATTCCAATCTTTAGTCCTATCCATAATACTGCAGTCCATTCACATAACATAGTGAAAACGATTAACAGAGATTTAATACCATCGTTGATCCCCATATATCATAAGATATATCTTGTTGGACACATTCCAAATATTCAAAGGCCTTAATCTTGTACTCTCTTGAATACCGATTGAACCTTAGTGAAAACTTGAATGCAGTTAAAAGTTAACACTTTCCACATACCAAAATCCTCAAAATTCTATATACTCAAACCATGATATCACTTGGTCCTTATATCAATCATGAGCTCATGAATACTATTAAAAATTTCATTTTCTCGTTTTCCCTTCATTATGCGCATAATATCTCAATCACTTTGAATACCACATTAGACCAATACATAAATATTCCAATATTCCATGATACAACATTATTTTGGAATCCCATTACATAAAAACTTAATCATTCCACCACATCGTTGTCATATTCAACATTGCCAATAGTGATCGCATGTGACTTCCCTTTGTCCTTTGCCTTAAGCGGTTTCTCATGTCGATCATCACTAACCCTTGGATTAGGGCATTTATTGGCATAATGTCCCATCTCCTTGCACTTGAAGCATTGAAGTGTTGGTTGTGCATTCTCTGTAGTGTTTTCTTTATTCACATAATTAGAATCCCTTTTTCCATTACTTCGACACTCAGCTGCTCGATGACCTTCTTTTCCACACTTAAAACATTTTATAGTCCCTTTAAGACAATCTCCACCATGCTTCTTTCCACACTTTGTGCATAAGGAAACATTCATCTTCTTTTCACCATTATTCTGAGATTTCTCCTTGAACTCCATCTTTCGTTTCTTGTCAAAACCATGAGATGGATATGTAACACCAACTTCCATTTCTACCTTGATAGCACAACGCACAATTTCTTCATAGCTACTGAAGTCTCTTATAGCTAATGCCTTTCGAAGACTTGGTTTTAAGCCACTGAAAAATCGATCAACTTTACTTTCAGGTTGGATGATAATGCCAGATGCATACCTTGCAAGTCTTGTAAAATTCGCTTCGTATATACCAACAGATTCATCATCCTTTTGCTTTAGTTCAAGAAACTCCTTCTCCATCTTCGTTCGAAGAATACGAGGGAAGTACTTACTGAAAAACAAGTTCTTGAACTCGTCCCATTCCATGGAATCAATTTCATCTCTTTGCCTCGTATTCTTGATAAGATTCCACCATTGATCAGATTCACCTTCCAAATGATATACTGCTAAGATGACTTTATCATGTTCAGAACATTGAAGAACTGAAAATATCTTTTCAGTAGTACTAATCCATTGTTCAGCAACTAATGGATCAGTAGACCCACTGAATGAAGGCGGACGCTGCCTCATGAAGGATTCAATAGAATGTTGCTCCTTCCTTTGCTCGTTTGGAAGTCCTGCATGATTCGTAGCTTGAGAAAGTTGTGTGAGCATGGCTACAAGATTTTGCATTCCAGCTCCCATATCGTTTGGTTGCTCAGGGGGACAATCATTGCATTGTCCATTGCATTGATCAACATGGTTCCTTCAGGTTCCAGCCATCGTCTAAAACCCCAAAAGAATAGTGTGAGAGGCAAAAATCATGCTAGGGAAAACAACATAATAAAGGGGTAGTACCCTCAATATCTAACATCTTAGGTTAAATTCTAAGATCGTTAGAGCAATTCTAGGACTATAACCTATACGTATACTTAACCTTAGAGACATCCCTAGACATACCTTAGAAATATCTCTAGGGATCTCACTAATGTTTTCGCATCCTAGTTTCCAAAGGTTGACTAAACCTTTCCTCTGATACCAACTGTAGAGACCCGTATCTTGACGTACATTGACATTACATTACTTTTGCGGAATACTTAGTACATTAAAAAAACACACACACAAGGACCGCAATAGTTTAGTGTCTTTGGAAACTCGGACTATAATCTTCTAATCGTGGTGAAAGATCTTCAAAACCTCCCATAAAGATCTTCCTTTTTTTTACCTAAAACCTTTATTTATATCCTGGGGAAAAGAAAACATAAAAGGGTGAGCTCAAATGCTCAGTAAGGGTAAACAAAATAAATATCAATCACATCATATTCATAAGAATATAACATTTTGGAAATCATAACCTGCAAAAGAGAGCATAATTTCATAATCATGGGATAAATCATGGCAGTGAAAAAGTAATCTCAATAATCATAACAAAAAACATGAAACTTTGTGGCATACACACATAATCATAGATAATCATTTCTTGTTAGTCAAGACTAATTTCCAAGACTATCTTAGTGGACAAAGTCCCTTTCTGAATCGAGTAACCCTCGTTTCAGTCCTGTTTCACTGAACCGGTATAACCTACCGTTCCAGCCCTGTCTGTCTCATGAGATATAAAATCTTTATACAATGCATTGGAGGGAGATATAGGTACCACCCATCTCATAATGATACCATTATTATGTGTGCCACAAAATCATAAATCATACATCATTTCATAACCCAAGTAATAAAAATGGGATTCTTAAACAACATGACATCATAAAACCATTCATATAAGAAAAAGGAATTCATAAACATAATTCCATCACAACATAGTCAAATCAATGTAAAATTATGGATAGAAACAGAACCCTTTATTATCTCAGATGGAAAATAATTTTGATAAAACACTTGAATTGAATTCTTGAGGAAAATATCCTTTCTTCTTCAAAATCAATTTCTTTTCACAAAACATCATGAAATTTTAAAAGAAAGAGATTTTATTGAAAATAGTCATGAAATATATTGGAGGAAGGTTCATTAAAATAAGGCTTTATAAAACCATAAAAATCCATTCGTGCCGTATAAGTTAAAAAAACATGCTTTGTACTTTTGTCGAAAAAGTCAAAAAGTACCTTGTACGAAAAATGACAAAAGATTCCTTTCATATCTTTTACTAAAAACTCAACAAAGGGTAAAATTGGATTTAAACAATTTTAGGTGGATGTAAATAATATTACATATTGAGGAAACATGGATGTGGATGATAAAATACACCCCAGTAAATACTAATGTATAAACAATCTCAGATAAAAATGAGATTGTGATATTTCCCTTACCTTAGGTCCGATTTGCTTTGTACGTGTCCGAAGCTCCTGTATAATGGTTTAAATAATGTCATTGACTTATTAAAGAATCATATTCATTGTTATTATATCATATATGGTTCACTTATGACATTATATTACCCGTTCTTTTGTAAATTCCATGTTAAAGAGGCGTTTTGGGTAAAATCGTTTCTTTTATCGTAGGTGTTTTGAATTGTTGTTATTGACATTATTATTACTTATATCATGATTTACTTACTTCCAGAATATAAAATATGATTTATATATCATATATATTCATTATATATATATATATAATAGATAGATAAATGAAATGAAAAACACCGTTCATGGAGACGGTAGTCCGTACGTACGCATGAACGCTGTTTTCCTTTCCCTATTGTCTTGAATGGAAGTAAGTAGATGACATACATATATATATATACATAAATCCAGTAGCTTTATAATGTCATATATTTCATTATTATTTCTTATATATACTTTATAATCATTCTTAAATGGTTAACATGGCGAATGAATCTCATCGCGTCGTGGAGACGGTATTCCGTACGTACGCACGCGCGGTGATTTCTTTTTCCATAGGATATATAGATGGTGAAATAGGGTTGTTTCATACTTATAATAACATATCAGTATATTAGTGATACTGATGTTATTACTTCATAATGAAACAACCTAAGAAGAAGAAGTGGAAGAAGAAATAAAGATGAAAGAATTGGTAACGGTAATTACCTCTTCTTTGAAGCGCCTTTTGGAGACCTCCTCTTAGGGAAATAAAATTGGTCTTTGAGGAAGACCAGAACCTCTAGGATGTTGCTAGGGAAGTGGAGAAGAGATTTTGGCAGGGGTTGGCCGAGCTTGAGTGCTCAAATTGGTGTGAGGAGGAAGGGGAGGAGGTGCCCTTTTATAAGGGAGGAGAGGGGCACCGTAGGAATATCTCAAAATATTATTTTATATTAAAGTAAAAATCGGTTTATAATGGTTCCAAAGGGTCTTATTTCGAAGCTAAAGTGGGGATGAGTCGAAATACTATCAACCAATAGGATTTAGACACGTTTAGGTTATTATTTTAACCATATCAATTAGATTTAACTCTAAGTTAAACAATTTAACTTTTACCGTGTCTTTTTGTTTTCTTTCATTATATGGTTAATACACTTACTATAACATGCCAAACGAACCCCAAATTGTTTATTATTAATATATATATCCTTATCTAAGTCATTTGGCCGAACCTTAGATTTTTAGGAATACAATAACAATTAATAATATAATATTTGATTTAAAAACTATTTTGTGTCATTTTTGACACTATTTGATATATGATTTTTGTGAAAGTCATAACAGAATTATATGTTCTAACCAAGTTGATTAAATCAACACTAATATATCATAGTAACCTAGAAAATTAGTGTAATTCATAAAAAGTCTCAAATTACATTCATTTGAGTATTTATAACATCAATTATGTTAATATTTCCTTAAAAGGGTAATTACTTAATCATCGTTGTGTCATAAATAAATTAATTTATTTAAAGTCTAAAAATTATAAATAAAATATCATTATGTAGTAAATCCTTTTAGCTTTCTAATGAATATTTATAGTCGAATTTATCGTATGTATAACCCTATATTAAAAATGTTTTAGTGAATAAACTTTGATTTTAACTCTTTTAACTCTTCTTTGAATTAAATAATAATAAATGTCCTAATCTAATCCAAGTGGGCCTAAATGATAATATTTTACACTTAAGGTTGTTTTTGGTCGAGATAAACTTGTCCAATAGAATTAGGACATGTGTTAGGGTAATATTAATATCATTCTTACCCTTAATTACCCTATTTACTTTTAACCGTGGCAAATAAAAGTAAAAAGTTAATATGCACCAAAAATTATTTTCATCTCATTGAACCACATTTTACTTACTGACATCAACCGTGTCTCTCGGATTTTTGAAATTCCATTCACAGAAGCGGTAAAATTATGTTTTATGAAAAATTCAGTTTTTTAACTACCACTTAGTAGTTTCACTATTCATCAAAAAATGAAGGTTTTCAGAAAAATGCCATAATTTCATCCTAAGCTATATTTCATATTCCGAATTCAAAAATGAAGTCTATTTTACCAAATTCATAACATAGAAGTTGCATTAATTAATTTTATAATTAAATCCCGCTGTTAAAACAAATAGCGTGTTTTTATGAAACAATATCTATCAAAAGATTGACACTTGTTTATGTCTAGTTTAAATGTGAAATTAAATCCAATGACCAACATTGTATTAAATTGAAAAAATATATTCTAAATATACTTTAAAACTACTCCAATTAATAATTTATCACTATTAATTATTTCGATTAAAAAAGTTGTTTTTTAATTATAATTTAGTAATTTTCACTATTCATCAGAATATGAAAGTTATCCAAAATGTACCAAAATTTCACCTTAGGATAAATTCGATACTCCGAATCCAAAAATGAAGTTCATTTTGAAAAATAAGATTTACAGAATTTTAAAAAGTGGTTATTACTATTCATACTGGCTAGTTTTAATAGCATATCGTTGTTTAGTGAAACTCGGTATTGCGTATTACACACGCTATCGAGGAAGGTCGTGATTGCGTGTAATGCAAGTGAAGTCAAGGATGCATGTTGTGCAAGCTCCTTTTGGTGTAGCGTACAACACAAGACATTAATAAAATTAAAAGGAATATTTTTTATAAAATATTTAGCTGTTAAACATGGAGTGGTGAGATGCATTGGTTTATGCATTTTTGTGTCAGGGAGGACACAAGGGATGATAGAATAGGCTGGATGTGAATGTTTGGATGCATGATAATATTATTGGTTGTTTATGTTATTTACATCTCCCCACTTCTCAAGGAAGCGAGTCTTACTTACCCTTCTTTTGAAAGGGGCGATGATGCATGTGGAATTCCATGTTCTTTCAGTGTTTAGCTTATCATGGGATAATTGGTCTACGCTTATGCTATAAGCGGCAAATACTCGACAGGGTAGTTCATATACTCACTGTGTTGACCCACAAGTGTTTAGTATCATATAATGTTTTTCTAGAATTCCTTGGAATATGGGAATGTAATATTGTAAATAAATAATTGAATAAATTATGTTAACCCATTGGGTTTAGAGCTTGAGGGAACGCAATACTGATGTTGTGATTTGAAGGAATAGTGTACTTTGGGTGTGAGGCTAATGAAATTTAAAGTGGAATTGTTATTGGTTAATTAAATTTTAAAGAAATAATTAATGTAAAGTGAAAATGATAAAAAGGAAATGAAATAATGTGTTAATTCTCTTTAAATGGTTGTGTACTTATAGGATACCTAGTCTTAGAAGTGGCCGCTCGAAGTCCGAGAGACGTTAGTTACAGTTGAGTCTAAGACAAGGTTATTCCCAATGTGTGGTTGTGACCTATAGTATATTTTGTACTTTTGTGATTCTATATGATACTCCACCATGTTTGTAAGGGAAAGTGACACCCCATGGATTCTAATCAATGGGAGTGTTTTCCCCAACATTCTAGCGGGAGGATGAATGGATGACTACCCCCTTTGGCCCAGCTCTCATCTCTTTGTAATTTCATGTGCTGGTAGGCAAAATGGTTAGTTATCTCTATATATGTGTGTAGTGGGTTGTAATTTCTTGTGGTTATTCACACACATATATTCTAGATATAGTTTCATATAAACCACTACAGGTGTAACATGTATAGGCTGTGATGGCTTGAGGATCCTTACTTACTATATGGGTTGTAATGGATTGAGGTATAATAAACGACGTATGATACATTTTATGTAGGCTGTAGTGGCTCCCAAAAACTACCTGGTTACATTGCTTATATAGATGTGGTGGTTTGGTTTCATGTGGTGCATGTTTTGGTGCTTCACCATGGTGTCTGAGGGGAAGCCTTTTTGGAGAGAGATTCTTAGGACGTGCGACATTGGGGAAAAGCAGCAAACCGGAGGGGAATTAGTAGCGGGGTACCTTTGATATTATTTATTATATGATATATTCTTGTATGAGTTACTTGGTGAGAGTAGCCCTGGTGAGGCTGCGAACATAGTAAACCTGTTTAGGTGACATGTCAGTTTCACTTGTTGTTCACTATGCTTTAGCATGATTTCTTTACTTTGGCACAAGAGGCATCAGGGAGGATCCTACCGAGTATACTATTATACTCACCCTATGCATATATAAACTTCCTATCAGGTCACATGGAGAAGGTTACTGATCAGGATGGATAATACTAGCTTGCGGTTATAGGAGCTGTTCGGGCATGTGGTTGATGCTGTTTTATTTCCTTTATTGGTACATACAGTTTTCCATTTTTGTGGAAGTTTGTTTTCCTGAAATTTCATATGTTTACTTATAATTTCATTCATCTTAATAGTTGAGTTAGAGATAGTTGGTTTCTATCTTATCTCGCTTCCACATGTTTTCTATAATAGGGTAATGCCTCCCATTTGTGTGGTTACTATACCCTTGGTGCTAGTCGCCAACTAAGGGCCTACTCGAGGTGGGACTCAAGGGTCATTATCTACCAAATCACATTTTTGGAATAGGAGGTGTACACATTGTGGGGAGGGGTCCTGACAGAGTGGTGTCAGAGATCAGGTTGAGGGATAAGATGGTGTTTGGAGATATGAACATGTGAGGTTTCATGGGCTGGCAGGGAAATTGTGACATTCATGTTTATAAATTGATGTAAGCATTGGAGATTGGGTGAGACATAGGCGTTTAGGGACCCCTATGATGTGATATAAGGACCTTTATGTTTACAATGGCTATAAAATGAGGTGATACTAGTTGTAGGGTAGAGACCTAGGAAAGGATCATGCATCATTCTTCTTTGTGTCTATGTTTGAATTGGTAGACCTTGGATCGGTTAATCTAAAATGAATAAAAGAAAACAATTAATTAATTAACATTGAGTATTCCATATTATAGGTTTAGGAACAATAACTATTTGTTATTTTATAGGTATGGATCCAGGTTGACGTCCTCATTAGGATTGCATAGAATATGTTTAGCAGGCTTTTCTAGCAGATCGCCATAGGGTAGAGGTTGACGATGATGAAACTTTGGGGAAGACACTCTGATAGTTTCAGCACCAGAGTTAGCAGAAGTACTAGGGCTCTCTTTCAGATGTAGTCATAAGAAGACTGGTTAGAGTAGGTAGAGATCATTTGTAGCTCAATCCATTCTTGGAATGAGCACCGAGTGTCCTTTATTATGATGACGCTGCATGGAGTAGGGAGGCGAAGGGGGTTCTTGTTCTTCGGGGATCGCGAGGAGTTAGCGATCTCAGGGGAGGAGATTCAAGACAAGTTTAGAGTCATGTTTCTTTATTCGACCGCGAAGGCATCCTATCATCATGAGATTCTTACCCTTCGACAGAGGAGCTCTAGTGTGTGATATTTAGGAATCCATTTTAAGAACGTTATATGATATTCTTTGGACCTGTTGCGAGATGAGGAGGCTGTGGGGAGGCATTTTGAGTAGTCTTTTCTTCTACTGATTTTGTGCCAGGTCACCCAAATTATGTTGAAGACATATGATGAGGTGCAGGTCAGGGTAATGGTTTTCGAGATGTCTTTGGCCAGAACCAGATCATTGCAACAGGGGATTCATCGTGATTCATCACGAAGAAGATCTACTGTCAGGGGTTCCCGATTTTCGTGGTAGAAGAGTTTTCGTTCAGTTAATGGTTAGTCCCAGCCCTTCACATCTCTTTTATCTAGAGGTATCAACTGTCAGGCCTATTCCAAGGGATCGGGTGGTGTTTTTTATGGTGGTGTTCATGGTTATTAGAAGAGAGAGTGACTGACCTTTCAGAGCAGTCAATATGCACTAGGTTTTTCCCTCCAGGTTCCTCCGTTGAATTAGTTCCTGTCGAGGCAGCAACAGAAGGTTACACCAGCTATAGATTAATAGAGGGTAGTTGGAATAGGGGGTGTAAAATCCTGTGACTCTCCTTATCCTTAGAGAGTAGAGCACGTCCGTGGTGGTCTTCATCATCAGGGTCAGAGAGGCCGTGGAAGTGTTTGTGGTCAACTTCATCCTTTTGCATAGCCAGCAACAGGAAAGCCAAACATCATTTGAGGTAGCCCTTTGTTTGTTTCCTTCCTTGGATTATTCCTTGTTTTATTCTGGAGAGACACACTACTTCATATCACCTACCATTTTCCATGCTTTGGTACATAAGGTAGAGAGGCATCCAATACCTTTGGCATTGACTACTCTAGTTGGAGGTCGAGTAGAAATGATTGAAATATGTAAAGATTAAGACATAGTGTTTGGGAAGCACCACTCTTGGTGAGATTTAATATGTTTACAAATACCACCATATTATGCCATCCTCAGCAAGGATTAGTTGTATTCAGTAAAGGCTATCATGGATTTCTTCAGGAAGAAAGTCATTTTTGTCGATGTGGATGGAGAGTCGGTGGTGTTTTTTGACGTGTGACACCCTCGGATGGGTCATATGAATGTAACGTTCTTATCATCCATGATGGTGGATCTGATGATACATTGTTTAGAGGTTGAATAGTTGGTGTTTCTTGGGTCATAGAAGATTACCCTGATGTTTTTCTCGATGATTTTGTACCATTACCCCTTCGTTGAGAGATCAGGTTTAGGATCTAGCTACAACAAAGAGAATCTCTTATATTTATGTCTTCATATAGGATTTCCCCTTCTTAGTTACGAGATCTATGTATACAACTTGATGGTCTGTTATAGTGTGGTTTTTTTGGTCCAAGTGTAACACTAGGGGGTGCTCCAGTTTTGTTGTTATTGAGGTCTAATAGTAGTTTGCGGTTGTGTGTCGATTTCCATCACTTAAACAAAATGAAAGTAAATAATTGCTATCATATTCTGCGTATTACTGATTTATTCAATCAACTAAATGGTACAAGATGATACTCAAATATCTACTTCCATTCATGATATCATCACATTCTTGTGAAGGATGAGGATATCCCGAAGACTCCTTTCTGTTGTCGTCTTCAGCATTATGAGTTCGTTGTAATGTCGGTTGGCATGAAAAATTCTCTAGCTGTGTTCATGGGATTGATAAAAACTGTGTTCCGTGAGTTCTTGTATAGGTTCATGGTGGTTTTCATTGACGACATCCTTGTATACTTGACCTATGAGGAAGAGAATAGAGAACATCTACACATCATTTTGGGAGTTCATCATCAACATCTTCTATTTGGGTAGTTGTCAAAGTGTGAGTTTTGGGCTTGAGATGTCTATTTCTGGGGACATGTTGTTTCCAAATAGGGAGTAGCTGTGGATCCATCAAAGGTATTAGCAGTTGTGTCTTGGGAATCCCCCAATACAATGTTAGAGGTGTGAAGCTTCATTGCTCGAGTAGGCTAATACAGGAGGTTCATAGCTGATATCTCATGAGTTGCGACTCCTATGACTTCTTTGACAAAGAAGGATAATGCATTCATATGGACAGATCAATGTTAGGTAACATTCAAGTATCTAAAAAATAAGTTAGTAAGTGATCCCATTCATTGTCTTCCAGCTGAGGTACTTCAGTTTTATGTTTACTACGATGCTTCGCATCTAGGGTTGGGTTGTGTTCTGATGTAGAAAAGATCTGTTGTTTCGTATGGGTATCAACAGTTACATCCCCATGAATTTAATTTTTCCACTCATGATCTTGATTTGGAATCTTTGTTGTTCTCTCTGATGTTGTAGAGACATTACCTTATGGTTGAGCGCATTGTGGTTTTCATAGATAATAAGAGTTTGAGGTATGTTTTATCCCAGCGGGACATGAATATGAGATGGTGTGGATGGAATGAGTTATTAAAGGAATGTGACTTCGAGATATCATATACATCGGGAAAGGGGAATGTTGTAGCTGATGTGCTGAGTCAAAAGTTACATAGGGATTCTTTTCGTCAATCCGTTGATTCCAGGAGAGTAATGGATGAACTTTTAGCATTACATGTTCATATGAGAGATGTTGGGGGTAGATCATGTCTTTTTCAGATGATGGTACAGTCATCTCTAGTGTAGAAGGTGGAATAGTCCTAGTTGGGGGATCTAGAGGTAGAGGTCTGGAGACACCGAGTTGTTTGTTGTGAGGCCCCTGCTGGTTGGTCAGAGGATGACAAATATCAAATGTTGTATCATGGAAGTATTTTTGTTCCTTTGACAATGGGAAAGACTGTTCTCCTTTAGCGGTGAATCCAGGCGTGAAAAAGATGTAACGATCCTTGAGGATTTAGTTTTGGTGGCCAGGGCAGATGCATGAAGTTGTGGAGTTTGCATCCCGATATTTGGTCTACCAGAAGGTGAAGGCTGAGCACCATGTCCCTGGTGGTTTTCTCTAGCCATTAGATGTTCCTTAGTGGAAGTGGACGGACATCACTATGGACTTTGTTACTGGTTTCCCTCGATCTCAGCGAGGACATGATGATATTTGGGTGGTGGTGGAACATTAAACAAAATTTACCGACTTCATAGCAATCAAGGAGTCAAGCTCAGTAGATGTTTTGTTGAGAAGGTATCTGGAAGAGGTGGGGAGACTTCCAGGAGTCCCAAGGACAATCATTTGTGATCGTGATCCTTGTTATACCTCTAGGATGTGGAGAGTTCTCCAGTATGACTTTGGTTCTCATCTATTCCTTAGCACTACCTTTTATCCTCAAATGGACGGTCATACAGAGTAAAACATCCAGAATCATGAAGACATGTCATGCTGTTGTCTCCTAGAATTTGGAGGATTGTTTTAGAGGCACTTACCCTTGGTGTAGTTTTCATACAACAATAGTTTCCAATCCACCATCAGTTTGGTGCCATTTTAAGCCTTGTATGACCGACATTTCCTTTATCCATTGTGCTGGACTGGGGTGGGAGAGTCAGAAATTCTCGGATCGGAAATGGTGCAGAATAAAACATAGACGATTCAAGTGATTCGTTAGAGGATGAAGACCGCACAAAATCATCATAAATTATATGCTAATTAGAGGAGGAGACCCTTTGAGTTTGAGTATGGGGATCACATGTTTCTGAAGGTGACACCCTGTTGTGGGCAGTGAAGGTTTGGTCATGGGAGTAAGAATTCTCCCTGGTTTTTTGGGACAATTAAGGTGTTATCTCTTGTTGGACTTGTGGTGTATCGAGTATCACTTCCCCCGCAGATGAGTCAGATACCTGATGTTTTCCATGTATCATAGCTCTGTCGTTATCTTCATGATTACTCTCACATCATTTATTGGGGAGAGATCGATGTTAATGATTATGCGATCTTCGAGGAGAGACCTGTGGAGATCCAAGACCACCAAGTGAAGGTGTTTCATGGGCATTCTATCCCTTTTGTTCGTGTCTTTTGGAGACATGGTGGCATGGTGGAGAGTTCCTGGGAACATGAGTCATAGATACGTGCTCACTACCCTATGTTATTTTATGTTTAACACTTTTCATGTAACAATGTCCCCTTTATTATTATATACCATTCGTGTTTATAGTATGGATTTATTTTTTTTCTTCTTGTGGTTTCCTCTCTTTTGAGAGGTATCTCGATGGGTGGTTGTTCGGACCCCATTTCGTTTTTGCTTCATGTTGTTTTTGAAATCTCGAGGAGAAGAATGTTTTGAGAGGTATCTAATTTAATGGCTCAAACCTCTCTGGTTCATTCCATTGCAAAAATCCAGTCTATGAGGTGATTCAAGAGGTCAAGTTGACCTATCCCCAATACTTTTCCAATTTTCCAGTTCAGTGAATAGTTCCAATGGTAGACATTTCTTAATAGTGGAACAGTAACCTTCTATAAACAGTTACATCTTTTAATATTTCTATTGGGGAGGACTAATGGTAACCTCTCTTTCCTTTGCAAAATTTCCAATTCTATGAACAATTCCATCGGTGAACAGTTCTACTAGTATCCATTAATGGTAACCTCTCTTTCCATTGCCAAATTTTTAATTCTATAAATAGTACCATTAGTGAAGAGTTCAATCTGTAACCTCTAATGGAAACCTCTCTTTATTTTTCAATATTTTGAGTTTATGAACAGTGTTTCTAGAATGTTGAGGTCTATCGGTAACCACTATTTTCATTTCCCAAAATTTTGAGTTCGTGAACAGTGTTTCCCAAATGGTGAGGTCTATCGGAAACCTCAATTTTCCTTTGCCAAATTTTTAGTTGGTGAACAATGTTTTTAGAATGGCGAGGTATATCAGTATAATAAATGGATAACCTCTATTGGTAACCTCTATTTTCATTTTCAAATTTTGATTTTGTGAACAGTGATTCCAAAATGGTGAGGTCTATCAGTAACTTCTATTGGTAACATCTATTTCCTTTGCCAAATTTTGAGTTCTTGAACAATGTTTCCAGCTTCCTGCAGTTTTTCCCCCTTAAAGATTCCATTGATGTTAAATTCATTTAAAACCTTATTTTAAAAACTCTAAGGCCAATTCAAAGGCCATAAAGCCTATATTAATTTTTTCTAAAGCTCAGGACGTTTTTACATAGTCAAACCATGTGGTTTAATGTGATCCTATTTTAATGGAAAGCATAGTGTATCCTAAACCATCGCTCCATTAAATCATCTAAAGGGACGGGATTTCATCCTTTCTAGTTCTTCCTCCATGTTCTAGCCTATAAAATGCTATAACTTTTCATTCTATTTTTATGGGTTGTGCAAGAAAACATTCCTCTTAAGATTGGTTCTGCTCTATTTTGATGCAATCAAGTAGTATCGTTCAATATTTGGTATAAGGTATGATCTATAGCCATTCATTTGGGTTTGTCTCCTTCTGTTTCTCCTTTCCCTATTATGGTATGTGATCTCTATAATTCTAATGTATTTTTAGGGGTTTTCATTGGTGTGGTCATGCCGCAACATCCTAAGTTGTAAACAGTTGTCACGGGAGGAGGTAATCGTGATTCCTTATGTAGGTCATTCTAGTATAAAGAATGACATGAACTGTTTGAGGTAGAGGATTCGTTGATACTATTTCCATTTATGTGCAACTGTATAGTTAGAATGTTTTGTCCCACTAGATGAAAATGTAATTAACATAATAAATATATGAATCGGAAAAAATATTGATATTGATCGTATATTATTGCCTCTTTTTTTCTTGCAAGATAGTATGATAACAATGAATACATCGTAGAGCTATTCGTTAGTGATGAAAAATTGGTAAAGAACGTAACCTAGAATTAATTAATAATGGTTTGGCTAATGATAATGAGTCATGTAAGTGAATCTGGTTCTTCTTCTTGTAATTTGATGTTAATAAAAATGGTGCAGTAAGAATGCTTAATTATTTTTGATATTATACTATTTAGGTTTCCCAATTTTGTAACCTTTGATTTTAAATAGGTTAATCCAAGATGTAATAGAAGTCCTGGTGGTTTGATAAAAGATAATCCCTTGTAGGGTTCAGAGTTACCCTCTTGGTTATTTAAGGGCCAAGAGGCCATTTGTTATGATGTTTATTTTTTCTTGATACTTGTGTTGTGGTGTGTGACTGGATGGCTATTGTAGTATTTGGGGGCAGGGAGGCCTATTTATTGTGGTAGTAGTTGATTCCTAGAGTGGCAGGATGTGTTGATTTATGCATGCGGGTGTCTGGGAGGACACAAGGGATGTTGTAACGGGTTGGATGTGAATTTTTGGATGCTTGATGAATCTTATTGGTTGTTTATGGGCTTTACTACTCCCCACTTCTCAAGAAAGCTGGTATTACATACCCTTTTTCCGAAGGGGGCGAAGATGTGCGGGGTATACTACGTGCTTTCCATGTTTAGATTCTCAAGTGAGAATGGGTTTATGCTCTTGGTATTTGCGTTAAAGACATGAAGGGTAGTTCAACTACTCACCGTGTTGAGCCCCTTGTGATTGGTAGCATATAATGTTTTTATAGAATTCCTGGAAATATTGGAATGTAATTTTGTATATAAATAATTGAATAAATTATGTTAACCCATGGGGTTTGTAGATTTCTGGGGCACAATGATGAGGTTGTGATTTGAAGGAACATTGTACATTGGGTGTGTTTCTAATGAAATTTAATGTGTGAATGTTATTGGTTAATTAATGTTTAATGAATTAATTTACGTAAAGTGGAACTGATAAAAATGGAATGAAATACTGTATTAAAGCACATTAAATGGTTGTGTGCTTATAGGATACCTAGTCTTAGAAGTGGAAGCTTAGAGTCTGAGAGACGTTAGTTGTAGTTTGGTCTAATACTAGGTTTCACCCATACTGTGGTTTTGAGCAATAGTATATTCTCTAATTTTCATGTTTCTATATGCTTCTCCACCCTGTTAGAAAGGGAAACTGACACCGTAGTGATTATGAGCCATGGGGGGTGTTTTCCCCAACATTCTAGTGGGAGGATGAATGACTGACTACACCCTTTGGTCCTGAGCTCCATCTTGGTATTTACTTGTGCTGGTAGGCGCAGTGGGTAGTTTTCCCCATATATGTGCGTATAGGGTTTTAATTGCTTGGGGTTATTCACACACATATAATCTAGATTTGTTTCCTATGGACCACTATAGGTGTACCGTGTATAGGATGAGATGGCTTGAGGATCCTTACTCGGGGTATGGGTAGTAATGGCTTGAGGAATAATACCTGATGTATGATACACGTTATGTGGGCTACGGTGGCTCCAAAAAACTAACTGGTCACTTTACTTATATGGATGTGGTGGTTTTGTTGCATGAGTTGCATGTGCTGGTTCTTCGCCCATGTGTCTACGAGAAAGCCTTTTTAGAGAGATATTTTTAGGATGATCAATATTGGGGCAAAGCGGAAAACCATTGGGGATGTATTAGTGGGGCACCCTTGATATTATTTATTATATGATATAATCTTTTATGTGTTTATTGGTGAGAGTATCCATGGTGAGGTTGGGGACTTTGTATACATGTTTAGGATATGACATTGTCTCACTTGTTGTTCACTGTGCTTTAGCATTCATTCGTTACTTTTTCATGAGCGGCCTAGGGTATAATCCTAATAGGTATACTGTTATACTCACCCTATGTATATATAAAATGATTTTCCGATCACTTGTAGCAGGTTGGAGATCAAGCTGGTTACTAGTAGCTTGTGGTTGCAGGAGCTATTCGGGATTATGCTTGTTGTTGTTTTAATTATTTTTTGGGTACTTGCAGTTTGTCCATTTCAATTGTAGTTTTTTTTTATAAAATTTCAAATGTGTACATTGATTTTCATTCATCTTATAGGTTGAGTTAGATTTGGTTGGTGTCTATCTTATCCCTCTTCTTCATGTGTTCTCTTAGAGGGTAATTCCTCCCATTTGTGTGTTTACTATACCCTCGGTGCTAGTCACCAACCCAGGGCCTATAGGAGGCGGGTCTCTGTGGTCATTATCTCCCTTCTCACTTTGTCAGACCAGAAGGGGATCACTTTGTGGGGAGGGGGTCGTGACACATATGGATGAATAACTACTGGAAAGAAGAATTTTCCCAGCACTTGTATACCAATGGTTCAATGAACTGTTGGTATCAGTTATCTTTACCAACAGTTTGCATAAACCGTTGGTAAGGTTCTCTAAGAAGTGACTTTTCCAAACAGTTTTATGAAACCATTGGGAAAGGTGGGTAAAAAATCAATTTTCCCAACGGTTTGATGAAACTATTGGGAACGATTGGGTTAAAATGAGTTTTCCCAACAGTTTCAGAAAACTGTTGGGAAATATTGAGTTTTCCCAACATTTTCTAAAAATCGTTGGGAAAAATATGCCACAAATTCTCCAAACCCAATCAGCCAGCTCCCCACGATTCCAAAATCAATCTGATGCTCTCCAGAAGTGATTCCTTCACAGAAGTACTTGAGAAGCCCCTCCTCTTCCATCAGATCATCCGCTGCCATGTTAAACTCCTTCCATCTTTTATGAAGGATATCGTTCCACCTCTTATCAACCATATCCTTCTATTCTCAAGGATTTCGTTATTCCCAATTTTTAGGGATTTTGTAAAATTTTAAGATTCATTAATCCACGAATTTTGTACTCAAATCACTACATAGTTGTATGTCCAATTAATGTTATCATTACACATTTACATTTATAAGGCCATGATGTCTCTTTATTGTGTTATAATTTTAAAGATTCATAGTTTTTTTATTCTCAATGCTTCAAATATTACGGCTTATTGTATATGATCCATAAGAATTTTTTTTAATATTTATTGATATTATTTCATGAAAATCAATCCGTTAATTAGGATCATGTCAAACATGAAGATCTTGTTCATCTTAATTTTTGTACACTATGTGTATTGCATAAAAAGTATGTATCATGTTTCTATCAAAATAAATATATATAAAATGACACAATGTTCACTTATCCTTATCATAATAGATCATATGGGGTATCTTCTTTAACATTGAAAAATAGTATGTGGTCCCTAATTAATACTTCTTCCTTCTCCATGAAACTAATTCACAGAATTTCAAATTCGCAATATTAGTGAATATTAGTATTTCTAATATAACCATTAATCATTATGACTTCGACATCATACATGTGTTATTCAACACATTTTTAAAACAAAATGACTATTTTCAATGATTTGGGGTTCCTCAAAATGCTTGGGAAAATAAGAAAAATGAATGTGTTTCTCATATGGTTTCATGGATAGAAGTTCATCTCGAAAATCATGACTGTGTGGTTCAAATATCATGAAGAACATGAGATTATTATTCTTCAAACAAATGAAGTTGTTTTCTGCAACTATGTGTATTTGTTTTCACTTCTAATTTGTTCGAAAGGGGAGCTTTGTGGTCATTAATCATGGTTGTGGGTGGTCATTTAGGATGTAAGACAGTATGACTTCATTTTACATGATATATCCACTATTATTATTTATTTATGTTTAGTGTGATTGTATTTAAAAATTGATGTTGTTTAATAAGTTGTTATTAATGGTTGTAATAATGACAATATGGTATAAGTGTTCATATGGTGTGTATAAGGGTTCAAATGGTGTGTATAATGGTTGACATGATATCCGTGAACTCAAGTCATTAATTTAAGCCTTAATTATCACTAGCATGTAAGAAATTGAATGATGTAAACCCATCCTCACATGATTTATTACCTTAGATAGTGTCCAACATATGGAATACGAGCTTTTGAATTCATCAGTTAACCAGGATCATATATTCCATTTCCCCTAAAGATGACTGTACTAATATAACTTTAGGGTCAATTAAATATGGTTCTAATTGTATGTTGTATATTATGTGTCCTTATTGGCCAAACCTCACCTTTATGAGGGTGGGGTGCTTTTCACTACCCATGCATGTGTAGACATCCATAAAAATGTTAGATAAGTCACAAATTTAATTGAGTAATGTTGTTATCGTTGACATATTTTATTATTAATTTCAAATTTAAAAATAAATATTTTTGAATATACTTAATGAAATTAAATATTATTACAATCCATGAACAACCTATTAGTGTAGATGACTAAAATTTATTCACCCATGGGGTGCGCTTGACTTGGGTATGTGATTGGGTAATGAATGGTATGGCCATAGAGGTGCTAATAATGAGTTATTGAATATGAGTGAATGATTTGGGATGCCTATAACACATGATGGGACCTGAGGCATGTTCCACTTATAGTCCTAAGGGAAATTAATATAAATAAATTTTAATTTAGTTTATGATTACTTGTTCTTTACATTATTTTAATAGTTCACTACATTGACTAGAAACTTCTTCCATTATCGTTTACATAAATGTATTTTCTATTAAAGTTCAATCCTATTGAATTGTTTATGACAAAATGACATATATAAATTCTTTTTACATAATGGAAAGAATTTGGATATATGAAACTGATCGGATCTCAAGCGATTTTCAAAACAATTTGGAGAGCTTTATAGATTTTTCATTTCACAATGCTTTAGATAGTGGTCGCATACACTGACAATGTTCCAATTGTGTTGGTAGACCTTAGTTGAGCCATGAATAATTCAGCTACAACATAACCAAAAATGGTTTTCAAGCAAACTAATATGTGTGGTATCACAATGGGTAGAAATTGAAATCTCAAATTGGTGATGATTGAAATGAAAGGACTAGAATGGAGAATTTGTTAGATGATCAGTTTCTATTTATTCGTCGTCATCAAAAAGAATGTATTTCGACTCAAGAAGACTTTGATATGAGTACAACTGATGCTTCTAGTGAAAATGATGATGTTGATAGTGTGAAAAAATTGAATGATCCTGCCATGACTCCTGTATATCGACAATGCGATAAAATTAAAATGCTGGAATTTTTAATCTGATTGTTTCATGGGAAAACTATGTATGGGATTTCTAATATAGAAATCGATTACATTCTTACCCTCTTGAAGGATTTACGTCTAGATGATGCAGATATTCCCTCAAACCACTACATGGCGTGGATGTGAGTTGAGGAACATGGATTTTCAAGAAACAAAATTCATGCTTTCCCAAAAGATTGCAGTTTATTTTGGGAGGAAACCACTGAACGAAATGATTATATAAAATGTCGTAAATCCCGCTGGAAGACAAAATATGATGGAACACCATCCCGTGTTCCACAAAAAGTAATGTGGCACTCTCCATTGATCCTTAGACTCTAGAATCTTTTTATGTTTGATGACATATCAATAAAAATAAGATGGCATGATACCGAGAGAAAGAAGACTAATGATGAGTTGGTTCATCTTGCAGATGGATCTTCATGGTATAGATTTGATGCTCGACATCCTGATTTTGCAGTTGACGTGCGTAATGTGAGGCTGGGTCTTTCATGCGACGGTTTTAATCCGTTTGGGCAGATGGTTACTTCGCAGAGCACATGACTAGTTTTTATACACATTTATAATCTTCCCCCATGGTTGTGTATGAAAAAACCTTTCAATTTCATGATTATACTCATATCTAGTCCTTCTGATCCCATCATTGATATTGATGTATACATGTAACCATTAAAAAAATAGTTGAATCTTCTTTGGGATGTGGTTGTGTGCACATACGATGCATGTTCGAAAGACATATTTCAGATGCGTTCTGCGCTTATGTGGACAATCGATGATTTTCCATCTTATGAAATGATGTATGGATAGATCACGAAGGTAAAAATATCATGCCTAGTTTTTATGAAGAATACACGACCAAGAAGACTGAAACATTGCTGTAGTTTTTGTTTTATAGGACATCGGCGATTCTTTCCATATGATCATCCATATAGAAAGAATCATCGAATATTTGATAATACCATAGAGACAGATGCTCAACCTCAGCGTATGTCTAGAACTGATGTGCTTAATGAATTGAAAGATTTCAGTTTTTCATTTAGGATGGGTCAAATGAAATCTGGAAAGAGAAAGAATGTTTCCACTAAAACTCGTTACAATTGGAGAAAAAAGAGTATCTTTTTTTATTTTCCTTATTGGTCACCCAATTTTTAACGTCATTGGTTAGACGTAATGCATATTGAAAATAATATATGTGAAATGTTTCTTTCGGTTCTTCTAAATGTCAAGGGGATGAAAAAAGATGATTTAGGATCTCGATGTGATTTGGTGGATTGGGGCATGAGACCAGAATTGCATCTTGTGCATATCAGTTAAAATAAATGGCAACTTCCATGTGCTTCTTATGTGATGAAATCTAAGAAAAACAATTTAGGGAAGTATTAGATAATATTAGAGTTCCTGATGGATATTCAAGAAACATATCTAAAAGGTTCAATAGAAGAGAGTTGAAGCTAAAATCTATGAAGACTCATGATTATCACGTTCTACTGCATGAGTTGCTTCCAATAGAAATCTGTCATTTTTGTCCAATAATGTAAGGGTGACTATTATTTTGTTGTTCCATTTGTTTGGAGATCTTTGTGATAAGAATATGTACATGTCTTTCTTGAAAAAAATGTTGACAGATGCCCCATTAATTTTGTGTGAGTTGGAGAAAATATTTTCTCCATCATTTTTCAGATGCATGCTGCATCTGACTATCCATATTCCCACAGAAATACTTCTCGGAGGACCTGTTTCATTTCGTTTGATGTATCTAATTGAAATAAATATGTACAGACTAAAGTCTTATGTCCAAAATAGTAATGAACCATATGGTTTTATCGTGAACAGTTAATTGGGTCAAGAATGAATGGATTTCTTCTTGATGTATTTGTTTGATCTAACTACAAGAATGAACAGACCAATGAGAAATGAAGAAGAAAAATATGATCAAATTGAACCCAGTTTTCCATCACTTCCTCAAACAGGAGGAATTCCTGGATCATAAACATTGAATACATTAATCCATGAAGAGCGGGAGATGGCACATCGCACCGTTTTTTTCAACTATGATTTGTTCGATGACTATATCAGTTAACTAAATTTAATATGTATAGCTTACATATATATCTGCTAAACTATTCATATTTTTTATCAATAGGTTATATAAAACAATTATAAATAGGAAGCGTCATTCTTTATCATTGAAAAGGAGAGAGACTTTTCATAGAAAAAGGTTTTCTGCTTTGTTAAAATTGGAGGTAAAAATATTAATATTTAAAATAATTATATCAATATTTAATTATGTTTAACAATCATTTATATTGTAGGTATTGAGTTTGTCTGATGACTCTGTCTCTTATGAAATAAGAGATTTGGCTTTTGGTCCTAATATCGTGGTTCATGACTATAAATCAATTGTTATCAATGGGTACCAATTTATTGTCACTAAATGTGCAAAGAACATGAGAACACAACATGAAGGTGTTATGGTTACTACCACAACATACTGTTATGCCAATTCATCAGATAGTAGAAAACAATTTGAAAATGTGGGTTATTATGGAGTCATTGAGAAAATAATTATATTGGATTTTTACTCTCATGAATGATTCACAATGATAAAATGCCATTGGTTTGATTCGAGGATGAGACATGGCACATTTATTGATGAATGTGGATTTCGAGTAATTAATATGACTCGCACTCTTACTATCGATGAACCATATGTGTTGGCATCATTGGCTAAACATGTTTTTTATGGAAAACACCAACTTCAACGTGAATTTGGTGTCATAGTTGAAGTACTTCCAAAACATATTTTTGATGATGCTGAAGATGGAATTGACATTGTCCTTAGTGACATTGGAACCAATCCATTTATTTCTTTTGATGACTCCAATATCTCAATTTTCAGAGTTGATTGTGAACCTGAAGTTGTGGTTGAAAATATATAGAATCATTAATCCATGTTCTCTATTATTTTGGTTTACCTCAAGTTCGGTTGTTAAGGTTGGTAATATTCAAATTGATTTAGTATTGATCACAAATATGTTTTAGCTGACTTGACAGTTATGTGAATTTTCAATGTTTAATGGTTGCATTTTTATTTGAATTGCATTTTATAATTTGGAATTGAACTGAATTCAGACCTTGTCAAATAATATTTCTAACATGGTGAACATTACAACTTGTATGACTAATTAAATCCATTCAATCTCGTATAAAACAATTGATAGAAAAATTACCAATGAATCCCCTTATTCCCTCATATGTTTAGATTTATGGGTTACACATTAGTTTCCTTATTAAGGTTGGTAATGTTAAAATTGATTTAGTATTGATCACAAATATGTTTTAGCATACTTTACCGTTATGTGAAATTTCAATGATTAATGGTTGTAGTTTTATTTCAATTGCGTTTTATAATTTGGAATTGAACTGTATTCAAACCTAGTCAAATAATACTTCTAACATGGTGAACATTAAAACTTGTATGATTTATTAAATACATTCAAGGTCTTCTAAAACAATTAATAGCTAAATTACCAATGAATCCCCTTATTCACTCATATATTTAGTTTTTTGGGTTACACATTAGTTTCCTTTTTCTAATTAATTACATATTTGTTTGCAAAAGTAGGAAATGCAGCCAATTGAAGAGAGGCGATGGGAAAAAATGTTGGAGAACAATCGTCGAATGGTGGAGTTGGGAATTCCACCATTAGTGCCTACAGTGAGCAATTTATTTCAAATATATATATTTAAAGAATATATAATGTCATGTGATTAAATTTTTTGTAATCATTTTTGTAGGATCCACCTATACGTCGACAGTTATTCAACTAGGAGCTAAGTACTAGTCCTAGTTCTCAAGCCGGTGGTACGAGGAGTGTTCATACCAGAGGTGGACGAGCGGCTGCACATACCCGACTGGACCCTTCCCCTCCCACTGACATGTCATACTTCCCACATTCTGACCCCGGTGTGTTGTTAGGGACACACGGGATATTTAGGCCTCTCATGTTTTTCCACCTTTTGCATATTCTGGCCTATCATTTTCACATCCAATGTTCAATCCCACTACCTAGTCAGAATCCTTCCATACAGATATCCCATCGTCTTTTCCATATTCTTATCTCTCTCCGAGATTCTATATTTCATCGTCTTCGACTCCTGTTCCACTAGAGGGTGTTCCATCAGTTTCTGTGGATCCAGCAGCGCTCAGCGATCAGACTGGCGCATGTATATTGATAGAACCCTAATAAATATTAATAGCAATATTAATTTTCATTATAACATTTTTAATAAAATATTTTTTTTTCCTGACAGTTACATCTACTGACCGGAGGCGGGGTCGGGGGTGTACACGCATGCATTCAGTGTGGAATCTCCGTACACAGGTTATGGTGGATTACAATGAAGACAACCAAATGGTTGAGAAAATAGGGTAGCAATGTCGGAGTTTTTTGGCGACGCTTACCAAATACTCTGATATAATTCCCGTCAACCCGCTATCATGGAGACATTTTCCACATGAGGTCAAGGATAGAGCTTGGGCAGGGATATGGGTAAAAAATCTGTTTTATTTAATGACTTGAATTATTTTTTTATTTATATGAATTAATATTTTTATGTCAGCTTCGATTTAATTTTCCCGATGGTGAGGGTGCACAATCATAACGTCTAAAGGATTTAGGTGAGATTGGAAGAGCCTGCAAGCATGGGTTGAATATTGGCTAGTGTTCTAGAGTTGTCACTATGTCAGAGGCTATACCAGTCATGGATGATTGTCCTATAGAGCAGTATCGTCAGATGATTACTCATTGGACGAGTACCCAGTTTAAGGTATGAATTACATTTGAGGTATTTAAATAATAACTTTAATATTTTTAATTAATATTATCCTTTTTATTATCGAATTTTATTTAGGAATCATCTGGAAAAAATAAAAAAACATTGATGCAAAAAAATACCTCCACACACTAGGACGTACTTCGATGCCGGATAATGAGAGGAAGCAGGTATGTCAATTTTTTATAAGTTTTTTTTACGACATACATTTTCTTTTGATTCCTCAATTATTTAATCCTTTGTTAATATTTTTATATAACATTAGTTTTCAATTTCATTGTAGAGGAAAATACATAATATTGAAGGATGTGTGCCTCGACCAAAATAGTTTTGCTCAAGTAGGCAGAAAAAGGATGGAAGTGTCATCGACAAAGTGACCCAGCAGCAGATTGTAAGTTTTAATCTGTTGATTTAATATTTTAATACCTATTTTGTAACATAATAATATTTTTATATTTGTAACATGATGCTTCAGAGGCCCTCGATACCCATGAACCAGACAATTTTGTGCCAACTGATCACTTACATTAGTTGTTCATAGAGGAGCATCCTGGCAGAGTACGCTACCGACCTAGGATAGCCCCGACGAGGTATTGGCCCTCCTCATGTATGATTTGTAGTGCCACCGAGCTGCACCAAGTTAGGTCACAGGAAGAACAGGCTGAGAAAAGGGCCACAGAGATGGTAGAATAGTCTCCTAGGGAAAACAGTTCATTTATGAAATTTATTGAAGTTCTACGTCCAACAAGTACAACAGAGGCTAGCCCAGCTTTTGATAAATATAAGTCGTCGATACGTTCTATATACGGTGCACCAGGTGGAAGTTCTAGTGGTGGTTAGGATAATGTCCAACTTGAAGGTGATGACGGTGAGGAGTCTGATGCAGAAGAGTAGGGAGAGGAGGACTGCGAGGCGGATGGCATGGGCGAGGAGGAGGGTGAGTTCAAGGAGGAGGGCACTGAGTAGGGAGAGGATGATGATGGCGATGAGTACGAGGGTGATGATTATGGTGATGATGGTTATGGTGATGTGGGAAAAATTGATCTATTACATTTTTGACTAATATTACTAAGATTTGATGTTTAATCTCTTCTAGTTATTGGTTTTATCTAGACCCATAGTATAGTATTAGTGTTGAGTTATTTTTATATATTGTCTGTTTTTATGGATGTTTTTGCCTTTTAGTGGTTGTGTGTTTGGGAACATCCTAGACACCCGCCCTCCTTCCTGGACCGTGGAAAACCCCCCACCATCCTCCTTGGACCTCGGATAGCCCCCGGACAGCCCCCCACCCTCCTCCGTGGACCCCGAACAACCCCCCGAACACCCACCCCCCCGTATAGCCCCCCCCCCACAGCCCCCCACCCTCCACCTTGGTCCCCGTACAGACCCTGGACACCCACCGAACAGCCCCCCAGACAGCCCCCCCCGGATTGACAACTAGTGTACAGAAAACCGAACAAATGGATTCAGATTGTGTCGATACATTAGAAAAATGATCAATGGGTCATTTGTGACGAGTAAGAGTCAACCCCGCCTCAATCCGAGGCATGGTGTGGACGACACCATTCATAGTGTATCTCTTTTGTTTAAAATGGACATCATTTTAAGTGAAAACAAGAAATGACATACAAAAAACTGACCAAACTCATTCGAAATATGTTGATGAATTTGGAGACTGATCCATGGGTCATATGTGATGTGTACGAGCCAACCCGGACTCAATATGACGCACGGTGTGGCCAGGATCACTCTAAGTGCCTCTCTGCTGTTTAAAATGGACAACATTTTATATACATATGGAAAACTGACCAAATGGATTCTGATTGTGTTGATAGTTTAGCTTAACGATCCATGGGTCAAATGTGACATGTAAGAACCAACCCCACCTAAATTTGAGATGCGGTGTGGTCGACACCACTCAAAGTGTCTATCTTTTGTTTCAAAAGGACACATTTTAAGTGAAAACATTAACTGGCATACGGAAAACCTACCAAACGCATTCGTATAGTGTTGATACTTTCAAAAAATGATCCATGGGTCATTTGAGACGTGTAAGAGTCAACCCCAAATAAATATGAGATGTGGTGTGGCCGATACCACTCTAATTGTGTCTCTTTTGTTTAAAATCGACAAGATTATAAGTGAAAAGAACAACTGGCATACGAAAAACTGACCAAACACATTCAGAATCTGTTGATAATTTATCACAATGATCCATCAGTCATATGTGATGTGTACGAGCCAACCCGGTCTCAAACTGAGTCGTGTAGTGGCCAGGATCACTCAAAGTGTCTCTCTTTTGTTTAAAATGGACAACGTTTTATGTACATACAAAAAACTGACCAAACGGATTCTGATTGTGTTCATACCCTAGAACAACGATCCTTGGGTCATTTGTGACATGTGAAAATGAACCTCACCTCAATCTAAGATGCGGTGTGGCTGGCACCACTCAAACTGTCTGTCTTTTTTTTCAAAAGGACATCATTTTAAGTGAAAACATCAACTAGCATACGGAAAACTGACCAAACAAATTCGGATTGTGTTGATACATTAGGAAAATGAACCATGGATGATTTGAGACGTTTATGAGTCATCCCCATCTAAAACCAAGAAGCAGTGTGGCTCGTACCACTATAAATGTGTCTCTTTTGTTTAAAATGGACATGATTATAAGTGAAAAGAACAACATGCATATGGAAAACTAACCAAACACATTCAGATTCTGTTGATAATTTATCACAACGAACCATGGGTCATATGTGATTTGTATGTTCCATCCCGGGCTCAATCCGAGTCGCGGTGTGGACGAGATCACTCTATGTGGCTCTACTTTGTTTAAAATGGACTACATTTTAAGTATATATGGAAAACTGGCCAAAAAGATTATGATTGTGTTGATATTTTAGCACAATGATCCATGGGTCATACGTGATGTGTACAAATCAACCTCGCCTCAATCTAAGATGCGGTGTGGCCAACACCACTCAAAATTTCTGTCTTTTGTTTCAAAAGGAAGTCATTTTAAGTAAAAACATCAACTGGAATTCGGAAAACTGACCAAATGAATTTAGATTGTGTTGATAATTTAGGACAATAATCCGTGAGTCATTTGAGACATGTACGAGCCAACCCCATCTAAATCTGATAAGCGGTGTGGCCGTTACCACTCTAACTGTGTCTCTTTTGTTTAAAATGGAAAGGATTATAAGTGAAAAGAACAAATGGCATACCGAAAACCGACCAAACGCCTTATAATTATATTGATAATTTATCACAACGATCCATGGGTCATATGTGACGTGTATGAGCCAACCAGGTCTCAATCTGAGTTGCGGTGTGGCCGGGATCACTCTAAGTGTGTCTCTTTTGTTTAAAATGGACAACAATTTAATTACATAAGAAAAACCAACCAAACGAATTCGGTTTCCATTGAAACATTAGTAGAACGATCCATGGGTCATATGTGACATGTAAGAGTCAACCTCACCTCAATCCGAGGAACAGTGTGGCTGACACCACTCAAAGTCTCTCTCTTTTGTTTAAAATGGACTTCATTTTATGTGAAAACTACAACTGACATATGGAAATCCGACCAAATGATTTCAGAATATGTTGATACTTTAGGACAACGATCCATGGGTCATTTGTGATGTTTATGAGTTAATCTCACCTCAATCTAAGGCATGATGTTTCCAGTATCACTCTAGGTGTATGTATTTTGTTTAAAATGAACATTATTTCTAGTAAAAACAAATGTTATATGAAAAACAGATCAAATTATGAATTGTAGTCTGGATTCTGATGAAAATTTAGGACAATTATCCAAGGGTCATATGTGATGTGTATGAGTCAACCGCGCCTCAATCTGAGTCGCAGAGTGGCTGAGATCACTCTATGTGTCTCTCTTTTGTTTAAAATTGACAACATTTTAAGTACATACGGAAAACTGAACAACTGATTCGGATTGTGTTGATACTTTAGCACAACGATCCATGGTTAATATATGACGTGAATGAGTCATCCCGGCCTCAATCCGAGGCGTGGTGTTGCCTAATCCACTCAAAGTGTTTCTCTTTATTTTAAAATGGACTTCATTTTAAGTGAAAACAACAACTGACATACATAAAACTGACCAAACGCATTTGGATTCTGTTAATCCTTTATAAAAACAATCCATGGGTCATTTTTGATGTGTAAGAGTCAACCCCATCTCAATATGAGGCATGGTGTGCCTGGCGCCATTCATAATGTCTCTCTTTTGTTTAAAATGGATATCATTTTATGTGAAAACAACAACTAACATACTAAAAATTGACCAAACGCATTCAGAATGTGTAGATGCTTTAGGAGAATAATCCATGGGTCATATGCGATGTGTACGAGACAACTTCGCCTCAATCCAAGGCATGGTGTGGCCAAAATCACTCTAATTGCCTCTCTTATGTTTAAAATGGACAAAATTTTATGTAAATATGGAAAACTGACAAAACAGATTCCGATTATGTTGATACACTAGCACAATGATCCATGGGTCATATGTGACATGTATGAATCAACCCCGCCTCAATATGAGACGCGGTGTGGCTGGAACCACTCAAAGTGTCCGTCTTTTGTTTCAAAAGGACATCATTTTCAGTGAAAACTTTAAATGGCATACGGAAGACCAACCAAATGCATTCATATTGTGTTGATACATTAGGAAAATGATCCATGGGTCATTTGAGATGTGTATGAGTCAACCCAATATAAATCCGAGATGAAGTGTGACTGGTACCACCCTAATTGTGTCTCTTTTTGTTTAAAATGGACTGGATTATAAGTGAAAAGAACAACTGGAATACGAAAAACTGACCAAATGCATTCAGAATCGGTTGATAATTTATCAAAACAATCTGTGGGTCATATGTGATGTGTACAAGCCAACCCAGGCTCAATCGAGTCGCGGTGTGGCCGGGATCACTCTAAGTGTCTCTCTTTTGTTTAAAATGGACAACTTTTTTTGTACATACAGAAAAAAATCCAAATGGATTCTGATTGTGTTGATACATTAGCACAATGATCCATGGGTCATATGTGACGTGTAAGAATCAACCCCGCCTTAATCTGAGACGTGGTGTCACCGGCACCACTCAAACTGTCTGTCTTCTGTTTCGAAAGGACAACATTTTAAGTGAAAACATCAACTGGCATACATAAAACTGACCAAACGAATTTAGATTGTGTTGATACTTTATTAAAATGATCCATGGGACATTTGAGACATGTACGAGTGAACCCCGTTTAAATCCGGGAAGCAGTGTGGCTGGTACCACTCTAATTGTGTCTCTTTTGTTTCAAATGGACTGGATTATATGTGAAAAGAACAACTAGCATATGGAAAACAGACCAAACGCATTCGTATTGTGTTGATAATTTATCACAATGATTCATGTGTCATATGTGATGTGTATGAGCCAACCCGGGCTCAATCCGAGTGGTCGGGATCACTCTATGTGTCTCTCTTTTATTTAAAATGGACATCATTTTAAGTACATACGGAAAACTGAACAAACACATTTGGTTTCCATTTAAATGTTAGGAAAACAATACATTGGTCATATGTGACATGTACGTGTCAACCTCATCGAAATTTGAGGCTCAGTGTGGCTGACACCACTCAAAGTGTCTCTTTTTTGTTTAACATGGACTTCATTTTATGTAAAAACAACAACTAGCATACAGAAAACCGACCATACGAATTCTGATTCTGCTGATACTTTATCACAATTATACATGGGTAATATTTGACGTGTATGAGTCAACCCCGCCTCAATCTAAGGCGCGGTGTGGCCAAAACCATTCATAGTGTCACTCTTTTGCTTAAAATGGACATCATTCTAAGTGAAAACAACAACTAACATACAAAAAACTGACCAAAAGCATTCAAAATGTGTTGATGCTTTAAGAGAACGATCCACGGGTCATATTGAAGGTATACGAGTCAACCCCTCCTCAATCCGAGGCATGGTGCGGCCGAGATCACTCTAAGTGCCTCTCTTTTGTTTAAAATGGACACCATATTAAGTACATAGGGAAAACTAACCAAACGGATTATAATTGTGATGACAATTTTTCAAAATGATCCATTGGTCATATGTGATGTGTACTGATCAACCCAGACTCCATCTGAGACGTGGTGTAGCCGGCACCACTCAAAGTGTCTGTCTTTTGTTTCAATAGGACAACATTTTAAGTGAATACATTAACTAGAACACAGAAATCCAACCAAATGCATTCGGATTGTTTTTATACTTTAGTACAATGATCCAGGGGTCATTTGAGATGTGTATGAATCATCCCCTTCTAATTCTGAGATGCGGTGTGGACGGTACCACTCTAATTCTATCTCTTTTTTTTTTAATGGACATGATTATAACTGAAAAGAACAACTGGAAAATGAAAAAACTAACCAAACGCATTCAGAATATGTTTATAATTTATCAAAACGATCCATGGGTCATATGTGACGTGTACGAGCCGTCACAGGCTCAATCTGAGTCGCGGTGTGGCCGGGATCACTCTAAGTGTCTCTCTTTTGTTTAAAATGGACAACATTTTATGTACATAAGGAAAACTGACCTAACAGATTCTGATTGTGTTGTTATTTTAGAAAAAATATCCATTGGTCCTATGTGACATGTACGAATTAACCCCACCTCAATCTGAGACGTGGTGTGGCCGGAACCACTCAAACGTTTTGTCTTTTATTTCAAAAGGACATCATTTTAAGTGAAAACATCAATCGACATACGGAAAACTGACCAAACAAATTCAGATTGTGTTTATATGTTATAACAATGATCCATGGGTCATTTGAGATGTGTACAAGTCAACCCTGTTTAAATCTGAGACGCGGTGTGGCCGGCACCACTCTAACTGTGTCTCTTTTGTTTAAAATGGAAAGGATTATAAGTGAAAAGATCAAATGGCATACGGAAAACTGACTGAACACATTCTGATTCTATTGATAATTTATCACAACGATCCATGGGTCATATGTAATGTGTATGAGCCAACCTGGTCTCAATCCGAGTCGCAGTGTGGCTGGGATAACTCTAAGTGTCTCTCTTTTGTTTAAAATGGACAACAATTTAATTACATATGAAAAACCAACCAAACGCATTCATTTTTCATTGAAACATTAGGAGAACAATCCATGGGTAATATGTGATGTGTAAGAGTCAACCTCATCTCAATCTGAGGCACGGTGTGGCCGACACCACTTAAGGTTTCTCTCTTTTGATTCAAATGGACTTCATTTTAAGTGAAAACTACAGATGACATACTGAAAACCGACCAAACGCTTTCGAAATATGTTGATACTTTAGGAAAAAAATCCATGGGTCATCTGTGACGTGTACGAGTTAACCTCACCTCAATCTGAGTCACGGTGTGGCCGCTATCACTCCAGGTAGATGTATTTTGTTTAAAATGGACATTATTTCTATTAAAAACATACAGTATACGAAAAAAAGATCTAATTATCAATTGAATTCCAAATTCTGATAAAACATTAGGAAAATGATCCATGGGTCATATGTGATGAGTATGAGTCAACCACACCTCAATCCGAGTCACATTGTGACTGTGATCACTCTAAAAGTCTCTCATTTGTTTAAAATGGACTACATTTTAAGTACATACAGAAAACTGACCAAACAGATTATGATTGTGTTGATACTATAGAAAAATGATCCATGGGTAATATATGATGTGCACGAGTAAACCTGGACTCAATCTGAGGTTCGGTGTGGCCAACTCCACTCAAAGTGTATCTCTTTAGTTTAAAATGGACTTCATTTTAAGTGAATGGAAAAACTGACATACAGAAAACCGACCAAATGCATTCAGATTCTGTTAAACCATTAGAAAAACTATCCATGGTTCATTTGTGACGTGTACGAGTCAACCCCAACTCAATCTAAGGCACGGTGGGGCCGACACCATTCATAGTGACTCTCTTTTGTTTAAAATGGACATCATTTTATGTGAAAATAACAACTAACATACAAAAAATTGACCAAACGCAATTGAAATGTTTTGATGCTTTAGGAGAACGATCCATGAGTCATATGTGATGTGTACGAGTCAACCGCGCCTCAATATGAGGCATGGTGTGGCCAGGATCACTCTAAGTGCCTATCATTTGATTAAAATGGACAACATTTTAAGTACATATAGAAAACTGACCAAACAGATTCTTATTGTACTGATACATTAGCACAACGATCCATGGGTCATATGTGATGTGTACGAATAACCCCCGCCTCAATATGAGACGCGTTGTGGTTGGAACCACTCAAAGTGTCCGTCTTTTGTTTAAAAGGACATGATTTTAAGTGAAAACATTAACTAGAATACGGAAAACTGACAAAACACATTCATATTGTGCTGATACTTTAGAAAAATGATCCATGGGTCATTTGAGACATTTACGAGTAAACCTCATCTAAATCCGAGATGTGATGTGGCCGAAACCACTCTAATTGTGTCTCTTTTGTTTTAAATGGACAAGATTATAAGTGAAAAGAACAACTGGAATATGAAAAACTGACCAAATTCATTTAGAATCTGTTGATAATTTATCACAATAATCCATGGGTCATATGTGACGTGTACGAGCCAACCCGGGCTCAATATGAATCACGGGGTGGCTGGGATCACTCTATGTGTCTCTCTTTTGTTTAAAATGGAGAACATTTGATGTACATATGGAAAACCATCCAAACGGATACTGATTGTGTTGATACATTAGAACTATGATCCATGGGTCATATGTGACGTGTACGAATCAACCCCGCCTCAATCTGAGACATGGTGTCACTGACACCACTCAACCTATCTGTCTTTTGATTCGAAAGGACACCATTTGAAGTGAAAACAACAACTGGCATATGGAAAACCGACCAAATGCATTCGGATTGTGTTGATACGTTAGGACAATGATCCATGGGTCATTTGAGACGTGTATGAGTCAACCCCGTCTAAATCCGAGAAGCGGTGTGGCCGGTACCACTTTAACTGTATCTCTTTTGTTTAAAATGGATAGGATTATAATTGAAAAGAACAACTTGCATATGGAAAACTGAACAAACACATCCGATTTCTATTGATAATTTATCACAATGATCCATGGGTCATATGTGACGTGTATGATCCATCCCTGGCTCAATCGAAGTCGCGGTGTGTCCAAGATCACTCTAAGTGTCTCTCTTTTGATTAAAATGGACAACATTTAATGTAAATATAGAAAATCAACCAAAAAAATTCGGTTTCCATTGAATCTTTAGAAGAACTATCCCTGGGTCATATGTGACGTGTACATGTCAACCACTCCTCAATCTGAGGCTCAGTGTGGCCGACACAACTGAATGTGTCTCTCTTTTGTTTAAAATGTAATTCATTTTATGTGAAAACAATAAATAGAATACGGAAATCAAACCAAGTTGATTATGATTGTGTCGATAGATTAGAACAATGATCCATGGGTCATATGTGACATGTACGAGTAAACCCCACCTCAATCTCAGGCGTGGTGTGGCCTAAACCATTCACAGCGTCTCTCTTTTGTTTAAAATAGACATCATTTTATGTGAAAACAACAACTGTCATACAAAAAATAGACCAAACACATTAAAAATGTATTTATGCTTTAGGATAACGATCCATGGGTCAAATGTGATGTGTACAAGTCAACCTCACCTCAATCTGAGGCGTGGTGTGGCCAGGATCACTCTACGTGCCTCTCTTTTGTTTAAAATTTACAACATTTTATGTACATAATGAAACCTGGCCAAAAGGATTCTGATTGTTTTGATACTTTATCACAATGATCCATTGGTAATATGTGACGTGTACGATTCAACCCCACCTCATTCTGAGAGGCGGTGTGGCTGGCACCACTCAAAGTGTCCATATTTTGTTTCAAGAGGACATCATTTTAAGTGAAAACATTAACTGGCATACGGATGGTGTTGATACTTTAGGAAAATGATCCAAGGGTTATTTGAGACGTGTACCAGTCATCCCCATCGAATTCAATGACATGGTGTGGATGGTACCACTCTAATTCTAACTCTTTTATTTAAAATGGACAGGATTATAAGTTAAAAGAACAACTGGCATATGAAAAAACCGAAAAAATGCATTCAGAATCTATTGATAATTTATCAGAATGATCCATGGGTCATATGTGACGTGTATGAGCCATCTCGGGATCAATCCGAGTCGCGGTGTGGCCGGTATCACTCTAAGTGTTTCTCTTTTATTAAAAATGGTCAACATTTTAAGTACATAAGGAAAACTGACCAAACGGATTCTGATTGTGTTGATACATTAGAACAATGATCCATGGGTCATATGTGACATGTATGAATCAACCCCGCCTCAATCTGAAATGTGGTGTGGCCAGCACCAATCAAACTGTCTGTCTTTTGTTTCAAAAGGACATCATTTTAAGTGAAAACATCAACCGACATATGGAAAACTAACCAAACACAGTCGGATTGTGTTGATATGTTAGGAAAATGATCCCTGGGTCATTTGAGACATGTACAAGTCAACCCTGTCTAAATATGAGACTTGGTGTGGCCGATACCACTCTAACTATGTCTCTTTTGTTTAAAATGGACAGGATTATAAGTGAAAAGAAAAACTGGCATACGAAAAACTAACCAAATACATTCAGAATATGTTGATAATTTATCACAATGATCAATGGGACATATGTGATGTGAATGAGCCAGCCCGGGCTTAATCCGAGTCGCGGTGTGGCTGGGATCACTCTAAGTGTCTCTCTATTGTTTAAAATGGACAACATTTTAAATACATATGAAAAAATGAACAAACGCATTCGGTTTCTGTTGAAAATTTAGGAGAAAAATACATGGGTCATATGTGATGTGTAAGAGTCAAACTCACCTCAATCTGAGGCACGATGTGGCCGAAACCACTCAAAGTTTCTCTCTTTTGTTTAAAATAGACTTCATTTTATGTGAAAACAACAACTGACATATGGAAAACCAACCAAATTCTTTCAGAATATGTTGATACTTTAGGAAAACGATGCATGGGTCGTTTGTGATGTGTAAGAGTTAACCATGCCACAATCAGATGCACGGTGTGGCCGGTATCACTCCAGGTGTATGTATTTTGTTTAAAATGGACATCATTTCTAGTAAAAACATATGGTATACGAAAAACCAATCAAATTATGAATTGAATTCCGGATTCTATTAAAACATTAGGACCATGATCCATGGGTCGTATTTGACTTGTACGAGTCAACCACGCCACAATCTGAGTCGCAGTGTGGCCGAGATCACTCTAAGTGTCTCTCTTTTGTTTAAAATGGACAAAATTTTAAGTACATACAGAAAACCAACCAAACAGATTCTGATTGTGTTGATACTTTAGAACAATGATCCATGGGTAATATATGACGTGCACGAGTCAACCCTGCATCAATCCGAGGCATGGTGTGGCCGAATCCACTCAAAGTGTCTCTCTTTAGTTTAAAATGTACTTCATTTTAAGTGAAAACAACAACTGACATACGGAAAACCAACCAAACACATTCAAATTCTGTTAAACCTTTAGGACAACAATCCATGGGTCATTTGTGATGTGTAAAAGTCAACCTATTCTCAATATGAGGTGTGGTGTGGCCAGAACCATTCGAAGTGTCTCACCTATGTTTGAAATGAATAAAATTTTAAGTGAAGAGTACAACTTACATACGGAAAACTGACAAAACGCATTCAGATTGTGTTTATAGTTTTGGAAAATGAACTTTGGGTCATTTGTGACATGTACGATTTATCCCATCCTTAATCCAAGGTGTGGAGGGGCCGGCACCACTGGAAGTGTCTCTCTATAGTTTAAAATGGACTTCATTTTAATTGAAAACAACAAATGTCAAATGGAAAACTGACCAAACACATTCAGATTCTATTGAAAGTTTACAAAAACGTTCCATGAGTCATTTGGGATGTGTACAAGTCAACCCGACCTCAATCCGAGGCCACTTGTGGCTAGCACCACTCAAAGTGTGTCAGGTTTATTTGAATTAGACAACATTTTAAATGAAAACAACAATTGACATAAGAAAAACTGACTAAATGCATTCGGATTCAGTTTAAACTTTAGGAAAACGATCCATGGGTTAAATGTGACGTGTATGTGTCAACCTTGCTTCAATCTGAGGCGCAGAGTGGCTGGAACCACTCGAAGTGTCCCTCTCTAGTTTAAAATGTACTTCATTTTCATTGAAAACAACAACTGACATATGGTAAACCGACAGAATGCATTCAGATTGTGTTGAAACATTAGTAAAACGATCCATGGGTCATATGTGATGTGTACGAGTCAACCACGCTTCAATTTGAGTCACAGTGTGTCCGGAATCACTCTAAGTTTCTTTCTTTTGTTTAAAATGGACAACATTTTAAGTATATATGGAAAAACGACCAAATGGATTATTATTGTGTTGTTACTTTAGAACAATGATCCATGGGTAATATATGACATGCACGAGTCAACCTCGCTTCGATCCGAGGTGTGGTGTTGCTGGAACAACTCAATGTGTCTCACTTTTGGTTCAGATGGACTTCATTTTAAGTGAAAACAACAACTGACATACGGAAAACCAAACAAACATATTGAGATTCTGTTGAACCTTGAGAACAATGATCCATTGGACATTTGTGACCTGTAAAAGAAAACCCCGCCTCAATATGAGGCATGGTGTGGCCGGAACCACTCAAATTGTCTCTATTTCATTTAAAATAGACTTCATTTTAAGTGAAGATAATAAATGACATACGGAAAACCAACCAAATGCAATCTGATTACATTGAAACTTTAGGAAAACGATCCTTGGGTCATATGTAATTTGTACAAGTCAACCCCACCTCAATCCGAGGCCTGGTGTGGGTAGCACCACTCATAGTGTCTCATTTGTTTTTTAAATGAACAATATTTTAAGTGAAAACATTAACTGCTATACAAAAAACTGGCCAAATGGTTTCATAATATGTTTATACTTTAGGACAATGATCCATGGGTAATATGTAACATGTACGAGTTAACCTCTCCTCAATTAGAGCCATGATGTGGCCGGTATTACTCCAAGGTTATGTATTTTGTTTAAAATGGACATCATTTTTAGTAAAAACAACTCGTATACGAAAATACGAACAAACATATTCAGATTCTGTTGATACTTATTCAGTTTTTTATTTATTTTATTGAGAACAGATAATTAAATTATGTACGTATTTAATTATTAATTGAATTCTAGATTCCACATACAATTGTCTTCTATATTTTAAATTGAAATCAAAATCACTTTTCTATGTTTATAATTACGTTATGAATTTTGATTTAATTCTAGATGTGTATAGTACAAGAATGCATTATTTGTTAAATGTGTATGAATTTACTCCTTATATGTATGTATTAGTTTATTATTGCCTGTAGTAGAATGGAATGGAGGCTGCTATGCAAAATTAGAGGCTGTTGTGCAAATTTCAGGGTGCTGTGCAATTTGCACAGCATAGCCTTTGCCAACGGTTTCAAACCATTGGCATAGGTTTATAATAACCCCTTCTCAATGGTTTAAAACCCATGGGGAAAGGTTTCAAGGGATTTTTTACCAAAGTTTCAAAGAGAACCGTTGGTAAAAACCTTTCCCAATGGTTTAGAACCGTTTGGTAAAACTTATGCCAACGGTATAACCAAACTATTGGCATAGGTTAATTTTACTAACCTACACCAATAGTTCTTTGTAAACCATTAGGATTGGTTTTCCCAACGACTTACTTCCCCACTATTTGCAGAACCATTGGTATATGTTATTCCAACGGTTCTGCAGCCTTTCCCAATGGTTCAGAACCATTGGGAAAAGCCACATTTCCAGTAGTGAATCCTTATAAATTGATCTATTGAAAGAGTTTCCACCTTCATGAGTAGTTGGAGCATAGATCCTACTGGGTGGTCAAAGAGTTGAATCTATATATTGAAAAATCATTTAAATAATGAATATTATAGTTATAGGAGCTAGTGGAAATCAAAATATAATCATTGGAAAATTAAATGATCTACAAAGAGAAAACTAGGATGACCCCTGACAAGATAATTTAACCCAGAACCTTATACCAGGTAGATCATGTACAACTCTACAAATCTATAATTACTTTTAATCTAGGTTATCTTCATCACAGAAGAGAATGCCCCTTTATTAGTATTGAAGAATACCCCATTAGTTATATGTAGATTTAAAAGGAAGGAGAAAGAAACCCATACATTGTAAATGGGAAGAGGTTGAAGGCGTTCCATCAGACCATACCTCATGAACCAATGGAGGAGATCACACACCTTCACCCTAATTACAAATGAATACTTACAAGGTTGCATCATTCAGTTACACTGGATTCAATGCAGTAACTCAATATTTTTTAAACTCATATAAAAAAATCATTTAAATGCATTGATGTCTTTGCATCAATTATCTGTGGGGAGGGAATCATGTATTCTATGATTTTTAAAGAATTTTTTTATTTTTTTAGTTGATCCAAAGACATTAAAAAAAGTGCTTCTTGGAAGCAACCTGTAAATTTTCCTCCATTGTCCACTTGTCTTCATAGTCATATAACATCATGATTGAACATGCCTTCACAATAAATATTTTTATTCTTATATATCAGGTCAATAAATGCTACAAGTATGTAAAAATTTCAAGCCAATGGAGGGAACCCACAGAAAATAAGAATTATTTCAAAAGGGAGTTCACATTTTATTTATAACTATAAAACTCCTTACATTGTTTGATCTTTGATGATTTGAATTAAATTATCACACAAGAATTATGTTTTACATGAAATATCATGGGGGCATAAGTTTCTTAAAAATACAGCGATTCCGTGTTTTAGATATCAATATAAATAAAATTCAATGAGTAAAATGATGAATTGGATGATTATTGTGAATCATGGATATTGGAATAAGGACTCATGAATTGAGGGAATTAATTTATTCATGTAATTGAAATTTCCATATCATTTTTCATGCTATGAATTTCTGGAATTTATGTGAATTAATTTTTTATTATAAATCATGCCACGTGTAATTGTCCAATATCATATTCCCATTCCAGAGAGGATCTATAGACCAAATATTTCATATTTTATCATGAGCATTTTTCCGGAGAGATCTTGGGACATTCCACCTAAAAGATGTTATATTGAAACACGTCAATGCTATGATTTTTCAAAAAGTCATTTAAAATGATTGAGGCACTACATTGTCGAGCCACATATTTACCTGAGACCCACCCTTTCAAGTATCCTTAGTTTGACTATATATGCTATGAATTTTCATATAGGATTAATACACATTCCAAGCTGGTTTTTCCTTACCTAACCATACTTTTAGTATTTTTTAGGGATATTTCATGTTTGAGTATGGGGAAGGTCCATTCGTGTGCATTAATTGGGATTTGTATCATTTGTGGGTGGTGTGTGGGGTGTGTCATCATTTTTGCACTGTGTATTATAGGAAAATTGGGCATGAGTCATCATTTAATTATTCTTCTTTCACTTCATCTAGTTCTCCCAAATAAAGAAAGAATATAAAGTTGTTCCTTTCTGGAGCTTTAAAAAACAATTCATAAAAAAGTAATTTTTTTCCATTCTAGTGCATTTTAAAAAAAGTGGGAGATATTGAATTATATCATTTTTGTAATAATTTATTGAATCATGTCACATGTCATAAAAATGGGTGGTGTTGTGTTTCACATTCTCAAGGGAATTTGAGTGAGGTTCATCTTGTGTTATCACATGATTAATCGTGCATTATACTTATCAGATTTACCTCCTCCTTGAGCCATAATTTTTAATGTATAAAATCATTCCCACCAAAATACTTAGATTCATTTGAACATTTATTTCATGTCCTCTTGATTTTATGTTCCTTTTGTCATTACAAAGTGGAGAAAGTTGTTTCCTTACAAGTATATGGATAAGGAGCATGTTCTCATGATATGAGCATGACTACACTTTAATTTAATATCATTCAATACTAACACCCTTAATGATAAAAATGGTTTGGAAGAAAATATTTTTATTATAGACATGTATTGTTCAAATTTTTTATCTCCATTTGATCGTTATCATAGGGAACATAATTTTGATAACATATGTAAATTATTTTTTTCATATGAGATGATAATGGAATTCACTCATAGTAGAAGAGTTTAATTGAGAAATAAATTTAAATCAATGTACAGAAGAATTAGAGGAAATTATGAAACTTTAAGAAAAAAATAATAATAGTGTATTATGTTAAAATTAGGATAAATATGTTAATTTTAAACTTGAAAAGTTCATGTCACTAATCAAAAAATATTTTCTTGATAGGTTTAGGAATGTTTCAAGATAAAATACCTATATGGTGTTTCAACTATTGGTGGATATTGAATTACAATTAATGTTATCACAATATGGATGAATATAAAAATGAGGATAAGTAGTAGTCCTCTTATGTTGTTTTGAGAAATATTTTTGTGTATGCCGAAGATGGAATTTCCCTCCTTTTTTGATGAAATACATCTTACCTTAATAAAAGGGGGATTTATTTTTCTATGAGTGGTGAAATTTTTTTTATAGTAATATAGAGGTATTTTGATTCAAGTGGAATTTTTTATAATATATCCATATTAATAAAGTAACCTAAGGGTTCATTCCATGAAAAAATAATATTTTATGATGAAACAAAAAATTAATTATGATGATTTAAATAAATATGAAATGTTTTCAATATTGATTAAATAATTTGGGAAGTGAATCACTGTGGTTATTGAGTGGGTGATTATAGTTAAGATTGTTTAAGTCATCCAATATGGTTCAATATAAGAATACATAAATTATGAATAATGATGGGTTGTTTATTCAATTAATGGTTGTAGTAAAATATCTTTTATCCATGGATATTTTTTAGATTGAATAGCTGAAATTTAATAGTTTTGATACGGATAAAAAGGATCTCCTAATGTTGACCTTCTAGTTAAAGAACATTACATCAAATATTTTAGATATAATTTTTCTAATATCATGTATGATTTCATATATCTATCAATGTAAGAGATGTCTGTTTCGAATAATGTATGACGTCACCTATATTCAAATATTTTATAATCATAATAAATAATTCATTAAGATCATGGAATTACTAGATAAAATTTTGAAACCCAAATTTTTTTTAGAAATGTGAACACAATTTATAAAGAGAAGGCAAATAACATATTGTTTTCTTTTAAAAAATAAAATTTTATGGGAAATCATAGGTTTTATAAGAATATGAAAATGATGAAAAATAACTAAAATCAATATTAATGTGATTATTATATCCAGTTGTACTTATTCACCTATCATTACACGTCCCCTGGGGCCCCTGTTGTTACTACCCAAAGCCTGCCTCCCACTGGCCATGGGCAAGGGACTAGAACCAAGTAGGTGTTTCCCATCAAGTAGAGGAATTATCCTATAATACTGCACACACACACCCAACCCAAAGAAAAGCATTGAAACTAAAAACACCGAATAAACAGATATACAACAAACTATGAAAACCTCTAAGTGTAACAGCACAATATGAAAAGTAAATAGGATTGAATACCAACCCAAATTATATAGAAAAATACATGATCTTCGGTCTAGACCACAAAAAACCCTACCTAATGGGTATGTAAAATAAGTTTTCTAAATGTTGCTAAAGCATACCATTTCTATCGGGTCACCCTGAACCACTCGTGCCACTAGACCACCAAGGACTCTAACAAACCTACCAATCCTTTGTACAACACAGGAAACATGCTGAAGAATCCCGTGAATGGTTGGGTAAAATAATACTTAGTAGGAACACCAAACCAAAACATTATGCCACAAATCAAGAGACATGATGGACTACCAAAGAGGTACATAACTTGTAGACTCTAAGAAGTACAATCAAGAGAGTCCCTATAGTCATCTCACACAAGGATACATATAATAATATTGTCCTAGCATATCAAAATCCTTGGAGACACCCTGCTGGTGTTCATAGAAGACAGACTATACATAGTTAAAAGAGACACACTTTATATGGGCTCAAGAAATACACTACGTGTTGGAAAATAAGACACACTAAGTAGGAGAAACACTCTGTATGGCCACTACAGATACACTCTAAAGGAGACACACTTCGTATGGGAGAATGATACACAATACATTGTAGACACATTTTTTTTGTTCATATAATACACACTCCATATGATATAAACTACATATGGTTGTAGGAGATGCAATCTGTACGAGAAAAACATCATATATGTCATAATCAGTCACATGATTATGTCGTTAGCATTCTCACTACGGAAAACCTACACCTCAAGACAATTGGATGACATCCCAACTCAATTAAAACAATAATAGAGTATCTAAAAATGAATGTATCATTGTGAGGGTGTCGATGCCTCAAATAGATGATCAAAAGAGCACATGGTTTGAGAGTTATGGGCATTTAAGTAATAATGGGTTGGTTGGGTCCTAGGCTGGTCTGACCCTATTTGACCAAACCTACCCAACCTGACCCGAGTCCATTCTATCCTGACCAAACAGGTCAGACTCAATTTGGAGATTCTAACCTAGCCCACTGGGTTGACAGAGCATCCTTGTTCCAGCCTATCCTACTAAAATGCGGGCCAATTCAGTCTGCCCGGAGACGGTGGCCTCCGCATCCACTCCACCTCAAGGAAGCCAACCGTCAAACTGAACTTTTCTTTGACACGCAATCAGTAATACAATGTTCTAGTTGGTATGAAATATCACACTATCATGTCAATAATCCACACTTCCATGATCCAACCTAGATGTGGCTTCCATCATAGCCCATGGTGGCGATGAAGCGGGCCCCATCGTTGTCGGCCATCGAGCCAGCAGCCGCCTGTTGTAGGGTTGTCAGGTCATCATGTGCCACAAGTGACTATTAATTTGTGGGTCACCAATCATACTCTGGTACTCTTCATTTAGAAGCGGGAGAATGCCTATGACAATCAGGTTGCGTTCTTCATCGCTAAGGACTTGAATCCACATTGCGACTGATTTCGCCAATAAATGATCAGTTGACTGTATATCATGTGACTATTCGATCCATCCATCATTTTTTTATCACACCTCCACTAGGTTATCACTATGTTGGATCATTGATTACATATCATTGCACCATGAAATGATTATTCAACTGTCATTAATTTATATTCTCATAAAGAATGTGATGAAATTGTAGAACAAGAAAGGGGAAAATCTTAACTAACACCCCATGTAATAGACCTTATCAATTGTTCACTATGGAATTGATCTATTCTTTTAAAAGGATCAAAAAAAAGAAAATTTAATTCATATAAAAAAATCTTAATAAGGATGTTCATCCCCATAATTATTCCTAGAAAAGAAACCATCCCCTGAGAATGAGTGATTGGCTGGTCAACCTGTTTGTTGGTTGATATGTGTTGGTAGTTTATTCAACGTATGGGGAAATAAATAACATGAAATAAACCCCTACCTATAAATAATAGAAGGGAGAGGATATAATTATTTTTTTGAAGTAGATTCATCCACAAACGTCCCCAATATTTTTATCGTTGTTGTTCAACATTTTTCATCGCTAGCGGGAGAACATCCTCCTCCTTATCTCAAGGAAACATCCGGGTTCCAGGGAGGAATTCACAATAATTTTTAAATCTAATACAAGTTTGTACTTTTTATTAGTGTAGAAAACACATTAACACCTTCCAATGTTTTAAACATGTTTCAAGGTGGACACGACACTGTATTACGACATCCATGAGTCGTTGCATCATAGTGTCATTGATTCATTGTGTAAGATTGAATAAATTAAATAAAATAACTTTTTACCTATATTTTATTTTCACATGAAATTTCCCTAATTTTACATTTTTAGCTGACCAACTCCATCCAATGTTAGGTCAAGAGTAGGGTAAACTAACTATTCGGAGTTCTACAAAGCCCTCAGATTTTGAATTCAGGCCCCCATTTAGAAGTTACTGATACAACAATGGAACACTATTTTTAATAAATATAAAAATAATTTGAATATTTATACATTAACATAAGGCCTCAGAATCATGTTACAACTCAACGCATAGTCCTAAAATAATCCCATATAATTTTCAAAAATATTAGAGGTAAACTACAAGACATTACATTCTACCCTCCTTTGGGATTAATGTCCATGATAGACAAACTAAGGTGTAAATCAGTAGGGATACTGAGTATAAATCTGAGCCTCCCACTCTCGCGTGCTCTCCTAGATATTCATGTTATACAAAAAAAGGTCAACAAGAGGTATTTATTGACCATGTAGGGTCCTCTCTTTTCAATCCTCGATCTCCACCAAGAAATCCACAAAATTTCCATCTTCATCAATGTCTAGCATGCCCAAGTCAATGACATGTGAATGGTCATGTACGTGTCTACATAGATGGGATATGTGAAATACATCATGAACACTCTCTAACTATGGAGTTTGATCCAAGCATTATGCCACATCGCACGATCAATATAGTATCATAAATGGTCTCGTGAACCTCAGAGATAACTTGTCACCCCGACCAAATCTTTATATCCCACATCAAGGAGAGACCCGAAGGAACACATGGTATCCCTCCATGAACTTCAAGGGTATCCATAAACTATTAGAATATGACTTCTAACTACACCATGCAGTCTTCATTCACTCCTAGATTACCTACACCTTCTCCGTAGTAACCTACTATATCTCTTGACCCATGAGCACAATCTATCTAGGGTCAATCTAGCAATGTGGTGACCTACAAGGTCAACCATACAAGGCCTACAATAGTGGCATACAAATGATTGATTGGTAGATTTGTTTTTATGAAAACACCACCAGGGGTTGGTGATCCTCCCAACTATGGAAAAAATCAAGCATGCAAGCATGTTACATGTAATCTATGGCATGAATGGTCTTCCCTGTCTGACTATCATTCTTTGAGTGGAAAGCTATGATCAAGCGCAAGAGAGTTGAAAATTCCCTCTCCAATCCCTTCCTCAACCAGTATTTGAAACAAGCATCGTGATATGAGAATACCATCAATGGGATATCATGGAGTCAAACCATATCTTGTATGTATACAAATCCCAAGCTATCTACTAAACCCTATTAATAATCACTTAGATGTGGGATAAAATTTTGAGTCATTAAACAATCCCCTCGATATTATAAAACCCTCTAGATGTACTTCATAGTCCATTCATCAAGTTCATAGATATTCCATCCCACTTCCTATATAACACCATAAGGGGTTGATTGAAACCTAATGGAACTTGGAGCTCATGCCTCACTTGCTAACAAGTGAGGCATCTGTAGATGAACTATACTACTTTCTTCTTCATCCCCAGTGACCAAAACAATTTTCAGAGGTCTAGCTACATATTTTTCAAACATATATGTAAAACCAAAGGGGATGTATGGAAATCCTTCAATACCTCCTCCTATAATGTCAATGGTATAACTTTGCATCTTCGGAAATGGTTGAAATGCTCTCCATCTTTGGAATATCCATTAGGGGAATTTACTGTGGACATCTGAGCCCAAGTAGTCTCATAGATGATATCCGCAATCTGTGCCTCCCACATAAAATATAAGGGTAGAGGGGTAACCACTATCTACTGTAGATATGCTACTTAATCACTATCTACAATGGATATCATGATTGAGGAAAACTACTTTGTGGCCACATTCAGTATCAGTGAACTCAATATCTAGCTGAGAGAATCTTCCACCACATTATCCTTCCTATTAGTATATTCTATTTTGATAATAATGTCTGGGAGGTACTCTATCCAGAACCGTTGTATCAGATTCAAATCTTTCAGATAAAATATATACCTAATAAATTTCTGGTCTGAGTAGATGATAAACTACATTCCTAGAAGGTTGTGTCACCACATCTTCAATGCGATGACTAGCACTGCCAACTATAGATTGTGGTTCTCTTAGTTCTACTCATGTGGTCTCAATTCCCATTAAATGTATGATATCAGCACTTTACCATATATCATTACACAACCAAGACCAATTATTGATGCATTGTTAAACACCACAAATTCAACATCCTCTAATTGAAATATCAGCATCTGAGCACTCGTAAAATTCTATCATGGTGGCTAAAAGTCCTTTTGGAACTTCTATATCCATAAAAAAGGTTTACCCTATCATGTTAAGGTTTTAATGGATGATTTTACTCTGTAAAGTTTGGTCACAAACCTCCGATAGTCTCTAAACAACACGAGGAAACTCCACACCTCGATAACATTCCTAGTTGGATCCCATGAATGAATCGCCTATACCATCATTGGATCTACTATAACTGTATCCTCCTTGTCCTGACCTATCCCCCAGGGACCATGCTATGACAACCTCAAGCCTGCCATCCATAGGCCAGGGGCTAGCGGCCAGCACAGAAAGGTGTATCCCCTAAAACCAGGAATGCATTACCATTATATCCTCTAAACAAACTCAACCAATAACATGACATGGTACGAACACAAGTAAACTGTATAGAAAAATAGTGTAGAAAATAATTGGGGATGAAATATGAGCCCAACAATAAAGTTTAAATTACAACTGAAAATACAATACAACTGAAGAATGATAATGGAAGCTACTGGGTCAACCCTCTGATGTTCCTACCTGAAGGGTAGGTACCGAACTCCTCCTCAGCTCTCCACGTCTACCCATATCCTCTGCATACAAACACACCGTATGGTCCACCTTTGAGCAACTTCCAGTCCTGGTACACTCAGACTCGATCAATGTTGTCCATAAAATACACCAAACATAACAAGGTGTGTGCGAAGCCCATGCATCAGTGAGAAAAACGACACTCAGTAGGGACCCTGAGACCCTCAATGTCTTGCAAAATCTACAAAGGATAAACCAAAAAACATGTAAACTAGTGATAGCCCTACTTAGGTATATTCTCAAACATATGCCTAAGTTATCAAATATTACCCATCTCATTCATGAGGAAACACAAGGCCCAACTACTGAGCCAAATATAAATTGTTCCACAAAGGAAAGAATATCATGATGGTAAGTACCACATAGGTATGCCACACAAAAGAATACAACAAAGGTATCACCATGAAGGTATGTACCATAGAGGTATGCCCCACATGAGAATACTACAAAGGTAAAGACTAACCACACATGAGTTATATATTTGGTACAATAGTAGAGATGATTAGATGCAACTACTGAATCATCTTAAAATGTAAAGAGGCAGACCTGCATAGGATCCTAGTACATCATCAGACCCACACAGGATAGTAGAACATCGTCAGACCCACACAGGATCCTAGTACAGCTTACCCACATTGGATCCAAGAGTAGTCCCACATATATTCCTCGATAAGATCCATGTCGGATCCTCAAATACAGAACCACGAAGGATCTCATCCTCATGTTATGGCCAGCAATAGGGTTCTTGCACTAAGCTCACTTGATTCCAAGAGGATTCACTCCTCAAGTCACAGTTTGATACTCTATCTTCCGTGAAGTCCCCCCAAATAATTATCCCAAAGGACCTCCATGTCATAGGGGTCTCAATGCAATAGATGGTGTGTCAAACATATGCCCAGTTTTTAAGTTATTAGCATTTTAGTCCTGACGGCTCGGTTAGATTCATGATCAATCTTACCCCAATGTAACAAAAAATTATCCAAATCTCAAGTGAGGTATAACAAAAGGATCGTCTTACCCCAAGGTTTCCAATGCCATAGACGGTTCGTCAAATGGATGCACATAGTTCATGTTATCGATGAATGAAAGGATATGGGTCGAAACCAGTCTAGGTCTGGTGGCCGGCCCTGCATAGCCGCCTTCGGGGGGGGGGGTGGTGGCAGTAATCCCCCTCCCGTCTCCACTCACTGAACGACCGGAGTTGTTCGGTCACCAGCAGCATGCTGGAACCACCGTGGGTCCCGCTCAGTTCAGCTCCGCCTGCCGAAACGGCCAGCCCTTGGTCCTCCCAGCGGAACATCGTGCGCCGCCGCTCCTCAGCTGGCCGTTAACCAGCCACACCTCCACTATCCTCCTTGTACAGGGGGCCGCGACCCCCTTTCTCCAATGGAAGCACATCGTGCACCACCCCTCCGTGGTTGGGCGAACGACAGCCGTCCCCTTCCCACCGTCGCAGCCGACGGGCCGCAGCTCATCTCTGGAAGCATGGTCATGCCCCCGCCATCTTCATGGCCATCCATTGTGTCAGTAATCATTCCTGAGCCTCACTGGTGTCAAATATTGTCCTCCTATATCGTGAAAAACATACCGAGAATATACATGAATATTTTCATAGTGGTTGGGCCATGTTCGTTTGGCCAGCACTCTCCGTGTTAGAGCAGTAGCAAGTTGTTCAACATTTCAGGAATCATGAAGAACATAAAGAATGGGTATGTGTGGTTTTTAGAACAACATTCCCTACCTTTATTTCTTGTTGACATTGGTGAGGAGTGGAAAGGGTGAAGTCGTTGACGTCAGCGTTTCCTCGATTGTTGGTTCGTCCGTCGTTGGAGATCCTTTGACGGAGTTCATTGTTGGAGAAATATTCATCGAATGAGAAGAGTTCTTAGTTAGAGATTGTTCTCTAAATTTCTCCTCACTCTCCAATTTGCCAAAAATTTCCCCCCAAAATGATAAAATGAGGATCCATCATAAATTAATGTAGATTTATACATTTAATTTTTTTTGGCACAATATTAGATGACTCTAAGAATTAATAGGAGAGTTGGAATAATTAATTATTTGTAGTTGGGGGGTTTTCCCTACATTAAGAGGTGTTTGGGTGGTCCCCATAGATAGAATTTATTTTTTTATTGGGGGGGGGGGTTAATGTTTGGGTGGTCTGCACCTCAATAACCCATGTCGAGTGGTTTCAAAAATAAAATAAAAGTTTGGTATTTTATATTTCATCTTCCACCAAAAAAGGCATAGAAACTAACTTTCACACCCGACCTACTAAGGTAGAGGTGAAGGTATTATTAAGTGACTATTGGTGCAGTGAGTTCAATAGTGTCCTCATATTTCAATTATGAGCACTGGTTTAAAAGTTACAAAAACCCACTCACATATTTACTGAACGTACCTGAAAAAATGTTCAGAAATTCATTTCGGGCACACCGAGCCTCGGAATCATGTGCCGAAATTTTTTTTGGAATGGTAAAATTTCCATATAATTTAAAAAATACATTTAATTTCCATGTATTTACATTATCCCCACCTCAAGAAATTGCTTCCATGAATGCCACTTCACAAAAACTAGGAAAACATGTATGGGTACTGAGCACGAATCTGAGCCTTCTACTCCAATGTGTTCTTCTGGAGGTTACCGTGCTGCCAGAGAATGCACACCAGAAGTATCAACCTCCCATGATGGACTCACTCATATCGATCATTAATCTATATTGGAACCTCCATAAATGTCACCACATTGTCGATTTCCATCTCACCGTGGTCGATGACATTGGAAGGGTCATGCATGTTACTCCTCAACTGGGTTACATATAAGATGTTATGAACCCAGCGAAAATGAGGGGGAAGTTCTAATCAATAATCCACTTCAAAAATATGTTGAGGAACCGTAAAGGTCCGATGAATCTCAGAGATAACTTGCCACCCTAGCCAAATCGCCACAAACCTCTTCTAGGTGAGACCCGTAGAAAGACATGGTCTCCATCCTCGAACTCCAGAGGTCTCCATCTACGATCATCATAAGACTTATTCCTGCTATTTGAAGTCTTCCTCCACTCATGGATGATCTGCACCATCTCTATGGTAGCTCGTACCATCTCTGGTCCCACTAGTGCTGACTCCCCTAGGTCAGTCCAGCACAAAGGCGATCTGTAAGGTTGGTTGTACAATGCCTTGAAAGGTGTCATCACAATGGTGGATTGATAGCTGTTGTTTTATGAAAACTCCACCAATGGCAAGTGATCCTCCCAAATTCGACTGAATTCGAGGAAGCAACCATGTAGAATTACCTAGAGGGTCAGAACGGTCTGCTCAGTTTGGCCATCCTTCTGAGGATGAAAGGCAGTTCTCAAATGAAGATGCGTCCTGAAAACCTCCTCCAACCCCTTCCATAGCTGGGAAATGAAACATGAATCATGATAAGGGACAATCGTTGAGGGTACTACATGAATCCACTAAATCTCCTGCACATATAGGCATCCCAATCTCTCTACTGAACCTTGGTCTCTGATTGGTAGGAAGTGGGCCGACATGGTGAGTCAGTCGACGATCACCTATATTAAATCATGACCCCTAGATGTATGTGGAAGTCATGTAACGAATTCCATCGTTATCCCATCAAACATCCACTATAGGACCTCTAAAGTGTGAACTATGTTTGCTAGTACCTAATTCTCCACCATCACTTGCTAAAAAGTTAGTCCCCGAGAGACAAACTCTCTTACTTCTCTCTTCATTCCTGTCCACCAGTGCTATCATTTGAGATCATGGTACATCATCTCCACTCTTGGATGCACCGCTAGAGGGGATATGTGGAACTCCCTCAACAGATCCTCCCGAAGTGACACTTGTACCATGGTACATCCTCTGAAAAGGATGACTTGATTCCCACCTTCATAAAATCAATCAGGTGCATGTCATGTGGATATCTGAGCACGTCGAGCCTCGCAGTCAGTGTCCCCATGTTGCGCCTCCCTGAATCACTAAAAAAGTGGTAGAGTGAATGTATGAGACTGAAGAAAATATTCTCCATCCTGATCCACAAATGTTATCTGCAAAGTGGCCAGCTTCTCTGTCACCTCACCTAGTAGTTGTCTACCAGATCTCTTGATGAGTGCATTTGCTACTATTTTCCCCTTCCTAAGAGTATAGACTATCTCGAAGTCATTGTCCTAGAGGAACTAAAGCCAACACCTTTGTCTCAGGTTCAATCCCTTTTCTAGAATATATTCTTGATACCCTTGTTATCTGAGTAGTCTATAAAACATTCTCCCATCAAGTAATGTCACCACATCTTCATGGAAGAGAGCATTGCTGCTAACTCTATGTCATGGGTAGTGTAGTTTTTATCATGTTGTCTAATCTATTGAGAACCATACACGATCTCTGCTCACTCCTGTATTAGGAAACATTCACGTTTGGTCCCTGATGCATCACAGTATACAACATACCCAACACCCTCCTCTGGAAGTCTCAAGATGGGGGCATTAGTCAACCTCTTCCACTAATCTAAAAAACACCACTGGAATCTGTCCGACCACATGATGGGTTGCCCATTCATTGTCAATGATGATAAAGGTGTTGATACTCTAGAGAAATCAGGTACAAACCTCAGGTAGTATCCATCCAAACATAGGAAACTTCGTACCTCCATTACACTCCAGGGTGGCTCCCAAGAAAGTACAACCTCAATCTTCGCTGGATCCACTATAACTCCATACTCTGAGATGAAATGTCCTAGAAACTGAAACTCTTAGATCCAGAACAAGAACATAAAGAGATTACCATAAATCAGATTCTCTCAGAGCGTGTACATGAATACCTTCATGTGATACGCATGCTCCTCCTCAGTAGCTTAGTAGATCTGAATGTTGTAAATGAAGACTACTACAGAGCGATCAAGGTATGGCTGAAAGATCCTATTCATGAGTCCCATGAACACTGCTGGGGAATCGGTCATGCGGAATGGAATAAAAAAGAACACATAATGGTTGTCCCGACTTCAGAAAGTCATCATATGCACATCCTCATCTCGTACTGTAAGCCGGGGACAACCTGATCTGAGGTCTATCATCGAGAACCACCGTACCACCTTCAGCTGATCAAAGAGTTTCTAAATCCTTGGGAGTTGGTACTTGCTCTTCACGGTAACCTAGTTAAAGTGTTGATAGTCAAAAAAATCCTCAATCTCCCATTTTCTTTCATGGAAAACATGATTGGGGCTGCCCAATGAAAAACACTAGGCTAAATGAACCCCTTCACTAGAATGTCCGCTAACTATACCCGCAGCTCATGATGCTGTGTGGGATCCATCTGATATTTTGGTGTAGATATCCGTGTCATCCTGGGGTACAAGTCAATGTAGAATTCCACCTCTCTGGGAGGAGGTAGACAAGGAACATCTTCAGGGAAGACATCATCATTCTGATCCACCACTACTGGATAACTCGAACTCTCCACATCAACCGCTCCGAGGGTATGTCTAGCCCATTAATTAGTGATCAGCAACACTCTCCTCTGGGTAAGTCCATATTGTGCTGTAAAGGCTCCCTTCTCTCAAGGGAAGGTTATCCTGGTTCCATCCATGCAGAGACCCCACAATTAGCACCTAATACAGTCAATCTGATCTTCGACTGTAGATAACCAATCCATACCCAAGATGACATCATAAGGCCTCGACGACGCTACTATGGGATCCAAGCCAAATCTCTCACCTACCGATGTAATTTCACACAACTGGAACCAGTGCGTAATCATCGAATATTGTTTTGTAGGAGACTATTGATCTAAGGATCAAGCTAATAGCTCCATCAGAATCTCAGAGCTCCGAACTAGTGCAGTGGAAATAAAATAATGACTGGAACATGTGTCTAAGAGTACTATAGCTATGGTGGAGTAGACAAAGATCGTACCGTGTATCATCTCTGGAGAATAATGGTTGTAGGCCTAATCTACCTATAGTTGAACTCATCCCTATCCTCTTGCTCCCTGTGGTCAGGATGGACCTCATAGTGGTGGTGGTAGTAACATATCGAATCGTCGCCCACCTCCTGCTGCACGACCATCTCTTCTGCCATGTCTGCATGCTCCCTACAGACCTCATCTATCAAACATCTGTCTATGCCTAGGTGGCCCTTCGACCATCTGCTGATCATCCGTACGGTGGGTCAGGTAGCCTTGAGCCATGTGACCCAGCCCGCCGCTTGTGAAACACTGCAAGCTCCCCGTATGACTGGATTTCTCTCTAGTGCCCTACACAACTGTCCCGAAATCCTACAGTCATCCTCCTATATGTATGGTACTCTTGGAGCTCGGTGACATCTGTCTAATTCCACCTAGAGAAGAATTCACTAAGTGATGATTGGTTGTGGTTCTCACTGCGAGTGACTGCTCTGCAAGAGAACTCTCCACTAAGAGGGATCCCTCTAACACCCCTGCCTGCGTCGGGATACTTAGTGAGATCATTGATGCCCTGATCTTCCGCCTAAGTCCCTACTCGATGGTCCGAGCCCTGAATAATGGGTCCAGCACTGTATCAGTGGAGTAGCATGAGATGTTGGTGAACCTCACTGAGTACTGAGCCATAGTCATGCTACCATGTGGCAGATGAAGAAGCTATTGAATGCGTAATGCGCAAAGAGTCGATGGAACAAACCCTGCCCGAAACAGGATCTCGAAGTCTACCCAGAGAAGCGTCGCATCATCGGGAATATGGAGCATCATGCTCCAACATCTTCCTACTACTATATATATATGACTAGTGTCAAGGATCACCCTGATATCAGCTAGTGTCCCTACCAGTCAGAAGACTCTCACTACGGCCTCCAACCAATCCTCAGGCACCTGTGGGTCCGTATCTCCCCTGAAACTGGGTATCCCCTAGAAATGGAACTTGTGAAACATGCTCAAGCAGCGTGCACTCCCTACTTATGGGGCCATTTTCATCTGTGGCCCAACAGGTAATGGTAACGCTTGTGCATCCGCTAGTGCCTCTACTAGTAGAGGGCCATGCCCCAAGGCATCGTTTCTCGAAGGGATATCACTGCGTACTATACTCATAACCCAAGATGTATGTCTATGTGAAGGAATCATGAAAAGAAACAGGTGTTCCACAGTCAATAAGTTATACATCAATAGTAGGATAAATGAGATCACAAAGATAATTCTCGAAAACACACACACAATCAGTGTTTTCGTGCACTGAGTCAGAAATCAGATGTTAGGGTCCTATTGTTTGGATACATCTGTCATCGCACCAACACTGGATTCCCTAAACTAATAATCGCACACACTAAAAATAACAATATTTTCATTTAAAAAAAGATTAGAGTCCAATATTCTACATTAGAGCCGACTCCTTTGCTACCAATTTGTCACGACCCGTCCCCCGAAGCCTTTTTCGGGACTACCCCAAACCCACCTTCCATAGGATCACCCTTTTCAGTTGTACTTATACCTTTACATATAGAAAAATGAGTGCTGAAAGTAAGAGGGGCCGGAATACAATCCCAATAGTAAAGGTATTAGTACAACTGAAAAAACAATACAACTGAAGAAATATAATTACACCTAATAGGTCATCCTCTGACATTCCTACCTAAAGGGAAGGTATAGAACACCTCCTCATCACTCCATGTCCACATGTCTTCTATGCGTACAGACATGCCATATGGTCCACCTCTGGGAGCTGTCATATCCAATTACCCTCAGACCCGATCAACATTTTCCATCATCTGTACCAAACACAACAACGTTCCGAAGAATCCCATGAAGGGGTGAGTATAAAAATACTCCGTAGGGACCCAGAGAAACTCCAGGTCTCAAAAAATACACAAAGGATAAACCAAAAAGCATGTAAAATAGTGACAAACCTACTTAGATATATGCCTATACACATACCTATGTTATCAAATATTACAAATCTCATTCATGAAGAAATACAAGGCCTAACTTCTAATCCAATGCTCAACTATTCCAGAAAGGAATAAATACCATTAAGGTATGTACCACAAAGGTATTCAACACAGAAGAATACCACAAAGGTATCACCGCAATGGTACGTACAACACAGGTAATCCACAAAGAAAAATACCACAACCGTAAAGACTCAGCTCACACCAGGTATATCTTAGGTACATTAGTTGAGATGATTATATGTAACTAATGAATCATCTTACTTTGTTAAGAGTCAGACCTACGTAAGCTCCTAGTACATCACTAGACCCATATAGGATCCCTGTACATCGTTTGACCCACAAAGGATCCTAGTACATCGTGTGACCCACATAAGATCCTAGTACATCGTCAAAACCACATAGGATCCTAGTACATCATCAGAACCACATAGGATCCTAGTACAGAAGACCGAAATAGGGTCTATGAGTATTTCCACATGGACTCCTAGAGATGATCCTTGTGGGATCCTCAAATACAGACCCATGAAAGATCCCTTCCACATGTTTCAACCAACTACAGGGTTCACACACTAAGCATGATTTATTCCAGTAGGATCCGCTCCTCATGTCACATGTAGATACTAAAAATTCCATGAAGACCCAAAATAAAGTATCCCAATGTACCTCCACATCATAGGGGTCTCAACGCAACAGACTGTGCGTCAAACATATGCTTGGCCTTTATGTTATTAGCCCTTTGGTCCCGAGGGCCTAGTTGGATTCATGAATGATCCAACCCCACCGTACACAAACATTATCCACATCTCAAGTGGGGTATACCAGGAGGACCATCATTATCCAAGGTTTTTGGTGAAGTATATGTTTCATCAAATGGACGCCTATAGCTCATGTTATGTCCAAATGAACCGAAATGTGTCGAAGCTGTTCCATGTCCAGTTTCACCCAGCCCGCTGGGTTCGGACCGACCCACTGGGTCCTACCCTGCCCGCACTGGGCAGCCCAGCCTGGCCGCATGCGGGGGGAAGTCATGCGCCCCCCGCCTCCACTCACCGAATGGCCGAAGACGTTCGGCCGCCAGCAACACGCATGACCCATCACGGGTCCCACTCGGTCCTGCATGGCCGACAGAAACAGCTGACCCTTGGTCCTCCCGGCGGCGCGTCGTGCGTCGCCACTCTGAGGCCTACTAATATCTGGATGTGCCTCCACCATCTGATGCATCTCGGTAGGATGCGACCCCCCTTGCTCTGACGGTGGCACGTCGTGCGTCGTCCCTCCACAGACAGACAAACACCGGCCGTCCTTATCCACTACTGCGGCTGACGGGCCGCGGCTCTTCTTCGATGGAGCAATCATGTCGCATCCATCTTCATGGCTGGCCGTGGTGCTAGCAGCCATTCCTAATCCCCATCGGTGACAGATACCATCCTCCTCCATCGCGAAGAGCATACTAAGAATATACATAACAATTTATGGAGTGGTCGTGCCATGTTTGTATGGACCGTACCCTCCGCGTTAGAAAGGTAGGAAGCGACTCAAAATTTCATGAATCGTGAAGAACATCAAGAATTAGTAAGGGGTTATTAAAAACAAAAAACCCTACCTTGATTTCTCGTAGACGTTGGTGAGGAGAGGAAAGGGTGAAGTCGGTGATGTCGGTGTTTCCTCGATCGTCAGTTCGTTCGTCGTTGGAGATCCTTCAATGGAGTTCTTCATTGGAGAAATATTCATCGAATGAGAAGAGTTATTCTTTAGAAAATGTATCTCTAATGTTCCCCCCACTCTCCCATTTGCGAACAATTTATTCCCAAATGATAAAATGAGGAGCGATTATAAATTAAAATAGGTTTATACATTTAATTTACATTGTCATGAAATTAAATGACTCAAATAATTAATTTGAAAGTTGGCATAATTAATTATATGATGTTGGGAGGTTTTCCCTACATTAAGAGGGGTTCGGGTGGTCCCCCCCATTAGAATTTAATTTGGGAGGGGGGGGTTCTATTTTGGGTAGTCCCCACCTCAATAACCCATGTAGAGAGGTTTCAAAAATAAAATAAAAGTTTTTTACTTTATTTTTCTTCTTCCTCCACGAAAGGCACAAAAACTAACATTAACCCCCTAACTATGGAGGTCGAGGTGAAGGTCTTCTTAAGCGATTACTGGCACTGTGAGATCAACAGTGTCCTCAGATTTCAATTGTGATCACCGGTTCAAAAGATACAAAAACCCTCTTGCATGTTTACTGACTATTCCTAAAAAAAGATCCAAAATTCATTCCGGGCACACCAGGACTTAGAATCATGCGCCGTCAATTTTTGCAGACTCATAAAATTTCCATATAATATAAATAAAATTTCATGGAATATAAAGGACTTTACACTCCTAAATGATCTGTCTTAGAATGTGGACCTTTCATATATAGAACTGAAACATAGAGAGCCTCACGTAATGTTGGTTCTCTCAGAGTACTTCTAGGACCATCCTAATGTGTATTAAGTAATCCTCCTCAGATGGCGAGTAGACCAGGATTCCATCAAAAAAACACATCTAAAATCTATTCTAGGTAATCGGGGAGATACATTTCATTAGTACCATGAACACTTATAGGGTGTTCATCATGCCAAACAACATCACCATGTACTCTTAGTGGTCATAGAGACATCTGAAAGAAATCTTTAGAATGTCCTCACCCACACTCGATGCTGGTGATATCCTGATATGAGGTTTTTCTTCAAGAACCATCTCGCTCCCTTAATCTAATGGAATAGTTCACCATTCCATGAAATAGGGTACTTATTTTTCATGGTCATATGATTCAAGCACAAGAAGTCTCCCCAATACCTAAATCTCTCATCATCCTTCTTGGAAAACAATATTTGGACGTCCCTAAGTGAAACAATGGGTCTCATAAAGCCCTTTCTCTTCAATTCCTAAACAATTATCCTTAATTGATGACGTTTTATGGGATCCATCTGAAATTATGATGTATATATTAGTGTTTTTTGGGGGTACATGTCAATACAGAAGTCTACCTCTCTATGAGGAGGTTTTCCAAACGATATTTTGACTTCTCATTTCTATAAGAACTAATTGATAATAATAAAAACAACAATGAATAAATTTATCCATTTTTACCAAACTCATCTAATCAAAAACGTTTAATAACATTAACACAACCACTCCCACATGTGAATAACAAATGAAGTTATTCTACTAATAAAAATAATTCTATTGTTGTTTATCTCATTCAAGGAAAAAAATTAATTTTTCTTTGTCTTGTAGCTAATCTCTAAAATTTCAATTTAAAATCGAGGAAAAAAATGTGAATGTAAATATGTTGAAATTTACTATAGTAAAATATAATGAATTAAAAATAAATGCAAATGATGTAATAGATTTGGTTTTTAGGTGGAAAGAGACATATATGTTCAGTGGATGAACTGATATAAAATGTAGCTTTAGGTAAGGAAAATATTATTCATTAAATATGGAAAAAATGCAAATCCACTAACTTCACAAAATTTAAAAATGTGATGAAATTTAAATCTTTTAATATCATATTTTATCTTGAATATGTCACATTTACTATTTTTATCATCAAACTCATCGTCTATAGAATGAAAATAATCATTTATATTATAATTATGATACTATATCATTAATAATGGAATAAAAATGTTTCCCACCACTATCTAAATGAATAAATATTGTATATAATTATTCATAATTATATAATCAGATTATTTAAATCATATGACTAAATAATCCTTGTAATTCATATTGAAAATATCTACATTTTAAAAATCCATTGACGATTTTCATTAATTAATCACTGTTGTCATGGTATTCATGGTGTTTCTATATTCTCTCACATGCAACATCTTTTTTCCTCATGTATATGGTCGGATGATATTCACAGAGAGTTATATTTAACACCTCAGAATCCCTAACATAATAAGACCCTAAAAATTCATTTCTACTTTATAATGTCTTTAAAAAACATCATCATTGTAATTACATAAATTTTCTTCTCCATTAATAAAGTAATCATACAAAAATAAAATCATATATTAATACTTCACATATAATATAAAAATTTCTAAATCACTTCATCTCAGTAATATATAAAATTAAATTATTTTTCCAAATTTCCGATGTCTTATCACTCCATTGTATAGGTTTAAGAAATTTAATTATTAAAATTTAAAATCATATAAAAAATTTGTCAAATATAATGTTCTATTACGGAATGAAATTAAATATGTTAGTTCATTGTTCTTCCATAGAGATACATTGTGTTTTGGGTGATTAGACGTGTTTTAGAGAGGAAGAATGAGTAAAATTGTATATATAATGAGAATTATTTTTATAGGATATACACTAAAGGATTATTTATTTGGATGTTGTGTGGTGTGATTTGGGAGGATGATGCATATGACATATCCCTGATTCCCATTAAATAGAATCTCAAAATTAAGAAATTGGTGGTTCTTCTATTTTAGATAACCATGATCTATAGAGTATCGTATTTACTTGAGTGATTAAGGTCCGGGTTACATTTCATTATTTTCTACTAATTTATTGTATTATGATGTGTCGGTTTTATTGTGGAATCCTTGAGGATCTAATTCATTTATTTATTCTTTTTTTGGGTCTTCATAGTGTGTTGTGTGGGTTCCACCATTGTGTTCCATGGGTCAAGCCCCATTGTTTGTTGATTGGTTGACACTTATAGTGATTCCTCCTGGAGGTATTTTATTTCATCCTAGAGATTGTAAGATAATGGTTTCGTTAAATTTTTAAAAAGGGAAAATACATGGGGATTTACTATTTGGGATTTTAGAGGGTTTCTTTATTCAGAACCAATGTGGAATTACTATACATTATTTGAATTAATTGGGTGAAATACATACCATGTACAATATGGTTAAGGGGTTATTCCTTTACATTATGTTTTTATAAATCATTTAAAAAATTCATTTACCAATTAAATTTCCTCTCATTCTACCCCATTAACTACAAACACTATGTGATCCTAGGACCACATTCTAATAAATTGATCCTCTATTTCAACAGAATACAACTTAGAATCTGGATATTGCATTTTTGGATATACTAGGTGTGATTTATTATTATTAACAATTCTTGATATGTCATGTTATTTATTAATAAGCAACAAAATATGTATTTTGTTATTTTAATTTTACTTTTTTCATCAAATGGGGTATATTCATGTTGGGATGTCCGTAGGGATTGTGTATTCTATATGGAAAATTGATTTTTATATCATATTTTTTTCATATATATTTTAATAGAGAATAATGAATGATCAGTGTCTAGGTAAGTTATTCATGACATGTACATTTTTATATAGAATCATGGAATCAAAGTTGTATAGATTATTTCGGTAAGAGTTTAAATAACCTACCGAAGTTTAGAAATATATAAATTATGCATGAATTAAATATGAAGTGGAATATAGTGATCATTAGTGGTTTATTTATTATATGATCCCTATTTATATTTTTTTTAGTTTGTCTTCAAATTATCATTATAAATCTTGTTATTCCATGGAATTAAAATATAATTTAACATGGAAAAAATAAAATATATGGTATTATATTATAAATGATTATTAGGGAACATTTTATTTTTATATTGTTAATATTTAACGATAAACTAATATAAATGTGTAGATTAAGGAAAGTTTATAGATGATTTGAAGGCACTATGATCTTTATTCTTGGAATGGTTTTTGATAAAACCTCCATATAATGTATTTGTTAGTCCAAGATGGTAAATGACAAAGTATATTTTGTAGAATTAATTTGATATTAATTTTATTATCCAATTTTTATATTTAACATTATTGTATCCATTTGTGTAATTGTTGTGTATTCCCCAAAAGTTATTATTATTAAAATATGATGGTTTTGATTTGTTTATTTATACTATATTGGAATATTGTTTTGTATTTTTTTAAAAAATGTGTAATTTTAATTTTAGGTGACATATATATATATATATATATATAACAAGTTTTTAGTTTTCCTTTCTTGTTGTTTATTCATTTAGATGATGTTGATGTTTTTCTAGATAATATTTTTCTCAGGCTATGATTTCATTTTTATTGAAATCATTGATAAAATATTAAATTTTTGGATATTATAGGCTAGATGATTGACTTCAAACGTTTATTATAATTTTATTCTTGTCGAATAATATAATTTATGGAAGATTGTTGTGATTACCAATTTTGATTTTTAGTTACCCTATGAACTATGATTGAATCTTCATTAGAAGAAATTTGATGTCATATAACATAATAACTAGATTATGGGATACTAATAGAATTATAGATGAACGCATGCTTTTGGGTGATGATGACGAAGATCATGTCATATAAAATAAAAAACATTGGATAGAGGATAAATTTATCTTGTAAATGAATAAAAAATAGGAAGTTGTAATTTGACTTATAAACGAAGTTGATTATGATGAAATTAAATGATTAACCTAGTTATCATAATTAGGTAAATAGATTATGGGTAATTATTAATGTTATTAAATTAAAATTGATGCTAAAATTTAATTTTGAATACTTCTTATTTATATGAAATATAGTTTCCTAAGAAAAAGTTATGATAGTCAGCTATCATGTGAAATTATGGGTATAGATTTCCTTAATGCTAAATAATTACATACTATTTCCTTATTATATGTTATATTAATTTTTTTTCCCCATTTCAAACACTCCACCACCCCACACTAGAGGGAATAGAATTACGAAAAAATTTAGTTCATTATTGTAGGCATAATATCTTGGAAGGTGGTGGAATATATTGATCACTACTCTATGTTCCCTAATATCCTGTTCGAAATGGAATATTTTGGAGTCATATTCTAATGGTGATAGATTATGTTATATTGTGTGTGTATATAAGTGAATTGATGGTAAATAGTTTTACTGTACACATATGTGAAGGATGTAATTACATTATCATATAACATATACCTATATTCTGATTATAGTGACTATGTCTACGAATGGAGTACATGCATGTGTTTTGATTTTCTCTGGAATAATTCATAATACATGAACAATAATTAATTTATAACTTTTTACAGGGTTATAAAATGATTTTTAAACATGTTTTAATAAGGTGATTATTGAGAAGATGTTTTGGATGTAATGTGGTTTTCTAAGGGGCAAGACTACTCTTAGAGGCGACTGTAGGACAAGGCATTTGGAATTGGGAATGATAGTGAAACAAACAAGGATATTTATACATGGTATCAATATTATGTATAGGATTATGATATATATATTCCTAAATCTAGGTGTTACATTTTAATATAGTTTAATTAATTATTTTAAAGAGTCTTAACTATTGAGGTAGTGAATTTTATTCATCTATTTTGTCACTTGGCTACAATAGTTTTTTTTTCAAATTTTGAAAAGATGATTATGTGAGGATCATTTTGAGTAAACTTATTATCTAACACCATAAATCTAAAAAAAATTATATCCTCTTGATATGGTAAGGGATCTAATTGGTCATTACGATGATGTTTAGTAGTTTAATAGATATTGGGGTTTGAGGTCCTAGCTGAGGCTATTATTTATTTTCATTCTAATTTTTTTTCAAAATGTATAAAATTATATTCTTGTACTGGGATGGGATTTCTATTATTCATGTGATGGAATTTGATAGTGTATCTTTTATATATTCCTAAAATGTTATATTTTATGGGAAAATCATCATATATGAATAAATCCAATAAATAATTTCTAAATGCTCATCCTTTTTATATTTTTGGTTTCCAAAAATAGTCATCTCCATCATTAATGCCTATCCACGAGAGGTTCTAGTACAATGGTGGGGGTGGTCAAGGGATCATAACATAGTAGAATTAAATATTTTGGTTTAGGGATATGATATAGTTAGGGATTTTCATCATTATGAACTTCATTGGTTGATAATGAAATGGAATCATATAGAAATCAAAACTGATTTATGAATTAGATACTAGCTAGGATAATGACTTTTAGTTTCCAATATGATCAAATACTAAGAACATATGTTTTCTATACATAAAATGTGATGTGAGGAAATTTATTGTGTACAAACCTACACAAGGATCATGGAATATGATTTTCTATGCCTATGATTCAATTGGTTAGATTAAATAATACATCTATTCATGATTTCATCTCACTCTCGTAACTATTTTTTCACAGAAAAATAAAAAACATAAAAAATGCTCTCTTTTTGATAATAATAATATATGTAGAGAATTGAAATATTTTATTTATTTTTTCTATATTTTACAGTTTAGATTATAAAAATCACTCTTCATATTTATATAATGCCATTAATAATTTTTAGGGTTTGAATTTACTATTCATATATATTTTCAAAAACCTCTATTGGCTATTTTTTCCATTTAAATGCCCATATGGTTCAGATAAGAGGGATTTATGAATAATTTCCACAAACAATACCTGGAATAATGCTTTTTTCTAGAGTAAATCCTAAATCCAAAATTCCATTAATCATTAATAAAGGTACAAAAACACCCCATCAGTTATAGGTAAAAATTATTATATTCAAAACTATATTTATTGGGTCAAATCAACTCACCATGTTTCATACAAGTATTATGACTGGATATTGATGACAACCAAAAATATATAAATAAATTCATGTTTATAGGAAAAAGTTTTTGTAGGATGGAATTCAATATGGTTGATTTTTTTAGTTAAATGCATTGAAATATTAATATTGGAAATATTATAATTAACCTATGAAAGTAGTATATTTTTAGAAAAATAAAATTAGGATCCAAAAATCCATTGGATAATATATTTTGTGATAGTTTTATATTCATATATAATGATATCTTTTTTTAGTATCATATCTGCAGATAAGCATTCTTAACAAGTTAAATGGCGTGACAAACTTATTAATCATATTTTGATGTGTAATAATCCCTTATACTTGGGATATAATTGGATTCCACACATATCCTTGAAAAATTGTTTCATATAATGAGTCTCAAGTTTGACTTAGCATGGAAAGAAATTATTCAGAGTCCTAAAACCCCTACACAACTCTTATTCTATAAAAGAACATTTTCTTAAACTTGATTCATCTACCAATTTCCTTAAATTTCATTCTTGTGCAATGTTATATATTAATATTATGCAATTTTAATTTCAATTAATGTCCCGTTATTTATACTTATTCTTAGATATATTTAATAGTGTTAGTATTCAGACTATTATAATAATTTTAAATTAAATTGGAAACAGATTTCATAATCACTTTAAAAATATCTAAAAATATTATAACATTGTTTCATAATTTATTGATGTCTGTTTTACATAAAACTATAAACTTATCTAAAGAAGTTTCATGTTTTTATGGTCATTATAAAAAAAATCAACTAGATTATTAACCACACAATTGGATAGGTAATTAGAGCCTTTTTGTAGGTCCTGTTTTGGTGACGGTATATTGTAGAATGTTTTTATTTTGTAATTTTCATTAAACTAAAATTTTGTATATCATTGTATATATCTATATAATGTTGAAACTAATTTTTTCATACTTTATTTACATGAAAAATTATATATTCTGATTTTATATTGTCACTAACTATTTAAACCTTTTCATAGGTGGATCTTGGTTGATGTCCCTATAGGTTTTATCTCATTAATGTTTAGTAAGATACATAGTGAAATCTTGGTATCAATGATATTGAAAATAATGATACATGCAGTAAAATTATTCAATTGGTTCGATGCCAAAACATACAGAATTATGAGGGTCCATTTTTTATTAGAAGACAAAATATTAGTTCGAATAATTTGATATCACATTTACCATGATATCTTCTCAAAGGGATTGATATGTTACATTGGTAGTTATTGTGGATCATGGGGTAGTGTTATAGTGATGTAATATATTTATTGGTGACAGTGAGGAGTAAAATATTTTGTGGGTGATGTTTCATAAAAAGTTTATAAATATGTTTATATTATTGAAAACAAATGTGGTACGTAGGGAGGATATTCATAGACTCCAACATGGGGTGTTTTTCCTAGTAACAATTTAATATAAGGATTAAGATCCTCTTTCATAACATTTGAAACCATATTGCTGATTTGGAGACCTAGATTAGAAAATTATAATTGGATTTTCAAATAGATATTTATTGTAAGGTCACTCTATTACCATTAATTATATATATTGAGGTACTGTAAAATGATGTGGTTATAAAGAGGATGATGTATAGGACCATGTTTCCATAAGAGTAGATTTTTAAGACTCATTACAACATAGAGTTATTTCTATAAGTTCCTAGTTTTCTAGTAGAATGATTTAATAGAACATAGGGAATCAATTCAAGCCTTATTCATCAAATTTCACTGAGGTTAGAATCCTTCAGTCCCCTAACTAGAGATCCAAAAGAGATTTATTTTTATGAATATGTATAAAATAAAATAATCTTGAGTGACTATAATTCAGTGGATATTAGTGGGGAGAAGGATGTCCTCTTTAGGAATAGAAATTATAGTAATTTCTTTTGAGGCAATAGTAGGAGGTTGGTCAAGATTTTTTTCAGTAGATAAGAAATGAGGATGTCTAAGGAAATAACAAGGAATATCAACATCCCTAGGTAAAACAAATACAATTTTTCCATGTAAGTGGTATTTATTAAGATCAAAGAGATCATAAAGAACAATTTTGATAATATCATTACATTTAGTTGAAAACTATATGAAATATAGATGTTTTAGGAGGCACACATTTACTATATTAATCCCAAATGGACCAAAGGCCTTCATTTTTACTGTTTTATGATAACACCTCTTTCAAGGGATGAGGGGGAACCCTTACAAGTCTCATAGGCTTAGCAATTACATGGCCCGTAGGCTTAGAAGATTGCATGACCCAAAGGTCTTAGGGAATTAAACCAGACTATCTACAAGGAACTGCCCCTCCCCAGCATGTGTGTCATGACAGTAGCTATCAAACATTGCATGGCCATCTTCTTAGGCTTCCTCTGCGAGCACAGGTTGGTACCGATTGCATAACCATACCTTCTCATTCTGAAAATCCATTCCGTTATGCTCTGGTGAGTGCACATTCTCTGAATCCTCTTCTGGGAATGCTCATTTTTTGTAGTGTGTCGGGGGAAACTACATGTGGCTCTAAGGCCTTGAGGTAGGCCGAGGGCCTTAAAGGTCTCCCAAAATCCCTACTGACCTGAAGGCCTGGGTGGCTCAAAATACATAAGGACTCCAAGCCCAAACTGGTGGCCTAATGTGAATAGTTCTAGCTGCTACAGTACTGAACAACACATGTCACAACAACTACTACCATACCAGCTATAGTACCCTCACAGTGTACAGTGTTGCTACAGTACATGTACGGTGTATAGTTCAGCTACAATACCCACATAGTATATAGTACAAATACAGTACCCATAAATATGTCTCTACATGGTTTTGAACATAGGTCTTGTGAATGCACTTAAGGATACCTCACCAACTGGGATGCGGCTCATGTGCCACAGTTACTATATTATACTTTGGAATTTTTAGTATTATATCTAGAAGTGATACACTCCTTCTTTTTAAAACCCTAATCAATGCTTTGGGAGATGGTGTTGAGATACGTCTTGTTGACTTTCTGATGTTTATTCTAGATTGATGTTGATCTATCATGTATAATTTTTATAGATATTAAAATAAAATTCATTGTTTGACCTCCTCCTAGATATATTTCTTATGTTAGTGAATATATCAATAATAAATATTCCTCAATATGGATTTAATAAATTTGTTTTAGTATTTAGTTTGGATTATTACATGATTTATGACATATATTATGATGTTATGGAATATATATCTAGATTATTGCTGAGAATGTACCTCAGATAGATCATATGCACAAAAATTTTATTTTATTCTTGATGGATGAGTTGATACTAACATCATGGGAGGTTTTATAAGTGATGTTTTTCATGGATATTTAATAACACCCTAGAGAACATCTATAAGTTATTTTTATTCTAAAAACTCTGTGGGTTAAGAATTTTGGCATATAGATACAATAATATATTAATATAATATTAATGAACCTTTATATGATGAATCCATATCATTTGTTAGAGAATCATATTTAGATTTATGATCTTTGAAAGTGTGTTTTTATTTAGCCTTGTATGCTTACATGATTTTATGATTATGTTGGGGAAGAAGGAATTTTGCAGTCTATCAATATTATAGTTTATTATTATGTGAATAATGTGAATGTAATGAAATAAAATCAATTTCAATAAATTTAATAACATATTGATTTTTTGAATTAATCTAGATTGTTCTTGAAGATGGATTTGTTATAATGATATCATAAGATTAGTTTAAAGTGTTTGGATAATATGAATATTGAATTATGGTTTCTTAATGTGTAATATGATTTAGTTGTAATGATATTAAATTTTACAAAGTATTAAGTGATGTTTATGGGAAAATTAAACTAATCATTTTGTTGTTCTTTATAGAAATTCATGGTCATGTTTATTAATGACATGTTCGTCTTTTTTGAGTTGGAAGAGAAGTATGCAGTTTATTCCAAGGATTTTCTAGGGTTCCTTTGTGTAATTAGTTATTATTGAATGAATATAATTTTTTTCTGGACTTGTGATGTTAAAATCATGGGTTATATTGGCATCATTTTTAATATTACATGGATACATCATTTGTTAATGTAGTTGATTCATCATTTTCCCCATAACAATATAGTGAAGTTGAAAAATTTCAGTTTTCATAGATGATATAATTGGATGTTCGTAACTGAATTATAACATATCACATATCAACTAATATCTTTTACCGAAATAAATCCAGGTTTCATGTTAATTATCAAATTCTAGGATTTACTTGACTATTTTTCAGAAAATATTGTTAGTTCTCATCTACTTCATTTTCAAGAAGGAGGTGTTGTGGTTGTTATTTAATTTGATTCCTCCCATATTTTAATTGGATACATCAGGATTTATCATATAATTATTTTATCATATGTGTCTCGATATCTATAATCTATTGGAGATGATTTTCTACCAACGAATTTGATCTTATTATTGAATTTGTTCATTAATGACTTCTAAACATTACATTATTAGTTGGATCATTGTGGTTTTCATAGATTGAGATCATTCACTATATCATCTTCATATAATATCAGATTTTTTGGAAATGATGGTGGATAAAATTATTACAGGAATATGTCTTCGAAATTTCATATTTAACAAGGAATGTAATTGTTGTGGCTTATTCATCAAGAAGGATTTTATGTGGAAAAGTCATGTGTGAGTATGATCATTATGAAGAGGTCATGTGGGAATTTTCAATGATACAATTTAATATGGTAGGAGTAGATAATATAATATTCCATTATTAGATGGTGGTGGTGTTGTATTATTTTATAGATGGAGGGGTCCCACCTATGTTTTTTATGTATTTGTTTTCTGAGTTTATTTTATATAGTGACATCCCAAAGGGGTGGTGTGAGTATTTACATCATCGAGTGTTGTTCCATAATACGTTCTCCATGATTTCAATTACATGTGAACTTATTTCTTATATGTTTGATATCATTTTAGTGGTGTGTCTGGGTTTGGAGAAAATGTATCTCACATTATGTCTTCATATTTTGAGGTATTTGACAAGTTGATCAGCTCCCAAGTTTAAGATATGATTCTTGGATTTTTTTGGTAAAGGATGTGTACAATCGTAGTTAGGGGTTACATAAATTACATGATATGGATCAATTAAAGTGGTTTCAGAACTCAATATATTTATCACTTTTATTACATGACGTAATGGTAGATTTTATACTATATGGGTGACAATCAAAAACATTCCGAAGCCATCTATAATTTTAAAAATCAATTCAGGAAAATTAGTTGAAGATTTTTCAAGGACATATCTGGAAGAGGTGATGAGGTTTAATGATATTAATAATTGATATTCTATTATTATAATCCCCATTGGAATTTTTGGGTTAGGGTGACTATATAATTATTTCATATCATTGTTACTCCTTTGTACATACATTTTTCCATATATAGATGATCAATTATATGAGGCTTTCTTTACATCAAATAAATGGCACATGGAGTTGTTTTGGATTTTGAATTTTTATAGTTGAGGTAATAAACCTTAATGAAGATCACATATATTATTGGTCCTCAAATATAATTATAATGAATCTATTTCATGAGTGGACTGGTTTCTATCATACAATAAATTGGACTCATTTTGGAGGGTTAACTATCTAAAAATTGAATTTCTATGGAGAAAAACAATGAGGGATCAGAAGAATCACGAGTAGATGAATGTTGAAAAAGATCCATAAATATTCTATAAGGATTATTGGGGGAGGATGTAATGTCTGGAAAATTCCGTATAATTATTTTAATTATATGGAATTATTTCAAGACCGTGAAAGCTGGCGTCACATGATTCCGAGGCCCGGAGTGCCCGAAATAGTCTGTCGAAGTTTTTTTAAACATTAAATAGCATTTATAAGAAGTTTTCCAAAAAAAGTGGAATAAATCATAAATGGTTACTCATATCATAATTATGAGGCACAGTTGTGTTTTGGATGGCAGCATTACCCTAAGTGCGACTTATGTTTAGTAGGTTCGGGCCTCTTGTGGGATAACCCAAAAATGGCATAACAATAAATAAAATAAATAAAATAATCATTTTATTTTCCAAATGCTTATAAATCACAAACAGTTGCTCAAATTGAAAATATTAAACCACCACTAAGCTCATGAGGAAGTGATTTATTTACGAAGATACTAACTTTGGCCGGCGCGGGCCACAATTGAATGTTACTTTTTGGCCGTAAATAAAATAATTAAGTGACAATTATTTTATTGTAAAATCCATAATTTTTAAAATTTAACTTAGATTAGAAATCATAGAGGTCTGTTGGGTTCATTAGGGAGTGATTCACAAGGGTAGAGCCTAACCTCGACCAACGTGGGTCGAGGGTGACAGTAAATAATTTCCCAATTTTTTGGGTACGTTCAGTAAACATGCGCGCGGGTTTTTCTATCTTTTGAACCAATTCTCAGAATTGAAATCTGAGGGTACCGTTGAACTCACAAAAGTTGTATTTGCTTCAGGAGACCTTCGCCTTGACTGTATTAGGTCGAGTGTGGAAGTTAGCTTTACACATATTCGTGAAAGAAATAAAATAATAATAAAATTTGAGTAGCTTTTTTTCCCTGGTGGTGGTTGGGAATTGGGGACCAGTAGACCTAAACCTCCCAAGAGAGGGTATGATGGTGGGGACCACCCGAACTAACCTCCCATGAGAGTTTATGGGGTGGGGACCACCAGAGAACAAAACCTCCAAACATTGATTTAAGAGGTGGGGACCACCCGAACCACTAAATGAGGGAGAGACCTCCCAAATCCTTCTTTAATGTGGAGGAGCCTCTTGAGATTCCTTCACATTAATTAATCCAACACACCTTACTTAATTATGCCAACCAATGTGATTAATTAACCCAATTTGGAATTTTTCAAACAATTATTTTTGTGGAAACATATCACATTTTGTCTACTTTGAAAATTTGGGGGAATTGGGAGAGGAGAAATATTGGGAGAAATCTCTCCAACGAAGAATGCGTTCTTCCACAAAGAACTCTCTCGCCAATGAAGAATACCTTCGACTACGAAGAACCAATGAACAAGCCTGAGATTGAAAGCGTGTGGCGGGCCTGACAAACATCGATATCTTCAACTTCCTCCGACGTGGGATGTCATCATCTATGATGAATCGACATCTGTACTTACTTCGTGCACCAACGTCAATGAACTACCTGAGGTGGGAATTTATTTGTGTGTGAATAATTTTCCCATGATCTTCCCATGAATTATTTTACAATATTGCGAATAAATCTTTGGGGGAGGTTGTAAATCTTGACGTTCTTTTTCAAGTTCTTATTCAGCCATATACTACCACCCTTACATGGAGGGTACATGCCAATCAAAAGTGGCCCAACCCCTCCGTAAATATTGTGATGTTTTGTGGTGTTGAATGTGACGAAGGTGATAACACAACGACACCATGCCGAACGGTAGAGGCACCTGCGGTCGTGCCCCTGTTGTCGTCTAAGCTGAGACGTCGCCGCCAACGAGGCTGAGCCGCCACCACCGACCGGGCCGAGTCGTCGGTGCCGACTGGGCTGAGCCACCACTGCCGACCGGGCCGAGCCACCGCTGTCGTCTGCTGAGCTTCTTCTGCTGTGCATTGAGCCGCTATCATCCTGCCGAGTCGCTTCCACCATCTGTTGAGACACTTCCGTCGTGGTCCGAGCTGCCTCCGTCCCACCGAGCCTTCACCGCTATCCACCGAGCCCCCCCCCCCCCCCCATCCGTATAGTCGTAATCGTCGTGCGCGGAGCCACTGCTCTCCCTCCTAGCCGCACCGGTCGTGCCACACACGACCCACTGAGATGCCCCGACCATACTGCCTAAGGCCTCTCTGGGCTACCCTGGTTCGGGATGAACCTCTCTGCAACCTCAAGTCACCCCCGCGGCCGAGGCGACCCGCGAACTCCGCCGGACCACGGTACCCACGACCATCGCGACCAACATGACCACTTAGTGTGTAAGTTCCTCCAGTGGGTCGGGACGCACCACGATTCGGGATGGACCTAGTGGTTCGGACTGGGATGACCTGAACCGGGTCAAACCAGAACAGTATGGGTCGGGTCGGTCTGACCTGGTCAGACTGGACCCAGACCTGATACGACCCATTTAATTTACTTAGGCAATAACTTTGGAACCAGCCGTCCAATTGAAAAATCATCAAGCAACACTAGAACTATTGAATCGAGATGGTCCCTATGTGTATACCTCACTGGGGTTTTGGATTAATATGGGAAATAGTCACGTTCGATTGAGAACGAATCCAACCGGGCCCCAGAAAGAAAAAGGCTAATAACACACAGATCAGGCGTCTAATTAACATGTCGTCTGTTGGGTTGAGACCCCAATGATGTGGGTGACCTTTAAGATACCTTTTCATGGGACTCGTGACAGTTGGAGTATGTACCAGTAGCTTGTGGAGAGGATCCTCCTGGAGAAGAGAGAGCATACTGTGGAGACCGTGTAGTTGGCTGAGATTGGACGACTACTGACAGTTTTGACATGGAGTGACTTGACATGCCCAGTGGAGAGCGCCTCTGTGAAACATGGTGGACCCATAATGGGGAGCACCTCTATGTGACATGGAAGACCCACGATACTCGAGAGGAAGATTACCTCATCATGCTTCGATGGGGAGCACATATGTGTGACGAGGCAGACCCACGATACTTGATAAGAGGAGTAGCTCAGTAATCACGAGGGGGAGCACCTCTATGTGAAGCGACATAACCATGGTGGGGTGAACCTCTATGTGACATGACAAACCCATGGTACTCAATTGTAGGAGTACCTCAGATATATAAGGTTAGTGGGAAGTGCCTCTGTGTGACGCGACAGGCCAACTGTTCTCGATAGAGTGGGGGATCCCCAGCAGCCGAGGTGTTCGATGATGTGACTATGGATGTTACTTGATACTACTGCTGGAATAAATCATGGTGTGAGATAAATTTGTACCTATCTGGTACATTCCATTATGGTAATACATTAGTGGTATTATTCTGTGTGGCGTACCTAGGTGGTACTTGCCTTCATGGTTATCCTTCTTTCATGGAAGAGTTGAGCTTTGGACTTTGAGATGGAATCTGTGTTTTCCTCATGATTGAGATGGGTTTACATGATAACTTAGGTATATTTATGGGAATATTATTATGTTGGGTTGGAAAATGATTTCATACATTATGGTTTATCTTTGGTGGATTTTGTGAGACCATAAGCATCTCGGGGTCCCAACTAAGTATCGTTATACTAACCCCTAGATGGGTTATGCCCGCACCTTGTTGTGTTGGATGCAAATGACGGACAACACTGACTGATGGCGATGGTACCAGGACTTCACGAAGCTCAGAGGTGGACCATACGACATGTCGGTTTCGCAGAGGAGATTGGTGGTCATGGAGTGCTGATGAGGAGATCTATACCTACCCTTCATGTAGAAACCTCGGAGGATGATTCTGTATCTATCTTTCTCTTTCTTTAGTTGTATTTCAATTCATTTGTACTTGTATATTATAGTTGGGCATGTATTTTGGCCACTTTTTACTTATTGTACTCACTTTTTTACTATAAAGTGGAAATGAATTTGTATCTTGTTGTGTGTTTGGTTGCATGTGTTTATAGGTTTTAAAAGAAATGCCTCCCTAGTTTTAGGGAATACGCCTTTTGTTCTAGTCGCTAGACCCTATCCAATAGAAGCCGGGCAGGGGGTAGTCATGACATGTGCCCTAGTGGATGGGTCATGACAAATTGGTATCAGAGGATTCAGTTCTACCCTAGAACAATCAGTGTTTACGTGCACTGAGTCAGAAAATCAGAAGTTAGGGTTCTGGTTTATGGAAAAGTCGGCCACCGCACCATCAAATGTTTCCCAAATCTGATAACCACAGTGATACACATAATGATCATGGTGCACCTTTTCCTTATCATGATGCCTCTACGTAGACAACCATATAGGATTCCGGAGAGAGTTCATGATGACAGCCCACCGAGCGATGAGGATCCGGTGTAGGGCCCTCTTACTACATTGGCAACTTCGGGTGGTGTACCAGCAGCACCACCACCCGTTGGGCTATAGATACCATCAGCCACACTTGAATACAGTGCATGCTGACTGAGTGCATTGCACGAGTTCTAGAAATAGTGGCCTTCGAGGATTCGAGGAGAGACAGATTCCCACGTAGCTGAGGGCTGTCTGGAGGCGATTGCTAGAGTTTTCTACCTAGTTCAGACAGCATTACAACATATTGTTATCTTAGATACTAGTCATTTCAATGAGTGACCATGAGGATGGTATACATAGTTATGAGGCTTCAATATATGGACCAGTACCCGAGATAGTACCTTCCGGTAGTGTGTTAACTATATCACTACCTATTGGTCAGCTGTTAAAACTGGCTGTACTGGTAATGGACACATATATTCTTATTCCTTATGTGTGTTCCAACTTATGATACCCCTATGGTTCCAAGGAGAGCCTGAGTCGTAGGTGGCTTAAGATTGGCTTGAGGAGGTGGTTGAGTGTTCCCTGGAGATTATACAACTTCAACAAGATGACATTTTGAAAGATGAGTATTCATCGAGGCATACCAACCTTTCTTATTACTCAATTAATATGATATGATTAGTGCTTGAGGGCTTGGGCTTCCGAGTTAGGTGTGTTTAAGGACATCCGAGCCAGAACTATTCCTCTATGCATTTCTACTAATGTTAGGGTTCTAGAGAGAAACTTTGTGGTTGAATGTTCTTTGGCTGAGAAGATACATCAATAAAATGTTAGCACTGGGAAATTAGGAAATTGGTTCCAGTCTCAGAGATATTGGCATGTAAAATGGTTTGGGAATAGGATGTTACCGAGATAAATGAATTTTTAGTGAATAAAACATGGAAGAAGATCTATGAGAGAAGAAAGAGGTGGTGTTCATTTCAACATTTCACAACCACCCCTTTTTGTGGACCCCACCAGGATCAGGGAGCTGGAGGACAGGGGAAGAGAGTAGCTACATGCGGTCTAGGAGTATGTCTAAAGGAATCTATGAAGGATTCAAGTTATGGTTTGTGTCTTATAATAAATGTCATATCAATAGTCATAGGTAACAATCATTCATTCCTTCCAATAATCATGTCAAAGACCTAGAGTTTCTAGTTAAACTATTGAATTGACCATCATGTCTGGAGATAACATTGGTAGGAGACTCGATAATCGCACTTATACCAACGGTGTGATATGACCCTGAAGCGATAGTTTCGGCTGGAACCTATATGTGGGAGTGTCGAGGCCTTACGAAGTTAGTTTGGGAATGGACTGGACATTGACAGTTCATTCTCAGATTGACTGTATTAGGAAAAAAGGTTGTGGTTTAACTACAACATTAGGATTGCATTTTCCTTGGATGGAAATAAAGGAAACCCAGGCAGCATAGGATAAAATCATGCATAAGAGGTTGCAACCGATCAATCTTGAGTTAGCTAGACTTACCCTCGTTGCATCAGGAGTTTGCAGTTTTCAATTCCATACAATAGTGGCCGATCATGGGGACATATTTTCAGAAGATGTTTCCAGGAATACCTCCATGAAGGGAGAGGGACATCTATTTTGGCTAGGTACTACCATAGATTTGCACCTGACTTCTCCAGGGTAGTGAAACTATTATCCGCATTGATGAAGAAGGTTCAACCCTTCATTAGGTAGGAGATATGCCATCAGAGTTTTCAAGAGTTAAGGAAGAGGATGACTAGTGCCCACCATCTTGAGGCTTTTGGAGGAGGGAGTTGGGTATGTAGTCTACTATGACACATCAAGGACTAGACTTAGATATGTCCAGATGCAGGAGTGAGAAGTTATCGCTTATTGTTCTCGATAGTTGAGACAACATGCACAGAACTACACTACACATGACCTAATGTTAGTAGTAGGGGTCTTCTACTTGAATATGTGGAAACATTACTTGATGGGCGAGCGATTTACAGTGACCTCTGATCACAAGACTCTCATGTATATATTCTCTCAGAAGGACCCTATCCTAAGATAGCGACGTTGGGTTGATTTCCTCTAGGACTATGACTTTGAGATAGTACATACTCTTGGGAAGGGGAACATTGTAGCAGATGCACTCTTCAAAAGATCTTGTGTATAGCTGTTAGGTGAGGAGACAGAGCAGCTATCTTCTTTGTAGATATCCTTTGTGGATTGGGATGGACCAGCATTTCTTGAGTCTCTTACAGTCACTACCCCAATTATTTTTCAATTCAGAGAGGTGCAGCATAGGGACACTGACTACGAGACTCAATGTGCTCAGATATCCACAAGACATTCACCTAATGTATTTTCTGAAGGTGGTGAGAACATCATTAATTTTAGAGGACGTACCATGGTACTTGTGTCACTTTGGGAGGATGTGTTGAGAGAGTTCCACACATCCCCACTAGCGGTACATCCTGGTGTGGGGAAGATGTACCAGGATATTTAGTGTCAGTATTGGTGGATAGGGATGAATAAGATAGGGGCAGATTTTGTATCACGATGCCTCACTTGTTAGTAAGTGAAAACTACTCAGAGTTGGTAGATGTATTTTACCAACAAGAGGAGGAAGACCATGTCCCCCTACGAGTCTCACCATGATGATATTTGTAGTGTTTTGGCTGAAGGGTATGTTATCTCTGATGATCATCAGACCCTTTCAGGTCCCCAGCAGAGATGGAAATGTTGCTTACTGCTTAGGTATTCTACCTCAATTGCACCGGGTGCACGACATCTTCCACATATATGAACTGAGGATATAGGTGCACGACTCTTCTCACATCATCGACCATGGAGAGCTGGGAAATGGCGATGTGGCAATGTTTATAGAGGTTATAGTGGAGATTGATGATCTATAGGATCAAGTCCTTCATGGGTGGTTGATACCTCTAGTGCGCATTCGTTGGCAGCATGGGAAACTCCCGGAGAGCACATGGGAGAAGGAGGTTTAGATTCATACTCACTACCCTATTATGGTTGTTTTGACTTTTTTTGGCTTTCGAGGATGTAAATCCCTATGGTGGGGAGAATGTAATTTCCCGGAAATTCTTTATAATTTTTTTTAATTATATGGAATTATTTCGAGACCATGAAATCTGACGGCCCATGATTCCAAGGACCAGAGTGCTCGGAATTGTCCGTCGACGTTTTGTTAAACACTAAATAGCCCGCATAAGCAGTTTTCCTGAAATAGTGGAATAACTCTTAAACGGTTACTCAGATCAAAAATATGAGGACACCATTGCCTTCAAGATGGCGGTATTACCCTAGGAGTGACTTAAGTTTAGTCGGCCTGGGCATCCTGTGAAAAAACCCAAAAATGGCATAAATATAAATAAAATAATTAAAGAAATTATTATATTTTAAAATTCTTATTACTCACAAATAGTAGCTCAGATTGGAAATCTGAGAACACCACTAAACTTGTGATGGATTTTTTTTAAGTACATACTTACTTTGGCCGGCTCCAGCCCCTAGGGAAAGTTAGTTTATGGTCGTAAATAAAATATTTAAGTGATAATTATTTTACTGTAAAATCCATAACTATTAAATGGTTACGCGAATTGAAAATCCCAGAGTACCATTGAGTTCATTGGTTCGTGTTTTATTTGGACAAAGCCTAACCATGACCGACATGGGTTGAGGGTGATTGTTAATACTTTTCTGAATTTTTTTAGGGTACGTTCAGTAAACGTGCGAGTGGATATATCTAAATTTTGAACAGGTTCTCAGAATTGAAAAATGAGGGCACCATTGAACTCGCAGCGCCGATATTTTCTTAAGGGAACCTTCACCTCGACCACAGTAGGTGGAGGGTGGAAGTTATATTTTCACATATTTGTGAATGAAATAATATAAAAATAAAAATTGTGAAGCTTATATTTTTATTTTTTTTCAGGTGGAGGTTGAGAAGTGGGGACCTCCAAACCCAAACCTCCGATGAGAGCTTATAATGATGGGTGCCACCTGAACTAACCTCCCATGAAAGGGTATGAGTTGGGGACCACCTGATCCCAAAACCTCCCATGTTTGATTTAAGAGGTGGGGACCACCTGAACCTCTTAATGAAGGAGAAACCTCCCAACTCCCTCTTAAATGTTGAGGAGCCTCTTGAGATTCACCAAAATTAATTAAGCCAATGCACCATACATAATTATTCAAACCTATGTGATTATTTAACCCAATTTGAAATTGTTCCAACAATTAAAATGGGGGAAACATATCACCTTTTGGCTACTTTTCAAATTTGGTGGAATTTGGTGGGGAGAAATATTGGGAGAAATCTCTCCAATGAAGAATGCATTCCTCTACGAAGAAGTCTCTCACCGACGAAGAACGCCTTTGACAACGAAGAACCAACGAACGAGCCTAGGATGAGAATCATGTGGTGAGCACGACAAATGCCAATATCTTTGATTTTCTCCGACGTGGGATGTCTGCATCTATGAAAAATCGAAGATCGTACTTCCTTCTCATGCCAACGTCAATGAACAACATGGGGTAGGGGATTATTCGTGTTTAAATACTTTTCCCAAGTTCTTCCCTTGAATTATTTGATGGGATTGGGAATAAATCATTGTGGGAGGTTGTAAAGAATGATGTTCTTCTTCAAGTTCTTGTGGAGCCATATGCTACCACCATAATGTGGCGGATATGGGCCAAACGAACATGGCCCAACCCCTCATCAAATATTGTGATGCTTTGTGGTATTGAACGCAATGAAGGCAACAACGCAATGACACTATTCCGCACAGACGTGCCACCCGCGGCCCCGTCGTGTCGCCCACCACCGCCGTTCGGTCTGAGCCGCCACCACCGACCAGGCCGAGCCACCGTTGCCGTCCAGGCAGAGCCGCCACCACAGAAACGGCCGATCTGCCGCCGCCATCGGATGAGCGGCCGCCCTTGTGTGTTAACCCACTCTTGTCCCTTCGAGTAGTCATCGTCGTCCGCTGAGTGGCCACCTCCCAACGTCGAGCCGCTGCTGTCCCGCCGGGCTGCCCCCGACATGTGCCAAGTCGCTGAGTCGCTGCCATCCCCCCAAGCGATTGTCCGAGCAACCCCGGCCGTGCCGCCCACTTCCCACCGAACAGCTATGTTCGTGCCGCCGGTGGCCTCTACAAGCCACCCTGTGTCGGCCCGAACCGCCCCGCACCCTTGCGGAACTCCTACGGCCAAGAAGCCATCCACGACCGAGCCGACCCACAACTTTCTCCACCCCGCGAAACTCGCAGCGCTCACCGCCCTCATGGTTTCCTGAACCGCTCAGTGGTCCAGGATGTCTAGTGGCCCAAGCCACACCATGAGTCGGGCTTGAACCAGCGGGTCGAGACGGGATGACCCAAACCGTGTCGATCCAGGCTGGGTCGGACTGGACCCGAACCTAATATGACCCATTTACTATACATGGGCCATAACATTGGCACCAGATGTCTATTTGAAAAACTGACATCGGCATTGGAAATCTTACAGTGATACGGTCCCTTTGTGTATTCCCTACTGTGGTAATTGATTAATATGGGAAATGGACAGGGTGGATAGATCATGAATCCAACCAAGCCCCAGGGACTAAAAGGATTTTAACTCATAGACTGAGCATCTGATTGACGCTCCGTCTAATGCGTCCAGACCTCTATGATGTGGTGGACCATTGAGATACTTCTTTTTGGGACTTCGTGACCATGGGAGTATCGACCAGTAGCGTATAATGTGGATCCTCCCAAAGATGAGTGAGCAGAGTTCATAGACCACATAGCTAGATGAGACATGATGCCTGATGACCATTTCGAGTCCGAGTGACTTGATAAGCACAGTTGGGAGGGCCTCTGTGTGACATGGTAGACCCACGGGGGGGAGCTCCACTGTGTGACGGAGCAGACCCATGATACTCCACAGGAGGAGTACATTAGTAGGCTTCGAGGGGGAGCACCTCTGTGTGATGAAGTCGACCCACTGTACATGACAGGATGAGTACCTTAATAGTCACAAGGGGGAGATACACTGTGTGACACGGCAAACCCACGGTGGGGAACGCCTCTGTATGACGAGGCAGAGCCACGGTACTCGACAAGAGGAGTACTCAGCAGTCCAAGGTTAGTAGGAATCACCCCTATAACGACCCATACTTTACATACATTGTTATTACTTCAGAAATTCTAGCATACTTATTACAACATATAACAAAACCATGAAAGGACCATATAGGTATAGTGTCATTAGAAACTGGGAAACATAAACAACTAGTTCATAAATCTTCTACACTATCTCCCATTTATTTCATCATATCTATAGTCCCTTTTGGCATATCTTACTTAATATCCTTCTTCCAGACCTGGGGAAAGAAAACATACAAAAGGGTGAGCTCAAATGCTCAGTAAGGGTAAACAAAATAAATATCAATCACCTCATATTCATAATAACATAACATTTAGGAAATCATAACCTACAAAAGAGAGCATAATTTCATAAAATGGGATAAATCATAGTAGTGAAATGAAATCCCAACAATCATAAATTAAAACATGAAACTTTGTGCCATACACACATAATCATATAATATCATTTATTTTTAGTCAAGACTCATTTCCAAGACTATCTTATTGGACAAAGTCCATTTCTGAACCGAGTTCACTCCTCGTTTCAGTCCTGTTTCACTGAACCGGTTTAACATGTCGTTCTAGCCATGTCTATCTCTTGAGATATAAAATAATTACCCAATGCATTGGAGGGAGATATAGGTCAAACCCATCTCATAATGATACCATTCATATGTGTGCCACAAAATCATAAATCATACATCAATGCATAACCCATGTAATAAAAATGGGATTCTTAAACAACATGACATCATAAAACAATTCATATAAGATAAAGGAATTCATCAAAATAATTCTATCACAACATAATCAGATAAATTTAATAATAGGGATATAAATAGAACCCTATATTATCTTTGATGGAAAATAATTTTGATAAAGCACTTGAACTCCATTCTTGAGGAAAATATCCTTTCTACTTCCAAAACATTTTCTTTTTTCTTAACATGTCATACAATTTTAAAATAAAAGAAGTTGATTAAAAATAAACTTGAAAAATTGTAAAGGAATCTTCTGGGAAATAATTTTTTAAAAATTCATTCATGCCGTATAAGTTAAAAATAACATTCTTCTCGTACTTTTGTCGGAAAAGTCAAAAAGTACCCCATATAAAAAACGACAAAAGATTCTTTTCATATCTTTTACTAAAAACTCACCGAAGGGTAAAATTGGATTTAAACAATTGTAGGTGGATGGAAACAATATTACATATTGAGGAAACATGGATGTTAATGATAAAATACACCCCAGTAAATTTTGAAGTATAAACAATCTTGGATAAAAATTGAGATTGCGAGATTTTCCATTACCTTAGGTCTGATTTGCTTCCTAACTGTCTGAACTTCCTGTATAATGATTTAAAAAATGTTATTGATTTATTCCAGAATAATAATTTTTGTTATGATATCATATATGGTCATATTACTATCTTTTTATTAGTAATATTTCATTACTACTTGTTATTCAGGTGCTTATTACTTTTTGTTCTTATGCGTGTTTGTTGAATAAATTCTTATTCATCTCTTTAGGTTATGGATACCTCATTTCCATAATAGTATTAGTGTAATATATATCATAAAATTTCATTTAATTCATTTATATAATCATTATGCAATGAAGATCATGTAGAACAAATTACATCACATCGTGGAGACGATATTCTGTACGTACGCACGAGCGATGATATCGTTCCCATGATCGTGGAATTGTATTGGAGTGTATGTATACTATTTCAGAATCAATAACACTTTACAATAATCATATATATTCATTAATTTCACCCTTATACCCATCCAAGTAAGGTGGTGGTGGAAAATATATTACACCATGGCGTGGAGACGGTATTCCATACGTACGCACGCGCGGTGATTTCGTTTTCCGTAGGATGGATAAGAGGTGAAATAGGGTTTTTTAATATTTATAATAACATATCAGTATATGAGTGATACTGATGTTTTTAACTCATAATTTAAAAACTAATGAAGAATAAGTTGAAGAAGAAATAATGATGAAAGAATCGGTAACGAGCATTACCTCTTCTTTGAAGCGCTTCTTTGAGACCTCCTTTTAGGGCAATAAAATTGGACTTTGAAGAATACCAGGACCTCTAGGATGTGTCTATGTAAGTGGAGAGGAGAAAGTTTCAGGGGTTGGCCGAGCTTGAAGGCTCAAATTGGTGTGAGGAGGAGAGGGAGGAGGTTCCTTTTATAAGGGAGGAGAGGGGCACCATTGGAAATATAAGAAATACTTGTTTATATTAAATCCCAACCCACATAAAAACATCCAAAATGACTCATATCATAATATTAGATGATATAGGGATGTAATCTCATCAACCAATAAAATTTAGACATGTTAGGAATTTATTTTAAACATTATCAACTTGATTTATCCTTATTTATCAATTAAATTTTATTTGTGGTAATAATATTATAAATTTTAAATTATTGTAAATAATAACATATGTTTTTTGAATTTTCCATAATTTAACACCTTATGACATTTTTGACCATATAAATTTTAGTTTTTAATTTTTAAATATTTTTCTGATTTTTAAACAATTTTATAATATTTTATTTTTACAAAATAACAATATGTCAATTTTGACACTATTAGTTTATTTGAATTTAAGTTAAATATATACAGAAGATATGTTCGAAAAAAAGATTTAATAGATTCATAAAATGTCATATGTATCTAGAAAATTAGTGTATAACATTTAATAGTTCATATAATGTTTATTTTAATATTTCTAAACCAATTTATTTGATATTTTAATTAATAAAATATTTTCAACATCACTATTGTGTCATAATTAATGACAATTATTTAATTCCTAAAAATTATAAATAAATTCCTAGGATGAAGATAATTGTATTATATTTCTGAGGACTATTAATTTTCTAAGTTTCAATAAGTTTATCACCAAATAAAAATTATTATACTTATAAGAATTTTGAAAGTGACATGTTGTCACATTCTTTGGTTTTAAAAATAATTAAATTATTTTCATAGACAAAAGTCCATTATATGAATCTAATATGACCCTTATGTGATATGTGTCGACTTTTAGTCATCCAATAGGATTTTGGCAGGTGTTAGGGTAATTATATAATTTATATTTACCCTTAATTACCCGATTTACCTTTAACTATGGTAAATGAAATTTACCATAGTTACTATTCATAATGCCCAAAAATAAAAAGTAGCATATTAACATAATTTGGACCCACTGATTCTGAATATGGAATACATTTTTCAAAATTCAAACCATATAAGTTGCAGTAATTATTTAAAAATAAATCTCGTTGTTAAGAAAACAAGTTTTAGAAGTTAAAACATTGCCAAAGATTGAAATGTTTTTTACCTATGAATTCAATGTGAAATTAATGATAATGACATACATTATATTAAATGGTAAAAATATATTCTATTTATACTTTAAAACCATTCAATATTATAATTTATCCATATAAATTATCTCAATGAAAAAAGTTGTTTTTAATTAAATATTAGCGTATTTTTACTATTCATCAAAAAATGAAAGTTATCAGAAAAATATAAAAAATTTATCCAAAGTAAATTTTTATACCCTGATTCAAAAGAAGTATTTTATTTTGTCAAATTGAACTTATAAACATGTCAAAAACTAGATTTAATGTGGGTGCACCATCAAAAGGCGGCAAAACTTCATTTTTTAAAAAATACATCTTTTATCCAAAAAAACCGATTTTGCTTTTATACCTCATTCTAGAAAATGTATAAGTTGAATTAAAATGTTATAAAATTAAAAATTCAGTTAATAATATTCATAACTGGTAGTTTTAATAATATTTTAATAGCATATCATTGTTTAGTGAAAGTCGGTGTTGCGTAAGACGCAAGCTATCGAGGAAGGCCGCAGTTGCATGTAAAGAAAGCCAAGCTAGTGTTGTGTGTAGTGAAAGATTCCTTTGATGATTTATATAACATAAAAAGAAATTATTTCTCATAAAAGTCTCGGGTGTTACATTCTACCCTCCTTAAAATAAATTTCTCCCACGAAATTCGTCACTTTGTAACAAAAAGATGAGGATAAATCTCCCTCATCATATCCACAAGATCACATGTTGCTTCTTCTAATTGGTGGTTCCTCCAAAAAACTTTCACCAATCGAGTGGGCTTGTTTCGTAGGACTTTTTCTCTATGATCCAGAATCTCTATCGGTTGTTCTTCATAAGAAAGATCTTGCTTCAGAAGTACAACTTCTTAGCTGAGTACATGTGAAGGATCAGGTATGTACTTTCTCCGGAGAGATACGTCGAACACATTGTGAACTTGAGAGTGATTTGGTGGAAGTGCCAATCGGTAAGCTACCTTTCCAACACGATCCAGTATATCGAAAGGACAGATATATCTAGGGCTCAAATTTACCTTCTTTGCAAATCTCATGACCCTCTTCTAGGGAGATATCCGTAAGAACACTTTACCACACACTTCAAACTCCAAGTCCTTCCTTCAGTTGTCGGCATAACTCTTTTGTTGACTCTGAGCTGCTCTTATGTATTGTTGAATAGATCTGACCTTTTCTGCCATCTCATCAACAACTTCAGGTCCTAATAGCTTTCTTTCCCCAACTTCATCCCAACAAGTTGGAGTCCTACTTTTAATTCTATAGAGAGCTTCATAAGGAGCCATCTGAATACTGGAGTGAAAGCTATTATTATATGAAAATTCCACCAAAGGTAGGTGTTGATCCCAACCACCTTTGAAATCTATAGAGCAAGCTCTCAACATATCTTCTAGAGTTTGAATTGTCCTCTCAAAGTGAACGCCTGTCTGAGGATGATTAGCAGTGCTGAAACTCAACTCTGTATCCAAAGTATGCTGAAGACATCTCCAGAACTTTGAGGTAAACCTCAGATCCCGATCAGATATAATGGATAGTGGTACTCCATGCAATCTTACCACTTAATTCACATATATCCCGACAAGCTGATCAAGAGAAAAATATCCTCTAATAGAAATGAAGTGTGCCAACTTCGTAAGACGATCAACTATAACCTAGATACCATTATTTCCTTTGGATGTTTTAGGAAGTCCGGTGACAAAGTCCATAGTGATGTTTTCCCATATCCATTCGGGTGTGGGTAATGGTTGTAACATTCCCTTAGACTTCTGTCTCTCAGCTTTAACTTTCTGACAAACCAAGCATCGAGAGACATATTCTGCAATATCTCTTTTAATTCCATCCCACCAGAAGTACTCTTTAAGGTCCTTATACATTTTCGTGCTTCCAGGATGAATAGAGAATGAAGAAAAATGTGCCTCATCCAGCAACTCCTCCTTTAATTCGGGGATGGGAGGAACACAAACCAGATTCCTGAACTTTATTATCCCATCACAATCAAGGTTGAATTCAGGAACATTTCTCACCTTTTTTTGTAACTCAACATCTTCTTTCTGTCCCACTTTAATCTTCACATGTATATATGGCTGAACATTCATTTGAGAAAGATAAGAATTTTCCCCTTCCATTATAATTCCATGATACATCATTTGTAAATCCATAAATATTGGATCTTTTGTGATCCTCATCATGGATAAGCTAGCATGGTCTTGTCAACATAATGCATCGGCCAACTTGTTTGATTTCCCAGGGTGGTAATGAATTGAGCAGTCGTAATCCTTAATCAGCTCCAACTATCTTCATTGACGCATATTCAGCTCCTTTTGTGTGAAAATATACTTTAAACTTTTATGATCAGTATAAATATCACACCTTTCACCATAAAGGTAATGCCTCAAAATCATTAATGCAAATATTGCCGTGGATAACTCAAAATCATGAGTTGGATAATTTTGCTCATGGATTTTCAACTATCGTGAGGAATAAGCTATCACCAAATCATTTTGCATGAGAACACATCCTAGTCCCTTCTTGGATGCATCACTATAGATCACAAACCATTCTCCACAACAAGTAAGTGTGAGTACAGGTGCACTGGATAACCTTCATTTCAAATCCTTGAAATTCGTTTCACATTCATCCATCCACACGAACATAACTCCTTTTCGAGTCAACCTGGTGAGTGGATTAGATAATCGGGAAAAATATTTCACAAAACGTCGATAATATCCAGCCAAATCAAGAAAACTTCGGATCTCAGTTACTTTTTTTGGTCTTGACCATATTTCGATAACCTCTGTCTTTGCTAGACCCACAGATATCCCCTCTTTTGAGATTATGTTACCCAAAAATGCAACTTTTTGAAGCAAAAATTCACAGTTGGTAAATTTGGCATAAAGAGACTCTTTTCTAAGGGTCTTAAATATAATTCTCAAGTGATCTTCATGATCTTCCTTGCTCTTTGAATAAACAAGAATATCACCTATAAAGACTACCAGAAACTGCTCAAGATAGTCTCTAAAGACTCAATTCATCAGATCCATGAAGATAGTAGGGGAATTAGTAAGACCAAATGGCATCACTATAAATTCATAGTGTCCATACCTTGTACGGAAAGCCGTCTTTGGTATATCCTCCCTTTTGAACCTTAATTGGTGATACCCTGAATGAAGATCAATCTTGGAAAAGTATTGAGCTCCGCGTAATTGGTCAAATAAGTCATCAATGCGCAGGAGATGATATTTTTTCTTGATAGTGATCTTGTCAAGTTCTTGATAATCAATGAATAGTCTCATTGATCCATCTATCTTCTTAACAAATAGAACATGTGCTCCCCATGGTGACACACTAGGGCGTATGAATCCCTTATCAAGATTCTCTTGGAGTTTCTTCCTCAATTCATGCAACTCAATTGGTTCCATTCTATAAGGTGTCTTTGAAATAGGCAAAGCACCCGGTACGAGTTCTATTGAAAAATCAACTTCACGATTTTGTGGAAGACCCATGAATTCCTATGGAGAGTCATCATCAAACTCCTGTACAACGGGCATATTATTAATCGTGAGTTTCTCTCCAAACATTTGAGATAAATAACCATCATTTAGTGGAATCAAGACCCATAAGATAGAAGGAATTTCCACTGGATGGTTATGTTCATCCTTGCATCGATAGACGATCATAGATTGATATGGAATATGAAATGTGACTTCTCTTCTTTGGAAATTGTTAAGAGATCCATATAAAGAAATCCAATCCATGCCAAGAATCACATGAAATTCCACTATAGGAAGGATCACAAGATTTGTAGGAAGCAGTTTCCCACAAACTTCAATCGGGGAAGAATTAAAAACTTTTGATGTGACTGTTGTGCCGTTAGGGGTTGTCATAGCTAACTCAACATAAAATTGTTGAGGTAATACGGTGATACTCTTAGAAAATTCTTCAGAAATAAAAGAGTTGGTGGATCCAGAATCAAATAAAGCATTTGCTACTTTAGAGTGGATGGTAAGTGTACCTTTCACCACATCGTTATCGTACACCACATCGCTGATAGAAATTACATGTGACTTCCCTTTGTCTTTAGCCTTAAGTTTTTTTTGACATTGACCATCATCATCAACACTTGGATTTGGGCATTGATTGGCATAATGCCCCCTCTCCTTGCACTTGAAACATTGAAGTGTAGTAGGTTCATTCTGTGTATCCCTTCCTTTGTTTGCATCTTAGGACATCTTCTTCCCATCATTGCGGCATTCAAATTCACGATGACCTTCCTTTCCAGATTTGAAACGTTTACTTGTCCCTTTAAGACAACGCCCTCCATGTTTCTTTCCACACGTCGAGCAGAAGGTAAAACTCATCTTCTTTTCAGGGTGCTCTTTATATTTACCTTTGAATTCCATTTTCCTCTTCTTATCAAACCCATATGACTGATGGGTTACTCCATTGTCCATCTCAACATTGAGAACACATCGAATGATTTCCTCATAGCTATTGAAGTACCTTATGGATAAATCCTTTCGAAGAATTCGTTTTAAGCCACTAAAGAATCGATCGATCGTACTCTCAGGTTGGATAATAATACCAAAAGCGTACCTTGCAAGTCTTGTAAAATTTTCTTCATAGGTACCAACAGATTCATCATCATTTTGCTTCAGTTCAAGAAACTCCTTCTCTATAATTTTTGGGAAAATACGAGGGAAGTACTTATTGAAAAATAAGTTCTTGAACTCGTCCCATTCCATGGACTCAATTTAATCCCTTTTCCTTGTATTCTTAATAAGATTCCACCATTGATCAGCATCTCCTTCCAAACGATACACTGTTAGGATGAATTTATCATGTTCAGAACATTGAAGAACAGAAAATAACTTTTCAGTAGTACTAATCCATTTTTCAGAAAATAATGGATCAATAGACCCGCTGAAAGAAGGTGGACGCTGCCTCATGAAGGATTCAACAGAATGTTTCTCCTTCCTTTGCTCGTTTGGATTTCTTGCATGATTCATAGTATGAGAATGTTTTGTGATCATGGCTACAAGATTTTGCATTCCTGCTCCCATTATGTTTGGTTTCTCAGGGGGACAATCATTGCATTTCCCGCCGCCTTCCGCATTAACACGGTTCCTTCGGGTTCCAGCCATTGACTAAAACAAAGAAGAATAGTGTGAGCAACACTAATTATAATAGAAAAAACACATAATCAAGAATAAACTTTCGCACTTATGTTCTTATCCTAGGTTATTCAAGGTCATTTTAAAACACTAGGCTTGTGTTCTATGCTTAGACATTTCCTTAGGGTTCTTACTAAGGCTTTCACATCCTAGTTTCCAAAGGTTGACTATACCTTTCCTCTGATACCAACTATAAGGACCCATACTTTACATACATTGTTATTACATCAAAATTGAAGCATACTTATTACAAAATATAACAGAACTATGAATGGACCATATAGGTATAGTGTCTTCAGTAATTGGGAAACATAAAAACTGTTTCATAAAATGTCTACAATGTCTCCCATTTATTTCATCATATCTATAGTCCCTTTTGGCATATCTTACTTAATGACCATCTTCCCGTCCTGGGGAAATAAAACATACAAACGGGTGAGATCAAATTCTTAGTATGGGTAAACAAAATAAATATCAATCACATCATATTCATAAGAACATAACATTTTGGAAATCTTAACCTGCAAAAGAGAGCATAATTTCACAACATGGTATAAATCTTAGTAGTGAAATGAAATCCCAAAAATCATACCTTAAAACATGAAAAATTGTGGAATATACACATATTAATAGAGAATCATTTCTTATTAGTCAAGACTCATTTCCAAGACTATCTGAGTGGACAAAGTCCATTTCTGAACCGAGTTCACTCCTCATTTTAGTCCTGTTTCACTGAACCGATTTAACCTGCCGTTCCAGCCATGACAATCTCATGAGATATAAAATCTTTACCCAATGCATTTGAGGTAGATATAGGTCACACCCATCTCATAATGATATCATTCATATGTTTTCCACAAAATCATAAATCATACATTATTGCATAACCCATGTATTAAAAATGGGATTCTTAAACAACATGACATCATAAAACAATTCATACAAGATAAAGGAATTCATAAAAATAATTCCATCAAAACATAATCAAATCAATGTAATAATAAGGATAGAAACATAACCCAATATTATCTTAGATGTAAAATAATTTTGATAAATCCCTTGAACTCCATTCTTGAGGAAAATATCATTTCAGCTTCAAAAAAATTTTCCTTTCTTAACATGTCATACAATTTTAAAATAAAAGAAGTTGATTAAAAATAAACGTGAAATATTGTAAAGGAGGATTCTTGGAAATAATGTTTTATAAATACATTCATGTTGTATAAGTTAAAAAACATTCTTCTCATACTTTTGTCAGAAAGGTCAAAAAGTACCTTGTACGAAAAACGACAAAAGATTCCATTCATATATATTACTAAAAACTCACCGAAGGGTAAAATTGGATTTAAAAAATTTTAGGTGGATGGAAACAATATTAAATATTAAGGAAACATGGATGTCGATTATAAAATACACCCCAGCAAATAATGAAGTATAAACAATCTCGGATAAAAATTGAGATTGCGAGATTTTCCCTTACCTTAGGTCTGATTTGCTTCATAAGTCTCTGAAACTCTTTCATAATGATTTAAATAATGTTATTGACTTATTCAAGAATCATACTTATTGTTATGATATCATATATGGTCATATTCTTATCTTTTTATTAGTAATATTTCGTTACAACTTGTTATTCGGGTGTTTATTACTTTTTGTTCTTATTTGTGTTTGTCGAATAAATTCTTATTCTTATCTTTAGGTTATAGATACCTCATTTCCAGAATGGTATTAGTTTAATATATATCATATTAATTCATTCAATTCATTTATATAATCATTATGCAATGAAGATCATGTAGAACGAATCGCATCACATCATGCAGACGGTATTCCGTACGTACGCACGAGCGATGATATCGTTCCCATGATCGTGGAATTGTATTGGAGTGTATGTATACTATTTAAGAATCAATACCACTTTAAAATAATCATATATATTCATTACGTTCACCCTTATACCCATCCAAGTAAGGTGGTGGTGTAAAATAGATTACACCACGGTGTGGAGACGGTATTTCGTACGTACGCACGCGCAGTGATTTTGTTTTCCATAGGATGGATAAGAGGTGAAATAGGGTTGTTTCATATTTATAATAACATATCAGTATATAATTGATAATGAGGTTATTACCTCATACTAAAACAACTAATTAAGAAGAAGTGGAAGAAGAAATAACGATGAAAGAATCGGTAACGAGCATTACCTCTTCTTTGAAGCGCTTCTTTGAGACCTCCTTTTAGGGCACTAAAATTGGTCTTTGAAGAAGACCAGGTCCTCTAAGATGTCTCTAGGGAAGTGTAGAGTAGAAAGTGGCAGGGGTTGGCCGAGCATGAAGGCTCAAATTGGTGTGAGGAGGAGAGGGAGGAGGTGCCCTTTTATAAGGGAGGATAGGGGCACCTTTGGAAATATAAGAAATATTAGATTATATTAAATCCCAACCCCACAAAAAAACATCCAAAATGACTCATATCCGATGCTTAGTTGAGATAGGGTTGTAATCTCATCAACCAATATAATTTAGATATGTTACAAATTTATTTTAAACATTATCAACTTGATTTATACTTATTTATCAATTTAATTTTATTTATGGTAATAATATTCTAAATTTTAAATTATTATAAATCATTACATATGTGTTGTGAATTTTCCATAATTTGACACTTTATGAAATTTCCGACCATATAAGTTTTAATTTATAATTTTTAAATATTTTTGTGATTTTTAAACAATTTTATAATATGTTATTTTTATAAAATAACAATAGTGTCAATTTTGAAACTATTCATTTATTTGAATTTAAATAAAATATATACAGAAGATATTTTAGAACTAAAAGCTTTAATATATTCATAAAATGTCATATGTGTCTATAAAATTAGTGTAGCACATTAAATAGTTCACATTATATTTATTTTAATATTGTTAATACAATTTAGTTGATATTTAAATTAATAAAATAATTTCAACATCACTATTGTGTCATAATTAATGAAAATTATTTAATCTGTAAAAATTCTAAATAAATTCTTATGATGTAGATAATTGTATTAGATTTCTGTATACTATTCATGTTCGAAGTTTCATTAATTTTATCACCAAATTAAAATTATTATACTTATAAGATTTTAGAAAGTGACATGTTGTCACCTTCTTTGGTTTTAAGAATAATTAAATTATTTTCATGGAAAAAAGTCCATTAAATGAATATATTCCAACCCTTAGGTGATATGGGTCTACTTTTAGTCATCCAATAGGATTTTGGTAGGTGTTAGGGTAATTTTATAGTCTTATATTTACCATTAATTACCCGATTTACCTTTAACTATGGTAAATAAAATTTACCGTAGTTACTATTCATAATGCCCAAAAATTAAAAGTAGCATATTAACATAATTTGGACCCAATTATTCGGAATATGGAATCCATTTTTCAAAAATTCAAAACATATAAGTTGCAGTAATTAATTTAAAATAAATCCCATTGTTAAGAAAATGGGTTTTAGAAGTTAAAACATTGCCAAAGATTGAAATGTTTTTACCTATGAATTCAATGTGAAAGTAATGCTAATGACATACATTATATTAAATGGTAAAAATATATTCTATTTATACTTTAAAACCATTCAATATTATAATTTATCCATATAAATTATCTCAATTAAAAAAGTTGTTTTTAATTAAAAATTAGCATATTTTTACTATTCATCAAAATATGAAAGTTATCAGAAAAATATAAAAAATTTATCAAAAGTAAATTTTTATACCCTGATTCAAAAGAAGAATTTTATTTTGTCAAATTGAACTTATAAACATGTCAAAAACTAGATTTAATGTGGGTGCGCCATCAAAAGGCGGCAAAACTGCATTTTTTTAAAAATACTTCTTTTATCCAAAAAAACCGATTTTGCTTTTATACCTCATTATAGAAAATGTATAAGTGGAATTAAAATGTTTTAAAATTCAATATTCAGTTAATACTATTAATAATGGCTAGTTTTAATAATAATTTAATTTCATATCGTTGTTTAGTGAAACTCGGTTTTGCGTACGACGCAAGCTATCGAGGAAGGCCGTGGTTGCGTGTAAAGCAAGACAAGCTAGTGTTGTCTGTAGTGAAAGATTCATTTTATGATTTATATAACATAAAAACAAAATATTTCTCAAAAAAGTGTTGGGTGTTACAACCTCTGTGTGACGTGGTAGGCCCCTGTTCTCGATAGAGGAGGGGATCCCCAGCAGCTAAGGTGTTCGATGATGTGATTGTGGATGTTATTTGTTACTACCACTAGAATAAATCCTGGTGTGAGATGAATTCATACATGTGTGTTACTTTCCATTATGGTAACCCCATGGTGGTATTTTTCAGTGCGGCGTACCTATGTGGAACATGTCTTCGTGGTTATCCTTCCTTTTTGGAAAAGTTGAGATGTGGACTTTTAGTTGGACTCTGTGGTTTCCTCGTGATTGAGATGTGTTTACATGATAAATTAGGTATATTCAGGGGAATATGTTGGAACCACAGTCTTCTATGCATGAAATGGAGTATGGTTTGTGTTTGTTGTCAACCCTCAGTGGATGTTCAGAATGTGAACCAGCAAAGTGATCATACAGTTCAAGCAGACAACAGTATTGAAGGTGGCACTATTTCCCAGTGGTTGCCAAATTTTTGGGCCTGAAAATAGGAAAATGAAGACATGGATTGTTGGAAAAATGAGGTGCGTGAAAATAGGGAGTTTTTCATGAAAAATAAGGGTTGTGCATGAAAACATTTACTTGGGCGCGAAAAAGAGTGGGATGCGCGAAATAGAGGATTGAGGGTTTTCACACAAATCGTGTTTCAGAATCAGAACGTCGAAAAATGGAAAAGGCATGGGCAGCTCGAAATATATGATGATGTGCGAGAAAAAAGATATCGTCCTGAAATATTTCGCGCCACATGAGAGGTTTTACATGCCACATAAGATTTTGTGCATGGGGGTCTCAGAGACTTATAAATATGAGGTGACCTCCTTCATTCCGTACAGTTTAAGACTTAGAGAATATCTGAGGTCCGATGCGCATAAAAATATCACATAATGGGGTTTGCGAGAAATATTCTAGATTGGGAGAAAAATTCCAGAATGCTCGAAAAAGGAAGAGTTGGGCGAAAAAATTGAGGTAGCGCGTAAAAAAATAGTTGCGTGAAAAAGGGTGTTCTTGCAAGAAATATTTTCCACGCGAAAAGGAAACTTTTCTCTAAATAGTAAGGTTTTGCGCGCAAAGGGTTGGAGTTGCACGCGATTATAAGATAAAATTTTTTCCTCGCTCTGGTTATCCAGTTTAGTGGTTCAGTGCATACATGTGCATCTTTTCATCAATTCGATGCAAGCAGAGTCTCGTGCTATGTAGAGACAAAGACTTCAAAGAAAATCAATTGAAGAGTCCTTCCCATCCATAAACTGAGTGTGACTTCACCAATGCCTGTGAGCCAGGGGGAGTCAACGGGAGTGACCCAAGGGACGTAGTGAGCTATCCATGAACAATTGTAAAGGCAGTGAGCCTGGGACAGAGTGACTATTCCTGAACTTTTGTAATCGACATCTAGTGAAGATTAGTGGAATTTTGTATGACCGACAACATGTCGGAGTATGATCCTTAGACGCAGCCCTTAGTGGTGAACAATGTAAAAATTGTGGTGTCATCTCTTTGCATGTGAATGTTTCATTGATGATCATATTCATCATTGAGATTTAAATAATTCATACCAACATCAGAACAAGATCCTTGCTTTTAAAAGAAAAAGTTGACACCCCGATTCACCCCTCCCCTCTCAGGTTGTCACGGGGTCCTAATAAATATACCTAAGTAGGGTTGACAGATGATTTCATACTTTGTGGATTATCCTTGGTGGATTTTTTGAGACCTTGGGGATCTCGTGCTCCCTACTGAGTATTCTTATACTCACCCCTGTATGGGATATTCCCACATCCTTTTGAGTTGGATGGAGATGATGGAAAATTCTGAATGAGGACGTGGGTACCAAGACTGGATAGTGCTCAGAGGTGGATAGTCTGTCGGTACGCAGAGGAGACATGTGGACGCAGAGTGCTAAAGAGGTGATATGTATCTACCCTTCAGGTAGGAACCTCAAAGGATGATCTATTAGCTGTATTTCTCTTTATTCAGTTGTATTGCATTTCAGTTGTACTTGTACTTTCCAGTTGGTCATGTATTTTGGCCCCTTTTTACATACTGTACTCACTTGTATACTATACTGTTTACTTGCATTCGTATCATGCTTTGTTTTTGGTTGCATGAGTTTATAGGTTATAAAGGAAATGCCTTCTAAGTTTTAGGATATATTCCTTTGGTGCTAGTCACTAGCCCCTACCCTATGGAAGGCTGGCTCAGGGTAGTCATGGCATGGGCCCCAGTGGACAGGTCTTGACAGAGGATTCGAGATTTCAATGTTATTTATTATTTACTCACAAAGATATATCATCCTTATGTGACGTGGAGGTTAGGTCCAGTGTGGAAGGACTCTCTTCGATTTGATAAACCATTCAAGGTGTTGTTGAGTATTGTACATATTGGATATCAAACCCTATATCCCCCACATACATGGATAATCCATTACCTGATTAATGGGTTATACCCATTCAATATATTCATGATGATTCGTATTTTATTAAATATGGTTTATTTTATATTTAATGTAATAATAATATAAATTAATATTCCATGTGATCTATGATCATTATAATAAGGAATTACATGTTTGTGTTATTCTCTTGCACGTTTTTATCATGATTTCATGCATGAAAATAAATTGGTGATGGAATCATAGATGTTTTTTTTAGAATAAATTATTTTTTATTTTTTATATAGGATTGGTATGTACCAGTTGATTTATGTGATGATAGTTGATATTATGTATTTATTAAACCTGTTCATCTAATGTTTTGGTTAGTTTCTAATAAATGTCACATCCCTGAGAGGTATCTCCATGGGTGTTTATTATATTTCCAATTATTTATTGAATTGGTTGTCGATTTACATTATAAAAAATTATTTATTTGATGGTTATGTTAGGTGATTTTTCAATTCTTCTAAGTCAGCTATAATTTTGTTTGATGTTTGGAATATTTGGAGTGATAATAGAGGATTATAAGTTTAGCAAGAAATTTTCTCTCAAGTATAATCATTAAATTGTGTTGTATTAGACTGTAGTGTGTTTTTTATTTATAGATGTCGTCTTTTCTAATAGCCATGATTTTTGTGATATTGACAATGATGATAAATGATATAGTGACTCTATAAGTTTTACCCCCATATACAATGGAGGTTTATCAATGAAAATATATTTGTGGTTGGATTTCAATATAGAAATTTATATATGTTATTTCATGTTGATGGGTTTGTTGAGTCATGAAATCCCCATTGAAAAAATTCCATGGTCCTATAAATTTAAGGGATCGTATGGAAAGTTGAGTTCATCGCATAACAGTTTCACATGGGCCACGACCTAAGGGTATGTCATTTAGGCTTCAAAAACTCCACAAAATGATGAAATTATTGTGGTGTGTCTCCATGATTATTGGATGAAGGATTGATTGAGTCTAGATAATTTTTATATATGTTGGGACTTTTGGAGTATATTACATAAGGAAATTTTGAAATTGAGATTTTAATAATTACCACAATTTTTTGGTGTATTTGTTAAATATGTAATCTTTAGGATATAATCAAGCGAAAAGTTTCATGGTTTCTTGTTTTATATATTATTTATGAATTAATAGTTTTATTTTATTGACATTGTTTTCTCCAAATTTACATAGAATCCTATGAATCTAAGGTCCTATTTTCGTGTCCCATAGAACTTTTTTCTACAATATTGTTTCCCTAATCTATAGATTGATTCATTGTTGATATTAGGAATATCTCCTTTGACCGTTTGTTTATTAATCAATCATTGTGGTTCTAAGAAACATATTCTAGGGTCTGATGATATAATCACATTATTTGTACAAATGATTTAATTCTAATAAATGAAAACCAAAATAAAAATATAGATTTTTACATCATTTTTATATGCTGACTATTAGAAATAAAAAATATTTAACAATTTATGAGAAAAATGGTTTAGTGTCTTTGATAGTTATCAACATAAGTAACCTGTTTTACAATACATGTGATTTTTTCCCTATTATAATATCCCTCTTGGCTCCACTATAGAATTATTGTATTTTATAATCATCTTCATAACTTGATAATGGATAAAATAATAATGGAATGATCCCAAATAGTATCTATGATAAAATATATATAGTATGTCTAATGGTACAGACATTTGATAATTTTAGAAAAAATAATAAAAGTAGATAATTCAGTAATTAATAGAAGCATTGAACAATAAGTGTCGAATAATAGTTTTATTTGACGGTTTTTTAATATAATTTATCTAAAATATAACATTACAGAAGAGTTATATAAAATAATTCAATAAACAAGGTTCAGGGGGAATAACAATTAAATGAGAAGAAATTATTTTTTCACAATAATATGAGAAATTAAATCATTTTGTATAAAGCCATTCAAAACTATGTTCATGACTAGTAATTTTGTGAATATATAATTTTATTAATATTAATTTATAATTTGAATATATAATGTGATAAAAACACTTACCATTATATTTTATGGAGATACCAGATCTTATCCTTATTAATAATAATGATATATACATAAGTATGATAATAAAAAATGGAATGATTTATTTTTCGGACAAAACATAACTAAACAACGAAATGACTTGGTATTAAATAGTAATATTATTTAATCATTCCATATGATATCTAGATAAATATAATTCATAATATTTCATTGTCTTATACTTAATTAAAAATCAAAATTTTATAGATTTCAACATAGAGGAATAACTCAACCATAAGAAGAACACGTTGAACGATACCACATAAAAAGGGATGGTAAATTGGATCATTAGATACAATGAGTTTAATCACCTTAATATATAAAAGATTATGTGAATTAATATGTCAATTCACAAAAGTAAATTTAACTAAAATTAAATCCTTGTAAGAGAAATATTAAAATAGATAAATATAAAATAATTTTCATAAAACATTCTCAACACATTTATAAATGAAATTGAATGAAGTATTGTTCAGATGTCATTTTGGAAAATGTGTAGTGAATTTTTTGATAAACAAATACCTTTAAATATAATAAATTAATGAGGAACAACAAAACTAATTTAATTTCCATATCAATGTAATGTGTATTGGAAGATAAAACCTAAAATCATGAAAGGAAACCCTATTTATTTATTTCATAACACCTTCATTAAAAACCACATCATGAAAATAGTGATATATATAAATTTTTTAAAAAAATTACGGATTAATTTTATGATAAACCGAATTTATAATTATTTTGATTTCAAAATAAATAAGGTTATTATCGGCATTAAGAGATACTATATACATTGAATAATAATATCTCATTTGGAGTGGATAAAAATTATACATAACATAATATAATATTATAATTATTGGAATCCATAAAAACATTTAGGTGAAAATATGGATACATAAAATAAAAGTATTAAATGATATATAATATCATTATAGGATAGAATAAAAAAATATTTTAAAACATGAGTCAAAGAGGAATAACTGCAACTTAAGAAAAGAAGTATATTTAAGAAAACACCATATAAATTTGGTAAAAACATATTCATAAGAGTTAGAAAAAAAATATTCATTAATATGAATTGTAATTTCCATCATGGGAGGGTTAAATATAATAATATAATCTAATTGTATTGTAATTATTGAATATTAAATTTATATATGTGGATATAATGAAAACGAACTTCATTGATGTTAAATTGAGTTGAAAACCCTTACCATTACTATATACTATTATCAATGTAATATCATATCTTATATAGTAAACATAAAAATTTGAAATAGGTATTTTAGAACCTTGTTATTGTTTAGAATATTTAAAATCATTAATTATAATAATTCAGCATACATTCATTATCTCATTAATGTCTATTTTCAACATCAATTTTTTTAATTTTGATTATTTTATAAAAACAATTTAATGGAGAAGTCATACCACATTACATTTTATTAATATCACAATCATTAGATTATGACATATATTGGTTTTATTTTATTATAATTATTTATGCATCCCCATGATCACAAGATAGAAACTATGGAAATGGATTTCATGAGTAAAATACCTAAAGAGTTTCATTTGGGTAATTTATCATAATCAATATATCGCATTATAATGATTGTTAGTTTTTATGTTCTTATTTCAGAACTAGATTCATGAACTATATTATTCCTTTATATCATATATAAACATAAAAAATATAAACGATCATCCATGTAATGTGGTAATGATAAATGTAACATGTTACATAATCAATGTGGTTGTCTGCAATGTCACACATACAACATTTTCAATTTTCCACAAATCAATCTAATGTTGAAATTATATTATAATTTTAGAATAAAAATTATTTTTAAAGATTTTATTAATTTATTCAATATTATCTCCGAGTGGTCCCTATAGTTTTTTGATGCAAAAGAAAAGACATTGTATCATTTATGTTGTAATTCTCACTAACGCATGTTCGATATTTATATTCAATCAAAAAACAGAATGGTAAATTATTTTAATTCCATTAACATAATAAAAATCAGTTCACCATTAATATTTTCCTAATTATATAATAATTATATTTTTATATTTTTATTTAAATACTGGGAAAAAATTTCTTAGAGAGTGATTACTACTTGGGACGATAACATGAGAATTCAATTAGATAAATTTATGGAAATTCAAGAAATATATAAATTTATTATGGTATTTAATTATAAATCCAGGGGTAGTTGTACTAAAATAGTTTTAAGTGAAAAAATAGTTTTTAGGGTGTATTTTAATGGGTTTTGGAAGGACAATTTTATAGATTGAGGGAATGTCACCTTTGTAATATTACATGGTATCATAAATGGAACACAAACTTTATGTGGAAATGGACTCTAATGTGGAAAATATACAACAAGAGATATGTTTTATTTAATCGTAACCTTGACTACCAATTTGAGTCTATTTTCTAAATACATTTATCACATTATTAGTAGTTAAAAATGAATTACCTTGAATTACCTATACCTTTGTAACATTATGCATTGATACCTTAAATTACATATACACTGGAAAAATAATGAATTGATTTTATTACAATATGATTTATATTCCTAACTAATTAGTGATTAGTTTATAAAAATTATGGTATCATCTAAACCATTACTTTTATTATTCTCCTAAAAACAATTACTTTATAAAAGTATAAAAATCAAAAGAAAATTATATTATTATTGCCATGACCCCTCCCTCTAAATATTCCCCTCCTGATATGGTAATGGAGAAAGAGAGATACTCACTCCCCGAGTCCCACCTTCAGTTAGTCCCATGGGGGGAAACGAGCACCAAGGGTATAGAAATATCACAAAATGGGAGGAATTACTCTTTTTATAGTAACCTGTATTTGTAATTATGATATATCAACCGGAAAATAACTATATGACATATATATAAAATAATCCCAAATACACCCCATATGCATGTTCAATGTAAAACTCCATGACATATTTAACAAATAATCCCTAATCCACACCATATACATGTTCAAAGTAAAGATTATTGAAATATAATGATAAACTAAAAATTAAATATGAAAAGAACAAAGATAAGTAGCGATGAAGAAATTACCCCATTGCTCAAGCTTGTATTGTCTATCTAGGTCTGTGTAATCTCCATATAAACCTAAAAATAGTTTTATATATCTAGGGTGAGAATTCAAGATTACTAAATAGAAAATGACAATGTTTCCCTTTCATAAGTGGGTGAATCATAATAATGTCCCTATGAGAAAAATATTAGACAATCAAAATCATCTTATTAGGTAGACTATTCACCCCAACCCTATAATATATCAATCTAAAAATAATGCAAGTCAAGTAATGTAATATAATAAAAACATTGGTGTTAGCATACCCCAATCCACTCCCCACTAGTTAACTGGTCATCCCCAACAGTGACTGTAAGGATGTTAACACACTCATCAACAAGACCCACTATTACAAACTTACTGCACACACCTAGTCGCATACCATATACCACTCACTAGAACATGGGTCACAACCACATCACATCCTACAAGTAGTCACATAGGACAAAAAACCAAAAAAACTCATCCTAATGACGCCTTAGAATGTACTACATTTCTCATCCTGAAGATAACATGGATGCACACCTCTCTAATATACACATGGGCCTCAAAATTGCAACACACCCATCCAAAAGCGTATATGGATAAAAATTCCTAGAAGAGAGAGCATATAAGATCCAATAACCATACATCCATCTTCCCATTGAGATTTTGGGAAATGAAACCCTCCCCCATTATAATGTGGGTGTTTGACATGTAATTCTAAACATGGGTGGGGTGTATATAGAAAGAATAATTAACAACATGTATATATATTGGTAACCAACACTCATCCAAACCTATGGGTTTTCACAACAAAAACCAACCCACAAAAAACTGCCCTTGGTGCCACCTCAAATTTAAAACCACATAGCCTTCCAACGACATAATTCATATCCCTTTCAAATTCATTCAATCAATTGTCACTCTACAATAAACAATTCATTTAATTATTTATTCAATACCTACCTAGGAAACTACCAATCACAACAACCCATAGGTAACATCATAACACACGAACACTTTACAAGGTCCCTAGAAACTCTATGTGAATGGCCCACAAAATGTAACACCATACCTATTCAAAATTATCCCCCCCCCAAACCATCCTCAGACAGCCTGCTATATGAAAACACCGCATCCATAAAAAAAATTCTACTAGACTGGGATATAATTTCACACTCCCATTTAATTGAGACTCAGCCAACCACCGCCACAATAATTATTCTTTGTTACACCATGATGACCTTACTCTAAACATGAAAACCCCATACACACTACATAACAATTACTATCAATAGACCTACATCATAAAAACCCCACACCTTATACCATAAACAAAACACAACCCGAAACTATAGCCCCAATACCCAAACTCTTCATAGACATAGTCCCACTGAATAAAAATTTCATCCATTCCACAATCATTTAATTTATCATCATGGAATTCCATTGAATTTACTGTACTACTCCATACACACAACCACACTCCCAACCACATCACCAAACAAACTTCACACTCACAAAGTTGAACAATACTATACACATCACACAACTATAGAAAACAACATGGTGTCTTTAGATATAGAAACCCTCATTCATTAATACAAATTTCATTGCTCAGTGGTGATCACAGAACATGTTAAACTGTGGGGAATCCATTTAGTTAACAAGGTATTCATTATTAACTAGATATTCAAATATACTGTTAAGATTTTCAAGACATATAGCTGCGTAAATATAGGCCGCCAAAGGCCATGATTTTCAAAATTATACAACCCATATATTTAATAACATTAATGAAAGATAATAGATAAAATAGCACATGCATCATCATATTCATTCCGAAACTTTATTTATTGCTAATTTATCAAAACTTGTAATTTTAACAAGTCTGTTTATCTTCAAAATTTCCATTATTTAGATTTGGATTCAACTGTATTCACAAAGAGACTTTTATTTTACCAACCACAAGATACACAATTAAACAATGGATTATTGAATTATAATTTAAAAAATAAATGATCAATAACTCCTCCATGTGAAAAAATAGGGGGCCACACAAGTAGTAGGGGACTACTGGGAAAAAATCGACTAATGTCTATAGTATAGATGTAACTCTTGGGGAAATTATTGTTTTAGGCACACCAAGAGGGAGTATAAAAATAAATTGAAAATGATTTAGGCACCCAGTGATCACAGATTAGAAGATTCAGATCATGTATCAATGGAATTGAGACAATTTTAATGGAAATTAAATTTGGATCATGGTTAAGAATATGTTGATCAACTATTTCAATGACTGCGGAGTGTTAAAATATTAGGGATATAATTAATATCCTTTAAATCAACTTTAGAAACATTTCAACTAGGTTTCAAAATATATTTAGCTAAAATAAAATTTAAGAGGGGGGAAATGGAATAACTGGAAGAAGTTGGAAATGACTCATCATTGGGTGAGTCACGGACATGTTTCACCGACGGTGAGTTACCCATATGAGTCATGGACATGACTCATCGATATGACTAACCATCCCAAGTCACTAATGTGACCCACTAACACAAGTCATTGATGAGACCCACCAAAAGTGAGTTAATAACACTCCTCACTGTCACCATATCCTTCAACATCATGTCCTACTAATGCCTTGACCTAACGATGCCCTGAACTACTGACACCCAGACCTATGGACATCCTGACCTATTGATGTCCTGACGTACCAACACCTTAACCAATTGACGTTGAGCTTCCAATAATGAGCTACCAATTTTGATTCACTGAAGCATCATATAGATGGAATACCTAAAATTTGGGAAAACTCTGGAAATGTGCTTCTATTCCATCCCAGAACATCCTAAACAATAGATTATGATAATGTAACTGGCCAAGGAGGTCCAAGACATTACATCAAATATTTCTCAATGTATTCCCTCCCGTGGGAAGTCATATCCGTACCATGGGGAATGAGGGGTCTTAACAACTACCCCATAAGATGCCTCTCATGGATAAACCTCCATTTGTAGTTCGAAAGATAGCATGAAACCCCAATAAAACAATAACAGATCCTCCCATGGATTCTAACCCAAACATCCAAAAGTTACCCCACACAAGTAAAAATACTCTAGACACATGAATCATGGAATTCATTCATCCATATCAAGATACTATTCACTTAGGGCGTCACTGACTAACACATAGTGGTTTAATCACATCTCAATTAATGTGTCTGGCTTAGGAATCAAGTCCCCCAATTTCCAAATGTCATGAAATTATCAAACATTATGAAAAATGGAAAAAAATTCATCTCATAGAAAAAAGATTCAAGCACTACATCATAAGACAAGTACACAAGAGAACTCAAAACAACTATAGGTAATAGGAACAAGTCTACATTTCCCATTCCCATACACTCTCCTCCATGCCACCATGCCTCCATAACATATGAACCAAAGGAATAGTCCAATGTTATAGAACCATTTATCAATGATCCTATATCTCTATTGGAAGGTCCATTAACGTTGTGTTTTCCTCAATATCCAACTCACCCCAGTCAATGACATGGTAGTCACCGTGAAAATACTGAAATAGCTAGGAGACATGAAAGACTTCCTGGATCCTCTCAAGGTACTATGGAAAATATGAATGATATGCCACCTTACCAACTCAACCAACACCTCAAACAGCCCGATGAACATGATAGAATTCTTTCTCCCTCTACCAATCCCCTTCTACCAATGTTAAAGGGAAACCTTCAAGAACACATCACACCTGACCTCGAACTCCAAGGGTCGTCTCTTGCAATATGTATACGGATTCAAATGGGATCGTGCCTCATTCTTCTTCTCATGAATGAGCTGAGCAGTCTCTATCATGATTTTTACCAAATCTGGTCCAAGAGAATCTCCCTCCCCATCTTCTGTCCAGCACAATGGTTAACGATACAATCTCCCATACAAGTCCACAAATAGAGTCATTCCGACGGACGGGTGATAGCTATTTTTGAAAGAAATACCTACCAAGGTAAAATGCCACACCCAAGACAAACCAATGACTAAAACAAATTATCACATCATGTCCTTCAACACATGGATGTTCATCTATAGATTACAATTTTTCTATGGGTGAAAGCTAGTGCTGAGATGTAATTTTTTCCCAAATTCATGCTCAAATACCCTCCAGACTCATATGGTAAGACATATATCTTGATTTGATACAATAAATCTCGGAATTCCATAATGCCTCACCATATAATCCACATATCTACACACTAAAGCATCCACTGCACTCCACTCATTAATTTCTACGAAGTGATTCGATTTTTTGAATTAGTCCACTACTACACAGATTTCATCACATCATTTTTGATCCTTGGCTAGTACTATGATGAACCCATTGAGATTTCATCACACTTACCCTTGGGGTCTTTTAGGGATTTCAACAAACCATTGGGAATATGATAATCATCCTTCACCTACTATAACACTAAGAACTTTTCCACAAAATGTTCCATATCCTACTTCATCTTGGGCCCCCAAATCTACCCCCTTTATCAATGATACAACTTTGAAACTCCCAGGAGTACCTTAAAGGGTTAGATATGAGTCTCTATGAGAACTCCCTCACACATTACCACTACTACAAATTGATTCCCATTGAACAACATCTGATTCATTCCTTCCTCCAACCACCCCTCTAAAGAATTAATGTAGTCAGTAAAATCATGCATCCTCTCTCCCTTTGAGTCCCATCATTTAGACTCCTCCTCTCCATACCTCATAGATTATTGTATTATCATTTTAAATAGCCAACCCCTATAACGATCCATTCAATCATCTAATTTAATGGAATCAAATACATATATATCTATCCAAGAGTATTCAAATTCTCGAACTGCCTCATTCTATGACATCATGCTCAAGGAATTGACCACAATATTCTCTTTTTATGAGGTTTAGGATATCTCTAATCCATAATCCTAGAGAAACTAAATCCACCTCTTTTTCTATGAGTTATGGTTTCACTTGGAAAGGATATACCTCATTCTCTCGTGATATATGAAGAAAACAAAGCGCCCACAATCTGGTAATTCTACCACAACTGTAGTGCAAACATGGCTGCCTCTAGCTCCATATCAAGGGTTGAATTGTTTCATTCATGGGTATATAACTGCCTATACCCATAATAGACGACTTCATATTGATGTATCAACACACACCCCAAGTGTTGAGACACAAGTTTGACGTACATGGGGATTGCATTACTTTTGTGAAAATACATAATATATAACAAAAACAGACACCCAATGATAGTAATAATTTAGCGTATTTGGAAACTCGTAACAAAATTTTCTAATAAAGGTGAAAGATCTTTAACATCACCCATAAAGATCTTCCACTTTTTGTTTTCTTACCTAAAACCATTCTTTATATTGGGGAGTAAATAGAAAAATAAAAAGGGTGAGCTCAAATGCTCAGTAAGATTATGCATGGAGACAATTAAAAAAACACATACATTTGAACATAGAAACATGAATATAAATATTAATCATCCAAATCCGTAGTCAGGAAATAAATCATCACAGTATGTAAGGCATAGATCAGAAAGGAAAATTAATCATGATAAAATATCATGGGAATAAAACATGTAATTGTGGAAACCATTATGCACTTGATATAATTTCAATTATAGCCATGGCATTGTTTCCAATACCATCATAGTGGACAATGTCCGCTACTGAAACAGGTTTACTTTCCATTCCAGCCATGTATTACTTAATTGGATTTTACATTCCATTCCAACCAGGTCTATCCATGAGATATAAATCTTTATCCAACGAATTTTAGGGAGATATAGGTCCCACCCATCTCACAATGAAATAGTTCTTACGTGTGCCACAAAATAAACATAAATCATTAATCATAACCCAATGAATAAAATGGGTTTCTTAAACATCATCCCATCATTAAATAATTTTTATAAAACAATGGATATAATATCATCATAAACAATATCATACAATGAAAATAATAGATACATTATGTGTGAAACATAACCATATTGAATAATTTCAACATAGATGGACAATAGTTTTGATAAAACACTTGAAATGAAATCTTGAGGAAAATATCCTTTCTTCCTTGAAATCATTTTCTTTTGTAAAAATGATGTGAAATTATAAAAGAAAAGAATTTTGTTGAAATTAATCACAAAATATTATAGAGTAATCATTATGTAAATAAGGTGTTATAAAATCATTAAAATCCGTGGATGCTGTATATGTTAAAAAAACATCCTCCTAGTAATTTTGCCTAAAAAGTCAAAAAGTACCTCCCATGGTTAAAAAATGAATTATTCATTTCATACGACAATGTTAAAGTCATAAAGAGGTAACCATGAATTTAAACATACATGGAAGAAGATTAAAAAATTTATAAATACATTTTTTATAAATCATTGATAGGGATAAAAAATATAGACCCAGTAAATACTCACGAATAATCAATATCGGATAAGAATGAGATTGGAATAATTAACCCTTACCTTAGGTCCAATTTCATCCGTACATGTTTGAGACTCCTATATAGTTGGTATAAATATATTATTACCTTGTAAAAGGAACATAATAATATTTATGATATCTTATATGGTTCAATTACGACTTTATATTACCCGTTAATTTGTCAATTCCATGTTAAAGTAGTGTTTTTGGTAAAATCATTTCATTTTCCATACATGTTTTGACATATAATTATTCATATGATTGCTATGATCATGATTACTTACTTATAGAATGTAAAACATGATTTATAAATAATATATATTCATAATATAATACATACATATATATATATAATAGATTGATAAATGGAATGAAATATACTCTTCATGGAGACGGTAGGTCGTACGTATGCATGAACGTTGTATTCGTTTCATTATTAAATTTAATGGAAGTATGTAAATTAGAAATATATTAATCTATTATCATTATTATGTCACATATTTTATGATTATTTACTATAAATACTTCATAATCATTCATTAATTGTTAACATGGAGAATGAATCTTATCACGTCGTGGAGACGGTAATCCGTACGCACGCACGAGCGATGATATCATTTTGATAATTATTGAATGGACTTGGAGTTGATGATATAATATCTCAGATTCAGTATTAAATTATAATAATAATATATAGTTATCATTTCCACCATTATACCCATCCATGTAAGGTGGTGGTGGAAAAACAGATTACACCACGACGTGGAGACGGTATTCCGTACGTACACACGCACGATGATTTCATTTTTCGTAGGATGGATAGATGATGAAATAGGGTTTTTTTCATATTTATAATAACATAACAGTACATTACTGATACATATGTTATTACATTATAATTAAACAACTAAATAATAAGAAGTAGAAGATGAAAGAAACTTAAAAGAATCGTTATAAGAGATTACCTCTTCCTCGACGTGCCTCCTATAAAAATTCTCTTAGGGAACTAGAGTTGGTCTTTTGAGAATAAAATCACCTATATAATGTAATGGTAGAGTTTTAGAAGAGGCATTGGCAGTGTTTGTTGGCTGATCTAGAAGGCTCAAGATTGAGTGAAGATGAAAGGGAATGTGTTCCCTTTTAGAAGAGATGATAGGATCACTTTTGGAAACCTCCAAAATATTAATTAATAATAAACTCATACCCCAATTAAAAACATAAAAAGTGACTCAAATTAGGATATGAGTTATGATAGGGCTGTAATATCATCAACCAATAAAATTTAGACATGTTTTGAATTTATTTTAGACGTTTTCAGTTTGATTTATCATTATTTAATCAATTTAATTTTATTTGGGTTAATAATATTCTATATTTTGAATGGTTATAAATAATTACTTATATGTTGTGAATTTTCCATAATTGGATACATAATAACAGTTTCGACAATATAAATTTCAATTTTTAATTTTTAAATATTTCTGTGATTTTAAAACAAATTATTAATATGTTATTTTGATAAAATATCAATTGTGTCAATTTTGACACTATTAATTAATTTAAATTCAAAAAAACCCCCCACAGAAGATATGTTCAAAAAAAATATTTAATATATTTCTAACATGTCATATATATTTATAAAATTAGTTGATAACATTAGTTAGTTCATTTAATATTTATTTTAATATTTTTAAAAACATATATTTTATATTTTCCTTAATAAAAGAATTACTACAACAGTTTCATATAATTATTTAATATACATATTTTTTGCATAAAATTAAAAATAAAATACTATGATGAATTGAAATCTATTATATTTTATAATAATACGTTTAGTCGAATTTTTATTCTAATACACTCAACTTTTAAAATGATAAGTTTATTAAATTAAGAAGGTGACAACTTGGTCATCATTTAAAATAAAATAATATAGATGTCATAATCTATATTTATATGACTCCAAATGGTCCACAAGTCTTGACATAGATTCTTAGGGTATAGATATACTCTACCAATATGGTTTGGACAAGTTTCTAGTTCCTTTTATGGGTATTAATATTTTAATTAAAACTATATTATTGATTTTTCGCTAAATAAATAATTTCAGCATCAATAATGTATAAGATATTATGGTAATTATATTTTCCTTAAAAATTACAAATAAATTACAATTATAAAGAAAAAAATATTATATTTAAAATTAGTATTTATAATCGAATTTATATTCTGTATAACCTTATATTAAAAATATGTTAATTATTAATGTTTGAGTGAGACAAATTTCACTTTCTTTAGATAAAATAAATTAAAGGTCTTAATCACATCCATGTGGGTTCCAAAAGATACCATTTCGACCCACGTATATTTAGAATGAAATAAAACCATACAATTATATTAATACAAGTGTTAGTGTAATTTTATAATAATATTTTTACCCTTAATTACCCAGTTTACCTTTAACTATAGTAAATAAAATTTATCGAAGTTAATATTTATAATCTAAAAATAAAAAGGTTGCTTATTTACATAATTTGGATCTATGGATTACAAATATGGAATCCATTCTTCCATATTCAATACACATATGTTGTAGTATTTTATTTAAAATTTATCCCGCTGTTGAGAAAATGGGTTTTAAAATTTAAAACATTGCAAAAGAATGAAATGTTTTTACATATGATTTCAAAGTAAAATTAATGATAATAAATTATATTATATTAAATGGTAAAAATATATTCTATTAATACATTAAAACCATTAAATATTATAATTTAACCATATAAATTATCTTGATGAAAAAAGTAGTTTTTAATTAAAATGTTGTTTATTTTTACTATTCATCAAAATATGAAGGTTATCATAACAATGCCCAAAATTTATCCATTGTAAATTTTTATATCCTGACTCAAAATAATATGATTAAATTTTCAAATTGAGATTATAAACTTGTCCAAAATTAGATTTAAAATTGTTGTTCCATCCAAAGGCGACATAACTGCATTTTCTTAAAAATACTTCTTTTATATGAGAATTTAATTTTGGTTCTCATACCATGTTCTAAAAAATATGTAAGATGAATGATAATGTGATAAAATTAATAATTTGTTTAATAATATTCATAATGGATAGTTCCTAATAATATTATAATATATCATTGTTTTGTAAAACTCTGTATTGTGTACCACGCAAGCTATCGACGAAAGTCGCTTTTGACTGTAACACAAGCCAAGTTCATTGTTGCATCTACTGCAAGATAATATTCATGTAGAATACAACAGAAGATATCAATGAAATTAAAAAGAAAATATCTCATATAATCTCAAGGCGTACCATTCTACCCCCCTTACCCTCAAAATTCATTGGGGTTATAAATGGTTTACTACTTGAAAGTTTCATTCATAGAAAACCACTCCATAAAAAGGAATACTAAAACATAATTTTTAAAAAGGAATGTTATAAACATAACAGTCACCCAACGAAAATCAACCCTGGGTTTCCACATAGGGTAATATATATGAAAATATTGATATAAAAGAGGAATCTAACTATCATGTTCTGATGAAGAGTGGTAGAGAACATGGCTATGAAAAATACAACAATCAAAAATCCATAAATTTGTAATGATCTAAGGTACCATTTGATTCATCAGATATGAGGGTACTAGGAAAACATTTTTGGTCTTAAATATCCTTACCCTAAACTTGATATATTTTTTCATAAAGATAAATACTTACATGATATCAGTGTAATATCATCATTGGTCAATCCATGAACAATTTCCACTTCATCAATTATTTAAAGAAATGAAGTTGAATTTTTCATTCATGATGTATAAGCAGAGCAAGAGATAAATGAAAGGTCATTCCATCAGACACTATCATTAAAAAGGTTAGCATAAGATATTAAATATACATAAGTCCATCTATGGCCAGGTTAATCGAATATGGTACCAAAAATGGACTTATACTTCATCTATCATACCTCTTAATAAAATAAAACTAATTTATACTAACCAAGGACTTCGTGTAAACCAGTGGTAGGCGATAAAGGTCTTTCACACTTCAGTTGTGGGATCAATTCATGCTGCCTTGTCTGACATGACAGGTTGTTGCTCATCCTACATGTTGTCTTTTTTCTAAAACTGTACTATTAAAACATTCCAGAAATAATATAAAAAATTTCTAGCCCTATACAATAATATTTGATTTCTAACATAATCCATTACAATCATTAGACTTATCCAAATTACTTCTATCCAATCTCATAATATATAAAAAAAGATTATTAGAGATGTTATATACCAAGCATGGGAATACCATCATTTATCCCCCATATATCACAAGATATATCCTGTTGGTCATATTCCAAACATATGAATACCTTAATCATGTATTCTCTTGAAACATGAATTCCCATAGAATCTTTATGAAAACATGAGTGCAGTCAAAAGTTAACTCTTTCCAAAATCCAAAATCCCTAAATTTCTATATACTCAAACCATGATATCACATCTTCTTTATATCAGACATGAGCTCATTAACACTATCAAACATTTCATTATCTTTTTATCCCCTCATTATGCACATATTAGATGCTTTCCAAAAATATCTAAATGAACTTTCTGGTTACAAGTACCATTCAACATATACATTCCAAAACATAAGGAAACACAATAGGGTAATAATCCTTGGATGTTTCTTTATTCTATAGTACTTCGAAATTACTTATACAATATTACTCTTCATAATTATGAAATCATTCTAATACCTTCTTAAACCATTGGCTGAGGTTCATTATTTTATTCCTCAACACCTCTTTAATATCATATATCATTTGTAGTCTCTTCATCGTCATCAACTTAAATACTATCCATACGACCATGCAGATTCTCTTCATGATATTTTTTCTTAGGGAATTTTTTTTCATAATTCTTATACATTCCACATTTAAAACTTTTATCCGTGGTTTATGTCTTAGAAATACCATTATAAATGTCCATTATGTTAACAGAACCTTTCCCTTTGCAATTTATGGCTTTGTGTCCTTTTTTTCCACACCTAAATCATCTTCCAATTCCTTTGAAACATTCTCCTAGAGGACTCTTCCCACATTATTTACATGGTGGAAATTTAACATTCTTTCCTCTATGATCATCATGAAACCTCATATCTCTCTTATTATATGAGTCAGGAAACATACCAAATTTGTGAATATTGATCATTTTATAAGATTGCTGATTAGGCATAACCACAATGTCTCACCTTCCAAATCCCATTTCATTTGGTTTCTCATGAAGAATATCATCCTATTGTATATCAAATTCTCCATTAACATGAATCATTATGTTTCGATCTGTTTTCTAAAACCCTAAAATAATATTCTGAGAGGGAATAATCATGCTAGGAAAACAACATAATAAAGGGGAGTACCCTCAGTATCTAAAATATTAGGTTTAATTATAAGATCCTTGCCATAATTCTAGGACTATAACCCATAATGATACTTAACCTTAGGGACATCTCTAGTCATATATTAGAAATATCTCTAGGGATCTCACTAAACTTTTTTATCCTAGTTTGCAAAGGTTAACTAAACCATTTCTCTGATACCAATTATAGAGAACCAAGCATGACATACATGGGGATTACATTAATTTTGTGAAATACATAATATATAACAAAAACATACACCCAAGGATCGTAATAGTTTAGTGTCTTTGGAAACTCAGAACAAAATTTTCTAATCATGGTGAAACATCTTCAACATCTCCCATAAAGACCTTCAACTTTTTTTCTTACAAAAACCATTATATATATCATGGGGAAAAGAAAAAAATGAAAAGGGTGAGGTCAAATTCTCATTAAGTGTAAGCATTGATAAAGTAAAAAAAACATATACATTTGAACTTAGAAACATGAACATAATGTTTAAACATCAAAATACATGGTTGTGAATTAAATCATGGAATTATGTAAGTCATAGATCAAAATGGAACATTAATCATGATAAAATATAATGGGAATAAAACATATAATTGTGGGACCCATTAATCACATTATATTATATCCATAGTATCCAAGGAATTGCTGCCAAGACCATCATAGTGGACAAAGTCCATTACTGAACTGGGTTTACTTGATGTTCCATCCCTGTATTATTGAACCAGATTTTAATTTCTGTTCCATCCATGTCTATCCCATGAGATATAAATATTTACCCAATGAATTGGAGGGAGATATAGGTCCCACCTATCTCATAATGAAATCCTTATTTCATGTCCCATAAAATAAACATAAATCCTTTATCATAACCCAACGAATAAAATGGGTTTCTTGAACATCATCCCATCAAAACATAATCCAAATAAACAATGGATAAATTTTCATCATAAAAAAAACCAATCAATGAAAATAATTGACACATTATTCTTGATACATAAACATATTAAATATTGTCATCATAGATGGACAATAGTTTTGATAAAACACGTGAATTGAATTCTTGAAGAAAATATCATTTCTTCTTTAAAATCATTTTCTATTCTCAAAATGACGTGCAATTTTAAAAGAAAATAATTTTGATGAAAATACTAATGAAATATTAAAGAGTGTTATTTATGTAAATAAGGCATTATGAAATCATAAAAATAAATTCATGCTGTATAAGTTAAAAAACATCATCCTCGTACTTTTGTCAGAAAAGTCAAAAAGTACCTTGTATGGTAACAAAATGAAATATTCCTTCCATAACACAATATAATAGTAAAAAAGAGTTAAATAAAACTTTAAACATTCTTGAAAGAATACTAAAATCTTTATGAAAACATTTTTTATAAAACATGGACATGGATGATAAATATAACCCCAGTAAATACTTACGATTAAACAATCTTGGATAAGAACGTGTTTGGAAAAAGTATCACTTACCTTAGGTCAAATTTCATCCATAGTTGTCTGAGTCTCCTGAATAGTGGGTTTAAACATATTTTTAACTTGTAAGAGAACCATAATAATATTTATGATATCATATATGATTCACTTACGACTTCATATTACCTGTTCTTTTGTCAATTCCATGTTAAATCAGTGTTTTGGGTCAAATCATATCATTTGTCGTACGTGTTTTGACTTCTAATTATTCAAATGTTTACTTAGATAATATTCACATACTTCTAGAATGTAAAACATGATTTATATATAATATATATTCATAATATATATATATATATATAATAGGTCAACAAATGGAATGAAATACATTGTTCATGTAGACGGTAGGTCATATGTACGCCTGAACGTTATTTTCGTTTCCTTATTAAATTTAATGGAATTATGTAAAAAATATATAAATAAATTCAGTAACATTATTCTGTAAAATATTTCCTGATTATTTATTATATAAACTTCATAATCATTCTTGAATGGTTAACATGGGGAATTAATCTCATCGCGTTGTGAAGACGGTAATCTGTACGTACGCACAAGTGATGACATTGTACCCATAATTATTGAAAGGAATTGGAGTGAAAGATATAATATGTCAAAATCAGTATGATGTTAAAATAATAATATATAGTTATTATTTCCACCGTTATACCCATCCATGTAAGGTGGTGGTGGAAAAACATATTACACGATGGCGTGGAGACAATATTTTGTACGTACGCAGGGGCGGTGATTTCATTTTTCATTGGATTGATGGATGGTGAAATAGGGTTGTTTTATATTTAAAATAACATAAATGTATATTATTAATACTTATGTTATTAATTTTTAATTAAACATCTGTGAAAGAGGATGTAGAAGAGTAAAAAACATAAAAGAATCGGAAGAAGAGATTACCTCTTCCTCGACGTGCCTCATTTAAACATCCTCTTAGGGCACTAGAGTTGGTCTTTTGAGAATACCATCACCTCTATAATGTAACAAGAGAGGTTTAGAAGAGGAATTGGTAGGGTTGGATGAGCTTGAAGGCTCACGATTCAGTTAAGAGGAGAGGGAAGGGGTTCCCTTTTATAAGAGATGAAATGGGCACCTTTGGAAACCTCCAAACTATTGATTTATAATAAACTCAAATCGCACATAAAAATATACAAATTGACTCAAATTTGGATATTAGGTGATATAGGGTTCTAATATCCTATCCCAAACAAATTAGGACATGTTTTGATTTTATTTAAAACCTTATCATTTTGATTTGTCCTTATTTAATCTATTTAATTTTATTTATGGTAATAATATTCAAAATTTTAAATTGTCATAAATACTTATATATGTGTGCTGAATTGTGCATAATTGGTTACAATATGACATTTTAGACCATATAAAGTTAAATTTTTAATTTTTAAATATTTTTGTGTTTTTAAACAATTTAATAATATGTTATTTTTATAAAATATCATTTGTGTCGATTTTGACACTATTAATTTATTTGAATTAAAATAAAATCCACACAGAGGATATGTTTGAACCGAAATATTTACTAGATTCCTAAAATTTCATATTTATCAATGAAATTCATAGAGAACATTAATTAAATCATTTATTATTTATTTTAATTTTTTTAAAACCATTTATTTTATATTTCTCTTAATAAAATAATTACTACAACATTTTCATATAATTTATAAATATACTTATTTTTCATATCAAAATTAATAATAAAATACTATGATGAAGGTAAATATATTATATTCTTTACGAATACATTTAGTCTAATTTTTCATCTAATATACTCAACTTTTAAAATGATATGTTTATTAAATTATGAACGTGACAACTTTGTCATCATATAAAATAAATTAATATAAATGTCATAATCTGTTTTATAATACCCCAAATGGTCCACAAGACTACACTGGGATACATAGAGTATAGATATACTATACCAATAAGGTTTGGTCAGGTGTCTGGCCCTTTTGATGGGTATTTGTATTTTAATAAAAATCATATTATTTATTTTTCAGAAAATAAATAATTCCTGCATCATTAATGTATAAGATATTAAGGTAATTATATGTTTCAAAAAAATTGGAAATAAATTACTATTATGAATAGAACATATTATATTTCATATTAGTATTTATAATCAAATTTATATTCTGCATAACCTTATATTAAAAATACTTTAATTATTAATGTTTCAGTGAGACATATTTCACTTTCTTTTAATAAAATAAAATAAAGGACATAATCACATCCACGTGGGTTCCAAAAGATACCATTTCGACACAAGTAAATTTTAGGACGAAATATAATCATCCAATTATATTAATAAAAGTGTTAGGGTAATTTTATAATATTATTTTTACCCTTAATTACCTGATTTACTTTTAACTATAATAAATAAAATTTACCATACTTACTATTCATAATGACTAAAAATATAAAATATCCTATTAACATAATTTCAACCTACTGATTCCAAATATGGAATGAATTTTTCCTAATTCAATACATAGAAGTGGTAGTATTTTATTTAAAATAAATCCCGCTATTGAGAAAATGGGTTTTAAAATTTCTAATATTGCAAACGATTGAAATATTTTCACCTACAAATTCAATGTAAAATTAATAATAATGAATTATATTATATTAAATAGTAAATATATATTCTATTAATAATTTAAAACCATTCAATATTATAATTCATCCATATAAATTATCCTGATGAAAAAAGTTTTTTTAATTAAAATTTAGCGTATTATTACTATTAATCAAAATATGAAGGTTATCAGAATAATGACTCAATTTATCCAACATAAATTTCAATATCTTGAATAAAATGAAGAAGTTTACTTTGTCAAATTGAAATTTTTAAATTTTCAACAATTAGATTTAAAATGAGTGCACCATCAAAACGTGAGAAAACAACATTTTTTGGAAAAATCCATCATTTATCCGAAAAATTAATTTTGTTCTCATAAAATGTTCTAATAAATATGTAAGATGAAGGATAATGTTATAAAATTCAAATTTTCGTTAACACTATTCATAACGTCTAGTTCATAATAATATTATAATATATCAATTTTTATTGAAACTCAGTATTGTGTACCACCCAAGCTATAGAGGAAAGTAGCATTTTTGTGTAACAAAAGCCAAGTGTATTGTTGCGTATACTGCAATCTAATCTTTTTGTAGCGTCCAATAGAAGATATCATTGAAATTAAAAAAAATATCTCATAAAATTATAGGGGGTTACATTATACCCCCCATAAAATGAATTACCCCCTCAAAATTCGTTTGGGTTATAAATGGTTTACTATTGGAATCTTTCATTCATACAAACCCACATCTTAAAAAGGAATACTAAAACATAATATTTAAAAATGAATGTTTGAAACATAACAATCACCCAATATATGTCAACACTCGGTTTCCGCATAAGAGAATATATGTGAAAATATGGATATTGAAGATATATCCAAACATCATGTTCTGATGAAGAGTGATAGAGAACATGGCTATGAAAAATCCAACAATCAAAAAGCCATAAATTTGTGATGATCTATGGTACCATATGATTCATCAGATATAAGGGTACTGGGACCACATTTTTGGTCTTTAGGTTCATTTCCCAAAATTTGATGTATTTTTGCATAAGGAGAAATACTTACTTGTTTTCAGTGTAATATCATTGTTAGTCATTCCACGAACAATTTTTACTCAATATATTATTTAATGAAATTAAGTTGAATTTTCCATTCATGAAGTATAATCATATCATGCGATATAATGATAGTTCATTCCATCGGTCACAATCACAACAATTGTTTGCATAAGATATAAAATATACATAAACCTATATATGGTGAGGTTAACCGTATATGGTTCCAAAAATGTACGTATACTTCATCTATAATACCGCTTAATAAAATAAAACTAATTTCTACTAACCAAGGACTTCCTGTAGGCCAGTGGTAGATGATAATAGTCTGTCGAACATCGGTCCTGGGTTTGATTCTTGCAACCTTGTCTGACGTGATGGGCTATCGCCCATCCTACGTGTTTTCCGTTTTCTAAAACTATACTATTAACACATTCCAGAAATAATATCAAAAATATATAGCCATAAACAATACTATTTGATATCTAACTTAATCCATTCCAATATTTAGGCTTATACAAAATACTTTAATCCAATCTCATAATATATAATAAAATATTACTAGAGAGGTCCTCTACCAAGCATGTGAATACCTTCATTTATCCCCCATATATCATAAGATATATCTTTTTGGTAATATTCCAAACATGTGAATACATTAATCATGTATTCTTTTGAAACATGAATTACCATAGAGTATTTGTAAAAACATGAATGATATCAAATGTTAACACTTCCCACATACCAAAATCCCAATATTTCTATATACTCAAACCATGATATCACTTTGTCCTTATATAAGTCATGAGCTCATTAATACTATAAAACATTTCACTGTCTTTTTATCCCTTCATTATTCACATATTAGGTGCTTTCGAAAAATATCTGAATGACCTTTCAAGGTTACTAGTAACATTCATAATATATTTTCCAAAACATAAGGAAAAACAATAGTGTAACAAATCCTTAGAAGTTTCTTTATTCCGTAGTACCTTGAAATTACTTATACATCATTAATCTTGATTAACATTCAATCATTCCACTACCTTCTTAAACCATTGACTGAGCTTCATCATTTTATTCCTTAACACCTCTTTCATCTCATATATCATTTGTAGTCTCTTCATCATAAACATCATAAATACTACCCATATGACCATGCAGATTTTCATCATGAGATTTTCCCTTTGGGAATTGGTTTGTATAATGCCTGTAGTTTCCACATTTAAAACATTTAACCATTTTATGTCACAGAAATACCATTATCCTTTTCCATCGTGTTAAATGAACCTTTCCATTTTCAATTACTTTCTTTGTTTCCTTCTATTCCACATGCAATGAACCTTCCAGTTCCATTGAAACATTCTCTCTGATGCCTCTTCACACATGATTTATATGGGGGAAATTGAACATTCTCTCCTCTATGATCATCATGAAACTCCATCTTTCTCTTATTAGATTAGTCAAGAAACATATCAATGTTGTGACTATTGATCTTATTAAGAGATTACTGATTAGGAAAAATAACGATGTTTCACCATCCTAATCCCATTTCATTTGGTTTCTCATGAATAATATCATTCCATTGTCCATCATATTCTCCATTAAAATGAATCTTCCTATTTCAAGCCATTTACTAAAACCCAAAAAGATTAGTCTTAGAGTCAAAAATCATGCTAGCAAAACAACATAATAAATGGGGGATACCTTTAATATCTAACATATTAGGTATAATTATATGATCGTTATCGTAATTCTAGGACTATTACTTGTACTCATTCTTAAACTTAGGTACATCCCTAGACATAACTTAGAAATATCTCTAGGGACCTCACTAATGTTTTTGCATCCTAATTTAAAATTTTTTTCTCAACCTTTTCTCTGATACAACCTATAGAGACCCAAGCATGGTGTACATGGGTATTATATTACTTTTATGAAATACATAATTTATAACAAAAACAGACACCCAAGGACCGTAATAGTTTAGTGTCTTTAGAAGCTTGGAACAAAATTTTATAATCATGGTGAAAGATCTTCAACTTCGCCTATAAATAACTTCCCCTTTTGTTTTTATTACCTCAAACCATTAAATATATCCTAGGGAAAATAAAAAAATAAAAAGGATGGGCTCAAATTCTCAATACGGGTATGCATGGAGAAAAAAAACATATGTATTTGAACTTAGAAACATGAACATAAAGATTAACCATCAAAATCATGAGTCATGAAATAAATCATGGCAATATGTAAGGCATAGATCACAAAGTAACATTAATCATGATAAAATAGAATGAGAATAAAACATGTAATTGTGGAAACCATTAAGCACATGATATAATTTCCATAGAAGCCAAGGCATTGCTGCCAAGACCCTCATAGTGGACAAAGTCCATTAGTGAACTGAGATTACATGCCATTCCAGCCCTCTATTACTGAACCATATTTTACTTTACATTCCAGCCATGTCTATCCTATGAGATATAAATCTTTATCCAATTCAATTGAGATATATATATGTCCCACCCATCACATAATGAAATCATTATTTCATGTGATACAAAATAAACATAAATCATTTTTCAATGCCCATCGAATAAAATGTGTTTCATAAACATCATCACATCATATCATAATCCATATAAAACAATATATATAATTTCATCATAAACAAAATAAAAACATGAAAATAATATAGAAATTATTCTTGAATCATAACTATATTAAAAAATGTCATCATAGATGGACAATTGTTTTGATAAAACACTGGAAATGAATTCTTGCGAAAATATCATTTCTTCTTTCAAATCATTTTATTTTCTCAAAATGGCGTGGAATTTTAAAAGAAAAAAATATTGTTGAAAATAATCATGAAATCCTGTATAGTATTCATTATTTTAATAATGGGTTATGAAATCATAAAAATTTGTTCACACCGTAGAAGTTAAAAAAGCATCATCCTCGTACTTTTTCTGGAAAAGTCAAAAAGTACCTCATTTGGTAAACAAATGAAAGATTCATTCTATACCACAAAGTAAAAGTCAATAAGAGGTAAAAAAGAATTTAAAAATACATGGAAGAATATTAAAAACTTTATGAAAATATTTTTTATAAATCAATGATAGGGATGATAAATACAACTCAATGAATACTTATGAATAAACAATCTCAGATAAAAATGAGATTCGAATAATTATCTCTTACCTTTGGTCCAATTTATTTCATACATGTCCAAGAATCATGTATAGTAGGTTTAAACATATTATTAACTTGTAAAAGAACCATAATAATATTTATTATATCATATATGATTCACTTACGACTTTATATTACCTATTCTTTTGTCAATTCCATGTTAAAGCAGTGTTTTGGGTTAAATCATTTCATTTTTCGTATGTTTTTTGACTTATAATTATTCATATGATTACTTAGATCATGATTACATACTTAAAGAATGTAAAACATGATTTATATATAATATATATTAATAATATATATATATATATATAATAGATCGACAATTGGAATGAAATACAGTGTTCATGGAGATGGTAGGCCGTACGTATGCATGAATGTTGTTTTAGTTTTCTTATTAAATCGAATAGAAGTAAGTAAATTACATATAAATAAATATGGTATAATTATTATGTCATATATATCATGATTATTTATTATATATAATTCATAATAATTCTTGAATGGTTAACATGGAGAAGGAATCTCATTACATTAGGGAGACTGTAATCCGTACGTACGCGCGAGCGATGATATCGTTCTCATAATTATTGAATGGAATTGGAGAGAATGATATAATATATTAGAATAATTATAATTTTATAGTAATAATATATAGTTATTATTTACACCATTATACCCATCCATGTAAGGTGGTGGTGGAAAAACATATTACACTACGACATGGAGACTGTATTCCGTACGTACGCATGCGCGGTGATTTTGTTTTTCATAGGATGGATAGATAAGGAAATAAGGTTCTTTCATATATTTAATAAAATAAAATTATATTATTGATACTGATGTTATTAATTTATAATTAAAAAACTAAATAAGAGGAAGTAGAGGAAGAAAGAAACTTAAATGAATCGGTAGAAAGATTACCTCTTCCTCGACGTGCCTCTTTTAAACATCCTCTTAGGGAACTAGAGTTGGTATTTTGAGAATACCATCACCTCTAAAATGTAACTAGAGAGATGGAGAAGAGGAATTTTTAGGGTTCGGCCAAGATTGATGGCTCATGATTGAGTGAAGAGGAGAGTGAAGGGGTTCCCATTTATAAGAGATGATAGGGGAGCTTTTGGAAACCCCCAAAACATGAATTTATAATAAATTCCTACCCCACTTATGAACTTCAAAAGTGACTCAAATTCAGATATGAGGTATTATAGGGTTGTAATCTCATCCACAAATAAAATATATAACTGTTTTGAATTTATTTTAAACCTTATCATTTTGATTTATCCTTATTTAATCTATTTAATTTTACTTGTGGTAATAATATTCTAAATTTGTAATGGTTATAAATATTTATTTATGTGATGTGAATTTTCCATAATTGGATACATGATGACATTTTCGACCATATAAATTTCAATGTTTAAATTGTAAATGTTTTTATGATTATTAACTAATTTAATTCTATGTTATTTTTATAAAATATCAATTCTGTCAATTTACACACTATTAATTTATTTGAATTTAAATAAAATCCAAAAAGAATATATGTTTGAACCAAATTATTTAATATATTCCTAACATGTCCTATTTATCTATAAAATTTGTGGATCACATGAATTATTTCATTTAATATATATTTTAATATTTTTAAAACCATTTATTTTATATTTCTCTTAATAAAATAATTATTACATCATTTTCGTATAATTATTTAATATACATATTTGTTGTATAAAAATTAAGAATAAAATAATCTGATGAAGTTAAATCTATTATATTTCATAATAATACTTTTAGTCGAATTTTTTCTCTAATACACTCAACTTTTAAAATGATATGTTTATTAAATTATGAAGGTGACCACTTTGACCTTATTTAAAATTAAATAATATAAATGGCATAATCTGTTTTATAATACTCCGAATGGTCCCCATGTAAGAAAATTAATTCTTAGGGTATATATAATGTCGAGAAATAAGGATATGTCATGTTTCGGGTCTTTTTGATGGATATTTTTATATCAATAAAAACTATATTATCGATTTTTCACTAAATAAATAATATCTACATCATTATTGTATAATATATTAAGTTAATTATATATTTCATAAAAATTACAAATAAATTAATAATATTAATTAAGAAATATTATCTTAAATTTAGTATTTTTAATAGAAATTATATTCTGTATAAGCTTATATTAAAAATACATTAATTATTAAATTTTGATTGAGACACATTTCACTTTATTTAAATAAAAAAATTAAAGGTCTTAATCACATCCATGTGGGTTCCAAATGATACCATTTCAACCCATGTATATATCAGGACGAAATATAATCCTCCAATTATATTAATACAAGTGTTAGGGTAATTTCAGAATATTATTTTTACCCTTAATTACCCGCTCTACCTTTAACTATAGTAAATAAAATTTACCTTAGTAACTATTTATAATTCTTAAAAAAAATGCATATTAACATAATTTGGACCTACGGATTCCAAATATGGAATCCCTTTTTTCCAAAATTCAATAGAAAAAAGTTGAATTTTTTTATTTAAAATTAATCTCGTTGTTGTGAAAACGAGTTTTAAAATTTAAAACATTACAAAAGATTGAAATGTTTTTACCTATGAATTCAATGTAAAATTAATGATAATGACTTATATTATGTTAAATGGTAAAAATATATTCTATTAATACTTTAAAACCATTCGATAATATAATCTATCCACAGAAATTATATTGAGGAAAACTTCTTTTTTTAATTAAAATTTGTCATATTTTTACTATTCATCAAAATATGAAGGTTATCAGAATAATGTCAAAAAAAATTTCCAACGTAAATTTTTATATCCTAATTAAAAATAAGAAGTTTACATTGTAAAAATTGAACTTATAAACTTGTCAAAAATTATATTTAAAATAGGTGTCCAATTAAAAGGAGACAAAACCGCATTTTTTTAAAATACTTCTTTTATCCTAAAAAATAATTTTCTTCTCATACCATCTTCTAAAAAATATTTAAGATCAATGATAATGATATAAAATTAAAAATTTGGTTAATACTATTCATGATGGCTAGATCATAATAATATTATAATATATCATTATTTAGTGAAACTCTGTATTACGTACCACGCAAGCTATCGAGGAAGGATGCTTTTGCGTGTAACACAAGCCATGTTAATTATTGATTATACTGCAAAATAATCATTTTTAGAGTTCAACAAAGATGTCCATGAAATTAAAAGAAAATATCTCATAAAATCATGGGGTGTTACACCAAGCGTATATAGGGAGCATCTTAAAACACGTTGTACATAACCCATTCCTATTAAAACTCGAGCACTGGAGACTAACCAAATTTACCTTTAGATAGATAAAAGTTGACTAACACTTGTTACTCCTAATAGAGGCCTGGTCTTTTCTAGTCAGAGCTACCAATTTATATTTTACTAATTATAAATCAGGCACAAACCATTGGTGATATTCATCTGGACCATGAACATAACGATCCTCTACCACCTTCTTGGGTTATACCTAAGAAACATCTACCTATAATGTTGATGGATCCCCTAAGTTGCCTAACTGAGACACCACATGTCATTGAAAGTGGACCTTCAGTGTCGAAAACATGCAGGTGGAGAATATAATGTGGAGTCTGTGGCACCAAAGGGCATCAAGGAAAGTCCTGATATGCTCTATGTGCTCGTCATCTTACATAGAGTAGATGAGATTTTCATAGATGAATATACAATGATGAATCAATTCAAAAAATCACCTATGAAAGAGTTTATAAGTCCCATGAATGTGGTTGGTGAGTTTGTATCACTAAAGAAAACTTCCACGAACTCTAAGTACCCATACCTACACTTGAAAACAGCATTTAGGAAATCTTCCTCCATCACCCTATGTTGGTGATTTCTAGACTATAGATCAATATTATAGAACCATCTTCTTCCCCTTTTCAAGTCAAAAAGACCATCTATCATCAGGAGGGGGAACCATTCTTCAGTGTTACCTGATAGAAACTCTAGAAGTCTATAAACAACCAAAAACAACCATCTACATTCTTCATAAAAAATATAGTATCACCCCACAGTGGCCCACTGGGCGAGATTAATATTTACTTCATCAAATAGTCCTACTGAATCCTTAGCTCATGAAACTTATAAGGATACATCTGATGATTATCCATCGAAATCGAAGAAGTATCGGGTGTCAAGTCTATCCCAGACTCAACATCACATTGAGGGGGGTAAAATCACAACATCTTTAGAAAAAAACAACATTGAACTCCCCATAAACTCCTAGAAACCCCCACCATGTCCCAATCCACCTGTTCCACTAGCATCTTAGCCAGCTAGGAAAGAAGAGGTCCCACACACCAACTACCAATTAGACAACTCTACTCTCCAATGAAAGCCACACATTATCTATCCACGTCAGAAAGTACATGTCATCTCTGGAAGTAGTTAATAAAAGCATGAACAAAATATAACTTGTCGATTCCATGGATGACATCATACTTTTGAATCTCGAACATGAAAGGATACCTACAAGACATATATAGTCCCATCAGTAGTCTACATCACTAACACACACCAAACAAGATTGAATGAAATCCGACTTCTATACATAACACTAGGTGAATATAATGTATCATTATTTCTAGTCCTAGAGCATAGGATATACTATTTTCATCAAAGGAGTAAAATGATCAAGAATCAAACAAGGAGAAAACAAGAGTATGAACCAATCTGATCATACCTCGAATGTTATCTAGCCCCACATGAAAAACTGTATCTACGGCGTGAAACTAACCACGCACAACTCATATGCCCCTATACTATCATCCACCTCCTCAAACATGTCTGGTTAGAGGAAATTGATGAACCCCCTAAGGTCTACTTATGCTTTCAACATCTCTTCTCGGTGGATTAGGAGCCTCCTATCCCTACTAACGAAATGGCCTGGCCAACAATTACTATTGAGGCAGGCATTGACCCTTTCGAAATTTTACATACTGATCAAGAACTAGGCACTAACTATAGAAGTACATGTAGCATCCACAAATGAAACAACATGGACACAAGCCTATGAGGACCATAAGGACAAAACTAGAACTACTAAGGTCGACTCCACACTGGTCAAAACCTCAAATCCCTAGCCACTACGACCTACAATTGGAAGACTTTCTCTTCGTACAAATGTATGGAATCCCCTATCACAGTAGAACTCCTCACAATGATATCCTATCAACAACTTCCATCATCATATGGACCTCTAGATATGTCAAAATGGTGAAGGGAGGAACTGCGTACCAGAGGACTGGATAGAGTTCATCCTATTAGAATCTCATCCAAGCCTTCACATCTGGAAAAAGAACCCATGAAATGCGAAGGATATCCTTTAGCATGATCCCCAATCACTGTATTAATATAGTACCTTGATAGTGGGAGGGTATATCATGTCACTTAATGGGCTTTGTGGTTGAGGAAATGTATTATTCACATAGCACCTTCTAAAAATTGACACAAAAGACATCATCCTTCTTCCTCTCTCCCAAATACAACATCCACCATTGATTCGTAGCTCCCTTCATCAGAATTTTTTTCTAAAGCCAGTATTTCATCAAATCCTTGATTAGGAAAAAGGTGATATCAAGCTCTTCCATCTATCTCTCTATCTCCATGATTGTGATACTACCCTCCTCCTTTCCTATAGACTTCTACAGGAAATCCCAAAGCATCTTCTTTAACTGATTGTCCTCATTCTCTAGATCAACCCTATGTCGATCAGCCAGATGGGCCTACTGGGTCTATCCTGCCAGAGCCACTCATGGTTGACAATTGTGTTCCATAGCTAAAACGTAAACAAGTAAATCATATGCCCGAGTAGTATGTCATTTTTAGGATATATTTTAATTCATTTTTAAATTTAATTTCCCAAAAATCCCAAAACAAACAAGAAAAAAATTATACATGATGCACGTACCATTACGGGGTTCTCTACACTGAAAAACATTTCCCTACTTAATCATTTTTTAAGCTAAGGGTCCTTGCATCGGATCGTGGTGGGGGCCCTAAAATCTATTTTTCTAGCCAGTTTTCCCTGGAATAAGTCATGCACCAAGATTATCTCAAATTTTTTCCCTAACAACCCCTTAAAATCCCCAATATTACTTACTCTAATAATCATACTATCTCCTAACCATCATCCTTGGATACCATTTTCTCATTACCCTTATCTCCAAAGATACCCCTCTTGAGCTGGAAATGGAAAAAGAGAGAAAATTACTATCGAGTCTCCTCACTAGTAGGCCCTAGGGTTGTGACCAACACCAAGGGTATAAAAATATTACAACATATGTTTCCTTAACATTTTTTAGTAACAATGATCATGATATAAGATATATCAATCTCAAAAAACTCCTAGAAATATATATAAATGGAGAAGAAGAAAAATCCATCCCACATGCATGTTCAAAGTAAAATTGGTAGAAATAAAATGAAAAACAAAAAATAAAATACCAAAATAATAGATCTAAGATGGATGATTTAGCTATCCAGACCCCCGACCAAGATAGGTCCATCATGGTCCATGTAATCCCCATAGAAACATGAAAACAGTTTTATATACATAGGGTAAGCATACTGGTTTACAAAGTAGAAAAATCCGATGTCTATTGTGCACAAGTGGGAGAACCATACTAACACCCCCATGAGAAAAACAGGAAAAACTCAAATTCACCTAACAAGGCATACTATTCAACCCATCCTCTCTAAGGTACACTCACCAAATAATGAATATCATGTAAATAAAAGTAATAATCACATCGTTGATAGGGAAATACACACAAATTCCTACTAGTGAACTTCTCATACATAACGATGAACTTCTAGATGCTGCAATGCTCTTCCATAGTCTACACTATCGCAACCTTCCCACACACATCTAGGACACATACCATATCCCAGATACAAATAGGTGGATCACAACCACATCACATCCCACCCATAGACACCAAGGCCACAAACCCAAAACGTCATCTAGAATACAACTAGAGTAGTACAACGCATTTCATTCCAAATATACATGGGAATCACACCTCGCCCATGAACACCTAGGCCTCACAACAGAACCATAAACATCCAGAAGAGTATAGGGTTAACAATGCATAAAAGAGGGAGTAGAAAAGTTCCAATTACTAGACATCCATCCTTCTACCCGTATTTTGGTAAGAGAAATTGTCCCCAATAAAAATGGGGGTGTTTGGTATGTAATGCTCAACACTGGTGGGGTGCAAATAGAAAACACAAGGAACAACATATATATTTTGAGGTACCAAACACTAATCTCAAACTATGTGTTTTCAAAACAAAAAACAACTCACAAAAAAATACCCCGACTACCACATCTATTGAAAACTCACACGGCTAGTCAATGAATTTATTCATTACCCCATTCAATTAATTCGGCAAATAATCACTATGAATTAAATAATTCATTTTATTATTTATTACATCCCTACACTAGAAACTACCAATCACATCACAACATAAGTAACATCATAACCAACACAAACTTCAAAAGGTCCCATGAAATTCCATGTGAAATTCCCACCATGTTATCAACATCCTTTTTTAAAATTATCTCTCTAAAACCATCTACAGAAGAACCACTAAACCAAACATACCACATCCTATAAAACAGCAATGCTCATTCATATTACTGTCCCACTACACACTTCCCTTTATTGAATAGCATTCCAACTACTACCATAATTATTCTTGAAAGAAGTCATGCATATCCCTTCCTCTCTATAATAAATAACCTAAATAACATTATCACATGCATACTAAAAAATCTTGTTTCATAATAGTAACACACCAAATAAAATAAAATTAGCCCATCATGAAACTGTATCTGTACTACACCTCCACTTATCAGATCTAGTTCATGGAATAATAAGTTAATACATTCCATAATCAACTAATATCTCAATACGGGATTCCAATACACAACTCGTACCACCCCATACACACATCAACACTCCCAACCACAACACCACATGACCAGCAGAAACACAAAACCGAACAAAACCAAACACAACGCAGAACAATAGAATACAACAATTTGTATTCAAATATAGAAACCTCACTATTTAATTTCACATTAATTATTTATGGTATATCATATAAAAAGTTAAATCATAGGGCATCCTTTTATTTAACATGGTATACATGATTAACCAAATTTCCCGATTGACACTAGTGATTTACATGCTATATTGGTGTGCAAACAAGGACCCCCAAAGGAAAATATTTTTACAAGTATACAAACCATAAAATTCAAAACACTGATCAATACAACAGATAAAACAACACAAGAATATTTATCATCTACCCCCAATTTATTACCATGTTACCAAAGCCCGATATTGTAAAAAGAACATTTATCTTCAAAATTATATCAATTTAGATTTTGATTTGACAGTATTATCAAAGATATGTGAATATACCCACCCACATGATACACAATTAAAATAGTGATGTAATAAATATTACCTTGAAAAAATAGACAATCAATAACTTATTAGTGTGCCAAAAATGGGGTTGCTCTATTAGGAGGTGACTCAAAGGGAAAACTCGACCGGAATCTCAATCACACATACAAATCATCAGGGATTAAAGGATCATGATGACACAAGAGGAATAGGAACACAATTGGACAAAATGTTTTATGCACTCTAAGATATTGGCATAGAGGAGCCAGATCTAATATCAACGGAAGGGATAAGGTTTCAACGACTATTAATGTGGGATCATGATTAATATTACATTTTTTTACCGTTTCAACATCCATGGAGAGTTATTATATTAAATAAATAATTTATACCATAAAAACTTCCATTATTAATAATCAAAATAAGATTTAATCTTTATTTACAACATGTAAAACTGAAGAGGGTTGAAATTGGAAGAACTGGAAAAAAGCTGGAAATTACTCACTGATGGGGGAGTTACCAACATGATTAATGGATATTGAGTCCTCGATATGAGTCACCAACAAAACTCACTAACATTAGTCAACGATGCCTCCCACCAACCTGAGACACTGATGAGACCCACTGACAGTGAGTCACTAACGTGGCTCAGCAATTCCAGTCACCAAGGCCCGACCTACAAATGCCATTTCATACAAACACCCTGGCCTACCAAAACACTGACCTACCAATACTCGGACCTACCAACACCCTAACCTACAATTCCTTAACCCACCAATGATATGTTTATGATTCTGAGCTATCAATAATGATTCATTGATGTGTAATACCATTAGAAAAACTAGAATTTTGGAAAACTCTTGAAATGAGCTGTTATTGACTCCCAAAACACCCTAAACACTATCATTTTACAATTTAATGGGCCAAGGTGCTCCGAGACATTTCAATTATGATGAATAAAACAATTAATTGTTTTCATTTCAAAAATCTGAAATTTCAAAATTTATATTTTACATATAAATAGATGTTATAATGAATATTTGATATTATAAATAACATTAACTATTATTATTCTTAATTATTATGACTATTAAATAACTGAGAATATATTATTGATATAAAAAAATTAACATCATTTATCCATAATTAATTTAGTTCCTTGAATAAAATTAATAAAACATAAAAATTACAATGTGACACCCCCAATCTAATCACTCAGATCTTGTTCAATGACAACACAATTATTACACATGCTTTGATTCATTATAAAAAAACATAGATATAGACCTAATTAATTAATAAATTAATAAATATTATTAGATATCGTACATCCCAATGATCATTTCAGTTTTATAAATTTAAATGATTAATTAAAAATGATAACATGAAAATCCCATTTTCTTTAAATCTAATAAATGTTTTTCCATATATACGAATCTAAATAATTCTTAATGAAACTTTGAGATCTTGCGTTAATTATTTCACATGTTCTATCATTTAAATCATTTCACATGTTTTAAATTTTTTATAACCATGGAAATGGAAACAAATGTAATAGGTGAGATCAAATTTTTAGTGTGGGAAACATAAAACCGAAGATATTAAAAAAACGAATGGAAAAAAATGTTTTAGAAATAAATATTTTTTGAAATTCCAAAATAAATTGCTTTTGAATCCTACTATAGACTTCATAATAAACAAAAACTTATTTTCCAATAATGATCATCTCAAATAGATAGAATGAAACATTTTGAATATCAAAAACACACTATCAAGGCCTTATCACATGACATTGTACAATAATAAGAAACGTTGTATTCAAAAAAACCAATATTTCTTTTATATGTGAATTATATATACATATATGGGATTTAAAAATCTAGGTCTTGATCATCACCTAATTGTTTCTACTTTATAAACTATAATAGTCAATGTGACCTTGTATATAATTTCTTAAAGAACACTTTGGAGAATTAAAACATAGTAATCTTTAAATTATGAGAACCTAATATAAATATTTGATTGTTAAATTGTAAAATAATTTAATCATTAATATTTTCAATATTTTACCAAAGATATTAAATGGATAACATGATCACAACCAATCCTGAGAATGAATTTTTATAGTAAAATGTTACACTATCAACTAGTAAATAATAATCCGTGATGGAATTACAATATGTGGAATGTTAAAACATTTCCCCATGTTAATAAAAGGGTTGAAATATTTATAATCAATATGAAGAATGAAGTCGGATGGTGAAAATAATATATTTAATATTCCAATACTCAAACATATTGAAATAATAATATATAGTATGCTAATAATTTCCATTATTTCAATTAAATATCCTAATTTCTACGTGGAAATAATCCAGTGTGATTTTATTAAAATTTTATGTTCATAATTAATGTATAAATGAATATATAATTAATTTAATACAAGTGAAAAAGGATGAAATACTATCTAGATAATGATTACGGACAATTTCACAAGAAAAAACCCATGTAGTGAGAAATATTGGTCAAATGCTTTATATAGTAGGAATTTGTTTAACCAAAAATGAGATCATAAAAATATTTAATAAAAGGGATAAATAAACCTAAATTATATTAAATATGTTCAACAATGAGATAATTACATAATGAATCAATTTTTAGTCACTAAAAACCTATAATACACGGGAAAAATGAATCAATATTCACTTGAAGTAGGTAATGTCATATAGATATTAAATCCCATTTAATAAAAAGTAAATGAATAAAATATATCCATGTGTAGTGAATAAACCATAAAAAGGAAACATGGTGAGAAATATTTTTCATTCTCAATGAATCTGAATTGGGAAAAAAATCTTGAGATTAAAAACATTTAAAACAAATTCAATTGAAGAGAGGTATTAAAATATAACATAGATTAAAATGATTAGAAGAGAATTATTGATATGTTATATGAAATATGATGTAGACATACCATAGAAATTAAATTTGGTGCATAATACCAAACATGTCTCAACGAGATGGATTTGATATGAAAAACCAATACTATGGTACTGATTCATTCTGCATTTTCACCACTTTTTTTAAAAAGATAAATTATGTTTATTAAATAAATAATCTTGGAAAATTATTTCGAAAAATAAAAATTTATACTCCTCACTCATAATAATTACATATATATATAATATATAGTTTAATTATTTTCAACACCTGGTATAAGTAATCTTTAACACTTTTAACTAGTTTCAAAAATACTTTCTTGGAATCATTTATTTTTCAAAATAAAATTATTATATGATATTATATGGATTTTTAATATTTATTTCACGATTATTTAAAAATCTATAATTTCATTTTATTATTTTTTATTATAAAATATGAAAATGAAATGTATGATGCTCGTGTTTTGATGGTTCTTGATGAACTAATGGTGATTCCATAATAAATGAGATAAATGTTGCAAAAAAAGAAAAAAAATAAAAGAATATTACTCATATATTTATATCATATTATATGAAAAAATAATTTCACATAGTCATCCATGAAAAAATATTATTGTGTTGTTCAGGTAAGTGATTAAATCGGCCCAAACATTAATAAGTCATGATTAATATGTGATTATAGTTCAATTTAGTTATAATTTAATTACTATAGAATCATAATGATTTTATATAGTAATAATTATTTTTAAATATCAGAATTTTTTAGAAATATAATCATAAGATAATATATTTAATGGAATTACATGGATAGAGAAGTTCACTTTCTTCATAGTTTGTTCGTTTTAAATGATTGGGAAAATAATAATCATTTTTTGATAATATCATTAATAGGGTCTCCAATTCATCATATCAGAACATTAATTTTTTCATAAAATTCATATTTATTCATTAAAATATTCAAAAAATGATTAAGTATTGGTTGGTATAAAAAATGAATTGTGTTGCTCTTGGTGGCAGTAGTCCACAAATACAGCATGACAAAAAATTTAATATTATTATTGGATTTAATTGAATAAATAATTTTTAATTAATATAAATATATTTAATTATTGTAATTAATATTATTAGATTATATTTATAAGGTTATAAAAGGTTTTTTTAGAGAAAAATAACAAGGAAACACTTTTAAGAAGGGGATACTGAAGTCCATGACCTGTATTCTTAGTAGAAATTATCCTTTATAATGAAGGAATTATGCTATATAATAGTGACCAGATGATTTTTTATGTGTTCTAGAGTTGTAAGATTAAAAGTTATATAATAGTTCAATGATAAACACTAAGGAGATAAGTTTCCTAACGTTGATGATGTGTTACCTTTTATAAGTGGAAGGAATGGCATTTTTGGAATCTCGCTTATCATTTAACAATATGTGATCATACTAATCCATTTTTGGTTGCTAAAAAATTTAAATATAATAGGGATAACCTAAAACACTCATTTCTTATAAACCATTAGGGTTTTAATGGAGGTTATTTAATCTTTTTTAAGTTTTCAAAAATTTACATTGAAAAATGAGATAAATTTTATATCTTGGTAATTAAAATTAATGAAAATATTAATATTGATAAAATATAAATAATTTGAAAATTTTGATTTATTATTTGGATATAGTTTTAATAAATAACATTTCTATGGGTTTGAAGAGTTAAAATTATTATTTTCACACAAAACATATTAAAACGTTATTTGTAATAATTGTGTATTTATGATTATTATATATATATAATACATAATAATTAAAAATAAATATTCTCACAAAAGAATTTTGTTTCTTGTAAATAAAATTATTTTTACTAGTTTTCCATGTCAGGATAAAATAAATTTCCACTTGAAAATATATGATTTAATGAAAATGATGAAACTTGTTTTCATTAAACAAACATATTAATTTAGTTCAAAAAATTCTAGACATTGGATTTATGATCACAGAGAGTATAATAAGATGCATAATTATATTCCATAAATACGTGTTTTATGTCTTAAAATGTTTTTAAAACTTATCAGTTACAATGAAATGCTGATAAAATCATAAAAATTATACCTTCATAAACATCATACATTTTAACAAAAAAATTATTTCTGGAAAATACAAAAAGATATTTCATAAGATAATACTTTTTTCTAAATCTAAAAAATGAATCATGTCTTTTAAAAATTTACTATTATTATTTATAAATTTAATGTGTTAATAATTTCAAAATTTTTATGTAGAGTCCAATTTTAATAAAAGTTGAAATTTTTATATATTAGTTTTTAATAATTTCTAACTAAATTTGTGTAAAAAAATTATTGAAATCTTGCAATGTTTATAATTTTTAATCATTTTATTATTGAAATAGAAGTCTATAATGGATAAAATAAATTTTTTAGGAAAACACTTTTCTAAACAATAATTCTTCTTATTATTAATTTTTTGTTAGATAATTCAATTTCATTCATATTTAATGTAGCTTTTAATTTCATATATAAATATATTTCCTAAAAGGGATACACTTATTCATTCTTGACAATTTAGTGTATAGGTTTTAATAACTGTAATTAAAAATTTATCTTATATCTAAATATATCACAATTTCATTTATTTTTAATCTTTCATGTGGATAAATCTATCAAAAACATTTACGTAATTAATGTCATATATTAAAATCCTAGAGTATTACAAAAAAATTTATAAACAATAAATTTTATGTATAAAATTTCTTATTAGTATTTTGGATTCATTAATTTAATTTAAGGAATGAAATTGTATCAACAATATTTATATTTTTATCTTCAGATATTACAACATTTTGTTATATGTATTTACACCTGCTAATTTATTAGCGACATTATATTAGAAAAATTGCCATCGTAATAAAATCTGACATAAATTTTTTTTGCATTCCCATTTCTTTTGAAACAAGCTACTATGAATATAATTGTTTTTAAAAGTTAATTTATATATAAGTTTTAGGGAATTACAGTATTCCCTTTAAAATAAATTTTATTTCACAATTTTAACTATATTATTCCAATGAAAATAGATAGTATTATTAATCAGAATATAATATCTAACTAACTATTCGAGTTTACACTATAATACTCAAATTTCACATAAAATTAGAAATATATATAGATCTTAAAAAATTTCAACAAATTATTAATATTTTTTAATTTATAACACATATGAGTTTCTGGGGACATAACTTTTACAACTTCAGTTCCAATATGCTTTATCCAATACAATACTATAAAGAAAAATATTTTAATTACCTATCATAAATTCATAGAAAAAAATTCTTGTGGATATATATCAATAGAAGAATATAATCGATATTAAGAATTCATAACATTCAATATATAATACCCAAGGATAGTCACAATTAATATCTCTAACCTAATCCTATTTGAATCCATCATAAATATTTTTAAATATAATATGAATTATGATTCTAATAACCCATATGTGTGTCAAAAAAGTTGTGGAATTATGCCAATATATAATGCACTGGGTAAAAGATTGAGTTAATACCAAACCCACATTTGTTTGTGTTATTACTCGTATGTATATATTTTCAAGAGAGTAAATCCACAATCAATATATAGAGTGTAATTTGGTTTTTATGAATGTGAAAAATATATTCATTACCAAAATAATAGGATTTTATTCTATACATTGATTTATCTATATTACATTTGCAAAATATTACTCATTCTAATCCTAAAAAATATATAATCCCCACAAAAATCTATAAATTGTTTTCATAAAAAAATTATGCACCCAATACCCACACACAGGGATACAATACAATGTCAAATTACTATCACAAAATAAATGTTACACACAAATGAGGTAGAATCTATAAATATATTTTTTATGATATTTTCATAGATTTAACATTTCACCTAAAAAATATATCAAAATAACATAAACAATAATATTTTTCACAATCCATTGTCACATTTTGGTATTTATGTTTTTTTGTTATATTTGCTTTTGAAAATATTCATAATATGTTTCTTGTATTTTTTAGATGAATATTTAAGGTTTTTGGGAATATATATAGTTGGTACATGGCTAGGAATTACTATGTGTTGTTTTTTGGAAGAAATGAAACATTTAGTGGTTTGGGAAAGGGGAATTTCACTTGGGAGAAAAAAAATGAACTCAAAATATGGGAAACCCCATGTGGATTTTATAGTGTATAGAAACAAGTTCACGTTTAATGAATGATTATCCAAACCACACTACAAAAATGTGGTATAAAAAATAATTACTAAGAAATTTTTATTTTTTCAAACCATATGGTTTGTTTCATTACCAAATGATAAATATATCAGATCTATCACAGTGATAGAAGAATATGTAAAGATCATTATATCACATTGTGAACTTATTCAAGAATTTATGTGAAATTTTTTTCCATGGGTCTATTGATATTAGGATTTTTTAATCTAATATCCTTGATATGTTTTTCAGGGATTAGGGACTCCTCTTTTTATAAATTTTCCACTTTGCATTTATCATGGGGATTTCAAAGTTTGTTTTATATTCCCTATGTATGGAGATGGTGGTTTCAAGAAACTTATTTTCTTTATAAACCATCCTTACTAACTCATTTCAAATTGGTTTAGTAATTTTTTAATTTAATGATTATTCAATCTTGAAATATTATTCTTTGTTCTTCATTATAAAATGAATTTCGGAATTTTGATTGATTATGTAAATAGATTTCAAAGAATTTGGTTTTATTAATTTTTCAATTTGATTACTTGTGGGAAATAAACCATTGAATTATTATAATTGTTAATTTAAAGGATCAATGTGTGGGATGTTTCCAATAGTTAATACCAAAAGTAGTGGTATGATTATGAAACGATATAATCTATGTATTCCTATGGAATATGGGATCCTTGTGAACTCAATAGGGGGAGAGAGTGGGACAATAATTCAAGTATGGTTAGAAACAACCTAGAATGTATGTATTCTAAAATTCTAAATTAACATTATTATGATTTCTGTTTCACTTATCTATGAGTTTCTCTTATCCCCTAGCCCATGTTCTTGAGAAATGTGCAAAAATTGTCATTTTATCATTGAGGTGTGAGGATACTAGAAAACATTGAACTAATATACCCTAGTACTAGTTTAAATTGAGAATATTTGTAAATATATATTCATAAAATCATTGATAATATATTTATTTATAAATTATTTTAAAGATATTTTTTCTGGTAATTAATTAGGAATTGTTAAGTAATGGGTGATTTAATTTATTTTAAGAACTCTATTTAATAATTATAGAAAACCATTACATTAATTGAGAATATATACTTACATTATTTATTAAATAATACTCATTATGAACTTGTTTGGATCCTATTTGGACTATTTTTATCCCACACTATTTATTACATTCTGTATGTCTGAGATAACATTTTATCAAATGTAAGTAAATTCAAGGAATTAAATTGAGTTTAAGATTATTTTATCTTGTGTGTGGGATTTTTTATGTTACATTGTTTGATATCTTCCCATGTATCACATGTATATGGGTTTTTATTTTTTTCAACTACTTTTTCTTTCTTGTTTTTGTTTGGAACATCAATTTCATTGTAGTAATTATCTTAATCTATTTTTTGTTTTATTAAAATTATTTTTTTATTTATATATTCCATTATTTATTTTATTTGATAAAAATTATTTCCAAAGGATGTACATTATTACTTTTTTCTTGTCTATAGCATGTAGGTAACATGAATTACCCTCCGAACATGCCATGAGCGGACTCAGTTTTCCCAATTAGTGATGACCTAGATCGGGGAATTAACAATTTTCATTAGAAGAGGTTTTCTTTCCCATAATATTCAAATATTGATATTTCTAATTAAGTATAATATAGTTTTTAAAAATATAAAGTCTAGTTTATGATTTTTTTCGGAAAACCTTCAATGTAACGATCATTCAATTACAGGGGGATGTTGGGAGAACATGTCTCTCATGTAGATTTCTAATCTATTTAGTGGTTGTTGCCCATGTATTCGAAGTTCAAAATATGATATATATGTTTTTAAATAGTTTACCGTCTTTAATTTATAATGAAACATTGCCCCAAATGGATTTCTATAGTTCCTTATCTTGGTTTTGTAAATGATGTTCATTATGGAAACCATCTAGTAAATTAAACTCATATTGAAATGGTAGTACATGTAGTCCATGCAATAGAAAATGGTGTTGTTCCTTCCTCAAATCAATCTAGGTATGTGAAACCATTTCATCATGGAGATAAATATGTAGTTAATTTTTTTCATTACTAGAAAACACAACCTTTTAATGGAACTGATGATCCTAAAAATTATTAGAATATGACTGAGAAATTCAATGGTATTTTGTATCTTTTTATACGCTCGAAATTAGGCAGAGATAAAATGTGATGCCTTTAGCAATGAAATCCCTAATAGGAGATAATTGGAGGTGATATTTTATAGAAACCCAATGAATAAATATAGTGTATAGACATAAATACCATCTTATTCGATGATTTTTTTCAATAAATCAGTGATATTTTCTAAATACATCGATTTTTTTATCCTCCATCAGATTGATTAGTCTATTAAAATTTCTAAAAACATCTTTTCTTTATTAGTCCAATTTTTACGTCAGGATCCTTTATTGATAAATTGATGCCATATTGGTTACCTATATTATTTCAATAAAATAATTTTTTATCATATTTTCATGTTCATTTTACTACCAATGTCGAGGTTCTTGACATAGATTGAATAACAAAAATTCAAAAGGTCTAAATATCATGGTTTGTAAGAATTCATTTTTCACATAGTAGTTTTTTAAAATACATCAAGAGGAGGAAAAAAATGTGGGGAGAGGCATATAAAGGTTGATGTAGAGGCTCCCAAAAAAAGAAAAAATATAACACCAATAGAATCATTCAGTGGTAGACCTATGACCTCTTAACATTGTAGAAATAGGTGACAAATGAGGCATAATTTTCAAAAAAAAATAACAAATTTGTATATCATGTCGATGATGGGGTTATATATAGTGTATATTCGTGTTCACACTTTTAGACATTATGGAATAGGTTGGTGAACACCTGACGGGTTTATGGAGTAATATATTTAATTGATGAATTTTTGGATCTATCATCAATATAATGTAACAATGTATTTTTACATAATGAAAGAGTCTCCAATGGAAGTCAATATGGGTCCATAAATAGTGATAGTTATTATATTTATTTCTTTGATATTTTTAATTTCCTTATTAGATAATTGTGACCCTTACTCATTTATATCAAGATGATTTAAAACACAATAAATGGGAATAATTAAAAAAATTCCATTTATGATAGTTTTAGTGAAACTTTCAGAAAGAATATTGGGAATGGTTTTAGATTCCGCACATGTCACTTCTTCGTGAAAAAACTCAAGTTAGTTTTTTGATTTTATTGTTGTAAACTTAAATCACTTTTATTATTTAATAAATATGGATTGTTTTGTTTCCTAAAATGAAATATTTTATTACTAAAATCTATGGGATTCTTTAATTACCATTAATGGGATTCCCCAAGTTGTTTAGGAAGACTAATATTTGAGGACTAGTTGAGAAATAACTCATTTACTATGAAAATAGGATTAAATTTTTTTTTCAAAAATTATACTAGAGATGAATCATAAACAATGGTTTTTATACAGTTTTTTGGTGAGTTTCATGTGATATGTACAATTGGTATATCTTGTTTTCCAACTAATTTTGAATTTGAGTTTTTAATTAATTTTTTTTCAAGAACTCAACAGATATCCATTCATTAATAATGAATAATTCTTGAGGAATATTTGTAATTGATGATTCTTTTTGATGATTTAAAATAATAATGAATAACTCATCTATATTTATCCCATTCATAATAGCTGATATTGTTTCCCAAAAGGCCATTAGGATACTCTTTTTTGTGTTTATTTATTCAATATAAACTTGGTAATAACTATGAGTATGTATCAATTTCACTGAATTAATGATTTAATTGATAATTTTATGTGTGAATTTGTTATATTGAAAATGAAAATTCGGTCGGGATATCTCAGGATCAGATGTAATGAGTATGATATTTTGAAGACCAATTTTATTAGAAGGTGTGGGAACATTTAATATTATACGATGTATTAAATGTTAAGAAATACTCTATCTATTTAATGGCATTGGGGAAAAATATATTCCACTAGTACCATGAATAGTTTATTGTGGTTGTTATATAATAAAATATAGTTTAATCATTAATAGATGAATAACGTTACAATTAGAAGAAACATATTCAATAAGTCATTAGGGATCCATTCCCTTATGTTATCTTATAGAAAAAAAGTTTTTTGGAGATAATTTTTTGCAGATTGTTTTGTTAAAACATGTAATATCTACTGATCCTGAGAAGATGAATATAGTCTTTTCTTCAGAGGAGGAACAAAATGAAATTTAAATTCAATGATTATTAGGTTTGGTAGTGTATTATGGTGAGATTTCAAGGGAATTATTGAATATAATATTAGGTGTGGTTTCTCTTTCTATGAAAAAGTTGAAATTCTTATGGGATTCACATTTTCATATGTCATTTCTTGAATTGATGTGATTTAATACCAGAACAACTATCATTATTTTTTAAAAAAGAAAGAATTAAATATTTGATTTATTTTTCTTCTTTACGTGTTGGTTTCAGATATAGTATTAAGAAAGAATATAAAATATTGTAAAACACCCCTCACCATCTTTGGTCAAAATTATATAATAATCCCACCCTTGATTTATGTCATCAAGCTATTATGAAATATCTATATAGTTGGAATAATTAATAATTAAAGGAATGGTTATTTTTTTATGACCACGTATATTTGAGTTAAATATTTTCCTAGAATTTCCTAAATAATATGAATAAAATATTAGTGTGGTATCTTCATTATGAAAACATTGACATCAAATATACTCTGGCAAAGAGGAAATTAGTTATTAATGTTGTAAATCAGATGTTATCCTCTTAATCTATTATTGAATCAAATAAATAATGGAATTTTATGGGGACACTCCATAGATGCATTGGGACATTATAAAAGAATATATTTTTAATTTTTATAATACCCAGTTGACATCATTTATTCTTGAGGGGGGATATCAGAAGTAATATTGAGATGAATTGTTCAATAGTATCATTAAATTTTCATATGTGGGATATAATTACGAAGATGGATTTGTCTCTATCAGTAATTTTTTTAGAATCTATATTTTTTCTTTATTATGTAATTATGATTGAAATTGAAGTTTCTGATCAATATTAGAGGGATTTAAATAATAGTAGGATTAAGATGTATCATGATATGAAAAATTAGTTTTTCTAGCCATGTTTGAATCATGAAAATGATGATTTTGTGTCTCATTAAATACACATGTCTGAAGACTAAAGATAAAAATAAAATACTCATTTACTATAGCCTATCCCAGTACCTATTTGTATATGGGATGATATATCCATGGATTTCATCATTGTATTTCCATGAACTCCCCTAATGAAATAATTCTATATATGTGGCCATTTTTCAGATAACCAACTCTGCTAATTTCATTTTGATTTGAGACACCACCTAGGATGGTTATTCAGAAATTTCATATGATCATGTAATCATGATGTTTAATCAATCACACTCTTTTAATATTTCAGTTACTGTGTAATACCCTCAGTTTTTAGAGGGTATTTAATATCCCCAAAAAATTGAATAGTCAATTTGGTTAATGGACCATTTAGCGAATAATGATTCGTGTTGGGGTGTCAAATATATAGAATCCTTATAGTGATATTATGTGTATTTATCCATTACCAAGAGTTGTGTTTCATGTCAGAATAAGTAATGGGTTGTTAAGGTTGAGTTTTAGATGGTATTTGGGTCTTTTCCCATGATTCAATGGTTTTACATAGTTTTTGGAGATTATTTACTGCACACTAAGCATGGGTTGTTTTAAAATATAATCTCTATAAAATATGGTTGTACTGTATGGTTATAGAATTACATAGGGTAAAATTATATAATTTAGGAGAAACTATGATATGTGGAATTTAATGGTGGCCTTTTACATAGTTTTTCATGGTTTTATACCTTCCATTATTCTTATTAGATGGAATTTTAGTGTCAAATTTTATGATGGACACATGGTTTTGAAAACCATAATTGAAAATTGTCGACCCCTTAAAAATTATAATTTTACCCTCTTCAATAACAATTTTGCAACACAACCCACCTATATTTCTTATCTCCTTAGTCTCATCATCCCTACAAAATACCACACTCCCTATTCCCTCTGACATGATAGATATATTCCATCACATTTTTGCTTCACCCAAAATAACATATGATCAAGAGCCTATATAAAAGATATATATTCTTCCTTTACTCTTTTTCTCTCTCCCTATATTTCGATTTCTCCAAATTATGGATCTTATAGGAAATTCCAACGGTAGATGGTGCAATCATCACTATAGAAAGTTTAATCCCCTCAACCCTGCTAGATGATGTCCTAAGTCCATTTCTACATGATTTTGAAAAATGTTTTTTATAATAAATAACCATATGTGTTTTTAAATGGCCATTTAAAAAATTAAATTTTATGTATTATGGTTTGGGATTGAGATTATAGGACTTTAGACCAACTGAGATCCTAGACCATAGAATATACTTCTTGTAGAAGTGTGGCGTTGATTTACATGAGGTAGGAGAATCTAGTGTGTGACATAATGATTATTTCTATGTAAAATACATTGGTTAAGTAGATATAGTTTTTAAATTAATTATCAGTAAATTATATGTAATTTGTATATTTTTTTTGAATATGATATAACACTATTTTTTAATTGAGAATTTATCATTGGTCTTAGAATAGCATGGGAAGTGTCTTTTAAGGATAGTATTTCAATGGAATAATATTATAATTTAGGTTGGTGGTACATGTAGTTAATCCATAGTAATTTTAATAATTACAATACATCATTCGTGTGGTTGTACCATCTTCTCGATTGATGAACATGAAATTTAATAGAAAATTTCCATTATATCCAAACCTATGTTAAGTTTATATTTAAATGTGTATAGATCTATTATGTTGTGATGTTCTAGTTAGATTCCAAAAATAGGAAATGATCTCTGATTTGGTCGAATTAAATATATTAGCCCATATTAATAGAAAGTAGATAATTAAAGTTTGATGAAATAGTTTTGAATAGTGGAATGCCTTGTTTAAATGGATGAAAAGGAACGAATGTTATGAATTGATGATTTTGATATAGAAGTTCACAATCCTAGATAGTATTTTATTAATATTTAAGATTTGAATTTTTTTAAATGATATTTATAATTTATAATTTATGGTTATACTATTAAAAATATAGTCATGGAATAGTTCATAAAGAATGATATTGGTTTTATGTTTATGAAATTTGAATATATATTATTTTGTATTGATGGTTATTTAGTAACCCCTTTATACTATGATCTTTTTATGGGATTTATGTATCGCATTATAAATAAATAATAATCTAATATAATGAAAGAGTAATTGAATTTATAAATGTAATCAGGGGGAATTTTATTCCTAATTAATATAATATTGTGGATGAAAATGTATTTTTTAAAAGTGGTGGTTACTCAAAATTATTGAAGTAATTATTTATTTATTAGTATGTTGTTTCTAAAAATTTTATATGTGCCAGAAATGCTTTTTAGTGATTAGATTTATTTCATATTTTTCTAAGTTGTGTGGGATTTTATAAACGAGTCCTAGATTTAGAATGGGGAACCATATAAATATCGTGGTGTGATGACACAACTAGATTCATTGAGGAATGACACTAAAATCATCCTTGGGAAAATCCATTGATTCATCAAATAGTAATCTTGAAAATTTTCATTTTGAGGACACATTGTATTTGAGTATTGTATATATGTTTCAAATTCTGTGGACCAATTCCTTTATATAATTCTTTTTACAGTCATTTAATTCTATAATATGATCTCACAGAAATCAATATGCTTTCATTGGGTGGAATAAATCTGTAATAAGATGTTGGTTCATAAAAACCCATGATTTTAAACCTCAATGATAGATAATTATTTTTGAATTGGTATAACAATTTTATGGAATTATAGGGGCCATCCCATGGATTCCATAAAGGATTTATTGAGAGGGAATCACATATATAACCATGTGTATTAACTCAAATCAGTGTGTCAATGGTTACTACTTTTTTATACAAATTTAAAAATTGATCCATGAAGTATAAAAGGTTTAGAGAATCAAAACTTATGGTGGTGGTAAGTATAAGTCGACGTCAGTTTTGACTATAGATCCTAGGGTATTGGTGGGTGTTTTATTAATCCCCCTTATTTTGTAAACTACTATATATTAAATTTATTAAAAAATATTTTGTATAAATTATCATTTAAATAACTACTTCATAAACTTTATTATATATTAGTTATTTTTGGGATTTCATTGGTGGGGTCCTACTTATTTTTATTCACACACTCTATGGACTGAAATAGATAATGGGTACCCAAACATCTATCACTATTTAAATTTTAGGTACATGTATAATAAAGTGGTATATTTAATGATTTATTATTATATAGAATAGAGCATTGGGTTTTGTAACCAGGCTACGACTACTGAATAATTTTAAGGATCCATCCAATTTTTCTATTATTGTTGTAGGTTCTTATGTTTTTGGTCTACAAGAGATGACATAATTTCTATCTTATAGAATTTTATTTAATTCTATTATGTAATGCATGAATTTGATTTTTTTGGTCTACCTTGGATATCATTCCATTTATTAAATTATATAAATCATTTACCTATTTAGTTGAATATTTGGTTTTGAGTATATTGATATTCCACTACAAACCCACACTTCTATTTAGAAGCCTCTGGCATATGGTGAGGTGAGCCTGAGGAACAGTTGTGACCAATGGTCTGGGCACTGTTTAGTGTCCAAGCAAACTTAGGGATTAAAAAATGATATCATATCCACATTTCAATTTCTTACTACATGTCATTGGTATATAAGAGATTATGAATGTTTGAGAACATGATATGTAAATTTTCCTTGGGATTGGACACTATATTTATAAGGATGTTCATGTTACTCTGAATGAGTTTTTTACCCATTTTTTTGGAATTTATGGTTGTTAAAAATTTATCATAAATTGATTTAACTAATTATTTGGTTATGTATTTATAGGATTTTATCACAAGCCCTTGAATGATAAATGGATCAGCTATGTTACCGCATCCTATCATAAATATATTATTCATATGTCATTTGATTCATTTACCATAACCAATTAATTATTTTCTGATATTGTGAAATGGGTCAATTATTTATGGAGTCTATAAGTTTTTATATTATGATTCGGTATATGTGTTTGCAGGAATCTAACATAAGCAATCCATTAAATGTAATAAAAACATGTATAGATATTACATGTCATTATTACGTGGTGTAATTTAAATAAAATTTATATTATAACATAATGTGTGTTTTCATATACAAATTATAATTAACATATTATTTAAATAATACAAAGAGGTGAAAACATATGGTTAAAGGATGTTATTAATAGTGAAATATTTTATAACTTATATTAGTTTTCATGGTGTTAGCTGAATAAAACTCTAAGAAAAATCATATTGAGTTTTCCTCTAAAATTTTTTTTTCTATTCATTTAACTACTCAATTTGTATTGATATTAATTTTAAATTTAAAATGAAAGGATTAAAAAATGTATACCTTATGATTATTTATAATTTTTCTAATTAGTAGTTGATTTATATCAACTTCATGGGTATTTTGGACTGTTAAGGGTGATCATGTTATGTAATTTTCTTGAGTTGTGGAATTTCATTGGTTGCGATTATTTGTTGTTTGGTTATGGATTTTAACTCAAGTGGTTTTTGCCTGAGTCAGGTGTGAGATGGTTTAATTAGAATCGAATTTTTTTGAGACACATTAGTGGGAGCATAATTTGACTATCACTGTGGAATCTTCTAATTGGGTTGAGTGTTATCTCGGGAGTTGTGACATATGTGAGACATAGACTGATGGTCAGTATAGGTGGGAGAACCTTGTGAACTTATTTTGCATGAACCCATATTTTGGAGTCAGACACTCATAAACTTTAAAGGAAACCTATGTAATGTTTCAACCAATTATGTTAGAAAGAATAGTTACATGAGGTAGAAGTAATATTTTACATGTCATGTTGTTATCTATGTATGGTATAAGTAGTTCCCATAATGAATGTCTACAATCTCTATTAGAATGTAGATCGTATACATTTATTGGATTTGATTTAATTTAGTTATTTTAGATGCCTCATTAATTATAATATGATTGAGGTATACTTGATGTATTTTAGGGGAATAAAAAATGGTGTGTTGGTAAATAGAAAACCCCTCAGATGGGGGTTTTGGTTGGTAATGTGAAAATTACTAGTAATTTTTGAATGAAAAGAATTATAATTATTAGTGTTTCAGTAGCACATATAATTGCTATGTGTATGAATATATAGGATGCAAACTATTTCAATAGGGGTTCAATCTTTAGGAATGTGTTGGGAGTGAAAATGAATCCCAATTTAACTCTAGAATAACACTCAAGTTTTGATTGGTCCTAGAAATTATTTCCCTTTTTTAAGATACATATACTTCTGAGAAGAATAGAGGGTGATATATAATTGGTAGACTAGCATTGGAGAGAGGTGTGTTCGAGGAAAAATATTAATTAACTGATCAGGGTGAAATAGACCATGATAGATCTTTTTAGATTTAACTGAGTCTAGGTAAAACATGGACTAGTAATTGGAAAATAATATCTACATGTCTATTAAAATAAAAACCCCTAATATAGGGGTCAAGGAATTAAGATGATAGTAGTTCCTATTGGGTGATTTAAAAACATGAATATGTGTATTCTCATTATACGGTGGACCAAATAATTATTGTGATATCTGAGATAACCACTCAGAGGTGGTGAAATATTCCTAGATTTGTCAAGTATCACACCTTGATTATAAAAGGCATAACATTGATAAGGCTATCTAGGGTTAATATGAATGATGTTGAAGTATGTCTTGGTAGTAGAGACACATCTATATATTCATTGGGACTCTCTTGATTTAATTAACAAAAAGTTCTAACGAATTATTTTAGTTGTGTGAAGTATTCTATTAGTCATTTGATTGTGTGTTCGTCATTTTCGGAATCTGTTTTTGTGAATTAATTTATTGAATGTAAAAGGAAACATTCATTTGAGAAAAAAGAGGTTGGTGGTTTAAAAGTTTTAAAGACTCTCATTGGTGAGGATTCTTGAACCTCAACATCCATAATGTTTAGTGATGAATGGAAAAAGTATATGGGGTTATTATAAAATGGTTCTATAATAAAATTACATGGATTATCTTATAGTTGGGATAAGTACATCGACCATTGTTATGTGACCCTCATGTGATGGTGGTTAGAGATTTTTTGATATTAAATTATATATGATCAACATTATGTTCTAATAATGATGGATGAATGGTTTCAAATTGAATGGATTCATAGATAAATTTCATTTATAGTCTATGGTGTTGTATTATATGGTGTTTGGGAATCATCAACTAGCATTGGATCGCTCTTGGTGATATGAATACGATTGGTTCATCATTGTGTCAATGCTTGTGGTATATCATGATAGATGAAAAATTTATTTGACGGTAGAACATTTAAAAATTTAGCAGAAGTGAGGTAAGGATTAATGGGGATTTTATAATGATCATGTGATACACTAAGAGGATTGAACCCCATGATCAAGAAGGTTAATGATGATCTCATAGATGAGGTAGAGCGATGTTTTTTGAAAAGCTGGGCTAGGATGGATTCAATTATACTCTTGTATTTAGTCAGATGTTATGAGGAAAAAATCACAACATGTGGATCATTTTGTGTACGGTGGTTTGTTTTCTATGATGTCGAATGCATATTTTGAAAAAGTCTATATTTTTTGAATTATTCCATAATGTTGGATGTTCATCCGGATCATCTAAAATTGATAACATTGAACAATATTGATATTTGAGTACTGATTTCAAGATGGTTCTGGGGGGGATAATTGGGAAACTAATAACAGTAATCATTAAGACATTCATATAAAATTTGAATTGGAAATTATAATTTTGATATGTTTAATGCCTCAAAATTGACATATTGTTTCTATGATACGTCGTTCGGTGTGTATAGACCATGCTATGTTTTGGAAGTAATTTTTTTCAACAGAAAAATTTATACAGAATTCGACATAGTAATTGAGTAGAAAATGTTCTTTTAAAATCTTTCTAGATACATATTTTTTATTATATATGATCATATATATGTTTTAAATAAAGGAAACCTGACGATTCATGGATGGACGTTTAATTTTCTATGCATCATGATAAAGTAATGGTATATGATTGTGTGTTTACAAGAATGTTACATTGCAATTTTTAGTATTTATTAGATGATAATGTTTTCCAAACTCATATCATTAGATCTAAAAGCACCATATGAAGATTATGTTTGAAAGATAGTTATATGAATTTGATGAAGTTAGATGTTTTAGAAAAGTGTTGATTGACAAATCCATTGGATGAACTAATACACTAGACATACTATTAAATTGTATGAAAAATTTCATTGAGTTCACTGTTCCTTCATATGATCCATAATTCATCAGGTTATAGAATTTAATAAGTCACTTGTGACATCGTTCCCTCAAAAAAGTTGTAAACACTAAGCCGTTAGATGTTAGTTTATCACCAATAATGTATCAGAAATATAGTTTCATCAGACGAAGAAAATTGTAATTGTATATCTATATAATGACTATTAGATATATTAGAGTATTTGATTGGGAATGTGAATATTTGATGAGAATGAATCATTAGAAAACAATTTGAAATCAGACTCATATGATTTGTCTGAGAAATGCATGAAGAGTGGTATCATAATGATAAAATGATTGAAATTTTGAGAAGTCTTGAGTTGCTACTAACATTGTTATAGTCAACTGATGTCTTTATAAGATTCAATAATGTATGTATCCATGTTCAATTTACCTACATAAATATAATGATAGCTAGAGGTTTCTAACATGTGTTAATAGAAATAGTTATGGATTGTTTTATATGGGGGTGACTCTTCTGAAAAATATTTGTCAACAATCTATATGGTAAAACTTTCACTCTAATCTACTATATGAATGTTTTATATGGATCCACTAGGTGAACATGTGACTCTGATTCATTACATTAATATTTTATTCAGATATATAATATTATCATTATACATTGATCCAATAGATTAATGTTTGAACTTTTCCATATATTGAATGTTTGACACCAATCCATCAGATAACAAAAATCCATCGAATTCATTTTTTAAATAATTTGGACTGATGATTAATTTTTATTCATATGGTTTAAGTGGAAATGATATATGATAGGTTTTATAGATCATCACTTCTGCTATAAATTAGAAAAATCAAGATGTTTTTTTATAATTCAATATTTTTTGAGAAGTCATCATAAGAGTTGAGAAGATTTGAAAAAGAAAAAAAGATAAATCTCAAATAAAAATGAAATTTTGGATTTTAGAATTTGAGTAAATAGTATAATAAATTGTTTTGATTCTAATTTAAGGATACTAAATATTTATAAGTAAAAATACCACATAATAATAAATTTTTTGTGCATATGGAAAGATAATTCTCCAAAAAAATTGAAAGGTTGATATTCCAACCAATTTTTATTTTCAGGATGAATTTGAGAATTTAGAACTAAGATTAATTGGATGGTGTAATTTGATAAAAAGATTAATTGGATATAGTCGTTTCAGATAGTTATATATCAACTAGAGAAATTTTGAGTTACCAATTGATTTTACAATCTATTAAATAAGGAATATAAAAGGGATAGACTTGATACAACATATGAAAACCATCATAAAATTTTAACGAGCAGTAGGTCGAATAAATTAAATATTTATAATTACATTTTATAGGAAACACCTAGAATCATGATCATGATATTATTAATATTTTCTAATAGTATGGATGATTTTTTATGGAAAAATATATTTTAAAATATTTATTAATGTTATTTAACACAATGCATATGTTCAGTTGATCCACCATACATGTAGATAATGTGTAAAAAATAAGAATTGTATACGAAAATTTGGAAAAATAATATTTTCATTAGGGGGAAGGGGTTAACTAGTATCTAAAGCAGTATTTTTCTATGTTGTATAACTAGTCGTGAAGAATGAGGATGTTAGAATAATAGTTGCTGGTATAAATAAATATAACAATAAGGTTGACTATGTGTTTGAATTAATTGTTTCTCAAGTTCTATTTTATTTATAAAATATGTTAGATAAACATTACAGGATGTTGGGGATATACAATAGGGAAATGGGTTTTTATTTGTATCGAACTTTAAAAATATTGAATGATAATCCTTTTTTATATTTCTTTCATTCAAAAGATATGGTTGATAATCATGATTGAGTGAATTGTAACTCTACTAGGATTCATATGTTATTAAATTTTAATGAATATGAAAAGAACCATTTTTATAAAAATAAAAATAATAACTGACTCTTCCCCTCTATCCACAGTGATATAAATACAAGAGGGAAGTTAAATTCTAATTAGATCATTCTTCTATATGACTGACCCATCTCTAAAATTAGATAATTTCAATTTAGAAAATAGCTTCATAGTTAATATTTTTCAGGAAAAATATTATAACATTTATAGTGATAGGATGTTAAATATCTTCTTATGAAGGCCATTATTCATGATAAGAATAAACAGTGCTATTTCCTTCAATTAATAATGTTTATTTGATTGGAATTTGTAAAATGAATTTAGAAGTTAATGGAAAATATTCTAATTACATAATGATAAATATTTAGGAAAATGATTATTGAAATATTATGAGGATTTAAAAACAAATAAAATGTGGGATAAGATGAGAAGTATCTATGAAATAAAATAAAATATTAATTAATAATCATTACAAATATAGAGAATTATATTTCAATACAAAAAAATTTATTAAGAATGTACTGATGATAATTTTATTTGTTTAAATAATGATGTGATAAAAATTAGGGGTTTTGGTGAGAAGATGTGACATTCTAATATTGTTAAGAAGCTGATGGGAATATTTTCAGAAAGTGTGTTTTTCATTGTTTCAATAATATTATATTATGAAAATTTTTATTTTTAATAACATCATGATATTTTCTTGGAATATTAAATTAGAAAAGAACATGTTTTTGAGAAAATGAATGAGAAATAAAATTCCATAACAGTGTTATTAAATGAAATGACTAGTGCCAAATAAGTTTTAGAAGAAATTTCTATTTCCAAAGAAGAAGAGTAATAATTAGATTTAATGAAACTTATAGGTCACTTTTCTAAAAAATAAACATGGGAAAATAGAAGATAGAATTTATAAATTTACTCAAACTATGGAATTGTCAATTTAAGGGAAATTTTTTAAAACCTATTTTCATAGAAGAAATTCAGGTGATATGTGTTGATAAACAAGGATAAGAAATATTAAAAGCAATATTGGAATACACATAAGGAATCATTTCCTTTTAAAAATAACAAGTTATATGAAGAATTAATAAATATTCCTCATCCAATGATGAATATTATCATCCAAGAAACATTGTATCTCATATTATAAATGATAGTGTTTCATCAAGTAGTGACGATGACTATAATGAGAGAATCAAACTAATATGGATTCATAAAGAAAATTTGTAAAAGGAACATAAAGTAATAATCAAATCAATACACAAAAAAGAAATTTGATGAAAGGGACTATAGATATAAAATTTCAAAATGATTATTAGATCAATATAGATGCATTGAACATCAATTTTGTTGGTGATTAAAAAATTAAAATTGGTGAGGATGAATGAAAAATAAAATTTTTTTGAAAGAAAATCAAATGGTAATGATTATATCAACATTAATGAAACTAAAAATGTTACTAAATGTAAATAAAACAATTTCAATATATAATAACATGAGAAGATTGTAAATTGGTTGAAAATTAGTTTTTCTGAGAAAGAAGAAGATTTTTTAGAAACAAAATCATTGTTTCTTACAAAACAAAAAATTTTCAGAATAATGAGAGAAGACATCACTAAATTAATTATAATATACTGTGAAACATCTAGATATGGTGAAAATAAATTTTCACTGAAGTAGGTAGTTTCATTTTATAAACAAACAATATGTACAACTGTTTCTATTATCTTTGTAGGTATTGAAATGAGTATTTTTGTAGAAATCATCCCTAAACAAAAAAGTGGGAAATTTTTTCGGAAATAAATCCCTCAGAAATATAGACAATGATATGTGAAGAAACAATCACAACAAGGCTAAGAGAAATTTTACTATTAGAAAAATTGATCAATATTCATAGGTCACTATTAGTGTTGTGTAAATTCTAGACGTAGATTATAATTATGTTAGTACAACATGTATATTCCAATAATATTGTATGAATCAAGGGAGAGTTTTGAAGAATAGTTAAAATTAAATTTTCTTAAAACATTTTTTGGAGTCAGAAATGATAATTCAGAATTCTAAGAATATTAATGCCTTAATAGATTAAATGATAAACTAAATAATGTTGAGTTCATTAATAAATTTGGGAATATATAGTTACTAAATATGAATAGAATGAATTATTAGGTATTGGGCCCTATCATGTGAATATAGATAAAAGGAAAAAAATTAACACAAATTATATGATGAAAAGTTAGAGAAAAGGATTATGAATATGGGAAAGTTTTTGATAAAATGAAATAAATAGATGGTGGTTTGGTGACATGGAGAAGTATAATGAGATATAGGAATTAATGGAATGTTAATAAAATATTTTTGGATATCTTTCCAGCCCATGTGGAATGAATAAAAAATATGTTCAAAATAAATGTAACATATACATGATATCTTTTATAAAAGATTTGATAGATTCTTATGAAGATTATATACATTATAATATATCTATTACTAAATTTGAGTTGGTTGAATAGATTTATAATAACAAATCCAATGGAAAATATAGTAAAAGATAAAAAAACTAATCATGAGAGACTAATCTCAATTCAAATGCTTCTTCAATGAAAATACTAATAATTTTCCATATTACCTATGAACTTTTTTGTTTTTATTAATTTTATTGGAGTTGAAGGATATAATGTTTGGAAGATAGGATAGTATTTTAATAAATTTACTACAACAATAATTTTAATCATGTAACTTTTCAACCATTGTATGAAATGTACTGCTACTCTTAGTTGGGAGAAAATAAAGAGATGTATTTTTATTCACAAACTATTCTACAAAAAAGTTAAAGGGTTAATAAAGATGTCATTTTGGATATTATTTAGTTATATAATTAAAAAAATTTATATGTTTGTTTTCATGAGTTCATGTTTTTTATCATAACAAATTTTTTTTAGATTTTCCTAGATACGAGAATGTAAAATTTAGAATAAAAATGTTTTTCATTAATTTTGTGTTATGGAAAACAATGATGAAATTGATTATACACAGTTTATTTCAACACTGGGTTCTCCAAATTAGACATAGAATTTTTTATTTAAAGGGTACTTGTTAAGGAAGACATGATATATTATTTTTCTCTAGAATAAAACATCCTGATTCATGAGTGTCACAATTTAATATGAATGTAGATTAAGTGGGAGAATAAAAGTAGGAGAGAATGAAAAAAATTAGTTGGTTAGAAATATGAGTATACATATTGTTTATTAATATGGTTGTTGTTTTATGTCAGTTTTGATGACAATCACAAAGTGTATATTCTATGGACCATGTTATCTTCAAGTTGTATTTTATTGAAATTTATAAATATGTAATATGATGGAAGATTTAATTATGGTGGAATATTTATTTTATAAATTCTCTGGACACAGATTTTAAGATGCATAATATTATACATATGATCTGATTAAAGGTAATATGATGATATATTACTGATCATTCGATGATCTAAACAGAAATGAATAAGTCTTTGTAATTGTTTTATTTTATAGATGAATGGGAAATTTAAATATATGGTACATACTAAAAGATCATTTTTTGTTGATTTGCATATCTATCATGAGAAGTACTAGATGGAGAAGTTGTTTGGAATAAGGTTTTTTTAATTTATTAGGTAATTTTATTTTTCAAAAGTGTGATCAGCAGAACCCTTAGAAGAACTAATACCACAGATGAACCAATCCATCAAATAAACTCATTCAGAGGATAGACAAATCCATTAGATGAACCATCATTTTTTGTGTCATAGAATCTAATAAGTCAATATTAAAATTATTCTATCAGATAATTTTTATACAGTTATCCATCATATGAGTGTTTGACACTAATAATGAATTAGAATCATATTTTCATGAGATGTAGAACATTAGAATAAATTTTCTATAAAATGTCAATAATATGGACCAATGTTATTGATCGTGAAAGTTAATTTTTGATGACAATGATTCATTAGAAATGAATTTATAATCTTAATCATGTAAATTATTTTTTAAAATTTATGAAGTGATATATTATAATGCAAATGTGATAGAATACTTTAGAAGTGTTGAGTTTCAAATGAGTTGGTTGGCAGAATATTATTAATATAATGTTTGAGAAATGTAGTCAACCATTTTCAGTTCTAATGAATAATTGAAGTTGGAATTTATGTTTTCATGGTTTTATTGGTTCATGTAAAAAATTTATGACCTCATATAAATATAACATTATTCATAAAAAAACATATGAAACCAATATACATGGTTTATATTTGACACTGATCCATTAGATCAATTTTTGACCCTGATCCATCAGATGGAAGTTTGAAATTGATCCATCAGGCGGATCTTTTCCACTAATACATAAGATAAATGAGTGAAATTGAACTATTTGTTGAATTATTGACACCGAACCATCATATAAACATTTAATACTCATCCATAGACCAGAAAAAATACATCATAGAAATATTTATTTATAAAATATTAACTGAGGTTTCATGTTGTTCAAGAGGACATTATAGAAGATCAGTTTTGGGGTCATTTTTTACAAATTAGAGATGATAATTCTGGAAGAGTTGTAAAGAATCAATAGGTTTTTTAGATATCAATAGAAGAGTTGAGAATTATTGAAATGATCAATGTTGTATCTAAAATGAATGTGAAATTTATGATTTTTTAAATTGATTATGTGGGAAGAGTAATTTGTTTCATTAAAAATTAACATGCCGAGAAATTATAAATATATTTATAGAAAAAATAAAACTATTTCACATTATACACGTGTGAAGTGATGATGATGTGAATATTTTGTGATTGGTTGGATCTCAAAAACTATTTTTTTTTCTGGATGACGTAGAGAATACATGAGAGAGATTCATCATATAGGGTAATTTTAGAAAATATTCATCAGATGGATTCCCATCGAATTGTTTTTTATTTTTTTGAGAAAATGTGAGATTCGGAATGAGTTTTATCATAGTTAAAAATGGAAAATCACATGGTTAGAATTAATAAAATAGATAGAGTCCATCAGACATATGTTACTGTAAAAATTTCAAATGGACTAAAATTTTATAAGTTGGTTTTATAGATAAAAATATTAGAAATACGAGTATGAGAATATTCAGATTTGATAGTGGTCTGGAGGATGTTTCAATACCTAAAAATTCATAAAATATTTATTAATGTTCCGGAATATTGTATGTTGGTTATGTTTAACATGCTCACATGTGAAGGAAGTGAGTATTTTTCTAATTTGGACCAAAAAAGAATATGAAAGAATATTGTAGATCGGTGTATAATTTGTGGAAGGATAAAACTTTTTTACCATCGCATATATTCACTGATGAATAAAGAGGTTTGAAAAAAGATAGTTGGGGTATAATAATCTATTTCATGATTTTTTAATATATTTTTATAGAAGTATTTTATTTTTATAAGTTTCAATTTCTGAATTAATTTACTAAAATAATCTATGTTGGTATGGATATTAAAAATGTAAATTAGTTTGACTTTTTACAAATCAATTAAAATATTATGTGTTACTCATTCATTATTTTTTCAAAAAAATTCATACTAATAATCCTAATTATATGGATCGTAACTACTTCATGTTTCAAAGGGTATTAAAATTTTCTATAGAAGTTAAGAAACATTATTATAAAAATAAAAAAAATCATTCATTCATCCACCCTTTCACTTATTTATGACATCGACCTTGTAGGTAAGAAAAGAAGAAATATAGGATGGGTGATATTATCAATTAATTATACTCTTTTATCTAAAGGAATAAATGAACATTTTAGTATAATCTAATTGTTTTGATGAAGAACTAAAATTGTTGATTTTACTACACAGTTTAATCATTCTATGATAAAAGAAGTTCTATTTGAGTTTAATGAGATATTTTAGTTAAAAAATTTCAATTGGAAAGAAAAATATGATTTATGTATGATAAAAGTTTAATTTGGATGACTTGTAAGACTTCTCAGGGATGATAATAATTAATTCTATTTTTTAAATTCCTTTTGTGTACAAATGATTATAAATTTGAAGACAATTTTGAAATATTAATTTGAGTTCACAGAGGATCTCAATGTTACTAGATAATACTCATTATCAGTGAGTAATGTTTGGGATCTTTTTGATTTTTTCTATTCAAGGTGAAAATTTCATTGCGCACGGTTTAAGAAAAACTATGAAACACCCATAGCAAGGGTAATTTACTGATTAGTTTCTAAAGAACATATTTTATTTTCATGATTTGAAGATCATTTTGGGTAAATCCTAAAAACATCATGGGATACAATTTAGGTTTCATACACCTTGTACTATGTATAATGATTATGAATAAATATAGATGAAAACAACATCTTGTTACAAGGGGTTCATTTGCTAAGTTATACAGCTAAAATATGTCTGAGGTGGGGGTTTTTAGAATTTTTTACCACTAATTGGGTTCATAGTTTTCAACGCAATTTTGTTAAACTATAATCCCCTTAAAAAGTGTAATTTTAAGCTTTTTTATTATTCTTCATAACCTAACAAACCTCAATTTCTCCTCTATATTGACATAAAATCCCTACATAGCACCTCCCTTCATATCCTATCTTCCATTTTCGATATCCACTCTCTTATGTCTTTCCCATTCATAAAAATTGGTAATTATGATCCTATTATATACCTACAAATATATACTATCATACATGACGTTATTTTAATATGCAAGTTCTCTTAGAAGTGTATTTTATAGATTAATGCATAGGAGGGTAGTGGAATTATCTTGTGAAGAAGGAAAATTTGCTCAATGTATCTAGATGATGTCTTGAAACCAAGTCTTCAAAAAGTCACCCGATTTTATTTTTGGTATATATTCCTTTGTTTTTTTAAGTGGATTTTGGGAAAAATTAAATATTGTACCTTATGGTTTTTATTTGTTTGATTGTTAATTGTGCTGGGTTAGTTCTGAAACCTATGTACAGACATTTAGTTTATTTTGGTAAGTAATATACATGTAAAGGTAGAACATAGTGATTATATACATAAGTAAACCATTTTGGTTAATTGGTTTTAGTTTTTTAAAAAACTAAAATTGTATAATAATTATTTAGGTTGTGATTTTTGGATATAAGATAGGTCTATTGGTGACTTGAGTGTTTTCAATTGGACATGGAAGAGGTTGGGAAATAGGTTACTGATAAATGAGTTATAATGTAAAGATATTCCTAATTTTTATAGGTTTTCCTTCATATTTACCCATATTTATGATCAATTTTTAACATGAATCATTTGTGTAGTCAAACTAGATTCCAAGGTGATGATCTCAAAATACAATTCGAAAATATTTTATGTATATACCTAGGTTTAATACCCTTTTATATTTCTATAAACATAATATGTCATGTTATTCCAATATAATTATCAATTTGGAAAATGGCCATAGTTTTGGAATAATGAAAGGAAATAACTCCTACTAATGATAGTGTGGTAATTTTATTTCTAGGTTTTATATTTGAAAAAATGTAAAACAATTGTTTAAAAGGATGAAATGTAAATCACGTTTAAGATCAATGATTATGATGTGGGGTTTAATAATTATCAATTTTATTGGATTTTGATTTAATTAGGATTTTTTTATTAAATTAATATATTTAATTTACCATTTTAGGTTTTCCTATTTTAAATAAATGGTAAAATATTCCATGAAGGGTGTTATAAATGATATATTAAAGAATGAGGAATGTAAATTTTGTTTAATTATATGGTTCATTTGTAACGTATTGATGCTTCCCTTTATATAGAAATTATGTGTTAATTAAATGAGCATGGAATGGAATTAATCAATATTAGCAAATGTAATTTGAATCATAGTCATTGAAATTTTATGAATGGGAATGTTTTTTTTAATGGGGTGATTTTCTGTGTTTCATATGTTCTTGATACACCCCTTTATAATCAATTAATGTGTTAATGAAATGAAAATAGTATTGAAATTATAAAAAATAACAAAGGTACATGTTTTCTTAACTAATGAAATTTTGTTAATGAAAATGTTTTGTTTTAAAGTGGTTATTATTGGAATGTAATGAAGGAATTAATTATTGATTGACATTAGGTTCCACCTTATTTTTAATGTTGAATAAATTACATTGAGATATTTTATGGATCTTTATAAACATTACTAGTGTGGATTTTTTTGAAGGGGCTATGAACTAGGACAAGGGGACTCAAATGAATGCTAGGGTGTGATTACACCCTCATATTCATTAAAGGTTATTACTACTTAATTTCTTATGAAATACATTTATGACCTATTTTATTTATTTACATGAATTCAATGGATAATCTCCACTATTAATTTAGGTAATGTATATATATATATAATTCCATGGATTCAATTCATGGATTGTTACTGGGTACCATCATTAAATATCATGGGATGGTATCCCTAGATTCAGCATGGTTTATAATGGAATACCTTTTGAATAAGGCCAAGATTCCAATCATTACATGCTTCTGAATCTCAAGGAAGGTTCATTGAGTATAGATGGGTAGAATAGATTAGTAGAATGATAAGTGTAACCCCACTATGTTTACTAAGATATTTATTTAGATAAAATACATTACTGATACATGTGTTTTATCAGATATTATTGATATTTGCAGTCCCATTATTATATACTATTGAATCAATAAATCATTGTTTTATATCATGATAATAGACTCACCAACAGGGGATAATGTAAGTTTAAACAAATTTCGGGTGTCGCTATGGAGTTCATGGAATCCATGGGAATTTTATTGATATGAAATATTTATTAAACTATTAGTTTCTATGTTTATATAAAGATAATTATCATAGTTTTTGATTTATAGTGTATCTAAATTCACTTGATTATAGATTGGTTGTTTTAGGGATTCCAATGGGGGTTTCCTACAGTGTCGTACACAATCCATACTCAGGTCTCCATGGGACCTTTGTACCCTATAAACTATTACTATTACATTTTCAGGTTAATGTATTGGTAAGTGACTGATTTTTTCATATCATGACTTCTAAGGGAGAGAGTGTGATTTTGGGTTAGGGCAAAGATGTGAGTCCTTTTTGGGGTTCCTTAAAAAATTTTAATTTGATTTTTTGGGTTCTATTATGTTTGGTCTACTAGTTATGATTGACTACATGTATTGTAGTGTTTAGTTTCTATTTTATATAGATTTATTTATATCTATAATTTTGTTTATACTTTCCTATTTTTTATTCGATTTATTTATTAATTTGGATATTGCATCAATTTGGTTTTATTTACAGTATTTTGTTCTCTAATGTGTTAGTATATTTTCTCCAATGTAAGACCATAGAAAATCACTATTAGTTATTAACATATTTAATATGTGGATTTTTTGTTTATGTAAAATATTGATAAATTATTTTGTAATCGATTACTAGTCAGGGGTGGTAGGGACTTACATATGGACCACCATTTTGACTATAATATTTGGAAGGTCTCGTAGGATAAGATATGTTTTCAACTTATGTTTAGTATGTTTAAAAATATAGAAATAGATTGAAAAACCATGAAATAATTTCATATATTGGAAGATATTATTTGTTCATGTATCATTGAAGTTTCTAGATATTGGGATAACCATTTTGGACTGGTTGAGTTTCCTTATAAAAACTGTTACCAATTGAAAATCACAATGTCTCCCTTTGATGGTTTGTATGGAAAACTATCTAAATGAACTCTTTATTATTATAATGGGAGTGAAGTTTATCATTTGGGAACAATATTGTTTTATGTTAAAATATAAAATAATTATTTTATTCCTCAAAGAATACAGAATTCCAAAGTTGGCATAAATCATATAATGATTATCATCATTTCCATTTATAATTTTCAATATGTTAAGACATGTTTTAATTGATTCACCTCTACTAGGTAAATTTTAGATTTTAATATTAGGGATGATATGTGTGATACACATGATAACATTTTAGATCACATATTGGATTTCAATGTTGGTTTATATTTTTACATTACCTCTTAGTTGACTTGTATCAGTGATTTTTTTTACGAATCTGAACATAAAATGAATTTTCATGATTCCTCTCATGGTCCATACTAGAAATAAGATTTTTTATAAACAGGTATGGTAGTGTTTGAATAAATATTTAATATTTCTAACACTCATTAATAGATTTTGGGCGACAAATCTATTATATTGTTCTTGGGTTGTGGTATCATTTAATGAATTCCAACAAGTCCTGGCAGTGAGTAAAAAAGATGTGTGAAAAATGACATCAATAAATATTTTACATGTATTATATGGCATGATTTATTTCAATAAACCATATTTTCATCAATAGATTTATCATATTCATAGATAAACTTCATCCATGTATACAAAAATTTTCATCAAATTTTTTTTGATATTTTATAGTGTCGTTTTATGGGTTTTTGGACTACTTTAATGTTATTTGGGAATATACATAGTTTAATATTTTTTGAAAAAAATAAATGGAATTACCTAGAAACCTTATAGATCCTGGGGGATTATGGATATAGATTTTCACATGGAAATTCATTGTTATTCAAACTATTTTCCTTCCCTAGTGTACAAAAACAAGTTCATGGTTAGGAAATGGTTCTCAAAATTTTACCACCATACCATGCGATGAAAATTAATTAATTTAATAATTACTTTTTGATATCAAATTATCTTATATTTAATTTGTTCTCTTTCATACATCCCTTGTTCATTACTCTACTAGTTTTACAATGAGATTTTAGAAAACAATTCCATTTTATATTCTGAATAAGTTGGATTTTAGGGCGTTAGGTCTAGTTATAAAAGGATAGAGATTCCTCTATATTGTTATTCATATTTTTCTATATATCCAATATATATATTAAATGAAATAATATATCAGGGTTGTTATGTCTATATCAACTGGTACTATCAGTATCTACTAAAAATTCCATTGGACCTATTGAGAGGAATGATGAATGAAATAAATTCTATATTTCTCATTAATATATTATTCTATGATCCACATTGTAAATGTTTATCTCAATACAAATTTATTTTGGGTTTTTGATGATTAGTTTTAGGATGTGGGTTTCATGGTTTCAGGGTTCCAATTTTTATCGAAGGGATCTCTTATCTATGGACTGTGGAAATTTTTATGTTGATTGGAATTTATTATGTTGGAGTTAAGAGGTTTTATGAATTCCTTTAATTTATAAACAATTATTTATATCCTATTTTAAAATGGGTTTCGAAATTTCATATTTTTATGATTTAGGATTATAAAAATGAGATGTTTTCGGAATCATTGTAAGATGTATTTAACCATATGTTTTGATGATTAAAATTTATTTCACGTCAATTTTAATTATGAATTTTGGTAATTTTATTACTTATGAGTCATATTCCCTTCAAATGATTTGAATTGTAAAATTAATGCCTCAATGTGTTTTCCACTTGTGTTATTGAATGCCTCCAAGTGTGATATTTTTGAAAAATGAGAGCCTCTAGGTGTCAGTTATGGAACATGGGAACCTTAGGCACATAGTAAATGGTCGGACTGGGACTATCACACCTGGATGTTCTGTAGCTACATAACATGGTTTTATTGATCTAGATTAAATTAATATTATTATGAAATATTCATCACATATTCAGGTGTTTCCCCAATCAGTAGGATGTAATTATGGGGATATTTTATCTTTTACTTGTTAGATCATCTTGGTGACAGGATAGTATCAAACCTAGTCTAATATACCAATTTACTAGTTTCCATGGTCTTTATTTTTAAAAATATAAATATAATTTTTTTAGAAATATATTATATATGTAGTCATAAAATGTTTTTTTATCAGGTGATATTTTTTTAACATTAATGTAAAGGGTTATTTGATTTGTTTTTATAATTTTATTAATGTACTATTGTTTCTATTATTTTCATTCAATTTTAGTAATTGGATAATTTGGTAAAGAATATATATGAACCACTTTTGGGGATCCTACTAGGCATAATATTCTCATATTAGAAATATACATTTGGGTTTATGTATGATTTTTAAAATCTCTTGTAGGTAATGGAATGATGGCTCATAGAGGTGGAAGGAGTCTCAGTTAGTTGAGAATGGGTGTTTAATTGTGACCTGGTTAGATTTCAGCCCATATATCACATGAAAATGGGTTGTTGGCCTTATATACATTTTTTTTCTATTCTCGTTCGGTACTTTAATTATGTGGTACTCTTTTCATTCAATTTTAAGAATTTCAATTCCTTTAATTTTTAATTCCATGTTGACTTTCTATTTATATGGCATCAATTAATTTTTTGATTATTTAGTGGAGAAATCTTTCCAATATATTGTTTTTGATTCTCAGGAATATTACATAAGACCATGTTGATTTGGAATTCCCGTATGAAATTTAATTATAACTTATTGAATGTATTGTTTGGGAATGATCCATGTTGGTATGTGAGAATATCATTTTTTTAATATATATGCCATTATAAAACTATATTAAAATATTTATGGACCTAAATATTAATAAAATAATTCATTATCAACAACATTTTACAACTAGTTATTAAATAATTTTTTTTATTTTAAATTAACTAACATGTAACATGGTATAATTGAATTTTATTGTAATATAACATACATGGTCCATGGGCCTTAAAAACATAACAATGAAAAACAAATGTTGGGTAAAAAATAACATAAAAAATTATTAATTTTTATAAATAACCATTGGAAATTATATCCAAATTTTTAATATGGAATAATTATTATTATATCTTAATATTAAAATTCATTAAAATTAATTGTTGGTGTATGTAAGATTACATGTTTCATGATGGTATTTATATGTTAAAATTTTCAATATATGAACACTAAAACATTCATAATTAAAAAAAACCTTATAAAAAAATTTAATGAGACTGTATTCATGATCAGATTATCATCATTATAACAAAAAAATATTTAGAATGAATAAATCTCGTATCATAAAAATATATCTCTAATGAATCTTAAAAAAATCAATGTTCTTGATATGGAATAAAATACCCTTTATTAAAGTAACAATGAAAATAAAACCTCACATAATGTGTTCATAATTTGATTCGTTTTATAATATGATTTTAATACCCCAAATGAAACAAGTTATAGAAAATAGTGGTAAATTACTAAAAACGAATTTAAAATAACGAAATTACTTTTCAGACAAGAAAAAATATAATGGTAGATGTTAAAATATTTTTTTAAATATGTTTTTAAATTATTTAAAAAAAGATTTTAGAGAAATATAATTATCAAAAAGGTAAAATGAAGTTGTTTGAAAACCATTATGTTTGCAAATAAATTTCAAAATTGGTGATTTAAAAAATAAATAAATTTTATCTAAAGAAAAATTTGATTAGAGGAATAAATATACAATCACGAATGGAAAAACCTTTTTTTATATTCAATATACCATTTTTGAAAACGCACAATGTAATACAAAAGATAAAAATAATATTTGAAAATAGTTACTCTGAAATTTATATAGCAGAAAATATAATAAATATTTATATTTCAAAATAATAATGGAGTTATTTGAGGGAGATATTTTTAATATAAATGGAATAAAAATATATCATTATGATATGATAAAAATTTTTCTTAACATTATCAGTAACTATTAATAAATGAATTAATCAAAGAAGAAGAATTTATGAAAAACATTATTTCACATGAAATATTTAGAAAAGTAAAAACCAAATAATAATGAAAATATAACTATATTTGAAGCCAATGTAGATGATTATTAATTATGACTCAAAAAATAAGTTTACTCTTGGAAACCCCATACAATTTTAGTGATATCTAAAAAAATAATTTCACTAAGGGATTTTTAAATCAAAAATGTAAATTTTATTTCGTAATCATTAATAATAAACATATAATAAAATGGCGATGTAATTACACCATATATACAATAATTGATCTGTAATTTTATAACATATCTCTCTGAATGGAATTTATATTGAAACTGTTACCATAACTATAAACATCGATAAATTGATTTAGTATCCTATATAACAAACATATCCAAAATTAAAACGTATTTTAGAACCTTCTTCCTATATAACACTATTTCAACTCATTTAATATAATCATTCATTAATCATTAATTTTTATTGAAATTTTTCTTTTCTTAATGAATTTTCATAATTATGATTGGTTTGTAAATGTCTTATAATAAGGACAAAAACCTCGTTCATTTATAAAACTTTCATCATTATTAGATTAAAATTACAATAAAAAATATTTTTTTCATTAAATTTTGCATTATAATGTTCACATTATGAAATAAACCACATTATTAGTTATAATATACTCCAAGAAAATTATGTTTTATATAATTTTACAAAAGTAACTGATTATATAGTAATGAATATTAATTTTTGAAGATTTATTAAACATATTAATGAAATATAATACTCTATTATATAATAAATAGTCAAAAAATAAATATTAGGAAAACCCATCTAATATAGTTTTGAAAAATGTAACGCATCACTCTATAGAGGAGGCAGTCCACAATTACACCTAGAGGATGTATTCATTTTCATTGAATAAATAAAATTTTCTGTTTTGATTAAATTTTATGAATAATAATGTATTATTAAACTATAAATTTATTTATAAAATATCCCCAGTGAATCCTTTATGAATTTAACATAATTAAAATAAAACATGTTTCTTTATGGGAGAGTTCTTCTATACACTCAGTATAACGACATTTTAAATATATTTAATAGAAAAAATGTGAAAAATGATTATTACATTTACATAAAAAATTATGTATAAAAATAAAAATAGATTCATTATATTATAAGGTAAAACATATATTAGGAAGGTAATTATATAAAAGAAAACTGATAAGGGAATTCTTAGTGTTGATGTTGAAAACTAGATGGTTCCCTTGGATTAGTACATGGAAATGGTGATCACATGATGTTTTATTTCACACAAGAGACATGTGGAAATTTATGGGGTTTATAAATAATGTAAAAAAGGAACTTATTCTATTTATATTTTAATTTTTTAATGGATACTGAATTAGTGGTGTAAGAACCCATTTATTAGTTGATGTAATGGCTATTTAGTAATTATAAGTAATTTAAATAAGGGGATAACTTGTTTCACAAGGAATGTGGAATCGAATGTGGACAATTGTGGAGTGGATATACGTTTGATAGATAAAATACGATTCAAATAATTTGAAGGTTTGATTCATTGGTCATCAAAGAAATATAATATATAAATATGTTGTTAGAAATAACATATTATTCTATAACATTGTGGAAATAACTCTTTATACTTATTCCCACACACAATCATTATGATCATAGCCAAAAAAATTTAATCACGCAAATATTCATTATATCATGAGAAGAAAATTCTACAAAATATTTGTTGTTTGGATATATACGACCCTAAAAATTATAATAATATTAACCCAAATATATTACAAATAGAAAAAATTTCCATAAAAACATGTTTCTAAACACTTTATCGAAAATATATATTATCTTTTGGTATTATTATAATTGTAACAAAACTATTTTATCTGCACAAAATTTTTCAAAAGAATATGTTGCAATAAACATTAACCAATATATATATTATATATTAGTATTATTATAATTGTAACATAATAAATTGATCCATCGAAAATACATTTTTCGGTATAGATTTTACTAATTGTTTAGTGACGATGACATATGTGTTGGTAAAACGTTTTACCTACACAAATTTTGCTTTTAACAAAATATATGTCCTTGTAAAAAAATGATAATTATTTAGTAGTGAATAGATAACTCAATACCTCATGGTAAATCCCGCAAATAAATATATTATAAAGTAATTTTAAACTATTTTTTTAGAATATGAGGAAAATGAAATATTAAAATTATATTATTTTAGTTAATTTTTTTAATATAATGGAAATAGAAGATGATAATAATCATTTTCAAAAGAATTTATTCAATATATAAAATAAAATCATTCAAGAAATAGTTAATATTACAATTTATAATCAATTGTAGAGCCTTTTAAAAAATAAATAAATGTTATTTCAATGATATTTTACTAAGATTACAAACTATAAAAATAATAAAGGGACCACCTTTTCTATATTTTAAAACTCTTCTATTGATAAGAATGATCATAAAAATCATGATAAATATTCCATATGAAAAAAGTCAAATAATTTTTTGATGATATATTTTATTAATAATTCATTGTATTTATAAATATTATACTACATCATTTTGTGGAATTGTGAATATATACAAGGAAGAAAAAGATCACATATTGGGACAATGATAATTATTTTTTTACATCATTAAATCATATAATTAATTGATTCCATCAAATAGAATGTTTTTTCGTGTAAAAATTTAATTCCTTTTTAATGGAGGCTGATTGTTTATATAATATCATTATAAGATAGAAAAATTAATCTTTTAAAAAAGTAATGAAAGAAGAAAAACTATGACCCAAAAAAGGAAGTTAATTCTAGAAAACCCCTTTTAAATATGGAAACAATTAAGTCCAATGAATTTGATGAAGTGGATAATGTAATGGAATTTTAAATACCATGAAGGTAAAATTAATATAATTAACATAATAAAATATTGATGTAATTATACTATATAAAATAATAATATGTGCATAAAATTCCAACATACCTAAATGAATGGAAATTAATATAAAGACATGTTGCTTTATAATTATAATAAATAAATTTGATTTATAGTCTTTTATAATAGATATGAATGAATTATTTCCCTTTTTATAAAAATTATTCATATGTAATTATATTTCTAAAATATATTTTTAATTATTAATTATTTAATTATTTGATTATTAATTATTATTTCAATCAACAAATTAACACAATAAAGATTTTTCATTATTCATTTATAATGTAAATATCAAACCCCACTAGTAATACATATTTACCTAATTATTAAATATATTTAATATATTATATTTCAATGATTTATTCATCCTCATGTTCAATTGATGGAAAAAATGTCAATGGTTCATTAGAATAAAACCCAATATGTGTTTTTTGGGTAATGTACCAGTATCAATGTATTAAATTGTAAGGGTAGTTTCATTTATTATTATAATTTCATAAACATATATATAATATATCAAAAATAAATATTAAATATTCATATTTTCAATATGTTAAAATCATTTCAATAATCTATAAATTTTAAATTGAAAACACCACCCCATTGAGGTGGTAGTCCTTATATTTACAAATATAATGCATTTTTTAATAATAGAAGTAATGTAGAAGTTTCATAACATCTAATTATCATAATGATATTGTTAACCTTGTATTTATTCATTAAATAATCACTCTAAACCTATCGTGTTAGGAGATGATATAGAATGAAACATGTTTTTTCATTGTTGTTATGGTTTATACATATCTGAAAATGTGGTTTTAATTTTTCTAATTGAAAACATAAATTATGAATAAAAAATATTCTCTATATGTAATAAAATTAATAATTTAGGTAAAAATTATATCATTTTATATGAATGGGATATTTATATTATGATGATAAATATCAAAAATTAATGTAGTTATGGATTTTTTGTGCCCATGTTTATAACTAGATAATTCTATTAGATGAATTATATGAAACTGATTATTATGCAATTTTTATGTGACTAGAAGATTATTTTAAATGACAATTATAACGAGGGTAGTAAAATGTGTAGTGTTTTGAGGGATCTAAAATTTATATTGAACAATTTATGGTGTCTTTGGATTGATCCTTTAAAAAATGGAGGGAATGATATTTTATATAATATGAGTTATCAATATAAATGGTGTATATGTTTCACTTAAAAATATGACATTAATGTGGATAATATGTGATAGGAGAGATGGTTTATTGATCATCCACCTCAAGAACTCATTTTAAAAATATAATTTTTTTATCTTTTCTACCAATATGAAACTCTTTTTATCTTATTTTTCTTTTTATTTTGTCACACCAATTATATCCTAGGTAAAACGTTCAGATGAGTTAAAATGAAATTAAAATTATTAAATAATATTAAATTTTCTAAATAAAATGTTAAATATATTTTATTATATGATATTTATGTTAGGGGAAAAAATTAATAATATTATTATCACATATAATGGATAAAAACATATTTATTAGAATGTGTATGTTTACGTATAAAAATTATAATTATAATAAAATTATTATTATTTTAATAGCATGATATCCTTTCATTGATTATTCAAAATATAAGAGTTATATGGATTTCAAAAATAATGGAAAACATTATTCCCTCATGAGAATTTTTATTTCAAAATAATGATTAGAAAATAGTATTATTACTATGAAAATTGTTACATAAGTTTTCAAAAATATAAAAACAGGGTCTGTTAAATTTAAGGAAGAAAATTAAATGAATAATTTTAACCATAAAATAAATTTTTTAATCATTAATTTTTTTAATATGTTTTTATTTCATTATTGATACATGATGTGGTCATAAATTCTATAGAATCTATGTAGACTATATTTTTCAAGTATAAAAAAATAAATAAATCCTTTCATAAAAATATAAAAACAATGAGCTAAACATTATCATTTTATATTTAATTAAAAAATATAAATTGTATTTTCAAATTCAAAATTTATAAAAAATTAATAAAACTTTTAAATGGAAATACAACATAATATATTTTACTATTTTTGTTGAATAATATTTTCCCATATTCTAATTATTTTCTATTGATTTTGAATAATATTAATGTTAAAATTTTATTTATATCAAAAAATTTACAATATTATTGTTTAGAAATAATATATTTGGTTCTTTAAAACAAAAATTCATGTAATATAAAATTATTATTTTAAATCAGATTAACCCAAAAGTTATTATTTTTTATTTTTTGAATAGATTAGTTCTCTAAATTCATTTTTAATATAAATAATTATTATTGTTTATATATATATATGTCATAATGTGGATTTATTTTTTTATATCTAAAAATTTAATAGATATATTAGAACTTTCACATTTACTACATAAAAAATGCATCACTATTATATTTTTCAATAGTATTTTCTATTTAAAAATCTACTAAAAAATATTTTTCTAATTAGAATGTAATAATCAATTATACATGTGTTAAATATCTCATTATCATTTTACATGTTATGTTATCCCTTTTTCATTAATTCGTGTTTATTTCTATTGGTTGTTGATGTAAAATTCATGGTGACTTTTCTATAGACCATGATCCTAATAAGTAGTCTAATTTTGATATATGTGGTTATTCATCCATTATTTCCTAGACAATATTGAAAGGTTTAGGTTGAGGTGGGGGATTCAAAAAATCTTCATTTCTTTTCTGGTATTAACCTGATTTATTGTCTTCTAGAAATTAAAGGATCAACCAATTGATGAAAATAATATATAAAGATATGATAAATGAAAAATAAAATTGAATATATTGATCATAGGTGGTTAATGTATGTTGGATGTATTTTGATATTTTCTATAAAATATGAAATTTATTACCTTGATTTTTATTATTCATTGTAATTTATTTTATGTATGGAATTGTTTAAAAAAGAATACTAAAGGTATGATAATGTAAACGATGAAAAAAGAATATAAAACTGTTTATAGTTCTTTAATGAAAACAACTAAATATGATTGAAATCATTGAATTATGTCAATGGTTTTTTTATATAACTTGTTAAATATTAATTTTTTTTCATTTTTTTGATATAATTTTTTCAAAGCGAGTCAATTAATTCTAGATAGGAATGGATAGAATGAATTTTCTATAATTGTATTTTTGCGGGTATTATCAATCTATCCAGTTTTGTTATAGTCTTGTATAGATCAGTATTATGGAATATGCCCTCTTATGGTTTTTATGTTGAAAATAATAATTTTTGGTTATTATTTTTCATATTTGACATCTATATGTTATTTTCTTTATAGTATGTATTGTTTTTTAATAGGTTATGGATAGAAAAAATATAATGAAATATTTTGGGAGGATATTTACAGGTTGGATTTCATGAGTTGAGTAATGGTGTTTCTGGTTTTCAAATTTAATTCTTATTTTTTTTATGGTTGATTATCATGGATTCCAATTTCATCTTATTGTTTGAATGTGAAATATAATTGCATTGTACTTGTTATAATATCACCACCATTAATAAAATACCATTATTTTGTTAAAAATCACTCAATGTTAAATTTTTTATTATAAGACACATTTATGGAAAAAATTAGAAAATATGTTCAGAAACAACAGTATATTACTGAGTCATTGAAGTGAAATTTCAGCCTTCTATATTTGATATCTCTTAATAGTTTATATGATGTGTTATTTACCATTGTGTTTGGCTCCTCCATAAAATTATCATCAAACCTTAATTCCAACTTCCCCTTGGACTATATATACTCTTCTATGTTGATCTTTCCATTATGGAATCCTCATACTAAGATCATGTGCTGCTTATCGATCCAACTACCTTGCTGTTCATTGTGGGGACACACTAAGAACTTGTCCCATCATTCATTCATCCTCTTCTTTAGTTGAATTATATTTTAAAACATTTTCCAACATTAATTATTTTGAACTCATGAAAAAAGTCCAAAGGATATTTGGGCATGTCCTACTACGGATAGGCCAACTTAGAGATATGGGGGTCACAATACTTCTTCTTCGCCTTATACTTCCTCACAGATCTAGTCTCCATTGTTAGAGGTAAATATGTGTAATCCTTTCTATCATTATGGTTTCCTCTCCTAACCTTACTCCTCATAGAACATGGATATATGAAACCTAGATCCTTGTCATATATATCCCTTAAAATGTGGCTAAAAATTTAATCACAGGACCCATTCATAGATACCTTATCCTCCATAGAGGTTCTAACATAGTCTTTTTTAGAATTTTGTACAAGATCATCATATGAAAAGAGATAAAAATGGATACCCATCACGATACACTCCACCTACTAAGAACAATTCATGAATGCTTCCTCACTCCCTTTAACCTGTTCCAAATCATTTCTACCAATTTAAAATGAGACATCTGAGGTTGTCTTGGGAACTACCATCATACCACTTATTTATATCTGCATCATAATAATGATCATTGACACCCTAACAATCCCCAAGAGTGGTATCTAAAGCATCCATAGTTATCAATTTATCAGAGCTCATATGCACCCATGAACGATGCGTAGGTGGATGGGGTTCAACCATTTCCTTTCTAAACCAGTTAAAGTTAGATGACATTACCTGTCCATTTTCACTATTACCAGTACCTGAGGGCACTACCTGTAGTGACCCAAAGCTTGACGTACATGGACATTACATTACTTTTGCAGAATACTTAGTACATAACAAAAACACACACACAAGGATCATAATAGTTTAGTGTCTTTGGAAACTCGGAATATAATCTTCTAATCGTGGTGAAAGATCATCAACATCTCCCATAAAGATCTTCCTTTTTTAAACCTAAAACCTTTCTTTATATCCTGGGGAAAAGAAAACATAAAAGGGTGTGCTCAAATGCTCAGTAAGGGTAAACAAAATAAATATGAATCACATAATATTCATAAGAACATAACATTTTGGAAATCTTAACCTGCAAAAGAGAGCATAATTCATAACATGGGATAAATCATCGTAGTGAAATTAAATCCCAATAATCATAACATAAAACTTGAAACATTGTGGCATACACACATAATCATAGAGAATCATTTCTTGTTAGTCAAGACTCATTGCCAAGACTATCTTAGTGGACAAAGTACCTTTCTGAACTGAGTCACCGTCGTTTCAGTCCTGTTTCACTGAACCGGTATAACCTACCGTTCCAGCCATGTCTATCTCATGAGATATAAAATCATTACCCAATGCATTGGAGGGAGATATAGGTCCCACCCATCTCATAATGATACCATTCTTATGTGTTCCACAAATCATAAATCATACATCATAGCATAACCCATGTAATAAAAATGGGAATCTTAAACATCGTGACATCATAAAACAATTCATATAAGATAAAGGAATTCATAAAAATAATTCCATCACAACATAATAATAAAAACTGTAATAATAGGGATGAAAACAGAACCCTTTATTATCATATATGGAAAATAATTTTGATAAAACACTTGAACTTCATTCTTAAGGAAAATATTGTTTCTACTTCAAAAACACTTTTCCTTTCTTAACATGTCATAAAATTTTAAACTAAAAGAAGTTGACTAAAAATAAACTTGAAATCTTTTAAAGAAAGATTCTTGTAAATAATGTTTTAAAAATCCATTCATGCCGTATAAGTTAAAAAAACATTCATCGTACTTTTGTCGGAAAAGTCAAAAAGTACCTCGTACGAAAAACGACAAATAATTCCATTCATATCTTTTACTAAAAACTCACCGAAGGGTAAAATTGGATTTAAAAAATTGTATTTGGATAGCAATAATATTACATATTGAGGAAACATGGATGTGGATGATAAAATACACCCCAGTAAATACCAAAGTATAAACAATCTCGGATAAAAATGAGATTGTGATATTTCCCTTACCTTAGGTCCGATTTGCTTCGTAAGTGTCTGAACCTCATGTATAATGATTTAAATAATGTCATTGACTTATTAAAGAATCATATTCATTGTTATTATATCATATACGGTTCACTTATGACTTTATATTACCCGTTCTTTTGTAAATTCATGTTAAAGTAGCGTTTTGGGTAAAATCCTCTCATTTGTCGTTCGTGTTTTAACTTATAATTATTCATATGATTACTTAGATCATTATTACATAATTATAGAATATAAAACAATATTTATATATAATATATATTCAGAATATACTTATATATAATGGATTGATAAATGGAAAGAAATACACTATTCATGGAGACGGTAGGCCGTACGTACGCATGAATGCTGTTTTCTTTTTGTTATTGAATTGAGTGGAATTAAGTAGATGAAATACATATATATACACATAAATCCAGTAGCTTTATAATGTCATATATTTCATTATTATTGCTTATATATACTTTATAATCATTCATAAATGGTTAACATGGAGAATGAATCTCATCGCGTCGTGGAGACGGTAGTCCGTACGTACGCACGAGCGATGATATCATTTCCATAATGATTGAATTGAATTGGAGTGGATGATACAATATATCAGAATCAATATGACGTTATAATAACCATTTATAGTTCTTCTTTACACCATTATACCCATCCATGTAAGGTGGTGGTGGAAAATAGATTACACCACGGCGTGGAGACGGTATTCCGTACGTACGCACGCGCGGTGATTTCTTTTTCCGTAGGATGGATAGATGGTGAAATAAGGTTGTTTCATACTTATAATAACATATCAGTATATGAGTGATACTGATGTTATTACTTCATAATGAAACAACCTAAGAAGAAGAAGTGGAAGAAGAAATAAAGATGAAAGAATCGGTAACGGACATTACCACTTCTTTGAAGTGCTTCTTTGAGACATCCATTTAGGGCACTAAAACGGGTCTTTGAAGAAGACCAGAACCTCTAGGATGATACTAGGGAAGTGTAGAAGAGATTTTTGCAGGGTTTGGCCGAGCTTCAATGCTCAAATTGGTGTGAGGAGGAGAGGGAGGAGGTTCCCTTTTATAAGGGAGGAGTGGGGCACCTTTGGAATAAAAAAAATATTATTTTATTATAAAGTAATGATCGGTTTTAAATAGCTAAAAATTGATTTATTTCGTGGCTAGGGTGGGGATGGGTCTAAATCCTCTCATCCAATAGATTTTAGACAAGTTTCGTTTCCTATTTTAACCTTATCATTTAGATTTAACATTAAATTAAATAATTTTACTTTTACCGTGTCTTCTTGTGTTCTTACACTATAAGGTTAATAAACTTACAATAAGAAGCCAAACGAACCCCATGTTGTCTAAGTCATTTGTGTAACATCCCCGGTAATTAAAGAATAAATAATTTTCATATTTATTAATATTTATGAATTAAATATTAATTTTATTTTAAAGGGGTTGCTATGTTCGATAGCGTACCCGATACACAACGATGAGTTTCTTTGAAACTTACGTAGCACACTAGTAATAAAATAATATTATTTTAAATGTTAGTTAACGAGTAGCCGTTGTACTGGCGGGAATGGATAGAAATAACTAAAATATGATTATATATGTTTTTAAATGTTTATACATTTACCCAATAAAAGATAAATGCTTAAAATACTGAAAGAGTTCAATTTTAGGGCATATATACTCTAATTTTCACTAAAGGTTCACTTATCACCTTTTAATGGTGAACCGTCATCAAATATAGTTTTGATCACTCTTATACTTTATTTGGGACCAAATATAACTCTTCTTTTGAATCAGGACATCAAAATTTACTTTGTGTAAATTTTTGGTACCTTTCTGATAAAGTTCATTTTTTTTATGAATAGTGTAAAATGTTGTATTTCAATTCAAAACCTCTTTTTAATCTAATTTATTTATATGATTAGATTATATTTTGAATTGGTTTTAAAGTGAAATTAGAAAATATTTTTACCATTAAATCCAATAGTGGTCGTTGAAATTAATTTCACTTTGAAATCGGACTTAAACTAGTGTCAATCTTTTGATACTTATTGTTTCATAAAAACGCGCTATTTTCTCTGACAACGGGAATTAATTATTAAATTAATTAATTTGACTTATCTGTTTTGAATTTTGTAAAATGGACTTCATTTTTGAATTCGGAATATCAAATATAGCTTAGGGTGAATTTTTGGTAATTTTCTGAAAAACATCAATTTTTGATGAATAGTGAAACCACTAAGTGGTAATCAAGCAAACTGGTTTTTCAGTTAAATGAAAGTTTACCACTAATGTGTATTGAATTTTAAAAATCCGACATACATGGTTGTCATTAAGAAGTAAAATGTGGTTCAATGAGATTAAAATAATTTTTGGTGAATAGTAACATATTAAGTTCTTAATCGCGATTAGTTGTAATTAGTGTAGTTTAAGGTATAAATAATGCCTTAATAATATGAAATAAACTAGACACATGTCCCAACCTTATTGGTTGTATAATGGCCGACCAAGACAAGCCATGGGTAAACTTGGGGACCCCATGGAGACATTTTGGTTGGGAAATGACATAAATTGCTTTTTATTTAATGTAAAAGTAAAATTGACACAAACATTATATGTTTTACTAAAACAATTTTTTAGTGGGGTTATACAAGTCATATTTTTTATTATAAATATTCATTGGAAAGCTAAAATGATTTCCTACATCATAGTATTTTTTTTATAATTTTTAGACATTAAATAAATTAAATTATTTATGACATAATAATGATGCAGCGATGACATCATTATTTGACGATTAAAATAAAATGGAAAGATAATGAAAAATCTATAAACTACACATGTCCAAAACCAATTGGATGAGTGTATTTCGAACCCTTATCACCTTATCGACGAATTATATCAATGTGGTACCTTTTGAAACCGAAACACATTTTCAAATAAAGTAATATCTCTTTACTTTCCAAAAGTGCCCCTCCTCTCCTCTTATAAAAGGCCCCCACCCCTACCTCATTTCACACAATCCTAAAGCCTTTGGCTCGGCCAAACCCTGCCCAATTACTCTCTCCACATCCCTCTCCTCATCCTAGAGGATTCCCTTTGGGCAGAATCCTTTCAAAGGAAGCCTTTAGGCTCAAATCAAAAGGGAGTTACACTTTTAAAGGTAATTCATTCTCTCTTGTTCATTTGTTTTATTTTTCTTCTCCAACCCTCTAAACTCTTTTTATTTACTTCTTTTGTAACAACACCAGTATCTTCAATACACTAGGATGTTGTTATAATATTTATTTGAGCTACACTCTCACACAACTACATCAAATGGTTAAAGAACATACGGTTTCCGTGGATGGCGAAATTCTGCCTCCCGAAACGATGATTGTTCAATACTCATTTAACACCTTCAAGGGTGGCCATTATGATGTCACTATTTTTATATATGATATATAATATGTTTATGTTTTCTTTACGCTTATGTATTTTTCATTTTTGGCATAACTTTATGGTTTCCATTATGGGTAAACACGATATATTCATTTAATGAAGTGCGGACTACCGCCCCCTAAAAGTGATGTGATTCGTTAATGCCATATGTGGGACATGTAAAGGATGGATTTAAAGTTATTATATATGATGTTATATTGGAATTATAATATACCTCTATATCATTATTATTTCATTCCATTAAAGTATGATATAGAAATTAAATTAGCGTTCATGCGTACGTACGGCTTACCGTCTCCATGAACGGTGCATTTCATTTCTTATCCCCAAATGTAATGTACTATTAAAATTACATGTATATAATGTATATATATAATTAATGATATATCTAAATGATGAATATAATTCTGGAATTAAAATATACATACCTCTCATTTAGTTTTAATTCCACTAATATGACAAAGAAATGAATGTAGCGTTCATGCGTACGTACGACTTACCGTCTCCATGAACGGTGCATTTCATTTCTTACCTCTAAATGATTATGTAATATTATAAATACATGTATATGCTGGATATATATGATATATATATGATATCCAAATCAGAAATTTCATTCTGGATATAAAGAACTTTTGACCACACGAACAACATGTAATTGTAAGAAGTCAACTTTCGACTTAAGAACCAAATATTGACAAAACAAATATTATTAACTTAAATGGTTACATAATGTTTATAACATGGAAATAAGTGATATAAAAGGAATAATGAAGTTTAAAAAGGTTCTTAATCAAGTATAAATTAACTAAAGTTTATTATTCAGGACTTTAAAGAACGATCGAGTCAAGTCGGACCCAAGGTAAGGGACTTCGTCTCAATCTCCTTTAATTGAGGCATATTTCGTTTTATACACAACTTTCTTTTATACTGTGTATAAACTCTTTTGACTTTTACTTTTATACAAAAGGAATCTTTTTCTACGAAGCGTTTTACTAAACGACAAAAAAGAATGTCTTTTTTTAACGTACGCGGTGACAACGACTTTTTCCGCCGCCGCGAGTAATATTTTGGTCTTTGGCTTCCTCAACAAGCCGTAATGTTTTTAAAATAACATAAAAACCATATACTCTTTTATGTATTTTGGTATTGAAAATGGTTTTGATAAAGGATTCTATTATGTCAATATATTTATGATATATTTTGATTGAAATGTGGAAATGTTATCTTTCCTTTATATTGGTTTTTTGTTTTATGATTTTATATTGGTACTTGGACATTTTAATGGGTGGTTACGTTATAAACCATATGACGGGTGGTGCCGTGAATACCAGGACGGGTGATTACGTTATAACCTCCAATGCATTGGGTATGGAAGTCGGCCGTATGGCTATTCATTTAAGTATGTATGGAAATTGGTCATATGGCTATTCCATTATGTGATATGTGTGGAAGTCAACCGTATGGTTATTCCACTTAAGTATGTTTATGTCCCAAGTTACCTTTATATATTCTATGTGTTCTTTATATGGGTTTTATGGTAATTCCTTTGGTTACAAAAAGGTAAGTAATGATACTTTATTCAGTGAAGATTTTTTTTACTACTTCATGAAGGTGAAGGTATTACTTTGATATAGTATACATGGTTTACTTGATGTTTGAAAAACTAACAGTTTTCATTATTTTTGTATCCCTTACTGAGCTTTTTATGCTCACCCCAAGTTTTTCGAAATGTTTTTCACAGGACTTAAAGTGGAATAAGGTCAAGGATGGGATCAAGGGAATTTCATGCTATCTAGAACATGGAATCTAGACATCATTCTTTTTAAGAGTTTTTATTTTATGGAGACTTAGTAGAAGTTTCTACTTTGTAATCTTTTAAGATGTAATAGTTATGTTCTAATTCTCTAAAACTCTAAACCTGAAAAGATCCTCAATGTGAATTATTAATTTAATTAAATATTAAGTAAGGTTTAAGGCTGGGTCCTTATAGTTGGTATCAAAGGTCGGTTTAGACAACTTTAGAAGTTAGAAAAGTGTTAAATTATAATATGATTGAAATGATATAGCATTTACAGATTACCATGTTGCTTCTCCTAAGATATTTCTGTGTTTAGAATGGTTTTCCGCAGAGGAAACAAAGCAGCTATGTTGGGACGACATCAGGAGAAATATAACCTTCCAAATCAGCAACCTGAGATGGTCGGAATCGGAACTGAACAGTTTGTTGCAGTGATGGAACATCTGACTCAGGCAATAAATGGTGGTGGTATCCATGCACGAGATCAGCCAGATCAACCGCAGAGGAACATGTCAGTGGTGGAACATTTCATGAGGCAACGTCCCCCATCATTCAGAGGATCATCTGACCCTGTGCAAGTTGAAGGGTGGATTAAAGCACTGGAGAATATTTTTGATGTCATGGGGTGTTCAGAACATCAAAAGGTTTGTCTTGATGTTTACCGTTTTGAAGGTGAAGCTGATCAGTGGTGGTCGATGGTGAAAAATATATGGGATAGTGATGAGATTGAGGATCTTCACTGGGACAAATTCAAAGGTATGTTTCTTGAGAAATATTTTCCTAAGGTGGATCGTCTTAGGATGGAAAACATTTCCTAGAATTGAGGAAGGAGGATGATTCAGTGGTGGCTTATGAAGAAAAGTTCACTCGATTGGCAAGGTATGCTCCAAACATCATACAAGATCTTGATAGTAAAATAAACCGTTTTTACTCAGGGTTAAAGCCAAGGTATCGAAGGGCTTTAGCTTCTCGTGAGTTCAAAAGTTATGAAAAACTTGTTCGATGTGCGGAGAAGGTGGAAATGGAGTTTTCCGATGATCAGGTGTTCTATGACAAACAACAGAATAAGAGGTCCAGTTGGCAGGAAAAGGGGAAGAATTCATTAAAGAAGCAAGGAGGTAAGAAAACCAAATATCCATCCTGTGAGAAGTGTGGTAAAATGAATCCTGGAGAATGTTTATCCAAGTCTAGTAATTGCTTTCGGTGCGGTAATTTTGGTCATATTGCTCGTAACTGTAAGGAAGATGATCAAGAAGGAAATGAAAAGCCAACGGTAAGATGTTTTAAGTGTAATGAAATGGGTCATTATGCAAACGAGTGTCCAAAAAAGAACTCAACTGGGGGAATACATCCAGACTATAAGCAGAAAGGGGTGGTGAAATCCTTTGCAACTACTTCAGCAGATGTTGGGCCATCGAATGAAGTGGTATCAGCTCCAGGGAGCTCAGTATTTTTCGAAGATTGACTTGAGGTCGGGGTACCATTAGTTGAAAGTAAAAGAAGCAGACGTTCCGAAGACTACGTTCCATAGTAGATATGGCCATTATGAATTTGTAGTTATGCCTTATGGGTTAACCAATGCACCTGCTGTATTCATGGACCTTATGAATAAAATTTTCCATGAGTTCTTGGATAAGTTTGTGTTTGTGTTATGAGGTTTGGGAAGAGATTATGTGTGTCTTGTGATTCACAGTTGAAGAATGAGTTGTTATGTGAAGCTCATAGTTCTCCGTTTTCAGTTCATCCGGGCATTAATAAGATGTATAGAGATCTGCGGGAGTATTACAGGTGGGATGGAATAAAAACAGACATTGCTGATTTTACTGTGAAGTGTTTGACATGTCAACAGGTTAAAGTAGAGTGGCAGTTACCGAAAGGGATGCTTCAGCATTTACCAGTGCCAGAGTGGAAATGGGAAAACATATCCATGGACTTTGTTGTGGGATTACCGAGGGCATCTCGAGGTAATAATGCAATCTGGGCTATTGTTGATCGCTTGACCAAATCTACTCATTTCCTTGCTATACGAGATACTTTCTCTCTTGATCAACTTTCCCGTTTGTATCTTAAAGAGATAGTCAGGTTACATGGAGTTCCTCTCTCCATTGTATCGGATCGTGATCCCATGTTTACTTCTAACTTTTGGAAAGTCCTTCAGAAGTCATTGGGTTCTGAATTAAATTTTAGTACAGCTTTTCATCATCAATCAGATGGGCAGTCAGAACAAACAATCCAGACATTGGAGGATATGCTACGAGCTTGTTCTATGGATTATCAGGGAAGTTGGGACCAACATCTTTCTTTGGTTGAGTTTTCATATAATAACAGTTTTCATTCCAGTATACAGATGGCACCATTTGAGGCATTATATGGGAAGCGGTGTCGAACTCTAGCATTTTGGAATGAAGTGGGTGAAAGGAAGTTGATGGGACCAGAATTGGTATAAGAGATGGCAGAAAAAGTTCAGTTGATTCAGAAACACATGAGAAGGGCTCAGAGCAGGTAGAAGAGTTATGAGGATAACCGGAGGAAGGATCTATCATTCGAGGTAGGTAGTCATGTTTTTCTCAAGGTTTCTCCTTGGAAAAGTGTGATGAGATTTGGTAAGAAAGGAAAGATGAGTCCAAGGTTTATTGGACCATATGAAATTCTGGAGAAAGTTGGATCAGTTGAATACCGAGTGGCTTTACCTCCGAGTTTATCTCAGGTACACAATGTTTTTCATGTTTCAATTCTGAGAAAGTATATGCCAGATCCATCTCATGTTTTGAGTCCAGAGGTAGTTCAGCTGGAAGAGAACCTATCTTATGAGGAACAACCGGTCCAGATTCTTGACCACATGGAGCAAGTGTTACAGAATAAGGTGATTCATCAGGTAAAGGTTTTGTGGAAAAACGATGTGATTGAAGAGGCAACGTGGGAATCTGAAAATGCTATGAGGGATAAATACCCCCACTTATTTTGATAAGTGAATAAAATTGCGAGGACGCAATTCCCAAAAGGGGGGAAGGATGTAACATCCCAGGTAATTAAAGAATAAATAATTTTCATATTTATTAATATTTATGAATTAAATATTAATTTTATTTTAAAAGGGTTTCTATGTTCGATAGCGTACCCGATACGCAACGATGAGTTTCTTTGAAACTTACGTAGCACACTAGTAATAAAATAATATTATTTTAAATGTTAGTTAATGAGTATCTGTTGTACTGGCGGGAATGGATAGAAATAACTAAAATATGATTATATATGTTTTTAAATGTTTATACATTTACCCAATAAAAGATAAATGCTTAACATACGGAAAGAGTTCAATTTTAGGGCATATATACTCTAATTTTCACTAAAGGTTCACTTATCACCTTTTAATGGTGAACCGTCATTAAATATAGTTTTGATCACTCTTATACTTTATTTTGGACCAAATATAACTCTTCTTTAGAATCAGGACATCAAAAGTTACTTTGTGTAAATTTTTGGTACCTTTCTGATAAAGTTCATTTTTTTATGAATAGTGTAAAATGTTGTATTTTAATTCAAAACCTCTTTTTAATATAATTTATTTATTTTATTAGATTATATTTTTAATTGGTTTTAAAGTGAAATTAGAAAATAGTTTTACCATTAAATCCAATAGTGGTCGTTGGAATTAATTTCACTTTGAAATCGGACTTAAACTAGTGTCAATCTTTTGATACTTATTGTTTCATAAAAACACGCTATTTGCTCTGACAACGGAAATTAATTATTAAATTAATTAATTTGACTTATATGTTTTGAATTTTGTAAAATGGACTTCATTTTTGAATTCGGAATATCAAATATAGCTTAGGGTGAATTTTTGGTAATTTTCTGAAAAACTTCAATTTTTGATGAATAGTGAAACCACTAAGTGGTAATCAAGCAAACTGGTTTCTCAGTTAAATGAAATTTTAACACTAATGTGTATTGAATTTTGAAAATCCGACATACATGGTTGTCATTAATAAGTAAAATGTGGTTCAATGAGATTAAAATAATTTTTGGTGAATAGTAACTTATTAAGTTCTTAATCGAGATTTGTTGTAATTAGTGTAGTTTAAGGTATAAATAATGCTTTAATAATATGAAATGACCTAGAAACATGTCCCAACCTTATTGGTTGTATAATGGCCGACCAAGACAAGCCATGGGTCAACTTGGGGTCCCCATGGATACATTTTGGTTGGGAAATGACATAAATTGCTTTTTATTTAATGTAAAAGTAAAATTTACACAAACATGATATGTTTTACTAAAACAATTTTTAAGTGGGGTTATACAAGTGATCTTTTTGATTATAAATATTCATTGGAAATCTAAAATGATTTACTAAATCATAGTATTTTTTTATAATTTTTAGACATTAAATTAGTTAAATTATTTATGACATAATAATGACACAGCGATGACATCATTATTTGACGATTAAAATAAAATGGAAAGATAATGAAAAATCTATAAACTACACATGTCCAAAACCAATTGTATGAGTGTATTTCGAACCCTTATCACCTTATCCACGAATGATATCAATGTGGGACCTTTTGAAACCGAAACACATTTTCAAATAAAGTAATATCTCTTTACTTTCCAAAAGTGCCCCTCCTCTCCTCTTATAAAAGGCCCCCACCTCTACGTCATTTCACACAATCCTAAAGCCTTTGGCTCGGCCAAACCCTGCCCAATTACTCTCTCCACATCCCTATCCTAATCCTAGAGGATTCCCTTTGGGCATAATCCTTTCAAAGGAAGCCTTTAGGCTCAAATCAAAAGGGAGTTACACTTTTAAAGGTAATTCATTCTCTCTTGTTCATTTGTTTTATTTTGCTTCTCCAACCCTCTAAACACTTTTTATTTACTTCTTTTGTAACAAAACCAGTATCTTCAATATACTAGGATGTTGTTATAATATTTATTTGAGCTACACTCTCACACAACTACATAAAATGGTTAAAGAACATACGGTTTCCGTAGATGGCGAAATTCTGCCTCCCGAAACGATGATTGTTAAATACTCATTTAACACCTTCAAGGGTGGCCATTATGATGTCACTATTTTTATATATGATATATAATATGTTTATGTTTTAATTAAGATTCTGTATTTTTCATTTTTGGCATACCTTTATGGTTTCCATTATGGGTAAACACGATATCTTCATTTAAGGAAGTGCGGACTACTGCCCCCTAGAAGTGATGTGATTCGTTAATGCCATATGTGAGACATGTAAAGGATGGATTTAAAGTTATTATATATGATGTTATACTGGAATTATAATATACCTCTATATCATTATTATTTCATTCCATTAAAGTATGAGATAGAAATGAAAGTAGCGTTCATGCGTACGTACGGCTTACCGTCTCCATGAACGGTGCATTTCATTTCTTATCCCCAAATGTAATGTACTATTAAAATTACATGTATATAATGTATATATATAATTAATGATATATCTAAATGATGAATATAATTCTGGAATTAAAATATACATACCTCTCATTTAGTTTTAATTCCACTAATATGACAAGGAAATGAAAGTAGCGTTCATGCGTACGTACGGCTTACCGTCTCCATGAACGGTGCATTTCATTTCTTACCTCTAAATGATTATGTAATATTATAAATACATGTATATGCAGGATATATATGATATATATATGATATCCAAATCAGGAATTTCATTCTGGATATAAAGAACTTTTGACCACACGAACAACATGTAATTGTAAGAAGTCAACTTTCGACTTAAGAACCAAATATTGACAAAACAAACCTTATTAACTTAAATGGTTACATAATGTTTATAACATGGAAATAAGTGATATAAAAGGAATAATGAAGTTTAAAAAGGTTCTTAATCAAGTATAAATTAACTCAAGTTTATTATTCAGGACGTTAAAGAACGATCGAGTCAAGTCGGACCCAAGGTAAGGGACATCGTCTCAATCTCCTTTCATTGATGCATATTTCGTTTTATACACAACTTTCTTTTATACGGTGTATAATCTCCTTTGACTTTTACTTTTATACAAAAGTAATCTTTTTCTATGAAGCGTTTTACTAAACGACAAAAAGGAATGTTTTTTTTAATGTACACGGTGACAATGACTTTTTCCGCCGCCGCGAGTATTATTTTGGTCTTTGGCTTCCTCAACAAGCCGTAATGTTTTTAAAATAAAATAAAAACCATATACTCTTTAATGTATTTTGGTATTGAAAATGGTTTTGATAAAGGATTCTATTATGTCAATATATTTATGATATATTTTGATTGAAATGTGGAAATGTTATCTTTCCTTTATATTGGTTTTATGTTTTATGATTTTATATTGGTACTTGGACATTTTAACGGGTGGTTACGTTATAAACCATATGACGGGTGGTGCCGTGAATACCAGGACGGGTGGTTACGTTATAACCTCCAATGCATTGGGTATGGAAGTCGGCCGTATGGCTATTCCATTAAGTATGTATGGAAATTGGCCGTATGGCTATTCCATTAAGTGATATGTGTGGAAGTCAACCGTATGGTTATTCTACTTAAGTATGTTTATGTCCCAAGTTACCTTTATATATTCTATGTGTTCTTTATATGGGTTTTATGGTAATTCCTTTGGTTACAAAAAGGTAAGTAATGATACTTTATTCAGTGAAGATTTTTTGTACTACTTCATGAAGGTGAAGGTATTACTTTGATATAGTATACATGGTTTACATGATGTTTGAAAAACTAACAGTTTTCATTATTTTTGTATCCCTTACTGAGCTTTTTATGCTCACCCCAAGTTTTTCGAAATGTTTTTCACAGGACTTAAAGTGGAATAAGGTCAAGGATGGGATCAAGGGAATTTCATGTTATCTAAAACATGGAATCTAGACATCTTTCTTTTTAAGAGTTTTTATTTTATGGAGACTTAGAAGAAGTTTCTACTTTGTAATCTTTTAAGATGTAATAGTTATGTTCTAATTCTCTAAAACTCTAAACCTGAAAAGATCCTCAATGTGAATTATTAATTTAATTCAATATTAAGTATGGTTTAAGGCTGGGGCCTTATAGTTGTTATCAAAGGTCGGTTTAGACAACTTTAGGAGTTTGAAAAGTGTTAAATTATAATATGATTGAAATGATATAGCATTTACAGATTACCATGTTGCTTCGCCTAAGATATTTCTGTGTTCAGAATGGTTTTCCGCAGAGGAAACAAAGCAGCTATGTTGGGACGACATCAGGAGAAAGATAACCTTCCGAATCAGCAACCTGAGATGGTCGGAATCGGAACTGAACAGTTTGTTGCAGTGATGGAACATCTGACTCAGGCTATAAATGGTGGTGGTATCCATGCACGAGATCAGCCAGATCAACCGCAGAGGAACATGTCAGTGGTGGAACATTTCATGAGGCACCGTCCCTATCATTCAGAGGATCATCTGACCCTGTGCAAGTTGAAGGGTGGATTAAAGCACTGGAGAATATTTTTGATGTCATGGGGTGTTCAGAACATCAAAAGGTTAGTCTTGATGTTTACCGTTTTGAAGGTGAAACTGATCAGTGGTGGTCGATGGTGAAAAATATAAGGGATAGTGATGAGATTGAGGATCTTCACTGGGACAAATTCAAAGGTATGTTTCTTGAGAAATATTTTCCTAAGGTGGATCGTCTTAGGATGGAAAAACAGTTCCTAGAATTGAGGCAGGAGGATGATTCAGTGGCTGCTTATGAAGAAAAGTTCACTTGATTGGCAAGGTATGCTCCAAACATCATACAAGATCATGATAGTAAAATAAACCATTTTTACTCAGGGTTAAAGCCAAGGTATCGAAGGGATTTAGCTTCTCGTGAGTTCAAAAGTTATGAAAAACTTGTTCGATGTGCGGAGAAGGTGGAAATGGAGTTTGCCGATGATTAGGTGTTCTATGACAAACAACAGAATAAGAGGTCTAGTTGGCAGGAAAATGGGAAGAATTCATTAAAGAAGCAAGGAGGTAAGAAAACCAAATATCCATCCTGTGAGAAGTGTGGTAAAATGCATCCTGGAGAATGTTTATCCATGTCTTGTTAGTGCTTTCGGTGTGGTAAGTCTGGTCATATTGCTCGTAACTGTAAGGAAGATGATCAAGCAGGAAATGAAAAGCCAACGGTAAGATGTTTTAAGTGTAATGAAATGGGTCATTATGAAAACGAGTGTCCAACGAAGAACTCAACTGGGGGAATGCAGCCAGACTATAAGCAGAAAGGGGTGGTGAAATCCTTTGCAACAACTTCAGCAGATGTTGGGCCATCGAATGAAGTGGTATCAGCTCCAGGGAGCTCAGTATTTTTCGAAAATTGACTTGAGGTCGGGGTACCATTAGTTGAAAGTAAAAGAAGCAGACATTCCGAAGACTACGTTCCGTACTAGATATGGCCATTATGAATTTGTAGTTATTCCTTTTGGGTTAACCAATGAACCTGCTGTATTCATGGACCTTACGAATAAAATTTTCCATGAGTTCTTGGATAAGTTTGTATTTGTGTTCTGATGTTTGGGAAGAGATTATGTGTGTATTGTGATTCATAGTTGAAGAATGAGTTGTTATGTGAAGCTCATAGTTCTCCGTTTTCAGTTCATCCGGGCATTACTAAGATGTATAGAGATCTGCGGGAGTATTACTGGTGGGATGGAATGAAAAGAGACATTGCTGATTTTACTGTGAAGTGTTTGACATGTCAACAGGTTAAAGTAGAGCGGCAGTTACCGAAAGGGATGCTTCAGCCTTTACCAGTGCCAGAGTGGAAATGGGAAAACATATCCATGGACTTTGTTGTGGGATTACCGAGGAAATCTCGAGGTAATAATGCAATCTGGGTTATTGTTGATCGCTTGACCAAATCTACTCATTTCCTTGCTATACGAGATAATTTCTATCTTGATCAACTTTCCCGTTTGTATCTTAAAGAGATAGTCAGGTTACATGGAGTTCCTCTCTCCATTGTATCGGATCGTGATCCCATGTTTACTTCTAACTTTTGGAAAGGCCTTCAGAAGTCATTGGGTTCTGAATTAAATTTTAGTACAGCTTTTCATCCTCAATCAGATGGGCAGTCAGAACAAACAATCCAGACATTGGAGGATATGCTACGAGCTTGTTCTATGGATTATCAGGGAAGTTGGGACCAACATCTTTCTTTGGTTGAGTTTTCTTATAATAACAGTTTTCATTCCAGTATACATATGGCACCATTTGAGGCATTATATGGGAAGCGGTGTCGAACTCTAGCATTTTGGAATGAAGTGGGTGAAAGGAAGTTGATGGGACCAGAATTGGTATAAGAGATGGCAGAAAAAGTTCAGTTGATTCAGAAACACATGAGAACGGCTCAGAGCAGGTAGAAGAGTTATGAGGATAACCGGAGGAAGGATCTATCATTCTAGGTAGGTAATCATGTTTTTCTAAAGGTTTCTCCTTGGAAAAGTGTGATGAGATTTGGTAAGAAAGGAAAGCTGAGTCCAAGGTTTAATGGACCATATGAAATTCTGGAGAAAGTTGGATCAGTTGCATACCGAGTGGCTTTACCTCCGAGTTTATCTCAAGTACACAATGTTTTTCATGTTTCAATGTTGAGAAAGTATATGCCAGATCCATCTCATGTTTTGAGACCAGAGGTAGTTCAGCTGGAAGAGAACCTATCTTATGAGGAACAACCGGTCCAGATTCTTGACCACAGGGAGCAAGTGTGACGGAATAAGGTGATTCATCAGGTAAAGGTTTTGTGTAAAAACGATGTGATTGAAGAGGCAACGTGGGAATCTGAAAATGCTATGAGGGATAAATACCCCCACTTATTTTGATAAGTGAATAAAATTGCGAGGACGCAATTCCCAAAAGGGGGGAAGGATGTAACATCCCAGGTAATTAAAGAATAAATAATTTTCATATTTATTAATATTTATGAATTAAATATTAATTTTATTTTAAAGGGGTTGCTATGTTTGATAGCGTACCCGATACGCAACGATGAGTTTCTTTGAAACTTACGTAGCACACTAGTAATAAAATAATATTATTTTAAATGTTAGTTAACGAGTAGCCGTTGTACTGGCGGGAATGGATAGAAATAACTAAAATATGATTATATATGTTTTTAAATGTTTATACATTTACCCAATAAAAGATAAATGCTTAAAATACGGAAAGAGTTCAATTTTAGGGCATATATACTCTAATTTTCACTAAAGGTTCACTTATCACCTTTTAATGGTGAACCGTCATTAAATATAGTTTTGATCACTCTTATACTTTATTTTGGACCAAATATAACTCTTCTTTAGAATCATGACATCAAAATTTACTTTGTGTAAATTTTTGGTACCTTTCTGATAAAGTCCATTTTTTATGAATAGTGTAAAATGTTGTATTTTAATTCAAAACCTCTTTTTAATCTAATTTATTTATATGATTAGATTATATTTTGATTTGGTTTTAAAGTGAAATTAGAAAATATTTTTACCATTAAATCCAATAGTGGTCGTTAGAATTAATTTCACTTTGAAATCAGACTTAAACTAGTGTCAATCTTTTGATACTTATTGTTTCATAAAAACACGCTATTTGCTCTGACAACGAGAATTAATTATTAAATTAATTAATTTGAATTAAATGTTTTGAATTTTGTAAAATGGACTTCATTTTTGAATTCGGAATATCAGATATAGCTTAGGGTGAATTTTTGGTAATTTTCTGAAAAACTTCAATTTTTGATGAATAGTGAAACCACTAAGTGGAAATCAAGCAAACTGGTTTTTCAGTTAAATGAAAGTTTACCACTAATGTGTATTGAATTTTTAAAATACGACATACATGGTTGTCATTAAGAAGTAAAATGTGGTTCAATGAGATTAAAATAATTTTTGGTGAATAGTAACTTATTAAGTTCTTAATCGCGATTAGTTGTAATTAGTGTAGTTTAAGGTATAAATAATGCTTTAATAATATGAAATGACCTAGAAACATGTCCCAACCTTATGGGTTGCATAATGGCCGACCAAGACAAGCCATGGGTCAACTTGGGGACCCCATGGAGACATTTTGGTTGGGAAATGACATAAATTGCTTTTTATTTAATGTAAAAGTAAAATTGACACAAACATGATATGTTTTACTAAAACAATTTTTAAGTGGGTTATACAAGTCATATTTTTGATTATAAATATTCATTGGAAATCTAAAATGATTTCCTACATCATAGTAGTTTTTTTTATAATTTTTAGACATTAAATAAATTAAATTATTTATGACATAATAATGATGCAGCGATGACATCATTATTTGACGATTAAAATAAAATGGAAAGATAATGAAAAATCTATAAACTACACATGTCCTAAACCAATTGGATGAGTGTATTTTAAACCCTTATCACCTTATCCACGAATTATATCAATGTGGGACCTTTTGAAAACGAAACACATTTTCAAATAAAGTAATATCTCTTTACTTTCTAAAAGTGCCCCTCCTCTCCTCTTATAAAAGGCCCCCACCTCTACCTCATTTCACACAATCCTAAAGCCTTTGGCTCGGCCAAACCCTGCCCAATTACTCTCTCCACATCCCTCTCCTCATCCTAGAGGATTCCCTTTTGGCAGAATCCTTTCAAAGGATGCCTTTAGGCTCAAATCAAAAGGGAGTTACACTTTTAAAGGTAATTCATTCTCTCTTGTTCATTTGTTTTATTTTGCTTCTCCAACCCTCTAAACTCTTTTTATTTACTTCTTTTGTAACAACACCAGTATCTTCAATATACTAGCATGTTTTTATAATATTTATTTGAGCTACACTCTCACACAACTACATCAAATGGTTAAAGAACATACGGTTTCCGTGGATGGTGAAATTCTGCCTCCCGAAACGATGATTGTTCAATACTCATTTAACACCTTCAAGGGTGGCCATTATTATGTCACTATTTTTATATATGATATATAATATGTTTATGTTTTCTTTAAGCTTCTGTATTTTTCTTTTTTTTTCATACCTTTATGGTTTCCATTATGGGTAAACACGATATCTTCATTTAAGGAAGTGCGGACTACCGCCCCTAAAAATGATGTGATTCGTTAATGCCATATGTGGGACATGTAAAGGATGGATTTAAAGTAATTATATATGATGTTATACTGGAATTATAATATAACTCTATATCATTATTATTTCATTCCATTAAAGTATGAGATAGAAATGAAATTAGCGTTCATGCGTACGTACGGCTTACCGTCTCCATGAACGGTGCATTTCATTTCTTATCCCCAAATGTAATGTACTATTAAAATTACATGTATATAATGTATATATATAATTAATGATATATCTAAATGATGAATATAATTCTGGAATTAAAATATACATACCTCTCATTTAGTTTTAATTCCACTAATATGACAAAGAAATGAAAGTAGCGTTCATGCGTACGTACGGCTTACCGTCTCCATGAACGGTGCATTTAATTTCTTACCTCTAAATGATTATATAATATTATAAATACATGTATATGCTGGATATATATGATATATATATGATATCCAAATCAGGAATTTCATTCTGGATATAAAGAACTTTTGACCACACGAACAACATGTAATTGTAAGATGTCAACTTTCGACTTAAGAACCAAATATTGACAAAACAAACATTATTAACTTAAATGGTTAGATAATGTTTATAACATGGAAATAAGTGATATAAAAGGAATAATGAAGTTTAAAAAGATTCTTAATCAAGTATAAATTAACTCAAGTTTATTATTCATGACGTTAAAGAACTATCGAGTCAAGTCGGACCCAAGGTAAGGGACTTCGTCTCAATCTCCTTTCATTGAGGCATATTTCGTTTTATACACAACTTTCTTTTATACGGTGTATAAAATCCTTTGACTTTTACTTTTATACAAAAGGAATCTTTTTCTACGAAGCGTTTTACTAAAAGACAAAAAGGAATGTTTTTTTTAACGTACGCGGTGACAATGACTTTTTCCGCCGCCGCGAGTATTATTTTGGTCTTTCGCTTCCTCAACAAGCCGTAATGTTTTTAAAATAAAATAAAAACCATATACTCTTTTATGTATTTTGGTATTGAAAATGGTTTTGATAAAGGATTCTATTATGTCAATATATTTATGATATATTTTGATTGAAATGTGAAAATGTTATCTTTCCTTTATATTGGTTTTATGTTTTATGATTTTATATTGGTACTTGGACATTTTAACGGGTGGTTACATTATAAACCATATGACGGGTGGTGCCGTGAATACCAGGACGGGTGGTTACGTTATAACCTCCAATGCATTGGGTATGGAAGTTGGCCGTATGGCTATTCCATTAAGTATGTATGGAAATTGGCCGTATGGCTATTCCATTAAGTGATATGTGTGGAAGTCAACCGTATGGTTATTCTACTTAAGTATGATTATGTCCCAAGTTACCTTTATATATTCTATGTGTTCTTTATATGGGTTTTATGGTAATTCCTTTGGTTACAAAAAGGTAAGTAATGATACTTTATTCAGTGAAGATTTTTTTTACTACTTCATGAAGGTGAAGGTATTACTTTGATATAGTATACATGGTTTACTTGATGTTTGAAAAACTAACAGTTTTCATTATTTTTGTATCCCTTACTGAGCTTTTTATGCTCACCCCAAGTTTTTCGAAATGTTTTTCATAGGACTTAAAGTGGAATAAGGTCAAGGATGGGATCAAGGGAATTTCATGCAATCTAAAACATGGAATCTATACATCTTTCTTTTTAAGAGTTTTTATTTTATGGAGACTTAGAAGAAGTTTCTACTTTGTAATCTTTTAAGATGTAATAGTTATGTTCTAATTCTCTAAAACTCTAAACCTGAAAAGATCCTCAATGTGAATTATTAATTTAATTCAATATTAAGTAAGGTTTAAGGCTGGGGCCTTATAGTTGGTATCAAAGGTCGGTTTAGACAACTTTAGGAGTTAGAAAAGTGTTAAATTATAATATGATTGAAATGATATAGCATTTACAGATTACCATGTTGCTTCGCCTAATATATTTCTGTGTTCAGAATGGTTTTCCGCAGAGGAAACAAAGCAGCTATGTTGGGACGACATCAGGAGAAAGATAACCTTCCAAATCAGCAACCTAAGATGGTCGGAATCGGAACTGAACAGTTTGTTGCAGTGATGGAACATCTGACTCAGGCTATAAATGGTGGTGGTATCCATGCACGAGATCAGCCAGATCAACCGCAGAGGAACATGTCAATGGTGGAACATTTCATGAGGCAACATCCCCCATCATTCAGAGGATCATCTGACCCTGTGCAAGTTGAAGGGTGGATTAAAGCACTGGAGAAGATTTTTGATGTCATGGGGTGTTCAGAACATCAAAAGGTTAGTCTTGATGTTTACTGTTTTGAAGGTGAAGCTGATCAGTGGTGGTCGATGGTGAAAAATATAAGGGATAGAGATGAGATTGAGGATCTTTACTGGGACAAATTCAAAGGTCTGTTTCTTGAGAAATATTTTCCTAAGGTTGATCGTCTTAGGATGGAAAAACAGTTCCTAGAATTGAGGCAGGAGGATGATTCAGTGGCTGCTTATGAAGAAAAGTTCACTCGATTGGCAAGGTATGCTCCAAACATCATACAAGATCATGATAGTAAAATAAACCATTTTTACTCAGGGTTAAATCCAAGGTATCGAAGGGATTTAGCTTCTCGTTAGTTCAAAAGTTATGAAAAACTTGTTCGATGTGCGGAGAAGGTGGAAATGGAGTTTGCCGATGATCAGGTGTTCTATGACAAACAACAGAATAAGAGGTCTAGTTGGCAGGAAAAGGGGAAGAATTCATTAAAGAAGCAAGGAGGTAAGAAAACCAAATATCCATCCTGTGAGAAGTGTGGTAAAATGCATCCTGGAGAATGTTTATCCAAGTCTGGTAAGTGCTTTCGGTGTGGTAAGTCTGGTCATATTGCTCGTAACTGTAAGGAAGATGATCAAGCAGGAAATGAAAAGCCAACGGTAAGATGTTTTAAGTGTAATGAAATGGGTCATTATGCAAACGAGTGTCCAACGAAGAACTCAACTGGGGGAATGCAGCCAGACTATAAGCAGAAAGGGGTGGTGAAATCCTTTGCAACAACTTCAGCAGATGTTGGGCCATCGAATGAAGTGGTATCAGCTCCAGGGAGCTCAGTATTTTTCGAAAATTGACTTGAGGTTGGGGTACCATTAGTTGAAAGTAAAAGAAGAAGACGTTCCGAAGACTACGTTCCGTACTAGATATGGCCATTATGAATTTGTAGTTATGCCTTTTGGGTTAACCAAAGAACCTGCTGTATTCATGGACCTTATGAATAAAATTTTCCATGAGTTCTTGGATAAGTTTGTGTTTGTGTTCTGATGTTTGGGAAGAGATTATGTGTGTATTGTGATTCACAGTTGAAGAATGAGTTGTTATGTGAAGCTCATAGTTCTCCGTTTTCAGTTCATCCGGGCATTACTAAGATGTATAGAGATCTGCGGGAGTATTACTGGTGGGATGGAATGAAAAGAGACATTGCTGATTTTACTGTGAAGTGTTTGACATGTAAACAGGTTAATGTAGAGCGGCAGTTACCGAAAGGGGTGCTTCAGCCTTTACCAGTGCCAGAGTGGAAATGGGACAACATATCCATGGACTTTGTTGTGGGATTACCGAGGAAATCTCGAGGTAATAATGCAATCTGGGTTATTGTTGATCTCTTGACCAAATCTACTCATTTCCTTGCTAAACGAGATACTTTCTATCTTGATCAACTTTCCCGTTTGTATCTTAAAGAGATAGTCAGGTTACATGGAGTTCCTCTCTCAATTGTATCGGATCGTGATACCATGTTTACTTCTGACTTTTGGAAAGGCCTTCAGAAGTCATTGGGTTCTGAATTAAATTTTAGTACAGCTTTTCATCCTCAATCAGATGGGCAGTCAGAACAAACAATCCAGACATTGGAGGATATGCTACGAGCTTGTTCTATGGATTATTAGGGAAGTCGGGACCAACATCTTTCTTTGGTTGAGTTTTCTTATAATAACAGTTTTCATTCCAGTATACAGATGGCACCATTTGAGGCATTATATGGGAAGCGGTGTCGAACTCTAGCATTTTGGAATGAAGTGGGTGAAAGGAAGTTGATGGGACCAGAATTGGTATAAGAGATGGCAGACAAAGTTCAGTTGATTCAGAAACACATGAGAACGGCTCAGAGCAGGTAGAAGAGTTATGAGGATAACCGGAGGAAGGATCTATCATTCGAGGTAGGTAATCATGTTTTTCTAAAGGTTTCTCCTTGGAAAAGTGTGATGAGATTTGGTAAGAATGGAAAGCTGAGTCTAAGGTTTATTGGACCATATGAAATTCTGGAGAAAGTTGGATCAGTTGCATACCAAGTGGCTTTACCTCCGAGTTTATCTCAGGTACACAATGTTTTTCATGTTTCAATTTTGAGAAAGTATATGCCAGATCCATCTCATGTTTTGAGACCAGAGGTAGTTCAGCTGGAAGAGAACCTATCTTATGAGGAACAACCGGTCCAGATTCTTGACCACAAGGAGCAAGTGTTATGGAATAAGGTGATTCATCAGGTAAAGGTTTTGTGGAAAAACGATGTGATTGAAGAGGCAACGTGGGAATCTGAAAATGCTATGAGGGATAAATACCCCCAATTATTTTGATAAGTGAATAAAATTGCGAGGATGCAATTCCCAAAAGGGGGGAAGGATGTAACATCCCAGGTAATTAAAGAATAAATAATTTTCATATTTATTAATATTTATGAATTAAATATTAATTTTATTTTAAAGGGGTTGCTATGTTCGATAGCGTACCCGATACGCAACGATGAGTTTCTTTGAAACTTACGTAGCACACTAGTAATAAAATAATATTATTTTAAATGTTAGTTAACGAGTAGCCGTTGTACTGGCTGGAATGGATAGAAATAACTAAAATATGATTATATATGTTTTTAAATGTTTATACATTTACCCAATAAAAGATAAATGCTTAAAATACGGAAAGAGTTCAATTTTAGGGCATATATACTCTAATTTTCACTAAAGGTTCACTTATCACCTTTTAATGGTGAAACGTCATTAAATATAGTTTTGATCACTCTTATACATTATTTTGGACCAAATATAACTCTTCTTTAGAATCATGACATCAAAATTTACTTTGTGTAAATTTTTGGTACCTTTCTGATAAAGTTCATTTTTTTTATGAATAGTGTAAAATGTTGTATTTTAATTCAAAACCTCTTTTTAATATAATTTATTTATATGATTAGATTATATTTTGAATGGGTTTTAATGTGAAATTAGAAAATATTTTTACCATTAAATCCAATAGTGGTCGTTGGAATTAATTTCACTTTGAAATCGGACTTAAACTAGTGTCAATCTTTTGATACTTATTGTATCATAAAAACACGCTATTTGCTCTGACAACAGGAATTAATTATTAAATTAATTAATTTTAATTAAATGTATTGAATTTTGTAAAATGGACTTCATTTTTTAATTCGGAATATCAGATATAGCTTAGGGTGAATTTTTGGTAATTTTCTGAAAAACTTCAATTTTTGATGAATAGTGAAACCACTAAGTGGAAATCAAGCAAACTGGTTTTTCAGTTAAATGAAAGTTTACCACTAATGTGTATTGAATTTTGAAAATCCGACATACATGGTTGTCATTAAGAAGTAAAATGTGGTTCAATGAGATTAAAATAATTTTTGGTGAATAGTAACTTATTAAGTTCTTAATCGCGATTAGTTGTAATTAGTGTAGTTTAAGGTATAAATAATGCTTTAATAATATGAAATGACCTAGAAACATGTCCCAACCTTATGGGTTGTATAATGGCCGACCAAGACAAGCCATGGGTCAACTTGGGGACCCCATGGAGACATTTTGGATGGGAAATGACATAAATTACTTTTTATTTAATGTAAAAGTAAAATTGACACAAACATGATATGTTTTACTAAAACAATTTTTAAGTGGGTTATACAAGTCATCTTTTTGATTATAAATATTAATTGGAAATCTAAAATGATTTCCTACATCATAGTATTTTTTTATAATTTTTAGACATTAAATAAATTAAATTATTTATGACATAATAATGATGCAGCGATGACATCATTATTTGACGATTAAAATAAAATGGAAAGATAATGAAAAATCTATAAACTACACATGTCCTAAACCAATTGGATGAGTTTATTTCGAACCCTTATCACCTTATCCAAGAATTATATCAATGTGGGACCTTTTGAAACCGAAACACATTTTCAAATAAAGTAATATCTCTTTACATTCCAAAAGTGCCCCTCCTCTCCTCCTATAAAAGGCCCCCACCTCTACCTCATTTCACACAATCCTAAAGCCTTTGGCTCGGCCAACCCCTGCCCAATTACTCTCTCCATATCCCTCTCCTCATCCTAGAGGATTCCCTTTTGGCAGAATCCTTTCAAAGGAAGCCTTTAGGCTCAAATCAAAAGGGAGTTACACTTTTAAAGGTAATTCATTCTCTCTTGTTCATTTGTTTGATATTGCTTCTCCAACCCTCTAAACTCTTTTTATTTACTTCTTTTGTAACAACACCAGTATCTTCAATATACTAGGATGTTGTTATAATATTTATTTGAGCTACACTCTCACACAACTACATCAAATGCTTAAAGAACATAGGGTTTCCGTGGATGGCGAAATTCTTCCTCCCGAAACGATGATTGTTCAATACTCATTTAACACCTTCAAGGGTGGCCATTATGATGTAACTATTTTTATATATGATATATAATATGTTTATGTTTTCTTTAAGCTTCTGTATTTTTCATTTTTTTCATACCTTTATGGTTTCCATTATGGGTAAACACGATATCTTCATTTAAGGAAGTGCGGACTACCGCCCCTAAAAGTGATGTGATTCGTTAATGCCATATGTGGGACATGTAAAGGATGGATTTAATGTTATTATATATGATGTTATACTGGAATTATAATATAAATCTATATCATTATTATTTCATTCCATTAAAGTATGAGATAGAAATGAAATTAGCGTTCATGCGTACGTACGACTTACCATCTCCATGAACGGTGCATTTCATTTCTTATCCCCAAATGTAATGTACTATTAAAATTACATGTATATAATGTATATATATAATTAATGATATATCTAAATGATGAATATAATTCTGGAATTAAAATATACATACCTCTCATTTAGTTTTAATTCCACTAATATGACAAAGAAATGAACGTAGCGTTCATGCGTACGTACGGCTTACCGTCTCCATGAACGGTGCATTTAATTTCTTACCTCTAAATGATTATATAATATAATAAATACTTGTATATGCTGGATATATATGATATATATATGATATCCAAATCAGGAATTTCATTCTAGATATAAAGAACTTTTTACCACACGAACAACATGTAATTGTAAGATGTCAACTTTCGACTTAAGAACCAAATATAGACAAAACAAACATTATTAACTTAAATGGTTAGATAATGTTTATAACATGGAAATAAGTGATATAAAAGGAATAATTAAGTTTAAAAAGATTCTTAATCAAGTATAAATTAACTCAAGTTTATTATTCAGGACGTTAAAGAACGATCGAGTCAAGTCGGACCCAAGGTAAGGGACTTCGTCTCAATCTCCTTTCATTGAGGCATATTTCGTTTTATACACAACTTTCTTTTATACAGTGTATAAACTCCTTTGACTTTTACTTTTATACAAAAGGAATCTTTTTCTACGAAGCGTTTTACTAAAAGACAAAAAGGAATGTTTTTTTTAACGTACGCGGTGACAACGACTTTTTCCTCCGCCGCGAGTATTATTTTGGTCTTTGGCTTCCTCAACAAGCCGTAATGTTTTTAAAATAAAATAAAAACCATATACTCTTTAATGTATTTTGGTATTGAAAATGGTTTTGATAAAGGATTCTATTATGTCAATATATTTATGATATATTTTGATTGAAATGTGGAAATGTTATCTTTCCTTTATATTGGTTTTATGTTTTATGATTTTATATTGGTACTTGGACATTTTAACGGGTGGTTACGTTATAAACCATATGACGGGTGGTGCCGTGAATACCAGGACGGGTGTTTACGTTATAACCTCCAATGCATTGGGTATGGAAGTCGGCCGTATGGCTATTCCATTAAGTATGTATGGAAATTGGCCGTATGGCTATTCCATTAAGTGATATGTGTGGAAGTCAACCGTATGGTTATTCCACTTAATTATGTTTATGTCCCATGTTACCTTTATATATTCTATGTGTTCTTTATATGGGTTTTATGGTAATTCCTTTGGTTAAAAAAAGGTAAGTAATGATACTTTATTCAGTGAAGTTTTTTTTTACTACTTGATGAAGATGAAGGTATTACTTTGATATAGTATACATGGTTTACTTGATGTTTGAAAAACTAACAGTTTTCTTTATTTTTGTATCCCTTACTGAGCTTTTTATGCTCACCCCTAGTTTTTTGAAATGTTTTTCATAGGACTTAAAGTGGAATAAGGTCAAGGATGGGATCAAGGGAATTTCATGCTATCTAAAACATGGAATCTAGACATCTTTCTTTTTAAGAGTTTTTATTTTATGGAGACTTAGTAGAAGTTTCTACTTTGTAATCTTTTAAGATGTAATAGTTATGTTCTAATTCTCTAAAACTCTAAACCTGAAAAGATCCTCAATGTGAATTATTAATTTAATTCAATATTAAGTAAGGTTTAAGGCTGGGGCCTTATAGTTTGGCCGAACCTTAGATTTTTAAGAATAAAATAACAATTAATAATATAATATTTGTTTTAAAAACTATTTTATGTCAATTTTGACACTATTTAGTAATTGATTTTTGTGAAAATCATAACAGAATGATAAGTTCTAAAAAAGTTAATTACATCAATAATAACATGTCATATTAACCTGGAAAATTAGTGTAATGCAAAAAAAGTCTCAAATTACATTTATTTTTGTGTTTATAACATCAATTATGTCAATATTTCATTAATAAAATAATTACTGCATCATCATTGTGTCAAAAATAAATTAAAATATTTAATGTCTAAAAATTACAAATAAATTACCATTATGTAGGAAATCGTTTTATCTTTCTAATGAATACTTATAGTCGAATTTATCTTATGTATAAACCCATATTAAAAATTATTTACTTATTAAACTTTGATTTTAACTATTTTAACCCTTCTTTAAATAAATTAATAATAAATGTCCTAATCTAATCCAAGTGGGCCTAAATGGTCATATTTTATTCCTAAGTTTGTTTTTGGTCGAATTACACTTATCCAATAGAATTAGGACATGTGTTAGGGTAATAATAATATCATCTTTACCCTTAATTACCCTATTTACTTTTAACCGTGGTAAAAAAAGTAAAAAGTTACTATTCATCAAAAATTATTTTCATCTCATTGAACCACATTTTAGTCCTTGATATTAACCGTGTCTCTCGGATTTTCGAAATTCCACTCACAGAAGCGGTAAAATTAGGTTTTATGAAAAATTCAGTTTTTTAACTACCACTTAGTGGTTTCACTATTCATCAAAAATTAAAAGTTTTCAGAAAAATATCAAAATTTCACCCTAGGATAATTTCGATATTCCGAATCCAAAAATGAAGTCCATTTTGAAAAATAAAATTTATAAAATTTCAAAAAGTTTTTATTACTATTCATAATGGCTAGGTTTAATAATATTTTAATAGCATATTGTTGTTTAGTGAAACTCGTTATTGCGTACTACACACGCTATCGAGGAAGGTCGTGATTGCGTGTAATGAAAGGAAAATTAAGGATGCGTTTTGTTCAAGCTCCTTTTGGTGTAGCGTACAACACAAGACATTAATGAAATTAAAAAGAATATTTTTCATAAAATCTCGGGGTGTTACATTCTACCCCCCTTAAAATGAATTTCGCCCTCGAAATTCATCTGGGTTATAAATGGTTTACTATTCGAAAGATTCTTTAATGGAAACCCACATCGTAAAAAGGAATACCAAAGCCAATCTTTAAAAACAAAAGTATGAAACGTAACGGTTACCCAAATAAACTAATCATTGGGTTTCCACATAGGTGAAAATATGGATATGGAAGGGAAAGCTAACCATCATGTTCTGATGGAGAGTGGTAGAGAACATGGCTATGGAAAAGCCAGCAATCACATATCCATAAATTTATGACGATCTAAGGTACCATCTGATCCATCAGATATAAGAGCACTAGGACAACATTTCTGGTTTTCAAGATCATTTCCCTAAAGGTGAAGAATTTGAATTAGAAAAAATACTTACTTTATTTTGGTACAATCTCACTGTTGTTCATGCCTTGAACAATTTCCACTTCATCTCTTAAATAAATGAAGTTGAATTTGTAATTCGTGAAGGTTTAGAAGATCATGTGATAGAATGACGGGTCATTCCATCTGTCTCAAACAAAAGGATAGATAAAGTTATTAAATATACATAAGTCATTCTATAGTGAGAATAATCATATATGGTTCCTAAAATGGACTTATACTTCATATATCATACTGCTTAATATAATAAAACTTGTTTCTAATAAACAGGGACTTCCTGTAGGTCAGTGGTAGGCGATAAAGGCCAGTCACACTTCAGTTGTGGGTTCGATTCCCACAACCTTGTCTGACGCGATGGGCTGCCGCCCGTCCGGCAGGTTGTCCTTTTTCTAAAACTATATTACTATAACATCCCATCAATAATATCGAAAAACGTTTTATCCTAAGTTATGTCCAACATAATCCATTCTAATCTTTAGGCTTATCTAAAATACTTCAGTCCAAGCTCATAGTATAAAGAAAATGATTACTTGAAATGTCACAGAACAATCACGTGAATGCCATCATTTATCCCCCATATATCATAAGATATGTCAAATTACAAACATGTGAATACCTTAATCATGTATTCTCTTGAAGAATGAATACCCATTGAACCTTAGTGAAAACATGAATTCAGTTAAAAGTTAACACATTTCACATACCAAAATCCTCAAAATTATATACACTCAAACCATGATATCGCTTAGTCCTTATATCAATAATGAGCTCATGAATACAATCAAACATCTCATTATCTTCATATCCCTTCATTATGCTCATATCATTTGTTTACCAAAAATGTCTCAATCACTTTTCATGGTTACCGGTACCATAAAATTATTGAAAACCACAGTAGACCAAAACATAAATATTCCAATATTCCACGATATTATATAAAACATTATTTTGGAATCCCATTACATAAACACTTAATCATTCCACCACATCGTTGTCATATTCAACATCGCCAATAATGATCGCATGCGACTTCCCTTTGTCCTTTTCCTTAAGTGGTTGCTCATGTTGATCATCAATAACCCTTGGATTATGGCATTTATTAGCATAATGCCCCACTTCCTTGCACTTGAAGCATGTTGGTGGTGCGTTCTCTGCAGTGTTTGCTTTATTCTCATCATTAGAAACCCTTTTTCCATTACCTAGACACTCAGCTACTCGATGACCTTCTTTTCCACACTTAAAACATTTTCTAGACCCTTTAAGACAATCTCCACCATGCTTCTTTCCATACTTAGAGCATAAGGAAACATTCATCTTCTTTTCACCATTTTTCTGAGATTTCTCTGTGAACTCCTTCTTTAGTTTCTTGTCAAAACCATGAGATGGATATGTAACACCAACTTCCATTTCTACCTTGATAGAACAACGCACAATTTCTTCATAGCTACTGATGTCTCTTATAGCTAATGCCCTTCGAAGACTCGGTTTTAAGCCACTGAAAAATCGATCATCTTTACTTTCAGGTTGGATGATAATGCCAGATGCATACCTTGAAAGTCTTGTAAAATTAGCTTCGTATATACCAACAGATTCATCATCCTTTTGCTTTAGTTCAAGAAACTCTTTTGTCCATCTTTGTTCGAATAATACGAGGGGAGTAATTATTGAAAAATATGTTCTTGAACTCGTCCCATTCCATGGACTCAATTTTATCCCTTTGCCTAGTATTCTTAATAAGATTCCACCATTGATCAGCATCACCTTCCAAACGATACACTGCTAAGATGACTTTATCATGTTCAGAACGTTGAAGAACTTAAAATATCTTTTCAGTGGTACTGTTCCATTGTTCAGCAACAAGTGGGTCAGAAGACCCACTGAAAGAAGGTGGACGTTGCCTCATGAAGATCTCAATAGAATATTGTTCCCTTCTCTGCCCATTTGGAAGTCCAGAATGATTCATAGCTTCTGTAAGTATAGCAATAAGATTTTTCACTCCATCTCCCATAACATTTGTTTGTTCAGGAGGACAATCATTGCATTGTCAATTGCATTGATCAACACGGTTCCTTCAGGTTCCAGCCATCGTCTAAAACCCAAAAAGAATAGTGTGAGAGGCAAAAATCATGCTAGGGAAAACAACATAATAAAGGGGGAATAGCTTCAATATCTAACATCTTAGGTTTAATTCTATGATCGTTAGCGTAATTCTAGTACTATAACCTATATGTATACTTAACCTTTGGGACATCCCTAGACATACTATAGAAAATCTCGAGGGATCTCACTAACGTTTTCGCATCCTAGTTTCCAAAGGTTGACTAAACCTTTCCTCTAATACCAACTTTAGTGACCCGAAGCCTGACGTACATGGACATTACATTACTTTTGCGGAATACATAGTACATAAAAAAACACACACACAAGGATCGTAATACTTTAGTGTCTTTGGAAACTTGGAATATAATCTTCTAATCGTGGTGAATGATCTTCAACATCTCCCATAAAGATCTTCCTTTTTTTAACCTAAAACCTTTCTTTATATCCTGGGGAAAAGAAAACGAAAAAAGGTTGAGCTCAAATTCTCAGTAAGGGTAAACAAAATAAATATCAATCACATCATATTCATAAGAACATAACATTTTGGAAATCTTAACCTGCAAAAGAGAGCATAATTTCATAACATGGGATAAATCATCGTAGTGAAATGAAATCCCAATAATCATAACATAAAACATGAAAAATTGTGTCATACACACATAATCATAGAGAATCATTTCTTGTTAGTCAAGACTCATTTACAAGACTATCTTAGTGGACAAAGTATCTTTCTCAACCGATTCACCCTCGTTTCAGTCCTGTTTCACTGAACCGGTATAACCTACCGTTCCAGCCATGTCTATCTCATGAGATATAAAATCATTACCCAAGGCATTGGAGGGAGATATAGGTCCCACCCATCTCATAATTATACCATTCTTATGTGTTCCACAAAATCATAAATCTTACATCATAGCATAACCCATGCAATAAAAATGGGAATCTTAAACATCGTGACATCATAAAACAATTCATATAAGATAAAGTAAATTCATAAAAATAATTCCATCACAAAATAATCAAATAAATGTAATAATAGGGATTAAAACAGAACTATTTATTATCATAGATGGAAAATAATTTTGATAAAACACTTGAACTTCATTCTTAAGGAAAATATTATTTCTACTTCAAAAACACTTTTCCTTTCTTAACATGTTATACAATTTTAAACTAAAAGAAGATGATTAAAAATAAACTTGAAAACTTGTAGAGGAAGCTTCTTGTAAATAATGTTTTAAAAATCCATTCATGCCGTATAAGTTAAAAAAAACATTCTTCATACATTTTTCGGAAAAGTCAAAGAGTACCTCGTACGAAAAACGACAAAAGATTCCTTTCATAGCATTTACTAAAAACTCACCTAAGGGTAAAATTGGATTTAAAAAATTTTAGTTGGATGGAAATAATATTACATATTGAGGAAACATGGATGTGGATGATAAAATACACCCCAGTAAATACCAAAGTATAAACAATCTCGGATAAAAATGAGATTGTGATATTTCCCTTACCTTAGGTCCGATTTGCTTCGTAAGTGTCTGAACCTCCTGTATAATGATTTAAGTAATGTCATTGACTTATTACAGATTCATATTCATTGTTATTATATCATATACGGTTCACTTATGACTTTATATTACCCATTCTTTTGTAAATTCATGTTAAAGTAGCGTTTTGGGTAAAATCGTCTCATTTGTCGTTCGTGTTTTAACTTGTAATTATTCATATGATTACTTAGATCATTATTACTTAATTATAGAATATAAAAAATGATTTATATATAATATATATTCAGAGTATACATATATATAATGGATCGATAAATGGAAAGAAATACACCGTTCATGGAGACGGTAGGCCGTACATACGCATGAACGCTGTTTTCGTTTCGTTATTGAATTGAGTGGAATTAAGTAGATGACATACATATATATACACAAAAATCCAGTATATTTATAATTTCATATATTTCATTATTATTTCTTATATATACTTTATAATAATTCTTAAATGGTTAACATGGAGAATGAATCTCATCGCGTTGTGGAGACGGTAGTCCGTACGTACGCACGAGCGATGATATCATTTCCATAATTATTGAATTGAATTGGGGTGGATGATACAATATATCAGAATCAATATGATGTTATAATAACTATGTATAGTTATTCTTTACACCATTATACCCATCCATGTAAGGTGGTGGTGGAAAATAGATTACACCACGGCGTGGAGACGGTATTCCGTACGTACGCACGCACGATGATTTCTTTTTCCGTAGGATGGATAGATGGTGAAATAGGGTTGTTTCATACATATAATAACATATCTGTATATGATTTATACTGATGTTATTACTTCATAATGAAACAACCTAAGAAGAAGAAGTGGAAGAAGAAATAAAGATGAAAGAATCGGTAACGGACATTACCTCTTCATTGAAGTGCTTCTTTGTGACCTCCTTTTAGGGCACTAAAATGGGTCTTTGAAGAAGACAAGAACCTCTAGGATGATACTAGGGAAGTGGAGAAGAGATTTTTTCAGGGTTTGGACGAGCTTTAATGCTCAAATTGGTGTGAGAAGGAGAGGGAGGAGGTGCCCTTTTATAAGGGGGGAGAGGGGCACCTTTGGAATAACTAAAAATATTATTTTATTATAAAGTCAAGTTCGGTTTTAAATAGCTCCAAATTGATTTATTTTGTTGCTAAAGTGGGGATGGGTCGATATCCTCTCATCCAATATAATTTAGACAAGTTTAGGTTTCTATTTTAACATTATCATTTAGATTTAACATTAAGTTAAATAATTTTACTTTTGCTGTGTCTTCTTGTGTTCTTACACTATAAGGTTAATAAACATACTATAAGAAGCCAAACGAACCCCAAGTTGTTTATTATTAATATATATAATCTTATCTAAGACATTTGGCCGAACCTTATATTTTTAGGAATAAAATAACAATTAATAATATAATATTTGTTTTAAAAACTATTTTATGTCAATTTTGACACTATTTAGTAATTGATTTTGGTGAAAATCATAACAGAATGATAAGTTCGAAGAAAGTTAATTAAATCAATAATAACATGTAATATTAACCCATAAAATTAGTGTAATTCATAAAAAGTCTCAAATTACATTTATTGTGGTGTTTATAACGTCAATTATGTAAATATTTCATTAATAAAATAATTACTGCATTATCATTGTGTCATAAATAAATTAAATTATTTAATGTCTAAAAATTACAAATAAAATACCATTATGTAGGAAATATTTTTAGATTTATAATGAATACTTATAGTCGAATTTATCTTATGTATAACCCCATATTAAAAATTATTTACTTATTAAACTTTGATTTTAACTATTTTAACCCTTCTTTAAACAAATTAATAATAAATGTCCTAATCTAATCCAAGTGGGCCTAAATGGTCATATTTTATTCCTAAGTTTGTTTTGAGTCGAATAACACTTATAAAATAGAATTAGGTCATGTGTTAGGGTAATAATAATATCATCTTTACCCTTAATTACCCTATTTATTTTTAACCGTGGTAAAAAAAAGTAAATAGTTACTATTCACCAAAAATTATTTTCATCTCATTGAACCACATTTTAGTCCTTGATATTAACCGTGTCTCTCGGATTTTAGAAATTCCACTCACAGAAGTGGTAAAATTATGTTTTATGAAAAATTCAGTTTTTTAACTACCACTCAGTGGTTTCAATATTCATCAAAAATTAAAAGTTTTCAGAAAAATACCAAAATTTCACCTTATGCTAATTTTGATATTCCCAATCCAAAAATGAAGTCAATTTTGAAAAATAAAATTAATAAAATTTCAAAAAGTGGTTATTACTATTCATAATGGCTAGTTTTAATAATATTTTAATATCATATTGTTGTTTAGTGAAACTCGTTATTGCGTACTACACACGCTATCGAGGAAGGTCGCGATTGTGTGTAATGCAAGGAAAATCAAGGATGCATGTTGTGAAAGCTCCTTTTGGTGTAGCATACAACACAAGACATTAATGAAGTTAAAAAGAATATTTTTCATAAAATCTCGGGGTATTACACTACCTCAAAGCAATACACAGACTATGGAATCTTGATGCCTCGACCATCAACCATTTGTGTATACCTCAGGTTGAGACCAATGGTAGAGAACTCCTCCCCCATATTATATCCATCATGTCCTAATATAGCAGTAAAAGAATGATTTCATTCACCTGGATCTTTCGTCAAGAAACTATGAACATCAAACACCAACTGGTTCACACCCAGTGATCCACTCTTCTCACAAGTTTAAGATTTCAACTCAGAGACCTTAGCATCCAACATCTGACCAGATAGTCATGTCTCAGCTCTATCCTTGTGATTCGTTATCCTCATCTCCACCCATCTGCTTAAAAAAATTATCCCCCACCAACAAATTTCAATCGAATGACCCAAATTTTTCTAAGACAAATGATATTATACCATGATTCATATACCTCATTCTAATTTCCCTGAAACTCTTAACCAACATTAATAAAAACATTTGATTGATGAATTAAATATCTATAATCATTAAATGGTGATTTGAACTATTATATTTCATTCTAAAAATATTTGGAATTTGATGACATTGAATAACTAATCAGATAACATTAATAAGGTTAATTAATGATATGTAACATTTTAAATTACAAAATAAATTTTTTTTATGGATTTATAATCTGGTTGATTGTGTTTTGATTAGAAATATTGTATCTTATAAATTAGAAGAAGAAGTTGGGCAACATGGGGACCAATATTTGCATATGATAATAATGTAATGTAGTTGTCCTTTTTATGTGTTATTAAATTCATTATTAAATTTTATTTAATATGCTCCACCACCTTACTTATGTGGAAGGATGATACATAATTAATTTTTTGGTTCTGAGTGTTTTCCATAACTTATATGTTTTTGAGATAATATAAAGATAAATAATTGATCTTATTATATTCATCGTCATACATATACTGATGTAAAGGGGTTTCAAGGATTCTCTGGATTCATTAATGTGGTATTTTTCTATTGGAGTTGTGATTGAACTCAGTTTCTACATATTTGTATGTGTGGGTTGTCACATATTGAGGATATAGAATATTAATGTATTATATAAATAGTGAATTATTTTAATGTTGATTTTTCGTTATGGTTTACGATTTCATGTGTAATAGTTCATGATTCATGAGATATAATTATTTTGTAAAGTTTTTTCATTTTCATTAGATGTGACTGGGACATGTGTATGTATTTCCATATGATATAATTATATGATAGTTCAATGGTTTTTACTATTGGGTATGTAGTATGAAAGAAAAATAATGGATTGTAGTATAAGGTATTTGGAATTATGGGATGAGAGGGACACAATGGATAGGAATTTGATTTGGGTACATTATTGATATATATTATTTTCCTATATAGTTTCTTACTTATTCATTTCATGGTGAATAATCCAAAATGGAGGCAACATGTAGTCTAATTTTATTTTTTAATCCGTTTTTTTCTAATATTATTTTCATAATTATTTAGTGTGTTTAATAAACATTTTAATGAGATATATTGAGAAAGAATCCTATCGAGTATACATATATTCTAAACCAATATATAAATATATAAAAACTGTATTTTGTGTCTAAATACGATACTTTTTTATTTTTTTGGACAATATTATGTCATGATCTATTTTGGAGCTATTCAAATTGGTGGTCATTGCAAATCATTTATATTTTTTCTATGTTTAAATTTTCCAACATTATCACATATAATTCATTTATTAAATGGTTTATCGTTTATTTTTGTGATGGGGATGGTGGGATGATCCAGTCTATTAAAATTAATAAATTTATATTGAGGTTAATGAATATCATATTTATCCATTTATTACTATTAGTGGTAACCTATAATATATTTCCTAATGTATGTTGGATTTGGTGGTAAACCCCCTATTTAAGGCTACCCAAAGTATGAAACAGTGGAGAGGTTTTCATGAAAAATACATTAAACATGAAAACCAATTATTCCCTACGATGCATAGAGATTTTGGATATAATTTTTCTTTACACTGAATAAATTTAAACTGAATCATCTATTGAAATATATTAAATTACCATCATAACATGTTAATGTAAAATGGTAAATAGTCAGAGTCATTTCCATTATGAATATTCCAAATCCTCATCTTAGCCCAGTGTTATTTTACTAAATATAGAAGTTTACTTATCCTTTTGTTTATAAAAATTAAAATTCATCATTCTTTAAAAGATATTTCTTTTTTTACTTGCCAAATTTTGGAATAGGGGAATTTCGTAAAAACAGAAAAATTTAAAAGTAAGAATAAAATATAATATAAAATAATTATAATTAAGTATATATACATAATAATAGTTATAAAAAAATTAATGAGGAATATATATATATATATATATATATAACGGTTTGTAGCATTAATTAGTTACACTAATGAATAACTGTTAATTGATTAATATTTAATATCATATTTTTAAATGAGACTATCAATACCATATAAAATAATGTTAAATGGATAATTTAATTTTTGAAATACTATAAATTTGTTGATTTGGAATATATTTCCTCAATATTTTTCAATTCTATAACAATTAACTATAACAATTTAGAAAACTATAAAATATTTTCTTAAAAATAAATTTTTTTAGTTGTTATATAGAACTATGATATAATTTCTCATATTATTTTATCACTAAATAACTATTTTATAGTACATGAATATATTAAACCCTCATTTATAATCCTAGATCATCCCATCCCTTTTTAGTACTAAACAATGACAATCATTTTAAATTTAATCATTATTCATGATTATAAATTATTTGATAAAATAAATCACATTCCTAAAAACTATAAGTTTACTATAGTAGGAGATTAGCGACATGAATTTCAATTTTCATAATATATCTTCCAAATATTCCACATCTCTCAAAAAAAATTCTACCCATGATATCCTTCCATCAGAAATATACATTTTACACATCTTCATTACCTATAGAAAATTGATATTAAAAAAGGTAGAGATTAGATACTCTATATAGGGGTTTTGAATCCTTGTTATTTTGATCTTGATAATGTATGTCTTGTTTTCATCTTATCCATTTATATTTTTTTGACGATTCATATTCAGGTAAAAACTTGTGAACTTTTTATAGCTTTTGGAAACATTGGAGACCTTTTGGACCAAAGTAGGGAACACAGTGGTTGTTGTGAAACATGTTGTGATCCTTGGTGCGTGCTAGAGAAAAAAGAGAAAGGGGAAAATAGTTCAATTATGTGTGGCTATTAATAGGGTTCATGAACAGGGATCTATAATGAAATGGATATAGTGACCTCACCTCACATAGGGTGATCCAATATAGTTTTAAATAAGGAAGCACTCCATAGGATCATGTGGTGTTACTCTTGGTGTTCAATAATGCCACATCCAATGTGGTGGATGGGGTGGAACCCATGGTAGTAGAAACATGGATTTTAAAACGGTTGAAACAATTTTTGTCTTCCATATATTTTGATTTACTCAAAGTGGAAATGGATGGATCTTAAATAATGGAGATTTAATTACATATTAATGAATTTATTATCATATTAATCAATTCAACCCTATTCTCCTTAATGATTCTTCTGATCTAGATTTTTTAAGGATCACATCTAGCTGAAACCAGGGTTAATTAAACAATTCTTATTATGTGTGGAATTCCATATATAGAAAATTAATCCCTCTAAAACCACATTATATAACCATTCTAAAACCATGGAAGGTGGTGTCTTCACTTGTTGAACCCGATTCAAGGGAAATTTTCCTTAGTTCTTTTTTCATATTAAGGAGTGATAGTTCATTCTCCATCAATTGGACATGAAGGATTCCATTATCAATAATTTAAATTGTATAAGTGTTATTAATACACATAAATTGATTATTTTATGTTCATTTTTCAAGAACTTGTGTCATGTTATATTGGAATAAGTTCAAGGTAATCTAGATATGTGTAAATGGTTTGGGAGACAACACCATTTATGATCCATGAAAATGATGTTAACACGGTTGAGGTAGGATATCCCTTACGATGTAGATTTCATGTATGTGATTTCTATAATTGTTATGGTTTTATGACACAGTTGACGGTTAGTGAAACCATGTTATATATTTGACCACCTGTGTATGTGTGAATATCCCATGTGGCAACTTTTGAGTATGATAACATATATTTGAATATGGAAAAAGATACTCATTCATTTTATTCTTTTTAATGTATATCTTCAGGTGATTTTTTGGTATATTATTTATTTTAGTGGCTTTATACATGGTTCTATTGTATTATATGTTTCTTTCATTACACAATGTCTCTATAGGGAGAGCATGTTTAGTTTTAATGGATAACATGTTTATTGTACTAAGATAAAAGATAAAGAATTATTTCATCACGGTCTATGATGAGTTCATGGAAAAATTTTGTGATATAACCCAATATGTAATAGTGGGGAATTATCTTCTTTAGTTACTTGATCTAGGGCAGAGATCAAGTATACGACGACCTTATGGCCAAGCAAGAGATATTATCCAGAAATGTTGTCCTTTCAGTATACCCATGAGATAGATGTGAGTCAATAGAAATATGGCAGAACCCGAGACTAGTTATCCATATTTTTACCATTAGGTACATGGGGTAACCATGTAGTTAACTCCAATTCATATATTATATTCTGAATTAGTTTCATATATTCACCTGAAGTATGTATAGTCTTGGTTTTCAGTAGCATACATTTTGTACGAAAACTCAATACAAGATAATATGATATTTTGATGTTTGATAATCTATTGTCATGAAATAAATAATTTTTATGTGCACTCATGATCACGGAAAATTTGTGTTGTAATATTGGGTGTATACACCCACCCTGCATAGACATATAGATTCATGTACAGACTTCATTGTTAGGGACATAGGAAATGGAATTTACCCAGTGATTATAAGCTTGTAGATAGGGAATTTGGCTAGAGAATATACTAAGAGGTAATATAGAGTGATATGGAAGTGTTTTACTCTTGTTTACCAACAACAATATAGGTAATTGATTTATTAATTTTATATTATTTCTGATACATGACATTCAATTTCATTTTGAATTGATTATTTATTCCGATATTTTATTATTTATTCTTTTCATTATTGATAATGAGGGTATAGTCTCCCACATATGGAATTTGTACCCCCACTACTTTTCAGAATCCATTTTCATGTAGGAGGTAGGAATGATACCATACAGAACCCCATCTCAAACCCTAAGAATCGTCCAGGGCATTACAATGTTGAAAATTATGAGGTTTTATTTCTAAATTTATTATTAACAATATTTTTTATGTAATCGTAGAAATAAACTAGTATTTATGTGGAATATGTTGGGGAATTTCACATGTTCCTGGATAGAACTTGTGTAACATACTTCTAAGATACAATTTTTGTGACTATTTTTATAGTTACCGTTTTATGGTTTTATATTCCTCGTGAATTTTTTTTATTTTTTACGGTTTTCTATAATTGAAGTGTGTTCATCCCTAATGATAAATGAAATTTGATCAAATTATATATATATATATATATGTGACAATGAGTGTTGTATAATAATTCTTAATTAAATATCTTAGTATGTGATATCTATTTGGTAATACGTCTTTTTTACCTAATATATCAATATATATTTGTGGGAAATGATTATTTGATATTGAGAAATATTATTTTTTATGAAATATTGTTCCTAATGTGTTTTAATGTATAACAAGGAGAGAAGAAGTAATTTTTATGTATGATGTTGTTTGTTTTATATTGTTACTAACTCCCTCATTTGAATAGTTTTCTATAATCATTTTTATGTTCCTTTGAATTAAAGAGGTAATTTTTATGTATGATGTTGTTTGTTTTATATAGATACATTTCCATTTTATAAGATATCACTTTATCCCCTTATTTAGGTACATAACAAAGAATAAATCAATGACATAAAAATAATAGAAACAGTATACTTCATTCCAAAAAATAATAGAAGAATATAGATGATCATTCTCTCACAGCCACTCAATTGGTTTAGGGGGAGGGACACTTCATCCAAGAGACATACTTATAATTACATTTCACAATATTAGAGTTTCCAATATTTGTTCAATGATTATCAAGACCATCATATCTGACACCCACCATCAATCTAGGGAATTTGTGGCCGTTATGAATTTTAGTAAGGAATTGAAATAATCAAGGGAAAATTAAATGAGTAAAGTTTATCAACGATCAAATAGAATGGATGTATATTTTCATGCCTCATTTTCCTTCCTGGTGTTGGTGGGGAATCATGAATTGTTGAGAAATATGAGAAAGTATGGCTTGTATAACATCCAATTTCCATTTCCTTGAGGTGTTCATTCCATGTATTCTTATAATGGACCACGCTCAATAGTTAATGGATATTTTTTAATTCATGTTGATTGTTTTATTACTAAATATTATTAATTTAGGGAATAAAAGTTTCTCTTATCATGTATGGGAGTGAGGTGAAATTGAAAACAACATTAGGATCATCCTCTTACAATCATTGAGACTATATGTCAATATTTTTGACTAGATTACATATAAATAGTAACTTCTAAATACTTGATGATCAAGAAATTATTGGACTAGAAATGTGTTTCAGGTATCTATTAATCTATTAATGGAAATCCTAGTTACAATTCTATTGGTTGGAAAATTAATATAAGGGACTTTTTCTTGTTTGGTCAAAGAAATCCATAGTAGATCTCGGGTTCTTCAATTACTTTTACGGTAGAAGTATGTCCTTAGTATTTTAGCTGGTAATAGAGTGAGAAGATAAGTTTTTTTTCAAATCATGAGATCATGTGTGATAGGTGTGGTAGGATAGGGTATTTGTGGTATTAATATCAAAAGGTATTTTGGATTATCTACCATGCAGGTTCATTTTAGACCAGGGAATCAAGACATTGGATTTGACTAGGTTCCCAGTAGTATGTTTAAACCCTTCAATCAATGATGAATCTGGTTAGTCATACATATCAGGAATAGGTTCCTAAGCTGGAGTAGGCTATGTGGATTTAGTAGGTCAGATTTAGACTGACCATGGATAGTTAACCTTGACCATTCATGTTATATTATAGATCGCATATACACTTTCTACAACCCATTTTTAATATGGGTTCTTCCCACATCATTCTATGTAATGGAAAATTTTATTGAGATTGAATTACTAGTCATGTTATATAATGAAATTTTATCTCATAATACACCCCATAGTTAGAATATAAATTTGTATCAATTATTTTTTGGACGTATCCTATTGTAAACATACATCTATGGGATTTCATGATCATTGACATGGAAACATTTTATGTGATATTTGGAATGGAGTATATGACATGTAATAGAGTTCAAATTAACTTATATGAAAGACATGAACTCTTTAATATTCCTAAGGTGGATAATTTATTGTTGTTTGTTGAGTTGGTTGTTGTACAAACCACAATAGAACCATAATTGAGTCTGATTAGAGAAATTATGATGTATGAAGCTATCATATTTATTGCAGTGGACCAAGAAGAATACTTTTTATTTCCTCCAGTGGTGGATAGATATAATTGTAACATATATTTGAAAAATTAATTTTTTAAAACCCTATATTGTAATTGTATAGTGGTGAGTGTCATGTAAATTCCCTAGGTAAAAAAAATAATTATTGACAAAAAATAAACAAAAAATGAAAAATAGAAACACATTTAAAATATATGTCTTAAAAGGATAATAAATGATAAAAATGTGGAAATTTGTGGAAAATAATTAGATCATAAAAAGGAGGAGTAAATATGTTATTATGGAAAAATAGTATATCTTACCAATTTGACATGATGAAATTATTTTTACTATTATAATAGAGATTTTCTCAATTATTTTGGTTTTTAAATAAAATGTAATGATCCTCTAAAATCTAATTTTAGTTCAAAATAGAACTCAAATATCAATCCATTGAGATAATTTTTTGATCACTAGTCATAACATAATATTTACAGTAATGGAGATTAAAAAATATCATTTTATTAAAAATGATTATATGGTTAAAATTGAAATTATTTTAAATTCACTAATATCACAAAATAATCATTTCAATAGTGTAAACTGAAACAAATAATTAATTAATGATTTACCATGGATGATAAATTTCCAGGAAAAAATATTTATTGAAGATAAGAACTAATTTAGATATTTTAATCCATTATAGTTTGAATCCCTATAAATTTATTTTTACTATCATTGAAAAATTAAAAAAGTTATAGTTTCAATAGTTTTAAATGATTAAATCTAAAAAATATTGTAATAGTAATATGAATAAAATAATAAAGAATTATTTATTGCGAGATAAACTCCCAACTATATAACCAACATAGTTGTCTAATATTCCGTGTCCTCTAATGTGTACTCCGCATTGAATTGTTAGATCTACATTCTTTTCTCATATCAAAAGTAATATATATGTCCCTCAATAATCTACTAATTTGAAATATTTAAAAAAACCATGAAAAACATGGCGACCTTCTACATCCTTTATATGAAACTCACAAAGGTGACCATAAGATTTTATGTGTCCAACACCAGTGACAATAGCCTTTACCCTATGATAGAATGCTTAAGCCCATATGTAATGGTAATAGGTCATTTGAAAATCTCCATCCTCTCAAAAAAACTAGAAATATCTAGAATATACCGCTATATCATGATATTGACCGCTATATTTCCATAAATTTATAAATTTATTTGTTAGGAAACTCCATATTTTCCTAATTTTAGAAAATGGTTCCGGAACCAAAACTCTATAAGTGAAATTTTTCCATGTTGAATAGATTAGAATTCCCATAAAATGATGTTTACAAAAGAAAATATTTGGTTATGTAACTAGTCAACTATGATTTCATTTTCTATAATTTGATGCCTCGCCAATTTATTTATCATGGTCACTGGCATAGTGTATTAGTTTATATAGATAATTCAATTAATTGAAATTCGTATGTAACATTCAGCTACATGAATTTAACAATGTAGTGATTCCTTTAAAGATATATTGTTCCAAAACATTCGAATACATTGTTCATTATTAGGTCGTTCCAAATATAATTCAGCTATATGGCCATATAGTTATATATAATTATGATTATATAGTTATTTTGATATTTGGATATTTGTAAATGTGAAGCTCAATTAGGCTACATCTCCATTAAAATACCAAAAATTTACAACATATAAATAATAATTTAGCATTTCTGAAATAAAAATTACCATCCAAAAATCACTACATGGAAAATCACCAACAAAGCATTCCAAGTATTTTTTCTATTAATATAATAAGGTTAACACCAACAAAAATTCAACTATTATTCATTCAAAATAATAATTTTATTACAAATATACAATTATTTAAATTTTAATATAGAAAACAATAAAGGTCACCATTATAATCAAAAATAGAGTAATAAATCACTTAAAACCCCTAAAAATACATGTCAAAAAATATGATTAAATGGAAACACACAAATTTCTTGCAAACATAAAATATTTCTTCCCTCTTAAAATTTATTAGTCACATTAAATGTAATAAAATTTATATCTATATGAAAAGGATTATATATTATATAGATTTTATTTTCAAAATGATTTTTTTCCATGAAATCTCATTACGAAATCGTGATCAATATTTACATTTAATGATCTTAGTGAAATGTTGGTTAATTTTTTTATAACATTAATTTTACTAAAATTTTAAAATTGAATTATACAAAAATCAATTTGCAAAAAAATGTAAAACATTATATTTATCTATATGAAAATAGTCAAATACAATTCTAATGTAAATTAATTATACTCAATGGAATTAATGGGTAAGAATAATAAATATAAAGAATGAATAAGTGTACCGCAATCAATAAAAATAATTAAGAATAAAATTTTTAATAGGGATTAGTAATTTAATTTTGTAAAAAATATTGACTCGCATCTTCTGACATTATCTCATATCAAAAATTTTAATGTCAACTATTTTTATATAACATTATATAAATGTTTTACTGATACTTTTCTCAATAAGGAAAAAAATAATTACACAATTAAATCCATAAGGTAGTAATGGTTACACTCTGAAAATTTATAACACAACTATCAATTTTAAGAAAAATTTCACCATCTAAAAATTCTTAAATTATGCTTGAAAATTTTTTTTGAAAAATTATATTGTTCTGATGGGTAAACATTGATTAATATATGGAATAATCAATGAACCCTCCCCAAAAATTAAAAAATATAATTTTCCCCAATGATGTATCTTGATTATGGAAAAACATTATTTCCTTTTAAGTAAAAATGAATTAAAAATGAATCATGAAGAATTTATAAATAGTGGTTTATCATAATAGATCATAATATTCATCTACAATAATCAAAAATGAATCCACAAATTCAAATAAATGTGTAATTGTTTTACATCCCACTACTAAACTATATAATAACATAAATATATTTCCCCAAGGGTATCATGCTACAGGTGAGTTCTCTAATGATTTTAAGATGTGAAAAACATTATGATTTAAATATATCTTTTATAGAACATAACTAAATAAAACAATATGTGTTTGTAGTAGATTTCATAAAAACATTCAACATGCATCATTGTACTCCAAAAAGTAAATTTAATCATAAAATTACTTGAAACCACTATTATCATTTAATAAGTACATGAATCATTAGATATAATTTAATTAATAATAATTAGTGCCCCCATATATAGAAGATCTAATAAATTGGATAAAAATTAAAAATAATCCCCCTTTAAATTTATAATAGTGTAATATAGACACAAATATTCTGATGATATATGATTAAAATATATATTTTAACAATCTAGAAATAAATGTTCACATTATTATTCAACTAGAGAAAATCTCTAAATGAAATTGATTGATGTTGTGTACGCTTTGTAGATCCTTATGGATGTTATGAGTATTTAAAATTAGGATGTAAATATGTATTCATTATATCACCAAAAAATAATTTATCATGCATCCATAAATAAATTGTAATGGATTTAGAGACATTTATTTAAAAAATTAAAACTGATGTAAAAAAATAAAAATTAAGGACTACCTCTTGTGGAACTCTATATTTTACTTTATTCACTAGGAAAAAAAAATTTATAGTTTTTTCCATGACAATATATTGGGTTTGATAAATTATTAATCATGGTTTGAATACTATTTAGGGAATATTTTTTATATTCACTACACATATTTTACTCGACAAGATCTCACAAAAATCTTCTTAATAACACAAAATTCTTGTACTATTTTACTCATCTCCAATACCGCACAATACAATAATTTCATTAAAAAATATTTTTTTTTCAAAACCATAATGAACTTATTTTCTTCCCACTCATTCCCAAACGCTAATAAAAATTACACGTTTGGAGAATTTCATAATCTATTGATAATATTTCCCACTATTAACAATATTCACATATTCACACCACGATGGGAAGTGGGAGACAAATCCCAAAGACCTCTTTGAAATTAAATAAGTCATAAATAGAGAATTATTTTACAAAACAAATAAATGTGGTAGGTACAAAACAATTGGGTTAAATCTAATGTAATATCAAGGAACTCATCAATCACACTATTATCATATAGGGAAAACGATTTTCAAAATTATGATGGAAAATAATAACAAAAAAAATATCCCAATATTCAAAAAATAATTATCATTTGATGAAGTAAAAATATAATACTAACCCCTCCGAGTCTATAATTAAATAGAAGTAATATTAGGGTTGGAATCAATGGGGTTTTTGGAACATTATAAAACAAGATGATAAATGTCCTCAAATTAATAATTTGAGTTCTGATAGACCACTACATATTCCATAGATATTAATATCATAATCTATTTATCAAGATACCTCATAAATTTTAAATATAATTTAGACACATATTCAAAACAATAATTCAAATTATCAATATTTAAATTTTTGATCAATTCATAGATATCTTTATGATTTTCCCACTTATATTTATCTCTAGAATCTTCCACATATGCATATATCAATATAAATGGTCCATAGATTTCCCACTATAAAAGGGAATGTTAATGTGAAAAATACTAACCATATAATGTAATTTAATGTAATATGGTTAATTTATTATTTAAATCGTTTTAGGAATGACAATTACAATATTATAATTCCTCAAAATTGGTTGACAACTCTTATTATCAACAAACATCACCTTATTTTTCTTTTCATTGATGATTCCCAGCTTTATTTTGTTTTGTTCATTGTATTTTTCATGTAAATATTTATCAATTTTATTTTTTTGATAAAATCTATACACATATCCAGTTTTTAGATTTTTTATATTTTAATCTTAATAATCTACATGTTCACCAATTTTATCTTCTATGTGTTGTTACTTAGATTGGTCATGAAATTTCATACCTGATCGAGTGGCTAAATCCCTAAAATATTTCTTTTTGGTGTGTTTTTTGTACTGTGAATCTTAAATTAAAATTTTCATCCAAATTCTATTTTCATTTGTTCTTATTGATCTTGAATGTTGACATTTCTAGAGTACTGGGAATCCACCCTAGAGATCAAATTATTAATTAATTCATATTTGTAATTATAATGAGAATCCGTAATAATAATTTGAAATATATACATTGGTTGAAATGAAAAAACCATAGAGAAACAATATGTTTAAACACCACTTGTTCATTTCACGAAAAAATATAATTCCATTTATATTTAGAAAAAAGTTGTTTAGAGAATAGAACTTATATATCCTTTTTATTCTGCAAAATCCAATAACTAGGAGCACTCACTATGTTAGAATGCTATATCTACATTGAAACATAGTTTTTTATCATGACCAAAAATCACATAATGATAACACTTCTACATAAGTGAATTTTCATTAACTACAGATACATAAGTAGTAATTTTATCCATAAGAAATGTTCTCTTAAAAGTACAATTATTCCAAAAATTTTGAGCTATTCAATAAAAATTTTGTTTGAGATTATCAGTAGATGAATCAGATAATTCACCCCCAGATGATTGATTAAATAAATACCTATCTTCTGTTGTAATGGTATTATAAATGGTATCCATGATATAATGGGGATCTAACAGATGGATATTATATTTTCATAGAAAATATATAAACATATCTCATGCTCTATGAATAAAGTATCCATCACCCTTGAAACCCAATTTTATATAATTCCTAACCATTATAAGGATATGTTATAGGTCTATGAACTATGAGATCATGAAAATATTTTTCCATTCTAAAAACAATAGTCATAATTCTATGATAGTAAGTTAAAAAATTGGTCCCATTTCTAGGAAATATAATATAGTAATACATGAACAAATAAAAATTTAAAATCAAAAAGGAAACACTAAGAAAAATTCTTCTAAACATATAATTTTTTTTAAAATTTAGAAACAAGGAAAAATAATGAAAAAAGATTTTGAGGAAGAGTAAAAATGTTGTTGATGAAGGAAGGGATATTAAAATAATTTAAATTGTAATAAATATTTTCTATATTCCATTAATATTAGTTTAAATTATTCATGTTCTTAATGAATTGGTAATAGTACATTGTACAGTCACTTAACATTATGAAATATATAAGGAATCTCTTCTTGTATATGATCACTAATTCACCACTAATGACTAAACTTTTCAATTATGGAGAAGATAATATTAAACTTTACAAATTTTTGGGTCTTTTATTAAATTTAGAATTTTATAAATTCACAACTCTTGTCTCATGTCCCATAAAACTTTATAAATTGTTTCACATCATGAAATGAAGAAGGATCACTAAACCTAAACTACAATAAAAATATATTTTCATTATAGTAGAATAGATTAAGATATTTCAATCCCTTATAGTGTGATTCCATATAATATTATTTAACTGAATATAATATAAGAATAAAACAGGATAATATAAAATGATTTCATCTTGAATACAGTGTAATAGTATATAGTAGTAAGAGTTGAAGAAGCTTATCCTATAAAGAAGACTCATCTCCCTAGATCAATGTCAGTTATCTCTTCTTTTTAATCCCCAATTTTTTTATACTTATCATGTTTTTTCCTATCATTTATTTCTCTAAATTAGAAAAAATCTATCTAACGATCCATCCAACACATATTAAAAAAACAATCATGAAAAGATCACTGACCTGATACATACTTTTTGTAGAATAATTTCAATTGACCAATACATTCACACATTGCATTTTTAGTGATGAAAACATTTTTTATTACCTTAAATTTATCAATTTCAAAATATTAATGCCCTCATTTCCTTTGAGTAGGATACTAGTTCTATAATAATAACCATATATGTATAATTTATATATATGGTACCATTAAAAATTTCCATATATAGATGTTATGATATTTGGTGATTGGGGTATCCAAATAATTAGTTACATAAACTTCCCCCATATATGTATACATTGCAAATTCACCTACATAGATAATTAGCAAGATTTATTCAGTTACATGAAAACTTTATTTCAATGAATTATCAATATAGATATATGGCTATCCAAATTTGACCATATAGAGATTAGACTACGCAGATTATGTTTGTGTGCATTTCTCATATTTTCATCATTATTATGCCTATGATCCTGTAATTTAGCTATATGAGCATCTAGTTACAAAGAAATATGGATATGAATCCCTTTGTCTACAATAAAATTTGGCCAAATGTAGCTCAATATAGCCATGCATCCAATCAAATATATGAAATATGTAACAAAAAAGTGAATTATCTGTACCAAAAATGATATACACTTCCAAAAATTGATTCATGTATTAAATTTTAACAAACTCACCCATTCTAACATATAGGTTTGGAATATAAAAATTTAATAATGCTAAATCCTTGATTATTTCAATATTTGGGCATCCAAAATCATCATTTTATTAATAATATTAAATGATTTTAATTTTAATACAAATAAAAATTGGTTAAACATTTCTCCATTATAAATTCATTTGGAATAATAAATTATTTTGACAAACTAAAATGGTTATTGAAATATTTTATGAAATAGATCCACATAATGATCATGTATCAGTATGTCATTCTAGATGAATTTCTATGCCTCTCTCATGACGGAGGTGTTTAGTTTGAGGTTAAACTGGTTTTAAGGGTGAATCATGTAACATCCTTTCATTATAATTTGTTATGAAATAGTTTATTTTCTTTGAATATATACATTTGTCCATATATACATTAAATAAGACCTATTTATAATTCAAGGAGTGTATAAGAGTTTTTCGGAGCATAAATATCTGAGTTTTGATAGAGAAAATCATGTTTCATGATTTTACCAAACCATTCCATAGAACCTGTATAGTTTGTCCAGCCTGTATGTGGTGTTTTAGATGCCTATATAAGGGAAAATGGTTTGAGTGAACAATGTGACCCAAGCCACATAGACATTAGCCTTGTTTCAGATAGATTATAGAGGCATTCATCATGGATCTTGAATGGTTAGTCTAATAGTGTATTAGCTTTATGCAGGGTTGCTTTGGTTGGGAAGTGATGGTGCATGGTGGGCATATGGTGTGGCCAACCGTGATACCAAACTATGAACCTCTTAAACGGTGGTAAAATTTATAATATTTTCCTTGGCCCCTTTTTCATTAAACCATATCTTCCTCACATTTCTATTTCATAGAATTTTATCCTCTATGAGGTCCTCGTCCTTGGATATATTTAGCATTTGAATCCATTTCTTCATTCAGACTCCATTTTCATCATTGTGAGTTTCATTAGTTAGTTAGTTGTAACATGTAAACTTTTATTTTACCCATTGTTATATTATTGTCCCACATATTGTAAAATTTTGGTGTGATATCATATTCATTATTTGAATGATATTTTTCTATTTTTTTGTCTTCATGCATTATAACTAGCTCATGTCCCAACACATAACAAGGAGAGTAGTACACGACTATGGTAGGTGGTCTAGATATTTTCCATAAGGTCTTATTTCATTGATATTGTGATATATTTTTCAATATGCTGGACTTTTTTGATGGCTCATACATAATTTATATTTTATTTAACTAAATTTTTTTCCACGAATAATATTTTCCAAGCCAATGATGAATCAACATCATCGGATGATCTCCATTGATGTGAACCACACTTATAAGAGTTCCCTTTCATAATGGCTAACAAGTATCAATACTAGAATATTAATTAAACAAAAATATTTGGGGCACTTTTTCCCTCAAAATAAATACATTTAAAATATGAAATTATCAACAGAAAATTATTTACCATTAATGAGGCCCAGATTATTTAAAAATAGATTAAATTTCATGAAATAAATTAACATTCCAACATTATTAAATAATAATTTTTATAGTTCATTATTGAAATGTTATGATTCTTTTATAGTTGATCGATTCATTCATATAAGGTCTAAGGAAAAAACAAGTATCCTGATTGATGGATTCCTTGGAAGGGATCATCACTATTTTGAATTGTAACATTTAATGAATTGAATATGTCTCAGAAGAGATACATATATTCTTTATGGAATTCCGTGGAAATGTTAAAATGGTGGATTATTTACCTACCATTGGGAAATATTAGTTCCTTAGAAAATTCCTCCTAGAAGGGCTCAGTGGAATGATGGTTATACCCTTCCATTAGAGATACCCTGTCCCCTACATGAGATAACTGGGATGATCTCGGAGGGTCTTGTTTATGCCCCATTGAGAGTGATTCATTTGATTCCTTTTATATATATTCTTATATGGACTCTTACTGTGTTGGGTATTTATAGTTCTCATGGATAAATTACTCGGATTGATTTTATGGATCTCCTTAGATGATATCAGTCTATTATTATTAAAATGAATTCATAACTGTCTTAAGAGAGACATGTCTTCCATTTTGAACATTTATGACTTTATTAAACTTTTCATAACACTTTTTCACACCCATGATTTATAGTTTTTCATTGGTTAATAAAGATCTATCTTATGCCAGAGAAGTTAGTATTCAGCTAGTAACAAATGTGGAACCAGATCTAGGGTATTTATTTACTTATTACCTTGTATTTCTTATATACATACACACATCTCATTTAAAATTGACAAAATTGATTTTTCTAGACATAATTTGTTGTTGCCAACTAAGTATATCTTACACCCTATTTGAGACACATATGGTACATGGAAATATTTCATTTCTGCATTTATTGATTAGTGTAAGTGGACATCTTTTGAAGATTTATTTTTGGTGTTGTGATGGATTTTGAGAGTACAGAACTGATCCTATGCCCATGATGATGATAAAGGGAAAATTTGTATTTCCTATATTTCTATTTAGCATATTCTACATTCTTAAATCCTTGTATCTTAAAGTACTTCACATTCTTTATGTAATTCTGACATGTTTAGCATTTGTTTTATGATATGGATTCTATTTTTAGTTTTTGGATATTTATTTATTATTTCGCTAATGGTTATTTATTTATATTTTCAACTTCATATACTCATATAATATGTCTATTATACATTTTGTTCATGTGGGTGTAGTTACCCCATAGACACACCCATGGCCCTCATATTTAGTCGTAAGCCTCTGGAATTTGGGGAGGAATATATGAGGTCATGTGGATCACCTTCTCAAGGCCCCACATAGTGGATTAAAGGTGGGATTCTATAATGTTGAATGAGATTTCCATTTTTTCTATTATTGGGGTATTGAAATGTGGCTAGTATATTTCATAATTTGGTAATGACCATGCACCTAAGAGTATTTGACTCGTGTATAGGGGAAACCAAAAATTGCCTGGATGGGTTATCGATGTTAGGTTTTTACCTATTATAGTTGAACTAATTTCATTGGTGGGTGACATACATGTGTGGTGACAATATTTTTCCTAATGTATTTTTTATATATTTCATTTTTTAATTGTCTTTGTATATAAATTTGGTATAACATCGTGTATCATATTACTAACATAAATATTCAAATGTCATGGATTATGTCCTGAAAAATTTATGTTGATTCATTCATTTCTTATATTTCATGTATTTTATTTTCTGTTCTGTGATTATTTTCCCTGGAAATGTGCTAAAATCTGTTGTATGGATAAGATTATTGGATTAAAAAAAGTTTTTTAATTGACATAAATAAGATTTTCATGTATATATATATAATAGAAACTTTATTTAGAAATAATTCGACCATTGATCCATGATGCACTGCTTCTATGGGTTGAAATTTTAATTAATTTGACTATCAGATGTAAATTATAATTTATTAAGCATGTATTATATAATTTAGTAATGTTAGTTCATTAAAATTTGTAATTATTCATGGATTTTTATATCCAGATACCAGACAAAAGGGTAGGTCTCAATTACTAAATGTAACAACTGCAATTATAATGAGTATGGGAAATTATAAATTTGGAACGATGACACATATAACTGGACTAAGATATTTATATACATATGAATAAGAATTAACCTAAATAAACTAATTTTTTTAAATGAAATGGTTAACTCTAAATGGGGATTCATGTTTCATTTTAATGGGTGATTTCCTCTAAAAATTTCAATTCACACTGCTTACATAAAAACCTTTATTCAATTATTTGAGTCCCTCACAATGACCCAACCTTTGTAGTGGGTAGTAGGGACTATAACATTTTATTTATGTGCCCATATTCCAATCGACTAGATTTGTATTTAGTTGAACGCATAGTGGCATGGTTCTTTTATAATAAGGCTTTGTACATACCCGTTTTTGTTTTTCATTTATTATTTTTCACTCGAATATAAAATATGAGGCCCGTGTTTGGAAAACATAAATAAATTCCCCCACTATATCCTAATTTTGTGCACCAAGGGGGTGGTAATGACCATGGTATAGTGTTGGTATCCCCTAAAGAATGAGTATTATATGTTGTATCTCTATATGAGGGTCCCCTTCTTGATCTCCCATTGCACACTTATGCTATGTTTCAGGATAGATTTTAGCACTTCATGCATTCTGTACAAGAACCTATTTGAATTGCACCATCTATTTAAAAGAAAACATTGGAATTTCTGTATTATCATACTCTAATATTTTTATCATATAGGGGACCTTAGGCATAATAATCATGGATCTATGAAATGTTAATTATCTTTAAACACAAGGAGAGGCCTTCATGGAACAGGGGGATTCTTACCTCCAATTTGTTGTGTGATTTCACCCAGAATTGATGGCCTTTTATCTCACAAGCTTATCATCATCTGGGAATGGACTGGGATGACATAAAAATATCTTCAATGACTAATTATTTCCAAAAAATTTTAGAGTTGACCAAACATGGGTGGTTATACTCATACTGCATAGTGTTATGTCAATATATGGGAATTTAACTTGTTTGACTCAAAATCACTATTTATTAACAAGATTGATAATTATTGAGTTGAAAATTCTGATGTAGTTAGTTTATGTTCTTGAATACATCTTTGGGTAATGGATAATGTCTACCAGTTGAACATATTTTCTATAATAGTGATCAAAGATCTCATCATTTAGAAAAACCTAAGGGAAGCTGCAATTATGAGTCAGGGAGATTCCACTTCGAGATTAGGATATGGTCTGTCCAGCAGTTTTAAATGTCATTTCATGGTTTATTTGACAGGAAATACTAGCCAAATGACACACATTGATAGTTATGTGGTGTTCCCAAATCATGGGAGGGAAGGTCATAAGAAGTCGTAGTGTATATAGAACCAAATCCAATGTCATGGTTGTAATATAATGGGTCTCCTTAATCATTTTAGACTATTTTTTCCTCCCATTACCAGTATGATGGGATTTTTAACAATAATACATTAATATACAGGATTATTGAATCCAATTTAGGATTGGATATAGTCTACTACTAGCCGAACATGAAAAAGAGGAGTTCATACCTAATGTAGTCAAACATCAATGGTTCAACACCACTATAGCATACCTACCTAGGGTAGTCATGTAGAATCTATATTTTATAAATGTATCCATATTCATGAGTTGTATCCAATAATTAAGGAGCATCGTACACCACATTCAACCATAAGAGGTACTTTTCTAGTACCCTCTATAGTATTTTCTACATTATTTGATTTATGTGTTTCAGTCTATTTTAAATAAATAGAAATTATGGAATGTTTTGGAATAGATATAGAGAAAATAAGTGGTATTAGATATCTAAAAACACAATTAGGGATTAAATCAGTTAGTATATGCTCGTGTACGGTGTTCCCCTTTGGTATAGGTGTGTACTAATTCTTGTGTACTAACTTTCCCTCATGAAGACTACCTTCAATTTCATTCTAGTAATGTATTGTTTTGTTCCATACCACATTAATGTTAATTTCTATCACCCGATGGTGTTGTTTTCATCACCATGGGGTAGTTCTAACATTCATTAGGATGAATTGTGTTGATAGAGATTCTATTTGACAAGGGCATCAAATTCTAGGCAAAGTGATAGCCCATATTGGAACATATCTTTTTGGCTGATCCGGGAATACATTGTCTAGAACTCACCCATGTGGAAGATAATTTTAGGTATTTATTCCATGATGAAATCTATGTATTACCTCTAGTGAGATTGGTAGAATTCACCATTGAAAAATTACTAAGAGAGGAACGAGTGTCCATTCCTCTTTTTAAAATGGAACAAACCAAACTTAAGAAACTGTAAAATTAGTTGGAGGACATAGAGGAAAATTATATTATATGACCCCATAATTTTCCATATGGTTCACCTATCTTTTTTACCAAGATGTAATATGGCACCCTCATGTAGTTAATGGGTTTCTATCAGTTGAACTGAAATGTTATTAATAACTGATATACACCACCCCATTGGGAATACCAATTTTAAAAGATTAAAGGAGTGATAGTTTTTTCTATTATCAAATTGAGTTATGTCTACAATTATGTTCATGTGTTTCCATCATACATAACAAATACAACATTTTTATGTATATATGGATTATAAGAGTTCATGGTTACACCGTTCAGCTTTACCAACATTCCCTCCATTTTAATGCTTCTGAGGGATATATATTTCCACCTATAGTTGGTTTCAGTTGTATTTGTTCTCTTGGATAAAATCTTGCTGTATTTATTAACTCAACCGAACCATGATAAATACATTGATATTGTGTTGAATACATTGAGATAACATTAGCTCAATTCTATGCTCACTATATTCCATTCATATGTGTTTAAGATTCACATCATAGATCATAATACTTCTTAGGGTAAAGACACTGATGACCCCTATAAGGTAGATTACATTGTTTTCTAGTATAATCCCAAGTTTTTGTTGATACATATAGTCCATTATAGAGGTATAGCTGTTATATAATGTTTATCCATGAAATGTACATCATATATTCTCCTCTCATAGAATTCATAAAAAATGGCTATGATGTTTTATTGATCTAAAGCATTTGATACATTCTTTCAAGAGATTAAAGGGTGGATAACATCAGTGTCGATCGAGAATCTTATAGATTTATGAAGATTATATATAAATTATTTTGATTTTTCAAGAATCAATCATGGAAAATTTCTGATATAAGAAGATAATGATTTAGTGTATGGGTCACTCTAGTTAAGACCTTAATAGAGGAATTTCCCTACACATGACTACAATTTAAGAGTCATTGTTAATGATTTATGTTTTTGTAGGAACTCCTAAATAGGGGTAAATTTCATCATCTACACAAACCAAAAAACATGAAATGAATATTGACATAGCGTGATTTGAATCTCATGTAGTGAATGTGGGTAGAGTATAATGAGTTAATTGACATTATAATTACTTATAAAACTATTAATGAAAATGTTTGAATTTATTCCCTAAGAGTGAAGACTCATACACATGGTGTCTATAGGTTCATATGTGTGTGTCATATGATGGAATCAATTTTTATGATCCACATTGAGGTTTAAAAATTAGCTCAACATCATTGTATAGAATCATTTGGTGTAAATTAATCTTTTCTAGAATGAGAGATGTTGAGATAAAATTATGATACAAAGGGCCTAGTCATGAAAGAGATTGTCTCAGGTGAGGACCTTCTTAATGGTTCAGTTGTCAAAGAGGATGTGATTAATTAATTCCAAAGATTTTACTAGGTTCCATTAGGCACATGGGAAGAATTCATGTAGGGATATCAAGCTTCGGTTTGGGCAGTTCACCATTGGATTGGAATGAATAACCAAAACACATATAGTCACTATTGGTTACCTAGTATGAAGAAAAATATTTTAGGTTTTATCATAAGGTTTTCCACCAATGAACAAAGGAACTTAGAGAACTAAAAACCTAATAGAATTACACTGCCTCTATCAATTAGTATATTGAAATGGGACAAGGTCACTATGGATTTTGTGATGGTATTTATGAGATTATCTCAAGGGATTCATTAAGTGTGGGTGATCCTCAAAAGGTTGAACAAGGTTCCACACTTCCTATATATCTACAATACCTTCCAAGATAATAAGCTCATAAGGATTTATTTTTGGGAGATTTTCTGTATTTATGGTGTTCTTAGCTTTATCATATCAAATTGAGAAACTCAATATACAGTCTGTTTTTGGAAGGGGATACAGAAAGCACTAAGTTCACAATTTCTATTGAGTAAAACATAAGACACTCTTATTGATGGGTAGTCAATGTGGATGATAAAGGATTTAGAGGACATGTTCTATGCATATGTCATTAATTTTAGTTGTTAATGGGAAAAAATAGTCTTGTGCTTATGTATTCCTACAATAAATACATTCATTAAAATATTTAGACGGATTCATATGAGGAAATTTTTGGTAGTCCATTCAATTATCCTATTTTATTATTAGTGGAAGCTGATGTAGTACTACTGTGTCCCCTCTCAATCAGGATACATTATATCAGGTATAATTTATTACAATATATATTCATATCACCACGTCTAATTGATGTCTTGTAACAATAATCATGGAAAATATCTACAATTTCAGTTGGGTATAATGTATTTATTCGAGTCTCTATTACATTGGGTAATAAAATACTCAAATACTGGGAAATATATCACCTCCGGATGTCAATCCATCTTAGATCATGGATATAGTATACATGTATCCTATCAGTTGGATTTACCTTAGCAGTATTGGGCCAAGCATAATGTATTCGACATATCGCATCATCGAACTTATCCTTTTTTACCCATATAATTCATTTCATCATAATTAAATTTATATTAAAGAATATGTTTTTTTGAGGAGCATCACAAATGTATCATCCATCAGACCATGAAGAATATAAAAGGGTATTTGGATCCACTGGTCTACAATTTAGGGAAAGATGGATGTGTATAGGATGTGACAATGAAATATGAGTTTGATATGTTTTCTCAATGTACCCAAACTTTCACATGCAATAATTTACCACCTTTAAAATGGAAACTTCTGGAAGGTTTCGTTTGTAGATTTGAGGTTGGGATAAAATACCTTCAAAATTTTGCTTGATAGAAAAAATTGTTTTCATTTGAATCATTACATTGATCCCTATAAATGTGACCCATTGTATAAGAGAGAAATTGTGAGTGTATGCGTCATGGTTGGAGGACAATGCACTATGTTTTAGAGTAAAAATTCATGGTGCATGGTTTCACCAAACCATAAACTAGAGAAAAAAATGTATGACCAAATCTTGAGGGGTGTTTCATATGGTTATGGTGTGGAACCATTTGTGCTAAACCATGTGACATGGGTGAGAACTCCATGAACCATGGCTCAAACCTGAAACCCAGGCATTCTGCATGGGCATAATTAGGTTTCTATAACTATTACCCAGTCCTGTGAGGGGTAGATTCCCATAGACTATGGTTGGCACGATGTTGGTGAATTATTTGTCCATCATGCATCCAAATAGCGTTCCTATTAAAATTTGGAAATATTATGGGTATTCCCTTAGCCCACATGTGTTTATGCCCTTGCATTCCCTATATTCTCATGAACAAATGTCTCTTTTATATGATATCATCCTCTATAGAACTCCCAAGGATTTTAATCCATTTCTATATATATACTATGTTTCCATTTCAATTAGTTAATTAAGATATCTAGTGGTATGATCTCCACTATGCTTTCATCCATCCATCGTTTATCTTCTTATATTCTGTGAAATATTTGTTCAAGTTCATATGAAGTATTTTCTAGTATTTTATTTATCAATAATTTTTATCACATTATAGCATGGTACAAATACTCAAAACCTGATTTATAGAGTAAAATAATCCTAAGGTAGGTGTCCTAGATTATTTCCATAATGTCAAATTGAATTTATCTTACACGCCATTGTTCCCCATAATGAACCTCTGTAGTGTCACATATATAACATATATTTTGTTAAATTAAATGTGTTTCTATGCTTAATATGATCCTTGATAATAGAGAATCGACATCATTGGTTGATCTCATTTATGTGTTCCACCCATATTTTTGTTCCATTACCAAATATCTTAAATTCATCATGTTTCGAATGTAAATTAAACCATCAAATGAGGTGCATGTTTTCCTATGTTTCAAATATTGTTGAAATGTAAAATCATCTATGTAAAATTATTGGATGATCTTGTATGGGGTTATTATACCATATCATTCATTTCATGAATTAAATATGTTATACAACTTGATTAATGTAATATTATTATACTGCCTTTTGGAAATTTTATGAGTTCTTGATATCTAAAATATACATTAATTCCAAGATGAGGGGGATACATGGGTCCCTATTTAAGGAAACCTTTTGCAGGATCAACATGATTTATAATTAGAACTTGATAATTATTTTAAATATGTTGAAAGTGATACATGGAATTTTTATAGAATGCATTTGATGGGATCACCAATACGATTTCTTACCTACCCATGATTGATTTAGGGTTTTTCGTTGATTCACCATGGATGTGATTGTAGGAAATGTAGTTATAGAATTCCCTGAGCGATACTCACACCCCTCTGTGAGATACTACCGATACTTGAGAGGACTAGTTTGGTATATACCTAACACTGAGAGGGGGGGTTAATTAGTGTTTAAGACTTTTTAAATAAATTCCAACATTTATCCATGTACCTCTTGACCTGTTATGATCATGATTCTCTTATTCTCTTTTCCCTATCACATGCAATAATAGAAAGTAGTAAAAATATGCAAATGATATTTTTACAAGGTTCACCACTCAATAAGAGTAGTTATGTCATTACCATGCATAGTAATGACTAGTGCATGGATTCTCTACTATAATGTAATATGTTGTTACAATGGAGTGGCTAGGAAAACAATCTTCTAGATAGTTTAAGTCCCTACACATTGAAGGGGGGTGGAAGACAATTCCTTTCCCTGGACTGGTGACAGTCTAGTCAAACTTGCAGCCTCTAGCCGGTTCTTTATACTACCTATTGAGACACTCTTGTTCCTTCTTGATAAGGCATGTTCTCCTCTTGGTCTTCTTTAGTTCTCTTTACTTGATTACTTTCAAAGTAGTGGGTAAGAGTTTCTTCGTTCATTTTTTATATTATTCTCTAGTGCAACACCAACTGCTCTAGACTTATTCTTTCTTCTTCATAGTGCAATAACCAACTGCACTAAATCATCTTCTCTCTTCTTGGCCAGAATCACATATACCAATGTGATTGTTCAGAAACTGAGAATCACCTCACATAGCATCAACTGAATTAAACTTCCCTAAATAAATGTAGGCTTCAATCGGGCATACTCTATTATTCTTCTTATTCTTCTCTTTTTCTATGCATCAAACATGTAAGTGACACACTCTTCTTCATCTTCTTATACTTCTAAAATGAAAAAAATAGCTGCACTAAATCCTACCCTTCTCCACACGTTCTCTTTCAGTGAAAACCCACCTGAACCGAGCTCTTCTTTTTCTTCTTCTTTCTAGAATCACAAGTTCTATCTTGCGCAACATTCCTTACTTGTGTGCCATCCGGCTTGCACTCCACTCATCTTGCGTGCCACCTACTTGCATGCCAAAACATGTGTGCCACCAATTGTTCGCCACTATTGTTCACATCTTACAACATGTGCGCCACCTTTGACTTATACAAATCACACTTCGTGAAAGCACCTCCATTCTTGCGCACCTCTAGAAACTTCTGTGGCAAGACGTGAATGGCAGAACTTGCGCGACAAAACTTGTGCGATAAAACTTGCATAGAAAAACTTGTGCACCTTATAAATAACCCTCAGCATGTGCGCCAATTCAACATGTGCTCCGCCTTCTACTACTTAAATGATCGGAGCTCTAATTTTCTCTTATGTGTTGAGCATTCAAAAAAATGATGAGGCTAGTCAAATATTTATAGGAATTTTGGTGACTTGTGTGCCACATACACTTGCGGACCGCTCCATCCCTTGTGTCCCGCTACAGCAGTTGCGTGTCTCTCCAGCACATGCACGCCACTCCTTCAATTGGGCACCGCTCCAGCACTAATGTGCCTCTCCATCACTTGTGAAACACTCCATCACATGCGTTATAACGACCCATACATTACAAACACTGTTAATACATCAAAATAGAAGCGTAATTATTACAACATATAACAAAACCATGAAAGGACCGTATAGGTATAGAGTCTTTAGAAACTGGGAAACATAAACAACTTGGTCTTAAAGCATCAACTTTGCCTCCCACTTATTTCATCATATATAGAGTCCCTTTTTGGAATATCCAACTTAATAACCTTCTTCCTGACCTGGGGAAATAAAACATACAGAAGGGAGAGCTCAAATGCTCAGTAAGGGTAAACAAAAGAAATATCAATCACATCATATACTTAAAGAACATAACTTTTGGAAATCTTAAACAGCAAAAGAGATCGTAATTTCATAAATGGGATAAATCATAGTAATGAAATGTAATCCAAATAATCATAACATAAAACATGAAACTTTGTGGTATACACACATAATCATAGATAATCATTTCTTATTAGTCAAGACTCATTGCCAAGACAATCTTAGTGGACAAAGTCCATTTCTGAACCGAGTTCACTCCACGTTTCAGTCCTGTTTCCCTAAACCGGTATAACCTACCGTTCCAGCCATGTCTATCTCATGAGATACAAAATCTTTACCTAATTAATAGGAGAGAGATATAGGTCCCACCCATCTCATAATGATACCATTCATATGTGTGCCACAATATCATAAACCATACATCATGGCATAACCCATGTAATAAAAATGGGAATCTCAAACATCGTGACATCATAAAACAACTCATATAAGATTAAGAAATTCATAAAAATAATTCCATCACAACATAATAAAATCACTGCAATAATAGGGATATAAACATAACCCTTTATTATCATATACGGAAAATAATTTTGATAAAACACTTGAACTCCATTCTTGAGGAAAATATCCTTTCTACTTCAAAAACACTTTTCCTTTCTTAACATGTCATACAATTCTAAACTAAAAAAGTTGATTAAAAATAAACTTGAAAACTTGTAAGGGAATATTCTTGGAAATAATGTTTTAAAAATCCATTCATGCCATATAAGTTAAAAGAAAACATTCTTCTCGTACTTTTGTCAGAAAAGTCAAAAAGTACCTCGTACGAAAAACGACAAAAGATTTCTTTCATATCTTTTACTAAAAAGTCACAAAAAGGTAAAGTTGGATATAAGATATTGTAGAATGATGTAAATATTATATATTGAGGAAACATGGATGTGGATGATAAAATACACCCCAGTAAATTTCTAATTATAAACAATCTTAGATAAAGATGAGATTGTGATATTTCTCTTACCTTTGGTCCGATTTGATTCGTAAGTGTCCGAACCTCCTGTATAATGATTTAAATAGTGTTATTGACTTATTAAAGAATCATAATTTTTGTTAGGATATCATATATGGTCATATTCTTAGCTTCTTATAAGTAATATTTCATTACTACTTGTTATTCGGGTGTTTATTACTTTCTGTTCTTATGCGTGTTTTGTCGAATAAATTCTTATTCTTCTCTTTAGGTTATAGATACCTCATTTCCAGAATGGTATTATTATATTATATATCATATTCATTCATTAAATTCATATATATAGTCATTATGCAATGAAGATCATGTAGAACGAGTTGCATCACATCGTGGAGACGGTATTCCATACGTACGCACGAGTGATGATATCGTTCCTATGATCGTGGAAATTGTATTGGAGTGTATGTATACTATTTAAGAATCAATATCAATTTATAATAGTCATATATAGTCATTATTTACACTATTATACCCATCCATGTATGGTGGTGGTGGAAAATAGATTACACCACGATGTGGAGACGGTATTCTGTACGTACGCACACTCAGTGATTTCATTTTCTGTAGGATGGATAGATGGTAAAATAGGGTGGTTTCGTACTTATAATATCATACCAGTATATGAGTGATACTGATGTTATTACTTCATAATTAAATAACTAAATAAGAAGAAGTGGAAGAAGAAATAAAGATGAAAGAATTGGAAACAGACATTACCTCTCCTTTGAAGCGTTTCTTTGAGACCTTCTTTTAGGGCACTAAAATTGGTCTTTGAAGAAGGCAAGGACCTCTAGGATGTCTCTAGGGAAGTGGAGAGAAGAAATTGTCAGAGTTTGTCTGAGCTTTAAGGCTCAAATTGGTGTGAGGAAGAGGGGGAAGAGGTGCCCTTTTATAAGGGAGGAGAGGGGAACCTTTGGAATAACTAAAACTATTATTTTATTATAAAGTCAAATTCGGTATCAAATAGCTCAAAATTGATTTATTTAGAAGCTAAGGTAAGGATGGGTCGAAATACTATTACCCAATAGAATTTAAACAAATTTAGGTTCCTATTTTAACCTTATCATTTAGATTTAACATTAAGTTAAATAATTTTACTTTTATCGTGTCTTCTTGTGTTCTTATACTATAAAGTTAATAAACATACTATAAGCAGCCAAAAGAACCCCAAGTTGTTTATTATTAATATATATAACCTTATCTAAGTCATTTGGCCGAACCATAGATTTTTAGGAATAAAATAACAATAAATAATTTAATATTTGTTTTAAAAACTATTTAATGTCAATTTTGACACTATTTAGTAATTGATTTTTGTGAAAATCATAACAGAATGATTAGTTCGAAAAAGGTTAATTAAATCAATACTATCCTGTAATATTAACCTATAAAATTAGTGTAATTCATAAAAAGCCTCAAATTATATTTATTTGGGTATTTATAACATCAATTATGTCAATATTTCATTATTAAGATAATTTCTGCATCATCTTTGTGTCATAAATAAATTAAATTATTTAAAGTATAAAAATTAAAAATAAAATATCATTATGTAGGAAATATATTTTTATTTCTAATGAATATTTTTAGTCTAATTTATCTTATGTATAACCCTATATTAAAAATGATATACTTATTAAACTTTGAATTTAACTATTTTATCCCTTCTTTAAATAATTTAATAATAAATGTCCTAATCTAATCCAAGTGGGCCTAAGTGGTCATATTTTATTCCTATGGTTATTTTTGGTCGAATTACACTTATCAAATAGAATTAAGACATGTGTTAGGGTAATAATAATATCATTTTCACCCTTAATCACCCTATTTACTTTTAACCGTGGTAAAAAAAGTAAAAAGTCACTATTCACCAAAAATTATTTTCATCTCATTGAACAACATTTTACTTACTGACATCAACCGTGTCTTTAGGATTTTTGAAACTCCACTCACATAAGTAGTAAATTATGTTTTATGATAAATTCAGTTTTTTAACTACCACTTAGTGGTTTCACTATTCTTCAAAAATTAAAAGTTTTCAGAAAAATACCAAAATTTCACCATAGGCTAAATTCGATATTCCGAATCCAAAAATAAAGTCCATTTTGAAAAATAAAATTTATAAAATTTCAAAATGTTGTTATTACTTTTCATAACGACTAGTTTTAATAACATTTTAATAGCATGTCATTGTCTAGTGAAACTCGGTATTGCATACGACGCAAGCTATTGAGGAAGGTCGTGGTTGCGTTTAAAGCAACCAAGCTAGTGTTGTGTGTAGTGAAAAATTCCATTGATGATTTATATAACATAAAAACAAAATATTTCACATAAAAGTCTCGGGTGTTACATTCTACCCCCCTTAAAATGAATTTTTCCCTCGAAAATCGTCACATTGTAACAAACGGATGAGGATACAATCTCCCTCATCATATCCTCAATTTCCCATGTTGCTTCTTCTAATTGGTGGTCCCTCTATAAAACTTTCACCAATCGAGTGGTCTTGTTTCGTAGGATTTTTTAGCTATGATCCAGAATCTCTATCGGCTATTCTTCATAAGAAAGATCTTGCTCCAGTGGTACAACTTCTGAGCTGAGTACATGTGAAGGATCAGGTATGTGCTTTCTCATGAGAGATACATGGAACACATCGTGAACTTGAGAGAGATTCGGTGGGAGCACCAATTGGTAAGCTACCTTTCCAACACGATCCAAAATTTCAAAAGGACCGATATATCTAGGGCTCAACTTTCCCTTCTGTCCAAATCTCATGACCCTCTTCTAGGGAGATATTCGTAAGAACACTTTATCACCCACTTAAAACTCTAGGTCATTTCTTCGGTTGGCGGCATAACTTTTCTGTCGACTCTGAGCTGCTCTTATGTGTTGTTGAATAGATATGACTTTTTCTGCCATTTCATCAAAGAGATCAGGTCCTAATAGCTTTCTTTCCCCAACTTCATCCCATCAAGTTGGAGTCCTGCATTTATTTCCATATAGAGCTTTATAAGGAGCCATCTGAATACTGGAGTGAAAGCTATTATTATAAGAAAATTCCACCAATGGTAGATGTTGATCCCAACAACCTTTGAAATACATAGAGCAAGCTCTCAACATATCTTATAGAGTTTGAATTGTTCTCTCAGACTGACTGTCTGTCTGAGGATGATAAGCAGTGCTGAAACTCAACTATGTATCCAGAGTATGCTGAAGACTTCGCCGGAACATTGAGGTAAATCTCGGATCCCGGTCAGAAATAATAGAAAGTGGTAATCAATGAATTTTACCACTTCCTTCACATATATCCTGGAAAGTTGATCTAGAAAGAAATCCTCTCTAATAGCGATGAAGTGTGCAGACTTTGTAAAATGATCAACTATGACCCAGATAGCATTATTGTATTTGGATGTTTTAGGAAGTCTAGTGACAAAGTCCATAGTGATGTTTTCCCATTTCCATCCGGGTATGGGTAATGGTTGTAACATACCCTTTGACTTATGTCTCTCAACTTTAACATGCTGAAAAACCAAGAATCGAGAGACATATTCAGCAACATCTCTTTTCATGCCATCCCACCAGAAGTACTCATTCAGGTCCCTATACGTCTTCGTGCTTCCAGGATGAATAGAGAATGAAGAACTATGAGCCTCATCCAGCAGATCCTTCTTTATTTCGGGTATGGGAGAACAAAAACCCGATTCCTGAACTTTATTATCCCATCACAAACAAGGTTGAATTTAGGAACATTTATCACCTTCTTTTGTAACTCGAAATCTTCTTTTTGTGCCTCTTTAATATTCACATGTATAGATGGTTAAACATTCATTTGAGAAAGATAATATTTTTCCCCTTCCATTATAATTCCAAGATCCATCCTTTGTAAATCCATAAATATTGGATCTTTTTGTGATCCTCATCATGGATAAACTGGAATGGTCTTGTCGACTTAATGCATTTTCCACCTTGTTTGCTTTCCTAGGGTGGTAATGGATTGAGCAGTCATAATCCTTAATCAGCTCCAACCATCTTCTTTGGCACATATTCAGCTCCTTTTGTGTGAAAATATACTTTAAACGTTTATGATCAGTATAAATATCACACCTTTCACCATAAAGATAATGAATCCAGATCTTTAAGGCAAAGATTACCACAGCTAACTCCAAATCATGAGTTGGGTAATTTTGCTCATGGATTTTCAAATGTCGTGAGGCATAAGCTATCACCATATCATTTTGCATAATAACACACCCCAATCCCTTCTTGGATGCATCACTGTAGATCACAAACCTTTCTCCACTACAAGGCAGTGTGAGAACAGGTGCACTGGATAACCTTCTTTTCATCTCCTTGAAAATATCTTCACATTCCTCCGTCCAGACAAACTTAACTCATTTCCGAGTCAACTTGGTGAGTGGATTAGATAATTGTGAAAAATATTTCACAAAACGTCGATAATATCCAGCCAAACTAAGAAAACTTCGTATCTCGATTACTGTTTTTGGTCTCGACCATCTTTCAATAACCTCTGTTTTTGCTGGATCCACAGATATCCCCTCTTTTGAGATTACGTGACCCAAAAATGCAAATTTTGAAGCCAAAATTCACACTTGTTAAATTTGGCATAAAGCTCCTCCTTTCTCTGGGTCTTCAATATAATTCTCAAGTGATCTTCATGTTCTTACTTTCTCTTTGAATCGACAAGAATATCATCTATAAAGACTACCAAAAACTGATCAAGATAGTCTCTAAAGACTCTATTCATTAGATCCATGAAGATAACAGGGGAATTAGTAAGGCCAAACAACATCACTATAAATTCATAGTGTCCATACCTTGTACGGAAATCGGTCTTTGGTATATCCTCCCTTTTGACCCTTAATTGATGATACCCTGAATGAAGATCAATCTTGGAAATGTATTGAGCTCCTCATAGTTGGTCAAATAAGTCATCATTGCGTGGGAGAGGATATTTGTTCTTGATAGTGATCTTGTTAAGTTCTCGATAATCAATGCAGAGTCTCATTGATCCATGTTTCTTCTAAATAAACAGAACAGGTGCTCCCCAAGGTGACGCAATAGGTCATATGAACCCCTTATCAAGATTATCGTGGAGTTGCTTCTTCAATTCCTGCAACTCAATTGGGGCCATTCTATAAGGTGTCTTTGAAATAGGCAAATCACTAGGTATGAGTTCTATTGAAAACTCAACTTCACGATTAGGTGGAAGACCTGGTAATTCCTCTGGAAAGTCATCATCAAACTCTTGTACAGTGGGAATATTCTTAATTGTGAGTTTCTCACCAACCATTTGAGAAAAATAACCTTCATTAAGTGGAATCAAGACCCACAAGATGGAAGAAATTTCCACTGGAAGGTTATGTTCATCCATGCATAGATAGACGATCATAGATTGATATGGAATATGAAATGTGACTTCCCTTCTTTGGAAATTGATATGAGCTCCATATAAAAAAATCCAATCCATGACAAGAATCACATCAAATTACACTATAGGAAGGATCACAAGATTTGTAGGATTCACTTTCCCACAAACATCAATCGGGGAAGAATTTTAATCTTATGATGCGACTCTTGTGCCATTAGGGGTTGTCACAGATAACTCAACATCTAATTGTTGAGGTAATATGGTGATAACCTTCAAAAAATCATCAGATATAAAAGAGTGGGTTGATCCAGAATCAAATAAAGCATTTTCTACTTTAGAGTGGATGGTAAGTGTACCTTTCAACACATTGTTATAGTACTCCACATCGCTGATAGAAATTGCTTGTGACATTCCTTTATCTTTAGCCTTAAGAGTTTAATGATGTCGACCATCATCATCAACCCTTGGATTTGGGCATTGATTGGCATAATTCCCCATCTCCTTGAACTTGAAACACTGAAGTTTAGTAGGTTCATTCTACGTATCCCTTCCTTTGTTTGAATCATTAGACATCTTCTTCCCATCACTGCAGCATTCAAATGCCCGATGAACTTCCTTCCCACATTTGAAACATTTACTTGTCCCATTAAGACAACTCCCTCCATGTTTCTTTCCACACTTTGAGCATAAGGGAAAGCTCATCTTCTTTTCAGTGTGCTCATTAGATTTTCCTTTGAATTCCATTTTCCTCTTCTTATCAAACCCATATGACTGATGGGTTACTCCAATATCCATCTCAACTTTGAGAGCACATCGAATGATTTACTCATAGCTATTGATGTCCCTTATGTCTAACGCCCTTCTAAGACATGGTTTTAAGCCACTAAAGAATCGATCGATCTTACTCTCAGGTTGGATAATAATACCAGAAGCGTACCTTGAAAGTATTGTAAAATTTTCTTCATAGGTACCTACAGATTCATCATCCTTTTGCTTCAGTTCAAGAAACTCTTTCTCCATATTTGTTCAGAGAATACGAGGGAGGCACTTATTGAAAACTAAGTTCTTGTACTCGTCCCATTCCATGGACTCAATTTCATCCCTTTGCCTCGTATTCTTAATAATATTCCACCATTGATCAACATCTCCTTACAAACGATACACTGCTAAGATGACTTTATCATGTTAAAAACATTGAAGAACTGAAAATATCTTTTCAGTAGTACTAATCCATTATTCACCAACTAATGGATCAGTAGACCTGCTGAATGAAGGTGGCCGCTGTCTCGTGAAGGATTCAACAGAATGTTGCTCCTTCCTTTGCTCGTTTGGAAGTCCTGCATGATTCATAGCTTGAGAAAGTTGTGTGAGCATGACTACAAGATTTTTCATTCCAGCTCCCATAACATTTGGTTTCCCAGGGGGACAATCATTGCATTGCCCGTCGTATTCCGCATTAACATGGTTCCTTTGTGTTCCATCCATTGACTAAAACCAAGAAGAATAGAGTGAGCAACAATAATTATAATAGAAAAACCACATAATCAAGAATAAAATTTCACACTTAAGGTCTTATCCTAGGTTATTCATGGCCATTTATAAAAAACTAAGATTGTGTTCTATGCTTAGACTTATCCTTAGGGTTTTTACTAAGGCTTTCACATCCTAGTTTCCAAAGGTTGACTATACCTTTCCTCTGATACCAACTATAACGAACCATACATTAAACACATTGTTAATACATCAAAATTGAAGCGTACTTATTACAACATATAATAAAAACATGAATGGACCGTATAGGTATAGAGTCTTTAGAAACTAGGAAACATAAAAAACTGGTTCATAAATAATCAACTTTGCCTCCCACATATTTCATCATATCTAGAGTCCCTTTTTGGCATATCCTACTTAATAACCTTCTTCTGGACCTGGTGAAATAAAACATACAAAAGGGTTAGCTCAAATTCTCAGTAAGTGTAAACAAAATAAATATCAATGACATCATATACTTAAGAACAAAACATTTGGAAATCATAACCGGCAAAAGAGATCGTAATTTCATAACATGGGATAAATCATAGTAGTGAAATGTGATCCAAATAATCATAAATTAAAACATAAAACTTTGTGTCATACACACATAATCATAGAGAATCATTTCTTATTAGTCAAGACACATTTCCAAGACTATCATAGTGGACAAAGTCCATTTCTGAACCGAGTTCACTCCTTGTTTCAGTCCTGTTTCACTGAACCGACATAATTTACCATTCCAGCCATGTATATCTCGTGAGATATAAAATCATTATCCAATTCAATAGAGGGAGATATAGGTCCCACCCATCTCATAATGATACCATTCATATGTGTGCCACAAAATCCTAAACCATACATCATATCATAACCCATGTTATAAAAATGGGAATCTTAAACATCATGACATCATAAAACAACTCATATAAGATAAAGGAATTCATAAAAATAATTCCATCAGAACATAATCAAATCAATTTAATAATAGGGAAAGAAACATAACCCTTTATTATCATATATGGAATTTTTTTTTGATAAAACACTTGAACTCCATTCTTGAGGAAAATATCCTTTCTACTTCAAAAACACTTTTCCTTTCTTAACATGTCATACAATTCTAAACAAAAAGAAATTGATTAAATATAAACTTGAAAACTTGTAAGGGAAGCTTCTTGGAAATAATGTTTTAAAAATCCATTCATGCCGTATAAGTTAAAAGAAAACATTCTTCTCGTACTTTTGTCAGAAAAGTGAAAAAGTTCCTCGTACAAAAAACGACAAAAGATTCGTTTCACATCTTTTACTAAAAAGTCACCAAAGTGTAAAATTGGTTATAAAATATTGTAGAATGATTTAAATATTACATATTGACGAAACATGGATGTGGATGATAAAATAAACCCCTCTAAATTTCAAATTATAAACAATCTCGGATAAAAATGAGATTGTGATATTTCCCTTACCTTAGGTCTGATTTGCTTCGTAAGTGTCTGAACCTCCAGTATAATGATTTAAATAATGTTATTTACTTATTACATAATCATACGTATTTTTATGATATCATATATGGTCATATTATTATCTTTTATTAGTAATATTTCATTACTACTTGTTATTCGGGTGTTTATTACTTTTTGTTCTTATGCGTGTTTTGTCGAATAAATTCTTATTCTTCTCTTTAGGTTATAGATACCTCATTTACAGAAGGGTATTAGTGTATTATATATCATATTCATTCTTTCAATTCATTTATATAATCATTATGTAATGAATATCATGTAGAATGAGTCGCATCACATCGTGGAGACGGTATTCCATACGTACGCACGAGTGATGATATCGTTCCAATGATCATGGAAATTGTATTGGAGTGTATGTTTACTATTTCAAAATCAATATCAATTTATAATAGTCATATATAGTCATTATTTACACTATTATAACCATCCAAGTAGGGTGGTGGTGTAAAATAGATTACACCACGGCATGGAGACGGTATTTTGTACGTACGCACGCGCGGTGATTTCATTTTCCGTAGGATGGATAGATGGTAAAATAGGTTGGTTTCAAACTTATAATGACATACCATTATGTGAGTGATACTTATGTTATTACTTCATAATTAAACAACTAAATAAGAATAAGTGGATGAAGAAATAAAGATGAAAGAATCTGTAACGGACATTACCTCTTCTTTGAAGAGTTTCTTTGAGACCTTCTTTTAGGGCACTAAAATTGGTCTTTGAAGAAGACCAGGACCTCTATGATGTCTCTAGGGAAGTGGACATAAACAATTGGTAGAGGTTTTCCGAGCATGATGGATCAATGTTGTGTGATGAAGAGGTTGAGTAGGTGCCCTTTTATAAGGGAGGAGAGGGGCACCTTTGGAATAACTAAAACTATTATTTTATTATAAAGTCAAATTCGGTATTAAATAGCTCCAAATTGATTTATTTCGAGGCTAAGGTGGGTATGGGTCGAAATCCTCTCATACAATAGAATTTAGACAAGTTTTAGTTCCTATTTTATCCTTATCATTTAGATATAACATTAAATTAATTAATATTACTTTTACCATGTCTTCTTGTGTTCTTATACTATAAGGTTAATAAACTTACTATAAGCAGCCAAACGAACCCCAAGTTGTTTATTATTAATATATATAACATTATCTAAGTCATTTGGGTGAACCTTAGATTTTTAGGAATAAGATAACAATTACTAATATAATATATTTTTTAAAAACTATTTTATGTCAATTTTGACACTATTTAGTAATTGATTTTTGTGAAAATCATAACAGAATTATTAGTTCGGAAAAAGTTAATAAACTCCGTACTAACATGTAATATTAACCTAGAAAATTAGATTAATTCATAAAAAGTCTCAAATTATATTTATTTGGGTATTTATAATATCAATTATGTCAATATGTCATTAATAAGATAATTACTGCATCATCTTTGTGTCCTAAATAAATTAAATTATATAAAGCCTAAAAATTACAAATAAAATATCATTATGTAGGAAATATTTTTAGCTTTATAAATGTCCTAATATAATCCAAGTGGGCCTAAATGGTCATATTTTATTCCTAAGGTTGTTTTTGGTCGAATTACACTTATCCAATAGAATTAGGACATGTGTTAGGGTAATAATAATATCATTTTTACCCTTAATCGCCCTATTTACTTTTAACCGTGGTAAAAAAAGTAAAAGTTACTATTCGCCAAAAATTATTTATATCTCATTGAACCAAATTTTACTTACTGACATATATTGTGTCTCTTGGATTTTTGAAATTCCACTCACAGAAGCGGTAAAATTAAGTTTTATGATAAATTCAGGTTTTTTAACTACCACTTAGTGGTTTCACTATTCATCAAAAATTGAATGTTTTCAGAAAAATACCAAAATTTTACCCTAGGCTAATTTCGATATTCCGAATCAAAAAATGTAGTCCATTTTGAAAAAACAAATTTATAAAATTTCAAAAAGTGGTTATTACTATTCATAATGGCTAGTTTTAATAATATTTTAATAGCATATCATTGTTTAGTGAAACTTCATATTGCGTACGACGCAAGCTATCGAGGAAGGTCGTGGTTGCGTGTAAAGAAATCCAAGCTAGTGTTGTGTGTAGTGAAAGATTACTTTGATGATTTATATAACAAAAAACAAAATATTTCACATAAAATTCTCGGGTGTTACATGCATGGCATTCCATCACAAGTGCGACACATTATTTCCTTTGTCAAATTTTGATATGATGATGTTTGAATATGACTAGCACACAACATACACTTGTGTGCCACTTATACATGTGTGCCACACTTGTGTGCCACTTATACTTGCGTGCCACTTTTTGACTTGCGCGCCAATATTTATCTTGTGCACAATTTTTATTCCTTTGTCAAATTTTGATGTGAATTTCATGGAATATGACATGCATGCCACGTACACTTGTGTGCCAATAATGGTGCGCCAATACTTGTGTTCCACTCATGACTTAAGTGCCACTTTCTTTCCTTTTCCAAAATCACTTCTTTACCCTCTCTACTTCTCATAAGGTTTGAATCACATGTTCTCCAAACATATGATATTAGTGAAATACAAATCAGTAATTAATCATCATAGTTTTGTCCATTCTTTTTGGAATGTGAATTCCAAAGTGCTTCATCATCCTCACTTAAAATACTCAATTCCTTTTTGGGGCGTTAATTACGAAGGACTCCAATCATCTCTCTTACTCAATAGTGGAGGCTTGAAGCTTCTTCAAATACCTTCAATGTTGCAGACAATGTATAAAATTTGATACATGTATTTGGAACTTTAAGAATAGTTCAACAATCATTTAATTTCTTGGAAATGTGTAAGTTAGGACCTTATTAGAATTACAAGCACTTACACACTCTCTCTTCTTCTTCAACCATCATTCTCTACATCATTGAAATCATATGATTATTTTCTTCAACTAAGATCTGGCATGGTTCTCATGCAATCGTGAAGCATTTCAAGGTCTTCTTTAAATACTCATTCTTCATCAAACATCCTTAGATGGATGATACTTCACCATTATTCATTATTGTAAATAATGTGTCACCTTTGACGCAAGTTCATTGAACAAAGTATCAGTTCAAAAAACATCTGAAATGATCTTCTTAGATAATTGCTCATGTATGACATCCAATTATATTATTCCATAACAATACTCCAGGCAACCTCACTTCAGCCAATATCCACTTGAATTTTAGTCCATATTCATCTACTTCTTCATTTTGACCAGTATTAACAAATGTTGAAAAGAAATACATTCTTCATACACAAAGTGGTCCCAACAATACTATCAAAGATTTTTTTCTTAAACAACACTGAGAGTGATACTTCAAATTACTTTTATGGATTTACTAGTATGGACATTTATATTGTTGGGTATTTATAGTTTCCATTGTCTAATACTTGGGATTCATTTAAAAAATATTCCTTGGTAAACAACGGCTGCTTCTTATTAAATTATAGGGATATGTTTTATATCAAAACTAATAATTCATAATTTTTATTCCTGAGACATATCTTCCACGATAAATAACATTCATTGAAATGTTTAATCAATGATGCATGATTTATGATGACCCATTTACTACACACATATCAAAACTATGAAAGTGGTAATTGGTTTAGAGATATCCATATTATTCTAAAGAATGAATTTTTGGTTGGGTAAACTATGAACAAACCCAGTATGATGTATTTATTTATGTAGTGCCTTGAATTTATTATGTATATGCACACTGTCCATTCTATAGAATAGATAGTATTATTCTAGACACCCATAGTGTTGTCCTTTTGATTATATCTAAAATCCTATTTGGGAATCCTATGGTGCCTAAACAGATATAATATTTTCATTTTTAGACATGGGGAAGATGATATCTTACGATGTTTGATATGTGGTGTTATGATGGAGAATGAGAGTAGAGGACCTACTAAATTTGCACGATTCAATAATATGTATATTTTGGTTTTTTCAAATTTTTTTATAATCATGTATATTCCTATATCAATGTATCCCCATGTACTTTACTTTTTAAATGGAATCATGAAAATAACATCATGATTATATATGATATTGATAATGTGTCATCTTATTGGTTATATTGGACATTTACTTATTATTCAAATGGTTATTATTAATAATGATTTCATCTTCTTATCATTTATATTACTATTTTTCTATACTCAGATGAAGAGGGCAGAATATCCATATAGACACACCCTAAGGCCTCACTACTACTTTACGGCCGATATAATATTTCGAGTCATGCTTGAGGTCATGAGGGAAATTGGATCGGGGAACCGTTTAGTGGGTTCCAGGGCTGGACTCTAAATAAACTAGAACAATTTCCACATATCTTGTTGCTCAAAATACAGTCAAGGAAATCAATGTAAAAATAAATTATTTAAAGGAATCATGTTTTATGAGGTTAAGAACATATCCCCCGAGTGATCTAATGTAGTTCTTATTGATGGAATATTGTAAACATTTGTTGTGTATAGAATACAATAAGCTAAACCAGGTGACTAAGAAGAATCAATTCACATTACCAGGTATAGAAGACCTATTTATCTAGTTTTATAGAACACATTGTTTATCCAAGATTGAATTGCCACTAGGATACCATTGGATTTGCGATATAGATAATGATACTCCTAAAACATCATTCATGATTAGATACAAAGTGTGTGAGAATCCTATCACACCATTAAGGAATAAAAATGTGCCAATAGTATTCACAGATATCATGAAATGTTTATTCCATCAACAACAATATTCATTCCTTGTGTTACTTGTATATTTTATCCTCATACACTCACAGACCACTAAAATGTGTGCATAGAATCATGATATTGTAATGAATCAGTTTGCGAACATCATATTTATTCCAAATTATTGATGTCTCGTTGTGGGTTTTAGGATAGTTGATTCCCATGAGATGTTATTTATGGGTTGGTAATTTATGTGGACTAATAAAAGGTTGGGGTAATATTTCATTTGTGTTATACTATGAATGTGTTTGGGATCAAGATCATTGTTGGATTTTTTTTCTTGGTACTATACATGATTTATATAACATAATGATTTTTGTAAAAGGAAAAACTATGATTGATATCATAAATGATACACAACATGATGCTAAAATAAACAACTGAATATTATTATTTAAATGTTATCACACCACATCGAGCATAAACCAACAACTAAATATTATTATTTAATTGTTATCATTATAACCTAACTGTTAGAATGATTGGTATGAACTAGTTTACATAATTTATGAAAATATAATTTACACATGTATATATAATTCAACGACCAATTAATTATAAATGAGTTTAAAACACTTTTTAAAATAACATGAGTTATTTTTCTCTGTAAACTATTCAGAATTTGTAAAAGTGTGTTTTATACCAATAAATAAATAATTACATTTTTAAATTATATTAAAGAAATATATATAGTATATAAAATAATATTCTTAAAATTCATCTTTTTTATTTTTTATAAATTAAAAAATATATATACGTAGAAAATTTGTATTTTTAAATAACTGTAATTTTCCCCCCTTTTGATGGAACAAAATTTTAATATCTATTTTTAAAATGTTTATAAATTATATTTTAAAAATTAATAATTTTTTCGAATGAGGAATATAAACTTTTAATTTTATTTAATTTATTATATTTTTATACCTAGTTACCTGTTTAGATGAATATAGAAAAGATAATGTGTTTTAATAGAAACACCATTTTTATAGAATTTATTTATTGGGTTTAATTATTTATTTCAATGGTTTTAAGTATAATTAGATCAATTTTATTTTAATATAATTTATTGATTTTTAATATTTATTACGTAGAATTCTTTTCTAAACACATTTCAATCAATTGAAGGTTTTTACATTAAAACCATGTTTTCTCGATCCATCAACAAGATTAATTTAAAATTAATTTCATACAATTATATGTTTTTTAATTTTGGAAAAAATTCCTTATTTGGAATTAGAAGTTAAAATTTTAAAATATATATTCATTTTCATTATGGATATTATGAACATAAACTATTGTCATATTTTATCCTACCAAAGTTAAGGGTAACTTGAGTATGTAAAGGAAAATATAGTATTATAAATGCTTTCCAATTACTCGAACACATTTTTAAATATTATTTTTTCAGCTATTGTATTCAAAAATCCTCCTAGGGATGATTTTATGAGGTCTTGGTTCCACATTGATGCATGTAAATATTTTATAGTATTTAATTCAAAGAAAAGTAAATTTTTTTATTCTTTTTCTCTTAACAAGAATAATATTTTTTATATAGAGTTATAAAAGAAATATATTTGACTATAAAAAGTATTTGAAAAAATGTTATCTATATCATCATAATTTATTATAAATTTCCATGATAAAATAAATTTTTTAAATTGTTACATAGTAATGATAATGTAATTATTTAATTAATGGATAAATCAAATAAATTATATCAAACATATAAAAATAAATATAATTTAATATATTTACAAACATAAAACAATTTATTATAATTATATACCATTTTAGTGATATTCTATAATATATTTTTTAATTTTATATTTTTGTATTGATATTTATAAAAATTCAAGAGATGAATACTATCGAAATTTACATTAATGATATTTTAAATTACATAAAATTTAATAAAATGATATAAAATAACTAAAAATATTAAATTTAGATTAATGATTATTATAATACTAAAATTTTTATTAATTACTTCTTTAATGTTCTGAAGTCATTTTATAGTATTTATATTGACCCTTCATAGCGAAAATTAAATTATATTACGATAAGAATTAAAAGGGTTAAAAAATTGTTAAAGCTAAAAGTTAAGGATTACGAAATTCTCAATATGCATAGAATTTTTATCGAATAATTTATTTTACAAAATTTCATTCTATATTATAAATTAAAATTTTTGGACCCATTTGGATTAAAAATTAATTCTTTTTTAGTTTTTAATTTTGAAGATTTCTAAGAGTACTCATCCCCTATCCTAAAAATGAAAACCATTATTATCCTTCATTCACACCTAATAAACTATTTGGTACATCCAATACTGAATCAAATAGCTAACTATAATCCCTCCAAGAATTAGACTTCTATTATTTTATGATGAACACACAATTATATTTTTTATGGTTTTTATCAATGGAGATCACCCTGAGAAGAGGTATCAATTTATATTAAGTGTTTTTATTTCATTTCCTCTTCCAATTTTTCAACCATGATTAATAAATTTCTCAAGTATCCTTAATATACATATATTTTATTATATTTATATATTCATAGAAATACATCTCCACTTCTATCAAATGTGAATATAAATATCGTTCATGTGTACGGTGATCCACCGCCTCATGGACCAATATATGTCGTTTTCCATCACTATCTCCCAAGATTATTTATAATGATTGAATTAATTTTAAAATATTATATTTTTTACATATTAATCATTTTAAAAACATAATTTATCATTTACATTCTTACCTTTCCACACAAAATATAAATATAATGTTCTTTGTGTGTATCTGGGAACTGTCTCCTTCACAAAGCATTATGATTCTTTTTTCATCACCACATCACATTGGAAGTATAAATAAGTATATTTAAATAATTTTACTTATATTATAATATTATATTATTTATATAATTATAAAATAATACTTACCCTTTTTCTGTAATTATTATTGAAAAATGGAAATGTTACTCATAAGTACATACGACATACCATTTAAATGATTGTGACATAGTTCATTTTCATATAAATATATAATGAATTTATTAAAATATTTCATTGATATAAAAAAGAAATAATTATATAATGAATATTATTTTGGATATTAAGGATTAATGATCAAGTTGACTATTGACATCATACCAAATTTATTTAGGACCCAAGTACGGAATATCTACAAAACACCTGATATGAGCATAAATAAAAATGTAATTGTTATAACATGAAACTAGCTGATAAAAAATGAATAATAATCTTTAAAATGATTCTAAATCATATTAACAATTAAACTAAATATATTCTTCATGAAGATAAATATTCAACATGATGATCGATTATGAGGTCTTGAAAATATTTAACAAAATCATCATTTAAATGTTTTAATGTTTTACTCTTCAATATTTGACTCTTTCATGTCCTTGTTTTTTGATATTGTATTTAGGAATGTATTTACATGGATATTAAGGTTTTAAAATTGTATTTTTTGGGTTTTAAAAAAAATTTAGTATGGTGTGAGATAGTTTAATTTAAAAATATCTTTTACAATGCATAAATCAGGTTTTTAAAATGGATCGATAATTTTTATAACATAAAATATTTTTTAATTATAGGAAATGAAATTATAATAGTTATATTTTAACAATTACAATATTCTATGGGATATTATTATATAATGGTAGTATTACATCTGTTAGGTTGTAACGTGCTACACCATGGAAGGGAGGTTCCATGAAAAACCAAGGGTGGGTGGTTACCTTATAATATCCAATGCATTAGGTATGGAGTTATATCATATATTTATTCAATATTTAAGAGTTATATATATGTATTTTTAATGATTGGTTATTCAGTTTGAGTAAAATTATGTCCCTTGTTACATGATTACATTTTATATCATTTCTTATGATATTTTTTTAAAAAAATTGTATTATTTTCAAAAGTTAAGATAATTTTCTTTTACAAATAATGATAACTTTTTAGGGTAAAAAGATGTTTTCTTAAGATCATCTATTATTTACAATCACTGGAATAATAGTTTCCTTCACATTTAATAACTTACTGAACATTTTTTCTCCCACCATGTTTATTTCATAGGGTATAACAAAGAGGTTTTTCATAAAAGAGATCAAGGGAAAATTTTAAAGATATATCAACATAAGATATTTTATTTTATCTTATTGATTTTAGTTTTATGGAAAACATTATATTGACTATACAATCAAAATCATAATTTATGGGTTTACTAAGTACGTTTTTTATAAATTGTCTAAAAATCATAAACAAAATCATATTTTGAAAAATAATTTGATTTATATTATTTGAATTACTATAATATGATATTTTTATTGTTATGGCCATACCATTGGTATCAAGGTAGGATTTAGAAAACATTTAAATTTAGGATTCCTTTTTAAATATTTAGGGATATCATAAGGATATTAAAATTATTTATCATATGTTCAATTCCATATAACCCCCTTCTAAGGCTTTAAGTTATGAAATTTAAAATGGATAAATGGTAAATTTAGTGAAAATTATATTCGAGCTAATTATGGATTATTACTTAATGTTATTCAAAAGTAATGTAATTATAAAAAAATTTAGCTTAAATATTTTAGAGTAATTTTTGGGGCCTATATTATATTTATGGACTATTATCAGAATTATATATTTTTATAAATAGGAAAAACCATAGAATTGTTGAAGACCTATCACGCCTTAAAAGGCCACATTAATAGACACACAATCGAAGGGTTATAAGGGTGAATTTCCTACCACTGGTTTACATGAAGTACCAGGTGAGTATAATTTTTTATTTTTATTTAATATAGTTAATGGAATAAGAGTATTTTGATTTTGTGAACATATTTTATATCATAAATATTTGCTTGTAATTAGAAATTGATTTGGAGATTAAGTGATTAATGTTACCTTGGATGAAAGTTAGAATTTGGGGAACAATATATGAACAAGGAAAATAAAATAATATGGAATTATTTTGAGTAAAAATGATTAATTTCTATTCTGGAGACAGATATTATTTTACTGTGGACTTATGAAGATTCAGGAAATTTATGGAAATAGTTATTACGTTATAGAGATTATTTGATTTTGGGAATTAAATTTTTGGTATAATACATTAAGAGTAGTATATTTTATTTGGTGAAAACATACTATCTTTCGGATCAGGTAATTACATCCTTAAGATTTTTTTCAATCATAGTCTAGAATTATTTGATGAATTTTAATGTGTTTCATTTAATAAGTGGTATATGTAAAACATTAAGTATTATTATTTAATTTTATTGATTAAATGTATTTATTCTTCATATAATTTTTATTTTTATTTTTGGGAATTATCTACTATTATCATTACCATTTTTTCAGTTAAATTCTAAAGATAGGAGTAATAGTTAGTCATGCATGTGTGGATTGTTTTGATCAGTATAAGATGATTTTAATGATTCTGGAATTAAAATTTCATCTTGAACACTCGTCCTTTATAACAAGGATATTTTTGTGGTTAAAATTGATTAATGGATGAAACAAAGTTTGTATATATATATGATTATTTCTGTTTTTAGTCTATGTTGTAAAATAATTTTCTAACTATATGAAATAGATCTTAATAAAATATTTTCCATTTAATTATCAAATTAATAATTAAATTACATTTTAACCCATAATAAATTTTTGGTTTTTGTATTTTTAATGTTATCATAACCATGTTTAATATCACTCTCAATGTGAAATTTCTTTTCAGTTTATTCTGTCTTATAAATTTATTACATCAGCGAACCGATGTTTATGTTATCATAGGGGACTATAAAACATTACATTCATTATTTAATGCAAGAGTTTATTTTTTCAATTTACCAAATTGGGATTGAATAAAGTTATTTTGAAAACTCAAACCCCCTTTTTATCCTATTTTCAAATTGAAAGGTTGTATTTTATTAAATATTTGGTGAATTTAACATCCCTTATTTTTTGAAGGAGACACAATGTTTGAAAGAGTGTATGATACATACCATCGAGCATAAACAAACAACAAAATATTTTTATTTAAATGTTATGTTTATAATATATCCATTAGAAGTATTCCTATGAATAGGGTTAACTATATTATTAAAATTTCATTTAAAAATTTATATATAATTTTATTTTACTAACTAATTAATAAAAAATGTAAAACCCTTTTTATAAAAAATGGAAATGTTTTTCAAAAAAACTGTTTAAATGTTCAGAACTGTGTTTTATAACAATAAATAAAAAAATCAACAATGTTGGGTTATATTAATGGAATATATATATAATATTAAATACAATTTTGAAAATTTATATAATGTGTTTTTCTGATATTACATAAGAATAAATCCAATTTTACCCAAAAAAGATTCATTTAAAAAAAAATAATATTATCGACTTTTGATGGGGCACTTTTTTTAAATATATTTTTATACAAATTTATATATTCTATATTAAAAAATATATTTCATATTTTAAATTATAATATTAAATTTCACTTTTTTTTAATGTTTCACATTTTTCTGATAAGTTTCATATTTTGGTGAATAATTAAAAAAAGTACAACGATTTTATTGAAAAATAATTTATCACAAAATTTATTTATATGAGTAAATTATTTATTTTAATGATTATAAAGTATAATAAGATAAATTTTTTATCTCATAATCTAATTTCGGTCTTTAAAATAAATATCACATTGAATTTTGATATAAATTTTTTTTAATATATAGATTGTTTTTAATTTAAAAACCCATTTTCTTGATATGTCATTGAGATTAGTTTAAAATTAATTATGTTCAAAAAAGTGTTTTTAATTTTTAAAAAATGGATTAAATATTTTGTATATTAAGTTTAAAATTTATTAAATATATCAATGTTAATTTTTTACATTATAAATATTAACAATAGTAATATTTTTTATTAACATTGTAAAGGGTAAATCATGTAATTAAAGATAAAATTAATGATATAAATATTACAATATTACCCTAACACTTTAACAAATCTTATTGGATTGTTTAATTTTAACAAAAATCATCCATGGGAATATTTCATGAGATCATTTTTCATCTTGGATTACTTTATTCCAAATATAATATTTAATTAAATGAAAAGTTAATTTTTTCATTCTTTTTTTTCAAAATAAAAAAACTATTTTTCATACTTGGTTATATAATTGATGTGAAAGACTCTAAATTGTATCTAGAAATATATAATTATTATTTAATGCAGGTAATTTATTTATATTTTTTAGTGATAAAGTAGTTATCCTAAATGGGGTCGAAATGGTGATGTAGTATTTTTTTAGTTAATAGATCAATGAAATAAATGTTTCGTAAAAACATAAATAAAAATATATTTAAATAATTACTATAAAACATTAATTTATTGTTTTATATTAAAATGTTAATTATATTTTATAAGTATTGAGGAAAATTTATCTTGATGTTATAATATTTTTAATATTTTTCTATATGAAATGTGTAAAATTTGACATTAACGATATTTTAAAATAAATGATATTTAATTAAGTTATATAAAATTCATAAATATAAAATTAGGAAAAACTATTGGGATAACTCTAAAAATTTCATAAATGAAATATTTTTTGGTCTTTTTACCTTTTATAATAATTATATTAACCAACAATTTTTAAATTAAATGATATTATGGTAAGAATTAAAAAATTTAAAGAATGGTCAATGCTAAAATCTATGGATTAGAAACATTCAAAACATTTTTAATTTTTATTTGATGATTTTTATTTTACACAAAATCATAAAATATATGAAATTAATATGGTTTTATCCATTTTTATTATAACATGTATTTATATTTATTTTTTATTTTGACGATTTCCAATACATCGCCTCCACCACCCTATAAAAGGGAACACATTATTATTATTTATTTACACATAAACCCTATTTTAAAATCCACTATCTTATAAAATTCCTACCTATAATGAATCCATTCATTCTTGAGATCTTATATAAGGAATAACGTTGACCTTAGTGATGTTAAGGTGTTCATCAATGGTGATCACCCAATGAAAAGGTATCATTTTTAATTAATTGTTTTTATTTTATTTCCTCATCCACATCTTGAAAAAAATTACAATGATTAATAAATAATAAATAATCTATCCAAAATATACTTGGATTTTATTATGTTAATATAATCACATGAATCCATATCCACTTCAATAAAATTGGAAAACAATTGTAGTTTGTGTGGACGATGAAGTACCTCCTTGTGAACCGATATAATTCTTCTTCCGTCACCGTATCTCAATAATGGTTAAAATGATGAAATTAATTATTAAATATGATATTAATGAAAAAATATCATTATTTTAAGTTAATATATAATTTAAATCATTACCTTTCCATGAACATGAAAATGATAATATCCTTTATGTGTTAGTGTGAACTATCACCAGCACTAAGATATGTGTTTCGTTTTCCATCATCACGTCAAATGAATGATATATGTAAGTATATTTAAATTATTAATATGATATTAATTATGTTATTATATTTATTTAAGGATAAAATATTACTTACCATATTTCAATAATTATGATTGAAAAATGGAAATGTTACTCATGCTTAGGAACAACTTACCATATGCATGATTTTATCATAGTTTATTCTTCATATCATGATTTAATGAATTGATTTATATTGGAATTTTTATAAATAATTATTATTAATTTGTTAATATTATTCTATAGATTATCAAATAATTACCACTTTGAATATTGTGACAGTAAAAATTCATATTGGGATGAATAAGAGATTACATTAAAAAATCATACATGAATTTAAATAACGATGTAATTGTTATAATATGTTAACGAGTGATATAAATGAAAAATGAAAAATAAAAATATTATAAGGTATATAAATAATTAACATGTGTTCATTATTCACGATGATAAATATTTTACTTGGTGAGTTGGACATAGGGAAAGAGACTCTTTAACTAAAAAATTATTTTAAATGTTTTAAATATTTTTCCGTATGATCCATTCTATTTCATGTAAATGCTATCAATATGGTTTTTATATAAATATTTATATGGAAGTTAATTTATTGATGGTTTATGTTTTATTATACTTAAATAATTTCAAAGAGCTATTGTAACGCCCCGACCCCAGTTACCCAGAGTATGTGCATTTCTTTGTAGCACTGGCATGATCACAAAAGATCATGTATCGAAAGATTGATTAGTTTAGTATATTTGGAAACACTAGATACATTCATAAACGTTACATTACATAATAATGTGAAAAACTACAATCACAAAGTCTCCGTAGTCCACACTCATATCCTCTTCTAACTATCCCTTTAGGTCATTCATAAAACACTTCTTCACATCCTGGAAAATATTAAAACATTGAAAGGGGTCAGCTCAGATGCCCAGTAAGGATAACAATATTGTGGATGCTTTCATAAATAAACATTAACATTTAAGTCAATTTATAACTAAAACAAAAGACTATTTAAACTTGAAATTCAGCACGATATGGAAAAAATAAAATTAAAAAATGCCATTTACTTACTCACATGGATATTCTACTAGTCGAATAATACCATGAAATATCAATAACCACTTTCATAATGATGGAATGCATAATTCCATACTATCATAACCACGTAGTCAAGGCCTCGTTCCAAGGCCACAAATAAGATTTTGTCAAGGTCTCGTGCCAAGACACTAGTTTGTCCCATGGGACCTACCGATGCATCGAGGAGCTATAGCAGGCTCCACCCGTCACTTATTAAGTCCAATGCATTCCTCATATGAATAGGTTTAAACATTTCATAAACCATAACATAATTGTATCAAACAAAACATGCATAACGGAAACAGAACATTTCCACATTTCAATCACAAGATATCAATAAAACACATTGATATAATAAAAACACTTTCAAAACTATTTTCAATACCAAAATAAAAGAAAAGTAAAACATGGTATTTATTTTTCTTTTAAAAAAAGGCATGGCTTGTATAGAAAGATGAAACTCAACTAATGGTCACGGCGGCGGAGAAGTCACTGTCGCTGCATACGTACAAAAAACATTCCTTTTGTCATTTAGTAAAAACGCTTTGTATAAAAAGATTCATTTTGAATAAAATTAAATTTCAAAGGGGTTTATACACCGTATAAAGGAAAGTTGTGTATAAAACCAAATATGCCTCAATGAAAGGATATTGAGACGAAGTCCCTTACAAATATCATTTTTTAAATAAAATAGATATATTATGTTTATTCACTATAGGTACACCTAAACAAAGTACAAATAAAAGATAGAACATAATAATTTAATGACATAATTGGAAAGTAGGAGATTAACCCAATGAATGGAAATTGGGTTAAGAAGTTCCCTTACCTTGCGTCCTGCCTTGACTCGGCCATTCTTTAACCTCCGGAATAATAAACTAGAGTTAATTTATAATTTCTTAAGAACTGTTTTCAAGTTTTTTATTACTTTTATATAACTTATTACCATTTTATGAACATTATGTATTTATTTAAGTTAATAACGGTCGTTTTGTAGATCTTTGGTACTTGCGTCAAAAATAAACATCTTATAATTCCAAGTTGTTCATGTGGTGAAATATCCATTATATCCAAAATTATATTCATGATATAGATATAATATATCTCATATATATCCAGTATATACATGCATTTATAATATTCCATAACGTTTAGAGGTAAGAAATGAAATGCACCGTTCATGGAGACGGTAAGCCGTACGTACAAATGAACGCTACACTCATTTCTATTTCGTATTTAATGAAATCATAATGATATAAAGCTATATTATAATTCCAATATAATATCATATATAATATCATTTACTCAATAATTTATATATCCCACATATGGCATTAACGATTCAAATCACTTTGAGGGGGCGGTAGTCCGCACCTTCTAAAATGAGATTATCGCGTTTGCCCATAATGGAAATCATAAAGTATTCCATAAATGAGAAATACAGAAGCATAATGAATACATAGAAATAATATATATATCATATATGAAAATAGTGTCATCAAAATGGCCATTAGAGGTGTTAAAAAAATATTGATCAATCATCATTTCGTGAGGCAGAAATTCGCCATCCACAGAAACAGTATGTTCTTTAACCATTATATGTAAGTGTGTGTAAATGTAGCTTGAATCATTCTTATAAAAACATCCTATTATATTGAGTATACTGGTTCTGTTACAAAAGAAATGAATAAAAAGAGTGTTTGGGGTTGGAGAAGCAAAATAAAACAAAACAACATTAGAGAAGACATTACCTCAAAATCGGGTAACTCTTATGATTTGAGACAAAGGCTTCCTTGGGATGTATTATGCCCAAATTGAGGCTTCTAGGAGTAAGGTACGGAAGTTGGGAGAGTATTTGGGCAGAGGTTGGCTGAGCCAAAAGGCTTTGATAGTGTGAGTAAGGTGGTAGTGGTGGGGGCCTTTTATAAGTGGAGAGGAGGGGCACTCTTGGAATTTCATGAAATGTTACTTTATAATATAATGCTTTTCGGATTCTAAAGGTCCCACACTTATATTATTCAAGGATAAGGTGATAAGGGTTCGAAATCTCCTAATCCAATGGGTTTTTGACATGTGTAAGCCTTAGATTTTACATTATCCTTTCATTTTATTTAAATCGTTAATTAATGAGGTAATCGTTGCGTCATCATGGTGTCATAAATAATTTAATTTATTTAATGTCTAAAAATTATAAAAAAACTATCATTATTTGGAAATCATTTTAGATTTATAATGAATATTTATAGTCAAATATATGACTTGTATAACCCCATTTAAAAATTGTTTTAGTAAACAACTTATATTTGTGACATTTTTATTTTAACATTAAATAAAAGTTATTTATGTCATTTTCCTACCAAAGTGGCTCAATGGGGTCCCAAAGTTTCCCCATAGGTTTTCTTGGTCGCCCATGACTCATCCAATAAGTTTAGGGCAAGTGTCAAGGTCATTTCATACTTTTATAACATTATCTTTACCTTAAATTACACTATTTACCTTAATATCGTGATTAATTAAACTTAAAAGTTACTATTCACCAAAAAATATTTTAATCCCATTGAACCACATTTTACTTCTAAATTACAACCATGTATGTCGGATTATTGAAAATCAAATCACAGAAGTGGTAATATTTCATTTAAATGAAAAATCAGTTATTTAACTACCACTTAGTGGTTTCACTATTCATCAAAAATTGAAGTTTTTCAGAACAATTCCAAAATTTCACCCTAATCTATAATTGATATTCCGAATTCAAAAATGATTTATATTTTAAAAAATTCAAAACATATTGGTTTAATTAATTAATTTTATAATTAATTCCCGCTTTCACAACAAATAGCGTGTTTTTATGAAACAATATATATCAAAAGATTGACAATTGTTTATGTCTAGTTTCAAAGTGAAATTAATTATAATGAACACCATTGGATAAAATGGTAAAAATATATTCTAATTATACTTTAAAACCACTCAATAGTATAATTTGACACTATAAATTATTTTGATTTAAAATATTGTTTTTAAGTATTTGTCACTATTCATAAAAAATTGGAAGTTCTTAGAAAAATACCAAAAATTCAACATAGTCTAATTTCGATATTACAAATCCAAAAATGAGGTCCATTTTGAAATGTAAAATATATATAATTTCAAAAAGTGGTTATTACTATTAATAACTACAACTTTTATTGGTCGCGGTGTGTTAGAACTCGAGGTTGCGTACAACACACGTTGCTCTATTATTCAAAGAGGAGCGTACCATGGAAGCTCGGGGTGTTACATTCTCCCCTCCTTCAATAAATTGTGTCCTTGCAATTTGAAATTTTTCTTTGAAAATAAATGGTTGAAAATAGAAAATACCATTGTGGAAAACCCACATCGGAAATAAGGTTAATAAAAATATAACTTTAAAAGAAAGAAAGATAAGTACAAAGGTCACCCAAGATAGCCCATAATAGGATTATATGAAAATATGGATATGGAAGAAAAACAAACCATCAATGTCTGATGGAGAGTTGTAGAAAACCGGATTAGGAGAAAGTTAACCATAAGAAAATCACAAACTTGTGATTGGTTAAACGGTCATTGAATCCCCAGTTGGAAAAGTTAACCGGCAACGTTTTTGTTTTAAGTTACATTTTATAAAGTTGATGAATTTATTTAGGAGATTTACTAAGAACGTAAGGGAGTATACATAATTGTCATGTAGACTTTCATTCTTAAATAAATTTTTACCACAAACCCATCTTTCACTCTAAAAGGTAATAGAACTAAAAAATATTCTATTTATCCTAATTGTATAAGGTTCCAAATATTAACACATACCATTTAGATTAGTAAAAATATTTTGTAATAACCAGGGACTTCCTGTAGGCTAGTGGTAGGTCATAAAGGCATGTCGCAATATGGTTGTGGGTTCGATTCCAGCAGCTTTTTCTGAAGCGACTAGTTATCGCCCAACCTGAAGGATGTCCTTTTTCTAAAACTATTATAATATTCCAAAAATAATATTCAGAAATGTTTTAACCATAAACATTACTATCCAAGGTTCGACTTAATCTATTCCAACCTTTATAGTTTTCCAAAATACTTTTGTCCAACTCACAGTCAAAATATTATGAGGAAGGTAAACATAATGAAGATCCCATTTTTTCGTGTAACAACATGTGAACACCTTCATCATGTATTCTTTTAAAACACTGCAACACCCGGAATTACCATAATCCCTTATTCCTTATAGAATACTAGATATACTCCTTCTATCCAAAAATGTATACAAATCATCAATCAGTTTCAAGGAAGTTAAGAATATCCAATATAATTTATCAAAATCAATCATGTCTTATTCCAAAATCACTATCTCGGTATCAGAACCATATTATGATTTATCTTTCTCTCAACCACATATTTTCCAAAATTTTAACCTACCGTGGAGTCACTTTTCTTGGTTCCACACAATCTCAAGTCCTTGATGAAATAGTACTGCAGTAAAATCCTTATATACACCATAATTATTATAACCAGTACATCATTGATACAACACTCAAATTAAAAAATTCTATAATAAATACATAAGAACTCTAATCATTCCTCCTCATCTGTGGTAGTATCATAACTTGATTATTATCAAAAAACATAATTTTGGGAACACTCTGATGATTTAGACATTGTTTTTCATAGTGTCCCCACTTCATTCATATGAAGAATTGTACATTTGAAACCTTTTTCCTACCCTTGTAGTCACGCACATGGTGTCCTTTTCCTCCACACTTATAACAAACTCCCATTCCCTTCAGGAAAGTTCCAAGGTGTTTCTTCCCACAGTTATCACATATTGGAAAATTTTCTTTTCCCATGTCCCTTTTTCCATCATTCTCTCTTCCATCCTTTTCTTCTCTTTCATCCTTTCAATGCTATAAGACTCAGACAATTATTTACTTAACTTACTAAGAAATGATACTATTTCTTCATATGTTGATAACACATGGGAGATTATTTCCCTACTAAATTTTGGCTTAATACCGTGAAAGATATGATCCTTCTTACGCTTTGGATCATACATATTTCTGGATTTCACATTCCTTCCACTTGGCACCATTTCTATACAATGGCATAAACTAGGTTACTTTATGAATTGCAATGAATAATTACAAATTTGTAAAATACGTAATGTAAATGGAACGGTTTATGGATATAATCCATAATCATTAAAATGTTTTCTTTGAGGAAGTATATACTCATAACCCTTCATAGTGGTTTGTAAAGAAAACGAGAATTATCCTAAGCATATCCCCCAGGAGTGTCATAACCAAGAGTGCATCAAGGCCCGTTGTCATGCACCAGTTCCAGTTTGAGTCGAGCTCAAAGCGGTGTTTTCGGGTTTTACCCCTAGGTACATCTGTGCCATAGCCGCCTCTACCTACTCATATCCAGACAGGGATGTATTTCTCAGAAAACTCACAAAATCTCTATAATACCAAAATTCTAGGAAGTTCTTATATACTAATCCTCAGAGTCTATCTTCGGGCTATGTGCTCTAATCGGAGTTTATCTAAATATAGCCTCCAATGTCAGTACTAAACTGCCTCTGATACGAACTGTAACGCCCCGACCCCAGTTACCCAGAGTCGGTGCATTACTTCGTAGCATTGGCATGATCACAAAAGATCAAGTCTCAAAATACCGATTTGTTTAGTAGCCTTGGAAACACTAGATACATTCATTAACATTACATTACATCATAAAGTGAAAAACTACAATCACAAAGTCTCCATAGTCCACACTCATATCCTCTTTTGACTATCCCTGCAGGTCATTCATAAAAAACTTCTTCACATCCTGGAAAATATTAAAACATTGAAATGGGTGAGCATGGATGCTCAGTAAGGATAACAATAATGCGGAAGCTTTCATAAATAAACATTAACATTTAAGGCAATGTATAACTAAAAAAAATCCTTTTTAAACATGAAATGATGCATGATATGAAAAAAATAAAATTATATATTGCCATTTACTTAATCACATTGATATTCTACTAGTCGAATAATCCCATGAAATATTAATAACCACTTTCATAATGATGGAATGCATAATTCCAGACTATCATAACCACGTAGTCAAGGCCTTGTGCCAAGACCACAAATAGGTTTGTGTCAAGGCCTCCTTCCAAGACACTAGTTTGTCCCATGAGACCTACTGATGCATTGAGGAGCTATAGCGGGCTCCACCTGTCACATATTAAGTCCAATGCATTCCTCATATGAATAGGTTTAAACATATCATAAACCATGACATAATCGTATCACAAAAAAAATGCATAAAAGAAATAGAACATTTCCACCTTTCAATCAGACGATGTCAATACAACACATTGATATAATAAAAACACTTTCAAAACTATTTTCAATACCAAAATAAAATAAAAGTAAAACATGGTATTTATTTTTCTTTTAAAAAAGGTGTGGCTTGTAGTGGAAGTCAAAACTCAAAAAATGGTCATTGCAGCGGAGAAGTCGTTGTCGCCGCATACGTACAAAAACATTCCTTTTGTTGTTTATTAATGAATCTTCGTATAAAAAGATTCCTTTTGAATAAAATTAAAAGTCAAAGGGGTTTATACACCGTATAAAGAAAAGTTGTGTATAAAACCAGATATGCCTCACTGAAAGGATATTGAGACGAAGTCCCTTACAAAGGTCATTTTTTAAAATAAAATAGATCTATTATGTTTATTCACTATAGGAACACCTAAATAAAGTACAAATAAAAGATAGAACATAATAATATAATGACATAATTTGAAAGTAGGAGATTAACCCAAAGAATGGAAATTGGGTTAAGAAGTTCCCTTACCTTGCGTCCTGTCTTGACTCGACCATTCTTTAACCTCCTGAATAATAAACTAGAGTTAAGTAATAGTTTCTTAAGAACCATTTTCAAGTTTTATATTCCTTTTGTATCACTTATTACCATGTTATGATCATTATTTATTTATCTATGTTAATAACAGTCGTTTTGTAGATCTTTGGTACTTGAGTCAAAAATAAACATCTTATAATTACAAGTTGTTTATGTGGTGAAATATCCATTATATACAGAATTATATTCATGATATAGATATCATATATCTCATATATATCTATTATATACATGCATTTGTAATATTCCATAACGTTTAGAGGTAAGAAATGAAATGCACCGTTCATGGAGACAGTAAGTCGTACGTACGCATGAACGCTACATTCATTTCCATTTCATATATAATTAAATCATAATGATAAAAAGGTTTATTATAATTCCAGTATAATATCATATATAATATCATTTACTCAATCCTTTATACATCCCACATATGGCATTAACGATTCAAATCACTTTGAGGGGGCGGTAGTCCGCACTTCCAAAAATTAGATTATTGCGTTTACCCATAATGGAAATCATAAAGTATGCCATAAATGAGAAATAAAGAAGCATAATGAAAACATAAACATAATATATATATCATATATGAAAATAGTGTCATCAAAATGGCCACCATTAGAGGTGTTAAAAGAATATTGAACAATCATCATTTCGTGAGCCAGAAATTCGCCATCCACAGAAACAGTATGTTATTTAACCATTAGATGTAAGTGTGTGTAAGTGTAACTCAAATAATTATTATAAAAACATAATAGTATATAGGTTATACTGGTGTTGTTACAAAAGAAATGAATTAAAAGAGTTTTGGGGGTTGGAGAAGCAAAATAAAACAAAACAACAATAGAGAAGACATTATCTCAAAATCGGGTAACTCTTTTTATTTGAGCCAAAGGCTTCCTTGGGAAGAATTATTCCCAATGTGAAGCTTCTAGGAGTAAGGGAGGGAAGTTGGGAGAGTATTTGGGAAGATGTTGGCAGAGCCAAAAGGCTTTGATAGTGTGAGTAAGGTGGTAGTGGTGGGAGCCTTTTATAAGTGGAGAGTAGGGGAACTCTTGGAATGTCATGAAATGTTACTTTATCATATAATGCTTTTCAGATTCTAAAGGTCCAACACTTATATAATTAGAGGCTAAGGTGATAAGGGTTCTAAATATCCCCATCCAATAGGTATTTGACAGGTTTAGGCCTTAGATTTTACATTATCCTTTCATTTTATTTAAATCGTTAATTAATGAGGTAATCGCTGCATCATCATGGTGTCATAAATAATTTAATTTATTTAATTTCAAAAAATTATAAAAAAAAATATAATGATGTAGGAAATATTTTTAGCTTTCAAATTAATATTTATAGTCAAATATATGACTTGTATATCCCCATTTAAAAATTTGTTTAGTAAAACAACTTATATTTGTGACATTTTTATTTTAACTTTAAATAAAAGTTATTTATGTCATTTTCCTACCAATGTGGCTCCATGGGGTCCCAAAGTTGGGCCATGGGTTTTATTGGTTTGCCATGTCTCATAAAATAGTGTTAGGACAAGTGTCACGGTCATTTCATATTTTTATAACATTATCTTTACCTTAAATTACACTAATTACCTTTAATCGTGATTAATTAAACTTAAAAGTTACTATTCACCAAAAATTATTTTTATCCCATTGAACCACATTTTACTTCCTAATGACAACCATGTATGTCGGATTTTTGAAAATCAAATCACAGAAGTGGTAATATTTCATTTAAATGAAAAATCAGTTATTTAACTATCACTTAGTGGTTTCACAATTCATCAAAAATTGAAGTTTTTCAGAACAATTCCAAAATTTCACCCTAAGATATAATTGATATTCCAAATTCAAAAATGATGTCTATTTTACAAAATTAAAATCATATAAGTTGCATTAATTAATATTATAATTAATTCCCACTGTCACAACAAATAACGTGTTTTTATGAAACAATAGATATCAAAAGATTGACAATTGTTTATATCTAATTTCAAAGTAAAATTAATTATAATGAAAACAATTGGATAAAATGGAAAATATATATTCTAATTACACTTTAAAACCACTCAATATTATAATTTATCACTATAAATTATTTTGATTAAAAAAGTTGTTTTTATGTATTTTTCACTATTCATAAAAAATGGGAAGTTCTCAGAAAAATACCAAAAATTCAATATAGGCTAATTTCGATATTACGAATCATAAAATGAAGTCCATTTTGAAATGTAAAATATATATAATTTCAAAAGAGGGTTATTACTATTCATAACTGCTACTTTTATTGGTCGCGGTGTGTTAGAACTCGAGGTTGTGTACAACACATGCTGCTCTATTATTCAAAGAGGAGCGTACCATGGAAGCTTGGGGTGTTACAGGTATGGTAAATATTAATTATTTATAATAAAAACTGTAAAAATTGGGTTTCAAAAATTGATCGATTATTTATATAACATCAACATTTTTCTTATGAGTGAAAATGAAATCATAATAGTGGAATATGAAAAATTACAATATTTTATGTGATGTGATTATATAATGGTACATGGAAATTTTCTGTGTAATTACGTGATAAACCATGAATGGGTTGTTCTGTGAAAAAGCAAAGAAAGGTGGTCACATTATAGCCTCCAATGCACAGTGTATAAAAGTCAACATTGTAGTTATTTAATTTCTATGTGTTATATGTATGAAACTCAACCACATGGTTATTAAATTTGAGTAATATTAGGTCCCATTTTACCTACTTATCTTTTATATTCTTGAATATAAGTTTTATTGATAATTATTTAATTCTATAAAGTTAAGATAATGATACATTTGAAGTGATGATTCTTTTTTAGGGTAAAATAAGTGTTTTTAAGGAAATTTTTTATAGTTTTGCATTGTAATGATGGTTTCCTTTCCTTTCAGTCCCTTAATGATATTTTGTTTCTCATCCCAAATTTTAAATGATTTTAATAAGATTTATGGAATAGTTGATTCTAGGATGAGATCAATGGAATAAAGTAAAGATATATAAGCTTAACAAATCATAATATATTTAAATGGTGTTTGTTTTGTGGAAATAATGAACACTGGGTATATTTTCCCACTAATATGCTATGGATTTACTATAAAATAAATTTCATAACTCTCAAAAATTATAATTCTAACTGATATTTTTCAAAATGAATGTGATTTGATGTTTACAAATAACTAGAATATGTACTTATTAATTTTGGGTCCTTACAATTCACACATGACTTTTCCTATTTGGAAAATCTTATTAATATGCTCAAAATTAAAATAGGGATGTTTTAGTGGTCAAATTTTTGTGAATAATTCATCCATGTTCTAAACTGAAATTTTATGGTATCCACATTTTTATCACATACGTAGACGGGGTTTGGATACACAGTGTGTTGTGATGACTTAAGAGTATGTTTGGGTGTACTATTAATATATAAGGACCATGTATTAGAATATGTGTTTGTTTAGTTGTGACCCCATGAATGGAACGTCATGACTTACAACATAGAGTTACCATTAGTGGTCGATTCTCAAAAAAAATTAGATATATTATATATTCATCAATATGTTTTTTACTTTACCCAAACCATAATACCCTTCAATATATATTCTCTTAAATGATATTAACATTATATATATTCTTTTATTGGAGAATCTACACACATTTCATCATTATTTTGGGATGTTAATCAAAAATGGTAATATCAATAGAGATTCTCTCAGCAGGAAAAAAATAATGATGCAAAAAATTAGTCTGACCTTTATAGTAGTAATAGTTTCTACTGAATTTCATGGTATAGTGTCATATGGATTCATATGAGGTTCATCGTTTTATGACATGTGAGAGTTTAAAGATCATGTATTATTTTTTTTAATGTGAAAGATATATAAGAGATATACCCAGAGTGCATGGTTATGTGATAACACTTGATAGGGGAATTTTTTTTCAGTTCGGCCATTAATTGGTGATGATGTGATCAAATTTAATGACTGGTTAGAAGTGGTAACTTCAATGTGGGAATATATGATTATAGATTCTCGTACTTCATTAAGGGGTAAAACTAGCTCACTTCTATCCTATCTGGGAGAAATAGTTTATAGATAATTTATGAGTGATTATACGAATTTATGGAGTGTCTTACTCTATCATATTTTAAAGGGATTCCCATTTTAAATTTTGGTTTTATAATTTCTTAGAGAAGGCTTTATGTACTCATGTGAAACTATGTAACTTTTATTTTATGTAGGCTGATTGATAGTCAGAGAGGATGAATCATATCCCTGAGGAACTGAAAATTTCATGCATCTTATATATCTATAAAGCATGATATGATAATGTGGAGAGGTGTGAGTTTTTTTACAATAAATTTTTTCATTATTCTATTCAAAAGAAATTTTTTGAGGATTTCATAGATGGCCATGATGCTAAATACTATATTGTAAAGAGGTCGGTTAGACTGAAGTTTTTAGGCTGAGTTTGGTATATAAGACTACCGAGATAGTGTAATAAATTAGGATGTTTTAGGTAACTAATTAGATTACGTTGTGATCATTTGGTACCTTGAGTATACCACTATTGTTTTCCATATTGGAGACCAAATTTTATTGTTGGTGTCACCTCGGTTGGGGAATCATTTTTTACTAAATCAATATAAGCTATAGCTAGGGTATTAGGGGTCATTTGATATCATTGAACGTATTATAATATAGGAATACTTTCTACACATTCCCTCAAGTTATCTAGTAAGTCATGATGTTTTCCATGTTTCTAAACAATATAGGTACATCCATGATCATGCATATGTCATTGACAGTGAGGATATCAAGTTAGAACTAAATGAATATTTTGTGGAATGGATAGTGCAGATCATATATTAGAGTGAGAGGTGTTTTCGGGATAGATTGTTCCACTTTTTTGTGTACTATTGAAACATGTAATGAACTAAGAGGAAATATAGAAGTGTGAGTTTTATTTTCATGCTTAGTGTCCTAGTTGTTTTAGTGGGAACGTTGTAGGTTTCTCTCGATAATGAGAATCCCTATGGCAGTGTTTGTAAATCTTTGTAAATTTTACATAATGTGATTAAACATGCTGTCTTATTATTTTGATGTTTTATGGAAGAACCGTTTTTTTGGTAATGACTTCTGATATTTTTATTTCATTTTGGTGGATTTGGATAACTTTTGTATCAAAACAGCTTTCTCCATAGTAATAGTTCATGATTTGGTGGTCCCTTTTGTCTTCCATTGTGAAACAAGAAGGGGTATAATAGATTCCAATGTGTGTAAGTGACCATGGTGCTCAAAATAATAGTTACCTCACCACACTTGTGGTGGAATATTTGGTTAGTAAAAACTTTTGGGGATTACAAAATAGATCATATGCATATGCAGTGTTGCACTGGGTATTCATGAACACCATCACCATGGTGGAGGAAATGGTGGAGGCCATGGTACAATCCTAGGTAAAGGTTTCGTCTATTATGAAATTTTGAAATATATAAAAATAATTCTTAGATGTTATATATTTTAATAGGGATAAAATTGATCTTAAATAAATGTTATTTAATACGATATTAATCGAATATTAACTAGATTAATAGATTCTACCCTCATCCTCTTGATGATTCCATTGATGACGAAAATGTATAAATGAAATCTAAATTAGACTAGTTTGAGTAGAATGATCCATGTTTCATTGACCTTATATCCTATAAGAACCAATTTTTTCACCAACGTCCTTGTTCATCTTCTAAGAAATCCAACTGTGGAAGATGAAGGATCATCTAGTTGAACCTGGTTCATGAGATCCTTGCATCACTTCTTTTGTCACATCCTAGGAGTGATGTTTCCATATCATCCAAATGGACTTAATAGAACACTATTATCGATAATTGATGTTCGTTAAGTTTTAGTTATACCATACACCTATTTCTTTCTTAAGTCTCATTCTTTAACCCATTTCATATTGAATTGGAATAACTTATAGGAACTCTTGGAGTGTGAATATGATTTGGGAAATGAATCCATTAATAAAAATAAACGATTACATTGACATTATTTAGGTAAGATGTTCAATATTGTCTTAGTAAAGAAAATACTTATTTTAAAGCTCATGAATCTTGTTTCTTCTATTATTAATGAATTATATGGCTAGTGGTCACTAAATGTTTTTCACACAATAAGATGAAAAATTGATAAGGCTTGATGTGACCTCATCAACCTTCTATATAAAGCATTTCCTCCAACCATGAAGTTCATATGACCATATTGATGTAACCAAAAGATGAATTCCAAGTTACCACATGAATGAAATGTGATAATGTGTCAGAGAAGAAAATTTTATATGAGTCATAATCTAACCACTAGATTACAGAACCAACCATGTGAAGTGATCAAGGGACTGTATCAAAGGGTCAAACTACCACATAATGAAATTAATGTACCATGTAGGTATATAGTGAAAATGTGGATAACATTTCCACCATATGAGGAATGAGGTGACCTCATCAAAGACTTTTAGTTCTTCCTAAAAAATTTCGGTGAACATAAATACATGTTACCACAAATGAAGTGACCACCAGAAAAGAAGAAGTAACCATGTAATGTGAGAAAAAAATGATGTGAACTAAAGGTGATGTGACCACAAGGAAATGTGAATATATTTAAGTGAAGGCCACCTTACTATTATGAATTCAACGGATATGGAATTAGAAAATTCCAATAGCGATATTTGGAATCATTTTCTTAGTACTAAGATGATGTAAGGATCCCCTCATTGAGTAATTAGAATGAGAAATATTTTTTGAATATAATATAATGGATGTTTAAATATGGGTTTCCATTTTATAATAATAGTAACTCAAGGGGAAAAAGAGAAAGGTTACCATTAAAATTTTGATTACACTAACTACTTTACTATGTGATTGCATGACACTTTGTTAATTTCTTCTATGTTCTTAATCTATTAAATGCTCTTTCAAAAATATATTTGATAGTGATTGGTCAACCAAATCTGGTCACATACAGCTACCTAAAAATATACATTTTATCTAATTGTAATGTATCTATTTTAATTAACTCTTGATTTGTTTTTATTGTATTTTTAATATTTTAATAATATTTGAACGCACATTATATTATAGAACTATATAATCCCATATTATTATTTCTTTATCTCTTATCCCATTAATAATTACGGAAAAGCATGATTTTATCCTAGACTGTCATGCATGGAATTTTATAAATGAAACCCTATCAAGGTTATAGATCTATATTTTTTTAAATTATGAAAATTTTATATGAATTTGGTTTCTATCAACTATTGTCAATTGAGTTCTATTTGGAATTTGTTGTCTTGTTTAAAATTTCTCCATTTATTTTTATGTCCTTAAATAATATACATTTTAAACGATTTTCATTATATTTATCCTTTATCTATATATGGAAGGTTATTTTCTAAACTATGGTTTGAAGATAAGATCAAAGATAGTTAACAATTACATATGAAATGATATATTTGCTTTGATTAAAATGTTTTCAAAAGTAGATTTTGTATAATATTAGTTTTATAGGTTCCTCATGAAACCATTTAGAAATATTTTCAAAGTATCTTAATCTATATACATACATTATTTTATATATATATTTTTTTTATTTGAGATGGATTTGAATTAATTTTTAAAATAAATTTTTAATTGGAAGACTAATTCGCTGCTATACAGATATCCACTAGAACAAATATTTTGTATCTAAGTTGATTTTTGTGTGTGACGATAATCAAGATATTAAAATATAATTTTGATTTTTGATTTTAATTTACATTAACATTAAATATAATAAGTATGAATGCTATTATACATAAATACCTCAATAGTTTAGTGTTAGAAAATTATGTGTAGTGTAAAATAAAAAAGATAATTTCCCTTTAGAGCATTATTTTTAATGTCATGGGATCTAAATAAGATAAATATGAAAAACATAATGTGATTTTAGAAGAATATAGTGAAATAACTAAATATTCTTATAATATTAATTATATGAGAATTATTTCTTAGTTATTCAATTACTAGTGGATTTGTTAAATAAAATATTAGTTTTATACTGTTTTAATATTTGGGATAAAATTTCTATATCATTTGAAGGAAAATATAATGTTTAGAAAATGAGATTAAAGAAATATAAAATAAATTATGACACATGCCAAATGAATCATTATGAATCCTTATATGAAATGTATCTTATGTCCAATTAATTCATAAACACGATGTTTACTCTTGGATAAAAAGATTAATGAAAATTCACACTTGATGAGGATATTAATGTATCTATGTTAGTTATTGATAATAACTATAACTTCTATTAGAAAGCCATATTCCAAATCTAAGAAACTATTTAATTATATATATGGAATGATAATGATGTATAAATAAGATAATAATATTATAAATGAAGATGAAGAACCAAAAAATAATTATGATTCCATTAATGTATCATAGTCAAAATCCAAGGATGTTTTCAAAATAGATAGTATAAGTGAATTTCTATATAAAATACACAATGATGAGTAAATTGGTAATCCTCTAAAAATATTCAATAAGATTTATAAAAATGAAAATGCTTTTCCACTTTCCAAATTATAAAGGAATGTACGATAAAATAATAAATTTGAAGAACGATTAGATGATGGATGAATGGTCTAATGATAGGACTAGGTATGAGTAAAATAGAAAATGTTATTTAAAACATGATTTTAAAATGATTAATTATACTTAGAAGTATGAAGATATATATTAAACACATAAGAAAAAAATTAAATCATATAGGATTCAATCTGGGGACATCTCTATTGGTTCATTTTATAAAAAAATTGATTTTAGAGAGGTATAAAATCTATTCATTATTTCTATTACATCAGAGGTATAACTTATTCCTTATTCTCATATATCTAATCACTCTTAAATTTTAAGAAAATCATTTAGAATATTATAGTGTCATATTGGAGGATACCTTTAATGAATTTAATAATAATTAAAAAAATTTAAATGATTCATGTTTTATGTGTTATTGATAAAATAGATCTAATTAAAGACTAAAAAACATTTTATAATCAAAAAAATAAAAAAATTCAATTTAAATTTGATAATAAAAACATTAAAATGATTTTGAATTGTATTTTCATAATAATAATAATATTAATATTATAATGGGTATATAGAAAAATTAAAAATATTACAACTTTTTCGTGTATGGATGTAGATAGTGATAGAATCATTATAAACATAAATGTAATCATATTTCAAAGAATAAATCATAGCTATCAAATTGTAATGAGTATTATATTTTTTAAAATAATTCTTAAACTTTAGAAAAATTTGTCCCCTTCGAACTATATTCATAAAATTTTAGGATAGCCAAAAAAATTTGGATTCTAAAAGTTTCATTTTTTATCAACTATAGAACAATGAAAATTTGGGGAACAAATTCAACTTTTGTTTGATGTTTTTTGGAAAATTATTTGAAAACAATAAGAAGAAATCTATTGATTATGGATTTAAATATACATGGCATTCCAATAGAGAGAAATCAAGATTCAAATACATTATGAAAGTGAAGTAAGGATATGTAACTTTCATAAATAACATTGAATTTCGTTTGTATCATGTGAAAACTGCCATAGTGAATTAATAGTGATATTTTATAATTTCAATTCTATTATAATTAACTCTTATTACTTGTAATTTTTTTCGTAACCAATATTTTTATAAAAATATAAATATCAGGAAGAACATTGGAAATTAAAAGAAGGAACAAAACATTTAAAATGATCACCCATAGTGTGGGGGACTATATCCCGTCTACAACCACAAACAATTGTCCATGGGAACTCACTATAGTATAAAATTGAATACAATGTTTCAAATCCCGTTAGTCTCCTTCTATTTATATATAGGAATGAATAGACTGTGTTATGTTAGTTACAGTGATTATACCGAATCTGGTAAGTTATAAACAATTTTCTTATCCACAAGATAAAACACTCAAAAAATATGAAAGTTTAATCACAATACCTCACCTGTAAAATAGACGAATAATGTATGTTGTTATGAAACTTTCACCCGGGCGCACGCATCTGTCACGCAGAAGACGCACTACTGTTACCCTACATTCTCTCTTTTCTAAGGTGGGAAGCTTCCGCTCATTATTCAGGGATGTATGCTCCTTGATCTAAATGGGATGATGGAATGTCAGATCATCCTTCCGTGGATTCCTCCGTCGAGATCGTCACATAGGTCGGGTCTCCCTCATAGATTTAAAATGTGGTTCGTGAAACTCTTCCAGGTACCATCTGTTCATGGACACCAGTTAATTATACCACATCTGTTAGGACCATCCAAGGGGTCCATTCAGGGTAGCATCCTTCGGTTAGAAGAGTAGTCATGTTGGGGCATCATGGGCGTGTCTTGACGCTAGGGATTGGCATGTCTATCTTCTGTCTGTTATGATAGGGCTTCTCAAGGGCACAGAAGCCTGAGGTATCCCACATCAAACACGGGGAATTGTATGACATAGTCATGTATCTGAGGTTTTCCACATCTTCCCATGTTTAAGACAGGGTATGCTAGATGTTTAACGTCTAGAGGATACAGATAAGACTGATCAGAACACTATCATGAGTTGATCAGATTGAAGAACCCCCTGGAGGGAACACCGATGTTGGGGATAGTACGTGGGAAACTTCCCGAATACTGTGGAGGGGAATGAAAGGGCATGATCCCATCGGGATGTGGCGGCCTAGATCAGAATCGAGATGAATGATATCTTTGGGCTTGAGCCTCGAGGAGACTTCCTATGTATCCACATGATAGGGAATCAAAGTCTGTGTACTTCGGTGATACAGTGGGCCATCTGAAGTGGAGATCCATGAGAATGGACACATGGATGGGACCTAGTGATAGTAGAACCTTCAGGTTATGGAATTAGCTTCCCGAGACATGTGGGCTCGAGGGAGAGATCAGGATGAGACATGGGTGTCGGTCTTGAACAAAATAGAGGTTTCCTACGTATCTGTGTAGTGGGGAATTAATGTCTTCGTAGTTCAGGTGGCCGATATAGTTTAACGTCATGCGGGACCAAAATGGGGCTTACACCCTGAGGCTACCCATGGTAGAAATGTGGGCTTCGCACACCATCACAGAGATGGTTGGAGCAGATTGTTTGCCAGTCTTGAACCTCATGGAGGCTTCATACGTACAATTCCTTATCACAGATCAAAGTCCATGTAGTTCGTGATAGATGGGGCTTATGCACTGAGACGACCCATGATGGTGGGGCTTGAACCTCATGGAGGCTTCCTACGTACCGAGCCTTAGCACAGATAAAAGTCCTCTTAGTTCGGGATGAATGGGGATTACGGTCTGAGACGACCCATGATGGTGGGGCATGAACCTCATGGAGGCTTCCTATTTTTCATGGCTTAGCACGGATCAATGTCCCCGTAGTTCGGGATGGATGGGGATTATGCTCTATGACGGCCCATGATGGTGGGGCTTGAAACTCGTGGAGGCTTCCTACCTACCATGCCTTAGCATGGATCAAAGCCCTCATAGTTCGGGATGGATGGGGATTAAGCTCTGAGACAGCCCATGATGGTGGGGCTTTAACCTCGTGGAGGCTTCCCACATACCATGCCTTTTCACGGAACAAAGTCCATGTAGATCATTATGGATGGGGCTTACGCTCTGAAATGACCCATGATGGTTGGTCTTGATCCTCGTGAAGGCTTCCTACGTACCATGCCTTAGCACGGATCAATGTTCTCATAGTTCATGATGGATGGGGCTTACACTATGAAAAGACCCATGATGGTGGGGATTGAACCCCATGGAGACTTCCTACATACCATTCCATAAAACTGATCAATGTCCCTGTAGTTCAGGATGGATGGGGCTTATGCTCTGAGAGGGCCCATGATAGTGGATCTTGAACCTCGTGGAGGATTCGTACGCACTTTTCCTTCGCATGGATCAAAGTCCATGTACTTCAGGATGGATGGGGCTTATGCTCCGAGATGGCCCATGATGGTGGGGCTTGAACCTTGTGGAGGCTTTCTATGTACCATGCCATAGCACATATCAAAGTCCCCATAATTCGGGATGGATGGGGATTACGCTCCGAGACGTCCCATGATGGTGGGGCTTGAACCTCATGGAGGCTTCCTATGTACCATGCCTTATCATGGATCAAAGTCCCCGTTGTTTGGGATGGATGGGGCTTACTCTCTGAGCCGACCCATGATGGTGGAGCTTGATCCTCGTGGAGGCTTTCTACGTACCATTCCTTAGAACAGATCAACATCCCTGTAGTTCATGATAGATGGGGATTATGCTCTGAGATGACCCTTGATGGTGGGGCTTGAACCTCGTGGAGGCTTCCTACGTACCATGCCTTAGCACAGATCAAAGTCACCATAGCTCAGGATTGATGGGGCTTCTCCTATGAAGAGACCCAAGATGGTTGGGCATGAACCTCATAGAGGCTTCTTACGTACCATGCCTTAGCACGAATCAAAGTCCCCGTAGTTTGGGATGGAAGGGGATTACGCTCTGAGACGTCCCATGATGGTGGGACTTGAACCTCGTGGATTCTTCCAACATACCATGCCTTAGCATGGATCAAAGTCCCCATTGTTTAGGATGGATGGGTCTTAATTTCTAAAATGGCCTATGATGGTGGGGCTTGTTCCTCGTGGAGGCTTCCTATGTACCATGCCTTAGCATAGATCAAAGTCACCATTGTTCGGGATGGATGGGGCTTACGCTCTGAGACGGCCCATGATGGTGGGGCTTGAACCTCGTGGAGGATTCCTACGTACCATGCCTTAGCACGGATCAAAGTCCTTGAAGTTCGGGTTGGATGGGGATTACTCTCTGAGATAGAACAAGGTGGTGGTGCTTGATCCTCATGGAGGCTTCCTACATACCATGCCTTATCAGGGATCAAAGTCCACGTAGTTCGAGATTGATGGGGGTTATGCTATAAGATGGCCCATGATGGCGGGGCTTGATCCTTGTGGAGGCTTTCTACATACCATGCCTTAGCATGGATCAATGTCCCTATAGTTCGGTTTGGATGGGTCTTATGCTCTGAGATGGCCCAAGGTGGTTGGGATTGAACCTCATGGTGTCTTCCTACATACCATGCCTTAGCACGGATCCAAGTCCCCGTAGTTTGGTTTGGATGGTGCTTACGATATGAGACGGCCCAAGGTGGTGGGGCTTGAACTTCATAGAGGATTCCTACATACCATGCCTTTTCATAGATCAAAGTTGTCATAGTTCAGGTTTGTAGAATATAGTTTAACATCATGTATGAGGAGGGTGTTGTTTATGGTCAATGATTACTCTAAGCCCATGTGAGTCAAGCTCGGTGTGAGAAACAAGAGGCAGTAAGGACCTTCTGATCACGTCGCGAAGGGTGCATCCGTGGGAAGAAAAATGGGGCTTACATGTTGAGTCGCCCATTGTGCTGGTACTTACTCTAGGATGGAAGCTCGAGGGTGAAACAGTGCAGCGGGAGAGGGAATTGGCCCCAAATAATGGAGGGGCCTCGTTCCCTATCACGTCCTCCGTTGGCCTTGGAGGGAAAGGAGGGAGCATCGTTCCCCACCATACCCTTGGCTGGCCTTGGTGTCGAGGGAGTGTGGAGGAACTGGGGTGCAGACTCCTGGAAGGAAGGCTATGGGCTTACACCAAGGTGGATACCCTTCCCCACGGACTAGCGCCACTCCAATAAATCACCCCCTGTGAGGGATGACCCCACCATCCCCATGGAGATGAACGAGCGTATAGAATGTCCATGACGGGGGGACCCAACGTGCGAGGCATGAGGCCATGTTACAGTTCAATGTCATGTGATGAGGACGGGGTTCATGGAAGATTACATACATGTAGCTCGCATGAGGTGGGTTGGCTCCGCACCCCTAGGACTTACATAACCAGTTCCCTCTACCCCTTATGTAAGCGAAGGCATCGGCAAGGACGTACTGAGGGGGTGTCACAGAGCGAGTCGTCGAGGGGTCCACATTAACGTAGCAATGAGAATAAGCAATAGCTCTTAGAATTCCTATGAGAAGAAGTCTAAGACGAAGAAACACAATGGGAAGAATTGTACAAGAGACTTTGAAGTTACTTCATACAAGCCTCGAATGCCGTATGGAATAATCATGTATGATACGAATGCCCAGGGTTCACAAGACAACTGCAAATAGCACCCAGAAGGAGGGCATAAGATACTCGCGCACAGGTGGTGCCCGGGGAGAACCAACGTGAAGGGTGCCAAAGGATTTCTCGCCGCCCTTGTGGATATGCAGAATAAGGGGATCCCCACACGAAAAGCCCCAGGTTGTCGCTAAATAGGTGTTTCTTGCGTGAAACAGGGGGGCTGAGACTTGCGCGACTTGAATGGATTGCACGCAAGGGGGACTACATACGTACATGGGGTGAGTGCCACGTGTATGGACATGGGGCGCGCAAATATTGCTCTCCACTGATGGGTATGCATACAGTGGAAGGAATTGCACACAAGGGGACAGACCCTGAAGTGCTAGGGGTTTATTCTATGCCAGGGGTGTAAAGAACTGGAAATTTCAAGGAAATTTCTTTCTTAAATTATTTGGAAATTTATGTGTCCGCAGGTTCGGATGGCACCTGATTCCGAGGCCCGGTGTACCCGAAATCAATTTCTAATGTTTTGTTCGGGTGTGTTTAGTAAACGTACATGGGGGTTTTTCTATCATCTAAACTGGTGCTCAGAATTGAAATCTAAGGGCACCGATGAACTCGTAGCGCCGATATTTGATTAAGGGGACCTTCATCGCAGTTGTGTTCTTTCAAGAACAGAATTTAGTTTTTGTGGTTTTATAAAAAAATTAATAAAATAAAGTGGTAAACACTTCATTCAATTCTATCCACCATGCGGAGGTTAGGTAGTTGTTTTCTCTAAGAGGAGGTCATAGGTGAGGGCCACCACACCCTAACCTCCCAAGGGGGTTATGGTGGTGGGGCCCACCCAAGCATAACCTCCTACGGGAGGATTAAAAGAAGTAGGGACCACCCGACTCATGGACTCCCCCTTCAATGAGGGAGGGGGCAAGGTGTTTCCTCACATTTATTACCACCTTAATGTGAGGGAGTCTTTTTAGTTTCTCCATAATTAATAGTCCAACCCACCCCATTAATTAAGTGAGTAAACACATTTAATTAATGTTCCACAATTCGAATTCGTTTGAATTAAGGCCATCAAATTAAATAATAGGTGATCTATTATTTCATTTTTGTTGGTGGAAGCATGGGATATGGAGAGCTATTGGATGAACGTATCCTACAATGAAGAATGCGACGACGTCGACGACGAATCCGGCGACGATGCTTCTTCCTCGACTTCTTCCTCGGAACCCCCTCCCGATGTGGGACTTCTCCGATGACTGTTATATCTTCCTCTTCGTCATCGTCGGACCGCCACACGAGATTGGAAGTTGAAGCGTACGGAGAATGAAGAGGACCCCGTCTTCCCCCACGACATATGAACACCCAATAGTTAAAAAGGTGGGGTTTTTTTATAATTTTATATATGTGTATTGTAGCTTCATACTTGGGAATTTTTTATGATGAATTATGCTTTAAGCCCCTAACGCGAAGGGCACGGGATAACGAACAAGTCCAGACCCTCCATATTTGCGTTCTTGATGCCCATTTTGTTGGGTGACGGATGAATGGAAGTAAAATGTTGATTTGAGGTCATCTCAGTGAAGAGAGGGAACCGAGGAGGACATAGGTGCAGACGGGAGCTAAAATGGGCCACCGAAATGACTCTGGCGGCCCATGGAAGATCGCGGTGGCGCTGGTGACTGGCACCGGGTGACCAAAAGCTGACAGCATCCCCCTAGTGCATCGCTGGCGGAAGACCACCGCGGCACCAGCCACAGCTGCAGTGGAGCAGATCCCGCGCCACGTGGGTTCCAGGAAGGCTGGGTGGCGTTGGCCTAGCGCCACCATTACAAAGAAGCGTGGGAGGTCGCCCCCCCCCCCCCCTCCCCCGCTCGACCTGCCTGGCCGAGCCGCGGCCAGCCACTGGGCCGGACCGCTTGCATGCGGACCTGGCCAAGCCCTACCGTGCAGGTCCCAGGTCAGGTCAACCCTGTTCGGGCCAACCCAGGGTTGGTTGGGTCGGGTCGGACCTGGCCCAGACCCCCCTCTTCGGACCATTTTCCGTTAATTGACCATAACATGGGCTACGAACTTCCGATCCACACACCGTTAGTAGCATAGGATTCCTCAGATAGAGACGGTCGTTTCAGTATATTACACTCAAGGTTTTGGTGCTGTTTGGGTACGGCCAAGTTGGTTCGAACCTGAAACCAACCGGGCTCTCGGAGCAGAAATGCTTATAACATAAGGAGCAGACGTCCGATTGATGTACCGTCAACTATGTTGGATTCCTTTTGAAGAGACAGTTCTATTGGCTTACTCCAATTCAGTATTGGATGTAATTGGAGTCCAGTCAGTTTGGTTTTATCTTAAAAATCAATCGGACCCCTGGAAAGGAAAAACCAATAACTCTCAGACCGGACATCCGTTTGTCGAACCATCGGCAATGTTGGTAATTTCGTTGAGAAATGGTCCCTTTGAGTAAAACCCATGGGAGTTTGGGGTATAGTTTAGATACCATCGGGTTGGTTCATACAAGAAACCAACCAGGCCCCGGGACAAAAATGTAAATAATTACAAACCGGGCGTCCGATTGATGCACTGTCTGTTGCGTTGAGACCCCTATGACGTAGAGGACCATTGAGATACTTCTTCGTGGGAATTCGTGACACTTGGTGTATATACTGGTATCTCATGGTGCGGATACTCCCAGAGACAACCATATGGAATACAGAGGCCTAGTAGCTTGTTGAGACCTGATCACTGCTTGTCTGATTCGTTTCGGAGTGACTTGACTAGCCCGATGGGGAGAACTACTATGTGTGGTTGCAGAACCACGACGGAGGAGCACTAATTTGTGAGGAGGAAGACCCACGATACTCGAAAGGAGGAGTACCTCTGTAGACAATCAGGGGGCTCTATTGTGTGAGGTGGCAGAGCCATGGCGGGGAGTGCTACTGTGTGAGGCGGCAGTACTATGGTACTCGAAATAAGGAGTACCTTAGCAGTCTATGGTAAGTGAGTAGAACCTCAGAGTCATGACAGGAATGTTGGGCTCCACAGAGGAGGAGTTCTCCAGTTTCCATGGTTTCGACATCATGAAAAATCATGGTTTGAGCTGAGTCAATGACCTTTTAATTTTCCTCATGATTGAGATGGGTTACTTGATAACTTAGGAATATGTATGGGCATATACCTAAGTAATGGTTATCTGTTGAAATCATACTTTGTGGATGATCCTTGTTGAATTTTGTAAGACCTTGAGTGTCTTGGGGTCCCTACTGAGTATCATTATACTCACCCCTGCACGGGCTATGCTCGCACCTCATTGTGATGGATGCAGATGACGGACATCGCTGACAGAGGCCGATAGCGTATGGTCTGGACGATACCCGGAGGAGGATCATACGACGTGTCGGTACATGGTGGAGGTTGATGGACATGGAGTTCTGAGGAGGCCCTCTATACCTCCCTTTCGTGTAGGAACCCCGAAGGACCATCTAGGAGCTTCTTCCACCATTCAGTTGTTTGTCCCTTTTAGTTGGACTTGTGTTCAGTTGTATTTTTACTTTACAGTTGGGCTTGTATTCTGGCCCCTTTGTACTTTTAGCACACTTGTCATACTACTTTACATGGTGTTGGATTCTTCTTGTACTCTGGTAGTGTGTGTTACATTTTATAAAGGAAATGCCTTCCCAGTTTTTTGGGAATTATGCCTTTCGTGATAGTCGCCTGCCTCTGGCCGGTGGAAGGCGGGCTTGGGGTAGTCATGATATAGGCCTCAGGGGACGGGTCGTGACAAATTGGTACCAGAGGATTCAGTTCTACCATAGAACGTAGAATGTTGATACTTATTTTCTATGATGAAATAGTTTTAAGGGTACTATTTGTGGTTTTCAGTTAGGTAGTCCAGTGTTGGTGCGGGTCACCGACGTATCCATACAGCAGGACCTTGACTTCTAACTTCTGACTCAATGCACGAAAACACTGATTGCATGTGTGTTTTCTAAAAAATTTCCTTAAAGTCGTCACAAACCATGTCAGCTCCCCAGGTATAGTCTTTTGACCATGTCATATCTATTTCTTTCAGGATGCCTCCCCGCGGACGAAAATCTAGGGCCCTGAGAGTTGTACGTACTGACAACCTGCTGAGTGACGAAGCCTCAGTACAAGGCCCTATTCCAGTTGAAGCACCAGTGGAGGCACCAGCGGTACTACCACCTATTGGGCCAGTGATGTCCCCATCCCCAACAAAGGGCGATACACGCCGCTTGAGCGTGCTGCATGAGTTCCAACGCCCGAGGCCACCCAGGTTTTGGGGAGAGACGGACCCATAGGCAGCTAGGGATTGGATGGAGGATGTGGAAGGAGATTTTAGGCTAGTAGTTAAACCAGAAGGCTTTATGGTGATAATTACTGCTAGCCTCTTTCAGGAAGAAGCAGGAAAATGGTGGAGGCTATTGCTCTAGATGCATGACGAGGCGACACATTTATGGGAAAACTTCACGAGCCTGTTCCAGGAACAGTTTGTACCACCCACCCTTAGAGCGGTGCGAATACAAGAGCAAGTGTATCTATAGCAGGGTAGCATGATGGTGGCGCAGTACTCAGCGATGTTCAATAACCTCTTTCACTACTCCACTAATATGGTACAAGGCCCGTTCTTCAGGGACCAGACCATCGAACAGGGAATCAGGTGAGAGATCAGAGCATCATTGATATCTCATAGCATCACGACACAGACCGGGGTGTTAGAGCGAGCCGTCTAATTTTCGAGTTTCCTTCCTGAGCAGTCCTCAACAGTGGGACCCACCACTATCCAACATGCAGTAGAGTCTTCTGCAGCTGGCATTAGACAAATGATGCAGAGGTCCAATAAGACCAGACCTAAAGGTGGTCGACCGCATGACTCAGGGTCGGTAGTGCGGGGCACCCAGGGTGGAGGTAGAGCCAGACCTGCCAGGCAGTGTTACTCATGTGGCAGACAGGGTCACATGGATCGTGACTATCCGACCTGCCGCTCAGACATTCAACAGATAGATGAAGGACCTCCCAAGCAGAGTCAGAGGTTTGATCGTGACGGACCTCCATGAGCAGGCGACCGTGGTAGTGCAGCTATCCGTGCAGGTGGTGGTGGATGACACTTCGAGGTGCTACCACCACTACCACCAAGAGGTCCACCCTGACCGCAGGGAACAGGTGGATAGGGGAGAGAACATCATCAGGTAGCTGAAGCATATGAATATGGAGCTACGGAATTTGGTGGACAAGAGCAGGACTAGTTCTAGGCATAAAGGCCTTTGTTCATTATTCTTATAGCTTGTTAATGTCACTGTTTTTGGTTTCTTTGTGTCTTTGTACCTTGAGCTGCGCTAATAAAAGACACATGTACTTGTGACGTTTGATTTCCTTCATTTTTGTGTGGCTAATTAAAATATATAAAAATAATATCTTGGTATAATTTTTTGGAATTATTTGACCGATTATAATTTGATTGTAATGATTCATTCATAAAAACCATCCTGTGTACTCATAATTTTTAGAAAAAAAGATGAGACGATGGTGGAATTAGAATATAACATTAAATTGTGCGTGTAATGTAAGTATATTTCATTATTTTATTTTTATATACTATATATTAATTCATCATCATTAATAAAAAAAATGTCATCCACCCAAAATGTTATCCTTCTACCTTAAATTCGAATTAATTCATGGTCCGGTTTCATACATTACTAATTTATGGTTTCTGGTAATTATCATTCCCCTAACAAGGTTATATGTCACCCTCTATTAGTAATTTTAATTTTTTTCCTCTTCTATTTCCATATTTTTAGTTTTTTCTAATGTTTTCCTTTTTTTAAAAAGACTAAGTGGTATCCTGGTTTTCCTTTGTAATTCCATTTTCACTATTTTCAAGAGGATGTCTTATTATTACATTTTATAATGTGGGATTCCAATAAAAGTATTTTAAGATGTCAAAACATTGATTATATATTTCAAGATAAAATTTTCATGACATAATTTATAAAATGAAGGTATTATAACAGTAAGAGATTATAAAAACCAGACTACATTCGATGGCGTATACGACACACAACACCGAGCATAACCAAACCATGGAATATTAATATATATAAATATAAAAAATATAACCATGTTAATGAATTAGAGGGTTGGGATTGGATTAACTAAATTATAAAACATATCTACAATGGTTTTATATAATATAAATATATTGATTAATTATAAATCAATAAATATTAAATTTTTAGTAAAGTCTAATATTTCATCAAAAATACATTTTCCTAAAAATTTATATTATTTCTTATTCTGTGTGTATAATATAATTAATTTCTATTACATTTAGAAATGGTAATTTACAAAATATTATATCATTTGGAAACATGAATATCATAACTATCTTATGGTGATATTGCATGATTTTTTATGAATAGATTGGTTTTTTTTTGTGAACAGTTCAAAAAGGATTTTTAAAAAATATCATTTTTTTCATAAATATTATAATTTAAAATTACTTATATATATTTCATTTATTATTAAAGTTACATATGATCGATTTTAATTTAAACAATCTATATAATCGTATATAAATGAGTACATTTCATGGTTTTAGAATAATTAAAATGCATTTTTGTCATTGTTTTGAAATGTATAATGATTTTTAATTTTAAATAATGAAAATAACCCCTAATTAAGAATTATTTAAACGTAATTTATAGATCATATAACTATAATTATATATTTAAATTCATATAATTTATATTACTAGTCATATATTTCAAAAAAAATTATCATTTCATTGAAAAATGCATTTCCATATAAAACACCATTTAATCATGCCTTGAATGCTTAATTATAAATTAAACTATGATAATTTTATAAATTGAATTTCAAATTATGGATTCTATATTTAAAATAATTTTTTTTCATATTTGGAAATAATATACCTTTTTATTTTTGGTCATTATGATTTTTAACTGGGGTAAATACTTATAATCATGTTAAAGGTAAATCATGTAATAAATGTTTAAAATAATATGAGATGGAGTACATGATGGATGAAAAACATGAATTTTTCACTTTTTTTGAGTTTATATCACCCATTTATATTCCCCTTTAAAAAATTGAACATTGGTTACATATATTTTATTTTTTACCTCTATAATAAATATGTAAAAAATTAATGTCACAAATGTCAACTTCATGATTTTAATTTCATTTAAATTCGATGATCAGGATGAAGTAGACATATTATAGATTATATATACTAATATAAAATCTAAATTTTCTTTTTTATCAAAGAGATTTGTTTTCACTACTGGAAATGTGACCTTTCCCAACGCTTCTACACCAATGGTTTTTAAAACCCGTTGGTATAGGTCCCCTTTCCCAACTTTTTGGCCAAACCATTGTGGAAGCCCACTTTAAGGCCACCTTTCCCAACAGTTTGGCCAAACCGTTGGTAAAAGTCCACTTTTTTGCCAACTTTACCAATGGTTTTCCCAACAGTTTTGACTACCATTGGTATAGATCATTTGATTTTTTATCAGATCTTATTAATGAGAACATTATATAAATCAACATTAAAAATAATTATGATAATACATATATACATTTATGTAATTATGTTCAAAAAATTCATGTTAGGTTAGTGGTTAAGTCATTCAATGATAAACTAGGGGTCCCGAGATCAAATCCTATAGAATATTTTTTTTTTGAAATACATATACCAATGGTTCCATAACCATTCGTATCGATTTTAATATTACTTATACCAACGGTTTCCAAAACCGTTGTTATAGACGTATCCCAACGGCTTACATGGATACGGTTCTCCAAACCATTGGTATACGTTATACCAACGGTTTGGAGGCCTATACCAATGGGTCCAAACCATTGGTATAGGTTAGTTTTCCAGTAGTGTTTTTTATGGATTAAAAATTTATCTTAAATTCTTATTCATTGACAAGACAATACTTATTAATGTAATAGAAATGTAAAATAATCATTTTAAAAAATGTTAATTGTATTATAATTTATATGAAATATTGTGTTAAAAAAATTATAAATATTAATAACATATTAAAGGTATTAATGTAATATATTTGAATTCAATTTTTTTTCATCTTGTTTGGAAATTCAAAATAAATGAATTGTTTCAAAAAAAGACATTAATTTAATTTTATAATTAATAATATTTTATTAAATAATTTAATATTCCAAAAAATTATATCCTTTTTCTATTGATTCTAATAAATATTAAAATAATCACTATTATCCATTTTTTATCAAATTTCTCAATTTTAATAACTTTAATTACCTCTAAAGGGTTAAAACATTTTTATCATGGTAATTATAAACAATGTTTGTCAAAAGATAAAAATGAACGATATAGGGGAAAATTGTAACTACTTTACCCATTGTTATTGTATTAGAGTAAATAGACCAATAATCACACTATATTAAAAAAAATATAATTTTCGATCCATTTTCCATGATAATAGATGTATATTAATTAAGTTAATTAAGAAATTCCACGATTGCACCTCCCCTCCCTTATAAAAGGCCCATTGTATACTCTTTTATTAACTTTTCAAAATATTTTTTAGTTCAGAATATACATACAAAAATCACTTAAAATCATCCCTACCATTATTATACATGATTTTGTTGGGCTAATATAATAATTTGATGGAATAAGGTGTAATGAAAAGGAAACTGTCCAAAAAAGATTTAATAATTCATAACAACGAGTTTTCATTTTATTTCTTATTATAACACCTATCAATCTTCATCAACTGTATTAATATAAAAAATATGTATATATGATATTTTATATTTAAATTATATTAATGTAACAATCTAATTTTGTTCCCTCTTCAATCAAATGGAATGTTAAAGCATTTTCATGTGTTTGGCAGACTACTAACATGCTAGTAGATATAACTCATTTTCTATCCCCACTTATCAGAACTGGTCATAATGATGACATTAATGAAAATATATATATTTATATATATGAAATATTTGACATTATTAACTGTTTATATATAATAAAATTTCATGACATTCCCTATATTGAAAAATGATAGCATCTTTCTTGAGTATGTATATATTACCACCTCCATTAAGCTATGTGATTTTTTTTCCACACCCATCATTTGGATGACATAAAGAATCTTATTGAGAACAATTATATATAATTTATAATATAATTAAAATTATAAAGATTTAAAATAACACTTACCTTCATTCCATTATGATTATTGAATATTAGAAACCTTACTCATGTATACGTTCGACATACCATCTCGCTGATTGTAACATAATTATTTTTTCATAACATTATTTAATGGTCATTTTTAAAAGTAAAATTTATGTATAAAAATGATAATTATGTAAAGATTATTTTTCTTTAGATGATGTATAAGTGTCTCTTCAATCCAACAGAACCTAATAATGTCATTTTAGACATCTAAATCGAACATAGTAAAAACGTATGACACAAAATCAATTGAATAATTGATTAAATATTATATTTTAAAAATTAAAATAAATGTATTAATAAACATGAAAAATATTATAAAAAATTTAAATTATTTTAAATTAAAATATTTAAAAATAAAAATAAATAACATTTCATGACAGGCCTGGGGTAAAGGATATCATCTCGGTTGCCTTTTGATTATAAAATATTTTTATATTATGCACCAGTATATTTATTTATGGTGTATATAATTACCTTTTATCAAGTTATATTATGAATCATTAATTATTCAAGAGTGATCATGTTTCAATTAATACAATTATTTAAGGGGATTTTAAAAGAAAATTAACAAGGGATAATAGGTTTCTTAACAAAATTTATATTCATTGGGTTACACTTCTACGTCGTTGACGATGTTTTGTAATGGTTACATATGAGAAGAACTATTATTGAATTATTTTGTATTTAAATATTTTTTTCATTTAAATTTGTTTCACTTAATTAGTATATTGATTTATTCACACTTAAATAGCATAATCATTATTAGGGTTTCTCATCTAAATTTGGATTCCATGAAATGTATGTCACATTCACTAATTAATTCTTGCTTGTTTTATATATAATTACCCTTTTAATGATATATGATGATTTGCTATATATTCATGGTATTTAATGGTTCATTATGATGTAATTATTTCATGTGGATTATGATTCAAATGTAACAAATATTATTATGATTTAATTCCCTATCTAAGCATTATTTGAGGTTGTTTATGTTTAAATATATTCTTGGGGAAAAATATTATCCCAATATCATAAACATAAAATATTTTATTCTCATGAGCTTATTTCCATAAATCACCAGTTTTCTCTAATTATCCACTCATAAATATCAGAAAATTATGAAATAATGGGTTTCGGTAAAATTAAATTATTGTTTCTATATGGTATGGAATATATGAATTCCACGTACATATTTATTTTTCCAATATTTTAGATAGTATCATTAGTATTATTTGATGATTTATTATTTTAATTTTTACCCATGTGAAAATTTTCTAAAAAATGGTTTCAAAGTAGTATTTGAGTAATTTTTTGATTTATGAACATTTTTACTTAATAAAAAATGTCAAATTAATCATTAATTCATCATAAATGGAATAATTTTTTTATTATCATATGATCCCAATAGTTTAAATCTCCAATTGGAAGTTATCAAGAATTTTTTCCTAAAAAATTCTTTCTGAATATTTTGAATACTATTTTTTTTCAAAAGTGATTTTTAATGCGATAAGGGTATCTTCCTCAACAATATTTTTAATGATAACTATATCGTGTCATAATTGAAAAAAATATCCATTTATTAAACTTATTCTCAAATGGGTATATATTGTAATGATAACATCATTATTTTTTTCTAGATGGAATAAGATTGGTTTTACTAGGGAAGTATTAATATTTTAAAATCTATTTTTTCAATATTAAAATTAATATTGATTATGTATGGATTTTTTTATCCCCATTCATATGATGAATTTATTAGACCAAGTAAGTGATTGAAATGTCCCATTATAGCCACTAGATGGTTTTTTATTTTTCTCATGAGACAAACTAGTTTTGATATATTCACTGGGCCATACAAATTTATGTAATATTTATTAGGTTTATTCGTCAATAATAAGTTTATGATTTATAAAATTATTAATTTCATCATTATGAAATTAGTTATTGATGTACATGTTATTATATGAATTGTTATTGAATTCAATTTTTACTGTTGAAACACATGTGATTATTTATATGAGATAATTTGATCATAAATTAATCGTTCCATATTATTTATCATGATCATGTTATTGATTAAATTTAATTCCTTTATAGTCATTATTGTTTTCTTATGATTATGAATTATGTACTCATTATAGCTTTATTGTTACAAACACCTCAATAAGAACATGAGATTAAAAAATTTTCCCTTCCTTAAATATGATGAAAGATTCTTTCAATGATTTCAATGATGTGGAATATTTTATTTCAATATATTTTTTTATATTATTATTTTAAATTTTATGTGAGATTCAGGTGTATATATATGTTACCAAGGATCCTAAACTATTTCACCTATTGGGGCGTGACTTATTTTATCTAATTCTAATGTAATTAATTAACCATCAATTCATAGCTTTTTAGGTGGGGATATTTACAATTTTCCATTATTATTATTTATTAATCATCAGTATACACTATTGTTAGAATATATTAATCTTTATAAATTATTAGTTGTGGCCTATTGAGTTTTAGTCCATCCCTGCCAGAGCTGCCAAAAGTACCAGAGAAGATTTCCAAGATGAAGGTTCGTATAAGGGAAAAGACCTTCTGTTGAATTGATGATTTTGGATTCAGGATGGATTATTGATGAGGGAACTAAATTTATGTTGTGACCCACATTTATGATTTTTAGAATTTTTTGATTTATTTTTTTCATTTGACGCATGGTGCACTTATGAAATTGTTTATTTACTATATTTTATTATGAGAAATCAACTCATTTTTGGGAATTATTACAATATTTAGGGACATTTTTTATGTTTTGTACATTATTTCAGTTAATTATGGCCATTCATTTTCTCTAATAATGATTTAATTGTGTCCCCATGTTCCCAATTAGATCCTATAAACTATATTTACATTATTTTTTTACTAGGTTGTGTGTATATGGTCCCATAATGAACCAATTCAACTAATAATTAAAAGATATATTGGATGGAATATTACAGTCATGTTTATTTTCTCGTGCATTTCATGTCACGGTGATATGCCTCTTAACTAAAGAATTCAAATTTTATCATGTTTTTATTTGATTAGTCCCTTACTATGAAGTATATATCATTACATTCTTATATATGCTCATAGGATATATCATGTTGTATTAGTAGATTTCAAGAATATAGGTACCGTTTATGGAGATTATAAATAATGTTTTATACTATGATTCATTTTAACGTGTTATATACATAATTTCCCAAAGAAAATAGCCCTTAAGATCTTACGAGATTATATAATGTGTATCCATATGTAAGCAATCATTAATTAATATGTATTAATGTTATGTGTTATTATTGTTTCTATCTGAATATGGTCTTATTTGTTTTATGATTTTGTACTGGAAAACATTACTGAATTCCTTACAAATAAGAATAATCATAGGAAAAAATCTCAAAAATTTGATAAATTATTTATTACAAGTTTTATAAGTAATAAAATCCCCAAAAATATATTACAAGTATATGTTTCTCTCGCCTAGGTTATCCTAGGGTTTATAACCTTAAAATTCCATTATTGGGTACAAACTATGTAGCAGCCTGAACTACTATAAATAACATTATTCTGTTGAAATATTTTAAATTTATTGTCTTGATATATTGTTATAGAAAAAACACAAACTTCATTGATTTTATTATATCCTATTTGATTCTAAAGACCTTTATTTATCATTGTCATTGTTGTTGTAATTGTTAAACATGGATCACATAAATAGTATATATAGTAGGTTTTAACAAATCCAATTAACACAGAAAAATGAATTGATGACCTCTAACGGTATGGTCATACTTCATAAAGACCATTTATCATATCTTATGAGGGAGATAACATATTTAGGATTTTCCCATAACTACGAAAAGGTTGAGATATGATAACTTAATAATGAGTGAAACGTTCTACGAAATAAGTTTAAGATCATAGAGATCGCGGCCCAGACCATGTTTGGTGAACCACAACTATGAATTTAAAACCATTACACAATATATTCATAGAGAAATTTCAAGTGTATTGGTGGGATATGTATAAATACCCTATACATTTGAATATGTACTTGTTTATATAATAATGAATAATGTTCATCATATTATTGTTACTCTATAAATGATTTTTCTTCTGATTAGTTAAAGAAGCAATTATTTTTAGTTAATATTAAAATTCAATTATTTAATTTATGAAATGTAATACTTTTGAAATAAATATTTTTTCCATATATAATTGATAAAATAAATTTTATAGTGACAACTATAATTTTTATGTGGTTCCAAAAACTATTATAATAAAAAACACTGCATTTCTTAATAAATAATGATTTTTTAATAGATAAAATTAAAATATTTTAAAAATATTTATATAAAATGAACAAATATTTTATAATCAGAATGTGAAAATTATCAAACAAGGAATTTATCAAAATTTTCTAGGATAGTAAAATTGTTGTGTATAAATGAAATACCGTATAAATATACATTGTGTATTATGAAAACATAATGATCCAAAAGATATGTAATAATTTCTAGAAATGGTATCCACTGGAAATATAATTTTTTTTGTTAAACTATTTTTATTTTAGGTTTTTTTGAAATTTTTTTTAAATCCATTATGAATCATCCAATAAATATAATATATCGTATGGTTTTTAAAATCTTTTATTTAAGAGTGTGATTTACTTCCACATATGAATGAGAATTATATTAATCATTTAGGAAAAAGTAATTATAAAATAATACAACACACACCCATTTTGAGGAATCATAGGATGTTTTGTGGTTTTGAATATTTTTTTATGTACAATATAATACCAAAATAATAATGAAATCCCCCTCTTTTCCTATATAATCTGACCCATGTTCTCATTTATCTTCACACAAAATCTATCGTGCATGAACGTTCTCTTCTATCCACTACCTAGATTACTCTCTAGTATCCCGCAAGATCTCAATAATCCCCTCCCAAGAATTGGGAATCACGCACCCAAGATAGGGATCTTTCGCACCTCCTTTCAAATTCAAACACCTTGTATGAAATTAGTTCTTTTAATTTCTTTTGATTATATTTTAATTCAATTATAATCATTCCATTAATATCCTGTTTTTTAATTTTCGTGATGGATCATTTATTATTCCACATTTTGACCCTTACCTACCTTGTTACAATAGAGAACTTCCGTATGGGATCCTCACCTTCACTTATTTATTCTTGTTTTTCCAACACACAATTTATACATTCCATTCATATAGTCGCTTCATTTCATTTCATTTCACAATTAATTCCAATTATATTTAAAAATTATGATATCCCCATTTATCTCTCATTATACATTTTTATTAATTTTTATATAATATCATAATGCTGCAAAAAAATAATCATGAATTTCCATTGAAAAGTTATTGTCTAATGAATACCATACATATTTTTCTGGATATAGAAATCACATTAATGAACATATACTTACTTATTCAGTCATTACAAGAATCAATTATGCAATCTTTGATTGTAAAATAAATTATGAGGATGAATGAATCCATATTGTATGATCTACTTGGCTCATTTAAGAATGAGAATGAAATTGGAATGATTGGTGTGACCAGATAATTCTCTAATGCACAAGGTAATGTTTATTATCATGATCTGTCATGTTTGGATAAGGAGTAAACCTGGTTCTTTTGTTGGACTTTTCCACCTTGCTTTCATAGAACGTTTTTCCTTGACCTATAATAATGATTTTGTGTTTTAAAGGGTTGCATCATTTCTCATGTTATGGTTATCATGATTTATCATGACTTATGTTTCATGATCTTTTTATTCATCATTGATATCACTATTTTCTAACAAGTATCACCTATTCCATGTTTATTCCACTATTGAGATTTATAGGTCAACCCGTTCTTATGTATGTCCCAATGTTATCCGTTGTTGTTATTATTTTCAAAGAGTATTTTGAGCATGTTAAAGAAGTTTTAATTAATGATTGGTAATATTTGTTTTATTTTATCATGTAATGTACATAATATCGAAATAAACTATAATTCTCGATCATCAGTTTTTTATTGAGGGCTATCTTTTTTTATAAATAAATTATTACTGTGAAATGAAAATTAGGATTTTTATAGTTTGTATAAGAGAGTATTTTTTTGTTAATTTTGGGATTAGGATTAAAAAACTTCATAAATATTTTTGTGGATAAGAAAAATTAGTTTATAAATTCTTTATTCATTAATATTTAGTATGTGGGTTATCTAGAAAATACACCACTACAATAATACTAAAACATTATGTGGTTCTAGCACAAATTTTCCATGGAGTAACAACTCTAATATGGTGTTTCATTCCATAGTCAGGGTAACCTGGTAAATGAAATGAGGCCTTATTTCTCACATAGTATGATACTCATATTTGATATGCATAGGAAAATTCATAACATTATTAAGAACCATTTTACAGGGAATAATAAAAAATTCACTAATAATATATTGTAGACAATACATAATGAATACTAAATATTGATGCCATGAAATTAATATGTTAATTAATTCAATGCCATTTATAAGGTATTCCTTTGATTTCATTAGAATAACATATATATTTTTAATTTAATAAAAACACTCATCCCTAATATTTCCTTCATTTAAATTTTTTTTCCAAACATAGGATGAACCGAGTAACAATCAATGTGATTAGAAATGTGATGAATTCTACTAAAATATTCCCAGCCCGATGGGTGTAGTAATTATGAACACTATGATGATAACCTATCGACAATATTAGGTTCTTGAATGTAATTTTAGATTAAGAGGATCACTCAAACCCCCCTAAAAGGGAACAAGATGCAATTGATATTTTTTTTGTGAAAAAGGCCTCATACTTTCAATGGCTCATATGACCACTTAATCACTAAATAATAGATAAACATAATTGAGAAAATATTCCCTATACTTCAATATTATGAACAATAGAACATTCTTATGGATATTTATTTTATAGAGTTTAAGGATGATCAATGGTGGAAATTGATAAAAAATATAAATCTGGATGACGTGATTAAAGAAATATAGTGTAATTAATTATTAAAATAATTTCACAAATATTTTCCTCTCTCACTAAAACATAATATAGAAATATTTTTCCTTATCCTCATTAAAAATATGATGAATATATCAGTGTGTATGATGAAAAAAATCATAATACATGCAGGATACACCTCGGGATTTTTTAATTACACCTGAATGAAAGGTTGAAAGCCTATTTTGTAGGATACAACCTAGTGTATGAATAGTCCTGGTGATCCATGAAATTGATAAATATGATGAATTTTTCATGATGTTCCATCATTTTTGAAATTAATATTTTCATATATTTGGTGTATGATGAGGATAACAACTGTAAAGTGGAATTTAATTCAAGATGTTAGATGGGGAAATAAAAATTTGAAAAAAAAAATTAATCATCCCACTTCTCAATGGTGTGGGAAGAAGCATTCTGAAAATATACTATTCAGAACAATGATAAGATTTAGGTGTGGGATTGAAGGATATATATCTAGTAATTACTGATAGGAGATACCTACTAAGGTGATGGTGGTAAAAAACTTCTCCAGTCAATTATCATTACATTTTTCATCATACCAACTACAAAGAACAAGGGAACTGTGTGATCCAAATCCCATAATCAATGGTTTTTAAGAGACAACCAACTACCTTCAAGGAATCAAGGGGAGAGATTTTTCAACCACAAAAACTGATGTAGATACCTACAACGAATTTCTGGTTTCCACTCTTAGAATTAAATAAAGAATAACAAATATACTTTTTGATTCAGGATGTAAACATTCCTTCATATCACAAATGTTTGATAAAACTATTACAACACCCCCACAAATCATGGAAGTAATTATATATGTGAAAATTAAAAATTAAAAAATTATATAAACCTACATAAATAAATCAACCCCTATTATTTTTTTTGGGTTAAAAATCCTAGTTAATTTTTGTATAATTACTTTTGTAAAATTTTATGCAACTATTGGCGTGAATTATCTTTCCTTATATAGAGCCAACATAAATTTCCATGATATGGGAGTCACTGTATATTTTTCATTTACACCCCCGATTCAATACAAGTTCAATGAAAATGATAAAACATTTTTAGAACCATAAACTCATGTAATGATATTATCACTCTATGAAAAAGTGTAGCTTGTTCAATTTATTGAATTTATAGAAAGAACCATCCTCATAGACAAGACTATTGAGAGTAAATACATTTATGGGTTTCCCAAGGTTGTTTCTAGTCTTCCTTCTAACTGTGAGGTATATTATTCAATTGAGAATATACATGGGGAATTTCTATTATCTAATACTCAATATAAAATTGATTTTGTAGAACAAGATGATCTAAAGAAACCACTACGTGAGAATATAGATAATGGTTTTATACACCCAGGTTCTTCAACATGGGGTTCCCTATTCCCATTTTTCAATATGAAGGATGGGAAAATGAATCATTTCACTTATTATCGTGAGATCAAGAAGATCTTGATATAAAAATTATCTTATAACAAGGATTGATGATTTGTTAAATCAACTATATGGAGAAAAATAATTTTCTAGGGTAGATCTGTGGCTGGGATATCACCACATTAGTTTAATGAATAAAGATATCCCCAAAAAATAGTATTTTACTTGTTTTGGGAATTATGAGTTCACAATTATGCTTTTTGGCTCAATAATATGCAAAAAATATTCATGGACATGATGAATAGATTATTTAATGATTACCTTGAAAATTTTTTGTAGTCTTTATAGATGATATTTTGATATACTAAAAACCCAATTAGTTGCATGATGAAAATATGAGCACTATTCTAAATTCATTTCAAATAGATGATATTTAGTCCAAGTATAACAAATTTGAGTTCCGGTTGAATGAGGACTCATTATTCAATAATTTCATCACATGTAATGGAATATCAGTAGAGCCATCGAGGGTGGAACCAAATGTATGATGTATGAGGAAAAAATATATGGAAAATATCTAAGGATTCATTGGGTTAAAAGAGTATTATCGCTCATTATTGAGAAATTTATCACAATTATCAAAACCACCTACCAAGATAGATAGGTCATATCCTACTCTCCAAGGTAGTATAATATTCTTGAGAAAAAATATCCCACACATGATCTTGAGTTTGTAGTTGTGATCTTTTCATTGCAAATTTGGCACCATAATATCTATACTGAGATGTGAGAAATATATACCAATAACAAAAGCCCCTTGTATATATTCACATAGAAACATATGAATATGAACAGAAAAATTTGGTTAGTTCTGATCATTGAATACGATTGATCAATAGACCTCTATCCTAGTATAGTAAACAATATGTAGGATTCTATAATTAGATAGGATCCTTCATCATAATCATTGATAATAATTGAGAAGGATATAATCTTTTTAGGCTATAAAATTATTGAAATGGGAATAATAATAGAAGAAACATAATCAATACATTCAAAAATGATTTCTTAGCATGCTCTTTTGGAAAGGTTAAATGGTGATGAATGAAGTGACATGGATATTCAGAAAAATAATATTCCATGATAAAAGGTAAAACTATATAATTTAAAATTATTAACCACTGAATCAACAAATTTGGGTCAATACTATGTGTAACATAAAATCCAATGTTTAGGAAGGAACTGTCGAATGATTCATATAGTTCATCTTTCTCCATTGACCTAGTAAGAACAAAGAGGTATCAAGATCTCCATGATCACTATTATTGGGAAAATATGAAATTGGAGATCCCTGAATATCAATCAATGTGTCTGGTATTCCATAAATTGAAGCATACAAGTCTTAAATCATATTGGATGATGAACCATAATGCATCCCAACACAGAAATGGGAGAAAATCACCATTGAATTTGTCACCATAAATCAAATTACAACCATGGGAAAAAATTATATGGGTTTTTATGGATATTCTTATAATGATATCTGACTTTATCAGAATTCTATAGTACATATAACTAGTTCAACGTTCATGAATTTACCCCAGGGAAGTGTTATCGATGTATGTGGTAAACTATCATTTGTATCTGATCCAAATCTAAAATTCACCACTAGATTCCAAAAAAAATTTCAACATGCTCTAAAAACAGATATGAACATTAGTTCAGCCAATCATCCTCAAACTAATGGCCAATCTAAGTGGAATATTCCGATATTATAAGACATTGTCACGACCCGTCCTTAGGACCCATGCCGTGACTACCCCAAGACCGCCTCCCATAGGCTAGGGGCTAGAGACTGGCACCAAGTCGTAAAACCAAACAAATAACGGTATGTAATTGCCTTTATAAAGTAAACAAACAGCACAGAGTAAGCAAGCATAAGTAAACACTAAGAAAAACTAGGTACAATAGTAATTGTGGAAAGTAAATGGGCCAGGATAAGAACCCAAACTGAAAGTAAGGTCCAACTAAAAAGATGTACAACAACTGAACGTAAAGAAGAAACATCGAGCCGTCCACTGGAAGTCCCACCTGAAGGGTGGGTACAGATAGCCTCCTCGGCTCCTCTGGTCCATTCGTCCGCTCCGTGTATGTCCCACCCAGTGGTCCACCTCCAGGTACCGACTTCCTCCACATGCCTCAACCACGATCAACGATGTCCGTCGTCTGCATCCAACACAACGTAGTGCGGGCATAGCCCGTCCAGTGGTCAGTATATATTCTACTCAGTAGGGACCCCGAAACCCCCGATGGTATCCCAAAATCCCCAAAGGTTAATCCATAAAGGAATGATACAATCACGAAGTAACTTACAACACTACTTAGGTATATGCCCATACATATACCAAAGTCATCAATTCCCATTCGGCTCCAACATATGATCCCAAGATCGATCACGTCCACATAGGAGTACAACACAATCCACACAGGATAACACAACCCAATCCACATAGGAATAAAAGTCAATCATATCGATGATATTGATTGAAAATCAAGACTCATCTCACACAGGTATACTTCTTCGTAACGTAATAGAGATGATTAGATATAGCCATTGATTCATCTAAGTTGGGACCCATGTAGGATACTATACCAGCTAAGTTTTCGGACCCACATAGGATATAGACCAGCTACTCTGCCAGACCCCCGTAGGATAGCAAGAACAGAGTCAAACACTGCCAGACCCACGTAGGATACAAGAACAGTAGTAATAAATGTCGAACCCATGGAGGATTTTAGTACAGTCTTCATCGCTGCCGAACCCACGTAGGATTTCAGTGCAGTCTTCATCGCTGTCGACCCCACAGAGGATTTTAGTACGGTCTTCTTCGCTGCAGAACCCATGTAGGATTTCAGTGTAGTCTTCATCGCAGTCGTAGCCAACTCTAGGGTTCACGCACACAGCATGTTTGATTCTGAGAGGGTCCACTCCATGAGCCAAGGGGGGGGGGGTGATACATCACCTGACACGTAGTCCGGATTTGATGTATCCCAAGGTTCCGTCTCGACAAGAGGAACTCAACGTGACAGACGGCGCGTCAATCGGACGCCCGGTCTGAGAGTTATTGGCTTTTTCGTTCCAGGGGTCCGGATGGTCATTAAATCAAAACCAACATGACCGGACTCCAACTACGTCCAAACCTTGAGCGTAGTAAGCTAAAAGGTCTGTCTCACTAAGAGGAATCCAAAAAAGTCGACGGCAGGTCAATCAATCGTTCGGAGCTCAAGTTATAAGCATTTCTGCTCCAAAGGCCCGGTTAGTTTCGTGTTCGAACCAACCTGGACATACCCATTGTTCTCTGAAACATTGAGTCTAATATACCAAAATGACTGTATCATTCCAAGGATCACCACACAACTGACGGTACATCGATCGGAGGTCTGTAGCCCATGATATAGGCAAAATAATGAACCTGTCTCGTTTTAGGGGATTTGGGGCCCGGACCGACCCGGCCCGAGACCCCCTAGGCCAGCCTGAACCGGGTCGAACCGACTCGAGTCCAGCCCCTTATTGCGTGGCCTGGCCCGGTGGGCGCGGCCCGACCCAACCGGAGCGATCTGGCCCAACCGACGTGGCCCGGCCCCTTCGGCGCTACCCCGCCCGGCCCGTTGCGGCCGGTTGGCCTGGCGCAGGCGAGGCTCGCAGGTGACCAACTCGGTGCTGGACAAGCTGAGCGGAAGGGGGGGGGGGTGCTGCCCCCTGATTGAAACTGTGGCCCCCCACGTGGGGGGCACTCCTTTTTCCCAACCGGGGGTTACAACCCCCGGTCTCCCCCTGAAACGGTCGGTGCTGCCACCGCGGGACCGCCGCGGTCCTGGCCTCTGAGGTGTCGGTGGCCGGTGGTTCCGGCTACACTACCTTGCACCATTGTGGCTTTGAGCTGCGGTCTTGTTCGACTGGCTCGGCGTGACGGTGCCACACCCCTCCACAGTGGCGTTTCTTCGTCCGTGGCCTCTTCGTGGTTCTCCGGTGTAGCGCGACGACGCTGCTGGTTTGTTCGACGTCAACGGTGTGATGTAACGGCGCCACACTTCTTCACTGCATCCCTCCCTGTTTCCGCTGTGCTGTGTAATTGCACCGCGCCGCCTTCTTTCGAGCCGCAACAAAAAAAACAACCAAGGGGGGGGGGGGAGGGTCGGTTGTGTTCATGCGGTCCGGCCTCCTCCCGTTAAGTTGATAACAAGCGGCCCCAAATAAAAGACGAACAAAGACAATGATCATTCCACTAACAAAAATAGCCCCTACCTCTAGGATTCGTCGAATAAAGGTTCATCATGGGAAATAATCATTGCAGAAGATGGCGTCGTGGAACAAGGATCCATAAGCAGCGTTGGCATCACGTATAAGAGAATCATCGGTGTCGCGGTACACGGCGTCACGTCATCAATCTCCGAGGATTCGGCATTCTTCTTCATCCTTCGTCGGAGGCCGGTGTTCTTCTTCGGCGACGGTGCGTTCTTCGTGTTCTTCATGGAGGAAGAATAGGATTCCAAGTCTTGAGAAATTCCTCTCCAATCCCTCTCACACAATGAACCAACCCTTAGTGAAATAAGACTTGTCTTATTTAATTAACACACAAGCCAACATCTCAATTTGAAATTCAAAATAATGCATTCAATTAATTGAATTAATTGAAGAGTTTTAACTGTCCAATTAATGTGAGTGTTGACTCGGCATTTAATAGGGGGTGAAGGTGTGTTACAAAATGGGGGTTTCAGTAAGTTGAATAGGTGGGTCTCATGTGGGCCCCACCCCACTAATATTCTACCTCGTGGAGTAGGATATTGTGGGTCCCACTCCAACCAACATGCTTAGGTTTTAAGTACTTAAAAATACAAATAAAATTGGTTGCACAAATTTTATTTAATTCATTACTTACCCCATTTTTTTAATAACCACACCTGAGAAAACGCAACTCCAGAAAAGGTGTTCCTAAGCAATTACCGGCGCTTCAGTTTCATCGGTGCTTTCAGATTTCGACTCCGAGCAGCGGTTCAAAAGTTAGAAAAACACGCTTGCTCATTCACTGAACGTACCAGAGCTAAACATCAAAAATTTATTCCAGGCACACCGGGCCTCAGAATCTAGTGCCGTCAGAAACTACGTTCTTGTAAAATCTGAAAGAAAATTAAAAAAAATTCCCTTGAATTTTACGGGTCTTTACATTACTCCCATCCCAGGGATTTACGTCCCCGTAAAGATACATCATAAACTATGGAAACAAATGTGGATATTGTGAACGCATTTGAGTCTCCCGCTCCCAAGTGCTCTCCTGGAGGTTCCTATCCTGCCACCTGATCCGCACTAGAGGAATCCACCGTCCACGTAGGACCTTCTCCTATCGACCCTCGATCTCCATCGGGACCTCTGTAATGGTCGCACCATCATCAATGTCCTACTCCCAATGTCCGATGATATGCGTCAGGTTGTGCACGTATCCTCTCAGCTGAGATACGTGAAAGGCGCCGTGTACCTAGTGCAACTGAGGTGGTAGGGCCAGGCGATAAGCCACCTCACCTATCCTGCTGAGTACCAGAAAAGGTCTGATGAAGTGCGGAGAAAACTTGCTGCATCTGCCAAATCTCCGTAATCCATGTCGAGGTGGGACCCGCAAGAAGACGTCGTCACCATCCTCGAACTCCAGTGGTCTCTGCCTCCTATCAGCATAAGTCTTCTGCCAGCTCTGAGCTGTACTCATCCTCTCTTGGATGACTTGGACCTTTTCTGTCATGGCCTGGACCATCTCCGGTTCCACAAGTGCTGACTCCCCAGGGTCTGTATAGCACAAAGGTGATCTGCAAGGACACCTGTACAATGCCTCGTATAGTGCCATCCCGATGGTGGAGTGGTAGCTGTTGTTGTACGTGAAATCCACCAAGGGAAGGTGGTCCTCCCACCTGCGACCAAAGTTGAGGACACATGCATGGAGCATGTCCTCGAGAGTCTGAAAGGCCCTCTCCGTCTAACCATTGTCTGAGGGTGAAAGGCGGTGCTCAACCGTAGCTTCATCCCGAATACCTCCTACAACCCCTTCCAAAGCTGGGAAGTAAAGAAAGTATCTCTATCGGAGACGATAGATGATGGAACACCATAAATCTATACAATCTCCTAAACTTAGAGGCATCCCATGCTCTCCATCGAGTCCTTCTCTCTGATTGGTAAGAAGTGAGCCGACTTGGTGAGTCCGTCGACAATCACCCAAATGGATCGTGACCTCTGGAAGTATGTGGAAGTCCAGTAAAAAAATACATAGATATGTCGTCCCTCATCCACTCCAGGACCACCAAGGTCTATACCAAGCCTGCTGGTACCTGGTGCTCTACCTTCACCTGCTGGTAGGTGAGGCATCGAGAAACGAACTTTGCCACAAACTTCTTCCAAGCTGGCCACCAATGCTGTCGTCTGAGATCCTGGTACATCTTCACCACTCCTGGATGTACCGCTAAAGGGGAAGTGTAAAACTCTCTTAGTACCTCCTCCTGTAAAGCTACTGGTATCATGGTACGTCCTCTAAAAAGGACATCGTGCTCTCCTCCTATAGAGAATCCTTTAAGTGCTTATCCTGATGATATCTGTGCACGCCATGTCTCACAGTCAGCATCCCCACATTGTGCCTCTCTGACCCGCTGTAGTAGTGGAGGAGTGACTATGACTGAATGAATAAATTTTGCGCCATCTATGTCCATGAAAGATATCTGCAATGTAGATAGTTGTTCTGTCGCCTCCTCGAGTATCTGCATGCCCGTCTTCCTGCTAAGAGCATCGGCTGCTACGTTCGCCTTTCCAGGAGTATAGACTATCTCAAATTCATAGTCCATGAGGAACTCGAGCCATCGCTGCTATCTCAGATTCACGTCCTTCTACCAGAAGATGTACCTGAGAATCTGGTGGTTAGAGTAGACTGTAAATAACTCACCCATCAGAAAGTGACGCCACATCATCAGAGTGAAGACCACTGCTACTAACTCCATTTCATGGGTAGCATAGTTCTGCTCATGCTGTCTCAACTGACATGATCCATTGGTTATCACGGCCAACTCCTGCATCAGGACACATCCGAGTCCGGTCCCTGATGCATCGCAGTAGACTATGTACCTTACTCCCTCCTCTGGTCGCCTAATGATAGGTTCGCTGGTCAATCTCTGTCTCAGCTCCAGGAAGCTCTGTTGACATCAGTCTGACCACATGAAGGGTTGCCCCTTCTTCCTTAACATTCTGCAAATATGCAAATATTTCTCTTTTGCTAAAAAGATATATATGGTTTTATCCACTAGATGAACCACATTCCTTGCCTAATACAGTCAATCCCGTCATGATCAGTTAATTCATGCCATGGATAATGTCGTAAGGCCTCGACGCTGCTACCAAGAGATCCAACCGTTACTCTCACCTCCAAGGGTTGAGTCACGCTGCCGGCATCTGTGTGTGGTCACTAGGTCTCCTCCAGTAGGAATCTCACATATGAGGGTCATGTCAATAGTTTTTAACCACAACCCCATAGTATTAACAAACAAAAGACAAGAAAGCAAATGAAACTATTGAAAGTGTCTTTTCTTATTTCAACTAAAAGTTCCACGACACAAAACAACACAAACAACGATGCTAGAGGCATTATGGGAAAAGGCCTCCATGCCTGGAGGTAGTCCAGCACATGTACACCCGCTTTCGGAGCTCCATGATTGTAAGCTTCAGCTGCCTGAAGTTGTGCTCTCCCCTGTGGTCGGGGTAGACCTCCTTGTGGTGGTGGTGGTGGTAGAGCCTCAAAATGTCGTCCACCACCTGCCGCTCGACAAGCTCATCGGCCTCGTTCGCCTGCTCCCTGTGGAACGCCACGGTCGAACCTCTTCCTCCGCTTGGGTGGTCCCTCAACCGTTTGTTTCCCCTCTGCATGGTGGGTCGGGAAGTCATGAGCCTTGTGGCCCTACCTGCCGCATGCGTAGCACTGTCTGCTCCTCAGAAAGATGGCTTTGTGCCATGTGCCTCGCACCTCTGAGCCAGTGTCCTAATGTCGTCCGCCTGATGGTTCGGGCCGCCTGGACCCCTATGACATTCTTTGACTACCAGCTGCAGACGACTCTGCTACCTGCCGCCCCGCGGTAGGTCTCGCTGCTGATGTAGGGTCAGCAAGAAAGCTCTCTATGAGAAGGGCTCTCTCCAGTACTCCTTCCTGTGTCGGAATGCTGAGGGATATCATTGATTCCCTGATCTCATGCCCCAGTGCCTGCTCGATGGTCCGGGCTAGGAAGAATGGGTCTCATACCATGTCCATCGAATAGCATGAGAGATCGGTAAATCTCGCCGAGAATTGGGAGACCGTCATTCTACCATGCCGCTGCTGTAGAAGCTCCTAGATGCGCACCGTACAGAGGGTGGCTGGGAAGAAATCCGAGCGAAAGAGGCTCTCAATGTCTGTCTAGATGAGAGATTCCTTGTCGTGCACCTGGAGTATGACGCTCCACCATCATCCTTCTTCCACGTGTAGGAGGCTCGCTGCAAGGATCACCAAGTGGTATGCTGGTGTCCCCACTAACCTGGAAACTCGAACAACCGCCTCTAGCCAATACTCGGATGCCTGAGGGTCCATCTCCCAGTGGAACCTAGACAGTCTCTGATGCTGAAACCTGTGAAGTCCACTAAGGATAAGTGCACTATCAATAGCTGGGGATGGTATCATCGGTGGCTCGGTGGGTAGAGGTACCACCGGTGCCTCCACTAAAAATGGCCCTGCACCGAGGCCTCGTCGCTCGGTGAGCTGTCGGCTCGCTCAAAACTCGGAACCCTAGCTGGATGCCGACGTGGGGCCATCCTGAAATGAAACAGGTGCACCATGGTCAAACAGTATACCTGGTGAGCTGACACAATGTAATCACAAAGAAAACTTTTGAAACACACATGCAATCAACTTTTCTGTGCATTCAGTCAGAAATCAAAAGTCAGGGTCCTGGTGTACGGATACGTCAGCCACCGCACCAACACTGGACTCCATGGACTGATAACCACACTCAATACCGTTAACACTATTGCTTCATAGAGAAGAATGATTAGAGTCCTGAGTTATACTGTAGTACCAAACTCCTCTAATACCAATTTGTCACGACCCGTCCTCGGCACTCGTGTCGTGAATATCCCAAGACCGCCTCCCATAGGACAGGGGCTGGCGACTAGCACCAATGCATAAAACCCGAAAAAAGGGGAAGGGATTGCCTTTATAAAGTAAAAAACACCATAGAGTAAGCAAGAAGAAGTAAACACTATGTAAAACTGGGTACAATAGTATGTGTGGCAAGTAAATGGGCCAGGATTCAAACCCAAACTGAATGTAAGGTACAAATGGAAAGAAGTACATCAACTGAAAGTAAACCAGCAACGTCGAGCCATCCACTAGAAGTCCCACCTGATGTGTGGGTATAGATAGCATCCTCAGCTCCTCGGGTCCAGCCGTCTGCTCAGTGTACGTCCCGCCCAGTGGTCCACCTCCAGGTACCGACTAGCTCCACAAGCCTCAACCACGATCAGCGATGTCTATCATCTGCATCCAACACAACGTAGTGCGGGCATAGCCCGTGGAGGGGTGAGTATACGCTACTCATTAGGGACCCCGAGACCCCTGAAGGTCTTCCAAAATCCACAAAGGATAATCCACAAAGGAAAGATACAATCACAAAGTAACATCCAACACAACCTAGGTATATTCCCATACATATACCTAAGTCATCAATTCCCGTTCGACTCCAATATCCGAGCCCAAGTTCGATCATGTCCACGTAGGAGTATAACCCAATACGCCTAGGATAACACAACCCAATACACATAGGATAGAATGTGAATCATATCGAAGATATTGATTGAAAATCAAAAATCAGATCACACAGGAATACTTCTTCATAAGGTGATAGAGATGACCAGATATTGCCACTGATTCTTCTATGCTAGGACCCACGTAGGAAACTAAACCAGCTATGCTGTCAGACCCACAAAGGATATAGATGAGCTACTCTACCAGACCCACGTAGGATAACAAGAACAGAGTCAAATACTTCCATACCCACGTAGGATACAATAATAGTAGTCATTGTCATCGAACCGATGGAGGATTTTAGTACGGTCTTCATCGCTGTCGACCCCAAATAGGATTTCAGTGAATTCTTCATTGCAGTTGAACCCATATAGGATTTTAGTATGGTCTTCCTCGCTACCGAACCTACGTAGGATTTCAGTGCAATGTTCATCGCAATCGCAGCCAGCTCTAGGGTTCCCGCTCACAGCATGATCGGAACCTCTGCCTCTTCATTTTTTTGTTGTGATCTTTGCGGTAAAATATTGAATTTGACGACATCATGAATAAGAGTGTCACCTTGTGATAACAGCATTCCGGGGGGGGCATTGGTGTAAACGGGTGTGAAAATATAGCTCTGAATCATCACTGGATCCCCATAGAAGAAGCGACGACCTGACACCTAAGCGACAGTGCCGATGACCAGCATCAGAAGAAGATGGTGACCGGTGCTAGCCGATAAGGGCGGAGACCAAAACAATATGGCCACGGTGGATGAGTGGCACCTATATGTGCCACGGTAGGAGAAGGGGTCGGGCCGCGTCGGTTGTTCACATTGGCGTCATTTTGGTGCACCGTCGTGCACTGCGGAAGGATTCCCATGACATCAAGCCACATTAGAGGAGGGGAACCCACGCCATAGGTCCTACTGGAAGAGGTCGAGGCCATGTGGCACAGTTTTTTCACAAAACCGAATATCCTTTTCCATTCAAAAGGTGGACCAACCCCACACCCCCTGGCAGGCAACCCCATAGGGGGGCAGCACCCAGCCTAGGCGGGCCACGCCGGTTCCGCATCCCAGCATGCCGAGCCCTGCACGACCATGAATACAAGGGTCAAACTAGGCAGTTTGGGCCATGCCAGGTCAGACCTGGGTTGGGTCGGTTCCGACCAGACCGAAACCAACTTCGACAAAGTATCAAAAAAAGGGTGGTAACTAACAAACTAGATGTCAATTTGACCAACGATCTATGACAATGAAATACAATGAATGTGTTGGTCCTTATGGTTTAATCCAGTTTAGTTTTGGAAAAAGTTTGGGTATGGCTAGGTTGGATTGAATCTGAATCTAACTAGTCTGTCAGTACTAAAACATATATAAATCTCATATAAAGACCCATAACTTCCATGTCTTTTTTTTAATTATATGATAATTTTACGTGTCTGTGAAAATTGAGGGTGTGTGATTCTAAATCCCAGAGTGCCTGTATTGAATTTCTAAACTTTTTTTCAGGTACTTTCAGTAAACATACAAGTGGGATTTTCTAACTTTTTTTATCATGATGGGGTGAAAGCCACAAAACATTATATAAAATATTTATTCAAATGAGGATGATCAATATACAACAAAAAAACAGATTCATCAAGCTCTCCTTCCCGGGGGACCAATCTTTTTCCTCAGTTTCCCTTCAATTATTCATTCTTTGTCTCTCCACTCATTCCATATCTTGACATTGATACTCCCCCGACCACTTCCTATACAATAACAGTTCTGAATCTCCTCAGATTTCTGTAACAGTGAGTCCACATCTTCATCTGAGTTGTCAGCATGCAACTCCTCCTTCTTCTTCATCTCTCTCTTTTGGTTTCTAGTTCTCACTTGTTTCCATGTTTCATCCTCCTTATCCTTCTGATGATCTTCATTCCCTGGGCTATTTTTATCCTCCTTAGCTATAGTAGTCGAGGAAATAACATATTTCCCTACTAGTCCAGCCACAGATAGTGGCTCTAGTTGTGAAATCACCGGTGAAGCAATAGAAAATTCAGCCTCCCTACCTGTATCAACTAAAACATTGGAAACAACATTCCCAGAAGATCAAGGTGAAGCAGGAGCATCTTCATATTCCTGGGCATGTGTGTCCAGCATTGAAGTTGGAGTCTCTATAGTAGTATCCTTCTTCAGAACAATTCCAGCATCAACTTGAGGCTCTGTTTGTACTGACATCGAGTCCGGAGGGCTCTGGACCTTGTGCTTTTCAGATCCAGCAGAGGATGTAGCTAAAATATCTTCATCTTGCTAGAAATTTGTGACAAGCTATTTAGTAGGAACAGACTAAGAGTCACTATCTTGAGTTTTGTCAGCATTAGCAGCCATAACAGGACCTGCTCCAGATTGATCTATATTAGGACAATGAAATGTTTAGGGATCTAAATGTCCCTCTTCCACAATCTCAACCAAGGATCTTTTTTTGGCCATGAGTAAAACTGGTCTATGCAATGTCCCCCATTGGCATTGTGGAAACAATTTCTTCCTTAAAAGTATTCCTATTCTCAGATTGAAGCTGCAACTGGATCTTATTCTGTTGGTCCAGCTTAGTTAGACCAGGTTTCTCAATTTCAGATTTGGAGCATGATTTAGAATCATGCCCCTGAAGGGAAAAAATCTTACATGTTTGCCTCCTGTAGTTAGCAGAATCATGACCTATAACCTTGAAATCCAGGAAGAATTTTGGGAAACATTCGTACTCAATTTTCAACTCAAATTCCTCATCATTAGTAGATAAGTAAACTCTATCAACCAAGGTAGAACAAATATCATCTTCTACTAGGCATCGAGCATAATGTCCATATCTAGCCATTTCAGTTTCTCTATCCATCCTAATTGGAACACCAATAGCTAAACCAATGTCATATAGGATCCTAGGATTCCATAAAATCCAATTTAAGCAAAAGATTTTAATCCAAACCTGGGATGAGGTGTTACCCATTTCAGTTGGGTTAAAACTAAGATCCTATTATCTAATGTACAGTGCTCCACGCTTGAATGAAATTGAGCCAAAACCCCATGCTCGCAGCTTGAGCTCTTCAAATGGGAAGAGAAAGTGATAGAAGCCCTTCCCGAGTGATACACATTGCCAAGAGTCAAAGCCACATATGTCTGATAGCCTCTAGTTGAGATACTCCATCTTAAAGGGCTTTGTTCCCTTTAGGAGAATAAACCTCGTGATAATATAGTGTGCTCCTATCTCCAATATCTCAGAAACCACATCAAAATCTACTTTGACATGATCCACCGAACCTCTCTTGCAAATTCATACATACAAGCCCTTGAAAAGGGAAAATGTATGATTGCCAGAGCTAACCTCGAGCATCTTCCCCCCTGAGGTTTCTAGATTTCCTTGAATCTACTCCAGCCGATTCGCTAACCTCATTATTATGGGAGTTGAATCTCTCTTGATTCAAGAAACAATCCACCATTTTAGGTAGATTTGTCAAGCAGTGGAACCCTAATCGTCATTCTGAGTTGAGAGTGCCGGAACGGTTGCTCGCCCCATCCTCCATTTCATGGGTTTTTCTAACTGTTGAATCGGTGCTCAGTATTGAAATCTGAGGGCACCGTTGAACTCACAGCGCCAGTATTCGCTTAAGGAGACCTTCACCCTGATCGTAGTAGGTCGAGGATGGATGTTAGTTTTTCACTTATTCGTGAATGAATAAAATAAAATAAAATTTGTGTGACATTTTATTTTCTTTAAGACTCCCATGTGGCTGTTAAAAGGTGGGAACAACCAGAACTAAACCTCTCATGTGTGGTTATGGAGGTGGGTACCACCTAACCTAAACCCCCAAAATTTAATTTAAGGGTGGGGACCACCTGTACTATTATAATATGAGAATCCTCGAGAACTCCCTCCTTAATGAGGGAGGAGACCATTAGGTTTCCCAAAATTGTATTATGCCAATATCAATATAATAATGATTTTTAATTTAATTTGAGCCAATAATTAAATTTGAGAAAATTTCATATTGGCATCCTTTTCTTATTGTTGGAATTAGGGGAAGTGCTGGAAAATGGAAATTGGGAGAGAACCTTGGAAGAATTCTTCTTCTCCAACAATGAATGCTCCTCCAACAAAGAACGCCGACACACGACATTGAATTCATCATCGGGTAATCCTCCAACATGGGACGTCTTCAATTGAAAGTCATCCTTCCCTCCTCATTGACATCAACAAATGAACAAGGTAGGGGTGCATTTTAAATTGATCAATGTTAATATTTCCTCTCACATTGAACCATTCCCCTTGAGCTGCTTACTACAACCCTAACTCATAGGGTACTTGCCAATCCAACATGTCCCAACCCCTCTATAAACATTATGGTTCATTTGTGTGTTCTCTATGATGGTGATAGTGACTAGTGTCAGCGTTTGGAAGTAGTGGAACTCGGGAACCGTGGCCATCACCATGGTCGACCATGACGATGGCGACAAACCGAGGGTGGAAGGTCAAGCCTGTAGATAACGAATCCATGATGCATGATCGCGCCACATGGCCTGCCACAGTGGACCACCACACCGTGGCCTCCTCCTCCCCTCGTCCTTGAAAACTCGCCACCCTCTATGGCCCCTATGGCCCTCCGCAGCCCCCATGGAATCACGACCCTCCGTAGCGGTGTGCATTAGGAGTTTTTGTGGATCCACAAAAGATTGAGGCGGTACTTGCTAGGTAGCCACCCTGGAGTGTGACGAAGATATGGAGTTTCTTGGGATTGGCCAGATACTACTAGATATTTGTGCCAAATTTCTCTACAGTTGGATCACCATTATCTGTGTTGACGAATAAGGGGAAACCATTCGTTTGGTCTGAGAGATGCCAGCAGAGTTTTTAAGAGGTGAGGTAGAGGCTGACAAATGCCCCCCCATCTTGAGGCTTCTAGTGGAGGGTGTAGGGTACGTTGTTTACTATGATGCATCAGGGACCAGGATCAGATGTTTCTTGATGCAGGAGCGAGTAGTTATCGTATATGGTTCTAGAGAGCTGAGATAGAATGATCTGAAATATGCTACACATGACCTGGATTTAGCAGAAGTGGTCTTCATCTTGAATATGTGGCGACAATACATGATGGGCAAGGGTTTTACAGTGTAATCTGATCAAAAGAGTCTTAGGTATGTATTATTTCATAAGGACTTGAACATGAGTCATCGATGTTGGATTATGTTCCTCCAGGAATATGATTTCGAGGTAGTCAATACATCTAGGAATTGGAATGTGGTAGTCGATGCAATCAGCCGGAGATCTGGTATACATCTGCTAGGCGAGGTGACAGAGCAATTGTCTACATTGAATATATCCATCTTGGATCGGGATGGAGCAGTTTTTCTTCTGTCTATTACAGTCACTCCCCCATTTCTTCATCAATTCAAGGAGGCGCAACATGGGGATGCTGACTGCGAGGCTCGACATGCTCAGATATCTACAGGGACGGCTCCTGATTGATTTTATGAAAGTGGGGAGCATGTCATCCTCTTCAGAGGACATACCATGGTACCAGTGTCACTTTGGGAAGAATTTTTGAGGGAGTTCCACACATACCCTCTAGTGGTACATCTAGAAGTGGTGAAGATGTACCAGGATACCCGATGACAACACTGGTTGCCAGGAATGAAGAAAGCAGTTGCAGAGATTTTCTCTCGGTGCCTCACTAGTCAGTAATTGAAGGTAGAGCATCAGGTACCAGATGGATGGGTTCATATTTTCGAGTTCCCATAGTTGAAGTGTGATGGTATATCAATATACTTCTTGATAGGACATCCATGTACATCCAGCGTTCATGACTTGATTTGGGTGATCTTCGACTGACTCACCATGTTAGCCCACATTCTACCAATCAGAGAGGGGGGTTCAGTAGAGAGCGTGGAACGCCTCTTTGTGTATGAGATTGTGTGGCTACAAGGAGTACCCTCAAGAATTATCTCAGATCGTGTTGCACATTTTACTTCTCGGATATGGAAGGGGTTGCAGGAGGCATTCGAGACGCAACTTATTTTGAGCACCACCTTCCATCCGTAGACGGATGGCCAGACTGAACAGACCATTCAGACTCTCAAGGACATGCTTCGTGCTTGCATCATTGACATAGGTGGCAGCTGGGATGATCACTTTCATTTAGAGGAGTTTTCATATAACAACATCTATCACTCCACCATTGTGATGTCACCTTTTGAGGCTTTTTTTGGGTGACCCTGATGATCTACATTGTGTTGGACTGACCTAGGAGAGTCAGCCCTAGTGGGACCAGAAATGGTACAGGCTACCCTAGAGAATGTGTATATCATCTAGGTGTGGATGAAGGCATCCTAGTGTACGCATAAGTCATATTACGATAGGAGACCAAGACATCTAGAGTTTGAGGATGGTGACCACATCTTTCTACGGGTCTCACCCCGATGAGGATTGTGAAGATTTGGGCGAGGCAGAATGTTATCTCTGAGTTTCATTTGACCCTTTAAGTCCCTCAACAGAGTTGGTAAGGTGGATTAATACTTAGATCTTCCATCTAAATTGCTCTGGGAGCCCAATGTTTTCCACGTATCCAAGCAGAGGAGATACGCGCGTGACCCTTCCCATGCCATCGACCACGTAGAGTTGGACGTCGATGATTGGGAGACTTTTACAGAGGTTCCAGTTGAGATTGAGGATCAATAAAGTGGGTCCTTCATGGGAGGTCGATAATTCTGATGCACATTCGTTTCCCACATAGGAACCTCCTGGAAAGAACATGGGAGTAGGAGGCTCAGATATTTGCTCAGTACCCCCACTTGTTTTCCTAGTTTTGTGATGTGTCTTATGAGGATGCAAAGCCCTGAAGTAAGGAGAATGTAAAGACATAAAAATTCCATGTAATTTCTTTTAATTATATGATATTTTTACTAGTATGAAAAAATTAACGGCACATGATTCCATGGCCCAGAGTGCCCAAATTTAATTATTGAATTTTTTTTCGGGTTTGTTCAGTAAACATGCGAGCGGGTTTTCCTAAATTTTGAACCGGTTCATGGAATTGAAATCCAAGGGCACCATTGAACTCTCAGGGACGGTACTCTCTTAAGGATACCTTCACCCCGACCATAGGAGGTCGAGGATTGGAGTATGTTTTTCACTTCTTCCTGAAATAATAAAATAAAATAATATTTTTGTAATATTTTATTTTCATTTGGAACTCACATGTGAGTATTAAGAGGTGGGGACCCCCAGAACAAAACCTCCCATGTGATGTTATGGAGGTGGGGAACAATGAACCTAAATCCCCCAATTTGAATTTAAGGGTGGGAACCACTCGAAACCTCCTAATGTGAGAAACCTGTTGAACTCCCTCTTTAATGAAGGAGTTGACCTTTAGGTTTCCCCAAAATTATTTATGTCAACCTTATTGTAATTATGATACCAATTTATTTTTTTCCAACAATTCAATTGGGGAATCATATCATATTTTCTACCTTTTCTTTTTGGTGGAATTAGGGGAAGTGTTGGAAAAGGGAAATTGGGAGAGAACCGTGGAGGAATTCTTCTTCAACAATGAAGAACATTCCTCCGATGAAGAACACAGACGCACGACTTCGACTCCTTCATCGGTGCATCCTCTAACATGTGACATCATCAATAGAAAACCATACTTCCCTCCACATTGACGTCAACAAAATGAACTAAATAGGGGTGTGTTTTAAATTGATCAATGTTAATTTTACCTCTCACAGTGAATCATTCCCCTTGAGCCTCTTGCTACCGCCCTAACGTGGAGGGTACGGGCCAAACAAACATAGCCTGACCCCCCCCCCCTCCGAAAACCTTATGGTTCATTTGATTGTTCTTCTTGATGGTGACAGCGACCGATGACAGTGTTTGTCACCAGTGGAACTCAAGAACCACGACTGTCACCATAAACAGCTGTGATGAAGGCAACAGATGGAGATTGGTCGGTCATGCCGGCCGCAGGGGGAGGCATAGCGCACGACCACACCGCATGGCCAGCCATGGGGGACCACCACACCGCGGCCTCACCGCCTAGCGGCCCTCCCCATCCATCAAGGCATCACCGCCCTGCCGCCCTCCACGACACCCGTGTCCCCTCCGCCTTGAGGCCAAACGCGGCCCCCGCGGCCTCCGCCACCCCACGACCTCACCACTCCACGACCTTGATGCCTCGAGGCCCTTCATGGCCCCAGCTGCCTTACCACCCAGCGGCTCGCCATGACCCCAGCAGCCTCGCCGCCCGGCAGCCCTCCAAGATCCCCGCGGCCTCCCTGCCCATTGGCCCTCTACGGCAACCACGACATCGCCTCCCATCGGCCCTCTACGACCCCTCGTGGCCATGATGCCCAATGGCCCTCCTCGGCCCTCACGGCCTCACCACCCAACGGCCCTCGACGGCACCCGCGGCCTCGCCACCCAATGACCCTCCTGGCCCCTATGGCCTCACCGCCTAATGGCTCTCAATGACCCTCGCAGCCTTCGCGCCGCCCTCATGGCCGCACACAGCTCCACAAACCTTGCGGCCTTGCCACCCCACGACCCTCTATAGCCCTCATGGCATCCTCACCACCCTCGTGACCTCGTGCTGCTACGTGGCCCCAGCACCACCCATCGTGGGCCGGGTCGACCCAAACTGGGTCGGGTCGGCTCTGTCCGGGTCAAGCCAGGTCGGACCGGACCCGAACTAGCTATGAGCTTTTCGATCTATCATCCATAACTTTTCCACAACGAATCCATTCGACAAACAATGAATGGTGATGTAAACCTTGAAACGTTATGGTCCCTTTGGTATACCCCACATAATATTTGGATAAAGTTGTAATATGGTCTGGTTTGATCGAGCACGAATCCAAATAGACCCTCATGATTAAGAAGATAATAACTTACAGACCGAGTGTCTGATTGACGCACTGTCTGTTGCGTTGAGACGCCTATGACATGGTTGTACATTGGGATACGTATTATTGGAACTTCATGATAGTGGGAGTATTGACCAATGCTTGAGGATTGGACCCTCCCAGGGATGAGAAAGCATAGTGAGGAAACCCATTAGTAGGCTATGACGTGAAGAATGAATAGAGATCATGTGTGGGTCAGCACCGAGCGATACTGTGTGGGTAAACATCGAGTGATCTTTTGTGGGTCACCACCTAGAGATCATGTGTGGGTCAGCACCTAGCGATCCTATGCGGGTCAGCACCGAGCGTTCCTTTGTGGGTCAGCACTGAGCGATTTTGTGTGGTTAGCACCTAGAGATCCTATGTGGGTATGACGATGTACTGGAGATGTACTAGGATATTGTGTTGGTCTTATGACGTAATGATAATGTACTAGGATTATGTGGGTGTCTAAAAATGTACTACAATCCTCTGGGGGTCTATTGATGATTAGGAATCCTTTGTAGGTCTTCCCCTTAATAGTGTAAGATGAATCAGTAGTTACATCTAATCATATCCACTACTGTACCAAATAAATAACTAGTGTGATCTGAGCCTATACCTTGGTGGTATTCTTCTGTGTGACATACCTGTGTGGTACTTACTTTGTGGTATTCCTTCCTTTTTGGAACAGTTGATCTTGGTCTTTGTTTTTGACGCTATGTTTTCTTCATGATTTAGAGGGGTATACTTGATAACTTTGGTATATGTATTGGCATACACCTAATTATGGTTGTCCGTTGATTTCATGCCTTGTGGATTATCCTTGGTGGATTTCGTCAGACCTTGAGAGACTCAGGGTCCCAACTGAGTATCGTTATTCTCACCCATGCCCAGGCTACGCCCACACCTTATTGTGTTTGGTGGAGACAATAGACAACACTGATCGAGGATGAGGGTACCAGGGCTAGACGGGGCCCGAAGGTGGAGCATACAACATGACGGTATGCAGAGGAGACGAGAGGATGTGGAGTGCTGAGAAGGAGATCTGTACCAACACTTCAAGTAGTAACCTCGGTGGGTGACCCAGTAGCTGCCTTTATTTTTCTTTAGTTGTCCATGTACTATTAGAGTTGGGATTGTATTCTGACACCTTTTTACTTTCATCACTCTTTTTGAAATAGAGTTTACTTGTGTTCCTATATTTTTGTGTGCATGGTTGAGTGTGTTTATAGGTTATAAAGGCAATGCCTTCCTAGTTATAGGGAATATAACTTTCGGTGCTAGTCACCTAACCCTTTCCTATGTATGGTGTGTTTGGTGTAGTCACGACACGGGCATCGGGGGATGAGTCATGAGAAATTGGTATCTGAGGAGTCGGTTCTACCGTAGAACATATGACTCTAATATTTTTAATGTCTATAGTGTTATGTGTAGTGAGTGTGGATATCAGTTTAGGGAAACCAATGTCGGTGTGGAGGCCGATGTATCATTACAGCAGAACCCCGACTTCTGATTTTCGACTCAGTTCACGAAAACATTGATTGCGGGTGTGTGTTTGTTTTCTAATGTTTTTTTGTGATCACTTTGAGTCAGCTCACCAGGTATAACATAATGATAATGGAGCACCTGTTTCTTTTCATGATGCCTCCATGCAGACACCCAGCTAGGGTTCCAGATATAGAACGCACAGATATCCCACTGAGCGACGAGGCCTCGGTACACGACCCCTTTCCAATAAAGGCACCAATGGTACATTTACCTGTTGGGAAACCAATGCCACCATCCCAAAAAGAATAGATTGCATGGTTCTTGAGTGTGTTTAATGAGTTCCAGTGCTAGAGGCCACCCAGTTTTTAGGAGAGAGATGGAACCACAGGCAGGTGAGGATTGGCTAGAGGCCTTAGTGAGAGTCTTCAGGTTGGTAGGGACACCAACTGATCTCATGGGGATCCTTGCCACCATCCTTCTACAGGAAGCAGCAGACAGATGGTGGAGCATGATGCACTAGGTTAATGACAAGGTGATGCTTCTCAGGGTACACTTTGAGTGCTTGTTTCAGGAAGAGTTTGTTTCAGTGACTCTTCGTGTAGTGGGCATATATGAGCTTCTTCATCTGCAATAGGGCTGGAGCACTGTGGCTCAATTATCAGCAAGGTTCAGTGACCTCTCATGGTACTCCACTGATAGGGTGCGGGACACATTCTTCAGGGCCCGAACCTTCATGTAGGGACTCAGGTGAGAGATCATGGATTTGATGATTTCTCTTTGCATCTCGACGTAGGCAGGGGTGTTAGGGCGAGCCCTCTTAGCTGTGAGATTATTTTCTGAGAAGTCACCACCAGAAATACCCACCACCGATCATCATGTATCAGAGTCATTTTTAGCTGGCAGAATAAAAATACCATCGAGGTCTAAAACTCCTAGACATATAGGTGAACGACTGTGGGATTCTGGGTCGGTTGTGCTGGGCACCCGAGGCGGAGCCAGTCATGCCTGGAGCGGGCAGTGTTACACATGGGGCGGGTAGGGTCACATGGCATGTGATGGTCCGACCTGACGTACGAATGATCATCAGACAGTTGAACGACCTTCCAGAAAGAGACGGAAGTTTGACCGAAGAGGTCTGTCAGGAACATGCCGACGTGACAGAGGAGCTGGTCGTGCAGCTAGCGGTGGGTGACGATTTGAGATGCTACATCCACCACCACCAGGTGGTCCACCCCAACCATAGAGATCTTGAGTATAGGGGAAATATCATCTTTGGTTTGCTGAGGCCTATGACCATGGCGCTTCTGAGATGATTTGAGTTACGATCTGTGTCTACTCCACCTTAGCTGCAGTACTTATAGTCACATGTTCCAATCATTCTATTATTACCACTACCCTTGTTCGGAGCCTAGAGATTCCGATGGATCTGTTGGCTCGATCCTTATAGCTATAGACTGTTACGAGAGCAGATTTGAAGATTACGCATTGGTGTCGGCTGTGCGAGCATATTCTAGGAGGTGAGAGCTTCGGCTGGGATCTCCTAGTAGTGGCGTCAAGGTCATACAACGTCATCTTGGGTATGGACTGGTTATCTAAAATCCATTCTCTAATTGACTGTATTAGGTTCAATGTGGTGTGTGTCCACAAAGATGGGACCAGGATTACCTTCACCGGTGATAAGGGAGCCTTGGCACCACATGATGGACTTACCCAGAGGAGAGTGCAACTGATCACTCATCATTTGGCTTACTTTACCCTCAAAGTAGTTGATGTGGAGAGTCTGAGTTATCCTATAGTAGTGGACCAATATGCGGATATCATCCCTGATGATGTTCCGAGTCAACCTCCTTGTATAGAGGTGGACTTTTACAATGACTTGTACCCCGTGATGACACTGATATCTACATCAGCGTATCGAATGGATCCCATGGAGAATCGTGAGCTATGGGTACAGTTGGAGGACTTATTGGGAAAATGGTTCATTAGTCCCAGTGTTTCCCCTTGGGCAGCCCTTATTTTGATAGCCAAAAAGGAGTATGGGATGTTGTTACATTGTGTTGACTATCGATGCCAGAACCAAGTGAATGTGAAGTACAAGTACCCACTTCTGAGGGTTTACGGGCTCTTTGAACAGCTAAAGGGAGCACGATGGTTCTCAAAGATAGACCTCAAATCAGTCTATCTCTAGCTCAGAGTATGAGATGAGGATGTGTAGAAGATGAATTTCAAATATCGGTATATCCATTACGATATCTTGGATATGCCATTCAGTGTAACCAACACTGTAGCAGTGCTCATGAGACTCATGAACAGGATCTTTCAGACATACATTGATCACTTTTTAGTAGTCTTCATCAATGAAATTCTGATATACTCATCTATTGAGGAGGATCATTCCTATCATTTTCTAGTAGTATTGGACAAACTCTGAGAGCAACAACATTATGGTAAGCGCTAAAAGTGCAAGTTTTGGAACCGAGAGGTTCACTTTCCAGGACACGTCATCTCAGAGGCTGGAGTTGCTGTCGATCCAGTGAATATTGTAGAGATACATGCTTGGGAGCCACCCAGGAGTGTGATGGAGATATGATGTTTCCTGGGTTTGGCCGGATACGACTAGAGATTTGTGCCATATGTCTCCATAGTTGCAGCATCCTCATCAGGGTTGACGAATAAGGGAAAACCCTTTGTTTGGTCAATGAGATTACAGTGGATTCTTCAGGAGTTGAGGAAGAGGCTTACTAGTGCCACCATATTAAGGCTTCCAAAGGAGGGGTTAGGGTACATAGTAAACAATGACACATTAGGAACCAGGCTCGGATGTGTCCTGATGCGGGAGCAAGCAGTGATCATATATGGTTCTCGAAAACTGAGAAAATTTGAGCAGAACTACGCTACCAATGACTTGGAGTTAGCAGCAGGGGTCTATAACTTGAAGATTTTGCGGCCTTACTTGATGGTCAATAATTTTATATTGTACTATAATCACAAGAGTCTCAGGTATATCTTCTCATAGAAAGAACAAAACCTGAGAATGTGACGTTGGATTGAGTTCCTCCTGGACTATGACTTGGATATATTCTATACATCTTGGAAGGAGAAAGTCGTAGCTGATACACTTAGCTGGATATCAGGTATACAGTTGCTATGTGAGGCCATAGTGCAGTTGGCCACTTTGCAGATATCCTTTGTGGATCAGGATGATGCAGATTCTCTTCAGTCTCTAGCAGTCACTCCCTCACTTCTTCAGCAAGTTTGGGAGGTGCAGCGTGGGGATGGTGATTGCGAGGCTCGACATGCTCATATATCCACAGGGCAGGCAGCTGATGGATTTTATGAATGTGGGTAGCACATCATCCTCTTTAGAGGATGTACCATGGTAGTAGTGTCACTTCGAGAGTAAGTCTTGAGGGAGTTTAACACATTCCCTCTAGCTGTAAATCCAGGAGTGATGAAGATGTATCAGGATCACCGATGACCGCATTGCTTGTTGGGAATGAAGAAAGTAGTAGTAGAGTTTGTCTCTCGGTGCCTCACTTGTCAGCAAGTGAAGGCTGAGCATCCGGTACCAGCAGGCATGGTTTAGCCTTTATAGGTCTTAGAGTGGAAGTGGGATGGGATATCCAGGGACTTAGCGACATTAAATCCATGTAAATCTAGGGTTCATGACTCGATTTGGGTGATCGTCGACCAACTCACCAAGTCGGCCCACTTCCTACCAATCAGAGAGCACAATTCAGTATAGATATTGGGATGCCTCTATGTGCAAAAAATTGTGTGGCTACATGGTGTACCCTCGACGATTATCTCTGATCATGATGCACATTTTACTTCACAGCTATGGAAGAGGTTGTAGGAGACTTTCGGGATGCAGCTTCATTTCAGAACCACCTTTCATCCGTAGACGGATGGCTAGATTAAGCAGACCATTCAGGCCCTCGAGGAAAAGTTTCATTCTTGCGTCCTTCACTTCGGTCATATTTGGGAGTATCACTTGCCTTTGGGGGGGTTTTCATAAATCAATAGCTATAACTCCACTTTTGGGATGACAGATTTTGAGGCATTGTACGGGAAACCTTAGAGACCACCTTTGTGCTAGACTGGCCAAGGGGAGTCAGCACTAGTGGGACCAGAGATGGTACGAGCTACCATAGTGAAAGTGAAGATCATCCAAGAGCAGATGAAGACTTCCCAAAGCATGAAGAAGTATTATGCCGATAGGAGACTGAGACCTCTAGTGTTCGTGGATGGTTACCATGTCTTTCTATGGGTCTCACCATGACGACGTTTGTAGAGATTTGGCTGAGTTGGCAATTTGTCCTTGAGGTTAATTGGATCATTTCAGGTCCTCAGCATAGTTGGCGTGGTGGCTTACCACGTAGCACTTCTACATCAGTTGCAACCGTTGCACGCCATCTTTCACATATCCCAATTGAGGAGATACGTGCACGACCCTTCCCACGTCACCGACCACGAAGATCTGGATATCGACAATGAGGTGACTTTTACGGAGGGTCCAGTTGATATTGGGGATTGATAGGAGAGGGTCCTTCATGTGAGGTTGATACCTCTGATGCGTATTCGTTGGCATCACGAGAACCCCCACGAGAGAACATGGGTGTGGGAGGCTCATAATCATGATCAATACCCCCATTAGTTTTCCTAGTTTTGAGATGTGGCTGATGGGGATGCAAATCCCTGAGGTGGGAAGAATGTAAAGACCAAGAAATTTCATGTATTCTTTTTAATTAGATGAGAATTGTATGAGTCCACGAACATGGATGGTGTGTGAATTTGAGGTCTGAATTTCCCAAAATGAATTTATGAATTTATTTTCAGTTACATTCAGAAAACGTGTGAGATAGTTTTTATAACTTTTGAACCGGTGCTCAAAATTGAAATTTGAGTGCACCGTTGAACACACAGTGCCTGTAGACACATAAGAATTCCTTCACCCCAACCATAGTAGGTCGAGGTTGTACGTTAGTTTTTCACTTATTTTTTTAAGAATAAAATAAAATAAAAGTTTGGAAACATTTTCTTTTCATTTGAAACTCCCATGTGGGTGGTAAGAGGTGGGGACAACCAGAACTGAACCACCCATGTGAGGTTACGGAGTTGGGGACCACCGAAACTAACATATCCAATATGAATTTAGGGTTGGTGACCACCCTAACCCACTTAATGTGAGAAACCACTTGAACTCCCTCTTTAAGGAGGGAGATAACCTATATGTTTCCAAAAAAATTATTATGCCATCCTCAATGTAATTATGATGCCAATTTAAATTGTTTCAACAATTAAATTTGGGAAACATATCATATTGGATACCTTTTCTTTCTGGTGTAATTGGGAGAAGTGTTGTCAAAGGGAAATTGTGAGAGAACCATGGAGGAATTATTCTTCACCAATGAAGAACTCTCCTCCAATGAATAACACCAATGCATGACTTCGACATCACCCTCAGGGCATCCTCCAACGCGGGACATTTTCAATCGACGACCAACCCTCACTCCACAACGATTTCAACAAACGAAGGACATATGGGTGTGTTTTAAATTGATCATTGTTAATTTTTCCTCTCCCATTGAATCCTTCCACTTGAACCGCTTGCTACCACCCTAATGTAGAGGGTAAAATCCAAACAAAGACGACCCGACACCTTCGCAAACCTTATGGTTCATTTGTGTGTTCTCACGATGGTGACGATGACCAGTGCAAATGTTTGGAACTGATGGAACTCGAGAACCATAGCTGGAACAACAGCCGGTAGAGAAGAAGGCAAAAAATAGAAGGTGGTCGGTCAAGCTAACCACATATGGAGGCACGACGCGCGACTGCACTGCACGACCAGCCATTGTAGACCACAGCACCAAGGCCTCCACCTCCCTGCGGCCTCCCCTTCTAGCGGCCCTCCATAGCCCCCACGACCTCGCCACCGAGCGGTCGTCCGAGGTCCCTGCAGCCCCGCCGCCCCACGGCCCTCCGCAGCCCCCATTTCCTCGCTTCCCCACAGCCCCCCGCGACCTCCCTGCCCTACGAAACCCATGACCATCCCACCCCGCAACACTCAGCGGCCTCTGCGGCCTCGCTGCCCCGCAGCCCTCCACGACCCAAGTGACCTCACCGCCCTGCGGCCCTCTACAGCCCATGTGGCCATCACCGCCCCGCGGCCTCTTCCCTCTGGGGGCGTTCCGCAGCCCCCGCAGCTTTTTTTGCCCAGCAGCCTCGCTGCCCCACATCCCCCGCCGCCTTTTCCACCCCACGGCCATGACACCTCGTGGCCCTCTACGACCCTTGTGGCCTAACCGCCTAGTAGTCCTCCACTTCCTGGCCACCCAACGGCCCTCTGCAACCCCCACGAACTCGTTGCCCCACAGCCCTACACGGCCCTCGAGGCCTCCGTGTCACCCTCGCAGACTCTGTGCCGCCCTCACAGCCTTGGGCCACTCCGCGTCCCACGTGCCACCCATCACGGGCTAGGACGGACCCAGCGGGATGGGTTGACCCAAACCTGTTTTAGTTGGCCTAGGTCGTGTCAAGCTGGGTCAGTTCGACAGGGGCAGACACGACCTGGACCAACTACAAGCTTTTCGCTCTATCGACCCTATCTTCGGCATCATCCGTCATTTTGACAAGAAATCAATAGATCTACAAACCTTGGAGCATAACACTCCATTGGGAATACCCCACTTGATATTTGGATAATGTTGGGATACGTTTGGGTTGGATCAAGCACGAATCCACCGGGCCCTTAAGACTAAAATTATAATAACTTAAAGATCGAGCGTCCGATTGATGCACCGTCTGTTGCGTTGAGACCCCCAGGAATGGTTGTCCTTTGTGATACTTATTTGTGGGACTTTTATACAGGTGTAATATCGACCAATGCATGAGGGGCAGACCCTCTTGGATACAAGAATGCTTAGTGCGGGAACCCAGTAGGTGGTTACAACGTGAAGAATGAATAGTGATATTGTGATGGTCAGCACCGAGCTATCCTGTGTGGTTCACCACCGAGTGATTCTAATTGGGTCAACACCTTGTAATCATATGTGGGTTATCACCTAGCGATCATATGTGGGTTAGCACCAAGTAATCCTGTGTGGGCCAGCACCGAGGGATACTGTGTGGGTCATCATTGAGGGATCCTGTGTGGGTCAGCGCTGAGCGATCTTGTGTGGTCAGCACCTAGAGATCCAATGTTGGTCTGATGACATAATTGTGATGTACTAGGATCATGTGTGGGTCTGACGATGTACTAATGAGGTATTAGGATCTTGTGTGGGTCTGACGATGTACTACGATCCTCCGTGAGTCTGATGATGATTATGGATCCTTCATGGGTCTGCCACTTAACAGAGTAAGATAATTGAATAGTTAAATCTAATCATATACACTACTATAATTAAAAACTACATGTTCTGAGATGTTCTTGTAGCTTGGTGGTTTTCTTCTGTGTTGCGAACTTGTGTGGTACTTACCTTCATGGTATTCCTTCATTTGTGGAAATGTTGAGCGTTGGGCTTTGAGTTAGACTTTGTGTTTTCCTCATGATTGAGATGGGTATTCTTGATAACATAGCTATATATATTGTCATATACCTCTATAGAGTTGTTAGTTGATTTCATGACTTGTGGTTTATCTTTGGCGGATTTTGTGTGACCATGAGGGTCTCTGGTTCTCTACTGAGTATCATTTATACTCAACCCTTCATGGGATATGCCCTCACCTTGTTGTGTTTTCTATAGAAGATGGACAAAGCTGATCGAGGCTGAGGGTACCAGTGCTAGACGAGGCCCAGAGGTGGACCATAAAGTGTGATGGTACATAGAGGAGATTAGCGGATGTGTAGTGCTGAGGAGGTGATCTGTACCTACCCTTTAGGTAAGATCCTCGGTGGGTGACACAATAACAGAATTTCTATTTATTCAGTGGTTTTATATTTCAGTGTAACTTGTACTATTACTGTTGGGCTTGTATTCTGGACCCTTTTTTACTTTCAACAATCTTTTCTCTATCCACTTGACTTGTGTTCGTATCATGCTGTGTGCTTGGTTGCGTGTGTTTACATGTTATAATGGAAATGCCTTCCCAGTTATAGATAATACACATTTCATTGCTATTCACCAGCCCCTGGCCTATGGATGGCGGGCTTGGGGTAGTAAGGTCATGGCCCCCGGGGGATGGGTCATGACATATTAGAATGGGCATATGATTGACTCGCCGTCTATTGCATTGGAACCCTTACGACATGATGAATCATTGGCTTTATTATTCATGGTACATCATGCTATTTGAAATACATCTAATGGATTTATTAGTGGATCCTACCATAATCAAGCATATTATGATTGGGAATCTACTTACTTGCAGAGATTTATAGAATGAATAGGGATCTGGGGTGGATCAGAATGTATAGATCCTCTATGGATAAGAATCTAGTGATACTATGTGGATTTTCACCTAGTGATCCTTTTTGGATTAGCACCAACTGATCATGTGTGGATCATCACCTATCAATCCTGTGTGGACCAACACCTAGATATCTTGTGTGGATTATCACTGAGTGATCCTGCGTGAACCAACAATAGAACCCTTGAAAAAAATAAGATATCTAGTTTTTTGACAAATCATATGTACTTATATACTTATGTAATACCTAATTTGATCTAGGTCTTTTTATTCCGCTTTGTGATTGAGATAATTCTTTGTGTTTTTCCTTTGTAGAATTATGAGAGACCTTCAGGAGTCTCGGGGTTCCTACTAGGTATTGTTATACTTACCCCTACATGGGCTTCTCATGCACATTGGTGTGCCTTGTGCAGATGAAGAGTAGATCTACTGACACTATAGGAGCCCAGGACTAGGAAGTACACGAAGGTGACTCTCTAGTATAGATACTTGTGAAGATGAGTTGTACCAACCATTCAGGTTAGATCTATAGTAGACATTTTCAAGAGATCTTTTCTATTTTTCACTTTATTTGTATCATTTTTTGGTATTATATTCTACCCCCTTTACATTCAGTACACACATTTACTAATTTATCATTACTTGGTGGTTTCGTCTTGTTGTGTTCTGGGATTGTGTGTTTGTATAAGTTTTAAGGCAGTGCCTTCCCTTTTAGGTATGTGCCTTTCTATTACTACTCACTAACCCCTGGCCTATGAAAGGTGGTATTGGGGTTGTCAAGGCATGCTTCATAGGGGACATGACGTGAGAAAGTGGTATTAGAGGAGTCGATTCTACCAATAAACTAGGACACTGATCATTCCAATAGAGAAATAGTGTTACGTGATTTGAGTGTGGATTTTAGTTCAAGGAGTCCAGTGTTAGTGTGGTGGCCGAAAAATCCCTAAAAGAGGACCCGGAATTCTGAATTCTGACATAGGGCACAAAACACTGATTGCATTTGTTTTAGAAATGTTTTGCTTTTCATCACTTTTGAGACAGTTCAGCAGGTATAAATTTTGACCATCGAACACCTATTTCTTTTCTGATGTTGCCTTTTAGATAGCCATCGAGGAAAATTGAGTGTGTACTCAATGATGGACCACTGATTGATGATGCTTTAGTGAATGGACCTCTTATAGTGTTGGTAACTTTGGTTGGTGTACCAGAAACACCACCACATGGAGGGTAGCAGTTTCTACCATCCCCACTACCAGACCAGGCACACTGACTGATCATGTTGTATGATTTCTAGAGACAGAGGCCTCTATGGTTTTGAGGAGAGACAGATCTATAGGTAGTTAAGGAAATACTAGAGGCCTTGGCATGGGTTTTTCCCTATTTAATACACTAGGAGAGACTATGGTTATCCTAGATGATAGAATATTATTGGGTACATTAGGGATATGGTGGAGTTTGATGCTCCAAATGCGTGAGGAGGGGACACTCTCTTGGATGTACTTCAAGATCCTCTTTTGGACAGATTTCTTACTAGCATCTTTACGCTCAGTGCATATCCTGGAGCAGCTGTACATATAGCTGTGTAGCCTATCAGGGGCCCAGTACTAAGCAAGATTCACTTACCTCTCAACTACTCCAAAAGACATGTTAAAAGTCCCTTTCTTCATGTCCTGAACCTTTGAGAAGCATCTCCGGTGGGATATTAGAGCATCGATGATATGACTCAATGTACTGATGTATGCTAGAGTGTGTGAGCATGCATTATTGGCGGAGAGGTTTTTAACAGATCAAGAACCAATGGTTAGAGCCACCCCCAGATGACAGTAAGCCGAGTCATCATGAAACAGGATGTAGGAAGAAGGCACATAGTTCTAAGGGGACCGGACCATCTAGTGGACGACCCCATGACATAGGGTCAGAGGTGAAGAGATCTGGATGTAGTGGATGTCATCTGAGGACTAAATCATGTTACTCTAGGGGCGGATAGGGACACATGGATCATAACTATCAGAATCCCTATAAAGATGATCCGAAGATGAAAAAGGGACCACTAAGGCAACGACTGAGGTTAGACTGAGGGGGTCCATAGGGTGGCAGATGTTGTATAGGTGCTGGTTAGGAAACCATTGGGGGAAGATGGTTTGAGGTTCTACCACCAATACCCATAGGTGGTCCATCCCAACCATAGGGAGCAGGTGGACATGGGAGAGCTCAACTTCAACTGATAGAGGCCAATGAAAACAATGATCTAGAGATTATTAGAGGTATGATCTCTATCTATTCCACATTAGCTATAGTTTCTATAAACATAGGTACCAGTTACTCTTTTATTTTCATCACACTCATTCATAGCTTAGATATTCCGTTGAATTCATCGGCTAGATCCTTATAATTATATACTCCAACGATAGAAGATTGGACAATTACACACTGGTACGTAAAGTGTGAGCTCACTCTAGGATACGAAAGATTTAGCTGGGATCTCCTTGTATCTGTGTTGAGGCCTTATGAATTTATCTTCTGTAAAGACTATCTATCCATAGTACATGCTCATATCGACTGATTTAGATGAATAGTGTGGTGTTTCATGGAGGATGGGACTATGTTTTTCTTCCCTGGTGATAACAGATCCTTTTCAGCATAGTATGGACTCTCTAGAAGGAGGGTGATGCCGATCAATAATCAATTTCTAGCCTTACCCTCAGTGATGTTGACGTAAGTATCCCGAGTTATCCTATAGTGGTGGACCAATATACTGATGTATTTCCTGATGATGTTCAGGGAGTAAATCCTCACAGATATTTAGTCTTTTTTATCATCATATACCCTGATATGTCACATATATCTACACCAAAATATCGAATGGACCCTACAGAGCTTTGTGAGTTGTGGGTACAGTTGGAGGACTTGTGCATGAAGGGGTTCATAAGGCCTAGTGTTTCACCAAGATATTCTTCAATTTTTTCTCTAAGAAGGCATATAGGAGTCTGGGTATTTGTTTGGATTATCAGCGCCTTAACTAGGTGACTGTGAAGAACAAGTATCCTCTCTCAAGGATTGAGGTTCTCTTCGAACATATTAAGGGAGCTCAATGGATTTCGATGATAGACCATAGATCAGGTCATCACTACCTTAGGATAAGAGATGAGGTTGTACAGAAGATGGATTTCAGATGTTGATATGGCCATTATGAGTTCATGGTGATTCTATATGGAATGACCAACACTCATGCAGTGTTCATGGGGCTCATGGATAGGAACGTCCAGCCATACCACAATCACTTCGTGGTAGTATTCATTGATGAAATCTTGGTATACTCTGTGTCATAGGAGGAGCACTCCATTCACCTACAGATAGATCATGATACACTTCAAGAGCACCAAATTTATGGAATGCTCTCAATGTGCAAGTTCATGATACAAGATGTTCAATTCCTAGGGAATGTTATCACAAAGGCTGTAGTTGAAGTGGATCTTGCGAAGGTAGATGTAGTTCTTTCAGGGGAGCCACCCATGAGTGTGAATTAGGTGATGAGATTCTTGGGATTGGCTAGGTATTATCATGGATTTGTAGATGACTTTTCCAAATTTCTGACACCCTTTTTATCTTTTACAAAGAAGGGAAAACACATTATGAGGACAGAGAGATTCCAGTAGTGTTTTCAAGAGTTGAGAAAGAGACTAACGAGTGCCCCCATCTTGAGAATACGAGCAGAGGGCATTGTGTATGTACTATACTAGGATGCATCAGGGACTGGACTAGGTTGTTTCATATTTCAGCAGTGGGATATGATTGCATACGGATCATGACAGTTGATGCACCATGAGACGACCTATGCTACCCATGACCTGAAGTTATAAGAAGCAGTATTTGCAGTAAAGATGTGGTGGCAATACATGATGGGTGAATAGTTTACTATTTACTCTGATCAATAGAGTCTCATGAATATCTCCTTATAAAAGGACCTGAACATGTGAAAGTGAAAATGGTTGGAGTTCCTCCAAGACTATTACATTGAGATTGTCTACACTCCTAAAAATGGGAATGTAGTATGGGACACAGTCAGCAGGAGGTATGGTCTATGGATGCTGAGTAAGGCGACCAAGGAGCAATCCGCGTTGCGGTTATCCTTCATGGATAGTGGTAGATCAACATAACTCCAGTATATTAAAGTAACTCTCCCACTCCTTCAGGGAGTCTGGGAGGCAAAACTTGGTGATGTTGACAGTGAGGCCCGACATGCTGAGATACCCATAGGACATGCTTCTAATGGATTTTCTGAAGGTGGGATGCATGTCGGTCTATTAGGAGGATGCACTATGGTACCAGTGAAGTTATGAGAGGAGGTTTTGAGTGATTTCAACACATCATATTTGGAGGTACATCAGGGAGTGCCAATGATATACCCAGAACACTGACATTGGTACTGGTGTCCAGGGATACAGAAAGCAGTGGCATAATTCATATCATGATTGCTCACATGTCTGCATATTAAGGCTGAGAATTAGGTACCAGCAAGCTTATCTCATCCACATGGGGAACCATAGTGAAAGTGGAATGGTATCTCCATGGACATCGTGGAAGGGCAGCCACATATGGCCAGGGTGCCCGATTCCATCTGGGTGATCATTGACAAACTCATTAAGTCGGTCCACTTCCTACCCATCTGAGAGCATGGATCGTTAGAGAGAATAGAACACATCTATGTATTAGAGATTTCATGGCTTAATGAGGTGACTTCATATATTATCTAAGATCATGACACTCATTTTACATCCCTCTTGGAGAAGGGATTACATGGGGCATTCGGGACTCAGCTACGCATGAGCACTACCTTTCATCCACAGATAGATGGTCTGATGGAGGGAACCATACAGATACTGGAAGACATGATTAGTGCATGGGTCGTTGATTTTGGCCACATTTGGGAGGACCACCTGACACTATGAGAGTTCACATACAAAAAACATTATCACCCCACCATCGGCATGGCTCCATTTGTGGGACACTATGAGAAACATTTCCGATCACCTATATACTGGACAAAACCAGGTGAGTAAAAAATTTTGGGTCTAGAGTTGGTACAGGAAACCACGGAGAATGTGCTGATCATCAAGGAGCGGATGAAGACTCCACAGAGCCGGCATATGTCGCATGCTGATAGGAGATAGAGACCCTTGTAGTTTGAGGAAGAAGACCTTGTCATCCTATGGGTTTCACCCCTACCAGGATTACAGAGGCTTGGTCGGGCCGACATGCTATCTTTGAGGTTTATTTGTCCTTTACAGATCCTCAGAACATTAGGCATGATGGAATACCATCTAGCTCTTCCACCACATACGCATAAGGGGTATAATTGTTTCCATGTGTTGCAGCTAAGATGGTTTGTGCCTAATCCATCTCATGTTATCAAATGGGGAGAGCTGTACATCGACAGTTGGTCGATGTTTGTTGAGTTCCCGGTAGAGATAGATGATCGACAAGAGTGGGTCCTTTGTGGGTGGTTGATTCCACTATTACAAGTTCGTTTGCAGCATGGGAACCTCTAGGAGAGAACCTCCGAGTAGAATGCCCAGATATGTGCTCAATACACCCATTTTATTCCATATATTTTTTGTATCTTTGGAGGATGAAAATCTCTATGGTGGGGTGATTGTAAAGACCCATAAATTCCATATAATATTTTTAAAATTATTTGGGATTTTACAAGTCTGTGAAAAATGATGGTTCATGATTACGTAGCCCAGTTTTCCCGAAACAGAATTTTTTTATTCTTAAGGTCCATTTAGTAAACTCATGGGTGATGTTTTATATATTTTGAATCGGTTCTTGGATTAAAAATCCAAAGGCACCATTGAATATACAACACTGTGATTCACTTAAGGGAGGCATAAAATCGACTGTAGTAGGATGGGTAAAAAAGATAGTATTTGGGACTTTTAAAGAAATAATAAAAGTACAATAACTTTTATTTTACTATCCTACCTCTGGCTGAGAGGTGGTTATGGGACTGATGGGTTGGCAATCTATTTTATGGTTGGAATATTAAGTTGTGTAACCACACCATTGGGAATAAAGAGTTATATTGATTAAAAACTCATTAATGAACCTCATTAATTTTTTTGATAAGTTACTCACCCTACCCCTCTATTTAAATTGTTCTTGGGTTGGGGTTTTTGACCCGACTTCATCAAATGAAGAACCTCTGGGAAAGAACCGCGACGTCTTCCACAAATAATGAACTAATGCCTGGATGACCCCGATGTGGGATCAGCAAATGCTGATGGCATCATCATGTGACGACTCTTCTCCATCCATGACTGTGATGTCACCTTAATTTACAAGGTTGGGGATTATGTTCTTAAATTCAAGTGAATTATTTTTCTTTTACTCATTCTTGAAAATGTGATGATCGCCGATTAACTAAAACTAGTAGATCCATGATTCGTATAGAATTATGGGATGTTGTAGGGTTTTTTGAATATGGTATTATTTTATTTTTAATAATTTTTTACAACACCCACTTTGATATGATGCATCTGTGGTGGGAACATGCTAATAAAACAAGGCCCAATCCCTCATCCCCTTTATTTTATTCAGGTTCTTCGAGGGTGAATTTTGAATTTTAGGGAAAAATGAATCATAGGGTCACACTGTGTTGTTATAATTCCATGAGGCTCTTGGGAGCAGACATGAGTGGAAACAGAGCTTCAGAGAATAGCCAAAGTCCTATAGAAGAAGTGCCGGCGTAATGATGCTAGAAAATGGCACCAAAAGATGAGGGTGGTGGCCAAAAACTACCGGATGTGGTGGACATGTGGCGGACATAGGCACCATGACCTGGGAAGTGGGTGGGTAGCGTCGACCGACCCTGTTGACAGCAGGGCGATGCACCATCGCGCGCCGTAGACAGCATGCCACGACATTGTGCCACAACAGAGGAGGGGGACCTGGGCCCATAGATCTAGATGGTATGGTTCAGTGCCATTTTGCACCACCGTTTTGCTAACCCAAATGTCTCATGCCATTTTGGTGGGGGACTTACCCTACGCCACCCAGGCAGGTCGCCCAGTTGGCGGGAGATGCCTAGCCAGTGGGTTGGGCCAGTCACAGGGCCTGGTCATCCATATCCTGCCCAGGCGGGACGGACAGACCCATCTGGTTTGGGCCGGTGCGGGTCAGACCCGAGATGGGTCTGGGCGGTCCTACCAAGTAGGACCGGCCCTAAACCCACTTCGACACCATTTCACAAAAAAGGTTGTAACATAAAAACTAGAATCCGTTTGTCGAACCGTATATGGTGCTAAAATAATTGGAATGAGAAGGTCCTTCTGATATTCTCCCCTTATGTTTAGGAGAAATTTGGGGTATAGATGGGTTGGATCTAACCTGAATCCCATTGGACCCTCCGTATTAAAACATTTATAACGTTCCGACTTGGCGATCGATTGAACCTTTGTCTGTTGTGTTGGAACCATTATGACATGAGAGATCATTGGATTAATTCTTCAAGGGACTTCATTCTAGTTGAAATATGACCAATGGCTTGAGGTGGGGATCCTCCCAGAATCAGGAATACTATGTATGGATCAACACAATGAGATCCTGTATGGATCAAAACCTAGCGATCCTATGTGGATCAGCACCTAGAGATCCTATGTGGATCCACACCTAGTGATCATGTGTATATCAGCACTATGTGATACTGTATAGATCAGCAGCAGAACCCTTGGTAGAATAAGTTAATCTAGCTTTTCGACTATTCATCTACACTCTTGTACTGATGTTATACATAGTTTGAGATGAGTATTTTTCTTGTTCTTTGTGATTTAGATCAAGATTAATGTTTTACCTTTTCGGAATTATGAGAGATTTTATAGGGTCTTGGGGTCCCTACTGGGTATTGTTTTACTCACCAACTCATGGGCTTCGCCCGCACCTTGTTGTGACTTGTGCAGATGATGAGTAGCTCTACTAAGACTATAAGATCCAGGACCAGGCGGTACATGGAGGTGACTAGATGACATAGAGAGATATGGAGACACCTTGTACCTACCCTTTAGGTAGGATCCTTGGTGGAAGATCTCATGAGCTATTTTCTATTTTTCATTTTATTATATCTTTCAGCTGGGCTTGTATTTCGACCCATTTACTTTCGGTACACACTTTTACTACTGTAGTTTTACATCAAGGTTGCATCTTTTTGTGTTCTTGGATTTTTTTTACAGGATTAAATGAAATTACATTTTGGTTAGGGATATGCCTTTCTGGTGCTAGTCTCCAAACCCTAGCCTACAGAAGGCGAGTTCGAGGTAGTCACGACACGTGCCCTGTGGGAAGGGTCGCTACAGAATGTAAGGAGATATATGTTTAATTATAATTAAATAGGTATTTTATAATAAAAAATATAATATATAAAAACTAAATTCGTCATTATATCGAGTTTCCATAGGTGGTGATGAAAAATGAATAACATTTGTTTGTGAGGTAGTTGTGTTCCATATACTTGAATGATGATTTTATACACCATTTGATAGAAAAGTATATGGTCATAGGTAATGATATTAACATAATAAAATAGAATTATATGGAATGTACTAATTTTATTGTATGATAATTTCTTAATAATTATTAAAAATTGGCAAGGATGAAATAATATAAAACATTGTGTTAAGAATGTTACACCATATTGAATACATTTCCGTTGGATTACACCAATAAAATTAATATATTGGACTTATGAAAAATATAGGGCCTATATGATGTCATAATTGAGTTAATTAATTAATTTTTTATGTTTTTGACAAATGAGATTTCTTTTGGATATGTGAATAAGAGAGGACATGGGGTGGCCTTTTATATGTGAGGTGAGTGGCACAAATGAAATATTTGAAAAATAAAATGTGTAGGAATTATTTTGAAATGAGAAAATAGTTGAAAATTGAAACTGATATTTAATATATGTGATAAGATCTAAATATCAAAAATTTACTTTTTTCATGTTTTGGGTGTTCTTCACCCTTATATTATTATAACAAATCTACCCCTATAAACCTGTTTTAACTATAACTCTTATAAATATTACATACATTCATTACTATTCGTTATGTTAAAAAATTATGTTTCAGTTATTAAATAATATAATTTATTATAATTAAAAATTTGGAACCCATTTTTTCTAAACATTAATCTCAAAAGAGGGAGATTTTAATTTTAAATGTATCTCATAGTTGGGATGAGAAAGAAGTTTTCTAAACTAGATATGTTGAAAAGTTAAAGGTGTTTGTATATAATCATTCACTAATAAAATGGCTATAATCAATAAAACTGGATTAATAGATATATAACTACAAAAATTATAACTTGATAACCATATAGAAACAATTTTAATTATTTCAAATGTATTTAATGAAAATAAAAAACTTTTAAAAAATCATTATTTCTTACATATACATTACAACACTCATGCACACCCAGGAGTAGGATCTCACATCATGGTTAAACCATGTATAAATTTATATGGATTTAATCCAATTATTTATTTCTTACATATAACTAAGGAAGGTATAAAATATAATAAATCATGATAGTATCATAACATAATGATTAAATTATAATGATTTTTATCAAAATTGATTGGTTCCCTTTACCACCGTTTTAGTGGTTATTTATCCTAAAATAGTCTTTCAAAATTAAAATTTAATAAAAAACTTATCAGAACTAGTGTCATATACATTTCATTTATTTTTCTCAATTAACAATCTTTTGATAACCATTCTTGTGTTTTTATTTTTTATAATTCGAATTGATGTTTGTTTGGTCAATTTATATAATAACAATTCTTTATATTGACCATGTTAAAAACTGTCATAAAATGGTTCCATTATCTCTATAACATTTATAATTAAAATAATATGTTTAATATTAAATATATATAATTCTAAAACATGATATTCATGTTATTAATAGAAAACTGAAATAATCCACTCATATAGGTGGTAGTATAAATAAGTACATGATGTTTTTTATTTTTATTAATAGCTGGGAAGGAAAAATGTATTTAATTGTTTGTCATTCCCAAATAACATTTAAATAATGAACATAATATTTATATATTAGTTAAATATTGATATTTATAATTGAATTGTTATACTGAAAATTAAATATATCATTCAAGGATATGATAGTCTTTATTAGTTAAGGAACTATATATTCAATTTTTAATTAGAGAAATGAAATAATTGATGAAAATGTTCTAACATTCCATAATTATAAAAAAGTAATATAAATAGTCTATATTTTTTAATTATATCCGTTATTTATTTGGGAAATTTGATATGGTAATGAAAAATGGCACACATCAACTACTGGAGGCAGTAGTCCCAAAATATACAAGTTTGAATTTTAAAATTTTCATTCAATGGAATAGAGGTAGATGACCAGTATTCTGTCAACATGATTAAATTAAATTATTATTATAATTATAGAAAATTTATTTTTTTATGAAGAAAACCAATTCGAAATATGTAGAATAATATTTTAATTGAAAGGGATTTTGTAGGAAGATTACATATTCCATGAGAAACTATCATTTGATAATACCTTAAGAACTCATCATATTAGAATCAGGGAAGAATTGGACCACATGGAAATGAAGAAATTTTTTTGTTGAAATTTTTATCACTCATTACATGCAATGGTGGTCAATGTTTGTAGATATGTGAGGAGCAGAGATGCAATCTTTTAGTTCTGGGGACTGGTGTTCTTATAAATACTAAATCATTAATATATAATATATTTCTTATCTAGATTTTTTATAGAAAATAGAATAGTTTCAATTATTTAAATTATAATCCTTACCTCTTATATTAACATTTTTTCTATAATTTTGAACCCTTAACAAAGATTTAATTGTTTACTATGGTTACAATTTATTATGACAAAACAAAAAGAAAACATATAACCAAATATTTAAATTCTAATTCCTAATATGGAAACCATTTTATTAGAATCAAATCCTAAATATACTAGAAATTAATTATAATATTATCAAATAATAATTCCTAAAAATTATTATTTAATAATATGTCATTTTTTAGTGTAAAATTAATTTATTCTATTAAACGTAAAAATAACATGCATGAGAAAATTTTTAACATACATAGTTAGGAATGTTCCTAATAAATTTCATTGAACTCATTTATAATATTTTATTATTTGATATTTTAAAAGGTAGTAATTGATTTTACAAGAAACACTGTGTTCTAAAAAATAGATTTATTTACCATCATATGTTTTTTTATTAACAAAAAACGATAAATAATGTTCTAATTACTGTCTATATATTAGAATGTTATTAAAAATGTGTGGAATGTAAAAAAAATGATACATTTTCGGTATTTATGAGAATTCATTTTGATGTCAAAATATCAAAAATTCCTACTTTTTCAGGTATTGACATATTTAATCTGAAATTGATGTTCAATTTTACCAAAAATGAAATATTTTTATATGAAATATTAACATGTACATTTTACATCAGTTTATTTTGATTTTGGGTATTGCATTCTTCCCTCATTCAATCATTTCATCCTCAGAATTTCTAGACTATCACCAAATAATCAAATGTGGTTTTTTCCTCATCATATCCTCATCGAGCTTCCACATTGACTATTGTATTATATGAATTTTTTTTGAAGTACCTTTACTATCTAATTAATCATACTCACCAAAACATGTTCTATATATCCAAGAAACAAGATAACCTATTAACAATATGATGAATTTGTCACTGTTTAAATTTCATCTATAGTGGTAACAGAAACATGTTATGGAATATTTTTACTTAGTTATGATATGTGGGTAACATAATTTATTGTAGATATGATGGGTGGAATTTGAAAATTGTAAGCCACAACTCCAGTTCTTTCCAAAACAGAAAATTATCACATGAACCAAGGACTTATTTTTCCATTTTTGTGAAAATGATATAACACACAACAATATAGATTACATCTAGAATATATGGAACCCAACATACAATTAGAGATCCCAGCATTAGTTATTGGAATAACACTTTTCCTTAATTTCACATACCATGATATGATTTTCAATAGTTTTCACTATTTATATTGTTGAATAAATATGTTCTAGAATTATAATTTTTAATTATCCCAATTCATCAAAACAAGTTTCTGTATGATATATTTTCTCAAAAAATTCATCATTTAAAAAAATTTGAATTATTTAATGAATGTAATTAAAACTATAAAATTCAACGAAAATTATATACTGATCTGACATTCATTTAATCCATTTTAAAATGTTTTTAACATGACATAAAATACCTCAAAAATATATCAAACTACCCATATTTCTGGGCATGACAAGTAGTTCCCAAATGTAATTCATTTACTAAGAGACTTCTAAAAATTATTATGAAATTGTGATGAAAATTATGGTTTATAATAACATATAATAAAATTATATGTAACATAATGTCTCCCAAAAGCAATGATATTCATCAGTTCAATTATATATATAGAGGGATCCTCCCTTATATTAGGAAAAAATAATTACTTGGTAAGGTGATCACCACTAACCAATATGGAATCTTTTATTTTAGTCCTCATTTGAGATCTAATAAAATAGTCCATTATAACATAATATAGATTCCGTAGTTAAATTAAAACAGGTTTCATGACTCCATTAAGAAGTTTCATAACATTATTTAATTTTTGAAAAATAATAATCTATATACATATATAATAATTTCCCACATGACAGTAGAAACTGAAAATGATTTCTTAAATCAAATTATATCATAGTTATTCTAGGTTGTATTGATAATTTTGAGATATGGGCTTTATCAAGTAAGTACATATTCAACTCAAGTATTTACTGAACACATAGAATCTTACCAAAATTCATAACACCATCCCTATTGTAATGCCCTGACCCTAGTTACCCAGAGTCAGTGCATTATTACATTACATTGGCATGATCACAAGAAAGATCAAATCTCGAAAGACCGATTGGTTTAGTAGCCTTGGAAACACTAGATATATTCATAAAGTTTTACATTACATCATAAAGTGAAATACTACAACAAGACCATATTGTCTCCATATCCCACACTATTAACCCCTCATAATATCCCTACAGGCCATTCATAATTTACTTCTTCACATCCTGGGAAAATAAAACATAGAAAATGGGTGAGCTCAAATGCCCAGTAAGGATAACAATATAGCGGAAACTTTCAAAAATAAGCATAAACATTTAAGGCAATGTATAACTAAAACAAAAGACTTTTAAAACATCAACATAGTATGGCAAATGTAAAATTAAATAATTCCATTTACTTATTCACATGGATATTCTACTAATCGAATAATCACATGCAATATCAATAACCACTTTCACAATGATGGAATGCATAATTCCAGACTATCATAACCACATAGCCAAGGCCTCGTTCCAAGACTACAAATATGATTTTGTCAAGGCCTTGTGCCAAGACACTAGTTTGTCTCATGAGACCTACCGATGCATCGAGGAGCTATATCGGGCTCCACCTGTCACATATTAAGTCCAATGCATTCCCATATGAAAAGGTTTAAACATAAAATAAACATTCGTATTAAAAATAGCGTACGAAATGTCAAATACTTTCATCATAAACCATTAATGGTATAAAAATAGCACATCCACAGTCAAACATACCACAAAACCTTCAATACAACATATAAGTTTTGTATCATAATAAATCAATTTTACATAAGCGTAAAATCCATCAAAGGATGTTGACATAGATGAAATCAAAACTCTTTTTAGAGAAATATCTCTTTCTATTTTTGAAATCAATTAAGAGTCATATATTTATAAAATAAAACATTTTATTTGAAAATATTCTTATAAGCTTGTAACGGAAGCTTTGACGATTTTATAACGGCAGAAAATAGCCACACCCTCCGTATAAGTTAAAAAAACATTCTTACCTTAATTCTGTCGAAAAGGTTAAAAAGGACCTTATTTTGAAAATGACAGAAAGATTCCTTTATAAACCACTTATAAAAGTCAAAAATGGTATAAATGTCTTTGACTCATATTCTAGTAAAAAGTAGAAATGTTTTGAAATACATTTTTAAGAAACATGGATGTGTATGATAATGAGATCCCAATAGATTATTACGTATAAACAACCTCGGATAATGAAGAGATTGTGAAATAACCCTTACCTTGTACTTTTCCTTGGTTGGGGTAGGTTAAACTCCTGTATAATAGTGAAATAATTGTTATTAAATTATATAGGAATCGTATATATTAATATGATATCATATATGATCTTTTAACATTGCTTTGTTAATAATATCTTAGAATTATCGTTGTTTCGGATGTTAACTTACTCGTTTTCTTTTATATGTTTTGTTAATTAAGCCATGTTTGTCATGTATATGTTGTATCTTATTCATATCCAGAATGATATCAAGTCCTTAGGAATTATTTTTAAATCATCAAGTGATAATTATACTTTAATGGATACGATGGAGAATGAATCTTATCGTGTTCGTGGAGACGGTAGTTCGTACGTACGCACGAGAGACAATATCATTCTTTTGATATTAATATAATATATAAATGGATGTTATATCATATATACAAAATCATTAACATCTTATATTTATTATTTACATGAGCTACACATCATTATTATACCCATCGAAATAATAATATATTGAATAACAATTACACCACGACGTGGAGACGGTAAGCCGTACGTACGCACGTATGGTGACATGTTATTCAAAGGGTGGATAGAATACTGAATATGGTTCTACCATATTTATAATAACATCATAGTATATATATGATACTGGAGTTATTATTTTAGAATGTTAATAACAAAGGAAGAATAAGTGGAAGAAGAAAGGAACATAGAAAAGGGTGGTGAAATCATTACCTCTTCTTCGGGTTCTTCCTTTTGATTTGATCAAAATGGATCATTAGGATGGATTTATGATCAAAATAAGGCCTCTAGATTGTAGTGAGGGAACTTGGGAGAGTATTTGGGCAGAGTATGGCTGATCCAAAAGGCTTTGAAGGTGTGAAGAAATGAGAAGGAGGAGTGGCATTTTATAAGAGGGGTGAGGGGAACCTTTGGAAAAGCTAGAAATATTAGTTTATAATAAATTCATATTCGGTTTCTAATGGCTCCAAATATTATTATTAAAAGTTTAAGGTGGGGATGGGTCTAAAAAGACTCAACCAATAGAATTTAGACAGGTTTGGGTACTTATATTAACCTTATCTTTAAGTATTAACTCTTAGTTAATTAGTTTCACTTTTACAATGTCTCTTTGTATTTTTATATAATATGGTTAATAAACATACTATATACATACAAGATACCCCCAAGTGGTCCTTAATGATACACTTATCATGATATAAGTTTCTTGGCCGAACCTTCAATTTTTAGGAATTTAATATCAATTAATAATATAATATTTATTTTAAAAACTCTTTTATGTCAATTTTGACACTATTCAATAGTTGATTTTTGTGAAACTCATAAAAGAATTATTACTTCGAAATAAGTTAATTAAATCAATACTAATATGTAATATTATCCTATAAAATTATTTTAATTCATTAAAAGTCTCAAATTATATTTATTTGGGTATTTATAATATCAATTATTTTAAATTTTCACTATTATGTTAATTACTGCATCATCATTGTGTCATAAATAAAGTAAATTATATAATCTCTAAAAATTATAAATAAACTATCATCATGTATTAAGTCGTTTTATCTTTCTAATGAATATTTAAAATCAAAAATCCAACATATATAACCCTATGTAAAAATTGTTTTGCTAAAAGATATATGCTTGTGTCATTTTTTTATTCATTTTAACTTAATTAAAATAAAGTGTCCCTATCACCTACAAGTGGCTCCATGGGGTCCCAAAATCAACACAAAGATTCCTATGGAAGAATAGGTATCAACCAATAATTTAGGACACGTTTTAGGGTAATTTAGTATTATTATAATATTATTTGTAACCCTTATTTACCAGATTTACACTTAACCATGGTAAATAAAATATTTACCGCAGTGATTATTCAAAATGCCTAAAAATAAATGTTACCTATTTACACAATTTAAATATCCTGATTCCAAATATGGAATCCATTTTTCCAAATTCAAAACACAGAAGTGTCAGAAATTAATTTAAAATTAATTCCCGTTGTTAAAACAAAAAACGTGTTTTTAAGAGATAGTAACTATCAAAAGATTGACAATTGTTTATGTCCGGTTTAATTGTAAAATTATGTCAAATGTCCAACATTGTATTAAATGGTTAAAATATATTCTAAATATACTTTAAAACCTCTCAATTTCATAATTTATCACTATTAATTATTTTGATTAAAAAATTTGTTTTTAATTAAAATTTATTAATTTTCACTATTCATCAAAATATTAAATGTATCCGAAAAGTACCAAAATTTCACCTTAGGATAAATCCGATATTCCGAATCCAAAAATGAAGTCCATTTTGAAATATAAAAAATATATAATTTCAAAAAGTAGGTATTACTATTCATAACGGCTAGTTTGATTGCTTATAGTGTGTTAGAACTCGGTGTTGCGTACAACACACGCTATCACATTATTCAAAGAGAAGCGTACCGTAGAAGCTTGGGGTGTTACATTCTCCCCTCATTCAAATAATTTCGTCCTCGAAATTTCTAGATTACTTATCACGTGAAATGACTCGGGTGGTTCTTCATCATAAGTTCCTCAGGTTCCCATGTTGCCTCTTCCATCTTATGGTTTCTCCACAAAACATTTACCAGACGCGTCGTCTGGTTTCTCAGTAATTGTTCTCTCGTATCAAGAATCATGACGGGATCTTTGCAATAAGACAGATCGGGTTCCAGTTCTAACTCCTCATAGGTGAGTACATGCGTTTGGTCCGGCAAGTATTTCCTCAATAGAGATACGTGGAACACGTCGTGATCTTTGGAGAGACTTGGCGGCATTTCCAATTGGTAAGCTATAGCCCCAAATCGTTCTAGAATTTAGAAAGGTCTGATGTACCTGGGACTCAATTTACCTTTCTTACAAAAACGTATGACTCCCTTCCATGGAGATACCTTCAGAAAAACATGATCACCGACTTGAAATTCAAAATCCTTCCTTCGATTATCGGTATAGCTCTTCTGCCTACTTTGAGCTGCTTTGATGTGATTTTGGATTACCTTCACCTTTTCCATCGTTTCCTCCACTAGTTCTGGTCCTAAAAGTTTTCTTTCACCAACTTCATCCCAACATGTTGGTGTATGAAATCTCTTTCCGTATAACGCTTCGTTTGGTGCAATAGGAATACTCGAATGGAAGCTATTGTTATAGGAAAATTCTACCAGAGATAAATATGGATCCCACAACCCTGAAAGTCAAGTGAACAAGATCCCAACATGTCTTATAAGGTTTGAATAGTATGTTCTGATTGTCCATCTGTCTGAGGGTGCTAAGCAGTGCTCAAATGAAGTTCAGTATCCAGGGATTTCTGAAGACTCTTCAAGAATATTGAAGTAAAACAGGGATCACGATCAGAAAAAATTGATAGGGGTACTCCCTGAAGTCTCAAAACTTCATTAATATATAGTATCGCTAGACGTTCCAGTGGTAGATCTTCTCTTATAGCAAGAAAATGTGCTGACTTGGTAAGACGATCAACAATAACCCATATTGCATCGTTCCTTCTAGAGTCTTTGGTATTCCCATGACAAAGTCCATCGTAATATTGTCCCATTTCCACTCCGGTATGGGAAGAGGTTGCATGAATCCTCCAGGGTGTTGCCTTCCAGCTTTCACTTGTTGACAAACCATAAATCTTGACACAAAATCAGCAATCTCCCTCTTCATATTGTCCCACCAAAAATGTTCCTTCAAATCTCTATACATTTTGGTGCTCCCAGGGTGTATAGAGAAATTGGAACTATGAGCATCATCCAGCAATTCCCTTTTTAGATCAGTTATATCGGGAACACAAAGTCTCATCCCAAATTTCAAAATTCCATCTTCATACCCAAAGTCTCTCAGTCTCCCATCATTCACAGCATTAATATTCTTTTTAAATTCCTCATCATCGGTCTGAGAACTCTTAATCCTCTATAGTAAAGATGGTTTGGCAACCATTTGAAAAAGCATTGATGTTTCACCTTCCCTGGTTGTTCCCATGTCCATTTTTGCTAGATCCATCAAAATTGGATCCCTTTCAATTCTCATCACGTTCAAAACTCCATGGTGTTTTCTGCTCAAAGCATTTTCCACCTTATTTTCTTTCCCCAGGTGGTAGTGTATCGTACAATCATAATCCTTGAGTAATTCAAGCCATATCCTTTTCCTCATGTTGAGTTATTTTTGTGAGAAAATATACTTCAAACTCTTGTGATCAGTATAAATCTCACAATTTTTCACCATAGAGTTAGTGCCTCCATATCTTTAAAGCAAAGATCACAACTGCTAACTCGAGATCATGAGGAGGATAGTTTTGTTCATGAATTTTCAACTTTCATGATGCATAGGAAATAACTCTATCATTCTTCATAAGGACACAACCAAGTCCTTTCTTTGATGCATCACTATAAATAACGAACCCATCATTCCTCGATGGTAGAGTAAATATAAGAGCATTGACTAATCTTCTCATCAGTTCTTCGAATCATTCTTCACACTCTTTTTTCCAAACAAAATTAACCCCTTTACATGTGATCTTCGTTAATGGGTTAGCCAATCGGGCAAAATTCTGAATGAAACGTCGATAATAACCTGAAAAACCAATAAAACTACGTACCTCAATTATACTCGTAGGTGCTAGCCATTCTTGGATCGCCTTAGTCATAGAAGGATCAACAGATATTCCATATTTAGAGACAATATGGCCAAGAAAAGAAATCTCCTGAAGCCAGAATTCACACTTGCTAAACTTCCCACATAATTCATGTCTTCTCAGAGTCTTCAAGATAATGCGCAAGTGATTTTCATGGTCTTCGTAGCTTTTGAGTATACCAAGATATCATCAATAAATACCACGACAAATTCATCGAGATACTCCGTGAAAACTCTATTCATCAGATCCATGAATACAGAGGGTGCATTAGTCAATCCAAAAGGCATTACAGTAAACTCGTAATGCCCATACCTGGTTCGAAATGCTGTCTTCGGAATGCCTTCCATCTTCACACACAACAGATGGTATCCAGATCGAAGGTCAATCTTTGAAAATTATTGAGCTCCATGAAGTTGGTCAAATAAATCATCAATGTGAGGTAGGGGATACTTGTTATTTATTGTTATAGCATTGATCTCCCTGTATTCGATACATAACCTCATAGATCTGTCTTTCTTTTTAACAAAAAGAATAGGGGCTCCCCATGGAGAAACACTAGGGCGAATAAATCCCTTATTACTCAATTCTTCTAATTGTTTCTTTAGTTCAACTAATTCTACAGTGGCCATTCTATAAGGGGTCTTTGAGATAAGCCTTGATCCAGGAATTAAATCAATGGAAAACTCAACTTCTCGTTCTGGAGGATGTCCAGGTAAATCTTCCAGAAATACATCTAAAAATTCTTCCACAACAGGTACATCCTCTATTTGAACATTCCTTTCCTCACCCACATTCATTTCATTCTCTTCCTCCCCAATATTTGAATTTAGTTGAGCTACTGGGGGTGGATCTAAATAAGCATTAGGTGGTGATGATTCTGTTCTAAAGATAAGGTGTTCCTTATCATTATCATCAAGAATCCTAACAAATTTCTTCTTACAATAAATATTCGCATCATAGTCTGAAAGCCAGTCCATACCGAGAATTATATCAAACTCAATCATAGGTATGACGATGAGATCAGTAGATAATGAACATTTCTGTGCTCTAACGGGTACTGATTCACAAAACTTTATTGCAATGATACTTCCATTAGGAGTTTTAACTGAAAAATCCCTTGTTAAATCAAATTGGAAATATCTAATTTTCTTAGCAAACTGGGAAGATATGAAAGAATGTCATGATCTAGAATCAAATAATGCATTTTCTAAACTTGAAGAAACCATTAAATTACCTGCAACCACGTCTTTCGGAGCTTCTACCTCAGCAGTAGTGATAGCATAAGATTGTCCTTGATCCCTTGGCATTTTCTGATGTAAGTTATCCTGACGCTTAGGACATTCATTTTCATAATTCCCCATCTCCCAGCAATTGTAGCACTGACCGTTGGTGGCTTCCTTCCTCCCCTTGCAATCATGAGCTCGGTGGCCTTTTTCACCACACTTGTAACAGACGCCCATTCCCTTCAAGAAAGTACCAGGGTGTTTCTTCCCAAATTTACCATAGGATGGATATTAAACCTTTCCCTTCTTCCCCTTATTTTCATTCCCAGATTGATCAGTAGGTCTCTTCTTCTCTTTCTTTTCTTTAAAGTCATAAGACTTAGAGAATTCCTTTTCGGCCTTGATAGCACATGAGACAATGTCTTCGTACGGTGAGAAGGATTGTGAGACTAATGTTTGATGGAGAAATGGTTTTAACCCATCAAAGAAATGATCAATCTTACTTCTTGGGTTACGTATATAATCTCCAACATACCTTGCTATCCTTGTAATGTTAGCCTCAAACATTGCGACATTCTCACCCTCCTTTGTCTCAGACTCAGAAATTGCCTTTCCATATCTGCTCGATGGTCGTGAGGAAAGTATTTTTCTAAAAACAGATCTTTGAACTCCCTCCATTCCATATTTGATACTTCAACATCTTCTTTCGTGTTTTGAATCAATGACCACCATTGATCAGTATCTCCATTGAGTCAATAAACTGCCATGATAACTTTTTCCCTTTCACTACTCCCCAAAGCCTGAAATATTTTCTCTAGGGAAAATATACATTGCTCAGCTACTAAGGTATTTGTACTCCCATTGAACGTTGGTGGTTCTTTCCTCATGAATCGATCTAACATTGATCCTCCACGCTGCGGATCAGGGTGCTCCATACGGGTAAGATTATTATTCATAACCCGAGTGAGTTGTCCCAGTATGGTGATTAGCTGATCGGCACCAGTTGCATCACCATCTCCACTATAATTATCTTGACCAGGAGGGAAATCCCTACATGGAGTGCGTGCATTGATTCGGTTTCCATTTCTTCCACTAGGCACCATTTCTAAACAATGGCATAAACTAGATCAGTTTATGAATCAAAATACATAATACCATACTAACAAAACACTTAACATAAATTGAACTATTTATGGATATAATCCATAATCATAAAAATGTTTTCTTTGAGGAAGTATATACTCATAAACCCTTCATAATAATTTGTAATGAAAATGAGAGTTATCCTAAACATATCCCCCGGGAGTGTCGTAACCAAGAGTGCAGCAAGTCCCGTTGTCATGCACCAGATCCCGTTCGAGTCTAGCTCAAAGCGGTGTTTTCAGGTTCTACACCAAGGTACATCTGTGCCAGAGCCGCCTCTACCTGATCGTATCCAGACATGGATGTATTACTCAGAAAACTCACAAAATCTCTACAATACCAAAATTCTAGGAAGTTCTTCTATACTAATCCTCAAAGTTCATCTTAGCTCTATGTGCTCTAATCAGATTTTATCTAAATCTAGCTTCCAAGGTTTGTACTAAACATCCTCTGATACCAACAGTAATGCCCCGACCCAAGTTACCCAATGTTGGTGCATTATTACATTACATTGGCATGATCACAAGAATGATCAAATCTCGAAAGACAGATTGGTTTAGTAGCCTTGGAAACACTAGATATATTAATAAAGTTTTACATTACATCATAAAGTGAAAAACTACTACAATAACATATTGTCTCCATATCCCACACTATTAACCCCTCATAATATCCCTGCAGATCATTCATAATTTACTTCTTCACATCCTGGGAAAATAAAACATAGAAAAGGGGTGATCTCAAATGCCAAGTAAGGATAACAATATAGCGGAAACTTTCAAAAATAAGCATAAACATTTAAGGCAATGTATAACTAAAACAAAAGCCTTTTAAAACTTCAACATAGTATGGAAAAATTAAAATGAAATAATGCCATTTACTTATTCAGATGGATGTTCTACTAATCGAATAATCACATGCAATATCAATAACCACTTTCATAATGATGGAATGCATAATGCCAGACTATCATAACCACATAGCCAAGGCCTCGTGCCAAGACTACAAATAAGATTTTGTCCAGGACTTGTGCCATGACACTAGTTTGTCTCATGAGAACTACCGATGCATCGAGGAGCTATAGCGGGCTCCACCCATCACAAATTAAGTACAATGAATTCCCATATGAAAAGGTTTAAACATAAAATAAACATTCGTATTAAAACTAGCATATGAAATGTCAAATACTGTCATCATAAACCATGAATGGTATAAAAATAGCACATCCACAGCCAAACATACCACAAAACCTTCAATACAACATTGAATTTTGTATCATAATAAATCAATTTTACATAAGCGGAAAATCCATCAAAGTATGTTGACATAGATGAAATCAAAACTCTTTTTTGAGAAATATATCTTTCTATTTTTGAAATCAATTAAGAGTCATATATTTATAAAATAAAACATTTTCTTTGAAAATATTCTTATAAGCTTGTAAGGGATGCTTCGATGATTTTATAACGGTGGAAAATAGCCACACCCGCCGTATAAGTTAAAAAAACATTCTTACCTTAATTCTGTCGAAAAGGTTAAAAAGGACCTTGTTTTGAAAATGATGGAAAGATTCCTTTATAAACCACTTATAAAAGTCAAAAAGGGTATAAATGACTTTAACTAATATTCTAGTAAATAGTTTAAATTTTTTGAAATACATTTTTAAGAAACATGGATGTGGATGATAAAGAGATCCCAGTAGATTATTACGTATAAACAACCTCGGATAATGAAGAGAGTGTGAAATAACCCTTACCTTGTACTTTTCCTTGGTTGGGGTAGGTTAACCTCCTGTATAATTGTGAAATAATTGATATTAAATTATACAAGAATCGTATATCTTAATATGATATCATATATGATCTTTTAACATTTCTTTGTTAATAATATCTTAGAATTATCATTGTTTCGGGTGTTAACTTACTCAATTTCTTTTATATGTTTTGTTAATTAAGCCATGTTTTTCATGTATATGTTGTATCTTATTCATATATAGAATGTTATCAAGTCCTTAAACATTATTTTTAAATCATCAATTGATAATTATACTTTAATGGATACGATGGAGAATGAATCTTATCGTGTTCGTGGAGACGGTAGTCCGTACGTACGCACGAGCGACAATATCATTCTTTTGATATTAAAGTAATATATAAATGGATGTTATATAATATATAAAGAATCATTAACATGTTATATTTATTATTTACATGAGTTACACATCATTATTATAACCATCCAAATAATAATATATTGAATAACAATGACACCACGACGTGGAGATGGTAAGCCGTACGTACACACGTATGGTAACATGTTATTCAAAGGGTGGATAGAATACTGAATCTGGTTGTACCATATTTATAATAACATTACAGTATATATATGATACTAAAGTTATTATTTTATAATGGTAATAACAAAGGAAGAAGAAGTGGAAGAAGAAAGGATCTTGGAAAAGGGTGGTGAAATCATTACCTCTTCTTCGGGTTCTTCCTTTTTATTTGATGAAAAGGGATCCATAGTTTGGCTTTCTGATCCAACTAAGGCCTCTAGGTTGTAGTGAGGGAACTTGGGAGTGTATTTGGGCAGAGTTTGGACGATCCAAAAGGCTTTGAAGGTGTGAAGAAATGAGAAGGAGGAGTGCCATTTTATAAGAGGGGTGAGGGACACCTTTGGAAAAGCTAGAAATATTAGTTTATAATAAATTCATATTCGGTTTCTAATGGATAAAAAGTTGATAATTCAAAGGTTAATGTGGTGATGGGTTGACAAACACTCAACCAATAGAATTTAGACAGGTTTGGGAACTTATATAAACCTTATCTTTAAGTATTAACTCTTAGTTAATTAGTTTCACTTTTACAATGTATCTTTGTATTTTTATATAATATTGTTACTAAACTTACTATATACATCAAAGAGATCCCCAAGTGGTCCTTTAGTGATACACTTATCATGATATAAGTTTCTTGGCCGATCCTTAGATTTTTATGAATTTAATATCAATTAATAATATAATATTTATTTTAAAAACTCTTTTATGTCAATTTTGACACTATTCAATAGTTGATTTTTGTGAAACTCATAAAAGAATTATTACTTCAAGAAAAGACAATTAAATAAATTATAATATGTCACATTATCCTAGAAAATTATTTTAATTCATGAAAAGTCTCAAATTATATTTATTTGCGTATTTATAATATCAATTATTTTAAATTTTCACTATTATGGTAATTACTGCATCATCATTTTGCCATAAATAATGTAAATTTTTTAATCTCTAAAAATTATAAATAAACTATAATCATGTATGAAATCTTTTTATCTTTCTAATTAATATTTACAATCGAAAATCCAACATATATAACCCTATGTAAAAATTGTTTTTCTAAATGATATATGCTTGTGTCATTTTTGTATTCATTTTAACTTAATTAAAATAAAGTGTCCCTATCACCTACAAGTGGCTCCATGGGGTCACAAAATCGACCCAAAGATGCCTATGGTCGAACATGTATCAACCAATAAGGTTAGGACACGTTTTAGGGTAATTTAGTATTATTATAATATTATTTTTAACCCTTATTTATCGGATTTACCCTTAACCATGGTAAATAAAATATTTACCGCAGTAATTATTCAAAATGCCTAAAAATAAATGTCACCTTTTTAAACAATTTAAACATTCTGATTCCAAATATGGAATCCATTTTTTCATATTCAAAACACAGAAGTGGCAGAAATTAATTTTAAATTAATTCCCGTTGTTAAAACAAAAAATGTGTTTTTAAGAGATAATAAATATCAAAAGATTGACACTTGTTTATGTCAGGTTTAATTGTAAAATTATGTCCAATGACCAACATTGTATTAAATGGTAAAAATATATTCTAAAAATACTTTAAAACCTCTCAATTTCATAATTTATCACTATTAATTATTTTGATTAAAAAAGTTGTTTTTAATTAAAATTTAGTAATTTTCACTATTCATCAAAATATTAAAGGTATCCGAAAAGTACCAAAATTTCACCTTAGGATAAATTTGATATTCCGAATCCAAAAATGAAGTCCATTTTGAAATATAAAATATATATAATTTTAAAAAGTAGGTATTACGATTCATAACGGCTAGTTTGATTGGTTATAGTGTGTTAGAACTCGGTGTTGCGTACAACACACTTTATCACATTATTCAAAGAGAAGCGTACCGTAGAATTTTGGGGTGTTACACCTATTTACAAATTCTATAAATTTACCATCATTTAGAGTATCAAATTTTTGTATGAACTATTATATTACTATTTTATCCTTTTTATTTTCACTAGTAAATATGATCTGTAAATAATATAAAACAAGAGCGATGTTCCCCTTCCGTAATGATTCCCATAGAGTAATTTAGTAAATCTAAAAATATTGGATTTTTTTCAATCTACATTTTATTTATATATCAATAATATTTCAAACACATTTCATTTGAAACCAAATTTAACTTTATTTGGTGGTAGTGGTTTAAGCATTCATAATTTTGTTATAGTTCTAACAATCCCTATTGTCTCATGTTGAGATTTTATTATGAAAATAAATATTTTTAATTTTTTTGATCCATATATATCTATTAGTATTCATTATAGATATAATTCCATTATATAATAATAATAATAAATATGGATTCCAACTCAAGGTCCGGGGATTAATAGTTATATTAACAACATTTTACTACCCAAATGTAGAAGAAACAATTCTATAAATATAATTAATGATATATCTAGTTACATTCGTGGATTCATAATGACGGATCCAAAATTCACCCCCTTGATGATGATAATTTCAAAATACATAATTGAAAAATCTACTCTATAATTCTTATAATCATTATTTACATTATTATAATATAAAATAACCATATTACCTCATAACATGGTAACTAGCTCAGCTAATTTGAAAATTTATTGAATAAAGCATTGATATTAACCAGTTGATCCATGGATAATAAATACAATTGTTATTATATTTTTTATTTCCCTTATATAACATCATCTTACATAGAAGGATTAACTAATATTTTTTATATAGTGGCACCATTCCCAATAAATGAATAATCATAATTAAATAATTCACAATTTCACTATTGCACTTATAATTCAGTTCCGTTGACAGTTTCATGAATGATTCTAAAATGGATTTTATTATAATGATAAAACTTATTGATTACAAAGATATCAAAAATAATTACAGAAATGAACCTTTCATTACAATCATTGAACATAGTATTCATCATATCTATTAAACTAAATGATGTGTTATTTAAAAAATATTGAATTACAATAAACACAAAATATGCATACCTCATGTGAAATGTCATATTTGGAATATCTTCAAACATTACATGTAATTGATCATACCCCAAATAATTGTAATCATTTAAAAATATTGGTATTTATAAATATGATAAATTAAGTCATAATTGATATCTAGAGGATACTCGTTCTTTATATTAATTGAATACATTCTATAATAACTGATTCATAACCACATAATATTGTATTAAATAAAAAAAATATGAATATGGGATCCCAAACATGAAACGCCTGGGAGAATGAATCAAATATTACAAAATTCTTAATATTATTAATTAATATCGAATAATTATATTATATCAATTCTCTATGGATATTATGTTATAGGTTTTGTATTAGAAAGGTTTTTAGTAGAAATATAAATATAATTATAGTATGTATATTGTTTTATTTCATCAGGAAATGAATCAATTATTTCAGAAATAATTGATACATATTATATTCTATATTTATCTCTAAGATCCATATGTCATGTCACCAATTATTCTACATGAATTACATTATGGTCAGCTAAAAGTTGATGATCAAAACATGATTCAGTTGATAATGTCTCCACTATTAATATAGTGGTTTCCACATAACATTCATGAAACATACTAACATTAAAATAGAATTTGTTATCATTATACACTGAAATTAATTCCAAACCATGGATTATATAAAGGTCTACAAATTTTATAAAATATATGTCTTCAAATTGAATATGTAAATATATAACAATGGGTAATGAATGATATATCCTCATTATAATATGATTTAAACAAGGTGAATGGATTTAAATATAAATTCATAGAGTGATATAAGATAATTTAGTATTTTGGGAAAACATAGAAGATATAAAATGATCAAATTTCCATATAAAAAAGAAATATTTATCTATCATTCAGATTATTATCAACGTACAAACCACCACTAATTTGGTAAATACATATTCTATAATCGTAATCATATACTCATGGAATTATAGAATAGGGCTCTTATATAGTAAAATATATTTTTTATTGGGTAAATAGTTCAAATAATTCATCATCACCTAATATTTTCTTTACTGAAAAATGGTGGTGTATTTAATTTTTAGCTCAAAAAATTATATTTTTATTAAGAAAATGGGGGGAAAATACATGAAAAAGAAAAGAATATATGATACATAGATATATATGCATTATATAAATAATGTATACCGAGGGAATCCCTACTAAAAATATTATCACCATTAATGGGAAGGGACCCAATTTGGAGAATGAAATAAAAATAACATATTCTTTTCCATGTAAGAGTGAAAAACAAGAAAAAATTATCCCTCATTCATGACATGAGGAACATTATATTGATATTTGATAAAACCTCATGATATATAGATAAGATAGGTAATAGGCCACATTACATAACATGACCTAAGTAGGAGGATGTGGGTTGTGAAATAGTCTATTTCCATTGTAGAAAGTGCAACATTATCCTGGTGAAACATGAATCATGCCTTGAGAAGAATATGGGGTTTGTCTAAAAGACATTCCCAACTACCATAATAAGCCTTGAATGCAATAATGATATCACAATAATGGTCCTAGACAACTCCTACACCCTATTGGTACTATAGATTTATGAGACATCAATATTGAGTTTAGTCATGTTTCATTAGAAAACCAACTAGCCCACCATCCTTGGCTAACTCTAATGCTTGAGGTATTAATAACCCTCCAATCTAAGGATTGGCCTCAGTTCAAGGAATTCTACCAGTTGTGGTAAAATATTTCAAGGTACACCATGATAACATTATATATATATACAAGAGAGGTATGAGTGTAATTTCACCTTTGTGGGATCATTTTCTCCTCGCCTGCTAAATAATCTAGCATCCAACAATGAGAATCAATAATAGTTCCATCATTTAATGGAAATTAATGATTGTACTTTTGATTTAGTTATAATTAATGGTGTTCCCCTAATATCTCTAGGAAGGTAGATATATAAAGGAAAAAATGGAGCTCTAAACTCAACACACATAGTCTCTCTTGAATAAAATATGAGACAAGGCCACTTGTAGTAGGATCTTACAGTAGTGGTATCTTGAAACAAAGGGGATTCTCATACTCTTGATATGGTAACCCTAACACATTGGGTGAGGATTTTATATCTTATATGTATATACGAGAACCACTAGATCTCCCCTAGGGATCTACACCACTATGATCCATAACCACTAACTGATAATCATTAACCGATAAATTACATGACGAAGAACCATTAAACATAAAACAATATGATTCCAATTTTTTTATTATGATTTTGAAGCAATTTCTAAAGTTAGTATCCAACACTTAATGGATGAAGGTTGGGTACATTCCAGCTTTTCTGAATGTTCTTGTAATAGTTTTATAGTTTGGAAAACATAACTTTTTGTGCACCCAATTGTGACTCCAAGAATTTATATATTCCATCACAATGGTCCACTGAGTGTGAGAATAGATATTTTATAATGGAGGATGGTGCATGATGAAATATAAGTAAGAGTGTGATATGGTAAATTCCATGTCAGTACCTCACTTCTCCACCATTATCCAACCATATAGTGTGGATTTCTCTATAATTTGTCATTCAATTTTCACTTGCTCCCACGAATAGAAAACGAGAAGTTCCTAAAATTAAATCCAACCTCCCTCAATGGTTTACCAATAAAACTCAAATAAATATAATTGTGTATCACCTCTATTTTATAATCCCAAATGAATTCAATCAAGGCCTTTTCATTGGAAAATATAAATCCCATCATCACAATGAGTGTTGACATTACATGCATGATAATAGATTCTAGAAGACTATTAACCAAATTGATTCTTCCTCCAAAAGAAATGAATCAATTAAACCAGTCCAAAATATAAACAATGTTCTCTCCCCCCATCATGTCAAAATTATAGATTCATGGACATCCTAGACAGATCATAGCTCTTAGAATATTCCTCATCATGTTTCTCTTGAGGATACCCAAGATTCTTTTAAACGTTTTAACACACCTATCTGTGTATTTATAGAAAATTAAAATGTTTTTATAATAATTATTGACAACTTTCCCATGCCAATTATAGTATATCTCAATGATATATTAGATATGAATAATATAATAAATGTTTTCTTTTGAAAATATAAGGGTGTCATATAAAAAATTAATGTGATAAATCCCTACTACAATATATTTTAACATGCATGATAAAATGATTGTATATGAGATACTACCCTTGAAATTGTAGATATGGAGTCTTTGGATATAATGAATAAACATTCGGAGAGTTGATCACCATGTGAATAACCATGTACCATCTTTATAAAACCATGATTCCTACCAAAACATTAAATGGAGATCCATGGTAAACAAAAACAGCTATATATGAGATGTTAGTACCATGTCCAAAAAAATATACATATGAGAATATTAAAAATAATGATCCATTAAATAATATTGTATGTTTTTTTCATTTCATGTTTTACAAAAAAGAAACGGGTCATTGGGTCATTAAAATAATATCAGTTATCGTTTCATGAGAAAGTCCAATTACAACTTGGATAGATATCCCTTGGTAAACCTATAATGTTCTTCTGAGATCCAACATGGTAGGTGATCTCATAGCCACTTGTTGATCACAATAACCAAGACATTGTAAGGTATGTAAAATTTACTTATCATACTTTAATGATTGAGCATAGAGGAATACTTAATTTAGATATGAGCACCAGTGTGGAAGTTTATTAACCATGTTTTGGGTTGTATAAATGGAAGGAATCATTTATTTAAGATAACAGTTTGGGTTTACCCATTCCTATGATCCCCTATAGAAGAAACCTAGTAACCATTTTAAACATGGTTCATTCTATAGATTTAGGTCCCCTATTGACCCTCGAATATCATTCTAATTTCGTAGAGAATATGACAAAACATTTCCAAGAGCAGTGTATCTTGTGGCGATTACAGCTAAATATTATACATAGCTACTCAAATGAAAACCTAGCCAATGTGAACAGGTACCTTCGAGATGGGATTTGGAATATGTCTTATCCATACCTCTAAGCACCTCTCGGTTGTCTAAATATGATTCATTGTTTGGAATTATGTTTGGGATGATGAGGAATCGTTTAGAAATCATTCAAACATGAATTTGTGATATATTATAATATCCCTCCCTTAATCATCAAACTCTAGACTTCCCACAATCCATACATTCAATCTCCAACCAAATATCATCAAATTTTCTATTCATGTTTTCCAATTCTTTGAATTTGTATTCATTCCACTAGTTTTCCAAGCATTCTTTTAGGATGAATATATCCAAACTGAGCACCTATAAATAATTATTGGATGAATGTAAATTATGATTTCAGGAGATGAGATCATTACTCATGCATATAAGATGGTTACGAGTGTTCATCCAATGATTCCAATATGATGTCCTTCTCCTTGACTCTAGAACAACCCAATGATAGTGTGAAATGGATCCCAATAGATGGGAGTAGTGGAAATGATCCACTTTTACAATGGTAGAGATAAGAGAATAAAAAATGTGGACTGATCATAGAGGATTAAATGAAAAAAGAACAACCATATAATTTGGGATGAATGTAATCACTTGGAGGTTAGTTAGAAATCAATAAAATATGCTCTTTATAGCCTCTTTTTGACAGAAATATTTGATCGAAAAAGGTCATTATGTCCTTGATAGCCAGAAAAAGAAATCATACTCAACCATTTTTTCTCAATAGGATTGAGAAAAATATTTATGTCACTACTAATAATCCATGTCTCATATCTCCTGTTAATGGAACCAAAATCATTCCATAGAGAACCCATATCTTGTGTGTCACAACTTGCATACAGCACAAAGAGGAATTGGGAGAGACATCCCATTTTGATCTTGATAGTCACAAGTTGAACTGATAGTCGATACTATATAATAATTTTACATAATCATTAGGTATACATGTTCCCTTCTGTTACTTTTATTGTTCCCATTATATTAAAAGCTAATCTTGTAGTCATGGTTTTGTATGGATATAGTGTCAATCCATTATAATATTATAAATATATTCTTCAAATTCAAAACTAATTTCCCCTTTATTCTACTTTCTATTGAGGAATATCCTATCCATTTTTCCTTATGCATCTATTGAAAAATATTTTCTAAATAATATCACATCAAAATAACTATATTTCAATCATTTAGTTTCTTCTTCATCTTTAGTATTCTAGATCATTAACCACCATTGATTAATTTTTTTTAATAACTATATTGAACCAATAGAAATATCTAATTCAATACATTCAAAAAAATATATTATCATATTAAATTTCATTAGGTATTAATCATGTTTTAGTGGTTTAGTGATTAAATAAAAAACTAGGCTTCCATTTAATAATGTGATCAAACATAAATTCGGCATGATAATAATAAACCGGTTACATCATATGAGAAATGTTATTTTTCATAACATAGTTTAGAATCCCTAATATGGATATCTTCTCTAACAAGATGTTTATTTGATTTTTCATAAGGAAAATACCAATATTCACTTTGAGTGTTGATTTGATTTCATTTCCATCCACTAAGATATATCTCTGAATAATTAAATATTAAGAGTTAGCTCATAAAATCATAATTATCCTTAAATGGTATAAAAAAATAATGTAAACCATATCAATTATTATATGGTAATATCATATTTATTTGTCTATATATGCTCCCACTAGGTTCATAGTAATATTATTTTGATACTCATTATAACCATGTGACTACTATTACCTAGAGTTAGTGTTGACATTAATAAAATTATACATGATAATGTGAATATAATCTCTAATAATTAAATAGTTTAATATTATTTAAAAAATTGATTCATACATTATTTTTGGAATATATTCTAAATATTAATAATAACATAAAAAATATTTTTTCATCCATGAAAATTATTCAATAAATTAATCTTCATATCCTAATAAAAGAAAACAAAATACTGTTTGTGATTCATTTCTCTTTATGGGATATATATTATGGAATTTATTGTTATAAAATAAGGGTAAATTAGTATGGAAGATTTTATAATAAAAACCAACTCCACAGAATTATAAATATTGTCCAAATATAGATTCATTTCCTTTATAAACACACTAATCACATAAATAATAACAACTAAATTCTTAATGAAATTAATGTTCAATTCAAGACCATCATGATCTTAAATTTAGAACCCGACGCTAAGAGATAATTAATATATCAAGCACGGACACATTCTAAGGCATTTCAATTAATGGGTTGGAAAACACAAAATAACCCACTAATAAGGAAAACTGTTTGTCTCTTTATATCTGTTGATTCATTGAGGGTCAATCTATCACTATGATGCACCAGTAATATAATATTTCCCATGTAATTCATCATATATTTAATCAATACCATAATAAAAAATCATTATTATATGTTAATAAATAAATAGTTTTACTTAATTAAAATAAGTAATATAAATACTTTCTTAATTAATGGAATATAAATATTAAAAAAATAAGTTTCATATTAAACCATATATATAAATGGTATGTTTTTAAAAATTAATATCTATTTACTGTAAAAAATAATAAATATATACATTATATATAAATTATAGATATAATGTAAAAGAAATAATTTCTAAAGAGTAGTATAAATGGATTAAGAATACGATCATTAAAATGAATGATATGAGAACAATCCTCAAGAATAAAATACTGATTAATAAAGAAAATGTGTAAAATAATACCATAAATTAATTATATATTTTTTAAAAAATAAATATTTTTGAAATTAGAGAAAGAAAAAGAAGAAAAACCTCAGAATAACCATTCTTAAAACCAATGTAACATAGTTTCAAAAAAAAGGTACAAAAATAATATCCAAAACATTAATCATGATATGTAAATGCTAAATTTAAAACAATAATTATAATCTAATTTAAAAAATTGGAGTATATAAAATAAAATATTATTATGAAATAACACAAATACTAGAATATTAATATTTATATAAACAAAATGAATCACCATTTTTAGATTATTTAATAATATAATATCCTTTTATTTCTCTAAGCTTTTTCAAAAACAATTTCAATAATAATGGCCTTTGAGTTTTAATTCAAAAAAATGGAATCAGTTAAAGTAATAATTTAAATGAATAATTTATATGATATACTAATGGTTTGGTCTTGTAGTAAATGATAAAAGACATTATTCTCAAAAAAAATTTAAATTGAGAGAAAAACATATGATTCTCATAAGATTAAAAATACTAATTTAAAAACTAAATAAATAAATTAATATACAAATGAAAATGATTATAATGATTCACTATTTGATTTAAAAATTCATAAAAACATATTTTTTAAGAAAATTTTCATATAATAAAAATATTCCTTACCCAAATTGAGAAATATATCTTTCATTTCTAATAAATAAAACATTGGTTATTTCATATAACAAATTGATCAAAAAATTTGAAATAACCCTGTAAAATAAATAGAAATATCCATTGGATATTAAAATATACGGGTCTTTAAAAGGATATATCATATAATTCATCTAATATAATTTCAAATTTTAAAAACTAGAATAAAATTGTTTTTATGAAATAAACTCATACAATTTTACAGAATTTGGGACATAAACAATTTTATACAAAAAACATGAATAAAAATAAATAAAATATTTTATAAATAATAATTCATGATATAAAATAATATATTGGAATTATATAAACAATATTATTTAATTTCATCTAATATTTTAATATGTGTATCAATAGAGTTGAATCTTGATGAAAAACAATAATCTCATATTTTTTCTTGTTTAAAAATTTATTATACTTTTGAAGAACCAATTTAACTTTACTAAATGATTGATTAAGAATTTTTCTATGTATATTTCATTTGATATAACCTATTTATAATCATTTTAAATCCATTAATTATATAGTTCATTCTTATATAAGAAACATATGTTTGTTCTGAAAAATTCATCAAAACTACTTAAGTATATTAATGATATTAAAAAGGTGTTACAAAATGGTACATCATATCCATTATTTTAATTTTACCCAGAATTTAATTTTATTCTTTTATACAAAATTTGGTAAGAAACAATACTAATTATTAATAAATAATAAATATATCATTAATGGATCTGACATTCAGAAAGTAAACATGTTGTAATTTTAATTATCATAATAATATTAAAGAAATGATATTATATAGTAATAAAACATAAAATATTCATATTAGTCACATTAATATAATTTTTATTCATTTTATATATATTTATGACCATCCATAAATGGAAGATAATAAAATTAAATACATCACTCATTGGAATGATAGTTCAGGCATATGTATGAATAATGTATTCATTTTCCAAAATAAAAGATGGATTTTATGAAATAGGAATTATTTGTAAAATTTTATAATTCCATTTTAAATATAATCCATTTATTCATTAGATCCACAATTATAACCATCCATGTGAGGTTGTGATGAAAAATGATAAAAATCACTTTGTGGATGTGCCAGTTTGAACACAAGCATAAGAAACATTTTCATTCTCCATTGGACGTCAAAAACGAACATATTCGTTATTCAAGAAGAATAATAAAATTTATATATATTTAAGATATTTATTTCATTATATAATTATAGTGACAATAAATTATATGGATTTTGAATAAGAAATAAATTTTATAATTTAAGTTAAGATATTGAAAATTTCATTGGGAAACCACTATTGAAAAAACACCATATGACTTCAGAATGTGGTATTTTTGGATGAACATGATATCTAAGAAATGGGTAGAAAATATAAATTGATGTTGTGGTTATAATGGTTTGATCTAGAGGGCCTAATTTCTGAATAAATGATGAGATGATGAGGCCTTTTCTAACTGATGATGTGGAATTCATGTAAATACTTGAATCATTAATTTTACATATTATCAATAATCAATTATATTAAATAAAAATTATAATAGTTTTTGAAAACAATATAGTAAATATTGATATAAAATTAAAAATTCATATTTCCAAATATTTTATTTATTTTTTAATACTTATCTCCTAGATTAAAAATATCGTTAAACCTTAAAAACATTACTATACCAATATATTATAACTAATGTTACTATTCAATATGAACAAAAATTAAATTCATGTTCTAAAAAAATTAGAATTTATTATGAGTAAAAATAAAAATATTTTATATATTTCAATGGAAATAGAGGAATAATTTAAAATTAATATCATTGCAAAAAATGCATAAAAATCAACTTTGGAAACAATGTACTTTCTGAGTTGTAATATTAATTTATTGAATCTATTTTAAATGTGAAAACATTATATTAATGTGAAATTTTATTATTTTTTATATAATGAATAAATGTAATTAAAATAATTTATTAGTGATGATAAATTAAAGTTATTAATGATAAATTTATATTTATCCATCAAAATCTATTTCATAAACTTTATTTATTTCTTCCATAAATTGGTTTTATTAACCATTATAACTTATTGATAATAAATGTTTGTAGTAGTACATATATCATAGAAAATCATCACAACTAATAGTAATTTATCAAAATGATATATTTTATTTAAAAACATTTATGATGACAAATTATGTAAAATTCATCTTAGGATAATTTAAAAATTTTGAGTCCAAAATATATAGTCATTTTTGATAGTTTGAATAAAAAATTTCTATGAAATAATAAAAATATAAATTTTATACGGTTTATTTTATTTGAAATTTTGACTTACAAAAGATGATTCCATGGTGTTACAATTATAAATATATAATGACAAGCTATGTGTTTCTTCCAACATATCCTTCATCCATTATTTTTCTTGTAGGAGATATATTTTTTTATGGATGTTTATAGTAAAATCATTTGAACTTTTTAACTTTTCATGATCTAAACTATATTTTTTATCAGAAAATGCTTCATTGTTCCTTGTTTATATTCAAATGGTAGGATGGTTGAGTATAAATATAGGAATTACATATTTTTCACAATATACTAGTATTTCTTTTTCAAAAATTTGTAAATAAAATACAATTAGGTCTCAATCAATCCTTCATGTATTGGTAATTTATAAGGAATTCATTGTTTTCTATCAGCTCTAACCATATCGTTAGGGATAATTATACTACATTTATGTGAATATGTAAATAAGTCTCTTATGGAATGTATATATATCCCACTTTTCTCTATAGACAAAATTACCAAAAACATTATACATAAAATATAACCATTTTAAGGGAAAATATTCTCTTGGATAATTTTACCAATGGACATTTAATGGATATGATGTATAATCTTACACTATATCATTTTATATATAACCATACATAAAACACTTATAATCTACATTTCTGTTTATCAGAAAAATTATCCACTCTAACATAGTTTGAGTATATTTTTTATACCTTTGAAAAGATATTTTGAAATATCTATATATACATCTATCCAAGTAAACTCAACTAATATTTTTAACATGTTGAGAGAATTTTAACATACCATGATATTTTTCATAAAGAAATTATATTATCAGGTTAATATAATAAATATTAGAGTCTCTATAATGGTATGTTTTTAATCACATTTTTTTCACTTATAATTTTAATTAATAGATAGTCATATGAATTATTATTATTACATGATCATTAAATGATGATTTATATATAAATAATTAAATATTAAAAAAATTATTCTCTATTTTTACATTATCATTCTAATTATCTTGGTAATAATTTCTTTATAAGTTCTTTTTTTCTATAAAAATATATGTGATTATCATTAATGAATACTATAATTACCAGATCATTTTAATTTCATAATCCCGTATTGTTTAATGTATGAAACATATCTATTGAATATTTTATTTTTTAAAAATTAAAATTTAAATTAGATGTTATTATCTTGGATGAATTATTACATTATGTGTATCCTCAATTTCAACCCTAACTGGTGATGCACTAATCAACATTCAGTACTTAAGAATTATTTATCCCTAGGTATATTATAAATCAATTAATCAATATGAGTTATAATATACATGTTCCCTATAGTGATTTTATTAATATCAAAACTATTAATGTAATGAATCATTTATCTATCTTTTTCAATAATGATGATTAATAGTATTTCCTTTGGAAAATTACATGGGAATATAAGTGTAAAGACCCGTAAAATTAATAGAAGTTGTTTTCTTAATATTCTTTGAGATTTTACAAGAACGCAGTTTCTGACGGCACTTGATTCTGAGGCCCGGTGTGCCCGGAATTTCTATCCAAATTTTAGCTCGTGTACAATCAGTGAACGAACGAGCGGGAATTTCTAACTCTTGAAACGGTGCTCGGAATCAAATTCTGAGGGCACCGATTGAATCGCATCGCCGATATTTTCATAGGAAAAAAATTTCTGGAGTTGCGTTTACACAAAAGAAGTTGTCAAATATTTGTGGAAGGTAAAATAAAACTAAGCATCAATTTTATTTTACTCTATGTGGTTTAAATCTTTGGGTGGAAGTTGGGGGAAACCACCCAACATCCAATTGGAGGTTATGAGGGTGGTGGGGCCCACACGAACCCTACCCTTCACCTTCCCTAACCTTCCATAACCCTTCATTTAATTTGACAACGTGAGTTAATTAATTGTGTGGAATAAATCAACATTTGAATTTCAAACTTAAGTTATGTTAATAAAATAATTGAGGTACTTATTTTATTTTTGTTTGGAGGCTTGTTTCATGAGAGATTTGGGAGAAAATCTACGAGAGGCTTGAATATCTTCATCTTCTTCTTCAAAGAACACGAAGAACGTGAAGAATGCGAAGAACGCCGGATTCCTCGGAGGTCAACATCTCCTTCCGCGACGTCTTCCTCCGTGACGGTTATCTCCGTGACAAATCCTCACCCAACATGTTCGACGAGGGAGGGGTTTTATGTGTTTTTATTTCTTGATTACTTTCGTTGTTTGATTCTTCATCTATCCTCTTTCTTTGGAACCACTTGATATCATTTAACGGGAGGGGGCCGGACCACACAAACACAACCGACCCTCCTCCCTTTTTATTATTTGTGGTTGCAGTTCGAAGGGAAGTGATGCGGTGTCGTCGCAGAGCGTGGGGACGAGCTACAAAGAAGCACGGAGCTGTCGCACCGCGCATTTCAAAGATAAACCAACCCGCGGGGCCATCGCTCCGCGCCAAAAAAAAAACCGAAGACACCGCGGCCGAAGTGGGGCGGTGGAGGAGGGGCGCGGCGCCGTCGCGCCGCACCGGACGAACCAAGGCCGTGGCCGGTTCCGGGCCGCAGCGGAGCTGAGAGACCAGCAGCCGGTTCCGGGCCACTGGTGTTGGAGCAAGGAGGGCCGGCCTTGCCGGTCTCGTTGCGGGGGCCGGCCGGACAAGGGAGAAGCCGGGGGTTATAAACCCCCAGCGGCCAGCTTAAGCGGCCCCCCATTATGGGGGCCGCGGTTACAAAAGACAGGGGGGCAGGCACCCTCCCCACTCAAACAGCTCGGCCGTTTGGCCAAGCTCCCGGCCAGCGCTCCCCAGGCACCGCTATAATGACCCATACTTTATATACATTGTTAATACTTCAAAATTTACATGTAATTATTACAACATATAAAAAACCATGAAAGGACCGTATAGGTATAGAGTCTTTAGAAACTGGGAAACATAAACAACTGGTTCATAAAGCATCAACATTGCCTCCCACTTATTTCATCATATCTAGAGTCCCTTTTTGGCATATCCTACTTAATAACATTCTTCCTGACCTGGGGAAATAAAACATACAAAAGGGTGATCTCAAATGCTCAGTAAGTGTAAAAAAAAGAAATATCAATCACATCATATACTTAAGAACATAACTTTTGGAAATATTAACCTAGAAAAGAGATCATAATTTAATAACCAGGGATAAATCATAGTAGTGAAATGTAATCCCAATAATCATAAATTAAAACATGAAACTTTGTGGCAAACACACATAATCATAGAGAATCATTTCTTATTAGTCAAGACTCATTTACAAGACTATCTTAGTGGACAAAGTCCATTTCGGAACCAAGTTCACTCCTCGTTTCAGTCCTGTTTCACTGAACCGGTATAACCTACCATTCCACCCATGTCTATCTCATGAGATAGAAAATCTTTACCCAATGCATTGGAGGGAGATATAGGTCTCACCCATCTCATAATGATACCATTCTTATGTGTGCCACAAAATCATAAACCATACATCATAGCATAACCCATGTAATAAAAATGGGATTCTTAAACATCGTGACATCATAAAAAAATTCATATAAGATAAAGGAATTCATAAAAATAATTCTATCTCAACATAATCAAATCAATGTAATAAAAGGGATATAAACAGAACCCTTTATTATCTTATATGGAATATAATTTTGATAAAACACTTGAACTCCATTCTTGAGGAAAATATCCTTTCTACTTCAAAAACATTTTTCCTTTCTTAACATGACAAAATATTTCAAAATAAAAGAATTTGATTAAAAATAAACGTGAAAACATGTAATGGAAGCTTCTTGGAAATAATGTTTTAAAAATCCATTCATGTCGTATAATTTAAAAGAAAACATTCTTCTCGTACTTTTGTCAGAAAAGTCAAAAAGTGCCTCGTACGAAAAACGACAAACGATTCCTTTCATATCTTTTACAAAAAAACTCACTGATGGGTAAAATTGGATATAAACTATTTTAGAAGGATATAATTATTACATATTGAGGAAACATGGATGTGGATGATAAAATACACCCTAGTAAATTCCAAAGTATAAACAATCTCGGATAAAAATGAGATTGTGATATTTCCCTTACCTTAGGTCAGATTTGCTTCGTAAGTGTCCGAACCTCCTATATAATGATTTAAATAATGTTGTTGGCTTATTCCAGAATCATACTTATTGTTATGATATCATATATGGTCCTATTCTTAGCTTCTTATTTGTAATATTTCATTACTACTTGTTATTCGGGTGTTTATTACTTTTTGTTCTTATGTGTGTTTTGTCAAATAAATTCTTATTCTTCTCTTTAGGTTATAGATACCTCATTTACAGAATGGTATTAGTATATTATATATCATATTAATTCATTCAATTCATTTATATAATCATTATTCAATGAAGATCAAGTAGAATGAGTCGCATCACATCATGGAGACATTATTTTGTACGTACGCACGAGTGATTATATCATTCCTATGATCATGGAAATTGTATTGGAGTGTATGTATACTATTTCAGAATCAATATCACTTTATAATAGTCATATATAGTCATTATTTACACTATTATACCCATCAAAGTAAGGTGGTGGTGGAAAATAGATTACACCACAGCGTGGAGACGGTATTCCGTACGTACGCACGGGCGGTGATTTCATTTTCCGTAGGATGGATAGATAGTAAAATAGGGTTGTTTCATACTTATAATAACATAACAGTCTATGAGTGATACTAAAGTTATTACTTCATAATTAAAAAACTAAATAAGAATAAGTGTAAGAAGAAATAAAGATGAAAGAATCAGTAACGGACATTATCTCTTCTTTGAAGCGTTTCTTTGAGACCTTCTTTTAGGGAACTAAAATTGGTCTTTTAAGAGGACCAGTACCTCTAGGATGTCTATATGGAAGTGGATAGAAGAAATTGGCAGAGTTTGGCCGAGCTTGAAGGCTCAAAGTGGTGTGAGGAAGAGGGGGAGGAGGTTCCCTTTTATAAGGGAGGAGAGAGGCACCTTTGGAATAACTAAAACTATTATTTTATTATAAAGTCAAATTCGGTTTTAAATAGCTCAAAATTGATTTATTTATAATTTAAGGTGGATATGTGTAGAATTTATCTCATCCAATATAATTTAGACAAGTTTAGCTTCCTATTTTAACCTTATCATTTAGATTTAACATTAAGTTAAATAATTTGACTTTTACCGTGTCTTCTTGTGTTCTTATACTATAAGGTTAATAAACATACTATAAGGAGCCAAAAGAACCCCAAGTTGTTTATTATTAATATATATAACCATATCTAAGTCATTTGGACCAACCTTAGATTTTTAGGAATAAAATAACAATTACTAATATAATATATTTTTTAAAAACTATTTTATGACAATTTTGACACTATTTAGTAATTGATTTTTGTGAAAATCATAAAAGAATTATTTGTTCAAAAAAAGTAAATTCAATCAATACTAACAAGACATATTAACCTAAAAAATTAGTGTAATTCATTAAAAGTCTCAGATTATATTTATTTGGGTATTTATAACATCATTTATGTCAATATTTCATTAATAAGATAATTACTGCATCATCATTGTGTCATAAATAAATTAACTTATTTAAAGTCTAAAAATTCAAAATAAAATATCATTATGTAGGAAATCTTTTTATATTTCTAATTAATATTTTCAGTAGAATTTATCATATGTATAACCCTATATGAAAAATGATATACTTATTAAACATTGATTTTAACTATTTTAACCCTTCTTTAAATAATTTAATAATAAATGTCCTAATCTAATCCAAGTGGGCCTAAATGGTCATTATTATTACTAAGGTTGTTTTTGGTCGAATTAAACTTATCCAATAGAATTAGGACATGTGTTAGGGTAATAATAATATCATTTTTACCCTTAATCACCCTATTTACTTTTAACCGTGGTAAAAAAAGTAAAAAGTTACTATTCACCAAAAAAAAATTTCATCTCATTGAACCACATTTTACTTATTGACATCAACCGTGTCTCTCGGATTTTCGAAATTCCACTCAAATAAGCGGTAAAATTAAGTTTTATGATAAATTCAATTTTTTTAACTACCACTTAGTGGTTTCACTATTCATAAAAAATTATAAGATTTCAAAAAAATACCAAAATTTTACCCTAGGCTAATTTCGATATTCCGAATCCAAAAATGAAGACCATGTTGAAAAATAAAATTTATAAAATTTCAAAGAGTTGATATTACTATTCATAACGGCTAGTTTTAATAATATTTTAATAGCATATCATTGTTTAGTGAGACTCGGTATTTCGTACGACGCAAGCTATCGAGGAAGGCCGCGGTTGCTTGTAAAGCAAGCCAAGCTAGTTTTGTGTGTCGTGAAAGATTACTTTGATGATTTATATAACATAAAAACAAAATATTTCACATAAAAGTCTCGGGTGTTACATTCTACCCCCCTTAAAAGGAATTTCGCCCTCGAAATTCGTCACTTTGCAAAAAACAGATGAGGATACCTCTCCCTCATCATATCCTCAAGCTCCCATGTAACTTCTTATAATTGTTGGTTCCTCCATAAAACTTTCACCAATCGAGTGGTCTTGTTTCTTAGGACTATTTCTCTACGATCCATAATCTCTATCAGCTGTTCTTCATAAGAAAGATCTTGCTCCAGCAGTACAACTTCTGAGCTGAGTACATGTGAAGGATCAGGTATGAACTTTCTCAGGAGAGATGCATGGAACACATCGTAAACTTGAGAGAGATTCAGTGGAAGCGCCAACCGGTAAGCTACCTTTCTAACATGATCCAGAATTTCAAAAGGACCGATATATCTAGGGTTCAACATTCCCTTCTATCCAAATCACATGACCCTTTTCCAGGGAGATATTCGTAAGAACACTTTATCACCCACTTCAAACTCTAGGTCTTTTCTTCGGTTGTCAGCATAAATTTTATGTCTACTCGGAGCTGGTCTTATGTGTTGTTGAATAGATCTGACCGTTTCTGCCATTTCATCAACGAGATCAGGTCCTAATAGCTTTCTTTCCCCAACTTCATCCCAGCAAGTTGGAGTCCTGCATTTCTTTCCATATAGAGCTTCATAAGGAGCCATCTGAATAATGGAGTGAAAGCTATTATTATAAGAAAATTCCAACAAAGGTAGTTGTTCATCCCAACAACCTTTGAAATCCATAGAGAAAGCTCTCAACATATCTTCTAGAGTTTGAATTGTTCTCTCAGACTGACCATCTGTCTGAGGATGATAAGCAGTTCTGAAACTCAACTCTGTATCCAGAGTATGCTGAAGACTTCACCAGAACTTCGAGGTAAATATCGGATCCTGATCAGATATAATAAAAAGTTGTACTCCATGCAATCTTACCACTTCCTTCACATATATCCTGGCAAGCTGATCCAGAGAGAAATCCTCTCTAATAACGATGAAGTATACAGACTTTGTAAGACGATCAACTATGACCCAAATAGAATTATTGTCTTTGGATGTTTTAGGAAGTCCTGTGACAAAGTCTATAGTGATTTTTTCCCATTTCCATTCCGTTATGGGTAATGGTTGTAACATACCCTTAGACTACTGTCTCTCAGCTTTAACTTGCTGACAAACCAATCATTGAGAGACATATTCAGCAACATCTCTTTTCATACCATCCCACAAGAAGTACTCTTTCAAGTCCCTATACATCTTCGTGCTTCCAGGATGAATAGAGAATGAAGAACTATGAGCCTCATCCAGCAGCTCCTTCTTTAATTCGGTTATGGGAGGAACACAAACCCGATTCTTGAACATTATTATCTCATCACAAACGAGGTTGAATTCAGGAACATTTCTCACCTTCTTTTGTAACTCGACATCTTCTTTCTGTGCCTCTTTAATCTTCACATGTATAGATGGTTGAACATTCATTTGAGGAAGATAAGATTTTTCCCCTTCCATTATAATTCCAAGATCCATCCTTTGTAATCCATAAATATTATATCTTTTGTGATCCTCATCATGGATAAACTGGCATGGTCTTGTCCACTTAATGCATCTGACACCTTGTTTGCTTTCCCAGGGTGGTAATGGATTGAGCAGTCATAATCCTTAATTAGCTCCAACCATCTTCTTTGGCGCATATTCAGCTCCTTTTGTGTGAAAATATACTTTAAACTTTTATGATCAGAATAAATATCACACCTTTCACCATAAATATAATGCCCACAAATCCTTAATGCAAAGATTACCGCAGCTAACTCCAAATCATGAGTTTGGTAATTTTGCTCATGGATTTTCAACTGTCGTGAGGCATAAGCTATCTCCATATCATTTTTCCTAAGAACACACCCAAATCCCTTCTTGGATGCATCACTATAGATAACAATCCTTTCTCCACTACAAGGCAGTGTTAGTACAGGTGCACTGGATAACCTTCTTTTCAACTCCTTGAAATTCCCTTCACATTCCTCCGTCCAGACAAACTTAACTCCTTTCCGAGTCAACTTGGTTAGTGGATTAGATAATAATGAAAAATATTTCACAAAATGTCGATAATATCCAGCCAAACCAAGAAAACATCGGATCTCTGTTACTGTTGTTGGTCTCGACCATCTTTCGATAACCTCTGTTTTTGCTGGATCCACAGATAACCCCTCTTTGGAGATTATGTGACCCAAAAATGCAACTTTTTGAAGCCAAAATTCACACTTGGTAAATTTGTCATAAAGCTTCTCCTTTCTCAGGGTCTTCAATATAATTCTCAAGTGATCTTCATGTTCTTCCTTGCTCTTTGAATATACAAGAATATCGTCTATAAAGGCTACCACAAACCGATCAAGATAGTTTCTAAAGACTCTATTCATTAGATCCATGAAGATAGCAGGGGAATTAGTAAGACCAAACAGCATCACTGTAAATTAATAATGTCCATACCATGTATGGAAAGTCGTCTTTGGTATATCCTCCGTTTTGACCCTTAATTGATGATACCCTGAACGAAGATCAATCTTGGAAAAGAATTGACCTCCTCGTAGTTGTTCAAATAAGTCATCAATGCGTGGGAGAGGATTTTTGTTCTTGTTAGTGATCTTGTTATGTTCTCTATAATCAATTCAAAGTCTCATTGATCCATCTTTCTTCTTAACAAAAAGAACAGGTGCTCCCCAAGATGACGCTCTATGGCGTATGAACCCCTTATCAAGATTCTCTTGGAGTTGCTTCTTCAATTCCTGCAACTCAATAGGGGCCATTCTATAAGGTGTCTTTGAAATAGAAAAAGCACCCAGAACAAGTTCTATTAAAAACTCAACTTCACAATTTGGTGGAAGACCTGGTAATTCCTCCGGAAAGACATCATCAAACTCCCGTACAATGGGCATATTATTAATTGTTAGTTTCTCACCAACCATTTGAGATAAATAACCTTCATTAAGTGGAATCAAGACCCATAAGATGGAAGAAATTTCCACTGGAATGTTATGTTCAACCTTGCATCAATAGACGATCATAGATTGATCTGGAATATGAAATGTGACTTCCCTTCATTGGCAATTGATATGAGCTCCATATAAAGAAAGCCAATCTATGCCAATAATCACATCAAATTCCACTATAGGAAGGATCACAAGATTTGTAGGAAGCACTTTCCCACAAACTTCAATCAGGGAAGAATTATAAACTTTTGATGTGACTGTTGTGCCATTAGGGGTTGTCATAGCAAACTCAACATCTAATTGTTGAAGTAATACGGTGATACCCTTAGAAAAATCTTCAGAAATAAAAGAGTGGGTGGATCCAGAATCAAATAAAACATTTTCTACTTTAGATTGGATGGTAAGTGTACCATTCACCGCATCTTTATCATGCTCCACAGTGCTGATAGAAATTGCATGTGACTTTCATTTATCTTTAGCCTTAAGAGTTTGTTGACGTCGACCATCATCATCAACCCTTGGATTTGGGCTTTGATTGGCATAATGCCCCATATCCTTGCACATGAAACATTGAAGTGTAGTAGGTTCATTATGTGTATCCCTTTCTTTGTTTGCATCAGAAGACATCTTCTTCCCATCATTGCGGCATTCAAATGCCTGATGACCTTCCTTTCCACATTTGAAACATTTACTTGTCCCTTTAAGACAACTCCCTCCATATTTCTTTCCACACTTTGAGCATAAGGGAAAGCTCATATTATTTTCAGTGTGCTCTTTAGATTTTCCTTTGAATTCCATTTTCCTCTTCTTATCAAACCCATATGACTGATGGGTTACTCTAATGTCCATATCGACTTTGAGAGCACATCAAACGATTTCCTCATAGCTATTGAAGTCCCTTATGGATAACGCCCTTCGAAGACCTAGTTTTAAGCCACAAAAGAATCGATTGATCTTACTCTCAGGTTGGATAATAATACCAGAAGCGTACCTTGCAAGTCTTGTAAAATTTGCTTCATAGGTACCAAAAAATTCATCATCCTTTTGCTTCAGTTCATGAAAATCTTTCTCCATCTTTGTTTGAAGAATGCGAGGGAAGTACTTATTGAAAAATAAGTTCTTGAACTCGTCCCATTCCATGGTCTCGATTTCATCCCTTTACCTCGTATTCTTAATAAGATTCCACCATTGATCAACATCTCTTTCCAAACGATACACTGCTAAGATGACTTTATCATGTTCAGAACATTGAAGAACTGAAAATATCTTTTCAGTAGTATTAATCCATTGTTCAGCAACAAATGGATCAGTAGACCTGTTGAATGAAGGTGGACACTGTCTCATGAAGGATTAAACATAATGTAGCTCCTTCCTTTGCTCGTTTGGAAGTCCTGCATGATTAATAGCTTGAGAAATTTGTGTGAGCATGGCTACATGATTTTGCATTCCATCCCCCAAAACGTTTGGTTACTCAGGGGGACAATCATTGCATTGCCCGTCGCATTCCGCATTAACACGGTTCCTTCGGGTTCCAGCCATTGACTAAAACCAAGAAGAATAGTGTGAGTAACACTAATTATAATAGAAAAACCATATAATCAAGAATAAAATTTCACACTTATGGTATTATCCTAGGTTATTCATGGCCATTTCTAAAACACTAAGATTGTGTTCTATGCGTAGACTTATCCTTAGGGTTCTTACTAAGGCTTTACATCCTAGTTTCCAAAGGTTGAATGTACCTTTCCTTTGATACCAACTATAACGACTCATACTTTACACACATTGTTAATACTTCAAAATGGAATCATACTTAGTAAAACATATAACAAAACCATGAAAGGAACGTATAGGTATATAGTCTTTAGAAACAGGGAAACATAAACAACTGGTTCATAAAGCATCAAATTTTCCTCCCACTTATTTCATCATATCTAGAGTACCCTTTTGGCGTATCCGACATAATAACCTTCTTCCTGGCCTGGGGAAATAAAACATACAAAAGGGTGAGCTCAAATTCTTAGTAATAGTAAACAAAAGAAATATCAATCACATCATATACTTAAGAACATAAATTTTGGAAATATTAACCTGCAAAAGAGATCGTAATTTCATAACATGGGATAAATCATAGTAGTGAAATGTAATCCCAATAATCATAACATAAAACATGAAACTTTGTGGAATAGACACATAATCATAGAGAATCATTTCTTATTAGTCAAGACTCATTGCCCAGACTATCTTAGTGGACAAAGTCCATTTCTGAACCGAGTTCACTCCTCGTTTCAGTCCTATTTCACTGAACCGGTATAACCTACCGTTCCAGCCATGTCTATCTCATGAGATATAAAATCTTTACCCAATTAATTGGAGGGAGATATTGGTCCCACCCATCTCATAATGATACCATTCTTATGTGTGCCACAAAATCATAAACCATACATCATAGCATAACCCATGTAATAAAAATGGGATTCTTAATCATCCCGACATCATAAAACAATTCATATAAGAAAAAAAATTCATAAAAATAATTCCATCACAACATAATCAAATCAATGTAATAAAAGGGACATAAATAGAACCCTTTATTATCTTAGATGGAAAATAATTTTGATAAAATACTTGAACTCCAATCTTGAGGAAAATATCCTTTCTACTTCAAAAACAATTATCCTTTCGTTACATGTCAAAAAAGTTTAAATAAAATAATTTGATTAAAAATAAACATCAAAACATGTAAGGGAAGATTCTTGAAAATAATGTTGTAAAAATCCATTCATGCCGTATAAGTTAAAAGAAAACATTGTTCTCGTACTTTTGTCACAAAAGTCAAAAAGTACCTCGTACGAAAAACGACAAAAGATTCCATTCATATCTTTTACAAAAAACTCACTGAAGGGTAAAATTGGATATAAACTATTGTAGAAGGATATAATTATTACATATTCAGGAAACATGGATGTGGATGAGAAAATACACCACAGAAAATTCCAAAGTATAAACAATCTCGGATAAAAACTGAGATTGTGATATTTCCCTTACCTTAGGTCTGATTTTCTTCGTAAGTGTCCGAACCTCCTGTATAATGATTTAAATAATGTTATGGACTTATTCCAGAATCATAATTATTGTTATGATATCAAATATGGTCATATTCTTAGCTTCTTATTAGTAATATTTCATTACTACTTGTTATTCGGGTGTTTATTACTTTTTGTTCTTATGCGTGTTTTGTCGAATAAATTCTTATTCTTATCATTAGGTTATAGATACCTAATTTCCAGAATTTTATTAGTGTATTATATATCATATTAATTCATTCAATTCATTTATATAATCATTATGCAATTAAGATCATGTAGAACGAGTCGCATCACATCGTGGAGACGGTATTCCGTACGTACGCACGAGTGACTATATAATTCCTATGATTATGGAAATTGTATTGTAGTGTATGTATACTATTTCAGAATCAATATCACTTTATAATAGTCATATATCGTTATTATTTACACTATTATACCCATCCAAGTATGGTGGAGGTGGAAAATAGATTACACCACGGTGTGGAGACAGTATTCCGTACATACGCACGCGCGGTGATTTCATTTTCCGTGGGATGGATAGATGGTAAAATAGGGTTGTTTCACACTTATAATAAAATACTAGTATATGAGTGATACTGATGTTATTACTTCATAATTAAACAACTAAAGAAGAATAAGTGGAAGAATAAATAAAGATGAAATAATCGGTAACAGACATTACCTCTTCTTTGAAGCGTTTCATTGAGACCTTCTTTTAGGGAACTAAAATTGGACTTTGAAGAAGACGAGAACCTCTAGGATGTCTCTTGGGAAGTGGAGAAAAGAAATTGGCAGAGGTCGGCCTAGGTAGAAGGCTCAATGTGGTGTGAGGAAGAGGGGGTGGAGGTGCCCTTTTATAAGGGAGGAGAGGGGCACCTTTGGAATAACAAAAACTATTATTTTATTATAAAGTCAAAATCGGTTTTAAATAGATCCAAATTGATTTATTTAGAAGATAAGGTGGGGATGGTTCGAAATCCTCTCATCCAATAGAATTTAGACTAGTTTAGGTTCCTATTTAAACCTTATCATTTAGATTTAACATTAAGCTAAATAATTTTACTTTTATCGTGTCTTCTTGTGTTCTTATACTATAAGGTTAATAAACTTACTATAAGCAGCCAATCGAACCCCAAGTTGTTTATTATTAAAATATATAACCCTATATAAGTCATTTGGCCAAACCTTAGATTTTTAGGAATAAAATAACAATTACTAATATAATATTTGTTTTAAAAACTATTTTATGTCAATTTTGACAGTATTTAGTAATTGAGTATTTTGAAAATCATAACAGAATTATTAGTTCGAACAAAGTAAATTAAATCGATACTAACAGGACATATTAACCAATAAAATTAGTGTAATTCTTAAAAAGTCTCAGATTATATTTATTTGGGTATTTATAACATCAATTATGTCAATATTTCATTAATAAGATAATTACTTCATCATCTTTGTGTCATGAATAAATTAAATTATTTAAAGTTTTAAAATTCCAAATAACATATCATTATGTAGGAAATATTTTTATCTTTATAATGAATATTTTTAGTCGAATTTATATTATGTATAACCCTATATTAATAATGATATACTTATTAAACTTTGATTTTAACTATTTGAACCCTTCATTAAATAATTTAATAATAAATGTCATGATCTAATCCATGTGGGCCTAAATGGTCATATTTAATTCCTAAGGTTGTTTTTGGTCGAATTACACTTATCCAATAGAATTAGGACATGTGTTAGGGTAATAATAATATCATTTTTACCTTCAATTTCCCTATTTGCTTTTAACCGTGGTAAAAAAAGTAAAAAGTTGCTATTCACAAAAAAAAATCATCTCATTGAACCACATTTTACTTACTGACATCAACAGTGTCTCTCGGATTTTTGAAATTCCACTCACAGAAGCGGTAAAATTATGTTTTATGATAAATTCAGTTTTTTTAACTACCACTTAGTGGTTTCACTATTCATCAAAAATTGATGGTTTTCAGAAAAATATCAAAATTTCACCCTAGGCTAATTTCGATATTCCGAATCCAAAAATGAAGTCCATTTTGAAAAATAAAATTTATAAAATTTCAAAATGTGGTTATTACTATTCGTAACGGCTAGTTTTAATAATATTTTAATAGCATATCATTGTTTTGTGAAACTCGGTATTGCGTACGACATAAGCTAACAAGGAAGGCCCCAGTTGCGTGTAAAGAAAACCAAGCTAGTGTTGTGTGTAGTGAAAGATTCCTTTGATGATTTATATAACATAAAAACAAAATATTTCACATAAAAGTCTCAGGTGTTACAGCCGCGGCCCGACCAACGCGCCTCCGATCGACACATCATCAGTCGCGATGCGATCCTTGGATTGAGACGGTAGTTTCGGTATATCTCACTCAAGGTTTCAGAATACATTGGGTTCGGCTGAGTTGGTTCGTACACGAAACCAACCGGGCCCTCGGAGCGGAAACACTGATAACTTGAGCTCCGGACGTCCGATTGATGTGTCGTCGACTTTGTTGGATTATTCTTAGTGAGAAGGATCTTTTGGATTACTTTTCCAAAAGTTTGGACACAGGTGGAGTACGGCCGGGTTGGTTTTGAATTAAAAACCAACCGGGCCCCTGGGACGAAAAAGCTAATAACTTCCAGACCGGGTGTCCGATTGACGCGCCGTCTGTGACACTGAGTTCATGTTGATGATACAGAACTTTTGGATACATCAACTCTGGACTTTGTGTCAGTTGATGTACCAGCCTCTCGGTTCGTGGAGCAGACACTCCCAAACGATCTTGATGTGTGCGGGAACCCTAGAGCTGGCTGCGTTTGCGTCGGTGATGACAACGACGACTGTACAGATATCCTCAGTGGATTCGATGACGACGACTACAACACTTAGCGATCCAACGTGGATCAGTGCTACCGATCCTGTGTGGGTCTGATCCTGTGTGGGTCTTTGCGGGGGTTAGTTACATATTGATCTTGTGTGGGTCTTTGCGGGGGTTAGTTACCTATCTATCATATGTGGGTTGTTGTGGGGGTTAGTACCTATCGATCCATTGTGGGTCCGATGGCTTACATGAATCAGTGGCTACATCTGATCATCTCTATCATCATATGAAGAAGTATACCTGTGTGAGCTGAATCCTATTTTTTTCCTATGTGGATGGTGTTGTGCTATCCTGTGTGGATTTACATTTTGATTTCCTGTGTGGATTATCCTTTGTGGATTCTGGGAGACCTTCAGGGGTCTCGGGGTCCCTACTGAGTAGCTTATACTCACCCCTGCATGGGCTATGCCCGCACTATGTTATGTTGGTTACAGACGAAGGACAACACTGATCGTGGTTGAGGCTTGCGGAGCAGGACGGTATTTGGAGGTGTACCACTGGACGAGACGTTCTCGGAGTAGACGAATGGACTCGAGGATCTATGGAGCCTATCTGTACTCACCCTTGAGGTGGGATTTCCAGTGGACAGCTCGACGTTGCAGATTTACTTTTCAGTTGTTGTTTTCCCTTCCAGTTGTACTTTACTTTCAGTTTGGGTTTGTATACTGGCCCACTTTCTTTTCCGCACTTACTATTGTACTCAGTTTTTACATAGTGTTTACTTCCACTTCTTGCTTGTTCTGTTGTGTTTGTTTACTTTACAAAGGCAATGCCTTCCCTTTGACCAGTAAATTACGCCTTGGTGCTAGTCGCCAGCCCCTGGCCTATGGAAGGCAGGCTTGGGGTAGTCACGGCACGGACCTTGAGGACGGGTCATGAAAAATTGGTATTAGAGGATTTCGGTTCTACTGCAGAACTCAGGACTCTGTTCTTTTTCTATGTGAAGAAATAGTGTTAAGAGGACTAGGTTTGGTTATCAGTCTAGGGAGTCCAGTGTTGGTGCGGCGGCTGACATATCAGTACACCAGGACCCTGACTTCTGATTTCCGACTTAATGCACGAAAACATTGATTGCATGTGTGTTTCATGTATTCTTTGAGATTAAATTATGTCATCTCACCAGGTATACTATTTGACCGTGGCACACCTGTTTCTTTTCATGATGGCCCCATGATGGCAGCCCTCTAGGGTTCGAGAGTTGTGCGTGATGACAGCCCACCGAGCGGCGAGGCCTCGGTATAGGGCCCTTTGACAGCAGAGGCACCGGCGGTACCTCCACCCACCGAGCCACCGATGCTACCAGCCCCAGCCGCTAACGATGCACATTACCTTAGTGCACTGCATGAGTTTCAGCGCCAGCGACTGCCCAGGTTCCGTGGGGAGACAAACCCCCAGGTAGCCGAGGACTGGCTGGAGGCAGTGGTACGAGTTTTTAGGTCAGTGAGGACACCAGCTAAACTCATGGTGATCCTTGCAGCGGGTGTACTACACGCGGCATCAGGCAGATAGTGGAGCTTGATTCTCCATGTGCATGACGAGGCATCTCTCTTATGGACGGTCTTTGAGAGCCTCTTCTGCTCGGAGTTCATTCCAGCCACCCTCCATGCAATACACATCCAGGAGCTTCTATAGCTGCGGCATGGCAGCTTGACGGTCGCCCAGTACTCGGTGAGATTTACCGATCTCTCATTCTACTCGACAGATATGGTACGGGACCCATTATTCTAGGCCCGGACCATTGATCAGGGATTGATGCAGTAGATCATAGCATCACTCATCTCCCTCAGCATTCCGACTCTGGCAGGAGTACTGGAGCGAGCCCTTTTGATCGAGAGATTTTTTTCTGAGTCTACATCAGCAGCGAGACCCACCGTAGGGCGGCATGTAGCAGAGTCTTCTACAGCGGGCAGCCGACGGATAACTCATTGGTCCAGGCAGACCAGACCCTCAGGCAGAGGACCCCAAGACACTGGCTCAGTAGTGCGGGGCACTCAGCGTGGAGCCATTCTTTCGTGAGGCAGACAGTGCTATGCATGCGGCAGGCAGGGCCACATGGCTCGTGACTGCCTGACCTGCCGTGCCGAGGAGAAACAGATGGTTGATGGGCCACCCAGGCAGAGGCAGAGTGTCGACTGTGGCGGTCCGCATGTAGCAGGCGGATGAGGCAGAGGAGCTGGCCGAGCAGCAGGTGGTGGGCAACACTTTGAGGCCCTACCACCACCACCACCATAAGGAGGTCCACCCCGACTATAGGGAGCTGGCCGACAGAGACAGGCACAGCTCCAGGAAGCGGAGGCCTGCGACCATGGCGCACCCGAGGTGATTCAAGGTAAAATATGTGTCTATTCCACCCTTACTGCAGTTCTTATAGACACAAGAGCAAGTCATTCTTTCATAGCTGCTGCCCTTTTTCGGAGCTCGGAGATTCCGACAGAGCCGTTGGCTCGATCCTTATGGCTAGAGACTCCTACGGGAGGAGACTCAATTATTACGCACTGGTTCCGGCAGTGTGAGCTTACTCTAGGAGGCGAGAGCTTCAGCTGGGATCTTCTTGTAGCGGCGTCGAGGCCTTACGACGTCATCTTGGGCATGGATTTCTTATCTACAGTCCATTTTTAGATCTACTGTATTAGGCGCAAGGTGCGATGTGTACACACCAACAAGAGCAGGATCACCTTCACCAACAAAAAGGGAGCCTTTGTAGCACAGGATGGACTCTCGTGGAGGAGAGGATAGCCAATCACTCATCAGTTGGCTAGCCTCATCCAAGGAGCTGTTGACATGCAGAGTCCTGGTTTTCCTGCAAGGGTGGACCAGTATGCAGACGTTTTCCCCGACGACGTCCCAGGGATACCTCCTCGTAGAGAGGTAGACTTTTATATTGACTTCTACCCTGGGACAACCACGATATCCACTCCAGCATATTGGATGGCCCCCACTGAGTTTCGAGAGATACGGGATAGTTGGAGGACTTGCATGGAAAGGGATTAATCTGATCCAGTGTTTCACCCTGGGCTTCCCCGATTTTGTTCGCCAAGAAGGCGGACATTAGCTTGTGACTTTGTGTTGACTATCATCGCTTGAACCAGGTGACAGTAAGAAACAAGTATCTCCTACCGAGGATTTATGACCTCTTCAATCAGCTCAAGAGAGCATGTTGGTTCTCAAAGATAGACCCGAGGTCAGACTATCATCAGCTCATAGTTCGGGACGAGGACGTACAGAAGATGGCCTTCAGGTGTCGGTATGGCCACTATGAGTTCTTAGTTATGCAATTCGGTGTAACCAACGCTCCAGCAGTGTTCATGGCCCTCATGAACACGATCTTTCAGCCATTCCTTGATCGATTTGTCGTGGTCTTTATCGAGGACATTTTGATTTACACGACCACTAAGGAGGAGCACGCCTACCACTTGCTGGTTGTACTAGAAACACTCCGAGAGCACCAGATTTATGGTAAGATCTCAAAGTGTTAGTTCTGGATACACGAGGTCCACTTCTTGGGTCACGTCATCTCTGAGGTGGGAGTTGTGGTGGATCCTGCGAAGATCGAGGCAGTACTTACTTGGGAGCCACCCAGGAGTGTGACTGAGGTGCGGAACTTCTTGGGTCTAGCTGGATACTATTGGAGATTTGTGCCAAACTTCTCCAGAGTTTCCGCACCACTCTCATCTTTGACGAAGAAGGGGAAATCCTTTGTGTGGTCAGGCAGATGTCAGCGAAGCTTCCAGGATCTGAGATAGAAATTGACCAGCACACCTATCTTGATGTTGCCAGAGGAGGGAGTAGGGTACGTAGTCTACTGCGATGCATCAAGGACTAGACTCGGATGTTTCCTGATGCAGGAGAGGGCAGTGATCGCCTATGGATCACATCAGTTGAGGTCGCATAAGGAGAACTACGCTACCCATGACCTGGAGATAGCAGTAGTAGTATTCACTATGAAGATGTGGCAACACTATCTGATGGGCGAGCGCTTTACAGTTTATTCTTACCATCCGAGTCTCAGGTACATCTTCTCTCAGAAGGACCTGAATCTAAGACATCGGCGATGGATTGAGTTCATCCAGGACTATGAATTTCAGATAGTCTATACTCCTGGGAAGGGGAACGTGGTAGCCGATGCTCTCAGTAGGAGGACGGGCATTCAGCTACTTAGGGAGGTGACAGAGCAGATATCCTCTTTGCGAATATCCTTCGTGGATAGAGATGGAGCAGCTTTCCTTCAGTCACTCACAGTCACTTCTCTACTACTACAGCGGGTCAGAGAGGCACATTGTGGGGACGCCGACTGTGAGACGCGGCATGCACAGATATCCTCCGGACAGCCACCTAATGGTTCTCTTTAGGAGGAGAGCACGACGTCCTTTTCAGAGGACGTACCTTGGTACCAGTTTCTTTGCGAGAGGAGGTGATGATAGAGTTTCACACATCTACTTTGGCGGTACATCCTGGAGTGGCGAAGATATACCAGGATCTCAGACGAAAGAACTAGTGGATGTGCATGAAGAAGGTTGTGGTGGAGTTCATATCTCGATGCCTCACATTCCAGCAGGTGAAGGCAGATCATCAGGTACCAGAAGGCTTGGTACAACCCTTGGAGGTCCCGGAGTCGAAGTGGGATGGAATATCTATGGATTTCGTGAAGGGACTTCCATGCACTTCCAGTGGTCACGACTCCATTTGGGTGATTGTCGGCTGACTCACCATGTCGGCTCACTTATTACCCATTAAAGAGCAGGGCTCAGTGGAGAGCTTGGGACGTCTCTACGTTCAGGAGATTGTGCGGCTCCATTGTGTGCCATCATCTATCGTCTCCGATCGAGATGCTCGCTTTACTTCCCGGCTTTGGAAGGGGTTGTAGGAGGCATTCGGGACGCAGCAACGTCTGAGCACCGCCATTCACCCTCAGAAGGATGGTCAGACGGAGAGGACCATTTAGACTATTGAGGACATGCTCCGCGCATGTGTTCTCACTTTGGTCGCAATTGGGAGGACCACCTACCCTTGGTGGTGTTTGCGTACAACAACAGCTACCACTCCACCATCGGGATGACACCATAAGAGGCGTTGTACGACCGACCTTGCAGATCTCCATTGTACTGGACAGACCCTGGGGAGTCAGCATTTGTGGGATTGGAGATGGTCCATGCCATGAAAGAGAAGGTCCAGGTCATATAGGAGCGGATGAGGAAATCTCAGAGCTCACAATAGTATTATGCTGATAGGAGGCGGAGGCCACTAGAGTTCAAGGATGGTGACCACATCTTCTTGTGGGTCTCACCTCGATATGGATTACGGAGATTTGGACGAGGTGGCAAGTTGTCTCCTCACTTAGTCGGACCGTTCCAGGTCCTTAGCAGGATTGGAAAGGTGTCTTATCACATGGCTCTACCACCTCAGTTGCACCAGGTGCACGACGTCTTCCACGTATCTCAGCTTAGGAGATACGTGCATGACCCGACGCATATCATTGACCATGGGGAGCTGGACATTGATGATGGGGAGACTTTTATGGAGGTCCCAGCAGAGATCAAAGATCGATAGGAGCGGGTCCTACGTGGACGATCGATTCCTCTAGTGCGCATTAGATGGCAGCACGGGAATCTCCAGAAGAGCACTTGGGAGCGGGAGGCTCAGATGCGTGCTCAGTACCCACTTTTGATTCCCTAGTTTTCGATGTATCTTTACGGGGACGTAAAGTCATGATGTGGGAGTAATTTAAAGACCCATAAAATTAAAGGACATTTTTTCCTTAATTTTCTTTGTGATTTTACAAGAACACAGTTTCTGACGGCACTTGATTCCGAGGCCTGGTGTGCCCGAAATTTCTATCCGACGTTTAGCTCGGGTACGTTTAGTGAACGAACGAGCGGGGATTTCTAACTCTTGAACTGGTGCTCGGAATCTAATTCAGAGGGAACCGATGGAATCGCAGCGTCGGTATTTTCTTAAGAACACCTTTTCCGGAGTTGCGTTTACATGAAATACGTTGTTAAATTTTTGTGGAAGGTAAACTAAAATTAAGCATAAATTTTATTTTACTCTAAGTAGTTTAATGATTTGGGTGGAAGTTGGGGGAAACCACCCAATTTCCATTTGGAGGTTATGCGGGTGGTGGGTCCCACACGAACCCTACCCCTTCACCTTCCCAAACCTTCCATAACCCTTCATTTAATTTGACAACTTGAGTCAATTAATTGTGTGGATTAAATTCAACATTTGAATTTCAAACATAAGTAGTGTTAATAAAATAAGTGGAGTACTAATTTTATTTTGGGTTGGAAGCGTGTTGCTTGAGAGCATTGGGAGAAAAGCTAAGGGAGGATTGAATATCTTCATCTTCTTTGACGAAGAACATGAAGAACACAAAGAACACGAAGAACATCGGATTCCTCGGAGGTCGATGTCTCCTTCCGCGACGTCTCCTTCCATGACGTCTTCCTCTATGACGGTTATCTCCGTGACAAATCCTCACCTACAATGTTTGATGAGGTAGGGGTTTTATGCGTTTTTATTTCGTGATTAACTCTGTTGTTTTGTTCGTCATCTTTCCTTGTTCTTTGGAAGCACTTGATATCATTTAACGGGAGGGGGAAGGACAGCACAAACACCGCCGACCCTCCTCCCTTTTTATTAATTGTGGTTGTGGTTCGAAGGGAAGTGAGGCGGTGTCGTCGCACTGCGCGGGGACGAGTGACAATGATGCACGGCGCCATCACGCCATGCATTTAATAGATGAACCAAGCCGCGACGTCGTTGCGCTGCACCAGAAAAACCCGAAGACACTGCGGCCAGAGCGGGGATGTGGCGGAGGGGCGTGATGCCGTTGCGCCGCGCCGGACAAACCAAGGCCGCAGCCGGTTCCGGGCCGTAGCAGAGCTGAGAGACCAGCGGTTGGTTCCAGGATGCCGGCGTCGGAGCAAGGGGGACCGGCCTTGCCTGTCCCGTGGTGGCAACAGACGGCTGGACAGGGTGGTCCGGCCGGACATGGGAGATGCCAGGGGTTACAAACCCCCGGCGGCCAGCTCAAGCGGCCCCCCATTATGGGGGCGGCGGTTACAAAAGACAGGGGGCAAGCGTCCCCCCCCCCCTCAAACGGCTCGGCCGTTTGGCCGAGCTCCGGGCCAGCGCGCCCAGGCTAGGCAATGCCCAGGCCGGGCCGGGATGCACCCAATCGGGCTGGAATCGGACCTGGTTCTGGTCGACCCGTTTCGGGCCAAACCTGGGGGTATCGGGCCGGGTGCGACCCGGCCCGAACCCCTCTATACCAAACCTCTTCCGGTCGGTCGCCCATAACATGAGCTACGGGCCTCCGATCGATGCACCGTTAGTTGCGATGTGATCCTTGCATCGGGGCGGTCGTTTCGGTATATCGCACTCAAGGTTTTGGAATACTTCGGGTTCGGCGGTGTTGGTTTGTACACAAAACCAACCGGGCCCTCGGAGCGGAAACGCTCATAACATTAGCTCAAGACTTCCGATTGACATGCCGTCGACTTTGTTGGATTCCTATTAGTGAGACGGATCTTTTAGCTTACTCCGCCCGAGGTTTGGATGAAGGTGGAGTACGACCGGGTTGGTTTTGGCTTAAAACCCAATAGGGCCCCTAGGACAAAAAATCCAATAACTTCCAGACCGGGCGTCCGATTGATGCGCCGTCAACGACGCTGAGTTCATGTTGACGATACAGAAAATTTGGATACATCAAATCTGGAAATTGTGTCAGTTTATGTATCAGCCTCTCGGCTCATAGAGCGGACCCTCCCGAATGAGCTTTCTATGTGGGGGAACTATAGAGCTGGTTGCGTTTGCAACTGTGACGACGATGACGACTGTACAAAGATCCTCAGTGGATTCAACGGTGACGACTATAGCACTCAGAAGTCCTACGTGGATCAATGCTACAGATCCTGTGTGGGTCTGATCCTATGCGGATCAGTGCTCAGCGGTTCTGTGTGAGCCAACCCCTACAGATCCTGTGTGGGTCCGATCCTGTGTGGGGCTTTGCAGGGATTAGTTACCTATCGATCCTGTGTGGGTCTTTGCAGGGGTTAGTTACCTATCGATCATGTGTGAGTCTTTTCGGGGGTTAGTACCTATCTATTCTTTGTGGGTCCGACAGCTTAGATGAATCAGTGGCTACATCTGATCATCTCTATCGTCACACAAAGAAGTATACATGTGTGAGCTGAATCCTTTTTTGCTTTCCTATGTGGATTGTGTTGTGCTATCCTGTGTGGATTTACGTTTTGCTTTACTTTGTGGACTGGGTTGTACTTGGGCTCGGATGTTGGAGTTGAATGAGAATTGATGACATAGGTATATGTATGGTCATATACCTAAGCAGTGTCGAATGTTACTTCATGATTGTATCTTTCCTTTGTGGATTATCCTTTGTTGATTCTGGGAGACCTTAGGGGGTCTCGGGGTCCCTACTGAGTAGCTTATACTCACCCCTGCACGGGCTATACCCGCACTACGTTCTGTTGGTTGCAGACGACGGACAACGCTGATCATGGTTGAGGCTTGCGGAGCGGGACTGTACTTGGAGGTGGACCACTGGACGGGACGTTCTCGGAGCGGACGACTGGACCTGAGGAGCTGTGGAGGATATCTGTACTCACCCTTTCCAGTGGACAGCTCGACGTTGCGGCTTTAATTTTCAGTTGTTGCTTTCCCTTCCAGTTGTACTTTACTTTCAGTTTGGATTTGAATACTGGCCCACTTACTTTTCTGCACTTACTGTTGTACTCAGTTTTTACGTAGTGTTTACTTCTACAGCTTGCTTGCCCTGTGGTTTTTGTTTTTTTACAAAGGCAATGCCTTCCCTTTTTACAGGGAAATTAATCCTTGGTGCTATTCGCCAGCCCCTGGCCTATGGAAGGAGGGCTTGGTGTAGTCACGACACGTGCCCCGAGGACGGGTCTTGACAATAAGATTATTTTATAGTTTCACAAAATTATGTTTCTTCAAATAATATAATTTTATTGGTTAAAATTTATATAAACTCAATGTTATATGAAATAAATATGTATAATTTGTAGTTAATATTCGTGTATTTCATCATATAACAGATTATGAACCAACTAGCCTGGTTTTGATTTTATCATCTTCCTATTAATAACTGAATATCCAAATTTAACTAAACCCAACATTGAAATCTACTATGATGAACCAAACATATCATAAAAATAATTACATTACATACTTAATTAGGGTTCCCTATTAAATATAACTAAAAATTACAACCAAAGAAATAATTGGTTTTGTTTTTTGGGTATTAGAAACAAAGGGATCTTATTTTTTAGTATGTATTCAACGTCATTTGTAATATTCTATAAAAATGTTGTCCTTATTGAAAAACTATAAAATATAATTCCTTTAATTATTTTAAATATTGGATACATGAGAAAATGGTAATCTATTAAATTATACATGGGGTATGATATAATATATTAAACACGATAGGATAAAAAACTATAAAGATGATCATAAATAGACAATATTAAAATAAAATAGAGGCCTATAAAAAAATTTGGACGCAATTATATTCATAATTTATAATGATAATAAAATTATATTGGGGAATATTATTGAACCCTATAGTTAATGATGTTATGTGAAAGTGTTGAATAAATTACCCTAGATTTTAGTCTCTCTCTTGGGGAAAGAATATCAAAAAAATTATGAATTTGTTGAGATTACTATTTATTATGGTTTTGGAGACATAATGGTTTTTCTAAAAAAATTGATCAACGTTAATCAATATTTCTAGGTGTTGTAAATTTATTTGAATATGTTTTGAGGTGTTTTGAACCAATTTAGATATATATTTCTATTGTATAGAATTTTCTTTTCAGATCCAAATTTAAAAATATCATCTATATTTTATATGACATTGAACTTTATATATTTCCTTAAGGGTATTTGATATGAATTTAATGAATTATAATAATTTTAAATTAAATTTTTTATGAATTTTATAATCTTTATGACATCCAATTGAATCCTTATTATTTTTAAATGGAATTCAGATAGCTGTAATATTTTAAAATGACATAACTGATTTCATATTAATTACCAATAGATTTTTGATGAATGATGATTATGTATAACATCACATGGAATATGGTATGAATTCAAAGTTCTTTCACATATTTTTATTCTTAACCATAGGGATTCATAACTTTAATGAAATTAAAAGTCATAAAAACTATATTCAGACCAATATTTTACAATGGAATGAATTTTGGGATGATTTAAATTAAATGTATGAAATTATTGGGAAATGGATTAGATGTTATTTATTGAAATTAAACTATTTATAAGAAATCTATAAATATAATCTGATGATTTTGAGTAATATGTTCTTAATTTCAATTTTTATCATGCTGCTGTGTATCATTATTCTTGATGATTTTGACAATTATGAACAATTATTTGAGAATTTCATTCCAAATATATGGTTCCATTATTATAGATGTCACATTAATTTGTATCATTTTAATTTTTTTAAATGTGTGTGTATACCATGGATATGAAGAACATGAATCGAAAACCATAAAAATAAATAATCTTGTCAGTATGAACATGTCAGATTTAAGATAAAATAATTTTTTAAGAAGGATTCATGAGTAATTTGTTATTATAGTATCAACATGAAATTTAAGTTAAAATCTGTTACTATGGTTTTGGTGGATTATTATTTGAAAAGATATGGATATTATGGAATATTTTTCATAATGAACTTTTGGAATTAATATTTATTGAATAAGATGATAGAGGTTGTTTCGTGATTCGGTAAAAAAACATCAGGCAATTTATTTAAGAATATAATTATATAGGGAGAGGATGATTATTATTATTTTATCATAATACTTAAAGAACCATTAAAAAATAATGTTTTAGATAATATGTTATTTTATGATGTATTTTATATGAAAATTTTTTGGGTTAATTCTACAGTGATAGAGAATAAGAATAAGAAGAACACATCACATGCATAGACATAACAATAGTTCTAGAGAAGGTGATATAATAGTTGTTACACAATAAATTAATAATAGTAATGTGTAGTATATGTTTTTGTGTAGGGTCTACAAAATAATGGCGATGAGATATTAAAATATGTGGTTCATGTTTATACCATTATCTATTTTATCATAATGTTAATGTTATGAGTAGCATGATACTAGGATAATCTATTCAAATAACATACAAGTCATTTTACATTTATAGGTAAACCATGTATATATTATATATTCCCATTATTTTTTTGGGATTATGTGTTCGTACTATAATAATCATAACATTATATCCAGTGAGAAATCTATTTCATAAGAAATGTAAAAAATTAAAAATTATTGAATCACCCACTAACATTGATCACTCATTAATCTAACAGGTGATTACAAAAGTGTTATCAAAGACAAATTTCCACCATTTTTATTCATTATTTTGTTTGTTTAGTTATAATTATCTTTCTTGATGAATAATTTTTCATTGAATGCATTTATATTTTAAGGATAATTTTAATTTAGTTAACATCAAAAGGATTCCAATTTTTTTGGGAAAATATATTATCTATGGATTTATAAATGTTTGACATACATTTACATATTTGTTAAGATGTGTTGGATGCTATATATTTTATATTTTCCAGATGTTAGTAAATTTATTCTAGAAAATTATTTGACAAAATTAATGTAGATAATTATGGTTGTTCCACAAATTTCATTTTTTTATTCTTTTAGATTTGAATATATATATATCAGAGGAAGTAAAAAATTATTAATGATAATCGAGAGAATATTTTTGAATGAAAATCCACTGTGAAGTGGAATAATAGGTTTCATAACTACTAAAATATAAATGAACCATGTTTTATCATGATGTGACTTATAAAAAATTCATTATGTTTGATAAATAAATTTGGAGATTTCTCATTGGTTTTGGTGATATGTTAGAGGACTCCACAATTGTATATATGATATTTCATATCTCACAAAAAATGTATTAATAAAAAAATAGGCATTTAAATACATAAATCATAATTATATATATATTTATAACATACAAAATATAATTACATAATATTAAAATATGAAAGATAATGATGTTAGGATTAAAGGGAAATATTGCAAATGGAGATTGACATCAATTACACAAAACCAAATATATTGATTAAGATGTATGTACTTGATGAAGAATCATATTATTGATATTCATATGAGTCTATTTATTATATGTTTTATAAATTTATTTTGAATATCTTCTGAGAAATATTAATTTTTGAAGGATAAAAAATAATAAATCTTAATTTGAAATGTTGGAGGTGTTAAGATATTTTTAATTTTCATCAAATTGTTCATTTTCCAAAACTGATGAAGATATTGATCAAGAAGTTGACTGTCTTGGATGATTAAATATGAAAAATTTATTAATAATATTTTATATAACTTGGATAATTTTAATATGTTATTAATATAAAATGGAGAAATTTTTTTCTATAAAATAGATGTTATTAATGAGGAATAAGAAATTGATAATTCATGTGATAAGAATGGTGAAAAAGTAATTGAAGAAGTCATCGGGTATGAAATTAGTTCAGGTATTGAAGAATAATAAATTTTAGTGGAGATTTTTTTGATGAATTTATTGATATATAATCATTTTAAAAAATAAAATGGAAAAAATACGATTTAGAATTAAAATTATGATTCGATTAGAATGGAATATATTTATACCAAATAAATTTTGAAATTAAAATATTAAATTTATTCATTAATTATGATTAATAATTCATAGAAAACTATTTTCATAAATATATAATGAGTATTTAAGGAGAAAATAATGTATATTTACCATATTAAATATAAATATGTAAAAAAATATAAGGATTTGAATAATTTTATGTCTAGTTTTTAGAAAACTATTTTAAAATATAAGAAATATTTAATGAAGACTAATTTTTTAAATTAAAAAATCAATATTTCAAGGGTTAAATTAGTATTGAAATTATTTTTTATAATTGTTGACCTAGCCTGTTTTGATAATCCCAATTATGCTTTAATATGTTTTGATAATCCCAAATAATGTTTATCTAAATATTAATTCTTTCAATCTATGACTTTCTATTTTCATGTTGATAAGAATATCAAAATAATCTTTGAAATATGTCAATCACTGTTTATCTATGTTTATACATTCTTTGAATTAATTCTAACTCAATCTGGATATGTTTTTCATAGTACAGAGAAGTGTTAAGTTCATTAGTATGTACATAGGTACTGACATAGACAAACAGATACACATTTACTGATGCGGCTATGTACCCTAGTATAGAATAGAGCTACCGGTATGTAAGTCAACCGGTACACCGAAAGGTTACCGTTTGAGAAAGTCTACCGATATGTGTAAGTATACCGTTGTAAAGTCCACTGGTATATGGAAGTCACCGCTACTCAAGTCTACTGATACAAGGAGGCACCAGTACAAGAACAAAGAGCTACCGATAGGATCTCACCACTACACAGAGACATACCGATACGACCTACCGATACAAACAGACAGACACATCTATCGTTATAAAGACCTACCGATACAGACAGAGCCACTGATACAAGAAAGTTACAGATAGACCGATTCTACTGGTAGGAGGAGTATCGATAGACATACGTTATCAATAGAAGGAGTTACCAGTACATAGGGATACTGTTACACTAAGAAAAAACTACCGATACAAGGCATCCAAGGATACAAAGTCTACCGTTACAAGTCTACCGACAGAGAGCTACTGATGGAAGATAACGGTTAACCAGTCACTACTACTCAAACTCTATACTAGGTCAATATTATTAATATAATTCTAATGGTCATATTTGGTTATTTTAATGCACATAATATTAATTAATGATAGTGGTTGGTATTTCATGAATCGTACCTCGTACCTGTAAAAAGGAAATCATTCCTTTTGCCGGTGTGGAAAGCTATAAAAGGAAAGACAAAACCGAGCATAGAAGCACGGAAGTGTGCTGAAAAAGATGTGAAAACGCTACTGGGTGTGGTGACATATGAAGATACTCATTTAATAAAAAAAGAACAAATGCACTAGGGCTTGAAGGAGTTAGGAACTACAACTATCTCTTCCTACACTCCAACTAATCATATTAAACATAAAAATCAAGGAAGACAACGACACACTTTTCTCAAAAAAAAAACAAAATAAGGACTCAGTAGAACATCTTTTTAATCAAAATAAGTCAAGAGCTGATTTTCAAATCACTATAGAATTTTGAAACTCATATCTAATCTCTCTCAGTGATTCTTTTATTTTTACTATGAGTAGTGTGTCTTCTCTGTATTTTTAGACACACACTGTCTCCTGTGCTAAAATTGATGATTTATTAATCCAGAAACAAAACATATGTAACTCTCTTGTATCCCACTGTGGATAGTGGTAGAGGTCAAGTGTGACCTAGATAGCTTGTGTGCTATTGTGTTTATTAGTTCCCATGATGATCTGTGGTAGAGGAATTAGTACCTGGACAGTCTTTGCACTGTTGTTTACCCCGATCCAGGGTGTGGATCAAAATTTATTTAAATTATTTTGAGAGGACTATGTCTCAGCTTGAGAATGAACCTCTTGGTTAAAACTATAGTGCTTATTTTTTTTGTTTTAATATATATTGATTATTCCGCTGCTAAGTACATGAAATATAAATCTATTTTAGAGTAACTCTGATAGTTAAAGTAGAATGTGTTTGTATTTGTTGTAAAGAATTAGGATAGCTTCAAAAGTTAATTAATATTCATATTAGATTAACTGAGAACTAATCAATATATTTAGAACCTAACTGACCATTTACTGTATTACAAATTCACTACAGTTTAGCTTGTTATTTAATTTGGGGGATTTTAATAAGAATCTTATTAACATAAATTTTTTATTGGATCTCAATTGACCCCCCTCTTGAGAATCCACTACAAAAAACATTTGGTATCAGAGGAATGTTTGTTATTTAAAAAGGATTTCCAAATACTCTGTTTTTCAACTGTGATTTTAGTTGTATCTTAATGATCTTAAATTTCGGTTAGTTCTAAATTTTATCTCTTTAAATTAATTTTCTAAAATATACTTATGGATAATATATTAGAAGGTTTTGCTACCTATAGGCCACCTTTCTTTAATGGTACAAATTATGCCCAATATATACTTAAAAATGAAATTCATATAGAAAGTATGGGATTTGAAATCTCAACTGCTAAAGAGACTCAATATAAGATTCCGGAACATAGAAGGACTACTTGGGATGAACCTACTAAAATTTATTACAATAATAATTTTAATGGAATGGTTACTTTGTACTGTGATTTAGGTGATGAGGAATTTAATTGAATATCTTCTTGTAAAACTGCTTATGAAACCTAGGACACTTTGGTTATTTCCCATGAGGGAACAACCAATGTTAAAAAAATGAGATATAATACCTACTCTATTTAGTATGATAATTTTAATATGAAGTATGATGAATCTATATCTGATATGTATCTCAGGTTCAATGAGAATGTCTACACTATGAGCTCACTTGGAAAAGATATTCCTTCAAAGTAGCATATTATGAGAATATTAAGATGTCTGCCAGAAAGATGGAGAGGCACATCAGTTTTAATAAGTGAATCACTAGATATAAGTTCACTGCATGTTAAAGAATTAATTGGTATGTTGATGATTCATAATGAAGAGCTGAAAGTAAACAAGGAAGAAGATGATAAAATAAATATAAATCCAGTTGAATTTAAATCTACTACCTCAAAGAGAAGTACATTGAGAATGTTTACATACCTACTTAAACCTCAACAAGTGAAGGTTCAGATTCTGATAGTGATGAAGAGATGGCTCAAATAGCCAGATGGTTCAAGAAACTCAACAGGAAGAAGAAATTCAACAGAAAACCAAATTATATAAGAAAATATGACATATAAGTTCATTGGAAGAAGAATTGAAAGAAAACTGATAAGGATGATGAAATAGTGTGTTATGAATGCAAAAGGGAAGGGCACATTAAGGCAGACTGGCTGAAGTTAATGTTCAAGAAAAAATATGACTACAAGGACAAAAAATATAAGAATGCCATGAAGGCAACATGTAGTGCTTCAGAAGTTAACACAAGTGAGTCTAAAGTTACTGATTCTAAAAAGAATTGTGCCAACATGTGTTTCATGACCACTACCTTTGAGGTACTTGTTTCCCCTATGCTGAATGATTATTATTCAAGGAATGAAAGTAGTGATGATAATATGTATAAAGCTAATTTTTTTGAATATTGTAATATGATAGAAGAAACATGTAATCAATTGATGGAAAATTCTAAGACCTTGAAGAAAGAACATGCTTTGACCAGCTCTATTAAATCTGCACTTGATATTGAAAAGGAAAAGAATGCTCAATTACATTTGGAAAATACTGAACAGAAATTCTCTAATGAGAAATTAAGGAAGGTCATAGAGAAATTCAAAAATGGAATGAATACTCTTACTCATATTATAGGAAAACAAGTGGCACCAAAATATACCACTAGAATAGGCTTTCATCCTGGATAGAGACAGACTACTAAGAATAGATTTATTCCTAAATCTGGACAGAATGATTCTAGTTTTAGTTCTAGAAATTCATATGCTTCAACTTGTTATTTACAAGGTTATAGATCAAATAAAGTTTATCTTTCAAAATCTTTTGAAACTATTGATTGTATGAGACCCATTATACATATTTGGGTACCAAAATTTTTTCTTGCTAACCTGTCTAGACCCAAGAAAATTTGGGTACTAAAATCATTTTCTATTTAAACCTATGTTGTAGGAAACATGCGTGAAGAGTTCCCATAAGAAGGTATAGTACATGGATAGTGGATGTTCATGGAATATGACTGGAGATTACTCATGATTCAAGAGTTTAATCAAAGTTGATGGAGGTCATGTCACTTTGGTGATAATTCAAATGGAAAAATCATTGACTTAGGCCAGATTGGTAACACTGACTCAATTTTAATTTCCAATGTTTTATTTGTTGATGGACATAAATATAACCTTTTAAGTATTTCATAGTTGTGTGATGATGGATTCAATGTTAAATTTGAAAAAACATTCTTGTAATGTTTTTAATTCTTAATTTTTTTAGTGTTTTCTACTTTGAGAAATGAAAATGTTAATGCTCTTGATTAGAATTACTTAGCTAAATAGAATATTACTTGCTTGAATGATTTTCATAAAGAGTCTTGGCAATGGAACATAAGATTAAGACACTACAAAAATAATTAAAATAGAGGAAAAACATAGTTAGAGACCTACCTAAACTTGAATTACCAGGTGATAAAGTTTATAATCCATATCAAAAGGGAAAATAAACATAATATTTATTTTAAATCAATGAATGAAGTTTCAGCTTCTCAACCTCTCAAGTTGGTTCACATGGGATTGTTTTGTCCTTCTAGAGTTTTTAGTTTAAATGGGACTCACTATGTCAATGTCATAGTAAATGAATATTCTAGGTACAATTGTGAATATTTCATAGCTCACAAAATTGATGTTTTTTTACTTTATCAAATACTCTAAGTCTGTAGAAAACATTAGTGGACATAAGATTAAGTCATTGAGAAGTGATCATGGCTGTGATTTTCAAAATCATGAGTTTGAATATTATTTCTCACATAATGGCAATAGTCACAATTTCTCTGCCCCTAGGACACCTCAGTAGAATGCTGTAGTAAAATGAAGAAACAGTACTCTTCAAGAAATTCCATGTACTATGCTTAATGAGTATGACCTACCAATTTACATTTGGGCTTAAGCTGTAAACACATCTTGTTACATTATTAATAGATTCCTGATTAGACCTATTCTAAAAAATACCCCCTCTGAGTTGTGGAACCATAAGAAACCTATGGTTAATTACTTTAAATTTTTTGTTTGCAAAGTCATTATTCTCAATACAAAAGATAATCTTGACAAATTTTCTCCCAAAATTAATGTAGGAATTTCATGCGGTTACTCTGTCTCTAAGAAATCATATAGTGATTTTAATAAAAGAACCCTATGTGTAGAAGAATTAGTTCACTTCATGTTTTATGAAACTGATCTACAAGAAATCAAATCTTCCATTCAAAATCATGAATAAGATTTATCTGTTTTGAACCTAATTGATAAAATCAATGAACCTATTGTAAAGATATCCAGTTATGGAATCTTTTCAGAACCTGTTTCTGTAGAACCTGAATCTAGATAAGAACCAGAAATTTCTAGTCCCCCCATTACTAGATCAACTAGAATTCTAAAGAATCAGCCTTTAGATGCTGTTGTTAGTAATCTTGATAGAGGAACATATACTAGAGCTTCTCTATGAAACCAGGTTGAACATCAGGATTTTCTTTCACAGTTATAAAGTAAAAATATCAATGATGCAATCAATAATTAATTTTGGTTAATGGATATGCAAGAATAATTAAATCAATTTTAATGAAACAAAGTCTGGGAATTATTTGATAGACCTAAGGACACATTGACCATATGCACTAAATGGGTCTTCAGAAATAAATTTGAGAAATCTGGAAATATAGTTTGTAACAAAACGAGGCTATTTGCATAATGGTATAGTCAAGTGTAAAGAATAGACTATGAGGAAACCTTTGCTCCTATAGCAATATTAGAAGCTATTAGGATTCTACATTCCTATGAAGCTCTTCTGAATTTCAAGTTATATCAAATGGATTTTAAAATTGATTATCTAAATTGTTTTATAATTGGAGATGTTTTTGTTGAACAACCACCTGGACTTTCTAATCTACATTTTCTTAATTGAGTTTTTAAGATCTCTAAGGATTTATATAGTTTGAAACAAGATTTATGATCTTGGAATGATATAATTATTAATTTTCTTATTTCAAAGGGTTTTACAAAAGTGATTGTTGATCCAACTCTCTTTATTAAATGAATTTCTAATGATGTTTTGATAGTAGAAATCTATGTTGATGATATTATTTTTGGATCTTCTAAAAATACTTTGTGTATTGATTTTTGAAAGAGTATGCTAAATGTATTTGAAATGTGTTTAATGGGAGAACTCAAATATTTTCTGGGATTTCATGATTATAAAAATGGGAATGGTATTATTTCAAATCAATGTAAATATACAAATGATATTTTAAAACGTTTTGGTTTAAATAGTATTAATGAAAGTGATACACCCATGAGTACAACCTGTATGTTGGACATTGATGAATCTCAGAAACTAGTTGATCAAACATATTACAGAGGTATGATGGGAAGTCTACTTTACCTTACTGCTAGTCGACCAGATATTATTTTTAGTGTGTGTATATTTTCGTGATTTCAAGCTAATCCTAAAGAATCTCATTTTCTTGTTGTTAAATGAATTATCAAATATCATAAACATAGTGAAAATTTTGGTTTTCTTTATCCAAAACGACTATATTTTTATTTAATAAGTTATTCAGTTGTTGAATTTTCTGGTTTCATGATAGATCGAAAGAGCACTTCTTGAACCTGTCATATTCTAGGTAAGTCCCTAGTATCGTGGTGTAGTAAAAAGCAGAATTACGTTGCATTGTCTACTGCTGAAGCAGAGTATATAGAAGCTGGTAGTTGTTGTGCAAAAATTCTATGGATGAAACATACTTTATTGGCCTATGGATATCAATTTATACATGTGTCTATAAATTGTGATAACACTAGTGCAATTAACATCTCTATGAATCTCGTGTCTTACTCTAGGACCAAACACATTGATGTAAGGCACCATTTTTTGAGAGATTATTACCAAAAACATAATATTGCTCTTGAATTTCTAGTTATTGAACACCAATTTGCTGACATTTTCACCAAGCCTTTATGTTCAGATAGGTTATGTTATAATAGACATGAATTAGGAATGGTAAACTATGTGTGTTAGAAACCTCACTGTTATGAATCCTCACTTTTATACCTCACCAGTATGAATTACCACTGTATTACCTCACCGGTATGAATCCTCACTATTATACCTCACTGGCACGAATCCTCACTGTTACACCTCACCGGTATGAATCCTCACTTTTATACCTCACTAGTTTGAATCCTCACTATTATACCTCACCAGGATGAATCCTCACTGTTATACCTCACGGGTAAGAATCCTCACTGCTATACCTCACTTTTAGTGGACCGCATCGATAGGAATACAACACTGTTACATATTCTCACTGGTATACCCTACCATTAAGTTTGCGCTGTTTTTAAACATCTGTATCATTACCCGCCAGAATCTGTATCGTTTATATTTGCAATATTATGTTTTATTTAATTATTTTCTGATTCCTAAATGATATAACATACATCTTAACCTCTTCTCGATCACCTCAATCCCTTTACCTTCAAGCCTTAGCTCTCAAATCTCTGAATCCTAAGCCTCGGGATTCATAAAATGGAAAGAGAGAAGAGACCATCAGTCAGTGAAAAGGATGATGAGGAAAATGCAAAGAGACTCAAAGGAGAGTCACTTAGTGGAATTGAAGTGAAGAAACCCAAAAATATGAATCTAGTTCAGAGGATGATTTTATTTGAGAAAGAGATGTTCGCAGAATTGTTGATGTCCAGTAAGCCTATAGTGCTGGAAGTACTCGAGGATCAGAAATGGGTAGAACGCTTCTCGAATAAAAATGGTCCTATTTTCTGAAGCTGGTAAAGGAGTTTTCTGAGTTTCTTTGTTTGGAAAAATAATCAGCTGATAATATAATGGTCTTAGTTGTGAATGGAATGGATATATATTTTTCCTCTACTGAATGGGATGAATGCTTGAAAGTCCTGCATGAAGGAGAGTTTGGATATTTCTCTAAATCAGTACCTCCTACCAGTAACATCATTGAGTTTGAAGCTGATTCTGAAGAATTAATAATATATGGTACACAAATAAAATTTGTTTCTATAGAAATGGATGGAGAGAACCGATTACTATTCATGTTCACTCAACATGTGCTATGTATAGGAAGAGGGGACTTTGCAAATATGCAGTATCAAGACATTTATTTGTTGAATCTCATGAGGCTTGGTGTGATGGTGAATCTATAAAGGCTGTTAATGGTTCAAATAGAGGATATGACCAGACCCAAATAATAAACCAATTCACTATTATTTGCCAAATTGATTTTGGTTATGATTAACGTAAAGGGGGTTACTGAGTCTCAGGATGAGAAAGTTGTGGTAGGAAACAATTTATGTATCACATGCACTATTTTAAGTACATGTAAATCAATTGGAATTCTTGGAGAGGAGAATGCGTCAGTGATGATGAGAAGATATATGATAAGTTTAGTCCGGTGCACCATCCTTCAATGCCTAAGGATGTGAGGGATCTATGTATGGGACGTGATGAAGAGGAACCTCAGTATAGTGAAGATACTGATGAAGAATATACCTCTCTAGCTGATGGAAGGGATCTGAACCTGCATCCAAGTCTTGCTACTGAAGTTGTGTCTTTTGGAAAGGAAACTGTCTTGGAAGAGGGAGATGAAGAAGCACCAACTAATGAAGAAGACCAACATGCCCAAGAGATTGAAGAAGAAGACGGATCTGAAACTGAAGCATCTGCTTCTGACACTTTGAGTTCGAGTCTATTGATTGGTGCGAGAATCTATTCTTGTTGATGTTGAGAGACATGCTTCTATTCTGGAGGAGCCTCCTTCTATTGGGGAAATGGAGATGGTTGTGGAAAATTCTTCTAAGGAAGACTGAGCTGATGAGGGTACTCTTGTTATATAAGAGAATGCACCAGTTGTGGGGGAGCATCCAACTATACTTGGCAGTGTTATAGTATCTGATAGAATTGATGACTGGGTAAAAGACCTAGGTTTTGTTGTTTGTGGGTTAGACTACCCTGATTCTGAAGATGATACACACATGAATAGACCACAAGTTAACTATGATATCCTCTTAGAAATTTTACCTAAGGATGTGGTAAGGAAAGATGATATAGACCAGTTGCGCTTTCAGATTAATACTTCCTTTGTTGAAGAGATAAGAAGAATGGAAACCACTTTTATTTCATCCATTAAATCTTTTATGAATGACTCTATGGCCAGTATTGTTTCTCAAAGAGCCCCTGATGTTGTACCTGAAAATCTAGTTACCCAGTATGATCTTGAATCCATAAAGGATGAGTTGAAGGAATCTTAGACTATATCAGTCGAAGAATTAAAGAGATATTTTGTTGAAGAACTAAGAAAAAGTGAAAAATCCTATGAACTCTCTCTTTGATGTACAATGTGAACCACTATGACAGAGATGATTAATGAAATCAGAGTGTTCCATTCTCAGATTGAGAGCTTGACAAGAGCAGTTGTTGAGTTGAAGTAGTCTGTTTCTTCCTTAACTTCCTTGAGTAGTTCTAAAGCTCAAATGAATGCTGATATCAATTACATTAAATTTGTAGTAAATAGATTGGTGGATGTCTTTTAAGCTTTTACGAAGTCGGTCAAAGATCATGTAAGCACTCAATATTTGGTTTTCCAAAAGCTGATAAGCAACTTACCCCAGTCATTCAAGGAGACTGTTGCATTAACTGTCAAACCTCTTACTTCTCTAGTGCTTCTATGGATGTTGATCATTTTCGACTAGTGATGAGAGAAGTGCATGTCCAATCTTCTACCGATGTCTCTATAGACTCTACTGCCTTGACCCATGTGGTGACTACCACTAGGGAGATAATGAATATTGTTCAGGATTTCATGTAGAGGCCACTGATTCTCAGAAAGTGGTCAAAGATAAAGTGGATTTCTAATTCCAAAGTGTCAATACCAAGCATCAGCTAAACAATCATTTCAATATTATGTTAGAAAACATGAATCTATCACCAGTCAATCAGGTCTTCAGAGAACAAGTCAGCATGCTCCAAGAGTTGACCCCTGCTCTAGACAAGTTCATGGAGAATAAGGATGATTTCATTTCTGATAAAGAGAGAGGAGGAGGGATAATTATGGACTTTAGGAATCTTTTTCAACCATTCATACATGTAGACAGTACCCCTATACTTACACCTCCAGATCTGCCTGCCTCTGCACAGTCTACCTCCAATCCATAGATAACTCCAGTCCAAGCAATCTAGAGCCTCACTCCTATGATCACACAGAGAGCTACCCACTACAGGCCCAGAACAGTTTATTTTGCTCAACCTACAGTCGTACTTTCTGGTATTCCCAAACCGTCTCTAGGAACTACCCAGCTTGAATCTTCCTCTGAACCCAAATCCAAATCCAAAGTTCACATTCAAGAGGTGGATTGACTAGTGGCTAAGACCTTTAATGTGAATCACCTGTATTATTTATTGGTTCACTTCTGTATATCTATGTATTTTTGCCTCAAGTAATATATCAATGCTTTCATTCTCTCTTTTACCTTCTGTTACTTGTCTTTTATTTGTGTTTCATTTCTATCCCACTTTTTTCTAATCACAAAGGGGAAAAATAATATCTAAGGAGGAGAAATAAGAGAATAATAATATAATAGGGGATAAATATTACAATGGGGGAGAACTGACATGAAGAATCATTATATTTTGTGAGCATAATACATTTCCCTATGGTAAATTTGTTTTATATTTTTATCTCCGATATATGTGTTTTATATCTCTGATACAGTTGTTTCATACCAATGATACTTGAATATACTAATCTATTATCTGATACATTTGTTTTATAACTCTAGAACATTGATTTTATCAGTACCTCTAATACAATTGATTTTAATACTATATCCTCTGATATTCTTTTAAAATCTCACATTTTAAAATGTCATTACTCACACTGGGAGATAAAAACCATTGTATTTTATACCGATACATTAATGAATATTTTGTATTACAATACCATAAGTTGTGATTATCAAAAGCGGGAGATTGTTGACCTCACATATTTTGATAATCCCAATTATGCTTTAATATGTTTTGATAATCCAAAACAATGATTATCCTTATATTAATTCTTTCAATCTATGACAATCTATTATAATATTGATAATAATATCAAAATAATCATTGGAATATATCAATCACTATTTATCTATGTTTATACATACTTTGAATTAACTCTACCTCAATCTGGATATGTTTTGCATAGAACAGATAAGTGTTAAGTTCATCGGTATGTACATAGCTACTGACACAGACAAACAAATACACAACTACTGATGCATCCAAGTACACTGGTACAGAACAGTGCTACTGGTGTGTAATTCTACCGGTACACTGAAAGGTTACCGTTAGAGTATGTCTACCGATATGTGTAAGTCTACTGTTCTGAAGTCCACCAGTATAAGGAAGTCACTGCTACACAAGTTGGCCGATACAATGATCTACCGGTACAAGATCAAAGAGCTACTGATAGAAGCTCACTACTACACAGATACCTACATATATGACCTACAGATACAAATAGACAGACACAACTACCATTATAAAGTCATACCGATACAGACAGAGCCACTGATACAAGAAGGTTACAGATAGACCAACGCTACCGATAGAAGGAGTATCGATAGACCAAATCTATCGATAGAAGGAACCACCGGTATATAGAGATATTGTTACATAGAGAAGCATCTACCGATTCAAGGCATCCAATGATACAACATCCACCGTTACAAGTCAACCGAAAGAGAGCTACTGGTGGAAGATGACTATTTACCAGTCACTGCTACTCAAACACTATAATTTTTCAATATTATTAATATAATTCTAGCAGTCATATTTGGTTATTTTAAAGCTCATACTATTAATTAATGGTAGTGGTTGGTATTTCAGGAACTGTAACTCATACCTATAAAAAGGTAATCATTCGCATTTCCGGTGTTGAAAGCTATAAAAGGAAAGACAATCCTAGCATAGAAGCAGGGAAGTGTGCTGAAAAATAAATGAAAAAGATGCTGGGAGTGGTGACATACGAAGATACTCATCTAATACAAAAAGAACACATGCAACATAGCATAAAAGAGTGAAGAACTACAACAATCTCTTCAAACTCTCAAGATAACCATACTGAACCTAAAAATCAAGGAAGCAAACGACACTCTATTTTTAAGAAAAAAACTAGAGAAGGACATAGAAGAACTTCTGTATAATCAAAATGTGTCCATAGCTGCATTTCTAATCACTAGAGCATTTCTAATCTCTTATCTAATCTCTCTTAGTGATTCTATTATTTTTACTATGAGTAGTGTGTGTGCTCTATATTTTTAGACACACACTGTCTCCTATGCTGAACTGGAGGATTTCTAAATCCTCACACAAACCTTCTACAACTCTCTTGTATCACACCGTGGATAGAGGTAGAGGTCAAGTGTAACCCGAATAGCTTGTGTGATATTGTGTTTATTTGTTCCTTCGAATAGCTATGGTAGAGGTCTTAGTACCTGGACAGTCATTGCACTATTGTATACCCCGATCCGGGGTATGGATCAAAATTCATATAAATTGTTTTGAGAGGACTATTTCTCGTCTTGAGACTAAACCTCTTGGTTAAATGTTCTATGCAAATTTATTTTGTTTTAATCTATATTGATTATTACGCTTCTATGTAGTTGATATATAAATATATTTTAGAGTAACTCTGATAGTTAAACTAGCAAGTGTTTTTCATTGATGAAAATAATTAGGTTAGATTCAAAAGTTAATTAATCATTAGATTTTATTAACTGAGAACTAATAAATCTATAGAGACCCTATGTGACCCTTTATTGTATTATAAATTCACTATAGTTGATATTTTTATTTAATTTGGGAGATTTCAATAAGAATTTTTTTAAGAGAAATTTTTAATTGGAACTCAATTCACCCCCGATTGAGTATCCACTCCGACCAACAATAATCAATTAAAATGAATAAAATCATGGACACTGTGTTTGTGGCTAAATATAAGGATAGTAAGAAATATGGAATGTTTTGGAAGACTAAATTAAAGTCATGAAATTATAAAAGTAACCATTATAGATATTTAATGACGTTTCATAATATAATAATATTATTTTATGAGTTTAAAAAAAATTGATAAAAAAATGGATCCAATAGTAGTGGATTAAAATTCAGAATTACATGATATACCAATTAATTACAACATTTCACTTATAAAATAAATCATGCGATTAATAAATGTTTTTTCAATATAGATTATTTGTTATGGAAAATATTATTTTCTTCATTTTTTATATCCTATAATAAACCATTTATTCTTGGTATGAATGGTTAAAGGGGGATCCTACACCCATAAACGAATGAGATATCATAAATAGACAACATAATATAGATACAAATCACAAAACATGATCAATATTCTAGACGATGTCCTTGGAACGTGTTGTATGTTGGTTAACCATGATAATGTAGTTATCATACTACAATAATTCTAATTAAAATATTAGCAGTCATACTATAATTCCTATAATGAGGATGAATAGAATAAAGTACAATGATTTTGTTTTTTATGTTTCAGTCAATGCATATAAAGGAGGTAATATATAGATATTTGAAAATGGATATTCCTCTTATATGATCCATTTATTGAAATAATTAAATTATATTGGAACATTTGGTTTAGGATTAGTAAAAATTTTCAATGATGGGTGACTAAATTATAATGTTATTGTACATACATTTATTTGGAATGAAATGATTAAATTACAATATCATTATGCTGATGGATTAATATATATTTCTCAATGATAATACATATTTATTATCAATAAATCAATAATTTTATATAACATTAATTTATTGGATATATTTCTCATAAAATGTATATTACTATTGATTCTTTTCCACTGAACGACTAGGTTTTAGCAGTCATATTTTAAAAACATTAGGGGGTTTTAAGCTCGATGTTACTTGTAAACATGTTATTGAACAATTATAATTTATTAAATGATAAATTTATTCTAAAATATTATGGATATAAATTTTAATGAGATTAAATTATTTACCCGTATTTAAAATTCAACTATGTAATCTTTGTTTTTACATCTTCAATAATTATGTTGAAACCCGACTTCTTAAAAAGGATTAATAAAAATTCCACATAATTAAATGGAAAGAGAAACACTAAATATTTCTGGAATAACACATTATTTGGTTTTTAAATACAATAACATGAGTGGGTACTTATAATATTGAAAATAATGAAATATAAATGCCAAAATAATGTTGTAGAATGAAAACAACCAGTGGCCATAATGAAGTGAATGATTATCAAAATATAAATGGCCAAAAATTTATTAATCAATGAGGTGTTAAAAATATCCTTGATTCATAATAATTGAAGATAATACGATAAATCCTTTTAAGGTACATTTCTAAGAGTTATGGAATTGAATTAACAAAGTGACTAAGAACATAGGAAATTATATCTACTTTCATTTTAGAATTTTATCATTTAATAAATTTGAACCAAAATTTTATTTTTTCTTCAAATATTGATATATTAGAATTTTATTTTTTACATTCTTGAAGAAAAAATGTAATATTCAAATGGATTAATAGATAATAAAATAAAATATTTATTCCTTTTATCTTTGTTCATTTACTAATAATAAAATAATTTTCAGAAGGTAATATAATACGAATAAACATTCAAATCAGGATATAAAACATTAATCCCCAAAGCATCATCTATTATGTACAATCATAAAAATAAATCATTCAATAATTAAAATTATGTCAAATGATAAAAAATATTATATATTTATATTTAAACCGAAAGATTAGTATAATTATTTCACTTATTACTCCAAGAAAAAATTAATATTTATCAAAAAAAACATCAATAAATAAAAAATAATTATACTAAAAATGAATATCATATTGACATATGTTTTATTAATATATACTAATTAGTTACAATAACAATTTCAAAATAAAATATTATTTGCTTCCAATAATAAATTTACATATATTCCTCAAATAACACACGTAATAGCCAAAATTATATATATTTATCATAATAATTTAAAAACCAAATCTATTTTAGATACTATGTATATCAATACGATAAATCACATATTCATACAGGTGAAAACCATTTTTTTGAAATTAACCATAATTAACTCAACTTCTAATAACATATTTACTTTAACTTTTATCAACTCCATTAAACATATATCCCTATTGTAGTATTCGTCTTATAATCATTTCAATAAACAAAAATACCAAACCAAAGAGGTATATAACAAAAAATATCTCTAGAAATACAAAAAATCATATTCAAATATTATTAGATAAAATATCTAAAGGGGAATCTATGCCATAAAAATATGATTAAAAAATAGACATATAACCCGATGATGGTATCCAGAAATATTTATTTAATACCAAATGAAAAAAATTATAATCCCCAATGTTATCTAAGCACTTTTTTCAATGACATAATATTACATCTGCTATGCCATTCCCTTATATCCAGTCATAATAGTATAATATTTACATTTCTAGCTTTATAGAAATAAAAATGTCAAAATTTCAACCCATCAAAACATATAATAGAAAACAAAAATATTCAATCACATATGCAATTTTTTTTACATTATTAGTCTTTTTCTCATTTCATTTTTCTATTTTATGTGTTCCATGGAATCTTGAGTAGGGTTTAGTGCAGATTGAAGATGCAAATGAACTACAGGAGGTGGATTGTGGTTTGAATGTGGAATTTGGATCATTAGATCTTGTTTTACAGCATATGAGGTAGAAAAATCATGAAAATGATGTGGTGGATGAGTCATCTTAAAAATAAATTCAATCCATGAAGGTATGACTCATGAAGCGTATTAAATCGAAAGGATGAACCTTAAATTTTGGTTTATATATCTATTTTGGGAAGTTCAGATCATAAATATTATATATTTCATAAATTATATAGTCACATGATAATTCACATCTGTAATATGGAATTCATATTGCGAATGAGGTGAGATGTATCATTTTTATAAATATAATGTTTTATATATTCTATACATTGACACTCTTTTCCTTATAGATAGTAGGAGTAACCTAGGAGAATTTGTGGATCTAACATACCCTTCCCTCATATATTCCTCCACATGTCCCAAATGTTACACACTCATGATCTGTGGTGAGTTGTTCCCTTAATCAACATTTCCATTTTGGTATTTATTTAAGGAATTCATAGTGATTGTGTTTTTTGGTTTAGGGTATGTTGGGTTTGTTTTTTAATGATCCCTTTTTGTGGTTTTGGTTTATCAAAGGAGTCTTAGAATGGATTTAATATCTGGGATTCTTCTCCATTAACCTATTTTGTGTTTAAAATAGAAATAGTTATTGAGGTAGGGGACATGTTTGAATACTATGTTTTTTTAAATATATAATTTTTACTTTAGGTGTTTTTGATCTCAAATATGATTCATATTTTAACAATGTTTTTATGTGTGTTCCTCTTGTTTTATAACTAATTTAGTTTTATCTATTGAAATTTTGAAGTTTGGGAAGATTTCTATAAATTTCTCACATTATGGGTAATTAGACACATGAGGAATTTGACAATGTTGAAAAATTTACATGATGTAAATTCAACTATATCAATAAGCTACATGAAGTAAATAGATACATTAAAAGGCTTAATCACAAAATCTATTGTGTAGAAATCACCTACATTTATGAATTATGTTACATCCCATGAAAAAAAAGCATAAGAAAATTTCATATTTATTAATATTTGTGAATTAAATGTTTAATTAACTTTAAAGTAGATTCTATGTTTCATGGCCTACTTAATACGCAACAATAGGTTCTTTGAAATCATACATTGAAAATAATGTTGAGTTATACAGAAAAATTATAATATAATATTATTATTTAAAATTGTAATTAATGCATAGCCATTGTATTGGCAGGAATGAACAAAATAAACTAAAATATTATTATACATGTTTGTGAAAAGTCCATACCTTTATCAGATAAAATTTAGAGACATAAAATGCGAATGAATCCAATTTTAAGAATAAATACTCTAATATTCATTAAAAGGTCGCTTTACCTCCTTTTGAGGGATAACCCTTTTAAAATCAAGTTTTGTCAGTTTAATTTGTTTTATTAGACCAAATAAACTTTTACTTTATAACCGGGACATCAATATTGACTTAGGGAATTTTTTTTTGTATTTTTCTGATAAAGTTATTTTTTAATGAATAGTGAAAACTAAGGCATTTTAATTCAAAAATACCTTTTAATATAATTTATTTATTTATTTAGATAATATTTTTAATTGGTTTTAAAGCTAAATTTGATTATATTATTACAATTTAATCCAATTTTGGACATTATAAGTAATTTGACGTTGAAATCAGACATAAACAATTGTCAATTTTTTGATTGATATTATTTCATAAAATCAGGCTTTCTGGTTTTGACAACGAGAATTAATTTAAAATAATTAACTCAACTTCTATGTTTTGAATTTGAAAAACTATATGTCATTTTTTGATTTGGAATATCAAATTTATCTTAGAGTGATTTTTTCGTATATTTATGAAATCCTTCAATTTTTTATGAATTGTTTAAATACTGCTAAGTAGTTAAAACAGAATTTTTCATATAAATGAAATTTGACCGATTCTATGAATTTAATTTCAAAAATAATACATACATGGTTTTACTCAGTAAGTAAAATATGGTTCAATGTGATGAAAACAATTTATGGTGAATAGTAACTTTATTTTATTTACCGCGCTTAAAGGTAAGTATGGTAATTCAAGGTAAAAATAATATTACAATAATATAAAATTATATTATCACTAGTCCAAAACTTATTGGATGATTAATTTAATACCAATAAAATCTTTTCATGAGCCTTTTGTCCTTTTAATTCCACTTGGTTAAGATAATTACGCTAATAACGTTTTATTTAAATTAAAAATAAAAATATCGTTAACATTAATTGTTTTTCTATAACAATTTTAATCTGGGGTTATATAAATGATATATATGACTATAAATATTAATTAGAAATCAAAAAATATTTCCAACATCATGGTATTGTATTTATAATTTTCATAAATCAAATAAATTTATTTATTTATGAGACAATGATTACATAATGATTACCTCATTAATAAATGACAAAAATAAATTAGATTGTAAATGTTAAAATAAATTTATTTTGAAGATTTTTATGGAATAAACTAATTTTAGGGAAAATTATTACTTGTAATATTTTAATTATTGTAGGTTTTTAAAAAAATCATGTTATATATTTTTTAAAAATATTGATATGAATAGTATTTAAATTGACATAAATGACTTTTTAAATCAATAAATATTTTATTAAATGATATAATAAGTCTAAAAAAACAGATTCATCAAAATTACATACAAAAGGTTGATAATGTCTCTAATTTACCACTTTTTCTTTGATTTTTATTTTATATTAATTATATTAACCATATAGTATGAATATATAAGAGAACATGGTAAAAGTTAAATAAGTTAACAAATGGTTATATAAAAATGAAAAGGATTAAAAATTATCCAAAACCTGTCCAATTCATACTGGATAATTTTATTTTGACTTATATGAACCTTATCTTCAAATTAAATATGTTATTGACATTTTGAAACACAAATTTAGTTTATAATAAAATAATATTTTCAATCTTTACTAAAGAGCCCCTCCTCCTCCTAATAAAATGAAATCATCTCGAACCCATTAGTCACACCTCTCATGTTCCATGGATTATCCAAACAATTCCTAAATAAGAAACCAAGATCTCTATGTTCAACCTAGAATCTGTATCATAGGTAGAAGGCACTTCAATAAAGCCTTTTGGTTCAATCCAAAGGAAGTAACCCTATTTAAAGGTAATGTCCTCTCTCAAGTTCTCTAGTTTTATTTTACATCATCACTCCCTATGTTATTTTTATTATTTTTATACATAACATAACATGTATCATAAATATACATCGTTGTTTTTATGTTATGTATTCAAACTACACTTACACACACCTCCCTCTAATGGGTGTATAACATAATGTTTCTGTGGATGGTGAATTGCTGCCTCACGAAATGATGATTGTTCAATATGCTCTTTCCACCTATTATAGTTTTCATTATGATAGAACTGTAATTATATATGATATTTATTTTATCCATATTCATATGTAATTATCTTTTATAACATACCCTTATGCATTTCATGTTGTATATAGATGATAACTTCATTTGAGGAAATACGGACTTCTGCCCCCTCAAAGTGATATGACTCACCCATACTATAAATATAACATCTAAATGATGGTGTTAATGAACATATGTAACATATATAAAATATGATATTATAATGGAATAATAACACACCTTTATAACATTTGGTTTAAATTCCTTTTAAAATGAAAAAAATGAAATCGAAGTAGAGTTCTTGCGTACATACGACTTACCGTCTCCATGAACTGTGCATTTCATTTTCATATAACCAAATGATTTGGACTATAATAAATAAATATCTACAGAATATATATGATATATATGATATAGAAAACATGGATATCATTATGGTGATAATGGAATTTTGATCACATGGACAATTTATAATTATAACATGTTCATTTTTGACTTAAGTTCCGAACATTTTAAAAATATTTGAAATGAACTCAAATAATTAACTAATTGTTATAGAAAAGTAATAAGTAATATAAAATTATTAGTAAACATTAAAATTTTATTATTCAGGAATAAATTAACTAATGTTTATTTTTCAGGAAATTAAAGATTGAACGAGACTAGTCAGACACGAGGTAAGGGTCTTCATCTGAATCTCCTTTCATTGAAGCATGTTTTGATAATATACACCTCCTTCATTTATAAGGTTTATAATTATGCCCATTGAATTTTTATTTCATTAAAAGTGAATATGTTTTATTTTAAGGGTTTTACTAAGCGATAAATGGAATGTTTTTAACATTTACGGCAATAATGACCTATTCGCCACTATAATCATTATTTGGAATCCTCTATAAGTATTATTGTTTTTAAAAGGAAAAGAAATTCCTTATTACCTTTTTGGGAGTTTTGGAATTTAATTTTTTTTTCAAATTGATTGATTTTTTCAATATTTAGAAATTATTTCTTCTGATTTGAAATGAAATGATATTAGTGAAATGAAATATTTTATGTTTTATTATTGTATAATGGTACTTGGACATTTGACTGGGGGTTACGTGATAATACAAATGATGGGTGCTGCCATGATAAACCAGGATGGGTGGTTACATTATAACCTCCAATGCATTGGGTATGTAAGTCAGCCATATGGCTATTCTATTTAGTGGTATGTGTGGAAGTCGACCATGTGGTTATTCCATTAAGTATGTTTATTTCCCAAGTTACCATTATTTGTTTTGTGTTCATTATACAGGTTTTATGGTAATATGTTGGTTACAAAAGGGTAAGAAATGAGCTTTTATTCAGTGTAGAGAGTTTACTACTTTCTAAAGGCGGCATGTACTACTTATGAATAACTATTCATGGTTTACTTGTTGTTTTTAAAAACTAATAGTTTTCCTACTTTATGTATCCCTTAATGAGATTTTTATGCTCATCCCATTTTTTGAAATGTTTTTCACTGGAGTTAATGATTAATATGGTCATGGATGAGATCAAGGAAAAGTCATGCTGTCTAAAATAAGGAACTAGGCATGTCTATTTTTACCAATGTTTTAATTTAATGAAAAAATGGATATTGAGTAGATGTGTCTAAATGTAAAATTTCAAATTGTTATGTATACGTTATGACCTAATTCTCTAAAGATATAAACCTGAAAATATCCTTATTGTGAATTGTTAACTTAATTCAAGATTATATATTTTTTAAGGTTTGTGATTTATAGTTGGTATCAGAGGTCAGTTTAGACAACTTTAGGAGTTAGGGTATTGGAAAACTAATATCCATAAATTAATTTATGTTAAGAATGAAATGATATAGAATTTAAAGATTACCATGTTTCTTCACCTAATATATTTCGATGTTCAGAATTGTTTTCCATATAGGAATCATGTCATCTATTTTTGAAGGAATACAGAGGATAATAAACTTCTGAATCTATATCCTGGGATAGTTAGAATTTATCATGTATTATGATTACATGATCCATTACTATCCTGGAAAGGCAAATAAAGTGGCTGACGCTTTCAATCGAAATATTAATTCTAACTTAACCATGATACGATTGGAATAAGATTCTTTGGTTTTTGAATTGATGATTCATTCATTAGAAGATATTGGAGTATAAAATACCATTGTTTCTTTTTTCAGGTTTATGTTTTTTTTAGAATCTAGCATAGAGAATAATGAAAGCGCATAGAGATGGCAGTGAGTTGCAAAAAAAGGTAAAATTGGTTCAGAAGTGTATGTTACCAGAGTTTAATATGGATAGAGACTGTTTATTGAGGTTTGGATAAAGATTATGTGTGCATTTTGATTCACATTAGAATAAGGAGTTGTTATTTAAAGCTCATAGTTCTCCATTTTTAGTTCATCCTGGAAGTAAAATGATGTACATAGATCTCTGAGAGTATGACTGGTGGGTTGGAATGAAAAGATATATTGTTGACATTACTGTGAAGTGTTTAACCTGTCAACAGGTTAAATAATTACGAAAATTACAGAAAGGAATGCTTTAGCATTTACTGGTGACAGAGTTGAAATTGGAAAATATATCCAACGACTTCATCCTGGGATTACCAAAGACATCTTGAGGTAACAATTAAATCGAAGATATTTTTGATCAATTGACTAAAACTACTCATTTTTTCCTATTCTATATGCATGGTCTCAAGATCAACTTTTTCAGTTGTATATTAATGATATATCTAGGTTACATGGAGTTCCTCTCTCCATTGTATCTGATTATGATCCCAGGTTTACTTTTAACATTTGGAATGTCCTTCAGAGGTCATTGGTTACTTAATTAAATTTTAGTACAACTTTTCATCCATAATCAGATGGGAAGTCAAAATGAATGATTCAGACTTTTGAAGATATTCTATAAGCTTCCTCAATGGATTACCAGGGAATTTGATAACATTATCTTTCTTTGGTTGAATTTTCTAATAATAACAGTTTTCATTCTAGTATATAGATGGCTTAGTTTGAGGAATTATATGGAAATCAATGTATAACTGTATGTTTTTAGGATGATGTAGGTATGAAGAAGCTGATGGGATAATAATTCATAGAAGATATGACAGATAAAGTTCAGATTATTCAGAAGATCATGAGAAATGAATATTGTATGCAGAATAGTTATGTGAATAACAGGAGGACGAATCACTTTTTCGAGGTAGGTGATCATTTCTTTCTCAATGTTTCTCCATGGAAAAGTGTGATGTGTTTTGGTAAGAAGGGAAAGCTGAGTCTGAGGATCATTAGACCCTTTTAAATCTAATAGAAAGTTGGATAAGTTACCTATAGAGGGGATTTACATCCATGTTTATCCCAAGTACATAATTTATTTCATGTTTCAATATTGAGAAAGTATATACTAGATACATCTCGTGTTTTGAGTCCACATGTAGTTCAGTTGGGAGAAAATATTTATTATGAGGAACAATCAGTCCAGATTCATGACCGAAGAGAGAAAGTGTTGCAGAATAAGTTAATTTATCAGGTAATGGTTTTGTGGAAAAACTATATGGTTGATTATGAAATGTAGAAATCTTAAAATTCTAAGAGGGATAAATACCACAATTTATTTGATTTGTGAATAAAACTATGCGAACATAATTTCTAAAAGGGGAAAGGATGTAACATCCCATGAAAATAAAGAGTAATAAATTTTCATATTTAATAATATTTGTGGATTATATATTAATTTTACTTTAAATGGGATCCTATGTTAAATTGCGTACTTCATAGGCAACAATGATTTTCTTTGAAATCTTTTGTTGCACACAATGTTGAGTTATACTGGAAAATAATAAAATATTATTATTATTTTAAATGGTAGTTAACACATAGCCATTGTATTGGTGGAAATTAACAAAACTAATTAAAAAATGATTATACATGTCTTTTAAATGTCTTTACCTTTATCCAATATAATTTAGAGGCTTAAAATTTGAATAGATACAACATTAAGCATAAATACTCTAATATTCTTCAAAAGGTTGATTTACCACCTGTTAATGGAAAAAAAAATTTATATATTGTTATTTTATTTTTATATGTCTTATATAAAAAACTAATCATCTTATCCTGAAGTGGTACATCAAAATATACATTTTGTAAATTTTTGGTATTTTTCTGATAAATTTTCTTTTTTAATGAATAGTGAAAAATACTATTTTTAAATTCAAAACCGCCTTTTAGTATAATTTATTTATAATGTGATATTATATTATTAATTGGGTTTAAATTGTCATTAGATTATATTTTCACCATTTAATCAAATGTTTATCATTGGAAGTAATTTCTCTTTAAAATTGGACATAAACTAATGTTAATCTTTTGATAGTTATAATTTCTAGAAAAACATGCTATCCGGTTTCGACAACAAAAATTAATTTTAAATTAATTAATGCAGCTTAAATGTTTTGAATTTTAAAAAATTTACATCATATTTGGATTTATAATATCAAATTTCTCTTAGGATGAATTTGTTTTTATTTTAATGAAAACTATAAATTTTTTATGAATAGTGAAAAATACTAAGTTGTTAAAAACAGACTTTTTCATTTAAATGAAATTTTACCACTTATGGGAATTGAATTATAAAAATCCAATGTACTTGGTTTTCATTAGTAAGTAAAATGTTGTTCAACGGGATGAAAATAATTTTTTGTCAATATTAACATCTGATTTTTATTTACCGAGGTTAAAAGTAAATAGGGAAATTCAAGGTAAAAAATATTATAATAATATAAAATTACATTAGCACTTTTCTTAAACATATTTATTGAGCCATGTTCATCCAATAAAATCATTGGGTGAAACTTTGGTACTTTTAAAGACACTTTGGTAAGATAATTACCATAATAACTTTTTAATTAAAGTAAAAATAAAATTATCATAAACATGTATTATTTTTCTAAAACAATTATAATGTAGGGTAATATAACATATATATTTGACTATAAATATTAATTACAAAGATAGAAATATTTCTTACATCATGGAATTTTACTTATAATTTTGAGATATTAAATAAATAAATTTATTTATGTTACAAAATGATGATGTAATGATTACCTCATTAATTAATTTTTTATTTAAATGAGATTATAAGTGTTAAAATAAATTTATTTTGAAACTTTTTATGCCATCCAAAATTATTAGTGTTGATTATGACCTGTTATATTTGTCCTATTTTAGTTTTTTCAAAATAAACTAGTTGTTATTGGTTATTTAAATGTCTAGTTATGAATTGTATTTAAATTGACTTAAATGACTTTTTAAATCAATAAATATTTTATTAAATGAAATAAGAAACCTAAAAATCTATGATTCTCCAAAATCACGTAGATAAGGATGATAATGTCATTAAATAACCACTTATGTATCTATTTTAATTTTATGGTAACCATATTAACCATTTATTATGATTATATAAGATAACTTGGTAAAAGATAAATAAGTAAACAAAGGGTCAAATAAAAAAGATAAGGATTAAAAATTATCTAAAACCTATATAATTCATATTAAATGGTTTTATTTCGACTTATATGATCCTTATATTCTAATTAAATATTTTTTTTGGACTTTTTGGAATTGAAAATCAATTTATAATAGAATAATATTTTCAAACATTCCTAAAGAGCCCCTCCCCCCATATAAAAGGACATAACATCTAACCCATTACTCAAAACTCTCATGCCACTTGGCTCATCCAACCTCTACGCAAATTATCTCCCAAGATCCCTTTATTCAACCTAGATTATTTACCTTAGGCGTAAGGAAAAACAATAAATCCTTTTGGTTCAAACCAAAGAGAGTTACCCGATTTTAAGGTAACATCTTCCCACAAGTTCTCTTCTCTTATATTACTTCATCACTCCTGAGGATCTTTTTATTATATGTTTACTAAAAAACACTTGAATACTTAATATAATATTTTGATTTTATGATAATTATTCAAACTACAATTACACACACCTCAATCTAATGGGTATAGAACATAATGTTTCAGTTGACGGCGATGTACTACCTCACAAAACGATGATTGTTCAATCTTCTATTACCACCTCTTATGGTGGCCATTATGATGAAACTGTAATTATATATGATTTTTTTGAAATTTATTTTGTCTCTATTCTTCTGTAATTATCTTTTTTAACATACCTTCATTCTTGTAATGTTGTATATAAATGATAATTTTTTTGAGGAAGTGTGGACTACTGTGCCCTCAATGTGATATGACTCGTCCATACCATACATAGAACGTATAAAGGATGGTGTTAATGAAATAATGTAATGTATATATAATATGATATTATACTTTAATAATAATATAACTATGTATCATTTGGTTTCATTCATTTTAAAATGAAAAAAATGAAATGGATGTAGCGTTTATGCGTACGTACATCTAACCGTCTCCATGAATAGTGCATTTAATTTTTAATACATCCAAATGATATGAACTATTATAAATACAAATATACTGGATCTATATGATATATAAATCATGAATATAATTATAGATATAATGTAATTTTGACCACATGGACGATTTATAATTATAACATGTTCATTTTTTACACTAGATTTGAACATATATAAAATGTCTGATATGAACTCAAATAATTAACTAATTTTTATATCATGGTAATAAGTGATATAAAAATAATAATAAACATAAAAAATTTTCTTAATAAAAAATAATTTAACTTCAGATTATAATTTAGGAAATTAATGAACGAACTAGTCTATTATGACATGAGGAAAGGAACTTCGTCTCAATCTCCTTTCATTGAGGCATGTTTTGATAATATACACCTCCTTATTTTATAAGGTATATAATAAACTCATTGGAATTTTAATTTCACTAAATTGAAATATTTTTTCAATGAATAATTTTACTAAATGACAAAAGGAATGTTTTTAACGATTGTGGCGACAATGAACTCTCTGTCGACAAAATCGTTATTTGGTTTCTTCTATAAGCCTTAATGATTTTAAAAGGAAAAAAGAAATCCATTAATCCATTTTAGGGTGTTTTTGAATTATAAATGATTTTTGAAATAGAATGAGTTTTTCTATATATTAAAATTATTTCTTAATATTTAAAATCAAATGTTTTTAGTGAAAAGAAATATTTAATGTGTTAAGATTTTATAATGGTATATAGACATTTGATGTGTGGTTACATTATAAACCAAATGAAAGGTGGTGCAGTGATAAACCAAGATGGGTGGTTATGTTATAACCTCCAATGCATTGGGTATGTAATTCGTCAGTATGGATATTCCATATAGTGATATGTGTGGATGTTGACCGTATAGTTATTCCATTTAAGTATGTTTATGTCCTAAGATACCTTTATGTGATTTGTGTTTTCTCTCTCAGTTTTATGGTAATATTTTGGTTACAAAAGGGTGAGCAGTTGGATTTTATTCAATTAATAGAATTTACTACTTCATAAAGGTGGAATTTACTACTTATGATAATTTATTTAGGGTTTACATGTAGTTTTGAAAACAATGACACTTTTCCTACATTGTGTATCCCTTAGTGAGCAATTTTTTATCAAACAAAGATTTTTTTGAATTGTTTTTCATAGGACTTAATGATGAATAGGGTCAAGGATATGATCTATGAAAATTCATGCTATCTTAAATAAGTAACTAGACAAGACTCTTTTTTTCTAGATTTTTTATTTTATTAAAAAATGAATACTGAGAAGAACTGTCTAAATGTAATATTTCAAATTGTTATGTATATGTTATAAACTAATTCACTAAATATATAACCCTGAAAACATATTCAATGGAAATTGTTAATTAAATTCTAGATTATGTAATGATTAAGGTTGGGGATTTATAGTTGGAATCAAATGACAGTTTAGACAAATTTAGGAGTTAGGGTATTGCTAAATTAATATCCACAAATTAATTTATGTTATGAATGAAATGATATAGAAATTACCGATTAGAATGTTGCTTCACCTAAGACATTTCTAGGTTTAGAGTGGATTTCCACCGAGGAAACAGGGTAGCTATGTTGGGAAGAAATATATAGGTGAATAAACTTCCGACTCAGCATCCCAATGTGGTGAGAATTAATCATGGATTATGATTTCATTGTCCTTTACCATACGGGAAGGACAAATAATGTATATGTTACTTTGAGTTGAAACAGTAATGCTACTTTTACCATGATATGTTGGGAATGAGATCTTTTGGATTTTGATTTGATGGATTTTGAATTAGATGTTGTTTTTGTATGAAATTTATCCGTTGTGATTCAGGTTAGAGAACAATCATCTTTAAAAGACCGAATAAAGAAAGCACATAAAGATGAAAATGAGTTGGAAAAAAGTAATAATTGGTTTGGAAGGTTATGTTACCTGAGTTTAATATTGATTGAGACTGTGTTTTGATGTTTGGAAAGAGATAATGTGTGAATTTTGAATCATAGTTAGTCAAATAGTTGTTATGTGAAGTTTATAGTTCTCTATTTTTAGTTAATCTTGGTATTACTAAGATGTACAGAGATCTTGGAGAGTATTACTAGTGGGTTGTAATGAAAAAAATATAGTTGACTTTAATATGAAGTGTTTGACCTATCAACATGTTAAAGTAGGGATACAGTTACTGAAAAGAATTATTCATCCTTTACTGGTTCCAGAGTAGAAATGGGGAAATATATCCATAGACATAATTGTGGGATTCCCAAATAAATCTTGAGATCCCAATTTAATATGGGTTATTATTGATTTATTGACTATAACTATTCATTTTCTTCCTATTTGAGATACATTGTCTCGAGATAATCTTTCCCTGTTGTAATTTAAAGATATGGTCAATCTACCTGGAGATCCCCTCTCCATTGTATCTGATCTTGATCCCAGGTTTACTTCTATCTTTTGGAAAGTCTTTCAAAAATAGTTGGGAACTAAAATAAATTTTAGTATAGCTATTCATCCTCAATCAAATGGGCGGTCAAAATGAATAATTCAGACATTGGAATATATGCTACATGCTAATTCAATGGATTAGCATGGGTGTTGGGACCAATATCTTTATTTGGTTGATGTTTTTTATAATATAAGTTTTCATTCAAGTATATAGATGGCTTCGTTATGGAATTATATGGAAAGAGGTGTGGAGCTCTAGTAATTTTGGATGAATTAGCGGAAAAGAAGCTGATGGGACCAGAATTGGTAGAAGATATGGAAAAATTCAAGGTTCTTCAGAATAACATGATAATAGCATTGAGTATGTAGAAAATTTGTGTGGATAATAGGAGTAAGGATCTTTCTTTAGAGGTTGGTGATCATGTCTTCTCAATGTTTCACTATAGAAAAGTGTGATGTGTTTTGTTAACAAAGGAATGTTGAGACCAAGGTTCATTGGTCCCTATTAAATCCTGGAGAAAGTTGTATCAGTTGCCTATAGAGTGGTGTTAACTCTAATTTTAACCCAGGTACACTATGATTTTCATGTTTAAATGTTGATAAAATATATGTCTGATCCATCTCATGTTTTAATAACAGTGGAACTTCACTTGGGAGAAAATATTTCTTATGAGGAACAACCAGTCCAGATTCCTGACCAAAGAGAGAAGGTGTTGTGGAATAAGCTAATTTATAATGTAATGATTTTGTGGAAAAACAATTTTCTGAAGAGGAAACTTTGGGATATGAAAATATTATGGGGGATAAATCCCCCCATTTTTTGATAAGTGAATTAAATTTTGAGATATAAATTTCCAAAATAGTGGAAGGATGTAACATCCTAGGTAAATTAAGAGTAATAAATTTTCATATTTATTAATATTTTTGAATTAAATATTATTTTTACTTTAAAGGGGATTCTATTTTCTACGGTGTACCCAACACTCAAAAACATGTTTCTTTGAAATCTTATGTAGCACACAATGTTGAATTATTAGGAAAAACAATAATATAATATAATTATTTTAAATGGTAGTTAACACATAGTCGTTGTATTGGTGGCAATGAAGAGAACTAACCTTATTATGATTATAAATTTTTTAAATGTCTTTACATAAATCCAATTAATGTTAGAGGGTTAAAATGTGAATGAATCCAATTTTAAGCATAAATATTCCAATATTCATTAAAAGGTAGATTTACGGCCTTTTGAAGGAAAATCCTTTTTAAATATAATTTTTTCACTTTTATATGTTCTATTTGAAAAAATAAACATATTATTTATAATCTAGATATGAAAATTTAATATGGGTAATTTTTTTGAATTTTATGATAATGTTCTTTTTTTAATGAATAGTTAAAAATACTGAATTTTAATTCAAAACTACTTTTTAAACTAATTTATTTATATGATTAGATTATCTTTTAAGTTGTTTTTAATGTGTAATGATATTATTTTTTTACAATTTAATCCAATTTTATTCATTGGATGTATTTTCACATTGAAATTTGATATAAACAAATGTAAATTTTTTTGATAGTTAATATTTATTAAAAACACGATTTCTGGTTTTGAAAGTAAGATTTAATTTTAAATTAATTTATGCTAATTATATGTTATGAATATATAAAATTAGAGATCATTTTTTTGATTTGTAACGTCAAATTTATCTTAGGGTGAATTGTTTCTATTTTTATGAGAACATTCTATGTTTTATGAATAGTGAAAAACACTACATAGTAGTTAAAAACCGACTTTGTCATTTAAATGAAAATTTTCCACTTCTGTGAATTGAATTTAAAAAAACCGACATACTGGTTTTTAATGAGTAAGTAAAATTTTCTTCCATGGGATGAAATTAATTATTGGTGTGTAGTATCTTTTGATTTTTATTTATTGCGGTTAAAGTTAGATAGGGTAATTTAAGGTAAATATAATATTATAATAATTTAAAATCACCACAACTCTTTTCCTAAACATATTGTATGAGTCATGGTCAACCAATATATTCTTTTGGAGAAACCATTGGCCTTTTAACTCCACTTTAGTAAGATAATTACATTAATTACTTTTTATTTCTCGTAAAAATAAAAATATGATAAAAATGTATTGTTTAGCTAAAATAATTTTAATGTGGGTTATATAACTGATATATTTATCTACAAAAAGTCATTATAAATATAAAAATATTTCCTATGTCATTATATTTTAATTATAAATTTTAGAAGTAAAATATTTAAATTAATGACCCAATGATGATGTAATGATTACCTTGTTAATGAATGTTTTAAATTAATGAGATTATAAATGATAAAATAAATTTATTTGGAGACTTTTTTATGCCATCCAAGAATTTTATTGATGTTTATGACTTGTTATATTTGAAATATTGTAGTATTTTAGAAAATTCCTATTGTTATTTATTTTTTAAAATTCATGATATGAAGAGTATTTAAATTGACATAAAAGTGTTTTTAAATGAATCAATATTTTATTAAGTGATATAATAATCCTAAAAATCGATGATTGGTAAAAAACAAATATAATGTTGTTAATATCATTAGTGAACCACTTGTGGTTCTATTGATATTTTATGGTAACTATATTAACCATATTGTATGAATACATAAGAGAACATGATAAAAGTTAAATTAGTTATGAATGGATTAAATAAAAAAGATAAGGATTCAAAATTATACAAAAACTGTCAAATTATTATGGTATGATTTAATTTCAAATTTTATGCACCTTATCTTTGAAATAAATAAGTTTGGGACCTCTTAAAACCTAAAATTAGTTTATAATAAAATAATATTTTTAAACTTTCCTAAAGAGACCCTACTCCCCCTTATAAAAGCCCATCAACACTAACCCATTACGCACACCTCTGACGCCCCTTTGCATGAATTACATCTACCCATATAAGATCCCAATATCCATTTATTCCACTTTGAATCCTAACCTTTGGCATTATACACTTCAATAAATCCTCTTCATTTAAACCAAATAGAATTACACGATTTTAGGGCAACATCTTCCATCAAGTTCTCTTCTTTTATTTTACATATTCACTCCATATGATCATTTTATTCATTGTTTACATTAAAAAACATGTATCCTCAAAGTAGTATATTATTTTATTAGAAGGATTTTAACTACACTTACACACTCCTCTATTTAATGTGTATAGAACATAAAGTTTTGGTGGACGGAGAACTACTACCTAATTAAATGATGATTGTTCAATCTTCTCCTACCACCTCTTAATGTGTACATTTTGATTGAAATGTAATTATACATGATATTTATGATGTTTATTTTATATATATGATATTGTAATTCACTTTTATAAAATACATTTATGTTTGTTATGTTGTATATATATGATAATTTATTTGAGTAAGTGCAGACTACCACCCCTCAAGGTGATATGACTTGTTCAAACCACACAGGGAATATATAAAATATGGTGTTAGTTTTCTTAAGTAATGTATATAATATATGATATTTTACAATAATAGTAATATACCTATGTATCATTTGGTTTTTATTACTTTTATAATGAAAGATGAAATGGAAGTAGCATTCATGCGTATGTACAGCTTACCATCTCCATGAATGACGCAATTCATTTTCATATATCCAAATGATATGAACTATTATGAATACATTTATAATGGATATATATGAAATATATTATTTATAAATCATGAATATCATTCTGGATATAATGGAATTTTGACCACATGGACAATTTATAATTACAAAAATTTCATTTTTTACTCGTGTTCCGAACATCGACAAAATGTTTGACATGAACTCAAATAATTTAATAATTGCTATAAAAAATGTAATATTTGATAGAAAAGTAATAATAAAAATGAATAAGGTTATTAATCATGTTCAAATTAACTTATGTTTATTATACAGGAAATTAATTAATGAACATGTCAGGTCGGACATGAGGTAAGGGACTTCGTCTCAATGTCCTTTCATTGAGGCATGTTTTGATCATATAAACCTCCTTCTATTATATGGTATATAATAAACCCCATTTACATTTATTTTAATTCAAAAGGAATATTTTTTCTACTAAGATATTTACTAAATGAAAAATGTAACTTTTTTAACATTTTTTGTATCAATGAACTCTCAACCGCTGTAATCATTATTTGGATTCCTCTATAAGCCTTAATGTTTATAAAAGGAAAGAAAATAATATATCCATTTTTTGGGTGTTTTCTTATTGAAAATGGGTTATTAAATAGATATATTTTTTCAATATCTTGAAATTATTTCTTGTGATTGAAAATGATATGTTTTTAGTGAAATGAAATATTTTATGAGGTATGATTTTATAATGGTGCATGGAAATTTTTTGGGTAGTTTCATGATAAAACAAATGGAAAGTGGTGTCGTGATAATCCAGGGATGAGTGGTTAAGTTATATCCTCTAATTCATTTGGTAAAGAAGTAAACTGAATGGCTAATCCATTTAGTGATGTGTGTGGAAGTTGATCTTATGGTTATTCCATTTAAGAATGTTTATGTCCCATATTAACCTTTTCTTTTTTGTGCTCTTTCTATGGGTTTTTGGGTAATATTTATGTTACAAAAGGGTATACAGTGAGCATTTATTTAGTTAATTGTATTTAGTACTTCATGAAGGTGAAAAGTACTAATAATGATAAAGTATACACAGTATATTGTTGTTTTGAAAAAAAAAATAGTTTTCCTACATTTTTTATAACTAACATAGCTTTTTTATGCTCATCCCATGTTTTTTGAAATGTTTTACACATGACATAAATATTTATAAGGTCAGGGATTAGATCATGGAAAAGGCATACTGTCTAAAATAGGAAAATTACATGACTCTTTTTTTCAAGAGTTTTTAATTTATAAAAAATTTGATACTGAGTAGAAGTGTCGACATGTTATGTTTCTAATTTTTATTTATATGTTATGACGTAATTATCAAAAGCTCTAAATATGAAATGATCTTCAATGTAAATTGTTAACATAATTCAACATTATGTAATGTTTAAGGATGGGGATTTATAAATCACCTATAAGAACAATCAGTTATGTCGATCAAATGGTTACATAAATCAATTATATATAGTAATCAACTATAATATTTTGATACAAGGTGAAATCATCTGTGTTGTTCCAAATGGATACATAATTCATTCACCAATGTCAAAATTTGGGTTAATTACCAAGAACCCTATAGAGAGATATACATCTCTATAGAACAATCACCTTTATAATGTGACTACAAGTATAATTTGGTTGTGTTAATAATGGAAACATGGGTAAGTAATCTTCCTAAATTTAAATCTTTGGAAAATTTCCTTATGGTGAATGAGAATCTATTATATTGAACTATAAGTCACTATTTATTATGTCTTGAGTAATTTAACCAGAAATTAATGTTTTCATGCATGCTTTTAATATTGAATATAATATTAATGGTTACATTTGTTTTTAAAATGTTGAATGTATGTATAAAATAATCTAATAAATTTTTAAATTAATGGTCAGTACTATTTTAGAGGAATTTCTTGGAAATGAATAAGTGGAATTTATTTTCAAGATTTAATTTTATAGACCTCAGGGCTACGTGATAAAGAGAGAAACATAGCATGATTTTTCAAGAGTGTGAAAATAGGTTAATGCAAAAAGAATAATGGAACATTCAAAATCATTACTCAACTCTATCAAAACAATATGAGTGTTTCTCTTTTTATGAGAAGAATAAAAAATGTTTTTAGTGTTATTGAGGTGCTACAAAAATCATTCTTATTATTTTATATTCCTTTCTTGAGGTAATATTTTATTATTTTACTCTCTTATGATAGTGGTATCTTACAATAGTAAGAATTTATTATATACTCTCTATTATTCACTTATTCTCTATAGAGTTTCCTAATAAAAGAACTGTGATGGGTTATGTTTCATAGTCCTTGTCATCGCTCAATCAAATGATCAAGAATTTATACCAATAGTCATCTTCTTAAACTCAACCATCTATTCCCTAAAAATGGATTCACAATCCTATATAAAAGTAATAGTATAGTGAGAATAACCATACGCATGGAGTTGTGTACTAGTGGAGTAGACATTAGGATTAATGTTCTCTGAAAACTATAATCTTTTGTTTCCTGGTAAATTATACTATTTCTTTTATTTTTGATTTATAAACATAGTAATTTATGATTTTCATTAATATTATTTTATACTGTGTGGTAAAATAAGTTATAAAAATTCAATGAACTCAATTCACCCATATTTATAACAGTTTCTCTCTGACCATAAATTTGTCTTAATAGAATTCATAAATGATATTATATATGATAATGATTTCTCTAATATATTATATTAAATCAATGAAGTATTCTAAAATTCGTAAAACTCAAATTGAAACATTTAATGATGATATTAAAGCTACATATCTCTTAAAATCTAAATAAATGAACATTAAAATTTGTTTACTAGTTCATTATGTGTCCAATCTAGTTTATACATGTGAAATAGCACATTATAGTTGGACTACAAGATCAATGGAAAATGAAGGAAGAGTATATGTGAGTATAACTCAACATAATATGTCCAAGATTATGTTCGATACATTTATGATGGTCGACGGATAAATAATTACATTATTGATTGGAATATTTATTGAGGTTGTAAATAATATTTCAAATATAGGATCACGTGTTACCTAATTAGATCATTCTGAAAAAGTCTCAAAATTGCACATATTATATGGTCAAGAATTTTGGCTTCCATTATGAATATATAGTGCTATATAATTTTACAGTAAAATTCCTTATTAGAATTCATATGATACAAGAGTCTAGGGAGGAATATGATGTGAATATAATATAATTGTTATGGGAATGTTACTCTAATGCCCTTATATTCAAAATATTACATGAAAATAATATAAATTTAGTTGATTAATACATAAAATTAAAGAACCTCAAATTTTATATTCATAAAAAAATGTTATTTCTCATTTTCTTTGGAACATAATAATGTTCTATACCAAGTTAATTTATTTCATATGAACCTTTAATAAGTATAATAGCTCCTGGGAAATTATATAGAATATATATGTCATGAGAGTAAGATGGTCTAACTTATCAAGTTACAATACCCATTGATGGAAGACAATAAAAATATATGAATAATTATCTCTTGAATGTTTTCAATAATTACACATTTAATGAATGAATGGAATAAAAATGGATTTTATCAGAATATTCAATTATTGATACATTCTCAAATGAAAAAGATAGAATTTATAATCCAAAGCCTAAATATACTTCCTGTCACACTCGTATGAGTTACATTATAATTATTCTTCTATAAATTATTCTAAATCTAAAAATGAATGATAATATTTTGATTAATTAAATGTGTATTTAACCATACTGGAAACAAAATATGATATTTTTTATATTTCAAAGTAGTTAAAATATTTAAAGATAAAAAAATGACAAATTTTATATAGGCACTATATTCTCAACACATATGATTGTATATTTCCCTAATTTAAAAACCTTTTAAAAATTAATGGAATTAATAACATTATTTGTGAAAATAACAATAGATATATTTTCTATTATTTAAAATATTTTAATCTAAGCCTAGTCTATATCAACATGTTATTTGTATGGAAATATTGATGAATAATCAGATAAGTATTTAAAAACATTGTGATTAAAGATATTTTATATACTTATCCAACAATTCCTGTTCTATTTTTAATAGATTAATTCATATGTTTAAGGAAACTGAAATATAAAATGAATATAATCAAGATATTAATTAATTGAGTTGATAAAAATTTAACTGTTTAAATTAAAAAAATGTTTCCAAATATACTTGAAAAATTGTAATGATTAATTTTTGAGAAAATTTAGTACAATAAATAAAATTTAAAATTTACCAGAACTTAAATTGAATAAAAAGAAACAATGTGACGAATTCTAAATGTGAATGAAACAAAAGTCAACGTTTAAACTAATTGAAGAGGATGTCACTTCTAGAACCTTTGTACAGTTTCATATTTATTTTTTATGATATATAGAACTAGAATTATAAGAGGAAAATATTTTTTGTGTGTGATAGTCCCTAATTTCAACAGTTTTACTTGGTTTTTATTTTCTAATTGTTAAGTGTAATCCGGGCTTTGTTTTAATAAATTTCAGTAATTTTTTTCAAATAGAGAAATATTTCAAATTCTAGATTTAAAAAGTGGCCATGTAAGTGAATTTGATAACAATTTCATCAATTATTATTGTTAAAAAAAGTATCATCCAGAAATTTATACCACCAGGACACCACACCTGATTGGTGTTGTATAAAAGTGGAGTAGAAATTTTCGTGAAATTTATGGGATAAATTTTTCTTAATAAAACATCACCACACATTTTTAGGATTATTCAATGTAAATATCATGTTATATCCTAAATATAGTACTATTTAGTCATATATATATATCTATATGAAAAACCATATTATCTATAGAATAATAGTATGGAAAAATTGAGAGATTAATTTGTTTTGATTGAATGTTAATATTCATGATACTAAAGAAAGTCTGAGTAAATTCAATCCTATGGCTAAAAAAGGAATCTTATTTTCTATTATATTTATTCTAAGGAATGTATAAATTTTATCAAAAGATGAATGTTTTTTAAAGAATTATCCAATATTTAATTTGATGAAATTAATCATTTTGATCACAAAATAGATCATGTTTATGAGATACGTGATTCTTTTAAAAAAAAGAATCCAAAGTCTCTCGTTGAAACAAAAAAATATAGTCCTTCGATACATGATTTTATATAACCAAATCCTAATGTATGTATTTCATTGAACAAGAAATTGTTATTCTTATTAATAATATATCCCTTAAGAAGTAAAACTTATATATATTCAAAGGATGTCTCATTTAAGCAATTAATACTAGATGGAGTATAAGAACTATTATATTTTTTTTTCCATTTATATCAAGTATAACATATGATATAAGTTAATCCATAGTATATTATTGTAGGGTTTTAAAAATTAATGGTTAATTCTAAAAGTTCAATAGGAACATTGTATAATAATTAGTTAATAAATCATTTTACTATCCATGTTTTGGATAAAAAGTGATTATTAGATTAAATAGAATGATCATAGTTTGGTTACATGGAATAAGTATAAACTAGTTTCTAATAGTTATAACTGAGAATAAGGTATATATTAGGAAAATTACATTTCACCAATATCTAGATTATATTTCATTAAGAATCATCTAGAAATTACATCACATGTGAATTAAAAATTTTATCAATGTATGTGAATTATTCAATTTAAATAGTTTCCTTGTAGAGAATATTTTTATTAAAATACATCACTGTTGGGAAAATAATTATTTCCAATTTTAGTTTCTAAATAAACCAATGATCCTTATCGAATTAAAAATTCACCTTGATCAATCAGTAGAGTGATAAATAATATTCATCTATCAAATGTATTTTTATTATGAGTGGAAGATAATAAAATATTTAGGTAATAATAAGATTAAAATATTGTATTACTTTAAGATATATGTTAGGAATTTTATTTTGGTTTGTATAAAAAAATTATTAGTAATGAATTATAAAACATAATATGTTTTGTATTATCATTATGGGTGAGTTAGATTATTTTTTGGAATTTTTGATTTATCAAAGAAAATAAAAATGCAATAAATCCAAATAAATACGCACCAAAGTAATTTAAAAGGATTCAACTCGAATGTGGTAATTGACAATCAACTCAAATTACATGTAATGAAAATATTGGTGGGGATGAAGCTGCAGAACTCATTTTCATCCAAATAAAAAAATTAATATATGTGAGTTTATTATATTTAGATACTATTAGAATGTAAATTATGTTTTTATTTTTCTGATGTTCAAGGTAGAAATAAAACCCAAGGGATATCATTTAAAAGATTCTAACAAAATTTTGGGAGGCATAAAATCAATAATTTCTATTTCCAAACTATTTTCGAAAAAAATATAACATTATTTTGACTTTATATTTGGGTACTAATTATGGTGGTTGTATATTAAACAATAAGATCACATTCTGAACCTTCGCTATTCAAATAATATCGCTTGTATCATTATCTAATAAGGATCATCTACCTATGGAATATTTTATTTTTGATCCATAATATATTACATATAGTATTTTATGTGCACAATTGTTATGGATGAAAACCAACGTGACAGATTTTGGATTAAATTATTATTAGGTATAAATCAAATTTGGCAATATTATTTTAATCCCTATTTCAATGATTGCTATATAACATTCAAAAAAATATAGTTCTTTGTCATCATTTACTCACTGATCACAGTCAAAATAGTGATATTACTCTTCAATTTACCCCTAGTAAGAAACATTTAGCATATATTATTACTAAGCCCCATTCTTTTGATCATTTTTTTATTATTAAAGGAGAATTGTGTTGTTTACATTTACACGAGTTTCAAATAATTTGTTTATTTTGAATTTCAATTAATTCATAATATATTAATTTTTAGTTTTCTAATGATTTATAAAAAAACTAGTGAGACATTTATATTTATTTAAGAAAACATTTTATTTATTTGATATATATTTATATCATTATATTATTTTTATTATTAAGACCACGTTCTATTTATTAATATTTATTTTATTTTATTTATTAATTTTATGGAAAAATCAACCCAAATCCAATATCGAATTCATGACCCTTTTTTAAATGGGGTTCATTACTGAAATGTCTAATATTTACTTAAACCTTTTACCTTTCTACATTGTATCTTTTTTTTAAATTATATTTTCAACACTTCCCTCATTCATCTCACTTAATTATTTCCAAATTCAATTTATTAATTTCTACTGATCTTTCGAAATGAGAATCTATAATAATGAATTTGATAGAAATTCAAGGTCTTTAAAGAAATCTATATTGGACAGCGTTCCACATAAGTACTACATAGAAAATACATCGATATGGGTTGGATAGAGTGATATAAGATTTTTGTGAATAAATTAGTTTATTTTCATGGTTGGGATATCATTTTTATGAAAATAAATTGGGAATTGTTTTATAGAAAAGAACAAAAGAGTTCATAAAGAACACATAGTTCCAGTTTACTGTTGCAAGAGACATGTGATCAACAAAATTTAATTCTAAATGAATGCTCAGTAGTTCAATTGAAATTGATGAAATATTTTTTTCCCCATGAGGGTTACATTATCTTTAAAAAAACCATGGATTATAGGAATTTAATGGGATAAACATAGGTACAAATGTTCTTTATTCTTTAATTTTGACTATAATCTATTGAAGTAAATATATCGCAAATAAAAGGTCCCTTTAATGTGAACAAGGTGGGGATTTACCTAAAAGATAGAGAAATGGATAACGTGTTTTTACCGGACATATACCACTTATATTTCTTGAATAAAACATGTATGATAACTAATCAATGGTATAAAATGTAGATGATGATTCGGTGTAGTAAAAGGATAGGGTGGCTAAATAAAACCCTATTATAGGGCTCTAATCCATTATTTTATAAAATATTGATGTAGATATAAGTTGATTGGAAGATGTAAAATGTCAAAAGAAGTAGTAAACCATTAGATTTAATCTTAAATACTACTTGATACTACTGGGATGCTTCATCAAATGCCTTGATACATGTTAGGCATAAAGGTGTAACTTATGGGGTGCCACCAAAAACCTCACTACCAAGGCATTTAACACCTACTAAAATTGTGTGTTCTTGGAAGGTACTATAGAAAGTATATGTTCAACTAGAGACTTGGTTTCTTGAAATTTGGCATGTTATGATATAACTAGTTTAGAGCTGATATTAATTTGTTTACAGATATAATCAATTTATTTAGAATCATAATCAAACTATTGATATTTTTGAGGAGACTCATGAGATATGTAAAATTGAAACTATTCCATGTTTTCAATATGTACTTGATGTAATTTACTAAGATGTTTTGGACACTAATGTTAATCCAATTCTTCGTAGATCATCTACAGGTCAAGATAGAGTAGTGGATGTTCGAATAGAGTCTTCTAATCATTATCACACTCTACCACCATTTTCATCACCTCAGCTTCTTCATGACGATGAACTATTAGTGAGTAATAAAAAATAATGTTCTACTAAAAATACTTTTATCCATACGATTATGTTTAAATTTCATAATATCATAGGTGATTAATATGGTTTGAAATAGACATGAAATCCTTTATGGGTGACATAATATATCTCAAATAAATTTCAATATCACAATATGATTTTGAAAATAGTGTTGGTTTTATGGAAACCCAGAAATATTTAATCATGAATCTGCATATATAATATTCTATGCAATATGTTTTTCTGAAATAATTGAAAAAAATATGAGGATATGAAATCCCACGTGAGTTGGCTAAAATTGTTTTCTTCTACCATGTCATAGGTTAATTAACATGGTTTCTTTATTTCATCTCAATGATAGGAGATTAAAAATATTCAAATTATTCAATATGATATGTCATAGTATTTTTTTGATGCAATTTAAATTTTATCTTCTGATATGAAACAGATCCTACATACCCAAATGATTTTTGTTGGAGGTTAGTTATAATTCCTTAATAGGCTTCAATAAACTACAATAACATGTATATATATAACATCAATGGCCCCAGATCTCAAGGATGCGTCTGATTAGATGTAATCTGACCTGTATTATGTGCAATATCATATTCAATATCAGACTTATGACATGTTTTGGGCTCTCTTGATGCATGATATCCATAAGGTTCCTTTTAATGAAATTCCAAACATCAATAATTCTTTTAAAAATCATATATTTGGAATTTATGTGTCACATAATGAAAATTTTAGATACATTTAGTAGGTGGAAGATCACCTCCCTCACCAGTTATAATGGCAAACTGTATGATCACACTATCACCTCCACTCCCTACGACTCAAATTTAGGAGAGGCTGAATTCTATCCTTCACTCATTATTCCACCTCATCTCTCCTTTTTTCACTTCACAGGGCTATCCTTCTTAAATATAAATCATTAGATTAATTTCTTCCCTATAGTTCCATCTTCTGTTAAAAGATTTCTTTTTTCATCTAATATATTCCTAGGCGTTCACGAGGGCCATGTCACTTCTAGATCTCACATTGGTTTCTTGATTTTGGAGGAATTTCACCTTTATCAACTCCTACGAAATGTATTTTGTCTTGATTTTTAGGATATAGTTGTGGGTGTTTATAAATATTTTGGACTCATGTCACTTCTAGATCCATTTTATGAGTGATGAGGACATGATTTACATTTGGGCTCATGCTCCATGTTTTATGGAAGGTCATCAACATTCTGTTTCTTAATGTTCCTGTGAGATATATCTATAATAAGATGATATAACCATGTTGATATTGATCACTCTCCCTATAATTCATTTACCATTCCATAACATAGAGATTATACACATAATTAGTAATATGGTCAGTCATTTTCATTGCTCGAATTCCCGTACACATGATGTTATTCATATCGAAGCTCTAAGGAGTTTTGATTAAGTGGATGTGTAAAAGGATCCTTTAGAATCTATCTTTATTGTTGTTGAGGAAGAAATTTGGTGGATACCACAAGTATAATCTGATTCTGGGGTTATATTCTACTTGAGTTGATGTCGTTTGGGTCATGAGGCTAGCCATTTCCACCCAGGTGTCTCAGTGTACTCTCAGGGTTCTGTTCTGCTGATTCCTCAAGATAAGGGGAACAACATGGCACTACAGATGTCGATATTTCTTCATGTCTTTATAAATATGTGAATCTGAGAAAGTTTGACCCCATGGTTTCTATGTATTTAGATTGAATATGTATTGGCTTAGGTATCAAGAATGCTCTATATAGGATTATGAGGAGTCATATTCTTTGACCTTCTAGAGTGATCCATCCTTTTTTTAGAGATTGTGGAATTGGATGGAAATTTTCCTTAGGATAACTCTACTTTGAATCAAAGGGTTGGTATGTTCATTGTGATATCCCCCAAAGGGCATCGTTAATTCCTTGCATACTATTAAAAAATATTTATTAAACCCAAACTATGCTACTCAATTAATTAAAAATATACTTCCGCAGAAGTTCGATATTGATCCACTGGGATGGTGATATTAGTTTGTTTATAATTTCAAAATATTTATTTTAATAAATTGATACAAGTGTGATAAAATTTTATTATGTTTAAAAAAGAATAAATCATGCCAATTGATTGGATTATGATTAAATTTGGAAAGCGTGTTGCAGTAATGTATTTTCCAATTTAAAGTGAAACTAGAATTTAGAACGTAAATTGATTTATACATGATTGGTTACGGAGTCGAGACGAGTTAGATAAAATGGTCATGGTATCCCCTCCTCAGTGCTATAATCATTTATTTCCCTTGGTCTGGTAGTTTTAGGTGTGGTTGAATCTTGTTTGTCCCAATACCCATTTTAAACCTGATTTCCTCTAAAGTTGACAATGGTCTGGCCATATTTAGGCTATTAAGTTGCATATTTTAAAATTACTCTGTAGATAATAATATTGATGGTCCTGATAAATGTAAAATAAATGGATCAAAAGTTTGGACAATGAAATTATGGAAGCCAAATACATGAATAATAAAAACAATTAATATAATGGATCATCCCCCTTTGGTTACATCACCCTAGCACAAGGTTAGATTACCCCATCATCCAAGTGATGATATGTGTAGATGGTAGATGAAATGATAACATAAAGTAAAAACTCAGAAATGGCGTATCAACTTCACTCTATGTGTTGTTGTTCAGGCGAATCTGGACCTCCCCAAAGGTGCGTCTAGGAGCTCTATTTATAGGCACTGAATGTTGTATTCCTGCCGCCAGACACAACGTGTACTAAAGGTACATGAAATTTAATTTTGATCTTGTTTTTTTGAATTTACATGATGCATGTGTGGATCTAGGTTGTAATTTTGGAAACTTTACCTCCTGCACGATGTGTACTTGGACTACATATCGTGTATACCTTGTCAGTGTCTGTGAGAATCTTGTGTAAATATTGCATATAAATTTGAAGATTGAATGTCAACATGTATTGTACTAATGGTACACACCATGTACATAATGTTCATACTGTGGTTTCTCGTCAGGACTTGTTCTGTCTGCAACTTGCTACTATGATGAACTCATAATGTGTACTTGTGGTACACGATAAGTAATAGTGTTTTTATATTTTCCATATTATCTTTTTCTTCAAAAATCCAGTTTGTTCATATCTACACCCCTTATTTTTCATTTTCAAAAAATTCTTCATTTCCTTCCATAAAACATAAAACAAATCAATTAATTCCAAAATTGGAAACATTAATAATTTAAATCCAAAAAATAATAAATTAAAACATTCTAAAATTTATTCATGAAATACACTGATATTTTTGTTATCAGGGATATTTCTAGATAGTTCAGTATGGATGCTCTCCTACATGATGTAGATGATGTTCAAATAATTGGTAGAAATTATCAAAATTGGATTGAAGTGCTTGGAGAAGACATCCGTCATGCTTTTAGAGAAAGAAATAAAGTGAATAAAACCCAGGAAAAGTACTCACCTATTAGGACGGTGATGTTTCAAGAGGATATGGATTCTTATTTGGACACCCCTGCTATGTCTAGGTAAGTTGATGTTTTGGTTTAATATCGTATATCCTCTTATTGGATTTGAATAACACTATAATAGATTCAAATGGATTTTTTAAGCACAACTGAGACTGTGAAGGAAAATAGGATTTTCTAATTTATCATATATCTTATTACTAGATAATCAATTAAATATAAACTCCATCAAATGGATTTAAAGTTTTTTGAAAATAATACCCTAAAAATATATAAAGGATCTGGAAGGAATGTATATCTAGATACAATAATGGAGCTAGAAACAGAATTATGTTTATCACCTATCAATGATATGGAGAATGAGGAAAATGAAGTTACTGAATCTGATACCCCTAGTGGAAATGAATGATAGAGTTTTATGAATTTGAACCCATCATAAACTTAAATGAATAATTATTAGATAATTTTTATGTGGTAAATAAATAGGTAGAAATGTTTTATAGAATATTTGGGATGTGTATTTAGGAATAAATTTTCAAGTGGAAAGGTTATTGAATTCAAAAAAACTGTCATATTGGATCAGGGATTCATTATAAATAAGATTACTATGAAATTTCTCATCCAATCATGGGAAATGATTTCATACAATATTGAATACCTCCTCAAAGACATTCTAGGTGAAATTGGTACCACCCACAATGGAGTATCAAAATTATTAAAGTGACTAAATTATTAAATTGAAAGTTAAAGATTCCTCTATTACTTATAATGTTGTCAGATTTTCATATTTGGTATATTAATGGTTTCCCACCTATTCCATATAATTGGTTTTCCTAATAAAAGAATATATTTTGTTGGATACCCTGTGTCATAACATAGTGGAAAACTGAATGATGTGGTAGATATTTTTTTAGAAGTGGATAGATTGATTTCCCGGTAAATTGGTTTAGTTTCTAGATAAAAATAGTGTATTATAAGTATTTTTATTAAAATGTTTTTGAGTAAGTTTAAGGGATGTAATTATAATATTTATATGTGGATTCCAGTTTCTTAGTGTCTCCAAAAATAATAGATATACAAGTTTTCCCTATATGAATAGAGATTATTTTATATAGGCCTCTTAATATTATTTCTCATTCACAATGAGTTGATATACTAGCTAGTATAGTACCCATTCCTATTATACATATATCCAAAACTAATACCCCAGTTCGTCAAAATTATTATACTACTTTCAGGATGTATCTACTATTTTATTAGAGTGTAAATCCACTGTGTATTAGATGATACCATTTATTAATGGAAAAGAAATTGGTGTGAAAGAATATATTAACTAGGGTTTTTATAAAATTATTTTAGATATTTTTTTACTTCATCCAGTTCTCAAAATACCATTATGTTTAATATACCGAAATGATATTCTTTATACATCAATAATCATTCATATTAATGTTGAAAAATATTTTAACAATATTTCTCGAAAGGCATTTACATCCAACTATAATGATTTTGGTGTTTTTTAGATCAATTTTCATTACACAATATTGACATGTTTTAATATTCTCTATTCAATCTATGAGGAAGAAATAATCTTATTCAACCACCTCCATATACCATTAGAGGTACTAGAAAATGTGATGATGTTCCTAATTATCAAACTATAATTTATAAGAAAGATAAACCCAATGTAGATTATTCCTTATGTTTTGAAATATTTTTCCAATTATATATATCATTGGTATATCCAAAGAAGTGTAATTTTTTCCTTCATGGTTATATGATTTTAGAATGTAATTTAGAATTATTAAAATATTTATCACCAAACCATCTTAGGATATATGAAATTGACCAACAGTTGGATCTGAAACTCATGTGACCTAAAATATTCGACGTTATTAGTTGCTACCAGTGATGAGACCTCATATTACCTATTGTTCATATAATAAATTCTTGATAAATCTACCCAAGCCTTCGTCTCAATTTGACCATATTCATAATATTATGTATTGTGATGATTATGTTGTATATTTTTTATCTTTTGGGAATTCAGTAAATTATGTTTTTTGAATCTATATAAGTAATAAATAAAAATTTTATTTTCCTCGTTTTAAAGTTTTTCATTGTTATTTTTTACTTTTAATGTATTTCATAGTGATTATTTATGTTGAGCCAATATTTCATTTATTTTCAATAAGTAATTATTTATTTGTATAAAAGTGGGGATTCTTATATAGTTGTTATAGATTAATCTAATATAATTAGAATCCATGCGGAAAAAACTACTCATAGTCAACTATGATGATTATTGTAGTGATTATAGGTTTCAGGGAATACTGTTAGTAATGAATCATTTTTTTTACAATGAGATGAAGATGAATATTTTCATGAAAAAAGGAACATACTTGTAGGGTATATGAAGGTGGTATTTTTTGGTTTATTTTAACAGAAATTTAAGATTGATAGTAATAAATATACATAAATTATTTTTATTTATTTTTAGTTGGATGCATATTAAAATGTTTCTCATCATAATTATGAAATCAAGGCTAGAACTCAATGCCACTGTGTGTGACCCCCAGATGAAAACCTATGGACGAGCGTACTAGTGGAAAATGAAAATGGTGTAAGAGGTTTCGAAGGAAGCTTATATTATACAATGATTTTTTTTATTCCCATTTTCGTTTTTTATTATTTATATAGGTTATAGGGACCTAGTAGGCATGGTTATGTGTAGTGCGACCAATGATATATGTGGTGCATGTGTGATAGGTGGTACTCACTGGTATCCATCTCAGTAATTTTAGAATAATATTTGTAATAAAAGGAAGATGAAATCAAGATTATAAATTTATATTCTATGAATTATGTTGTGAGCATTTCATCCCTGTTTATAATTATGAAAATAATATCATCCATTCGATCATAAAAATCACCACTATTTAGTCCCTCACACTTAACATATCTGAATATCCACATCATCTTAATCATTTTTGCAATAAAGATTATTACCCTAGGATATTGAGGTAACTAGAAACCATAATACATTGTTACACACTAAATTGGACCATGATCATGTATGCGGTCAATGCTATGGCACAATCCGTTATTTAATGAAGGACTCAGACAAAGATAATTGAAGTTGTCAAATTAATGAGTAGATATCAAAAGAGTAAACAACATCACATGAGTATATATCATTATGGACTAATGAATATCAATTAATCAATTATGTAATGAACAATTTATCCTTTCTAGTGATAATCTACATTATTTTCAGAAATTATTTCAGAATAATTTAGATTAATAATAGTATGACCACTAAGTCATCACATGAACAATAATGTGATCAGGAATAGCATTAAAAATTATATTATCATTATACCACAATATATAGAATCACAAAACCCAATATATAAATATATCCCATGCTCTGTTGGAGTTAAAAATATTCCTCCACAGGATAGTTTTATCACAGGAATAGAGGTCAATCATTACATATATGAACAATGAAAGCAATAAGAAAATTTTCTTCTATACTTTGATATATCAATTGATTTTAAAAAAAACTAAAATACCCAATTGATACATTCAAAAAATTTAGATGAATCGTGGGTGATTCCATCACATGATGGAGAGTATCACGAACCACTCTTGTAATGTGAAGATGTGTAAGAGACAAAATGAACATACACCATGTCATGAAACAACAAAATCATGGATGAAACCATTTTCAAGTGAAACTATTTTGATAAATATTACTGTCCATATAGGTCTTAAAAAAGAATAAGGGGTATGTTTTATAGAATAATGTGAATCAGTCTTGAGATGAACTACTTAGTTATGTGATATTATTAAAAATATCTTATGGACATCTCATATTTTATCACAATAAAACTCACCGAAAAAATCTTTTCTTATGTGATGTATTTAAGATAGACCCATGGTAATATATTTTTATGTGAAAATGAATCCCACAAGTCATACAGGATTGAAAAGGGGTTTGAAGGCACACCACAGAAAACACATCCTAATATTTCATTATCTTGTGCGAAGGGAATATAACTCATTAATAAAAATTCACTTGATCCTTTACAAGTAACGCAAGGGAGGATGTGATATTGTGATACTGTTTCACATAAAAAGCATGGAATTTCATAAAACACCTGAAACTCTTCAAACCCAAGAAAATCATGCATGAATAGGTAAATAAAAATTCATATAGAAGAAAAAGAGTATATTCCATGAATACATAAAATATATGCATGCACAATCCATTTATTTTCATGTATAATAATAAACTCATAATTCCTATGAGTATGTATTTAAAAGTGATAATTAAAAGCATTATGATTTATAAAGGGACATTAGATATAATTATTATGAACATCATGTATTTATCTAGAAACTATAGTCGGATAAAATATAATAATAGATTATATCCATATCAAAAGTGTATTAAGACTATAAAAAATAAATATTTAATGTAAATAGTCTATAAGAATTATTTTCAACAATAAAATGTATAGTGATCTCAGGACTTCAAAAAAATAATGAAATAGACCAGGAATTGTAGAATTTATGAAACTATTATTGTACATGTGATCAAAGATCATTAATAAAGATAAGAATACTATAAATGGTCCTAGAGAGTACGAAAGAAAGTTTGATCCATAAATATCGTGGAGGAAGATCAACATATCACCTTATTGGTTGTTACTGCCATGATAAATGTAATAATCCTCTTATTTATCATTCTGTAAATGTTGTCTCTTGTATTATTTAGGATTAGAAATCACTTCCACAGATTCTGGAATAGGCTAGAGTAGATTCATTGTAAAACAATGAATGAATTATAAATAAAATCATGTCTTCAATCATGAGAGATATTGTGTGAAACATGTTTGACCATTGTAATTGATAATACCATTAGAGTAGAGAATCTATGTTTAGTAGAATATCCAATAGGATAAGGAGTTGTTCTTTGTATGAAAACATGTAAATTTCTATTTTGTTCTCCCAAGTATTATTTCAGTATATGATGTGATACTATGATATATCACTAGTTCGATTGATAAATGATGAAATTTAAAGAGTTTGAATTTGGAAATATAATTTTTAAATATTAAAGCACAGAACCCCCCTAGTGGTCAATCATGAAAGTTGAACTAAAATTCTTATCAAAGGGCACATAACCTCTATGGATAATTTTTTTTCTCATAATGTGACGATTTAATGAAATTAATGAGAAAAATAGGATCGAGAAAAATGATGATACTCCCAGGTATAATAATCTACAAATTTCATCCAAGATTCAGAATAATAAAATAAATAGAATGGTAAAAATTTGATGGATATTCGGGAAATATATAAAGTGATACCATTATGTTAAGGTAGTAAATATGATATCTATTTTAGTGACACAATTGATTATTATTAAACTAATTAATCTTTCATAAGACGATGTGTTGACTGATCAAATAGAGATATACTCTTTAAATTAAAAGAACATATATAGAAAACTCTCGATGATGTTGTAATGTATATTGTAGAAGATTAAAAGGATGAATAAGCTGAAGCATTACTTTTAAAAGAATAGTATGATGTTATGGAATATAAATTTTAAAAAACAGTTGGTATATTCAACAATCTCATAAATCATAAAAAATAATAGAAAGAAACGAAATCAATTTTCAATGAATGATATGCATAAATTTTTGATTAATTGAAAGGATTTGTTTGTGAGAACAATTAATTTGACATTGTATTTGTTGAACCTAAATAATCATAAAAAATTTGAAAAACGTTTCTATACATTTCAACATATCTAAATGGGTGGAGGGATATCACATGTTAACGGATCATGAAATGTATATATAATAACAATGAACAATGCTTGATGAACAAATATATATTGTGAATAGGGGGTATGATGATATGTTTAGATTAGTTGGGGATGAGAAGAACTCCCTCAACATAAAGTAATTATAGCTAGAGGTGAGACTAAAAAATCAGGATTCACCACCTGATAGAACAACCCAAATAACGAAAATAATATATTCTACAACTCTTTTGAATTGAAGAACAAATTTCCATAAAAAATTGAGAACTTCCTCGAACCAAATGTTATTATCATAGATGAAAAATGAATCCCATTACCTAAAAATCATAATATTTACTAATGATGTTATTTTGAATGTGTGGGTTTTGAAAAAAACTCAAGTAATATTTGAATGGTAAAAAATTCTACCAAATCTACCACATCAAGGGAGTATTTGTAAATAATCGGGAAAAACTGTTCCCCATGTTGTGTCCTAAATGGTAGTGGAAACACTTAAAATAAGAGATCCATATAATCACACAAAATGAAACATATTACACTATAAAACATGAATAGTACGATTGTAGGATTTCATATGTGTTTTTATAAGGTTGAAAATGACTATTTTAAATGATGGAATAACATGAAAAACCATGTTAATAATATAATTCATACACTTAAGGAACGAATAGGTGATGAAAATAGAAAACCTCCACTAGAGATGAAATAATCATAAAAAATGAATATGTCTACATAGAAAAAAATTTAATATGGTGATGATTTATCTATATTTAGAAATAAAATTTTTCCCTATATGATGAGTGATAGTAGATACATATCATGCTCAAAACATCTACTGATGTCAAGCGATGACCACAAAAAATAGAAGACAAGTTATAATTGTGGATGAAAATTGATTCTTGAGGTGTAAAAAACAAGAAGACTGTCAAACCAAAAATAACCAACAAGAAAAAGGACAGATATTTTCCTATATTATAGATAGAATGATATTATTTATGGAAATCACAAGTCATTACGAATGATAATAATTGGTCTGATTAAGTACAACAACTGGTTTGTAGACTAAATTCATATCAATGTTGAAGATATAGGTTTTTTTTGTTTTCTAGAGATATGAAACAAATGGTAAGAAATAATATTATTTCTGGTATAACCTATCATTATTAGAAAAAAACAATGAATCAAAGGTGATTCATAATAAAAATATGGGAATAGAACCTCATAGAAAGAATTATTTGACCTTAAATTCAACAATGTTCCTAGAAATAATATATTTTATGGCTTATAAGATGTTGGTGGAAGGTAAAATAAAAGGGGATAAAATATTTAGAAATGCATGACATAACTTCCAAGAGATATTCACTATAATGATAAAAGGATGATTCTATAATATATAAAAAATTATGGCATGGGAATATTTTGAGAATAGAGAATATCAATTAAAAGTTCCTATTGGTCTATAGAAATCAATTTAAATTTGTAAAATTATTATAGGATAATAAAGTATATTCTAAATGAATGAAATTTTTTATTGTTTTTTGATTCATAAATTAATTCCATGAAAACATGGTGACTTAAGTGTAAGGTTTTTTTATTCATGACATTCTCCACATAACTGTAAAAATATTCTCCCTAACCAGTATGAGTAATTTAAAATTAAAATGAAAGTATATTGGACTTATTTTACTCAATAAAATATATCAGAAAATGACAATTCATGAATTAGAAATAATGATAATGTTAGAAAGTAATAAAATAATTTGAGTGAAAGTTTGAAATTTAAATTTTACTCCTGATGAAAAAAGGGGCCTTCCAATTCTATTGTATATGATGGATATTGTACTCACACAGAGGGTATAGAAAGAGATGGATGGATCCACTATGGGAGATCATTTTTTTGATGATGTTATAAAATCATTACTACCAATTTAATTTGAAACTTATGAATTGATTCATAAAATTAAAAGATATGGATTTAGCATTTCATTGATAAAAGTAATTATTTCAGACCTATATATGATTATTTATAGTTAAGGAGCATGATTTCACAAAAATTATATTTTATGGATATCATGTATATCTGTAGTTGTATATCTCTTTTTTATACATCAGTTTAGTCCATGTAGATATATATTTTATGAAGTAAATCACATTCTATGGGAATCGTTTGAGATCATTCCTCTCAAAGAATTAATCTAGGAATTTTTATGAAAGGGATATGGTCAGGCTTCTGATGAGTTTAGAATATCCCATTTTCCCCATTCATATTGATTACATGTAAGGTGGAGAAGGTTATAAACACATATTTTGGTATGATATGTTCAAATTTTGAAACAAAATATATATAATTGGGGATATTGTTTACTATATATTTCATTTTTTGTTAATATTCAATATGTGTGGGTGTAAGAAGTTTTGATTCCAAGATAATTATTATGAATACATTTAATTTAATTTTAGTTAATGATAAAAAATATATCATTGGATATCTCAAATAATTTTTTTACATTCAATTAATATCAAAATACTTTTGACATTGAGGAAACATTATTTACAACAAATTGACGAAAATGATTTCAATGAAAAAAGTAAGTTTCATGATGTGAATTTGAAGTTGAATTTTTAGGGTGGCATATCATTCTATTTTAGGAATTCATGGAATTATTATACATTGATTATTTAAATTTACATTGATTTGGCCTAATATTCAATATTTCTTTAACCCACTTAGTCCCTATAGGCATTCCCTTAACCACATATAGAAGGACCCTAGGGTCAAACAACAAGAGATTTCCAGCCAATGGAGGGCGAAGATGGTTGATGAGTTATGGGTGGGACCAATCATATGGTCATCAAATGTTCAATCTCTCAGGTTTGGTTGGGGATGTGTATAGGTCCTAGCGGGTTCTAGTGGTCCTGAACTTGTGAGGCCTCACCCATACAGTGTGCACTGAATGTGTGACTACTGTTGATCCCAAGTATCCAGGTTAGGATTTTTCTTTTCTTAGTTGTAATAAATATAAATGGAAATCCATCTTCTCGGTCGATTTGTGGTGTGTGAATAACTTCACCATTCACCCATCTATTTAAAATATTGAAATAACATGTCCTATATGATCCATCAAATCCACACACTATCATCTCCCCTTGTAAGAATATTTGAATATCCCCATCACATTCAACATTCATGGGATGATGTTTTGGCTAGAATGATATCAAGATAAGTATCCAATGTATGATAAATTATGTCGTCATGTGAAACTATCGAATATTCACATGATCATTCCTGAGATCTGTAGAGAATAAAAAATCATCATCATTATAGAGACCCCAAGATCCTTTGTAGTTTGGTAGATTTATTTGAAGAACACAATTATTATAGGATAGTCCATTAATCACTTCCTATATTAAAATTAAATGTATATTAAATGTATTTACTGTACTTGGATATATCAATGGGTCTTTCATTAATATATAGCAGTCATGTGACAAATCCTAAAAAGTTAGTGTAATATCATGTGATTCCATCCAATGATTATGTATCTCAATAACTACTATGTTTATGTATATAAGAATTTGATACATTATTAAAAAAACATGTCCCGTGATAGTGAAATCATTGAAAAAACCTATGTCTCAATAAAAGGATAAGATGAATCTCATGGGCCTTCATTGTATTTTTAACTATAAAGTGGTTCATATAATTCAGTCACACGAATCAATATAATGAAGAACCATATTGTTACATAGTGATGTTGAGTGGATCCTATGGAAAAAACCACTTTTCTCAAGGTGGATCTTGAGGGAAAAACCTTTTCTTATCACAAGGAGTTAGACATCGAATTATAGAGAACTACTGACCTATGAAAAAAAACTCACGAGTCTTTCAAGTTATTCAATTTGGTTGTGGAGACACCATAGACAGTACAACATAACATATGATTTTATTATTCTATGGTTGTGTGATTAATGAATATAAATTATCCTAAGTCACAATTTTTTTAAAAAAAATGATGTATTGAGATCATGAGATGGATTCACTCAATGAAATGAGGGAGTTACATAAAATGTATGAATATTTAAATACCAATGAAACTTATTCGTTCATAAATGAAAAACATTAGTTGAGAAACCAAAGACCATAGTGCATGCATAGATGATATACATGCTTGCACAGTCAATTCAATTTCACAAAAAAAACATAATTCTAGAATTTTAATGTGTAAGAGTTTTAAATTTTGTAATCCATGTAAGATTATTGTTAAAGGAACATGTGATATGGTTTTCATGAATATAGTATTGTTATCTTGAGACAAAATCAAGGAAAAATATTAGAATAGATTATATCCAAGATAATAGTGTATTATCAATGTGACATATCCTTCTTGAATGTAACTATTCTTGAAGAATATTTTGTCCACCACATTACCACATTGTTGTGGCAATGAATTTTGAAAAATAAATTATTATCATAATAAATATTTCACTGAGGAATCTAATAATGAACATATGATGATAGATCTTTTAGAAGGACAAGAAGACTGCAAAGACTCATGAAGAGTATATAGGAATGTCTGATCCCAAAATATCATGGAGATATTCCAACAGATCAACCAAAATTGGCTAAATACCATGATGAAATGAGGGTGGCTCTAAGATGAATGATAATATAAGAAATATCTTTTATAGTTCCCACATAGAATTCTCCAATGTAGATTCTAGATTATGCCAGGGTGGATACTAGTAAAACTATAATATGTATTATAATGAACATCTTATATAGGTTTTTGAAAGATATTGTGGGACTCTATATCTACCATTATAATTGATAATAAGATTATAAAATACAATAAATGTTTCCAGAATATCCAAAATGGAATTTATTAATTTTTTATACTAATCCATTTAAATATCACAGGTTCTGGTCTCTATTCTTATTAAAATTTTCTAGTGATAATTTTTATATCACAGAGTATATTTATAGCCATAAATATTTGATATGATTAATTCAAAATAATGAATTTGTAAAAATAAACAATAGATTCACTAAGTATATTTAAATTCTTAAATATTTTATATTATTAATTTAAAATAATGAATTTGTAAAAATTTAAACATATTTGAGATCATTACTCTCATATAAGTAATCTAGAAATTTCCATGAAAGAGAGATGATAACGATTTTTATGAGTTGATTATATCCCATTTTCCCCATTCATATATATTATATGTATGGTGGAGATATTTAGAACCACATATTGCTGTAATATATGATAAAATTTTGATAAAAACATAAAATTAGGGATATTGTATACTATATATTACATTGTTTTGTCAATAATTTAATATGTTTGGGTGAAATAAGTTATGATTACTAGAGAATAATAATGAACCCATTTAATGTAAATTGATTTCCTGATTAAAAAAATTATCATTGGATAACTCAAAAGATTTTTGACATGCTATTAAGATCTAAATACTTTTGACATTGATGAAACATTATTTAAAACAAAATGAAGAGTAATATTTCAATGAAAAAAGGAACTTGCATGAAGTGAATTTGAAGATGAAATTATTGTGTGTCTTTTATTTTATATTAGTAATTCTCGGAATTAATATACGTTTATTATTTACATGTAATTTTAAATGGCCTCATATTCAATATTTTTCCAACCAATTTAATCCTCGTAGGCTATCCCTTAACTATATAAAGAGAGACCCGAGGGATATCCCATAAGAGATATCCAGTCAATGGAGGATGAAGATGACCGAATATGTATGGGTGGGACCGGGGATATAGTCATAAAGTGTTCATTCCCACAGATTTGGTTGGGGTTATGTATTGGTCCTACTGGGTTCTAGTGGGTCTGAACATGAGTGGCATTGCCCATATAGCATGCAGTGAAAGTGTGACCATTGTTGATCCCCAGTGGCCAGGTGATTATTATTCTTATCTTAGTTGTAATAAATGTAAATGGAAATGTATCATCTCGGCCGATGTGATGAGTGAGAATTACTTCACCATTCACCCATCTATATAAAATATGGAAATAACATATACTGTATGATCTATCAAATACCCACAATATGATCTCCCCTTGTATGCATATTGAAATATACACATCACATTCAAACTTTAGGGGATGATGTTTTGGCCGGAATGATCTCAATATAAGTATCCAATGATTTATAAATTAAGTGGTTATGTGAAACTATTGAAAAATCACATGATCCTTCCTATGTTATGTAGTAACGGATAATTCTTCATCATTATAGAGATCCTATGAACATTTGTTGTTTGATGGATTTATTCAAAGAAAAAATTTATCATAGGATAGTCCATGAATCATTTCCATTACTAATAGTTAATGGTTGTGAAATTTATTTACTAGACTTTGATATATCAAGGGATCTTTAGTTAAAATATATCATTCATGTGACACATCCCAGAAAATGAGAATATTCTCAAGTGATTCCATATTATATAGGAGTATCTGATGAAATACTCTGTTTATGTATATAATAATTTGATACATTATTAAAAATAATTTTTTTGTGATAGTGAACTCATTCACAAAACCAGTGTCTCAAAAAAAGGATGGTAAGAATCCCATGGGCCTTCAACGAATTTTTAAGTATGAAGTCATTCACGTAATTCAGAAGCATGAATCTATATCGTGAAGATAAATATGGTTACATGGTGATGTTGAGTGGATCTTGTGGACAAAACCTCCTATCTCTAGGTGGATCTTTAGGAAAAGTCATTTTCTTATTAGACGGAGTTTGAGAATGATTTGTAGAGAACTACTGACTTATGATAAATAAACTTATGAGTCATCCAAGATATTTAATGTGGTTGAGGAGAAACCATAGATAGTACAACCTAACATGTGATTCTATTGTTCTATAGTTGTGTGATTAATGAATAAAAATTATCCTAAGCCTCACTTTTTCCAAAAAATAATGAAGTGAGATCATGAGATGGCTTCACACAATGAAATTATGGAGTTACATAAAATGTGTGAAACCCTTAAAACCCATGACAAAAATTCATTCATAAATAAAAAAATAGTTGAGAAACAAATGATAAAAATGCATGAATACATGAAATATATTCTTGCACAAAAAAATCAATTTCACAGAAAATAATAATTTTATAATTATTATGCGTAAGAGTTTAAATGCTTGTATTCTATTCATGATTATTGTTATTGGAACATGTGATATAGTTTTAACGAATAGCGTACTATTATCTTGAGACTAAAGAAAGACAAAATATTGGAATATATTACATCCAATATAATAGTGTATCGTCATTATTACAAATAATTCTTTAATTTATGTATTCTGGAATAATATTTTCTCCACCACATTACCACATTGTCGAGGATATGAATATTGATAAATAAATAATTATTGCAATAAATATTTCCCTGGGGAATCTAATAATGAACAGGTGATAATATATCTTCTATATGAACAAGAAAGCGGAAAATACATATTAAGAGTATACATGAATGTTTGATCCCAAAATATTATAGTATTATATCAATAGATCAACCTATACTAGTTAAATTCCTTGACGAAATGAGGGTGACACTATATTGAATTTGAACGTAGGAAATCTCTTGTGTGGTTCCCACATAGAACTCTCTAGTGAAGATTCTTGATTTGGCCAGTTTGGATACTAGTAAAACTATAATATGTAGTATAAATAACATCCTATATATTATTTATTGATATGGTGGGAATCTTAATAAACCATTATAATGATAATAATATTATAGAGTATTATAAATATTTCCAGAATAACCTAAATTGTATGGATTAATATTTTATATTGGCCCATGTAAATATCTTGTGTTGTGCTTTCTATTATAATTACAAATATTTCATGATAAATTTATATATCATTGAGTATATTTATAGATTTAAATATTTTATATGATTATTTAAAAATAATGAATTTGTAAAAATTAAAACAGAGATTCACCCCTGCACTATAGTCAATCCATCCTAGAGAACTAATGTTTTCATTTAATGTTCTAATTATTGTATTTTTTATAATTTTTTATTTTTTATCCATTTAATGTCTTTACATAATTAATGTTAAATTTTGTCACTATATTTATTCAAATCTATAACACTATGTGTTAAATTACCTGTGTTTTTTCTCACATTTACATTCATGTTTATTTTAATAGAAATGGTGAGACTTTTACCAAATGAGGGGAAGTCCTCTAAATATTGATAGGATAATGTTAAAACATTATTTTTTGTATGAATATAAATATAATTTAGTTAACTTCAAAATCAAATTATTTTTTAAAAAATTTCATATTTAATTTCTTATTGGTTGTGGGATCAAGAAGATGGTTGATATTTCTAGACTACTAATATCATTCAAAAATATATCATGTATATTTTGTTGGATAATCTCAAATACTCATAATATGTTACTGATTATTTTTATGTCTGTTCATCTAGTTTTATCAAATTTTATGTTAATTCTATTCAAGTCAACTTGTTGTAGACGTTTGATATAAATTATCCGATGTAGTGAAAATTAGATAAATGATGAATTTTACTATGTGGAGAAACAACAACATCGAGCATTCGTTTACATCAACTAGATATGTGAAGAAAACACCAAAATTAAATGGAAACATTACGAAATCATCTGAATTGAAATAACCAACATAAAAAATCACATGTGTGAGAAATCCCTATCATAGGTCAAATGGATACCTAAATCATTTGGGTAGATTAATAAACGTTACAATTTGGATTCACTAAGTAATTCATTGTACTATTTCATAATTTCAGTATGTGAGAAATAATCCTATGTAAATAAATTCATGTAGGTAGATCAAAAACTAATACAATTCATATACATCAATAATTTTGAAATGAGAAGATTTGAAATATGTATTAATCTACTATGTGAAATAAAATATATAGAATTCATCCATGTGGTTATCTAGGATCAGCTATGCTGAATTTTAACCGATCATTCAATATCATTTGTGTAATTTAAAAGGAAATTAATGTTCTTTCTAATGCACTAAAATTTGTAATACATCATTATAGAGAGCAATTATTAAATTTTTTTTTTGTAACATTAAATTAAATTGGTACATTGGTATATAAATGTCTAAAATTTAGATAAGGTTTAACTTTGAAAATGACACGTATAATATTATTCTAATCTCAAATTTTAGATAGTTTAGAGTCGTTTGATTAAGAGTAAATTTTTCAGGACATTTAGAGTGTGTGAAAAAAATAAAATACAAAAATAAAATGTGATGTTTAACTTTTTTCTACCAATAGTATCAGATCTCATTGTGTGATACTCAATTTTACAATGAATAATAAAACAAGGTTTCATGTTTTACCATTGGTCATCATAGATCTATCATTCTATTTTTGAATAATCTTCTTGAGATACTTTTTATTGTCATCATATAGTCTATATAGAAAGAATTAAAAAAATTCTGGTAAAAGGATGATTCTAGTGAAAATCATCATTCTCATGGATTTGGGTTTTGGTCAAGTGGATTATGGGATTAATGTATCTCGAACCAAAATGAATATCTTATGAATAATACATACACTTTTTAATTTTCTTATTGTTATATATATGTGTTTATTAAAGATTAGATGTATGAATATTTTAAAATGGGTGGTCTTATATGAAAATAATATTCCAATAACTAAATTGAAACCCATCTTTTGTTTTACTGTAGTTAGTATTTGAAAAAAATAGCCTCATTTATCTTCCTATTTTTGTTCATTTTTTAGTGATTGCAAGTGTTTTCTTATAATTGGGTGGATATAAAGTGTAGGATTAATGAGTATAATAATATTTATATTATAAATTATTGGAGTTGGTGAAATATAACATTCTATCTCTACGTTGATGATTTATTTGATGTGTTATTAATACTTATTAACATTATTTAAATTAATGATTACAGTGAGCCTTCATTAAGTGGTAGTTGATGTATTTATGATTCACTTATAGGGTTGATAGTTTGTTATAATCTGGAATAAATTTTTAAGAATGTATACATGGATAATGAAATAGTAACCCATGTATGTCTAGTTTTTTTGAGAATACCCATTCTAAATAAGGATTTTATGTTATATAATCCAAAAAATACATATTTTTGAGTCCTAAACTTGTTGATTTTTGTTGTTGTAATTATTTTATTTTCCTTTTTTGGTGTTAACTATTATGTGGTGATGGTGGTGACTGGAAGGGTTTCAAAATATATAGTTGCATTTACAGGAGGATTGGATTACATGGGAAACATTGTGGGGGGATGTGTGGTGGATGAGTTGTGTGGTATTTATGTTTTTTAATGGTGGTGATGTGTGGTGGTAGTTACATATTTTTTTTAGTGAAATAGAATTCATGATGTGAGGTTTTAGAAATGGTTGATGAATGATGGGTGATCTGTTTGGAGGCATGGATATTTTATTTCCCTAGTTTTCCATTGAAAATTTTCTAAAACATAAATTAAATATTCTAGGCTAGAAAATGAGTATGATCATTTGAAAATTATGTGTTGAAAATATCATAAATGAATTGAACATTAATTTAATGGTCCCTGTAAGTGTGGAATAAAATTTCTTTGTAAATGGAATTTATTTGAACATGTTGAATCAAATGAATGGAGAAATAATTATTTTTAAAAAGTATTGTATGGTCTTTTTTGTTGTCCCTATTAAGTTTATATAGTAGATTATGTGGTTTTGATAGTTGATCTGTGGTGCAGTGGCACCGTGTTGGTTTACACTGGTGAAATTGATCTAATGCCATTTGTTAGGTATTTTGAGATATGTATAAATCAAGTAATGATTTTTCTATCTATATTAACCCTATCCATGTTTGATAAACAAAAATCATAGAATAATTTTATTAAAATTCAATTTTTTCATCCAATCATCATGGATGTTGATTATATAGATGGGTGGTGTCCCCATCTTCCCATCTATTCCATCATTAGAAATGATGATACTGGTTTTCTTGGAGGTTTCCAAGTACTAATTTTATGACATAACGACGTGATATGGTTTTGGGTTCATACATGGTTGAAGTAGTGAGTGAGGTTTACTTTGTATTTGTTTGTGATACCCATATTCCTTTTTTATATGTTATGATATGATGTGATATCCTACGTGTATTTAGGTGATATGTAGTTTGATAAGAAAGGATTCACTGGGTGAGATGTGTTGTGATAGACCATATATCTCTAGGTGACATGTGAAGTGATGATTATTTATAATGGTGCTAGAAGATATACCATGTTATGGTGGGGTTTGAAGGGATTCATCCTCAACCACATCAGACATGGATGTTTGATTGGTGTGTAAAATAATATTGCGATTGCAGAATCAGATATTCGTCATTACTTTGAAAAAATAAGAAAATTAGTGAAGTGGAAGAATGAATCCTTTTTTGTTTCTGATAACCTCTTAATATATTGGTTGTGTGATTTTATAAGATATACATGGTTAGAATTTTATTGGTTACTTGACCAATTTATGTGATTGTTAATACTAGTATTCACTAGCATATTGATATTCTATTTTCACTTCTGTAAATTAGAAATTCGGTATGGTCCCACAGATTTTACCTTTATTCTCACACTAATCATATAAACTATTTTTTTAGGGTTCTAAGAGGACATTTTAGATTAATCTAGAAATTTCTATCTTGGGATGGATTATATACTGAGTCAATGAAATATTACTTCTTTTTTAAATTCACAGAGAGAAGTTTATTTTATCTATTAACAATATTGATTCATTTTGCGATGGTTAGGGGTTTGCATTTAGTTATAATGATGGATTTATTTGGTGGTAAATAATCCAATCATCCGATATTATTTTTTATATGTCTATAAATCCTTCCATAAGAGGTATATTTATATCCTCACACTTTTTTCTAACCTCGACCCTAAAAGAGGTGGGACTTAGGTTTCATTACATTTCTCAATTCATTGGTAGACAATGACATGTACTTTTGGAGGGAAGGGGTTATGGAAGATACGTATCAATGGTTTTATTTTAGAGATAGTGTTGATTTTTATAGTAATGGGATATGAAGATTACATGGGTTGATAAGGAAATAATAATAGTTCCCAATGGTGTGTGACATGGACCTATTAGACATGATAGGTCATAAGAATTTAGTTCCCTATATATAATGATGATGGGAATATATTCTTATTAAAAAACTATATATTGTGGACCTATATTAATTGTAGATTCCTAGGAAATGTACATCCATCATGATTGGTAATATTCATATTTTAATTAGGTGACTTTCGATTGAATGTTAGATAGATGAATTAATTAAATAATGCTATGGATAATTTCAATGCAATTGAGGTTAACCATCCTCCTTTTTTCATGAATTTTGAACTGTCATTATACATGATTAGCTGAGTTGTTTGAGATTTATTTGGTTCATCTAGCTGATCATCAGATGATAAATGTTTTAGAGGAGGGAATATCATGGTTGCTGACCTTATATTCCTTTTAGATGCAGTGTTAGGCGATGTATGTTGGGGGAATCTCGGGTCTCGAGATTGAGTGTTTGTTATAGAAGATCAATATCAAATTCAGTTTCATTCAGGATTGAGATATGTTCTGGGTGTCAATGAGTGTTTTTCAGTTTTTGGGTGTTACACATCAGTTGGTGGAATTTGTATCTTATTGATCAAAATGAGTAATATGTTATATATCCAGCCTTTTTATGGAGATCCAATCTAAATTATTATCATTTTAAAAACACTATGAGGAAGCATAGGTTTCTCTCCCATCATAAATGGATCCTAGTCATTTAGGATCTTGGGATAAAATTGATTGAAATCTTACACTTTATCAAAAATTTATTTTTTAATAAGGATTACATAGGGTAATCTATGGATGAGGTGTTTCAACAAACAAGCATGTATGTATCAAATTAGTTTACACATTCTATATACCTGGATGTGAAGAATAAAGAGAAAGGTTATGTAGTGTATTAATTCCATGACATCTAATCTTTGAGAGAGTGTTCAGAAGGGTAGTTCAATCAATATATCTTCAGGTTGTGGCTCACATACATTCATGTAGTGATTGTTTTGACCAGTGGTGAGACAATATCCTAGATATTTTGTAATCCATATATGGATGTTGTATTTTAAGCTCCTACTAGGGAATTTCCATTTTCATTTTATGTTTTTTTGAAGTGGTCACCGTAATGATTTTTTATAATGAATTATGACTTCCAATATTAAATTTATATTTCTGACTCTTTTTTAGAATAATAAACTTACACAATTGTAGTTTCAGTAGTAGGACCAAAAAACCCTTTCATAATTAGAGGTCATATGGTGTTGGTAACAGAAAAACATGATGGTCCATTTCAAAAAGGAGTTAGGCTAGAAAGTGGACATGGATTCATTAATTAGATGATTAAAAGAACTAGGTGAGGTTAGGTGCATGCATTATAGGATGCATCATTATCAGGTCATAAGGTTGTCAGATGTATGATCAGTCTAACATCAACATTTGATTGTTCCTTTGTAAAATTCATTAGAATATCACTCCTTTTTCTTTCTGAATTTGATCAGTGCCTTGGAACTAGACATGGAGATCCCCCTAGTGACCCTAGTGTCTTCTGCAGTAGTTGCGAGTCATTATACATTGATTGATGTGTTCTGGGATGTATATTGTTTATGCGACAACAACAGTCAATATGCGATTTTTTATTACTTCATATATATTGGTTTGATTTTATCCATTTACATGAATTGTTTTATTATATATTGAAATTAATAAATAATTTATTCATGAATGTTTTCTTTTTGTATGTGGGGGTACATCATGTGTCATTCATTAAAGATGGAGGTTATAAAATGGGTGGTATAAAGAGGATCCTATTTTTTCTCAGAAAGATGTACTGCTAGTTGTCACTAATGTGTAGGGTGTTCCAAGTGTTTTAGATATGTTTAGGGATTATTTCCAAAAATATGTTGTGATGTCCGAAATATAATTTATTATCAATAACAGGAATGTGGTAGAATAACGTGTGTCTCTAATTTCGATGGCTCCCTATATGATAGCCCTTACAGAGATATAAGATTTGATTTTATAGGTGGGTGATCTACTGTGGAGGTGTTTCATCTGGTCATGTTTTTCCCCATAGGTTTCAGTATTTAAGACAACTAAGAAGGTGGACGATAGTATAAGGATGTGAGTATAATACTAAAGGTTGAATCTGGTATTGATCAAGAACCATGTCCTCTTTTTGACAATCAATGAATTTCATGACCATCTATGGGGATCCAATTTGGTTTTCAAATTTGACTTATAGTTTCTTTATCACTAGAAGAGGGTGAAAGATAAGGATATCAAATAGAATTCATTTAGGTGCACGTATGGTAAATTCAAGGTCATGTTCATTACATTTAGTCTCATGAATTTTTATGTTGTTATCATTGTGAAAATGAAATCAGTATTCAATGAGTTCCTAGACTAAGTCTTCGTCATTTTCACTATCAATAACTTGATCTACTAGAAGTCAAAAGAAGGGAATTCATAGCATATAATATTGTTATGTCCTTTTAAAAGACATAATCTTTAGAAAAATGTGTCAACATACATTTTAGTAAAGAGAGGATTATTTCATGGGTCATGTAGTGTCTCATTAGAGAGTCATTTAAGAACCATCAAAGATCATGGTACTTTTTTCTTTAGAAAAAACCAAAAAATATCATAGGATATCCATTTTCAATATCATGATTTATATTATAAGATTTTGTGTCTAATTTATATCATGTTAGGGTACCACTGAGTATCATTAATCAGAAGTGCCATTCCTTTTGTGGAATAATTAGTTTCATGTACTATTCATTTACCCAAAAGAGAATCGGGTTTTTCCTCTAGTGATTTTTTCCAATTGAGGTCCAGATGTTTGATTTTTTCTGTGATGCATTACATCTTTGATTGGGATGAGTTTTAATGTTATAGAGGGATGTTCTCTATTATGATATGAGGAAGTTACATCCCCATGAGAGTAACAATGAAACCCATGATTTATAACTCATGGTAGTTATGTTTGTGCTAATCTGGTTGAATAATTACCTAAATGGTGAGTGCTTTGTTGTACTCACAGATAGCAATGTCATGAAATATGTATTTTATCAATGGTATTTGAATTTATTCCAATAATAGTGGATGCATGTTATTGAATATTATAATTCTGAGATATCATACATCCCATGAAATGTTAATTTTATTGATGATGAATTGATTCAGATTTTATGATGAGATGTGGTTTTGGGTTCTACCAATGTTTAAAAAGGGGTTGAGGAGCATATAGTGAGGTATATTGACATGGGGAGAGTAATGGATAAATAAATCTTCAATATATTAATGGGTGGGATTTCTTATTTGAGTATTGGTGTATTAGTAGGGAGACTCATAGGTGTTGGTGATTTTTTACAATGTTTCCCATGGTGATGCTTTAGAGGAATCATCTAAGGATGATCAGAATTGGGTGCTATTTCTGGGGAGTTTTTTAATTCTATTGAAATTGAATTATTAATTTTTCATTGAGTATCATAGCTCCCCTTAAACAGTGAATCCAATAATTTCCAATTTTATTATATATTTAGGGTACATTTTTGTTAGATAAGGATGAAATGATCAATAATAGAGTTTCTTGATAGGTTCTTGGTTTGTTAGAAGGTGAAAGAACAACATTGTGTTCTTAGAGTTCTATTAATTCTCGTGAGTGATACAGAGTATAAATGGGAGGAAATAGAAATGGATATCATCAATAAGTTACCATAAGATAAAGAAGGATGTGCAGTACTTTGGGTTATAGTTGGCTGATTGATGAACTCTGGTCATTTCCTTGTAATATGTATATAGGTTTCCATTATAACATACAAAAAATTTTAAACTAATAACTATGTTTGAAATAAATTAATTTTTTAATAATAAATAATATTACATTATACGAATTCTAATTTTATAAAAAAAATCGAACAATATAATATTAATTTCATGAAATAAAATATGTTTTTTTATAGAAATGCACTATGTCATAAAAAATAATGTTAAATTGATATATATTTGAAAATATCTTTAAAAATATAACATTTGAATAACTAAATCTATTTGAAAAGTAAAATGATTACATTATAAAAATATATAATATATAAATATATATATAATTTAATATTAATGATATCAATTATAATTAAAATTTTTACCATTATATTAAATCAAATAAAATCAGACATAGTTTCATATAAAAATGTCAATTATAATTTTTAACCAAAAAATTATTAATAATTATGTGTAAAGCATAATATTTAAAGAATATTATTATCATAGAAATAATGATAATATTATATATATATATATATTAGATTATATTATGATTTTTATTTTATAAAATTTGTAATTTATAAATATATAATTTTATTTATTATGAAAAATGAAAAAATGAATAATAAATGAAAATGTGATAAAAATGTGGTGGAAGATAGAATCACCATTTTGATTGGGGGTCCTTTTGGGGGTCTAGTTATGAGATTCATGTGGGTGAGGGTTTTATTGGGACCATGATAAGGAAAGGGGAGGCCTACTACAATAGTTGGCTTCGTAGGGGACAAGATAGATGGTGTGGTTTCAAATGAAGCGAAATGATCTACCGGCAAGGAATCTGATCGACAATATATTGTTAGTGAGGGATTATAAAGGATGATGTGGCATCAAGGGGGTTGTATTGATGTTAGGGGTTTTCAATAATGTAACTAGATCCAGATATGATTGTTTCATATCTTCCTCAACCTAGAAAGGTAGGAAAGTATTTTCTTTTTAAGGTTTTTGTATCTATTAAATTAGTTGTGATTTCCATATTTTCCTCTTCTCTCTATCAACCATTAAAGGTATCCATTTTTCTTAATTAATATTCATTTTTATTGTGATTAGTTTTTTGTTTTTTATGTTGATTTTTTATATTGAGAAAAAAGTAATGCATCTTGCTCCATTTATTGATTTTAGACCGACTGAATATACAAATATATATATATATATATTTATGCTATTACAGTAATACATTGGACTAATTTTATTTTTTTCATTGTCATTATCTCCTATTTTGGTCTACTAATTTGACCATACTAATATATATATATACACACACACACAAATGATTATATGGATGATCATTTATCCTTTCGGCGTGGCCTGAACGTCAAGTGGATTGACTAAATCTTTTTTTTTCTTTTATCCTCTCCAATAAACTTCATCGATCTAAATATATGTTTAGAATATTTATTGAAGTTAGAATATAAATATGGGTTTTATTAAATATATTTTCAACTGATTCTGTGTTTATCTATTTTGAGGTGTTACACACTTTTCTTGACCCTAGATCATTTTTAAGACATAAAGAAGAATGAAAGTGAGTGAAAATAGTTTATCTTAGTTAGCCATAAATATTTAATAGGCAAGGATTGTATTTAATTTATAATTTTTTGATATTCTACTATAACGAATTTAAGTATTATTTTTCTGATGATTTCATCATTGATTTTAAAGCAGGATAATTTTATATTTATTAGAAAGGGAATTGTTTTAGTTAATTATCCACTATATAAATATATATTATAATGAATGAAATTTATTTTCAATCAGTATTGTGTTTTTCATATTATTTTTAAAATATATGAACATATATTTATGTAAGATATAATTTTATAAATTATGATCATTTATGCACTATTCAAAACTCTAATATTAATGAAAATTCTATTTATTATCATAATAATTTCTAAGAGATTAAATTAATTTTTATAAATAAATAAATATATATATATACTATGATTTCACTAATTCCCATGTTAGTGGTATTTCATTATTTAAAATAATGATACACGAACTACCTTTAAATTTATGTGTGTACACTAAATAATTTTTTTTATTTATAATTAAATTTTTGTATTGAAATCATTTTTAGATATTCTGATTATAAATGAGAGTGTATAACGTTTTTGTAAGTGGAATATTCATATTAGAAATTTCATATTTTATATACATGTTTGTATTGATTTTTGATATCTTATTTAATTTATTAAATCATATACAAATGAATCTATAATTATCAATTTCTATTGACACATAATATTTCAACTACTAGTTTGATTAATATATATATATATATATATATTTACATCTTAATGTATATGATCTCGAAAACATATGAGTATGGACTTCGAAATATGGAAGTGATTTCAAAAAAAATTTTAAAATTTTTTCTTAATAATGATTAATGTGTACAAATTTATATATATATATATATATACATTTACTTAGTAGTGTATGATTTTATTGAATAATAAATTCATTATAAATCATGAATATTTCTCAATATGAAATTTCCATGTCGAACAAGGATGAAATGTTAAATTGATAATATTATTATATTATATATTTTTTTTAGGATTATGTTTATTTATCGATTATTTTATTAGAATTGAAAAAATATTCCTTTTATATGAATAGTTCATGAATTTAGACCATTTTTATGAACAAAATTATATTATCTATGATCTCTTTTTCATTCGGATCAAGTAAATTGGTACTTAATATCATTATTTAAGGATAAATATTTAAAATATAATTTTTAAAATATCATATATGGTATATTACGACTTAAAAAATGAATGTGTTAATATGTGAATTTTAAGTATTTTTAATAACAATCCATGAAAATTCATGTTATCATGTGTTTCTATTTTACCAAATCTCTCAAGTGACATACAATGAATGTTCATATATATATATATATACTTATCTATAAATAAAAGTGTGTATGTTTATTTGTTACATGATTAAGTTTTTAAGGAAACAATCAAGTTAAAATGTGTGTATATAAATATGGAATTCTGAAAAGAATTTATAAAAATACGAACCTGGACATTGTAAACCTGACAGATAATTAGGAGTAAACCCATAAATAATGAAATTAGATAGGCCCAGACAACCTTCAATGTTTCAAGGTGCCAAAAGGGTTTTTTTCAAATTTTTTCTTAATATATTCCAAAAAATAAAATTATTATTTTTAAATCAATTTCAATGAGTAATTATTTTCAATGTGATATATTATTTATAAAGTAATTTTACAAAGTTATTTTTTTATATCCTTTTATAAAAACATTCGTACTGATAAATTATGATCACCATTTATTTTAAATAATTTTTTATATTTTTAGTAGACATTTATGAATGTGTTCACTTCACTTATAGTGCTAGTAAACATAAACCAATTTAGTTAAATTAGTTTACTTTTGAAAAGAAATTAACTTGTAATTTATATGTATAATTTTACAAAACCTAAAACTGAAAATATTCCAGTATCTAAATTGCTATGTTTATTTTTCCATTGTCTCATATATAAAAATAAACTTATTTTTATGTTCTGAAACAAAAGATGTTGGTTCAGGGTGTCATGGTTTATGAAAAAGTTATAGTATAGAAAACATTGTAGATTATTTTTAGTCATTTTAGAAAAATATAATTGTTGGATAATATTATTTTAGAAGCTCCAGTCTTCTTACTTTTAATGATGAAAATTCAAAATTAAGTTATCTGTGATTAAAGAAGTGAGTGGATGCAAATTTTTTAAGGGGGGGGGGGAGATTGTAACATCATAAAAATATTAAAATATTTAATAAGTTTGTGATAAATTAATTGTTTAAAAAATATTACATTATATCAATTATACTTTTATTAAAAAAAAATTCACAATATTTTAATATTAAATTCAAAAAATATGATTTCATTTTTTTAAAATTAATTAAATATTTAATAAACAAATGAAGTCATTTTATATTTAATTTATTTTTTTGTAAAAATATAATATTTTAATTAAAAATATATTTTAAAAATAAAAGGATTACAGTTTATACATATTAAATATATAAATGTTAATAAATATAAATAATTTAATATTTAGGGTACTAATTTTTTCTAATCTTTTTGCATCATTTTGTAATAAGTAAAACGTAACATTTTTTATAAATAATAAAATAATAATTAAATTGAAAATAATAATAATTATAATATATGAGGAAAACCAATTTTTATGAATGAAAATATTATTAGTATTATTATTTTTAAGATAATATATGTTATAAATATATGAAAAGGTATTATTATTTTTCTATTATTAAATTTTAAAAATAGAAATATATTATTATATTATTATAAAAAAATGAATAATTTATTAACATAAATAATAACATCATATAAAAGTTTTAGAAATTATAATAATGTATTTTAGATGGGTTCCATCATAGGATGTTAGTTAAGAGATTCGAGCGGAAGATGGTTCGTTTGGGATAATTCCAGGAAAAGGGGGAGGTCGATCGTTGTAGTCAAGATCAAAGAAAATGAGCCTAACTGTGGGGTCTCAAAAATTGAAAACCATGCTACCATTGACCAATTAGATAGAGGATGTATATCTTGAGAGGTATTCTGATGGACGACGTGTCATCTATGGGGTTTTCATGTGGTTATAAATTCTGAAAAAAACATATATATCTGTATTTGAGGTTTTGACATATTCTTCAACCTAGCGAGGTAGGGATGTGTTTCAATTTTTAGCAGTATAAATCTGTTTACATAATTATGATGACCATGATTTCAAATTTTCCCCATCAATCATTATCGTCTTCCACTCTTCTTTAATTATATGTATTTTTATTGTGGTTTGTTTGTTTTTTTCTACCATAATTTTAGACGATGAATAGAAAGTAATGCATTTTGGTTCGCCGAATTATTTTTGGATGTATGAATATATATATATATATATATATATATATTATACTAGAAATTAATTTGACTAATGTTATTTCAGAATCCTTATTATCTTTATTTTACCAATAATTCACCCATAATATATATATATATGTGTGTGTGTGTGTATAAATATATATATAATATTTCTTCACTGAACCATTCTTTTTTTTGTGGACTGAACCTCTTGAAGATTTTATGATTCATATTTTTTTTATATTCTCCAAAACTATAATTCTAAGAAAATATAAATATTATATAATCAATGAAGTTAGACTACAAATAGGACCCATGTTCAATTTTTTTTTCAATGGATTCCCTATTAATCAATTTTTTGAGGTTATGAACAATTTTCTGGAGTGATGCACATCATGTGTCAGAATAATTAATGCAGGAATGTGATTTAAAAATGGTGGATGTAGGCTACCAGACATATATTCTATGTTATGGGATTTATTAATTTTATTATGTTTTAATATTTTTTTTGTAAGGGAATTCATTATATGTATTTATGTTTTCATATTTCAATTTCCAATAACATATATTTATATTTATGAGTAAGTATTTTTTTTAAACAAACTTGTACACTATATATATATATTAAGGAATCAAATTTATTTTAAATACGAATTAGGTTTTGATTTTTTATAAATGGTATGAACATATATTTCAGTAATAAATAACTTTATAAATTCTAAAATGTTATTTACATTCTAATACTCTAATATTTAAACATATTCTATGTTTTATCATTATCTTTTCTATGAGATGAAATTATTTTTTATAAATATATATATAAATACTATGATTTCTAGAATAACCATTAAAGGGAATATTTTTTAACTACAATAGATAAAATATATAAAAACTGAAGTCTATACTCTTTGTGAATGGGTTTATGTATATAATTTTTTGTATTTTAATCATTTTTAGATATTATTATTGTGAATTAATGTGTTTTAAATTGATGAAAGGGGATTTTTCATATTTCAAATTCCATGTACTATATATATATATATACTTTTAATTTCATAATTAAATTATTTAATAGTATACTTTTATTTCAATAATTATAAATTTAAATAAATTTAAATATTTAGACAATAGATTCATGTTTATAATTATTAACATATGTATATATAAACATCATAATGTTTATGGTATTTAAAATATACTTGCATGTAATTATAAATATAGAAATCAATTCAATTTATATTTATGTATGAGTTTTCAAACTAATATTATAGTGTTTAAGTATTTATATTTTTATATAAAGACAACTAGTTATTACTGCATGTTTTTATTGAATAATAAAATCACTACATATCATAAATATTTTCTATTTTGAAATTTCTATGTTGAGAAAGAATGAAATATAAAATTAATAATTTTTTTGTGTAATATAATTGTTTATTATTATGATTATTTGTCAATTATTTTATGATATAAAAAATAAAGTTTAAATTAAGTGAATGGTTCATGATTTTACATTGTTTTTAGGTATAAAATCATTTTCTCATATATTATATTCTCCTTCGAATTATTTACATATGTAAATTGTATTAGTTTTTTTAATTTATATTTAAATGATTAAAGTTTACATTTTATAAAATTTATTTTATGATGTTTAGAAAGTATGTGTGAATGCATGGATGTTAATTATATTTATTAATAACTCATACGAAGTGAAAAGATCATGGGTTTTGGTTGTACCAAATCAGGCATGCAATTTATAATGATTATTAATATTTATATATATACATGTATAAAAATATAAGTGTGTTTTTTTATTTATTCTATGATTATTTTTTCATGAAAAGAAAGTAATGAAAAAGGTGTGTATATATATGTACGACAAGAGAAAATGTTTTTAAAAATATTTCCCTAGGACATTGTAATCCTGATAGGGACTGTTGAGTGAACACGTATATCATGAAAGTGGGTATCAAAGACAACTTTAAATGACTCATGTGCCCACATGATTTTTTATAAATTCATGAATAATGTATTCCAAAAACACTGGATTATTTTTAAATCATTTTCAAATAGTAATTATTTTCAATGTATAAAATTATTTTACAAATAAATTTTAGAAAATTATTTTTCACTATACTTTTATAAAAATCCATAAATATAAATTATTCTCACACTTTGTATGAGATGTATTTTCCATATGTTCAGTAGAATTTTACAAAGGAATTCACTTCTCTTTCCGAGTTATATCAGTTGAAAAAAATTAGTTATTTTATTTTATTTTTAATGATTTTTTAACCTCTAATGTTTACGTATAATTAACCTAAACATATACCATAATGTTTATTGGTATGGAAAATGGTTTAGGTATTTTATGGATTTATTATATATATAAAAATACACCGTTATTTATAAACCCAAAAGCACATGTTGATGTGTTATGGGCATAGTTGAATTGCTAATATGGTATATGGATGATATAGTTAGGATTAATAAAGTAATGAGGACCATTATTATTAATCATGATCCTAATTTTACCTTATATGTCAGGTGTATATTGAATAAGTAATTATGGTATGTGTTTCTACTTAGCAATATTGTCCACTATCATACTTTTGGGAAAATATCTAGCAACATCCATATACTAGAGGATATGTTGCAATATGAAATCCATGAAATTGGTAGATTGCTGATATGAAAACTTCATCTGATTGATTGTGAATTGAATAATACTTATAACCCATCGATTTAAATGACCCTAATTGGGTCATTTAATTTGTGGTCGAGTAATTATCTATTTTGATGGACCATGATTGGGGAGTCACCGGTTCATGGACTGAATGCAGTGTAGAGAAAACCCAAGATTATTGGATTAGAATAATTTAGGTCCAATCACGAAAGTGAAAACCAGTGGGCCATTGCATATCATAAGTGGATATCCCAGGATTTTGATATTTAAGACATAGTGTTCATGACGGTTTCCCCTGGATAGGGGCATTTGAGGTTTGGAGGGGGAATTTTACCCAATTTTTTGGGTGTTTCGAGGTTTTAGTAAATTTTGGTTTTAGTCTTCTATCATTTGGAACCCCTAGCATGTCTATACAAGAAGCATGATGTCTTCTATGTCTATAAAATTCATCATATTATTATCAATACCTCCCACATCATAGAATAGGGAGATTTGGATATCTAATATAATAACATGTTCATAGAGAAAAAAATAGATATCTACAACCAGGGAGTGAAGGTACTACAAGTGTGATTCACTCCATTGGCTCTTTTGAAATAGAGGCATTGTGTTCTGGAAGATGTTACTTGGGAGAATGATATATATATATATATATATATATATATATACCATGTATCAGAATTTTTTTTAGTTTTTTCATTTTTTTATTACTTTACAATTTGAGCCTATTTTATGGGAGGGTTATTTCAATTATTATAAATGTGAGTTTGTTTCTTAGTTCCTTCAAACAGGTGTTCTTTATTTAAGAATAACTATTTCCAGGTGGTTTCCATTGGATTTACTCAACGAACCAGAAATTTCCAAATACTTTTTATCCAAATAGGACTTGCATTCCAAAGGCATGAGTTCGTTATGTTTTAAAATATACGATACTTAAGAACGTACATTGGTTGAAAGGATGGGAGGTCAGACTCGTCGCACCCATTTGGGGGGAATTATTGTCTACTCCAGGACTCTCTTTGTAAATTAAAATATTTATCATGAATCTTTATTAATTCACCAAGTACATCATAAGTATCCCTTGCAATTTATAATCACTTATTAACATGTGTAAAACATTAGAATCATTAGTATGTATTTAAGGTTCTTCATTAATGGAAATATTCGTATGTATTTGAGGTTTTCCATTAATTGTATCCACTAATATTCAGATTAGAGATTCTTTTAATAATCATTGTAATGATACTCGTTTTTAAGACACCATGTGGAGAAATTTGGAATTTATTGTCATCCTGGGAGACGAAGGTTTGTTTTGATCTTAGGATCATGCTGGTAAAATGGGATATCTAAATATCCTTTTGAAAGGAATCAGAACCCTCGCAGTTCGATGGCACTTAATAGGACACATAATACCTTTAAAGGTCATGTGATAAGGACCTTTAAGCAAAAAGGTGCTTATTCAAAACATAGTGTTGGACTTATGCTGAAGCATCCCAAGGAACATGGAAAGTATATGAGGTTCCAATTAGTATTAGACCCTATTGGGAATATGTCCCAAGGAGAACATGGTTGAGTTATGTGTTGGGTTAGAACCTCAAGGAGGCATCCTACGTATCATATATGAATGGGAATCAATGCCTATGTAGTTTAATATGTCTCGTAAGAGATTATGGTCATTTAAGAGAGATGAGTTTGGGATTATTACCTAAAAAGGATGAATTTATGATTTGAGGATTTAATTTGGGGATTATTTTCGAAGGAGGATTCCCAAATTGGGTGAATTATGGGAAGATTATTGAGAAAGATATAATGTGAGCATGGGCTCTAAAAGAGCTTCCTACGTATCCGGATTTGAACAGGAATCAAAGTTCTCATAGTTCCTTGCAATGAGTGTTTGTGCACTTGTTCTAACAATCAAGTATATCTAAGCCCACGTGAGTCATTGTTGGTGAGAGAATCAAGAGTATCTGACAGATTCAAAAATGACACTTCACACATTAACATTTTTCCTCCATGCCGATGGAAGAGGGTGCATCGACCGTGGTAGAGGGAAAAGCGAAAAACCTTCCCTCACTTCTATTTTCATTGGAAAAGGGTCCAATGTAAGGAATAATGGGTGAAGGTGAGGGGATTATACCATGTTGGATGCCCTGAAATTGGTCCTGGTAGGGGAGGGAGACTTCTCCTATGCTTGCGTGGAAAATCAATAGGGGAATCTTACCTTCCCTACTAGAAATCTGAGGTTCCAGGTCTCCACTTTGAGAAGGGTGAGGCCGATAACCATCCATCCCCCAAATCAGAAACATCCCAACACTGTTTCTGTGAGAAAAGTCAATGTGACCTTGAATATAAAACCCCATAAACATCCCATGAATTCTAACCCCATTGTGAAACAAATGTGGGAAACCTCTTACTATGGAAATACAAACCCAAATTGGAGACATTCTGATGTGCATTTCCCAAAGGATTGAGAAATAAAAAGGTTTTGATGGAGGATTCAACTTATTCCCTTTCAGATAATGTAACTAAGGAAGAAGATACCCTACCATGAATGGAATTTCGAAGAGGTCGCTGGATCTGGTCGCGTAGGTACTTTGTGCAAGTATTCTGCTTAGGTAACCTGTGTTGCTTGCATCACACAAGCATTCTATGGATATTTTCATAGTTTTATAGTGTGCAACTATGTCGTGAAACTAAATCATGCAAATATGTCACACAGGTATACCATGCAGCAATATCACATAGATAAATCGTGCAACTAAGGCGTGTAGGTGTACCACGCAGATGACGATGATGACTGAAGATTGTGATGAACATTAAAAAATGAATACCCCATTTAATTATCTCTTCTGTCATGGTTTAGAGTGATACCTAAGAAAATTTGAGGAATCAAAGTGAAAGATCTATGCAAAGGGAGTTTCAGAGAGTCTTTCAATTTTTTAGTTTCTGATATTGGGAGGCCAAGGGTCCTATTTACAGGCACGGAGGGGACCTGGTCAAAGTGAGTTTGTCCGTGTAGGTCCTCTGCATAGGTCCCCCATGTAGGTCCTCTCCGGAAGGGTGTAGAGGTTATTCATCCTTGCAGGTCCTCCACGCAAATCCTCTTCATAGGTCCTCCTCGTAGGTATTCTGCATAGCCCCCCTACATAGGTCCTCCACATAGGTCCTCCACTTAGGACCTCCACATAGGTATCTCCCATATGTCCCATTGTTAAATTTTATCTAACTTCTGAGTGCCCTAACTTTTTATTCGTAAGCCTGTTTGGGGTTAGCGACCTGTTAAATCGAAGGTCTTGAAGATATCTAATATTCTTGATATGGTAAATACACCAAGTCTTCTCGGATGAAATTAGGGCTTCAAATTTAATGTGTCGACACCTTTTCATCATTGTTCTTGGAAATCCACTTACGACTTCTGGATGGGGATATCATGACACTTATCCATTGTGTGTGGTGTAGTATTCTGTCACATTGAAATCCTATATAAATCTTCTTCCTTCATGTTGAAAAAAACATCTTTAACCAAACTTAACACATTTTTTTTCTGTGTCAGAATCATATATTCACTCTAAGGAAAGGTGCATGGAACACATTTCATGGTGTAAAATGAATCCCCCATTAAATTTGGATTTGTTTGGAATGAAAATAATCTCATTCTATGGTAAAATTAGGGAACTTTGACACATTCCTACATCATTTGGTTTTATTAGTAGACATATATTGTTTTTAAGGATGCTCTAATATTTTTCTAAACCAAGGGGCCTAAAGAGCATAGTTTGAATATTGAATGGGTCATATGGATAACCCTACATTATTACCTAAACAATAAAAAAATGTATTTTTTGTGAGATGGGACTTGTATTATTTTAGATCTCCCTATGAGGGATTCTAATTTGGTGAGTACCACATCTCTTTTTGATGGCTGTTTAGAGACATGCATGTTGGACTATAAAGGGCTAATATTTAGGGTCGAATAGATTGGACCATAAATATTGATATTAGTTTCTAAACAAGAATCTGTGGCTATGAATTGATTTAATATTCTTTAAAAATCTCCATGGGGAATCATGAGCCATGACTTTTTATGGATAACATATTTAAAGACTGTATACACATAGTGGGTTTCTTTTCCATGAGAGAAGTTACAATTATTTGAAAAACCCATTATGGGGGTTGTGTTATGTAGGGATAACGAGGGAATATGCTGCATAGGCAAATAGTGGCATCTTTCGGCTGTTAGTCCTTTTATGTAAGATACCGATGCAAGGCCACCTAAGGAAAAACACTACATAGTCAAGGAAAAAATCTCTTTAAAAATTTAACATTTTACTATTGATATATAAGGTAAAATAAGATTTGAGTGACTCATGACCATAGTGGGTGGTTTTTCCAAGGAAATTAATTTGAAGAATGGAAGGGCTATTTTAGACGGACAGAAGTCATGAATAGAAAAACCATCTCAATAAAAATTTGGTGTATGGTAATGGTTAAAAAATATTCTAAATATGAGAGATTTCTGATATCATAATGTTCCATTTTATGTTATGCATTAAGGAAATTGATACTATGTAGTTCTAATTCATGGAGTAAGGACAATGGTACTATGTAGTTTTAAGCCCAGCAGTGAAGACATGGGTACAATGCAGTTTTAAGTCATACAATGAGGACATTGGTACTGTGCAATTTTAAGTCATGCAGTGGGGACATTGGTACTTTGCATTTAAAGTCAAGTAGTGAGAACATTGGTATGAGAAAATTCTCCCAATTGTTTTGATAATTTGTTTGGAAACATACTATCACATTCATATATGGATGGAAAAAATGTAAACTATGATTTAGGAATTTCTTCAACCGAGGAATGTTATGGGAAAAGGGATAAAAGCATTAGAGGAAGACTTTTCTGAGAACAACGATACAATTACTTAACAAACCCGTTATGGGGGTTGTATTATGCAGGGCCAACTGGGGCATATACTGCTTATCCCAATAGTGGAATCATTTGACTAAAAGGCCTATTATGTAGGAAACATATGCAAGGCCGCCTAAGGGCATGTGCTGCATAGTCAGGAAAAAGATCTCCCAGAAGTTAGATGTTCCATTTCTCAAAGTTGAAGAATGTATATGGAGATTCGGATTTTCCAAAGCATAGATTCTAATTTATTGATAATGGTACCTGAATATGGGAAAGGTATTTCCAATCAAGATATCCAACAAATCATCGAATTAGGTCTTTTACGAAGGTCTGACCCAAACAGAAAAGATATGATTTCTGTAGTTATAGCTCATACAACTAGGATCGGAAATGGAAACAACATATAGCATGTGGCATAGTGAGTTCAAGGTTATTCCCGAGTTCATCAAACAAATGGTGATGGAAATGTGTAAACCATGGTCTTGAAGACTTTCATATTATGAAAAAGATAATGGGACGCGTATACATGAATGGCCCTTTTAAAATACATATTCTTGTATATTTTTAACAAATAATAATGGGGGAAAAGATACTATTTCCAATAATGAATTTATAATTATTTGACAAACCCGTTATGGGGGATGTATTATGCAGGGCCAAATTGGGAATAAATTCCATTACCAAATGTTGGCATCTTTTGGTTGACAAGCCTGTTATATACGCAAATTATGCAAGGCCACCTAAGGGAACATTCTACAGAGTGCGGCAAAATAGCTCTTGAATATTAGCAACTCTGCCACCAGAAATTGTATAAAGTTTATGAAAATATGAAAATATTCAAGATTAATAGTGTGAAATATGTAAGAGGGTTATGTCCAATGGATATGAGAAATATTTAAACCAATATATGCCAGGAATTTTATGTCCTTTACATAGATCTGACTCATATGAAAAATAGAGACTTTCTTTGTTTTCTTTGAATGAATATTATGATAGAAACTTTAATGTCTTGCAACGAGGACATTATATTTTGCAGTATTAAGTCATGTAGTGAGGAAATTATACTATGAAGTTTTAAGTCTTGCAGTGAGGACATTTTCACCGCCAAAAGTAATTGAAATTCCTTACTTATATAAATAAACCTTTTACCCAATTCCTAAGATCACATGAGATATGTTCGATGTGAGAAACAAGGAGTAGTAAGGGTTTGTTTTATAATACATAGGTGACACAGATGAAGAATGGGGTGTTATATTTCCATGTAGTTAAACGTCGTGCGATAAGGAAGGAGTTGAATCATTGTGAAACGAAAGACATATTGTAAATGAATTAAGGGATAAACCCCAAGGTTAACTATCTGTCTTGATGGGGAAATAATCAAGTCATACATACTTTTAAAACATTCTCTATAATGATTTGATTTTTAATCATGGAAAAAAGGGTTTTTTATCATGCGGTTGGGCCCATGATTGGAGATCTATGCATCTCTACATATCTCATTGAAAATGAGAATCAATCCATACGTAGTTCTAGAAACAATCATTCATCATTATATATTTGACATGAAGAATGGGGGGATTCTAAAACGTTCTGAGAGAATGATAAATCTTTAAGACATAAAATAGTATAAAGACCAATTCATATATCTTAAGGATACACTCTGTATAGATCTGCTTCATATATAGTATGGGAAAAGAATAAAATTTGATTTTTTGTTTGTGGCTGGGCCCAAAATTGGAGATTTAAGCATCTCTACATATCTCATTGAAAATGAGAATCAAGCCATATGTAGTTCTTGAGACATGGTCTCTATATAGATATAACTTTGACATAGGAATCAGAGAGACTCAAGTACTACTAAGGAGTAAAGATGACGTCAATGACTCTTTCTTATGGAAACTTATAAAATATTATAGAGAAAACATTAGTTTTACAAATTATGTCATGAATTTTAACATCATGCGATAAGGACAAAGATGCTACGCACTTTAATGTCATGCAGCATGGATGCTTGGTTGTTATGTAGTTTAATTTCTTGCAACTAGGAAATGATACTGTGTAGTTTAATGTCTTGCATTGAGGACTACAATGATGTATAATTACAAAAGGTATTTATTCAAGGGTCCCACATTGGTTGGAGTCGTAATAAGCTCTCCATCCATTTAGATTAAAGCATAGGCTCCATTTGAATAGACCATATGTATGGAATAAGGTACTTCCCATTTTTGTTAATGTTTTGGAGGTTTATTTATTGGTATCATTGGAGTCATAAGGACCAATACAAATTCTATTTGAAGGAATGAATGAAGGTGAACGTTCTTATTAAAAGATTGTGCTATTCTATTCTGATAGACATCAAGATGATAAAAAGTGTGTAATAATTTGTCATCTAATCATTCCAACTCATTAAACCATTTCTGATATATTTCATCTGTAGAAAACTGATCATAGATTGCAACTCTAAGTGAAGGAAATTTAATTTTAATTGGAAAAACCGCTTCAGTTCCATATACCAATGAATAAGGAGTCCCTTGGGTAGCAGTATGGGTAGTTGTCTTATAATCCCATAAAACATTTAAAAGTTTACCAGGCCATGATTTATTATCTTTATCCACCATATTCTAGAGTATATTTGATAGAGTCTTATTGAAGGCCTCTATTTGTCCATTGGCCATTCCATGATAGCGAGGTGAGTGGTTAGACTTGATATTATGTTCCTGATATTACTTTTTCACTTAAGCAGAACACAAATTGGTGCCATTGTCCTTTAAAATAGTATGAGAGATTCCATATTTGTTGACGATATTATTTTTTCCAAAACTGAAATGCTTTTGGCTCTGACATCCTTAAGAGGCATTTCCTCTTCTCATTTAGAGATGAAATTAGTAGCAGCGAGAATATACTCGAACTGCTTAGCCATGGCTGGAGGATAAAGCCCTACTGCATCGATTCCCTATGGGGAAAATGTCCAGGAGTATTTAGATATATGTAGAAACTTCGGCGGTTGATGAATAAAGTTGGCATGAACTTGATAGTGATTACATGTTTTAGTGAAATCTATACAATCATATGTCATTGAAGGCCAAAAGTATCCAAGCCTTCAGATCTAATCGGAGAGTCTGTGCCCAGATTGATGAGCACCATAAGACTCTGAGTACACTTTTTCATGATAGTTGTGTTATCTTCTCAATCAATACATCTAAAGAGAATTCCATCAAAGACTCACTTGTAAAGGATATTTTGGTGGTCTGGACAACCATAAAGTGTAAATTTGGATGCTCGTCACTGGATCTATTCTTTCTCAGCCTTGTCTTGTGGAAGTGCCCCATTTTTAAGATATTCAATGACGGTGGTTCTACATCCCGTGGTGTGCCCATATGGTTCAAAATTGGGAAAATATCATTAATATCCTCCATTCTGGTTTGAAAAAAAGGTGAGACCACATGGCGATGGGTTAACCTGATAACTGTCTCATCCCGATTTCGATGTTCCAAGGGTGTAGCTGCATTAGCTAGTGCATCATCTTGGGCATTTTTTTATCGCGAGAGATTGGAAAACATCACCTCTAAGGAAAATTCAGCAATTAACTCTCTGATGTAATCACACCAAGGGATTAAGTCTTCTTTTATGATATAATATTCCCCATTGATTTATTTTATTACCAATTATGAATCAACTTTTACATTTAAATGATCCATTTTCACCTGATGGGCCAATTTGAAACCAGTGATGAGAGTTTGATACTTGACATCATTGTTGGTTCCACCTTCCGATAATAGGAAAGAATATTGCAATACAGCTTTTTCTGAGGAAATAAAGACAATTCCTAATACAACCATGTTGAGTTTAAGATTTTCTATTATCATCCCTATTGGACATCTAGAAGAATTGTCAAAATAAATTTCACATGTTTGGGAATTATCATGAATAGAGAAGACCTCTTCATTAGTAATTTCAGTATTAAATGATGTGTCTTCCGCAGATGGGTGCTCAGTATAGAAATCAGCCATAGCATGTCATTTTATTTTATTTTGAGGCACAAATTTTATATCAAACTATTTCAAAATAATGGCAACTCGTGCCAGATTGTAACAACCTGAGATTTTATAAGATATATTCATTTTAATTTCTTTCATAACACCTATTGTATGCTACACCAAGACTATCTTTCACTATACACGACACCGTATTATCTTGCAGTATACGCAACACTATTCTTGGATCGTGTCACAGACAATTTCATGTTTGTTTGATAGTAGTTATTCTACGAAACATTGAGTATAAATATATATATTAAATGTATTTTGTTATATGAACAAAAAAAGAGTCATTCACTACACGCAACCCTAACTTGGATTTCATTACACGCAATCGCGACCTTCCTCAATAGCATGTGTTGTACGCAATACCGGGTTTTACTAAACAACGATATATTATTATAGTATTATTATGAACTAGGCATCATGAATAGTATTAACTACATATTGAATTTTAGAACATTATTAGTCATCCTATATATTTTCTAGAACATGGTATAAGAATAAAATAATTTTTTTGGGTAAAATAAGTAATTTTTAAAAAATGCAGTTTTGCCACCTTTTGATGGCGCACCCATGTTAAATCGAGTTTTTGACATGTGTATAAGCTCAATTTTACAAAATAAACTTCTTCTTTTGAATTAGGATATAATACATTACATTGGATAAAGTTTTGATATATTTCTGATAACTTTCATATTTTAATGTATAGTAAAAACACACTATATTTTAATTAAAAACATCTTTTTTCATCATAATAATTTATTTGGATAAATTATAATATTGAATGGTTTTAAAGTATAAATAGAATATATTTTTACCATTTAATAAAATGAATGTCATTAGCATTGATTTTACCTTGAATTCATAGGTTAAATCAATTCAATCTTTTGCAATGTTTTAAACAAAAACCCATTGTCTTTCGACAACGGGATTAATTTTAAATTAATTACTGAACATTATGTGTTTTGAATTTTGAAAAATGGATTCCATATTTGGAATAAGTGGGTTTAAGTTAGGTTAATAAGCTATTTTTTATTTTTGGGCATTATGAATAGTAACTACGGTAAATTTTATTGACCATAGTTAAAGGTAAATCGGGTAATTAAGGGTAAATATAAGATTATAAAATTACCCTAACACCTGTCAAATTCTTATTGGATGACTAAAAGTCGACCAATATCACCTAAGGGTCGGATTAGAATCATTTAATGGACTTTTTTCCATGAAAATTACTTAATTATTATTAAAATCAAAGAAAGTGACAACATGTCACTCTCATAAATCTTATAAGTATATTAGTTTTAATTTAGTAATAAACCTAATGAACCATCGAAAATGAATAGTCTCCAGAAATCTAATGAAATTATCTACATCATATTAATTTATTTATATTTTTTAGGGATTAAATAATTATCATTAAGTGTGACACAATAGTGATAATGAAATTTTTTTATCTAGTGAAAAATCAATAATATAGTTTTTATTAAACTAATAGTGACCATAAAAGTCACAAACCCTGACCAAAACTTTTTGGTCATGTACATGTTAAACATAATCATCCAATGGTCGAATATTTGACCATTTTTAGCCTTATAAAAGCGATTATGACACTTATATTATTTTATTTTAAATGAATCCAAAGTTGTCACCCTCACAATTTAATAAATATAAAAATTTAAATATTATGATTTTAAGAAGATAAATTCGATTAAAAGTATTATTTTGAAAGGTAATAGATTTATCTGCATCATATGATTTTATTTTTAATTTTTATGCGATAAATAAGTATAATAAATAATTATACAATAATATTGTAGTAATTATTTTATTTAGAGATAAACCAAATAAATGGTTTTAAAAATAATAAAATAAATATTATATTAATTATTTATTGTGTTCCAATAATCTTCTAGATATATATGACCTTTTATTAATATATTAATGCTTTTATTTTGAACATATCTTTTGTATATAGTTTATTTAAATTCAAATAAATGAATAGTGTCAAAATTAACACTATTGTTATAAAAATAACATATTATAGAATTGTTTAAAAATCCCAAATTTTTTTATAAATTATAAATTTATATTTATATGGACAAATATGTTATAAAGTATCCAATTATGGACAATTCACAACAAATAAGTAATTATTTGTTATAATTTAAAATTTAGAATTTTATTACCACAAATAAAATTAAATAGATTAAATAAGGAATAATCAAAATGATAAGGTTTAAAATAAAATCAAAACTTGTTTAAATTTGATTGGTTGATTAAATTACAACCATATATCATCTAATAGTTTAATATGAGTCATTTTTGGAGGTTTTTATGTGGGGGTAGATTTATTATAAATTAATATTTTTAAGCTTTCCAAAGGTGCCCCTCTCCTCCCATATAAAAGGGGACCTCCTCCCTCCCTTCCTCACACCAATTTGAGCCTTCAATCTCGGCCAAACCCTTCCAAATTCTCTTCTCAACATCCCTAGAAACATCTTAGAGGTCCTGGTCTTCTTAAAAGACCAATTTTAGTTCCCTAATAGGAGGTCTCAAAGAGGCGCTTCAAAGAAGAGGTAATGTCCATTACCGATTCTTTCAACTTTTTTTCTTATTCTACTTCTTCTTCTTTAGTTGTTTCATTATGAAGTAATAACATCAGTAACACTCATATACTGACATGTTATTATAATTATGAATCAGCCCTATTCCACCATCCATCCCTCATATGGAAAATGAAATCACCGCGCATGCGTACGTATGGAATATCGTCTCCACACCGTGGCGTAATCTTTTTTTCCAACACCACCTTATTTGGATGGGTATAATGGTGTAAAGAATAACTATAAATATATATTATAACATCATACTTATTATGATATATTTTATCATCCTATCTAATTCAATTCAATAATTATGGGAATGATATCATCGCTCGTGCGTATGTACGGACTACCGTCTCCATGACGCGATGAGATCCATTCTCCATGTTAACCATTTAAGAATGATTATAAAGTATATATAAGAAATAATAATGAAATATATGACATTATAAAGCTACTGGATTTATGTATATACATATATGCATGTCATCTACTTAATTCCATTCAACTCAATAAGGAAACGAAAACAGCATTCATGCGTACGTACGGCCTACTGTCTCCATGAACGATGTATTTCTTTCCATTTATCGATCTATTATACATATGTATATTCTGAATATATATTATATATAAATATTGTTTTATATTCTGGAATTAAGATATCATGATCTAATTAATGATATGAATAATTAAAAGTCAAAACACGAATGACAAATCAAACGATTTTACCCAAAACGCTCTTTAACATGGAATTTACAAAAGAATGGGTAATATAATGTCATAAGTGAACCATATATGATATTATAACAATGAATATGATTCTATAATAAGTAAATGACATTATTTAAATCATTATACAGGAGGTTTGGGTACATACGAAGCATATCAGACATAAGGTAAGGGAAATATCACAATCTCATTTTTATCCGAGATTGTTTATACATTGGAATTTACTGGGGTGTATTTTATCATCCACATCCATGTTTCCTCAATATGTAATATTTATATCCTTCTACAATTGTTTATATCCAATTTTACCCTTCTGGGTGTTTTTAGTAAAATATATGAAAGGAATCTTTTGTCGTTTTTCGTACGAGGTGCTTTTTGACCTTTCCGGAAAATGATCGAGAAGAATGTTTTTTTAACTTATACGGCATGAAAGGATTTTTACGGTTTTATAAAGCCTTATTTTCATGAAGCTTCCTCCAAAAGATTTCATGACTATTTTCAACAAAATCCTTTTCTTTTAAAATTTCATGACATTTTTTGAAAAGAAAATGATTTTGAATAAGTAAGGATATTTTCCTCAAGAATTCATTTCACGTGTTTTATCAAAACCATTTTCCATCTAAGATGAAATTAATTCACATGTGTATGTTTCAAGTATCATGTCTCTATGATTTACATGGTTTCACTTTTCTTATTGTGAAATTATATTCATTTCTTTTATGTGGATTATGTGATGATGGGATGATGTTTATGAAACCCATTTTATTTGTTGGGTTATTATGATTCATGTATGTTTATTTTGTGGCACAAGTAAGAATGATTTCATTATGAGATGGTTGGGACCTATATATCCCTCCAATACATTGGGAAAAGATTTATATCTAATGATATAGACATGGCTGGAATGGCAGGTTAAACCGGTTCAGTAATATAGGACTGGAACGAGGAGTGAACTCGATTCAGAAAGGGACATTGTCCACTAAGATGGTCTTGGCAGCAATGCCTTGGATACTATGGAAGTCATTACATGTGCTTAATGGATGCCACAATTACATGTTTTATTCCCATGCTATTTTATCATTCTTAATGTTTCTTTATGATCTATTCCTTACGTAATTCCATTTTTTATGTCATTTCTCAAGCTTTTGATGTTTAAACATTATATTCATGTTTTTAAGTTCAAATGTATATGGTATGTTTTATTTTATCCATGATTACCCTTACTGAGCATTTGAGCTCAGCCATTTCATGTTTTATTTTCCCCGGGATATAAAGAAAGGTTTTAGGTAAGAAAAAAAGTGGAAGATCTTTATGGGAGATGTTGAAGATCTTTCACCACGATTAGAAGATTAAGTTCCATGTTTCCAAAGACACTAAACTAGTATGGTCCTTGTGTGTATGTTTTTTTATGTATTAAGTATTCCACAAAAGTAATTTAAAGTTAATGTACGTCAAGCATCGAGTCTCTACAGTTGGTATCAGAGGCAAAGGGGGAAGGAATGTATCTGATCCTTGAGAACTCTCACATGTGAGCGTTGGACGAAGCATGGCTCTCCGCCCAAGGGCTTCATGAGGAAATGGCTTCCACTAGGGATGGTGGTGTGTCCCACCCAGAGGGTGTAGTCGCCCAGGGAGTGCCCTGGTAGGTATCAATTATAGTACACGGGAAGTAATTCCAGACCGTTACAGTTGGTATCAGAGAAAAGGTTTAGTCAACCTTTGGAAACTAGGATGCGAAAATGTTAGTGAGATCCGTAGAGATATTTCTAAGGTATATTTAGGGATGTACCTAAGGATAACTATAAGTATAGGATATAGTCCTAGAACTACGGTAACGATCATAGAATTTAACCTATGATGTTATATATTTAAGGTACTCCCCCTTGATTGTTTTATTTTCCTTGTATGATTTATGCCTCTCACAGAATTCTTTTTTTGTGTTCTAGTCAATGGAGGGAATTAGAATTAATTCGGTTAACATTGAATCCAATGGACAAATTGGTGACTATGACCAACGAAATTGCGTAATTTCTAGAGATAAAGATATTGTGATTATGCCGAATCAGTCGTCGTAATATATGATCAACAAGGTGAAATTTAGTGGTATGCCAAATTCATCAAAAAAAGGAAGATAGACTTTTATGCATGTCCGCATGTTGAGGAGCATAAATAAAGGAAGATTGAGATTTCTAAAGAAGGTAAGAAGAATCTGGAGGAATACCTCAAATGGAGGGACATATGTTATCTGTGTGGAGAAAAGGGTCATAGAGTGACAAACTGTTATGGTGTGAAATGTCTTATTTGTAGAGAACATGGGCATTACCCAACTCAATTCCCTAACATAAAAAGTATCTTCTAAAATTGAGGAAGGACTTATTCCAGGACGATCATTAAAGAGGATGGATTGAAGTGTTTATGTATTGGTATTCAAGAATAATTTTTTGAGGTACTTTTATGGTGTATTAGAATATTTTTGTATTAGTCAATTGTGGTTTTCAATAATTATATAGTACCGGTAACCATGAAAAGTGATTCAAATATTTTGGAAAGAAGATTATACGTGCATAATGAAGGGATATGAAGAAAATGAAATGTTTGATAGTATTCATGTGCTCATGATTGATATAAGGACTAAGTGATATCATGGTTTGAGTATATATAATTTTAATGATTTTAGTATATGGAAAGATTTATCTTTTGACAACACTCATGTTTTCAGTAAGATTCAATGGGTATTCATTTTTCAAGAGAATACCTGATTAAGGTATTCACATGACTGGAATGTGACCAACAAGTTATATGAGGGATAAATTATGGCATTCAGTTGATTGTTATGTGACATTTCAAGTAATCATTTTCATTATACTATGAGCTTGGACCGAAGTATTTTAGATAAGCCTAAATATTGGAAAGGATTATGTTGGACATAAGTTAGTATTGTTTAAGGATAGAACTTTTTTCGATATTATTGATGGGATGTTATAGTAATGTAGTTTTAGAAAAAGGACGACCTGCAGGATTGACGACAACCCATCACGTCAGACAAGGCTGTGGGAATCGAACCCACAACCGAAGTGCAACTGGCCTTTATCGCATACCACTGGCCTATAGGAAGTCCCTGGTTAGTAGAAACTAGTTTTATTTTATTAAGATGTATGATATATGAAGTATAAGTTCATTTTTGGAACCATATATGACTAATCTAACCATATTATGGACTTATAACTTTTGCTAACCTTTTGTGTGAAACATATGGAAAGACCCATAATTCTATCACATGATCTGCTAACACATCACAAATAACAAATTCAACTTCATTTTTTTAAGGGATGAAGTGGAAATTGTTCAATTCACGAACAATGGTGAGATTGTACCAAAATCATCTAAGTATTTCTTTTAATTCATCAAATTTAGGGAAATGATCTTCAAAACCAAAAATGTTGTCCTAGTGACCTTATATCCGATGAATCAGATGTTACCTTAGGTCATCACAAATCTATGGCTTTTTGATTGTTGGCTTTTTCATAGCCATTTCTCTACCACTCTCTATCAGAACTTGATGGTTATATTTTTCCTCCATATCTATATTTTCACCTATACTCTCCTATATGGAAACTGAATGCTGAGTTACCTTGGGTGACCATTATGTTTCTAACATTATTTTTTTAAAGTTATGTTTTAGTATTCCTTTTTATGATGTGGGTTTCTATGAATAGTAAATGATTTATAACCCCGAAAAATTTCATTGGAGAAATTGATTTTCAGGGGGTAGAATGTAACAGCCTGAGATTTTATAAGATATATTCATTTTAATTTCTTTCATATAATCTGTTGTATGCTACACCATGATTATCATGCGCTATACGCAACACTGTATTAGCTTGCAGTATACACAACACTATTCTTAGATCGTGTTACACACAATTTCATGTTTTTTTGATAGTAGTTATTCTACGAAACATTGAGTATATATATATATATATATATATATATATAATGTATTTTGTTATATGAAACAACAAAAGAGTCATGCACTACACGCAACCCTATCTGGGCTTTCATTACACGCAATCGCGACCTTCCTCGATAGCGTGTGTTGTACGCAATACTGGGTTTTACTAAACAACGATATATTATTATAATATTATTATTATCTAGCTTTCATGAATAGTATTAACTAAAATTTGAATTTTATAACATTATTACTCATCCTACACTTTTTCTAGAACATGATATGAGAATAAAATAATTTTTTCCGGTAAAATAAGTATTTTTCAGAAAATACAGTTTTGCCGCCTTTTGATGGTGCACCCACATTAAATCTAGTTTCTGACATTTTATAAGTTCAATTTCACAAAATAAACATATTCTTTTGAATCATGATATAAGAATTTACATTGGATAATGTTTTGATATTTTTTCTGATAACTTTCATATTTTAATGAATAGTAAAAACACACTATATTTTAATTAAAAACAACATTTTTCATCATAATAACTTATGTAGTTAAATTATAATATTGAATTGTTTTAAAGTATAAATTGAATATATTTTTACCATTTAATAAAATATATGTCGTTAGCATTGAATTTACCTTGAATTCATAGGTTAAATCAATTCAATCTTTTGCAATGTTTTAAACAAAAACACGTTTTCTTTCGACAATGGGATTAATTTTAAATTAATTACTGCAACTTATGTGTTTTGAATTTTGAAAAATTGATTCCATATTTGGAATCAGTGGATCAAAATTATGTTAATTATATACCTTTTATTTTTGGGCATTATGAATAGTAACTACGGTAAAAGTTTTTCACCATAGTTAAATGTAAATCGGGTAATTAAGGGTAAATATAAAATTATAAAATTACCCTAACACCTGTCAAAATCCTATTGGATCACTAAAAGTAGACCCATATCACCTAAGGGTCGGATTGTAATAATTTAATGGACTTTTCTCCATGAAAATAAGTTAATTATTATTAAAACCAAAGAAAGTGACAACAGGTCACTCTCTTAAATATTATACGTATATTAATTTTAATTTAGTGATAAACTTCATAAAACATCGAACATGAATAGTCTACAGAAATCTAATGAACTTATATACATCATATGAATTTAATTTTAATTCTTAGGGATTATATAATTATCATTAATTGTGACACAATAGTGATGCAGAAAATTGTTTATCTAGTGAAAAATCAAGAATATAGTTTTTATTAAACTAATAGTGACCATAAAAAGCACAAAACCCTGACCAAAACTTATTGGTCATGTAAATGTAAAACATAATCATCCAATGGTCGAATATTTGACCATTTTGATCCTTATAAAAGCGATTATTGCACTTGTATTATTTTATTTTAAATGATGCCAAAGTTGTAACCTTCATAATTTAATAAATATAACAATTTAAATATTGTGATTTTAAGAAGATAAATTCTATTAAAATAAATATTGTTAAAGTTAATAGATTTAGATTAATAATAGGATTTTATTTTTAATTTTTATGCAACAAATAAGTATATTAAGTAATTATACAAAAATATTGTATTAATTATTTTTTTAAGAGATAAACCAAATTAATGGTTTTTTAAAATAATAAAATAAATATTATATTAATTATTTAATGTGATCAAATAATTTTCTAGATACATATGACCTCTTATTAATATATTAATGCTTTTATTTTGAACATATCTTCTGTATATAGTTTATTTAAATTAATGTAAATGAACAGTGTCAAAATTGACACTATTGTTATGTTATAAAAATAACATATTATAAAATTGTTTAAAAATCACAAAAATATTTAATAATTATAAATTTAAATTTATATGGTCACAAATGTAATAAATTATCCAATTATAGACAATTCACATCAAATAAGTAATTTTTTTTTATAATTTAAAATTTATATTTTTATTACCACAAATAAAATTAAATAGATTAAATAAGAATAAATCAAAATGATAATGTTTAAAATAAAATCAAAACATGTCTAAATTTGATTGGTTGATTATATTACAACCCTGTATCATCTAATATTCAAATATTAGTCCTTTTGGAGGTTTTTAAGTGGGGTTAGAATTATTACAAATTAATATTTTTAAGATTTCCAAAGGTGCCCCTCTCCTCCCTTATAAAAGGGCACCTCCTCCCTCCCTTCCTCACACCAATTTGAGCATTCATGCTCGGAAAAACCCTGCCAAATTCCCTTTTAAACTTCCCTACAAACATTCTATAGGTCCTGGTCTTTTTCAAAGACCAATTTTAGTTTCCTTAGAGGAGGTCTCAAAGAGGCTCTTCAAAGAAGAGGTAATGTCTGTTACCGAATCTATCAACATTATTTCATCTTCTACTTATTCTTCTTTAGTTGTTTCATTATGAATTAATTACATCAGTATCACTCATAAACTGATATGTTATTATATGTATGAATCAACCCTATTTCACAATCTATCCATCCTACGGAAAACGAAATCACCGCACGTGCGTACGTACAGAATACCGTCTCCACGCCGTGGTGTATTCTGTTTTTCCAACACCACCTTACTTGGATGGGTATAAAGGTGTAAATAATAACTATAAATTGTTATTATAACATCATACTGATTATGATATATTGTATCATCCTATCCAATTCAATTCAATAATTATGGGAATGATATCATCCCTCGTGCCTACGTACGGACTACCGTCTGCACGACGCGATGAGATTCATTCTCCATGTTAACCATTTAAGAATGATTATAAAGTATATATAAGAAATAATAATGAAATATATGACATTATAAAGCTACTGGATTTATGTATATATATATATATATGTGTGTGTGTGTGTATTCCATCTACTTAATTCCATTCAACTCAATAAGGAAATGAAAACAACGTTCATGCGTATGTACGACCTACCGTCTCCATGAATGGTGTATTTATTTCCATTTATCAATATATTATATATATGTATATTCTGAATATATATTATATATAAATCATGTTTTATATTCTGTACTTAAGTAATCATGATCTAATTAATCATATGAATAATTAAAAGTCAAAACACGAATGACAAATGAAACAATTTTACCCAAAATGCTCTTTAACATGGAATTTACAAAAAGACGGGTAATATAAAGTCATAAGTGAACCATATATGATATCATAACAATGAATATGATTCTATAATAAGTAAATGACATTATTTAAATCATTATACAGGAGGTTCAGATACATACAAAGCATATCAGAAATAAGGTAAAGGAAATATCACAATCTCATTTTTATTCGAGATTGTTTATACTTTGGAATTTACTGTGGTGTATTTTATCATCCACATCCATGTTTCCACAATATGTAATATTTATATCCTTATACAATTGTTTATTCCAAATTTTACCCTTCGGTGAGATTTTAGTAAAATATATGAACAGAATATTTTGTCATTTTTTGTACGAGGTACTTTTTGACTTTTCTGGCAAATGTATGAGAAGAATGTTTTTTTAACTTATACAGCATGAAAGGATTTTTACGGTTTCATAAATCCTTATTTTCATGAATCTTCCTCCAAAAGATTTCACGATTATTTTCAACAAAATCATTTTCTTTTAAAATTGCATGACATTTTGTGAAAAGAAAATGATTTTGAATAAGAAAGGATATTTTCCTCAAGAATTCATTTCAAGTGTTTTATCAAAACCATTTTCCTTCTAAGATGAAATTATTTCACATGTGTATGTTTCAAGTATCATGTCTCTATGATTTACATGGTTTCACTTCTCTTATTGAGAAATTATATCCATTTCTTTTATATAGATTATGTGATGATGGGATGATGTTTATGAAACCCATATTATTTGTTGTGTTATTATGAATGATGTTTGTTTATTTTGTGGCACATGTAAGAATGATTTCATTATTAGATGGGTGGGACCTATATCTCCATCCAATACATTGGGTAAAGATTTATATCTCATTAGATTGACATGGCTGGAATGGCAGGTTAAACCGGTTCAGTAATACAGGACTGGAACGAGGGGTGAACTCGATTCAGAAAGGGACTTTGTCCACTAAGATGGTCTCGGCAGCAATGCCTTGGATACTATGGAAATCATTACATGTTCTTAATGGACGCCAAAATTACATGTTTTATTCCCATTCTATTTTATCATTTTTAATGTTTCTTTATGATCTATGCCTTACGTACTTCCATGTTTTATGTCATTGCTCAAGCTTTTGATGTTTAAAAATTATGTTCATGTTTTTAAGTTCAAATGTATATGGTATGTTTTCTTTTATCCATGCTTACCCTTACTGAGCATTTGAGCTCACAGATTTTATGTTTTCTTTTCCCCAGGATATAAAGAAAGGTTTTAGGTAAGAAAAAAGGGGGAGATCTTTATGGAAGATGTTGAAGTTCTTTCACCACGATTAGAAGATTACGTTCCATGATTCCAAAGACACTAAACTATTACGGTCCTTGTGTTTCTATTTTTTTATGTATTAAGTATTCCGTAAAATTAATGTAATGTTCATTTAGGTCATCTTCGGGTCTCTACAGTTGGTATCAGAGGCAAAGGAGGTAGGAATGTATCCGATCCTTGGGAACTCACACATGTGAGCGTTGGATGAAGCATGGCTCTCCGCCCAAGGGCTTCATGAGGAAATGGCTGCCACTAGGGATGGTGGTGTGTCCCGACCAGGGGGTGTAGTCGCCCATGGAGTTCCCTGATAGGTATCAAATGTAGTCCACTGAAAGTAATTCCAGACCATTACACAGATGCCCTATAAGCATAAGATGGATGAGGATAAATTTGATCAGTTTATTATGAGATACCAATGGGACCACATGATGTTGCAGGTAGTGTCTCAATTTATGAACTGTAGTGATTACATCCAGTCATCACTTCTCAATACTTGAATATCAAATTTCCACATCAAGCATAGTTCAACTGAGATATGAAAGGTTGTTTTAATTCCCAGTTTCATTAGTTTGGGAAATGAAGGCATCTAGTTATTGCTCTAAATCTATCACGTAAATAATAACTTTTCTTTCTTCAACAGGTGGCATCAATAATGGTGGACTCATGAGATATTTCATGAGTATATCAAATGCTTCTTGGCAATATTCAATCCTTTAGTAGGTAACTCCCTTCTTCATTAATCTGGTGAAGGGTATACAATTGGCTACCAAATAGGTGATAAAGCACAGAATATAGGCCAAGTGTCCTTGATGTCCTCTTAATTCTATCAAATTTCTAGAAGGTGACATACCAAGGATTGATTTTTTTTCTCAAGATCAACTTCAATAACACGATGGCATACAACGAAGCCAAGGAGTTTTCCTGAGGTTACCCCAAAAGCATATTTCAAGGGGTTCATCTTCAAATTATGTTTCCTATGTTTGTGAAATATGGATTCCAAATCATCGAAGTGATTATAGTGTTTTTTGGATTTGACTACCAAATAAGCCACGTAACATTCCATAAAATTCCCTAAGAAGGGATTGATGATATGGTGCATGGAACGTTGGTATGTTGTGCCGTATTCCTTAAAAAATGGCATTACCCAATAGAATAACACCCATTGAGGAGCTCTAAAGGCTATATATTATTCATCCTTCGGTGACATAAAAATTTGATTATACACAGAGAAACGATCCATAATGGAAGGAGTTTCAGATCCACTAGTTTAATCAATTAGAAGTTATGTAATCAAGACTGGAAAATCATCTTTAAGACAATCCCAATTAAGATATCTGAAATCAATGCAGACTCTAATTTTCCCAGTCTTTTTTTTCACTGGGACAATATTGGCTAGCCATTTGAGATACGGAACTTCCCTGAAAAAGTTTTCCTTTACAATCATAAAAACTTCATCTTCAACATTAGAGGTGTGAGTTGGGTGAGTTCTCCATGCTTCTTGTCTGATTCCACGATGTTCTTCTAGAAACCCCAAATTATGGGTGCCTATACCAGGATTAATACTCGGCATTTCCATATAATTCCAAGAAAATATATCTCGATATTTCTTTATAAAGGATGTATACCCATTTTTCTATTCAAGGGTCATGGAAGAACTATTTAGAGTGGGTAGAAGATCTTCTTATGTACCCATATTTATTTCTAAGAGTTCATCCACGGTGGTAGAGACCTCTTATTCAAATGATGGAGCATCATCCTCTAAATATTCCTCTTCTTCATCATTATGTGTTACCTCTTCTATTTCCACCCGCATAGTAGATGATATGGATATACTCCCAAGGTTAAGGAAAGAGTTAGAAGTTGAACATCCCAAAGAAGAAGCCACCATATCCAACCCTATTGATGAAGAAGGGTCTTCTTGTGGTAAATAGGTATTGATGGATTGAGAAAAAACATATTTGTCTTCCTCTTACATTGCTACAATTTCTTCTATTCTGATTTACGAATTAGAGGCTCTTAGTACTTCAGCAGATGAAATGAAAACATCTCCATTCAAGATTCCATAATTTCATGGTGTATCAATTATTTCTCCCATGTTATCGTGCTTAATTTACGAAATTGACATTATATAAATTACAGGATAAGTCCATGTATATGGATTTACCCTTTCCATTTGATTGATGGGTAGCATATAATCTATACTGAAATTCATGAATGGATTTGCAGGAATATTTTCCAGTCCATTTGGAGCATTAACTTTGGTTATTTCTTTCATCATCAACTTTTTTCCTTTTGTTTGATAAAACTCTTCCTCAATGTATTAAGATTCAAATGATTTTAATGGAGCCTTGTCACCATACAATGTCTTTATCTGACCATTGAAACAGTATTTCAGACATTGGTGGTATGCTGAGGTTATGGTTGCATGTTGATGCAGACAAGGCCTTCCAAGAAGAATATTGAAGGTTGGGTCCTGACGAACAACCATGAAATCTAATTTAGACACAATATATCCAAATTGAGTTTTGAGTGTAATTTCTCCCAATGGTTCTTGATAATTCTTGTCATATACTTGCAATATTAATGTCAAATGAGATAAGTTAGATTCAGTCAGGCCCAATCAACAATCTGTATAAAAGGGAATGAGGATGACCTTGTACCTATTATCAATGAAGTCTCATCGGATGTCTATGTCATTGCGTTTTCCAGAAAAATAAAAAGGTCTGATATGCCCATATACCACAAGGTCTTCATCTTCACCCATTAAAGATATGACTGCATGACTTTCTACAAAGTCATTCTCTATACGATAAACCTCAGTAGTAGCTACATAAGTTTCAATTTCTTGAGGACTTCACAAAGCACCAGTGAGTTCATCTTAAAGAACATTTGATAGATTCAATGCATCCATAATTCACATATTGTCTAATACTTCTGCCAATTATTTCAAAAAATCATAATTTTGGTCCAAATTTCTGTGTTTCCCAGCATGAAGATGTGGTTTTTTAGGTTCTTAGGAGGTTGAAGCTTCTGATATAGATGTACTCAGAAATGGATTAGAAGCTAGAAATACAGCTGGATTTGGTAAATTAGATTAAATAAGTCTATTCATCTTCTAAGAAGAAGATGAGGATGGCTTCTATGTAGTCCCACAGAATAATTTTGCTAGAACTTGACTTGTTTTTCATAGAAGAAACTCATTGTTCTTGTTGAAAAAGCAAAGGGGATCTTCCATGAGTTTCTACTACGTATATGGTTTGAGAAGGGGTATAGTTAAAATGGTGGTTTCTGGAATTTCCACGTCTTCTCATATATCATCCTATTTGGACTCTTCCTCTAATTCACCAATTTGGTATAACAAATTCTGGCTCAATGTAATCAGAATCACCATTGGCAAAAGGATCTGTTAAATGGATAACATTAATATAACCAAAGATAAATTCTTTATCAGATGATGATTCTTCTTTACAGTTTAATTACTCTTGTTCCTTTTGGCAGGGCGATGCCCATGATTTTGAAACATAGGGCATAAAATCTTCCAAGGACAAGGACCACTTTGAAATTGATACGAGATCATCTTCTTTTGACTACTCTTTATCATTATAACCATTTATTTTCTTTGTGGAATGACCTTTGGATAAAGATGGGTTTTTTGTGGTAGGAGTCGTAGAAGACACAATTGGTTGTTTCAACTTTGTTCGTAAAATTTCATGAGTTCGGTTGATCATTTTCCTGATCATCCAATCATCATATATTTGCACATTTTTACTTTTAACATATTTCCATTCACCTTATTACTCTGGATAAGTTATAGTAACACATGCCACTTGAGCTGATGAAATTTTCAATTTCACTTGTCCAAAGTCTATGATCATTTTCATAAGGTCTTTGAATATGAAGCACTCTTGAATGGGGTGTCCCAATATCTGATGAAAGGAACAATAATTCGGACAATCTTCATCACTATCTTTATTTTTCTTCTTCAACCATGGATACTGAACCAAATTGTTTTCTAAAGATGAGATGAAGTTACCAGGAACATGTTCGTTCCTAAAATGATAAACATTATTCTTTAATTCTTCCAACTAATTCCGCCTTTGATTTAATTGATAATCTTGATGAATCCTTCATTTCTTATAACATTCAGGAGGTGGAGACCTTCAGTATGATCAATGTTTTGAAGTAGAATTAGGTATAGGTGCCTATTGGAGTGTGATTATAGTAGCTTCTAACATTATTATCCTACTTCCTAGAGCTGATGTAATTACATGAGTTTTAGCATTAGATTCTATAATAGAGTCTTCTATTTGTTGAGAAATTAAAGTACGAACTTGAAACCCTACTATGTATTTCACAGGGATCTACTGTGTGTGTAATTCACCACAAAGATTTTCCACACATATTGGTAGTAACTCATATTGAGGGGGTGATGAACATAAGGAATATGTTAATCCTTCCCATCGATAAATGAAATCATAATTTCGTACATTCTACCTTTATTTGGAATTGGTAAAATCGAACACATTAATATTTGGTGGTGTTGAACTAAATTGAATATGGAATTTCTGATGGAGATCTTCCCACCCAGTAATTTATCAAGATAACAAACTTGTATACCTGAAAAAGCGGGTCTTTGTAATGACTGCACAAAACACCTATTCTTAACTACTTCTTATTGTAGGGAAGTTCCCATCATAGGATCACAATAAGAAAAAAAATGTGTTAAGTGTTGTTTCGGATCTCCGGAACCATTTAAAATTAAGAATGTGGTATTTAAAAAATTTGGTGGGGGAGGAATTGCATCCACCCATTCATGGTGAGCTCTCTTATTCGGCTTAACTGGTGCACGTCATTCCTTCATAGCATCCAGTTGATTCATTAATCATTCAATTGTGTTCATAAGAATTTTGTGAATATCCGGAAGAGTTGGATTCTGTGTAGGTATAACAACTGGAGTTTGAGATGGTGAAATGACCGGTAAGACCACTGATAGTGGTGCTAATATCTACCTTGGATAACCCAAAAGAACTGGTCTATCAGGATTTAAATGATCATGTCTTGGTGTTGTACCTAATAGAGGGAATTCATTATCTGCTTCTGCAATTACTACAAATCCTTGATGCTGAAAAGCTTCAATAGGGTTTGCAAGTTGAGGGCTTTCCAGGGGATTATGTCTAGAAGAAAATTTGTTTCGAAACAACTCTATATTGATCCTTTTCAACTCCTTCATTTACTATTATTAATGTGAAAATGTCTCTTCAAGTGATAGAGATTGACCTTCCTCAGTGGAAAAGTGAGATGCAATCTGACGTTTTTCCTTTCCCTTTGATTGATGGTTTTTGGAGAGGGGGGATTTGGTTATTCGAAGGCATACCTAGATCTTGGAGAAGCCTCTGATTTTGGGTACGCACTCTTTCATCATTTTCCGTGTTGTGTACTATATTGTGGACAATAAATTCATCTTCTTATTTCCCTGAACTGGACATATTTTCTAGAGGATCTTCTGCAATGGTATTGATAACATTCACAGATGCATAATGCATTGATTACATTCTTTCAGTGTTTCATCAAGATCATCTCTCTTTTTCTATTTTACAAGACTCCATTATCCTATATGAATAATTCCCTAGAATTGTTTGGTAGACAATAAAATGATGGGAATCATTGGATCATTTATTTGTATTCTTTTTTTTGTGGATTCATCCCTAATCGGGAGAAAACTGACTTCTGTTGAGGAGGGGATTGTAGACCTAAATGATCCCCCAGCCTTGGATGATGGGGTTGATCTTGTTGTTCTTCTTCAAATAATTGAAAATTGATTAATGAATTAGAATGTTTAATTAAATGATCCCCCATCCTTGTATGTCGAGGTGATTCATGAACTGATATATGTGAAATTCGTGCAACTTCTCTTCGAATTGTGGGGATTTTGGTTCGGAAATTAGCTGTGTGAATCATCCGACAATCACTAAAATCATTTTTTTCTGAAGATCATTGATATATTTTATACAATTACATCCTCTGACGCTTGACATCTTTTATATAGGAATCATGCTTGTTATTCTCAGAGGCTTGATGTAAAAGTCACTCAACAACTTCTTTTCTTTGGGCCTGATTCTGATGAGAAATGGTTGAGGCCATTTCTTGGGTATAAATTTGATTAGATACAAAACCTATTTATTGGGACCATCCATGGGAAATAACATTGCATGAAACCACTTTTGGCAGACCTTGCTGATTTTGGAGCGAAGTGAAATACAATGCTCCAAATGCACCCAATCCACTGATACAAACACTAGATTGGGAATTAGAAAATAATTGCAGTATCCTCTTTAGAGCATTGAGACATGCATGCTAAAGGGTTATCTACTGTTTTTAAACCCTTGGATGTGGGGAAACTGAATGAGTGGCTAAGTCAATTTTGCATTGTAACCCTTCTATTACCTTTACGTGATTTTGATATTCATCATATGGTATTACATTAGTTTCAAATAAAAAAGCTTTTTCCATAAGTTGAGAGGAATTTCATGAATGAAATCTTCTATTATCAATTCTGGAATATAATACTAACAATTTTCTTAAGGCCATAACTTGATTGGATTTCTACTTTAGACAATTGTTTCTTTATGTTTAACATGTCTTCATCATATTTCACTAGAGGTTTCTCCACATGGTCTGCTCAATGTGGATCTCTATATTAGAAGATAAATGACCCAAGGGAGGTTCGGAGAATGAACGTTTCCTTAAGATGTTTTCTGACTGAGACTGTGTTTCACCCTTAAATGACAAGGCATCAGACATGACTGGCCTTGTGTTTCCAAGTGCCTCGAGATAAGAGGGTTTTCTTGTTGTTAAATTTTCAATTATGGAATTGTATTGACAATGTGAAATAATTAAGTAGAGAGGACATTCATAGTGAATTCCACCATGGGGAGGATCACCACGGTAGATTAAAGATGGATATAAATCTTCTTTCCGCTTGGTCTTCTGGCCACACAGAGGGTTTTCGTTGCTCTAATCTAGAGATATGAACTCCTAATTGACCGAATTATCATGAATCAAGCCTTTAGGATGAAGTGTTCAATGAGAAACTTCAGAATTAAATCTACCACTCCCAAAAAATTTTAATGAGCGGGTAGGATCTTGAGTTGAAATAGAGAATTGTCTGAGAAAATCATGAACTCCCACGTTAAGAGGAGCTAAATCATAGCATGACTCTTGATTTTCAAACGTTGTTTGGAGAGAATTATTTTTGGATGTTCTCTTATACTTAGTTGTGGACTCCTTCTGGGAGAAGTGGTTAAAATGGGTAGGTGTATATAACATCCTTGGAGTAGTTACCGGAACAGACCGATTAACTCTAATTGGAAATGGTATATGTTCCCGATACCGTTGTCTATATGATATGTGGGAATATTCCCCATGACCATCCAAGACTATAACATATGTGTGTATCTACTCTGGGATGGAATGATTATGTATCTTCCCATGCGTGGGGATATTTTAATATGTCTTTTCCCATGATACTGCTAAAGTAGTTGATAAAATATCCTGGCATACTTCCCAAATATGGGCATGGATATGTGTCTTCCCTTGCATCATTGATAAGACGTGTTTGGTGACTTTAGTGGATGGAATGGTAATATAGGTCCATTATTTATCTGGAGTAGGTGTATGTGCCTTCTCTTGTCCTCCTTTTCCTTAAATAGATATTGATAGTACTCATGCATGGGGGAAGAGTGTTGGGTATGCCATAAATTTGGCTTCAGATCTTACCGACTAACTTCTCCCAGTGCTACCAAATGAGACTGTTGGAAGGCTTGATGAACATTGGCATGTGTATGTTCCTGATTTCTATTTTCTCTCAAGTATGGTGGACAGACATCCTTAAATACTGGAAGATGAGACTGCTGAAAGATTAGGTGATTGTAAAAAGGTGTATGTTCCTGTTTACCTCTTGCCACTATATTAGATTGGCAGGCCTCTTTAAATGGAGTCAAACGAGCCTGCTGACTGGATGATAACTTGTGAGCAGGTGTATGTCCCTGGTCACGATACTCCACTAGTTTTATATGGTTAGATTGGTTAGTTTCTGTCAGATGAGTCTATCGAGCATCAAAATTAGGACGGACGAGTGTATGTACCCGCTCATTATTTTCCATCAAGTTAGGTCGATGGACATCTTAGGAAGAGGAAGAGGTGAGAACCTGCCCCTTGTTGACTGGACAATGTCCCTGGTGGTTTGTCTTGCATGCCCGAGTCTGAGAGACCTTGGCCAAACTTCCAGAGACAACACCCCCATTATATTGGAGGTTCACTACCATGTTATTCTGGTTGAAATTGATGATCGGACTCCTTAGGAAGGACTCCTTACTTCTTAAATTTAGGCCTTGAGTGACCTCTTGATCCACCTCCCTATAGTACGAGAGGGACTAGTTGTTGAATTCTAGGGATAAGGTCACAAAACAGTTGGAGACAGTGGTTGGCACCATCTGCTTCTTGATAATTTTTTTGTCGTTGGCCAGATGATCGAAGATTGTTTTTGACATACAGGACCTATCTAGAAGCCTCCAAATTTGGGATTGTACCATGCATTTGATATTCCTTCACCAAAACGTTAGAGATCCAATGTTGAAGAAGTTGGGGGTGGTGATAACATCCTTCTCTTGAATGGAGATCCAGAATGAGCTGTATTTGGGAAATTTACAGATGTTGTCTTGGAGAATGCCATTATTTTGATTGAAGGGATTTCTGTTAAAAAGTTAATAACAAAGACAAACTTTATTAAAGTAACATCTTTTTAGATTGATACATGCATGATTATGTCCTTTTTCTGGCCTTCCTTTATCATTTGATAGGGATAAAAATGCGGGTAATATTATTAACTTGGTTAAGTATTCACGTCAGGTTCACCATTTTTGTTTTGTAGTTCCTTGAAACCTGTGATATAGATTTAAGGTTCACTATTTTCAGGTGGGTTCTATTGGATTTATTCCTATAACAAGAAGCTTCCAACTATTCTTCATCCAAAGATGACCCGCTTTCCAATGGCAGGCATTCGTTATGTTTTGAACATTGCGATACTTAAGAACGTATATTGGTCGAGAGGATGGGAGGTCAGACTCGTTACTCCCTTTTGGGGGGAATTATTGTGTACTCTAGGACTCTCATTGTAAAATTAAAATATTTTCAGGAATCGTTATTAATTCACCATGTATATGATAAGTATCCATTGCAATTTATAATCAATTATTAACGAGTGTAAAACATTATAATCATCGATATGTATTCAAGGTTCTTCATTAATAGTAATTTCCCTATGTATTTGAGGTTTTCTATTAATGGTATCCTCTAATATATTGATTATAGATTCTTTTAATAATCATTGCAATTATACTTGTTTTAAGCTACGTAGTGGGGAAATCTGGAATTTATTATCATCCAGGGAGATGAAGGTTTGTTTTGATCCTAGGACCACGCCCGTAAAATGGGCTACCTACATTTCCTTGTGAATGGAATTAGAACCCTTTTAGTTCAGTTCCACTTAATAGGAAACATCATACCTTTTAAGGTCATGTGATACATACTTTTAAGATAATAGGTGCTTAGTCAAAACATACTGTGGGACTTACACTGAAGCAGCCTGAGGAACATGGAAAGGATATGAATTTCTAAGTAGGATCAAACCCTATTGCGAATATGGTCCAAGGAGAACAGAGATTATTCTAATTTTTGGGTATGAACCTCAAGGAGGCTTCATACGTATCCCATATGTATCTAAATCAAAGCCCATATAGATCAATATGTCTCATAGGAGATTATGGTCCTTTGAGAGAGATGCCTTTGGGCTTATTTCATGAAAAAGTATGACTTGATAATTTCAAGATCGAATTTGGGGCTTATTTCCTGAGGACGATGCCCAAATTTGGGGAATTAGGGTTGGATTCCTAAAGAGAATATCCAGTGAGCTCGGGGTATGAAAGAGCTTCTTGCGTATCTTGATTTGAATTGGAAGTAGAGTTCGTGTAGTTCCTTCTAATGAGTGTCTGTTCACATGTCGTGACCATCATGTATCTCTAATCCCACATGTGTCATGCTCGGTGTGAGAAACAATAGGATGTGAAAGATTCAACAATTACACATCACACTTTAAATTTATTTCCCCATTTTGATGGAAGAGGGCGCGTCGACCATGGAAGGGGGTGAGGTGATGAACCTTCCCTCTATTCTATTTATATTGGACTATTGTCCAATGTAAGGAATAAGGGGTGAAGGTGAGGGGATAAAACCAGGATGGCGGCCCTGAAATTGGTCCAGGTAGGGGAGGGAGACTTCTCATATTCTTGCGTGGAAAATAAATAGGTGAATCGTATCTTCCCTACCATAAACCTGAGGTTCTGGGTTACCTCTTTGATAAGGTCGAGGCTGGTAACCAAATATCTTCCAAATAGAGAACTTCCCAACACAGTTTCTAGGAGAAAAGTTCATGTGACTGTGGATATACAAACCCATAAACATCTAATGAATCCAAACCATGTTGTGGAAATGTTTTTGGAAACCTCTGATTGTGGAAATACAAACCCAAATATGAGACACGCTGATGTGCCTTTCCCAAAAGATTGATAAATCAGGTGGTTATGATGGAGTCTTCCACTTAGTCCTTTTCAGATAAGGGACCCAAGGAAGGATATACCCTTCCATGAATGGAATTTAGAAGAGGACACTTAATCTAGTTATGTAGGCACTTCATGCAATTATGCCGCATAGGTACCCTGCGTTGCTTTTATGGCATAGGTATACCATAGAGCTATGTCATGGAGGTATAGCACGCAACTATTTCATGCAGGTATACCACACCACAATGTCGCTCAGGTATATCATCCAGCTATGTCGCACAGATAAATCGCACAGCTATGGCCCGTAGGTGTACCGTACAGATGAGGATGATGACTGAAGAATGTGAAGAACATCAAACCATGATTATCCCATTTAGTTATCTCTTCTCTCATGGTATAGAGAGCTAACTGAAACAATTTGAGGGATCTGAGAGAAAGAGTTATGCAATGCGAGCTTCATAGAGTCTTTCAATTTTTTTAGTCTCTAAAATGGGGAGCCCAAGGGTCCTATTTATAGGCAAGGAGGGGGCCTGGTCGAAGGGAGTTTATCAGTGTAGGTCTTCCGCATAGGTCCTCCATGTAGGTTCTTCACGTAGGGGTGTAGAAGTTATTCTTCCATGAAGGTCCTCCATGCAGGCCCCCCGTGTAGGTCCTCCGCGTAGGTCCTCCGCGTAGGTCCTTCGCATAGGTCCTCTATGTAGTTCCCTCATGTAAGTCCCTTTGTGAAAGTTTTTTAATCTTCCGAGTGCCATAATTTTTGATCTGTAAGCCTATTTGGGCTTCTCCACCAGTCAAATAAAAGGTCTTGAGGAGATCTACACTTCTTAATATGGTAAGTACACCATGTCTTCTCAGATGAAACTATGAAATTGTATTTAATGTATCAACACATTTTTGGTATCGATCATGGAAATCCACTGCCTACTTCTAGATGGGGATATCATTCCACTTATCCATCGAGTATTGTGTAGTATTTTGACACATTGAAATCTAGCCTAAATCTTCTTCCTTCAGGTTGTGAAAAAACAGCTTTACCCATACTGTACAGATTTTTTTTGTCTATGTGAAATCATATCTTCACCCTACTTAAAAGTGCATGGAACACATTTCATGGTGTCAGTAGAGTTATATATTTATGTGAATGAATATTGGGTGGCCCATTATAATAATTTTTTTTATAATAAGACACATTGTTATACCTTGTGTGCAAGACAGATCTACTGGTATGTGGACAATTTTATTATGCGGATGATGGAAATTTCATTATTATCATTCTTGTGGATGTGAATTTTGTTTTTTATTTCTTTTTTCAAGGGTTGTGTGAATATTATGATGATTATGTGTATTTTTATGTATCAACATGGTGATAGTTTCTCATTTACAGTGTCATGTTGTTATTTCTGTTAAGCGGTAGTGATCTAGATATATGGGGTATTTTGTGGATGTTAGGGTTGTTATGTTTACTTGGTTGTATTGTTTGGGGTGTATTAAATCCCTGAGATGTATCTCATATATTTGTTTTTTAGACTCTCACATTTTTTTATTCTTTAATTATAGTGGATGAGTACTAATATATAAGTATATAATACAACATTTATTCCCTTCTCATTCCATTATATTTTCAGTTCAGTTGTGGTAGGTGATCATAGGAGCATTGGGGAAGTTTTAGGGGAGGTTTGGGATATTTTAGAAGTACAAAAATTGGATTATGAAATGAATGAAATCATCATATTGTGTTTTGTTTCATGTGAGTCAAGTGATACATGCATTATAAATGTGATAGGATTCTTTTTTTAAATTATTTCACAGAGGGAAACTATGTTTCATGAAATGAATTAAATTAGTGTGAGATTCCATTAATTTTAAAAAATTATCTTATATAAGGATATTCACTAGTTAAAAAATGTTGATGACATAAATTTACATGTCTCATGCAAATTCAGGATGTGAATATGGAATTACAGACCTAACTAAGGTGAATTATATAAATCATACAACATTTCCACTTATTTATTTGGTGAACCCATTAATCATTATAGGATCTTCTATCTCTTTCCCTCATAGGATGATCCATGAGTTCCATAGGTGGTTTATGGGTGTTTTTTTGTGAGTTGTTCCAAATGTCATTATTTCTTCCATTGATATTATTTCCGAAATGAGTGGTAGTGATGTAGTCTTGGGTAGAGGTCTTTCTAGGTTATGTTTTGATGATCCATTATTTTGATTTAGTTTGATCTCAAGATTCATAAAATGGTTGTGTATTCAATGTTTTTCCTTATTTCTATTTGGTGTATAGTGAATGATAAATCATCTTTTAGGTGGTGGATCCTTTTTCTCAACTTACGTTATTCATGTGTGGGAATTTCATTAATTTTAATCCCATTGGGTTAATAATAAGTATATTATTTATAATTATATTATATTTAGTAATATTATTTTTATGGCAATGAGGTAAAATTAGATACATTCACTTATTTGAAGTTTGTATTTATTTTTTTCATTTTATTTGTATTTTGTTATGAAAATCACAAAAGTCATGATCCTTGTTTTTGTTTTACATGATCAATATGTTAGACCTGTGTTATTATGATTTCATTATTACACCTAAAATATCAGTTTAAGAATGTATATATAGAGAGTAAATTAAATTCCTCTTGAAATATGGTATTTTTTTCAATTCCCAATAATAATAAAGAAGTGAATTAATGTAATAACATGAATATATATTATGGGTTTTAGGATTGATGAGTTGTGTTGCAATTTTTTTGGGTATTCCATGTGTGGTGTGGGTTTTTTGTGAGTGATGATGGTGGTTACTATATGGGTTATTAAATATGGTTTAGATGTGATGTTAGATTTGGTTGGAAGAGGATGTGATTTGGGAAGATTTTTAGTTGGAATCTGTGTAGTGGTTGTGGGGTGAATAGGTGGTTATGTTTGGTATTCATGATGTGAGGTTGTTGGAGTGATATTTCTTGGATGTTGTGTTGCTATGGTGATGTTTGATGTTTGATTGGATAGATTATGTGTGGTGTGGTTGTGTTAGTTTATCAATTATCCATAGGATAAACTATAATACTAAAAAGAAATGGCATGGTTTTCTAAATGAGTAAGCTATATTGAAACTAAAATTTCATAATTTTATTAAATAAAATGAACATTATATGAATGGGATATGTGTCTCTAAAATAAAATATTTTAGTCAAAGGGAGTTAGTGGAACTTTATGAATTTAAAAATAATGATATATATAATTTTTTACAAGGCTTGTGTTTTTTGTGTGGTGGTTTTGTAGTGTGTTGAATATATTTCTGTTAGTGGTTATGATAGTATATGTTTGGTGATGAGGTGGAATGGAGATGCACACTAGTGAACTTTATGTAAACAATGTGGTTGGGTATTAGGTTTTATCTTTATATCATTTAATTCTTGTTATTTTTTTTACATTCATCTCCATAGATAGATAACCATACCACCCATATTGTTTTTTGGATTCATGTTTTTTCCAATCATGACTAATGATGTTGACAATTATTGTTGGATAAACATATTCTATTATATTCCTTCAATAGCACTGATTATACAAATTGATATTAGTGGTAATCCAAAATTTATGTGATGTGATGAGTATGTGATTGATGGTGTGGGTCATGTGTGGTAAGAGGAGGGAACCAAGTTGATATACCTCTCAATAATGATACCATACTTCCATGGTTTTGTGAATATATATGATTTTATAGCTTGAGTTTCTTCAAAGGAGATGGGGTGTGTTTACCCATGTGTATTCAAGAGATATGTTCACAAATAGTGCATGAATCTTCAGGTGAGATGTGATTTTAAGATAACTGATTCTTTCACAATATGATAGCCCATGTGATGTTGGGCTATGTATAGTTGAATTCCAACCTACATCAGTAATGGAATGTTTTGTTACATGTTATGTAATAATGGGAGAGATGAATATGATATTTTAGCTTATGGTGTGAGAGTAGAAAATAAGTGGGGATGTGACTACAATGAATCATTGTTCTGTTTCTAAAACTCAAAAAATCTATTGGCTTTAGGATTTTGTGATAGATCCATGGGGATGCTATGATTTTTTAGTTTACCTTTTTATAGTCCTGCTATTTTATTCTTTTTTTCATTATCTCCATAACATGATTTTTTCAAATATGAATGTGTAACCATTGGTATGGTCCTTTAGAGTATACATTTATGCTTACAATTGTATTTACAGTTTCTTAGGATTCCCTCATGTTTATGTGGACCGAGCTAGACATTATTAACAAGAGTTGGATGTGATGTTGAGTCATAGTTGTACAAATTTTACATTGTTATGTACTTTGATACTTCAATTTTATATTTTGCAATTTTACATACATTCTGAGATGTTTTTGGTATTAATTGTGTGTTTATAATATATAGTTATTTGGTGGTTCTATATAATATATCACAATACTATGTTATAATATGTGGTAAATTACTTCCATATATGGTATTTTTTATACCCTTGGTACTTCCCTTCATATCGGTCATACTGGAGTGTAATGGCCCAGACCTCTCCGGCCCATTCCTTTGACAAAAATAAGGTCACGAAATGTTCTGTAGGCTAAAATGGAATTTTTCCACACTTTTCAGAATTCAGAAACTACACGCCGTGTAGTTTGAGTACACGCCGTGTAACCCCTTGCCGGTTATACCTCGTGTTGAAGGCCGTGTCCTTGCCTTGTGAGATAAATGGGTACACGTCGTGTGTCCAATACTACATGTCGTGTAATCTTTCCCCGCGTATGCGTTACCATGCGTTTACCAGTCAACAGACATGTTCCGTGTTGGAGCCGTGTGAAATAAATGGGTACACGTCATGTGTCCAAACTACACGCCGTGTATTCTTTCCCCGCGTATGCGTTACCCTAAAACCGTGTGTTGACCATTCAATGGCCGCAGATCCGTGTTGGAAGCCGCGTGGAGACCGTGTGAAATAACCGAGTACACGTCGTGTACTTTTTCTTTTCTCGCCTATAAAAGGAGGGGTCCCCTCATCCTTTTCAACTCACACCACTCCTCCCCTTTCCTCTGAGTAGAGATCTCTCAAGAGACTCGAAAGCTCTTTCCTCTATAACTTCTTCGTCCGAGCTCCGATTTACGATTCGTCAGCGGACACGGGATCGTAACAACGATGCAGAACTTCCTAGCTTGGATCTGTTGTATTTACTTTGGCCATTATGTTTCGACTTCCACCCAAGGAGGTTTTTCCCGGACCCGACAGAAGTGACGGACGCCGACAGACATCTTCTAATGTTGATCCGGGGGAGCGTTGGGATCAGAACCTGTTGAAGTAGGGATCTAACCTTCGTCTCTCTAATTTGTGCATCATGCGGGGTGGGTGTTCTCTTGTTTACATGAAACACTTTTAAACCTATTTAATAATGAAAATAACTGGCTTATATAATTGGGGTGGGAAGTTTGTGAATGCAGTTACGTTATTTATATCTTGTGATATTATGCTGTGAATTCAATGAGCTTCTGCCTACTGAAAATCACGTTCATTGGGGGCCTTTTCTTGCACAATTAAATGTTTCCCTATCTTTCTAGACCGTTTTGTGGATGGAAACTTTGTGGAAATTGGTTAATCATGTAATGTTGTCTGTTTAAAATCTGGAACCCTTGTGTGATCACCCCGGTTAAAAAAATGGAATAATGAACATGTGGGTTTTGTCTTGGTTACTAGTGTGTTAAAGGAAGGGTTGAATCCTGGGTTGTACGAATAGAATAGGCAGCAGGGCTGTGATAAATGGTATTAAGGGGATAATGATGTAAGTTGCAGTTGTGGTTATGGTGGTTGGCAGCGGGGCTCCAGGGATAGGTTTGAACGTGAACAGACTATGGGTTGTGAATAATAAATAAAATTGGAAGATTTAATGAATGGTGGGTCATGGTATTGGAACGAGAATAATAATTAATGGGGTTGGATGGTTAATAAGAAGGACTTTAGTGTGCTGCTTGTGTTTTACTAACTTGATTTGTGGATGGAAGGGATATGTTTTACGAACGATCGATGTGGTTGGTTTTGGATAGTTTCCCAGTAGTTAAGGAACTAAATAAACTAATTCTGCTGAAATGTGAAAACCTAAATGGGGTTGGGGTTGTTTTTTGTATGCATGATTCGTAGTAGCAGTGTCGAGGCACGTGCTCAGTTTCTCTATTAAGAAGCCATAGGATGGGCTGTGTGATTGGTATACATATATATATCTGTATCTTTTGTGTTTCATCGCACCCCAACCATGTTGAGAACTTAGTGTCGAACACTCCCATTTCATGGGAGTGGGTGTTTTCCCTTAGTTACTAGCTCCTTCCTGCTCCTTCTCCCCTAGGATGTGATGGCTTGAGGCAACCTTACACCTATGACTCTTCGGGTAGGTTTGATTGGGGTGGTTTTAGCATAAGACTCTTTAGGCAGGTTCTACTATTTCCCAAGAATCTTCGGGATGAGGCCCGGGTGTGTGCGGGCGGGATACGTGGTTGTGACTCCCAGGTGTGTGCGGGCGAGATACATTGTTGTGAGGCCCAGGTGTGTGTGGGCGGGATGCGTGGTTGTGAGCCCCAGGTGTGTGTGTGAGCGAGATATGTGGTTTGTGAGGCCCTAGTGTGTGCGGGTGGGGAGAGTGTGGCAGTGTTAGGACGGTCACCATTAGGAAGAGTAGAAAACTAATGGGAAATGGTGCGGGGTACCCAATACTCTTGTTTCTTATATAATACTACCTGTTGTGATTGTGTTTTTGGTGAGTGTGGCTGGTGAGGTTGGGTAGATAGAATTCATTTCTAGGTTTCATCTGTTTTTTTTTTCAAAGGGACATTAGGATGTCTCCCCACTTGTGCATGAGAGAATTGGGTTTCCCTACAAAGTATACTTGAATGGTCACCCTACGTTTACTTTCAGGTTTTCTATAGGACAACCAGGGCTATGTGGGACCCTACTAGTCGGCCAGTTGGAGTTGTTGCAGTTGTTGTACTCTTGTTTTCTTTTGGTATTGTACTCTGAGCTTTCATGAACATTCACCTTGTTATAAATTGTTTAAACATGCATGTGGGATTGGTTTGGGTTTATTTCTATACACTTGTTCTTTTCCTTTTTGGTGGTTGACTTGTCCAATTTCCCGATCATAAAATAATAAAACGGTAATGCCTCCCATATTTGTGAAAAACTCATACCCTTGGTGCTAGTCGCTACCCCAGGGCCTACTAGAGGCAGGACTCAGGGGTCATTATCTCCCTTTCATCATTGCCAGCTCAGGAGGGGAATCTTTGGTGGGAGGGGGTCATGACAGAATGGTATCAGAGGTGATGGTTGAGAGATAAGATGGAGTCTTGAGTTAGAAACAGTGAGGATTGCATGGTATGGTAGGGTAATAGTGTTAGTTAATCTTGGTGCATGACATAGGCCAGGGAAGACCAGCTAGGACATGGAATTTTAGGGCCCTCCATGATCCGATGCAAGGACTCTGATCCTACCGAACGACCAAGTGAGACTACATTGATTGCTGTGTACATACCCTAGGGAAGGTACATGAATCATCATGAATGTGTTTTACTTGATTTGGGTGTTCTAGGAAACAAATTGAAATAAAATTATAAAATAAAACCTTGAGAATTTCCTTACTGCTTGGGCTTAGGCGATCCTTGTTTACCCTACAGCTATGGCACCTGGACGTCATCCCCGGGTGGCTCAGATGGCCGAGGCACAACATATTCAGGCGGTCGATCAGTTGAGGATTTACCGAGGGGAGGAAGATAGCCAGTGGTAGAAGACTCTCTGTTCTTTCCTGCGGCAAGCCCTTAAGAAGTACGAGGGTAGTACATCGAATACGGAGATGGAGGGGTGGCATGAGGAGCTAGGGATATCTTTTAACTTGATCTGTGCTCTGAGGGAGTACTGGGTTCCCCTAGTAGTTAGTAAACTGAGAGGTGCGGTGGGATAGTGGTGGACGCTCTACCTCGGAGAGAGGGTGGAGGCAGAGGTTTCATGGGATGACTTTGAGAAGGAATTATGAGAGGAATTCCTTTCTTCCATGATCAAGGCGGAGAAGCAGCAGGAGTTACTCTCCCTTCAGAATGGGAGTATGTCAGTATGAGAGTTGGGAATCATGTTCAAGGATCTCATGTGCTTTTCTCCAGATCACTTTCTGGATGAGGAGTGTCGGCCGAGACGTTTGGAGGAGGCGCTTTGTCCTTCTATTCAGTATGCTGTTACCCCCTTCACCCTTCTGATGTACTTGGAAGTACAAAAGAAGACAGAGGTTGTAGATAAGATACACTCGCTGGGAGGTGCACCACATGAGGGGATCCAGCCAGGTTCGTCGAAGGGGAAGGGAGTCAGCAGCATGTCTCCAACGATGGGACCTTCCTGGTTCAGGCCAGTGGGGTGCATGCCCCAGTAGTTCCTGTTCAGATCTTCAGGTCCTCGTCCCTTCATCACAATCCTTGGACCGAAGTGTTTTTCTTATGGAGGATTCGGGAATGTTCAGAGTCGGTGCCTGACCCGAGCTCAGTACGGTGGAGGTGGGAATGTTCAGCACCAACCTCAGCAGCACCAGTTTTCGACAATTCCCTTCTAGCAACAGCAGGACTATGCTCCTCCGAGGTAAGACTTTGCAGGAGGAGGCCGACGTCAGGGTGCTCCTCAGGGACCTCGACCAGGGCATGGTCATGGAGGTGGACTTCATCAGAGAGGCATAGGAGCTGGGAGTGGACAGTTTCACGCAGCAGAGTTGACAGCTCCGGCAGGACCAGAGGTGGTGCGAGTTACGATTTGTTTGTTCTGCACTCTTGTTTCTTCTTTGTTTGATTCGGGAGCTTCGCACTCCTTTGTTGCACCTAGTCTAGCCCATGATTTGGGACTAGGCATAGAGAGACATTCCATACCACTGGTGCTAAGTACACCAGTTACAGGCCAGACCATTGTATCTTGTGTTTTCTAGGGATGTGGGCTGACGTTGGGACCACATCGATCTAGTGGGGACCTTCTTCTGTTGCAAATGCAGCCATACGATGTCATCCTAGGCATCGACTGGTTTTTTTTCTATTAGTGTCATTATCGATTGCTTCCGGAGAAGATTCATGTTCTCTGACGTGGATGGGCAGTGCATATCTTTTGTTGGCGAGAGAATCTGTCAGGTGGGAAGTCGGCGTGTGGATCCTCTCCTTCCCTTGTTAGGCGGGTTATCAGTGTTTCCAACTGATACAGAGATGATGGATGTTCCAGAGGTTGTTGGGGAGTTCCTAAATGTTTTTCCTGAGGAGGTTGTGAATCTACCCCCTGACATGACTTTGAGTTCGGGATAGACTTACATCCTGGTGCCTGTCTGATTTCAATGGCCCCTTATCAGATGGCACCATCGGAGTTGCGAGAGTTGCAGATTCAGATTGATGATCTAATGGGGAAGGGTTTTGTTCGACCCAATGTATCTTCAGGGGGTGCTCTAGTTTTGTTCATGAAGAAGGAAGATGGTGGACTCATGCTATGCATAGACTACCGAAGGTTGAACCAGGTAACAAGAAAGAACTGTTACCCCCATCCAAGGATAGATGATCTCTTCGACCAACTGAGGAGAGAAGGTTGGTTTTATAATATTGATCTACGATATGGATATCATCAGCTGAGGGTAAAGGACATTGACATCTCGAAGACGACTTTCAGGTGCATGTATGGGAACTTTGAGTTTGTAGTGATGTCGTTTGGAGTTACGAATGCACCGGATGTGTTCATGGGACTTATGAACTTTGTCTTCCGAGAGATTCTAGACTGGTTCGTCGTTGTTAATATCGATGACATCATGATCTACTCAATGTCAGAGGACGAGCATGTTGAGCATCTCAGGGAAGTCTTGGAAGTCCTTCGACACCACTATCTTTACGGGAAAATGTCGATGCGTAAGTTCTTGACGCAAGATGTACACTTCCTTGGGCACGTGGTGTCTCATCATGGAGTGTCAGTGGGCCCATCGAAGGTGGAGGCAGTTGTTTCTTGGGAAGCACCCAAGAGTGTGGAAGACGTTTGTAGTTTCATGGGGATAGGAGGTTACTATTGGAGGTTCGTTTCGGACTTCTCTCGAGTTACTGCTCCATTAACAGCTTTGACTAGGAAGAACCATGTCTTCCTATGGAGCGAGGAGTGCCAGAATGATTTCGACTACCTTAAGGAGAAGTTGGTCAGTGCTCCCGTACTCAGGTTTCCAGAGGAAGGGTTTTTGTATGAGGTGTTTTTTTATGCTTCTGGCCTTGGTCTGAGGTGTGTGCTGATGCACAAGAAGGGAGTGATCTGTTATGGGTCTAGACAGTTACGCCCTCATGAGCATAACTATGCCACCCATTACCTAGAGCTTGAAGAAGTAGTGTTCAAACTGAAGTTTTGGTGACATTACCTCTTTGGGGAGCGCTTTTTGGTCTTCTCAGATCACAAGATCCTATGTTATATCTTCTCCCAGCATGACCTGAACATACGGCAACAGATATGGGTCGAGTTTCACCAAGACTATGACATTGAAATCTCTTACACTTAATGTAAGGGCAATGTTGTGGCTGATGCCCTAAGTAGGAAGTCGCATAAGGAAGTGGTTTGGGAGTCCACTGATTCTTGGAAAGTGATGGGAGAGTTGGCCGCCACGCACTTGGATGCCAGGGTAGAAGGTGTTAGAGGCAGTTTGTTTTCGATGATGGTGCAGTCCTTTTTGTTGCAGTAGGTGGAAGAGTCTCAGTGGGGGGACTCCGAGGCAGAAGTGATGCGGGATCATGTCGATCAGGGGAACGCTCTAGAAGGATGGTCAGAGGACTACCGACATCGGATGCTTTTCCATGGATGGTTGTTTTTTTGGAGGCGATGCATGAGGGAGTTCTCCGTGAATTCCATAGCTCAGCCTTGGAAGTACATCCAGTAGTTTCGAAAATTTACCGAGGTCTGAGGGAACAGTTTTGGTGGACCGGGGTGAAACAGGCAGTGGCGGAGTTTGTGGCTAAATTCCTAGTGTGTCCGTAAGTGATGGCTGAACACTATGTTCCCAGTGGTTTGTTGCATCCTTTAGATGCCCCAGAGTGGATGTGGAATGACATCTCAATGGAATTCTTTACAGGACGGCCCATAGCTCAGGGTGGTTATGATGCTATCTAGGTAGTGGTGGATTGACTAACGAAATCAACACACTTCTTAGCAATTAAGGAGTAAGGCCTGGTGAGTACCTTAGCACATAGGTACACAGACGAGTTGGAATGTTTGCATGTAATTCCATAGACTATCGTCTCAGATCAGGATACATGGTTTACCTCATGAGTCTGGAGGGGTTTACAACATGCTTTTGGAACCCATCTATGCCTTGACATTGATTTCCACCCCCAAACCGATGGGAAGACAGAGTGGACTATCCAGACGTTGGAGGACATGCTTCGATCATGCATTCTGGACTTCGGAGGATCATGGTTACGACAATTTCCTTTAGTAATGTTTTCCTACAACAACAGCTTCCACTCTACTATTGGCATAACACCGTTTGAGGCTTTGTATGGAAGGCCCTGTCATTCACCCATTTTTTAGGTAGAGGTGGGTGAGACAGGTGATCTTGGGCCAGAAGTAGTACAGAGCACTACGGAGAAAGTCCAGCTTGTACGTGAGAGGATGAAAGTGGTTCAGGACCGACAGAAGTCTTATGGTGATCATTGGAGGAGGCCCTTAGAGTTCAAGGTGGGAGATCATGTGTTCTTGAAGGTTTCCCCTAGATGGGTGAAGTGGAGCTTTGTGAAAGGGAGAAATCTCTCACCTAGGTTCATCAAACCTTTTGAGGTGCTGAGGCGAGTTCGGGAGGTGGCATATCAGCTGGCCCTTCCACCTCAGTTGGAGAAAGGTTCATGACGACTTCCACTTCTCCCAGCTTCGACGGTACTTGCACGACGACTCTCACGTTATCAATTGGGGAGAGTTTGATATGTGGGATTATGTGACCTTAAAGGAACGACCAGTCAGAATCGAGGATCATAAAGAGAAGGTGCTCCGTGGATGAACCATTCTGTTGGTTCGTGTGTTGTGGAGGCATGGCAGCCTCATGGAGAGAACTTAGGAGCGGGAGACCCAGATGCACGCTCACTACCCATAGTTTTTTTGACTTGTGTTTTTTCCATGTTCTTCTAAGCTTTGTGTTGATGTTATACTCTGTACCTTTGATATATGGAATTCTTGGCTTGTCAGTTATGAGACCTTTTGTTTCCTTGTTCTTTGGAAGTGTGTAGCATGTCTGAATGTGTGGGGAAAGGAAAAAACCTAACTCTTAATCGAGATGCATTAATGAGGATGCGATTAAACCCGTGTAGACAAGTCACCACCACCTAAATCGGATAATATCTCGACATAGAAGAAGGAATTTTTTCCCAAACCACATGTTCGGGCAGTGTGTTGGTTGTGTGGTGTTGGGGGCAATGTAAGTTGGAAAATCAAAATATATGGAAGTGGGAAGGCCCAATCCTTAATCAAGATGCATTAATGTGGATGTGATTAAACCCGTGCATGTGAGTCAGTGCCGCCTAAAGTGGATAATATCTTGACATTTGAGAGGGAATTCCTAACACCTGTGATTAGGGTTGTTAGTTGGGTTCCTGTTATAACGAGAACCCAAACAGGTATCTTGTTGGGTTCCTTTGGGTTGGGTTTTGAATTCTCGAGGACGAGAATGCTTTAAGAGGTCTCTGATGTAATGGCCCAGACCTCTCCGGCCCATTCCTTTGTCAAAAATAAGGTCACGAAATGCTATGGAGGGTAAAATAGACTTTTTCCACACTTTTCAGAATTTTAAAACTAAACGCCGTGTAGTTTGAGTACATGCCATGTACCCCCTGGCCGGGTATACCCCGTGTTTAAAGCCGTGTCCTTGCCATGTGAGATAAATCGGTACATGCCGTGTGTCCAATACTACATGCAGTGTAGTATATCCCCACGTACGCGTTACCATGTGTTGACCACTCAACAGTCGTGTTCCATGTTGGAGCCGTGTGAAATAAATGGGTACACACCGTGTGTCCAAACTACACGCCGTGTAGTCCTTCCCCGCATATCTGTTACCCTCAAACCGTGTGTTGACCATTCAACGGCCGTAGAGCCATGTTGGAAGCCGCGTGGAGACCGTGTAAAATAATAGAGTACACACCGTGTACCATAAAGTACACGTTGTGTACTTTTTCTTTCCTCTCCTATAAAAGGAGGGGTCCCCTCCTCCTTTTCAACTAACCCATCTCCTCCACTTTCCTCTGAGCAGAGTTCTCTCAAGAGACTCGAAGGCTCAATCATCCATAACTTCTTCTTCCATGCTCTGATATATGATCTGTCAATGGCCACTAGATCATAACGATGAGGCAGAACTTCCGAGCTTGGATCCGTTTTCTTTCTATCGGCCTTTCCTTTCCGACTTCCACCCGAGGAGGTTTTGCTGGGACCTGACAGAAGTGACGGACACTGACAGACATCTTCTAAAGTTGATCCAGGGGAGCGTTGTGATTAGAACTAGTTGAATTAGGGATCTTACCTTCATCTCTCTAATTTGTGCATCATGCAGGGTGGGTGTTATCTTGTTTACATTAAACACTTTTAAACTGGTTTAATAAAGAAAATAAATGGCTTATATAACGGGGATGGGATGTTTGTGAATTCTGTTACTTTATTTATATCCAGTGATATTATGTTGTGAATTGAATGAGCTTATGCCTACTGAAAATCACGGTCATTGGGGGCCTTTGATTGCGCAATTAAATGTTTCCCTATCTTTTTAGACCATTTTTTGGATGGAAACTTTGTAGAAATTGGTTAATCACGTAAAGTTGGCTATTAAAAATCTGGAACACTTGTGCGATCACGCCGGTTAAACAAAATGGAATAATGAACATGTGAGTTTTGGGTTGGTTACTGGTGTGTGAAAGGAAGGGGTGAATCCTGAGTTGTACGAATAGAACAGGCAGTGAGGCTGCAATAAATGGTTTTAAAGGGATAATGATGTACGGTACAGTTGTGGTTATAGTGGTTGGCATCGGGGCTGCTGGGATGGGTTTGAACATGAATGGACTATGGGTTGTGAATAATAAATAAAAGTGGAAGAGTTAATGAATGGTGGGTCATGGTAATGGAAAGAGAATAATAATTAATGGGTTTGGATGGTTATTAAGAAGGACATTACTGGCCTGCTTGTATTTTCCTATCTTTATTTTTGGATGGAAGGGATACGTTTTATGAACGTTCACTGTGGTTGGTTATGGATTGCTTCCCCGTAGTTAAGGAAGTAAATAAACTAATTCTTCTGAAACGTGAAAACCTAAATGGGGTTGGGTTGTTTGTTGTATGCATGCTTCGTAGTAGCAGTGCCGAGGCACATGCTCAGTTTCTCTATTTAGAATCCATAGGTTGGGTTGTGTGTTTGGTATACATATATATCTATATCTTTTTTGTTTTATCACACCAAACCCATGTTGTGCACTTAGTGTTGAACACTCCCATTTCATGGGAGAGGGTGTTTTCCCATAGTTACTGGGTTCTTCCTGCTCCTTCTCCCCTAGGCTGTGATGGCTTGAGGTTACATTACACCTAAGACACTTCGGGTAGGTTTCGATTGGGGTGGTTTTAGCCCAAGACTCATTGTGAAGGTTCTACAGTTTCCCAAGAATCTTCGGGATGAGGCCCAGGTGTGTGCAGGTGGGATACGTGGTTTTGAGGCCTACGTGTGTGCAGGTGGGATATGTGGCTTTGAGGCCCAAGTGTGTACGAGTGGGATGCGTGGTTTTGATGCCTAGGTATGTGCGGGCGGGATGTGTGGTTTGTGAGGCCCAGGTGTGTGCGGGTGGGGAGAGTGTGGAAGCATCTGGATGTTATCCGTTAGGAAGATCATCTAAATAATGGGAAATGGTGCGGGGTACCCAGTACTCTTGTTTTTTATATACTACTACCTATTGTGATTGTGTTTTTTGTGAGTGTGGCTGGTGAGGTTGGGTGGATAGAATTCCTTGCTAGGTTTCTTATGTTGTTCTCACGGGACATTATGAATGTCTCCCCACTTGTGCATGAGAGCTTTAGGTTTCCCTACGGAGTATACTTGTATGCTCACCCTACGTTTAGCTTCAAGTTTCTTAGAGGACTACCAGGGCCGTGCGGGAACCTACTAGTCGGACAGTTGGAGTTTTTATAGTTGTTATACTCTTTTTTTATTTTGGTATTGTACTTTGAGTTTTCATGTATTTCACCTTGTTATAAATTGTTTAAACATGTATGTGGGCTTGATTTGGATTTATTTATATACACTTGTTCTTTTCCTTTTTGGTGGTTGACTTGTTCTATTTCCCGATCTTAAAATAATAAAAGGGTAATGCCTCCCATATTTGTGAAAAACTCATACCCTTGGTGCTAGTCACCACCCCAGGACCTACTGGAGGCGGGAATCAGGAGCCATTATCTACCTTTCACCATTTCCAGCTCAGGAGGGGCATCTTTGGTGGGAGGTGGTCATGACATGGAGGTAGGACTTCGTGATAATTTTATTTCATCCATTATGACCAGCCAAAGATGAGAGCATATGGATGAAGGTTTCAGGGAGACATACATACCCAAGGACCTATTAGGATTAGTGTTTTATAGAATTAAGAAAATATCATATATAACAAAATGGATAAAAACACTGCTTCATAAAAATGAAAATGATATTTGACTATGTTATTCACATCAAGTAACATTTTTTGGTACATCATGATCATAAACATTCATCAAAACATGGAAAAAGAGAACATAAGAAAAGGTTTTTATCATATAATCCATAATGGTTAGGTCTAATGGAATCTATATTTAATAAATAATACATAATCAATATCTAATGGTAAAAAAATTAAATTTTTTCCATATAATAAAAAACATGTGAATAAATAATAATCCAAAAGGATTTAATGATGATCAAAAAATTCCTTATAAAAAATTAGATGAGCTAGAAACTTATTCATGGATATCGTAAATATTAAAATAAACACATGGACGTTAATAACATGTTTTGAAAGGTTGGAATGAATAATTCCAAACGCCTAAAACAAACCCTAGTGTCCTCATTCCAAGAGAACTTGTTGACCATCAATGCCTCATGCCAATATATCTTAAATTAATGGTTAAATCCTCTACTAGATAAATGACAAGTTTTTTGTCATGAATCAAATTCATGCATTGAGGTGATATGTAATCACTATCCTCATCAGTCACATTATATATCAGATGTAACTATTTTAGGCATAAAAAAATGTAATCACTATTCCATATAATAAGTGAGTGTATGTATTAGAAACAATAAATATAGAATATTAATACATTCCCTAGTAAAAATCATCATAAATCATCTATAAAAAATGAGGATTATATCACTACCACATAACCCAACTGTAGTAAATGAAAAAAAAGTTTTTTTTTCATTAGTGAATTTACATTCTATATATATAATTGTGTAAAAAACTATTTTAATTTGAATATTACTTTTACTAACAAAAAAATTTATAATTTTGGAAAAAAATTTCATTGAAAGTAATTGTGGGAAATTTTCAAGGCTGTTTTACGAGTTTTGGTTTTCATTATAGAATGATATTTTATTCATGATAATTATATTAACACAAATATTTCATTGAAATTTTCTATAAAAAGTAATGAAATAAAATATTCATAAGATTTTTTCATTGTTCATTTAAATAATTTTAATATATAGTAATACATGAAAAAAAATATTAAAAGATAATATTAAAAAAATTCATGAAAAATAATAATTTATATAGGTACATGGTAGAAAAAGTTTCACAACCAATGAGAAAAATAACGTCACATTTCATAAAATAATTCTAATAAATTATAATAATAAATATGGGGATAATTTTAGTTATAGGATTAAATTATATGAATTACCAGAGGAAAATAAATATAAAGACTTTAATGAAAAAACAGTTATGAAATTTCATAATCATAAACTAAATATAAACAATCCCTATAAAAAATAATATTGAAATATAAAATCCATTCCACATTAGTAACATTGGAATCACATGCCCTGTGAAACTGTAACACCAAATGAAACTATAATTATAATTATCATAAGGATATTCATTATTTACAAGGTGAATACGGTCGAATAAACACAACATAAACAAAAATAAATGCATCAAATCAATTATGTTTCAAAGAAATAATATTTCGATGATGAACCATTAAAATGATCATATTATGAATTGAAAATTAATCAATTGAGTAATTATGTGTAAAAAATTTAAATAAAAAATATAAATAAAATAAATAAACAAACTTTTATTTTTAACATAATACATTCATTGTATAATCAATGAAGAGGTGATATCACCCAACAAAAGAACATTGAGTTGTGAAATCCATAACATTCCCGTTATTTCACTACCCTTTAAATGGCCATATGAAAATTTTAGTAGAGGATTATGATAAACCTAGTTATTATGGGATGTGTGAATAGTTGTTTATAGATGTATTTGGGAAATGGTTGGAGATTAAAACCTAATTACAGACTTATGATAAATGTAGAATTGAGTCCATTGTTTTACGAAAAACATCATTTTTTTGAAATTATTCAATCACTAAGGGTCCTAAATGTAATCATAAATATGAAAAGTGGAACTCAAAATTGAGAGGAATGAAATTAAGGATAATTTTATATCCATATGTTTCCAAAAAGGGTATCCATTAATTTTATAATTGATACCAAAAATTTTACAATATTAGATACTTTTTACGGTCTTTTTAATCAACATTCATAATAAATGAATTTATAATCATCAGGGAGACTACCCATTTAATTTATAGACATTGATATATTACAAATTGATCCTAAATATATAATAAGTTTATTTAATAATCAAAATATTATCATTCGTAATATTATTAATATTATTTATTTATTAGTTTTTCTATTTTCATTTACATCGCACCATCATAGTGTATGTGTTTGTGCTTCTATTGAGAAATTTTAAAATAAAAAGAAAATTATTATCATAAAAAATACTATAAAACATACTTATCGTTTATATTCATTCTTTTTCAAGTATTTACTCAAATTCATATCATGAAAAAATATTTATGTTGTCATTTTTATTTTTCATACCATGTGAAATAATTGAATAATAATTTAAAAAATATTCTTGTTATATAACTCAAATTTTGGAAAATATTAATAAAAATTACCCCATATATAAAAATTAATATTAATGTCTGGAAGTTAATATTTATTTATAAATAATTTACATTAGGACAATAAATTTGACATCTCTAGTTTGGTGGAATCATTACATCAACAAAACAAATTATTTTCATATTTATCATGCCTAAATTCTAATTTTTATACAAGAAGTTATTATTTTTATGATATTTGATTTATATTTTCATAAATTAGTTATTCCATAAGATTATTTAAAGTATGTATCTTATGTTTATATAATTTCAAAATAACCTAAATTATATAATCTCTCAAAAAATTAATATTTTTCTACTAGTATAAAAATTCACAATAAATGCTCAGTGAAAATAAATAAAATAGAATATAGCAATTAAAAACATTAATTAAAATTCATTTATATTCCAAAAAATATTTCATGTCCCCAAATTATCGAAAACATATAAAATTTAGAACAATTAAATGTATTTACTACTATTTTTTTTACAGCTTGTACGAGTGATGCATCAACGATGTCTAAGCATTATAGGTCATTATTTCATTTAGAGAAATTAATATTAATTTACAATCATAAATATAATATTTTCATAATAAATATAATCATTTTTAAGTGCTCGTAAATTTTATTCATAAATCAAATAAAATATAAATCATTATTAAAACAAGGGGAGTGTCATTTTTTTATACTTTAAATGAATAGAATTTCCATAATAATCAATTTAAAATGGTACAATGATGGAATATGTTATATATGTACTTTATTATGGGTGATATAATATAATTAAAGAGGTTTTTTATTTTTTTGGGTGATTTTAAGTTCTCGTCCTATAGTTCTAATATGGTTTTACTCGTTTTACCCTAACAGAGTTGATAATTGTGACCATTGTTAATATTCAGAGTGGCTAAAAATAAAAGTCCCATATTTAAAAATTTTGATCATAATATTTGAAATAATGAATCAAATTTCTATGGTTGAATTTATATTAGTTTGTGTAATTAATTTGAATATAAATGTGTAGAATTAAATGAAAAATGGTCTATAAAAATTATATTCTTAGCCTACAATGAGAATATACCCAAATAAGATATAATATTTAATAAAATGATATTATTTATAATTTTTCAAATCAAATATTAATTATTTTTCTTTTTTGTCAAATTTTATGAATAATTGGACTTTTAATGATATAGAATGAGTGTTCTAAAAGAATAGGTATCTTTCTCTTTTCAATAAAAAATAATTATTTTCATAAATATATCAAAATTTTGCATGAAGCTATCATTGATATGATTATCTATACACATGTATCATTTCTTATCAAATAAAACTAAAACCATGGTATAAATTAATTATATAATCCACAGACAAAAATAAATAAAATTCATTTATGATGAAAATATATTTTTTTGTCATATATTGACTGTACTAAAAATTAATACTTATTTATAATTTATAAATCAATAAATTGAGGTTATATAAAACATTTATATATAAATTTCATAAAATGATAATTATTAACAATACCTAAAAATTTAATCACTATTATATATTGACCATATTTCAATAATAATATTACATGGTTTTTTTTAGCTCGATAGTTCATATTAATAAATTTATCAAACACGTACAATTTATTTAAAAAGATATATATTCTAAAAAAGTAGGGTTTGGCATGTTTGATAGAGATTCAATTCAAAATGTTGTTCAACATTGATATAACTTGATATTTCTTCAGGTAAGCTATTGTCACTGTGGTTACCATTATAAAATAATTTTTATCAAATAAGAAACTTACATACATCTCTTTATGTTCCGAATTGGTGAAATAATTTATTTTTGAAGTACATTTGTGTGTACATAACCCTATTATTAGAAAGGTCAAATTTTAAAACATTGTAATGAATGGGCAAAGTTGTCTTTTTATAGTTTATCCAAGTTATCCAAACACTGGAAGGGGGGAAATGTTATAATAAAGAGAAAAGATGAGTTGTTGATAATATTATTTTAGTGGTCATGAAACATTATAATAAAGATAATATAGGTGATGGAATATGATATAAAATTCACATTGATTATATTTTTATAAAATAAATTTAATAAATTTTAGATAATGATTAAATTTTTAATAATATAAATATTGGAGGAGAGGATTCACCTATATAAGGTTACTATTATTGTCCAAATTAAACTAATCAAAGGAAAATAATTTAATTATATGTCAAATAAAAATTGTTAATAAAAATCAATGAGTAAAAACAATTATAATTAATATTAAATTTTCTCTCACAACTTTGGTCTTTCAAGTAAAACATATTGACATTAAAAATTCATTAATACATCATGAGTATGTTTACCTAAAAAATGAATAATTGGACAGAATAAAGATGAATGTGAATTGTGAGTTAGTTCTTAAACAAAAGGAATAGTTTTAATATAAAATCACTATTTTTATATATATAATAATGTAAAAGGAAATAATTATGAGAAATATAGATTCAATTTTTAATAAAATTTTACTTATTGTTGATGGTGATATAATTAGAGTGTATTTCTCATGAATATCCTTTATTGAAACCATTGGATTTATTATTTTTATATTATAAAAATTGTAAAAAAATTCGAACTTGATGTCATTATTTGTTATCTAAATAGATAGTTTTGATGAGGAGGTATAAATTGGTAAAAAATGTGTAATCATTTCTATTGTAAAATAGATTCATGTTATAAGGAAAAATAATTATTTATATAAGTAGCTGATTATACCTATAGAATTTTATTCTATATTGAAAACCCATAAAATGATACTAAATTTCATTAAGGGAAATGTGGAAAACAACATCTATACAAATAATTAAAAAATGGAATAAATAATTTTTTTATCATTAAACACTATTATTTTTAATGAAAATGATGAAGAAGAATTTTTATAGTTTAATATGGAGATCAATATGCTTTTTGAAATGTCCAAAAATGAAGAAAACATGGAATTACACGGATTGTTTATTATATAATTAAAATATCACAATTTTATTTCTCAAGAGTTATTTTCTAGTGTAAATTTATAATCATTTTACCAGGATCATTAAGTGAAAATATTTGCACCAATTTAAAAGATAATAAATTCTTCCAATGTTGAATGAGGTAATAAAGCTGGTCTAAGGGGCATTTTAAAGCTTATTTGTGGAATATAATAATTAAATTCATTATTTCATTGTCTATAATATTCTAGTACAAAAAATGTGATGTATAAATGGGATCAAATTACTTCCATTTTAGTAATGAAAAGAGATTCATATTTCACAAAAAATTCGTAATCAAATTTTTATCAAAACAAATCAAAAAGGTAATATTTATTGGTTTGATACAATAGATCTATATTGGGTAGGTATTGTTAATGATAGGAGGTCAACAAATTGAAACATTCTATTCCATGGTGTGGTGTCTGATTAATGGAACACTAAGAATAATAAATCAATCATCCTAAGTAGTATAATGTTTTAATATGTGTTTTATAAAAGTTCTACAATCCCATTGATATACGTAAATACTTACCTATATAATCTGATCGTTTATGTGAATTTTCACACACTCATGGGTTGTAATAATCAATTTGATTTAAATTTTTTAGAGAATACATTATTATATTAATTTTCTATGAACATTGATATAACTTATTATCCTTAAAAAATTATATATATATATATATAGACTAGCATTTTGCTAAATTGTTTTTCTTATACTCTAGAATTTTATCTCTGTATCGACTCACTGATCATGCGGAAAATTGTTTTACTACATTTTTTTAAAACCCATCCAATCCATGATTTATATTTCATCATCACCCTTATTTTTTTCAATCAATGAACACAATTGATCCACATCACTTGACAGATGATAAAATGGCATTAAAACCATATTCATTTTACGACTTCCCAATGAATTAAAAAACTTTTCTAAGGAACATATCAATTTTTCAGCTAAAATTAAAATTTATGTCCCATTGGAATATATAGGTTGATGAAAAATAACATGTTATAACATTTCTTAACATACCTAACATAGCTGTAATCTACTCGTCTCTAGATGAAGGTCTAGAAACATCATCATTATTATTCCAAATTTGAAAATACCTACTTAGATTATGGGCATGATAGAGATTATATTACTTCTAGAAGGATCTATTTATAAATATTAGAACATACCAGATCAGATCATAATATAAGGAATTATAATATATAATTTCTAAAAAAATATATACTAGGAATTGAAAATTTATACATAACTAATCTCAAATTCCTAAAACTATTTTCTATGGGAATATTTTCACGGTGAATCATATTGTTCAAATCCATAATATTTTTATCCTAAAGAAATTCCACTATTTTCTAATATACATCCACTAATATCAAATATAAAAACCCTAACTATACTAGACCATATCTAGTTTGAAATTTCATACACAGTACTAAAAAAAAGTAACCAAATCCAAATAGACAAAATATCATATTATACATAGTTAGCTATGTACATACTTTAATCCCTAATTAAATTTGGAACATAAAATATAACATCATGTTTTATTTTTTATAATATTTATTACCTCTAGCATGTCCCTACATATCATTCATATGAAATTACAAGGTATCATGAGGGAGGTAAACATAATAAAAATGTGATCCTATATTATATTTAAGATAATATTTATACTAAATGATTAATAAAGAATGAATTATATGGAACGAATAAATATTAATAATATTACCCCAATAAAATTGTCAAATGCACTAGAAACATATCCATGGATATTAAAACTATACAAATAATCTAATGGTAATCAACCGGTTATTTAATTTTGGGGCCCACATGCCACATCATAAATTCAAGACATTAATTATTATAATATACATACCATAACAAACATTCCAATAAAGTAAATAACTATCAATATTGAAAGAACTCGAAAATAGAAAATAATTACATTATAAAATGTTTATGATCATAAACAAATAATACATATATGGTTATTTGAATCGTAATATGGTATCCTCAATATAGAATAATACTCAACAATCGATTTTTACACAGAAACCGATTGCTCCAAATTCTCAGTAGAAATATTCATTAGGAAAATACCACATTTCCCATTGAAAAAACTTAATAAAATATACAATTTTCAAAATATAATGAGAAAACATTTCATTGAAAATAAAATAATAAAATAATAGAATAATATTCAAATAAATGTGTTGTTATAATGGTGTCAAATTATTTTCATTAAATAATATTTAAAAGTTCATGACTTTAGACCGTTTTTAAAAATTTTAAAAAGTACCTAATTTGGAATACAATATGAAAGATACTTTTCAAACATTTTCTAAAAATTGAATCATGTGTAAAATTAATTTAAAAAATAATTGTATAATAATTATAATATTCATTAAAACCATATAATATAGACATAGTTTAAAAAGGATGACCGATAGAGTATAAAAATATTATTTTATATAGGACCACATTTATGTATCTTGAGTAATTAATGATTTCAAATGAGAGGAAAAAATTTCATTTATTAAATATATATATCGATATAAATTATAATTTTTAATTAGATTACCAAATAATTCCCCCAATGGACACTTAAATGTCAGAAATCAGTAATAATGATGAGCTCATAAAATAATACCTATGTCTAGGTTCAACTTGTTTCGTATTTGAATTAACCTAGAGTTTAATAAATATAAATTTATTATACATATATTTAAAAACATCCTAATATATATCAAATGGTTTTTTTCAAAATATTTTTAACCTGTTTTTTTACATTTCTTTGTAAAATTCATTATTTTGAGTAATAACTGGTAGATTTTTCATATATTATTTCTATTGTTTTTTTTGGTATATTTAATTTTATCAAATTCACATCTTATAAAAAATTTCATACATGATATAAATTACATATATATTCAGTATATATTTATTTATATAAATCCATAAAATAAAGAGATAGAAACCAGAATTTCCTTATACGTTGATGCGGTTGGCCATATGTATGCATGAACATTGATTTTACTTTTATATGGTTTTAAAGAATTAATGTTAAATGTTAATTAAAATTTATAATATCAATATCAAATAACATAAATTGTTTATATTAATTATAAATATACTTATCATCATCCATGAAGAATAGAAATGAAAAGAAAATTACATTGCATCAAAGAGGTGGTAGTCCACACGTATGGGTGAGAAAAGTAATTTTTCCCTACAGATTTGATAGAATGTAGATATACGACATGTTATATTTTCATAATTAAAATTATTTCATAAATGTAATATTTAATCATTAATCCCAATAAGAAATAAATCTATGACATTTGGTGGTGTAAAATAAATTTTCATGGCTGTGTGGAGATGGTTAGACATATGTATTCTAGAGTAATATTTTCAAAACCCATTTGATGGAAAAAGGGTGAATTATAATAATTTCATAATTATAATAATAATTAATTATATTTATTAAACTATAGTCATTATTTAGTATAAAATATAACAAAACATAATTAGGTAATAGAATAACTGAAAATGAAATTCATCGATTAATGTAATTACCGTTTCTTTGAAAAAACTCAATTATATATTACCTTAAGAGCCTCAGGGAAAGTATTTTTCGATTTTAAAAACCTATATAATGTGACTAGGGAAGTATATATTATAATTTTTAATGGATTTGTTGATATATAGGGAACACTATTATGTGAAGAAGTGAGGGGAGGTTGTGAACTTTTTAATTGGGGTGGAGGTCTCTTTTCGATTTTTTTAAAATATTAAATTATATTAATGATAGTATAATTCGAAATGATACCAAATGGACCAAGATTTAAATATATAATATTATTTTCATTTTATATTATAAAATAATAGATTTATTATGTGTTTATGTGGTGTTTTAAGTTATTTTATTTATTTTAGACCCTTATTTTACCCTTTTTATCCATAACCACGTGGACAACTTTTTTACACACAATTTATACTAATTTTAAATTTATAGTAAAAATTGGATCCTAAATTTCTATTTTATGACTATTTAGACCATATCATATTATAATTTTCCAATTTTTATAATATTTATGTTTTTCAAATAATGTAATGTAAAATTATTTTGTTAAAATATCATTAATGTGAATTTTTACACTATTCCATTAATTTTACAATAAATACAAATTAGAAAAGCAATAAATCAAAAATATTCAATTTAAAAATTCATTACTATTTCATATTAATCAAAAAAATTCATGTAACACTATAAACCACTCAAATTATATAATTCTTATGTTAATAATATAATTTATTTTTTATTTCCATTAATTAAATATATATTGTTTTGATGGTTTTTTGGAAGCCAGGATAATTAAATAAAATGTTAAAATTAGAAATCAATTTTCATAATCAGAAGAAAAAAAATATTCTGCAAAAATATCCATTTATATTTTTTCAACACTTATTTATATAAGTGGACACATGAGATATATTTGAAACTAAGTGGGTGACATTTTGTAACATTATTTAATTTAGATATTATATAGATAATTATCATCGGAAAGTGTCAATCAAACAAAACAATTACAGCCTAAGGTGATAAGGGTTCAATTAAATTCGTCAAATAATAAATAAGATTAAATGTTATGTTCCTATAATTTTTTATCTCAAAGTAAAATGATTTAACTTTTACCAAGATGAAATTTTTTAAAAGAACTAATATTTATAATGACTAAAAAATAAATAGAACTGTTTAATATATTTTAGCATCATAATTATAATTAGATAATAGGTTTTATCAAATTAAATACATATAATTGTTATAAATTAATTAAAAAATAATTTTGAAAAACAAGACAAAATCACATTTTAGAAAAAAATTACTTTTGAACATAAAACTGAATTTATTTTTATTGAATTCAAATAAAAATATTCGATAAATTTTTATTATGACAATTTAGTATATAATATATAATTTTCTTTAAAATACTTCAAGAATAGTTCTTAAATAAATTTTTTAATAATAATATTTGGTCCACATAAAAATCCAAAGAAAAATATCACTTTTATTTTATAATTATTAATATTCATTTGTCTAATTATTTTATATCCTATAATTTCATTTGATAAAAATATAACATTATATTTTTCAACATTTAGTTTGTTTTATTCATTCCCATAAATCTAATGGCTAGGTGATAATTGTCACATAATAATATTTTGATAGTATATTGTAGTAATTTTATGCTCGGTGATTTGTGTAAAGAAATATATTATCATTGTAAAATTATTTAAGGGGAATTATATTCTAAAATATCGTGATGTTATACATATTTCATTTAAAATTTCTTAGGATAAGTCATAAAATAGTTTAGATCTGGTTAGAATAAATTCATTCTTGTTATCACCATTTATATCCTTTTATTTCAACAAATTAAATCTAATAAAAATATAAAAATATTTAGCTTGTTATGATGTCTCTATTTAAGTAATATTGAAAATTTTATTATCAGAAATTTTTTTACCAGTCTCTTAATAATTAACATAATGTGTTCAAAATATCCATCCATTCATATTATCAGGGAATATACACTAGAGAAAAAATTATATATTCATACATTATGGTGATCAATGCAACATTATTTTTAATCTTTTAGTTCATGTTAAAATTGCCTCCACTTAGAAGTTGTGTCCCACTTTATAAATGCTTCATATAATTACAATCACCCATAATGTAAGCATTATTAAATATATATTGTTTCATGTTCTCTCCTCTTCAGTTCATCATCCAATAGTTCATGGTACCTTTTATAGACAACAGAACTCATTTATCATTTACTAAATGTCATTTAATTAGACCTCATCTTTATCCAAACAATGATTAAATACATAGAAAATAATATATCATAAAATAATTGACAAATATGATGATTCTAATTAGTCCAATAAACAAAATTTTACTCACACATTGATCTTTAGTATCCACATTGGCCATCATAGACACAGACATACACATACATAAATATTTTGACAACAGGTTGGAGACTTCTATTAATTTTTCCCTTAATTACCATGCATACATTTCTTATAAAAGATAAATAAATTATTGATTTGATAAAACATGAAAGACTATAAAATTATTCAATTCATCACATATTGAAATCAAAAATGTAAACATAATTTATTAAGAAAATTAATAACATCAATTGTTCTTTTTTACATGAAATAATAATATCATCAACATAAAAAATTTATAAATATTTAACCTAATCCATTATTTTTCATATATGGGTTTCATTTAACCCTTCCTTTAGAAAAATTTATCCCTCTCAAAAATCCATCCATTATTTAGTAATATGACTTGTAGGAAAATTTTATCCCATATATAGCCTTCTTCTGATCATAAACTCCTTTTAAATCATAATATACAAAAACCCTTTTATGATAGTCAATTTATATTAATTCTAAAATCTATTTAATTAATAAGTTATATCATCCGTATGATATATTTTTTAATCCACGTGACATTCAATTTCATGCAACATTTATATTATAAGACCCCATTAGAAACTCTACCCATTAATATATGAAATATAAAAGGGGTTACATTTCATATATTTTTATGATATTTTAATATTAATGTTTTGGGGAACTAAGATAATAATAAAAATTAAAAATACAAATTTCCACATACAATATAGTTTTATCATAAAAATTGGATCCAATGACAAAAAAATCATATTGATGACACTTTTTATTCATTCATGACATGTCCCTATTTTTTATTCTAAAATAAAATGGAATCCTCAAGTCATATGGAAAATACATAAAATTGTGGGATGAAAAAAACAAATAGGGTATATAAAATTAATGAAAAGATGTTAGTCCATTTGAAAAACATGAAAATCATATCCTTTATGTCATTGGTATTTATTAACATTTGTGATAAAATATTTATTTACATACTCATAAAATAATAATTATTTTCAAAGTTTTTCAGAAAAAAATTAGATGATTGAATAAATGAAAATATCAAAATCAGGGGATATTTTTGAAGCTCATAAATGAATTTCCTTAAAAACAATCCTTTTTATCCAAAAAGGAATAAAATATTATTTAAATGATATTATCATATTTTTTTTATAAAATAAAATTGTTTAAAAAAACTCAATTTCAAAATTATTAAATCATAAAGATACCTTATTACATCATATTAATATTACTTGAATATTGACATAAACTGTAAAAAAAGGGATAACATTCATAATGTTTTCTATAATGTATTTTCTTAATAACATATCATTATCCATTGCATTTTAATACCATATAAGACATAGAAAACATAAAAAATTGTGTTTTATAACCAAACAAATAAAAAAACACATAATATAATTTATTTTGGTTTTAACATAGAAAATAAATTTTATTAAAGTCAATATGGAAAATTTATTTTAATAATTTCTTAAAATTAGTAGAAATATAAATTTCATTTGAACAATTTTGAAAATTTAAATATATGTATCAATTCTAGAATAATATTATTTGAAAACCCATAGAAAATTATAGGGGATTCTTGATAATGATTAACATATATTTTGGTGGTAATGGGAGTTCACACAATAAACATTAATGAAATATTAATCTTGTAATTATGTAAACAATTTAATAATAACATATTCATTAAATGTTGAAATGATTTATTTTTCATCACCGTTCCAGAAAATAGATGTTTATGAAATTATACATTATCACTATAATAAGAATTAATAATATAGTTACTGAATCATTTTATAAGACATGGATACATATAAAAATAGTTTGAAAAATTTAGTTATACATTTCAAATAATAATATATGCCAATATTTCTATTCTTTTAATAGAAAGGTAATTGAAAAGGACACCATGAATAATTATTTTAAATAAATTTTTTTAGAAATTGTTTAACCAAAGTGTTGAATTTGTTTTTAGTATGTCAGCGTGTTTTTTTTCTTTTTTTAATAATGTTTCTATGCTTGGAGAATTATTACAAATGAAAATTAAGGGATTTGATTTTATTCTTTGACAATTCACTTTTAATATTTATTGTTCTGTATGTTGTTAAAAAATTTCAAATACATGTGTAGTGGATAGAAAATTTTGTGCAACATATCAATGAAAATGTAAGGCCATGGAAATTAATATTTTCATGAGGAATATTTTTATGTATATTTGAGAGGTGTTTTGGAGTTTGATTGTTTGAATGGTCTGAGATTATATTCTATAAATGAATAAAATTGAATTATTTATATGATTATGTAATGAATATTATAGATAATGATTACAAGTCATGTGGTCTAACATGATCCCACACATGTGGGAGGAGAACCTAAATCTCTAATTATTTTCTTTCTATATATCAAAAATAGTGGCAGGTGAGTGTGGATATGCATAAGGCCCAATTAAATGCACACTAATATGTGTGATTGTGTTTGGGCGAGTGAAAGTTGGCTATTTTAGGGTAAAATCATCCCCTGAGGCCCATGTATGAGTATTGTTTTTAGGATACAACCAGAATGGGGATCATTTTTGTTAAAGTATCATGGGATAGTTAATAAGAGATTTCACATCCATTGGGAATTCCAAAGTTGTCCAAAGGTGGAAATGGAAATTGTTCCTTGATCATTAAAATATAGACATCTCATGCACCACATGTTCAAATGATGCTCAGTCATTTGACCAATTCAATTGATTATCCTTAACCATTATTCGTTGACTAAAATTATAACATACTCATGAAAACTCATAATCAATGATCCTACATATTTAAAGGGATCAATACTATTAACAATGAGAATGATATAGATTGATCAAATTGAATCCATGCATGAATCTTCTTCTTGACAGTATTTCATTATTCTATAAACTTGAATTGGATGTGAATAATCATGTTTCATGTGAATAAATCACATGAAAAAACTCCATTTTGTGATTGAATATTGATATATATCACATAATCTCATGGTTCCCCTTCGATCCTGTGTTACAACAAAATGATCATGAGATTTTTCCTTGTAAAAAATAAAATATCCCTATCCTCCTGAGGATTCCTCCATGGGTAGATTTTATCATGTGATTTATTATATTGGTTTCTAGGAAACAATACACAATTTCATCAATGGAAGAAAAGAGTATCATGGAATGATCAATGGTTCCACATGATCATGTAGTGAATTATATTTTCACATGATTCTTCAGTATCCCATGATGAAGTTTATCCTTTTAGAAATACAAAATGAATTAGAAATGATGAGTTCTATAGGTGTTAAAGGAGTTATTAAAATAATATAAAATCTAGATATTGGTATTTTGAATTCTCACACACAACTCTAGGCTTAGTCAATAGTGTAAGTCGGGGGAATATTGGTAAATTAAGATATAATGCTCTTGTATTAGAAAAATGTGAATCCAAGTTGTTCATATACATGAAGGTAGTGGGTTATCACATGATTCATTTTTTTAATGGAATTTTTTTTCATGATCTATTGATGTTATTGAGATATAAAAAATAACCACTTTCATAATTGATTTCAAATGAGAGTTACCCCCATATTATTTTGTCTATGAACCCTTCTTGGCATGCCTTATATTATGATGAGGGAAACTCTAGACCCTCACCTCCATAAGGTGGAGATACATTCTACACCTTATTCACATATCAAGGGGACTACATCACACACTTTTATACCTATCTATATAACCCTGTATATTTTCCCAATTTTCCTCTAATATTTTTATTTCCTTATATCCAGAACCTATTAAAAGGACACAAACAAATATTGATTTTAACATCAGTATTCATCAAGGACATGTCCCTTTTAGATTGGACTTCGATCACTGGTTTCATGCATCACCAACCATAAGTGTATTTTTTGACAGGTTTTTATTTAATACTTGGTTATTACAAGAATGATACAATGTTTTGACTCTTGACTACATGTATATCATGGTTGATTTCATATCAGATACTTCTTTGATTGAGGCATAGTCTTATTACCTCAACATAGAAATTGCACATGAAACATTCTATTTTTATTTTCCTATGATTTCCGCCGGAAGATTGACTCTCAAAAAATAGCGATATAGGTTCATTTTCTAAATATTCCACTTCTGTTTCAAAACAATTTGATCATAAAGATATTCTATACCATGATTTTTCACATTCTTTATTAGGATAATAGGACTAGTGTAGTATTTCACACGGTATCTACTTATATTTTCATCAATGACCATGCATCAAGGAGTCTATTTAATTTCATTTGGATTTAAGATGAATAATAATTCCTTTATAAAGAACTTGTGATTTTCAAATCATATTTTATTTGTTTTCTTTAAGCATGATGTTGGGTTATCAATTGTTATTATTTCATTGAGGCCTCATAGTTATCAATAGGAGGGGGAGATGTAATGGAGTCTAGTCCTGATGATCCTAGGTCTAATGGCCTAAGAGATCCTGTTATGTTCAATGGTATTCTAGATTTAAGTACCCAGAATATGTACTCCTCTTCTTATTTAGAGGTTTTCAGCTATAGAACAGCGATGGAGAATCCGAGGACACTCTTCCCTTGAATTGGGATTCCCTTCCAACACTAATCTGAATGTTAAAGAGTTCTATGGAAGATTGAATCATGAATGGATGTGAGAAATTTTGTGTCTCATGGTACATCAATGCTATGATTTTTTGAAGGGTTTTTCAATACATGATGTTTTTTATAGAGAATAATTTTCCCCAATGCTTCTTCCTGCATGGAGGCAGTTTGGTCCAGCAATAGAAGCATTAAAAAAGAGGGGTCCTAGGGATAAGAACCATTATGACATGGTCATGTCGTGTCTTATGCTGCAATAAATAAAGGTGAACCTTGTAATATGGCTCAGATGATTCATATCATAAGGGTTGGGAAGATGATCAATCAAATTCCAATAGGTTATATTCCATTTATTACACTTGAAACCCATTTTGAAGGATTGGAGTTTAAGGGGATGGGTTTGGATCAAAAAAAAACACGGACATATAACGTCATTGAAGATTACTATTTTCTAGGGGATGAGTACAGTGATGAGAATTTCAATCATCATTCAGAAGAAATTTCAAATGAAAATTTGGAAATATATTTGTATAGTCTAAGAGGGAGGAAGGTGTGAAGTGGAAAATGAGACTTGGGGAGTTGTACCCTGATTAAAAGAAAAAAATAAAAAACATGAATGGGATATTCCTTCATACCCAAACCATTGGGGACATGATAATCCAAATAGTAGAATACCATGGATCAATAGAAATAAGGAGGTCTATTGGAAACTCATAATTATGATCATGAAGGTTCATTGGAGGAAAACATTATTCTAGTGTGGTCAATATTGATTGGGTTGAGGATGTTGACAATGGAGAGTCATGGGAATATTTCATCCAATCTATGGAAGAAACCTCAGTAGAATCAAATTGAGTAATGCCTCACAATAAGAGGATGACATTTTGTATGAGAGACTATTACTTGTGGAAACTTATAATGTGAAGATAGATTTGATAAATAAGAAGGACCAAATTTTGGTATTACGATTATATGTAAGAATAATAAAACATTACGAGTACATTTTATTGTAGGAAAATATGGTGTATTAGTTCAAAGACCTTTTCAATGAAAATTCATCTTTAAATGTATACAAACATCATTGGAAACTATTTTTGATTAATTAATCTAATAATCCTAAATTATATATTAATAGTTATTCTATTTTTTAGTTAACTTGAAGCTTTCTATTTTATACGTTCATTAGTTCTCAGTTTCCTAGATATTTCACTCAAAAAAAGTTATTTTCTAGTAATTCAGTAACCCAAATGCATCAATTTTCATGGTAAGGGACCTGAAGAGTGTTCTATGGTCATGCGAAGATCATACATGACTGAAGATATACATCATGTGACCACTTCTATTGAAAAAGTAGAAGCACTCGAGATTCATTCATGGATTCTAAAAGATCATTTCACAAAAATGATTATTTCTTGTGTGAACCCTAATAGTTCATGTTGAGGAAGCAGGATACATGTATTGCATACAATGGTTGTAATCCATTAACCCTATGTACCATTTTGATTAATTTCACAATTTTAAAAGGAAAATATAATAGTAATATTAAAGGCATATTTTTGAAATTTTTATTTTAATAAATTTATTTCTGCCCAAAAAATATTGATAATTATGGTGTATTGTGTATAATGTTTATGTACCATGAAATATCACATGAATTCTTGAATAAAATTTAGAATTTAAAAGGGAATAATGAAATGATAATGTGAATAATATTTTCTGATATTTTTGTTTAATATGTTTTCTTCATAACATTTACACATTTAAATTTTTTAGGGGCTTCATGAAATGATGGGATAATTTCCAAATAATTGTTTACATTGAGGCACCAATTCTAATAAGCTGATCAGAATGGATTGAGTCGGACCAACGTTCTTTGCAAGTGGTTGTTGAATATTATTTAGGTGTACATGATAATGAACTATTCATGGATATCGGGAGTATGATCAATATATCATCCATTTGTTGATTATTATATGAATAAATGAGGTTGACTATCAGTTTGATATAGGATTAGAAGAAATTTCATAAGGTATTCTAGATTAATAAATTTCTAGAGTTCCTTTTGGAGTATACCAATGTTGATTCTGGTTACAAGTGGGATATATTTTATAGAGACACCTATGAGGAATCTAAATAGATACAGTTTTATTATATATAGACCATTCCAACTATAAATAAAATTATAGTGTAGAATCTATTCTTGGGAGAATAACCAAAGTGAAAGAGAGTATGACTTTGTATTGATACATATAAATCACCATGTTAGGTTCTTTTGGGTTTACATAATGATTCAAGTTATGAATCAAAGAAGAAGGAATATTAGAAGTAGTCTTTAACCATCAATATAGGTTTAACTGAAAATTAGTAATTTCTATAAATAAAAAATAGATATATAATTTACCCCTCCCCATCTTAGTGATCTCACACTGATATGGGCTATTCAATTGGTATCATATAAATTGGTACATCCAAAATAGCAAACAGACATATGAAGATAGAAAAAATGAATTGAATAATCAAAATTTGTATTCCAATTTTCAATGGTTATAACTATAATAGATTGAGAAAAAGGAAGATAGTATTTCATATATATCTTATGGGAGAAGGGAAGATGAATTTATATTGGGATTTCTAATTTAAATTATCAATGATTCTATGAATTTTAATGATAATGGAAACATAAATATCATTTGAAATGATCATAATGTAGTCATGATAGATTTATCAAAACATTAAATAATAAGTTGACATGTCACCAAACCCCAAAAGATATATGCGTAATAAAAAAACAATCTGTGAAAGAAAAATTTCTTCCCAAGAAGCTAATATTAAAATCTAGGGAAGGATATTAGATGATATAGACATATTTTATGATGAATGTGTTAGTCACTCTATTTAAAAAATGAGACTGTTACTAGTACAAGTGGTTTTGGGAAAAGTATGGATGACTCAACCATTATAAATAATTTTAGTAGAAACATTCATAATTGATTTGATAAAAACTGCCACTATATGATTGAGAAGAGCTACCACTTCTTTATCATTATAGTATTCTTATAGAATAGTAGGCATGGAATATAACATCTTTTTAGAAGAAAAAAACAAAATCAACTAAAAACAATTGATAAATGGTATAACGCGAGTTGAATAAGAACCATAATAATATGATTTCATGGGTGAGGATGATGAATATGTCAATAATATTGGAACATATTTATAAATAACTATAACATATATGGAATATGAAAAGTAAATAAGCCACTAAAGTACCTCATTCATCAAAAAAAATTAATTATTAATATGACTATCCAAAGAAGAATTCCAATGTTACTTTGTCTAATAATGAATAAAAATAATTTAAGAGAAAATCGATGACACAACAGAAGTGTTACTATGAGAAGAAAAAGAATAATTTCACGATTACAAATAGAATAATTCTAATGAGTATGAAAATAGATGAATCATCATCATCAGGCAGTGGGAGATATAATCCAATCCATTCTATATTAATATTAGAATAATTATGAGACACGTCCTAATGAGACAATGGAATATGTGATAAATGATGATGATCTAGAAAAGAACAAAAATGATTCTGAATATGATAATCATAGAATTCATGAACTCACTAATAATGAAAATGTATTAATTAAGTTGAAAAAAATATTCATTATGGATTAACAAGTAAAGATTTTTAACGAACATGATGAATGGATTAGTTAAAATTACTAGAAAAATTTTGTGACACAGTCCACTTTCCTTTTATCTAAATTTGAGTCACTGAATATTAAAGAATACATTACCAAATTTATTATCCCTATGATTGAATCATTTAATTATTTTAAAATCATGTCCATTAAAATGGATTATTTTATATATAATGATTCTCAGTGTAAAAAATAAAATTTCTAACAATTCCATCCTGAGACATAAGATGGAATATGGATACACCGAAAAAAAATGAAAAAAAAATCTTCTATAATTGAAGCTTTAACAAATTTAGTGATAATGTTTCTTCCCATGAAGAATCACAACTAATCTATTAATACACATAAACAACTATATTCATAGAAGAACTATTATCATTCTGGGAGATCAAGGAATAGATTATACTACTAGTGTTGTAGAGTGTTATTCAAAAATAATTCTCATTTTGGAAAAACAATTAAATACAAGGAATGGTAAAAGAATAATAAGGATGAAAAAATATATAAATGAGATCAGATTATCAGAAAGATATTATTATAACTACGATACCATAAAAATTATATACATAAAAAATTGTAAATATTTGTATTTTTTTGTTACATTTGGACATGAGTTTCACAATGATGGTAAGTTACAAGTTAACACATCGAGTTAGATTCATGACGAAGTAAATTTTATCAGAAGTACGAAAGTAAAGAAAACTATAGTGACCAATTAATTATGTTAGAAGATAAAAAAATATTTTCAACATTAAAAAAGAATGATTAGTTATCTACCTAGATAAAATAGTCAGGTATAAACAAATTGTCAAGGATGAAAGGCTTAATAATTGAGAAGTAAATTAAGTAGAGACAATTGAATTTGATAATATTATTGATAATTCTTCTATAAATAATGAAATTATAATATATATTTTAGAATGTTTTGAAAAAAAAGGAAATACATAAACATTGTTTGAAAATTCCACCATCCCTATAATAAATAAGAAGGTGTGGAAAGATAAATAAAATGCTCAGGGTTCTATATAAGAAAATTCATCTACATAAAGAGTATCAATAAATGAGTAAAATTCTGTCAAACACTCTAGAAAACTAACGAAATGATATAAATGAAATTCCGAATCTATGAAGAGGATGAATTCAAATTTGAGTGGATGTTATAAGTGTAAATATTATTTCTAAGTATCTAATAGGTCCCTCATTATTACATTATATATGAATGATATTTTATTGACAGGTATTCAATTGAACATGATGGCTGTATCCCTTGAGGGGATACAATGACGAGATGATGTTTTTGAATATTCACTATGTTCTAAATTGTAATCATTATAATAGCTTTATAAGAATATAATATGAGTATATCTGATCACACATACATATCTAAATATATATTTTAGTAATCTTATAAATTAATGGGGAGTTCCTAATTAATGAAAATATGATAAAATGGGAGTTAAATCTTCCATACTTGAACTTTTTTGATAAATATTATTATTTTAAAACCCTAAAATTAATTTATAAATCAAGTAACAGACTATTATTTTGGAAATGAATGTTATGTTTGATTTTATGTTCCACACGAAACACCATGATAAAATGATACATCAAATAAATCACCATTATAACCATGCCTCAATATAGATGAGAATAAATAGAATTAACTAAATTATAATGACTCTATACATATATATTAATTTCATATTAAAATTAAATTATTGATAAATTCTATGTAAATAATGAATCAATTATTACTAATGTATTTTTTTCAAAAATTGGTTTTCATCAAAAATCAGTCTTATTTGACTTTTTAGAAACTATTATAACCATATTTTGGAAAATGTTGGAAACTTTATGTTATAAAATGAATATAATTTTTGAAATTATCATATAAACATTAATATAGGGTGAAATTTGGATATTTTTTTAAAAATATTGATTTTACAACAAACATTAAAAAATTATGATTTTTAAAAATCATTACTTGTTAATAAATTAAGTAATATTAAAGTAATGTAATATTTAAAATATGATTTAATGTAATATAATTATCATTTATATTTATTTTATCCACTTAATTGACTTTGAATCATATTTATAGTGAATTTTTGTAGCAGTTTTTTTGGATTAAAAGAGGGGGTTTTATAAAAACAATTTAAAAGTGCATAATGTTACTCCATTATTATTCTTTAAATAAAACAAAATCATGAATGTATTAAATGATAATTTATTATTATATATCAAGAAAAATTAAATTATATTCACACTATGATTATTATTTATCATAGGGTTAATATAAAATTACATTTTTTGAGAAAAATCCACTTCTTAAAAACATGATTTTCATCATTTTGTGAGTTAGATTTTAAATTAAATGTTGAAACTTATATAAATTTTATTATAAAAAATTTATTCATTATTTTTAATCTAAAATATTTATATTATATAATTTTTTTAAATAATTTTTTTTGATAATTAATATTTAAAATAATTAAAATTAATTCCAACGGTTATGGTAAAAATTGAATTGGCTGGGGGATAAATGTAAATTATAATGGTTAAAATTACCTAAAAACCAGAATAAATATATTCTCATGGAATATTAAAACACTATAATTCCTAATTCTTGATGATGGTTTATTTTGGATGCTTTTATCATGTAAAATACAATGTTACACCTTAATCATTTCTAATATTTGAATAGTTACGGTCACATAACATATAAACTGTCCCACCCCATACTCTCCTATTTGAATTTCCATAACAAATTTTTCTAATCAAATTGATACCAAATTAAATTCTTAAATTAACTCCACTAATCCTAGATTCATTCTATTTATCTGAAATTTATTCTAGGAGGACATTAAGTATAATTTAAAATAGGATGTCTAAGAAGAGTTAAAATTCATAACTATACATTTTTGTTTTATTTAATCTTCAAACTATATTAATTTATCTTAAATTAATGTTATTTAATAACATTAGTACATATATATACTATTGTTTTTTTATTTTAATTTCTTAACCTAAATATATATCCTCTTCAATAAAATGGGATATGAAATTATCATTCTTGTGTACGAAAGACAACCACCTCATAAACTAAGGCCATTAGTTTTAAATCATCCCCACTTTTGTCTTATTGTAATGATGGATTAAAAGTATATATAGGGGTTTGTGACATATATATACATCTTCAGTTCTTATATCACTTATATCTTACTACTTTCATTTCCAGGTGGGATACAATAATGTTTATCGTTTGTATGGCAAAATATCTCCTCACGAATCAACGCGATTCTTTTTTCACTAACGATTTACCTAGAAGCTAATATGGTAAATTTAATTAATATTTTTGGTATAAAAGAAACAAATAATAAAATTAATTTTATTTATATCATTCTCAAAAAATAACATATCATTTTTGTCTTCAACTAAAAAATTATTACGACGTTTATGTACATATAGACTACTGTCTTCACATAATAATGTGATTCTATATTTCATCAACATAATGCATGGATGATATAAATAATTATATTTAATGAATTGATATGGTAGCAATGTTTTTATCTTATTTATATAAATAAAAATATTACTTATCTTATTTCCCCAATAATTTTAAAAAAATTGGAAAAATTACACATGCACAAGTACGGCCCACTATGTAAATATTTTTGTAATAGTTACTTCGTTCTGATCCCTGAATGATTATTAGTTCTAAAATATATAATATATGTATAAATATTATAATTCTCACAAGATAATTGATGATAATAGTTTTAATAAACACATTTTTTTACAAATTGTCAACCAACCAATATTATGTTTTGCACCTAAAACAAATATAAACGATCCACCAGATATAAAATAAATTGATTATGTAATTGTATGTAATTTGGTACAAACAAAATAAAAGGAATAATAAAATTTATAAATTTAATAATGAATTTAAATAATTCTAATATTTTTATTACTTAGTAAGATAAATAAAAAACATGATAAGTTGGACTCATGTTAAGGTATTTCATTATAATTTACTCTTACTATGCCATATTTTGATATTATTCTCCTATATTATTTTATATATTTTATATTCTGAACATTTTAAATTTTATATCATTATTATATTTTGGAATATGGGGCATTAATGGAAAAAAAATTTGGTTCTAAAAATGGTTTTTCAAATTATAATGGTATTTTGATATCAAATAGTGATTTTATTATCAATTTAAAATAATTATTCAACTGTTTTAGTATAGAATTGTACAAGATTGAAAAACATGTAATAATGATATGTTAGTTTATCATTATATGTATTAAATGATAATTCTAATATAACATTGGGTGATATTGTCATAACATATAAACTGGGAGCAACCAGATAGCTTTGGGTGATTATAATATAGATTATATGGTGGATGCACCTTGAAAATGATATTATGTTTTGGTTATTGTTCCTTGTCTTACTGTGAAAAAATATTGTTTCTAAAAAATCTTTTCTCATATATATATAACTAAGATCTAGTTACTTACGACACATGTTTAAAACAATATTTGAATGTCAGCTCTAATTTACAGCATATGGTTTTTAATTGTTTGATATTGGTTTTAATTGTATAATATGAGAAATAATTGTGTGTGATTTTCATTTGAAAGTTTATTATTTCATATGATCAATGACATTTGAAGATAATGGTTAAACCTTCATGTGTTTTCTTGTTTTCTATTGGGCTAACGATTTTCATTCATTTAATTTCCCTTACTGAATTTTCTTTTTCTCATAAACCATTAAAAAATATCCAAGTGTTTAGGGATGTGTACGATAAATTTAAAATTAAATATTAAAGATGTAATGATATTAAATGAATAAAATAATAACAATTTAAAAAATTCATATTATGGATAAATGTATAGTTATTTGATGTTTCCCAATTTTATTATATGTATGTGTGAGTTAGGATTTAATTCACTAAACAAATAAACCTGAAATGACACAAAAAAGAGAATGCATGTGAATTATTGTCTAAAACAAATATTATTTCATATTTATTGTTGGATTATTATAATTTATGATCATTATTTCATATCTATTTTAGTTTATGGACAGATTACACATTTGTGGTTTTATAACTCTTTTTTCTTACAATAGGTTAGCCCATTTAAACATATAGTTTATTACATAAAGTATAATTGTTTATAGAACCATTTAACATCATATATCCATTATAATTGTTCATGAAATAATATTAAAATGGGGGAGAAACGTTTTAGCACATTTTTACATGTTCATACGTATTCTTATTGATGAAAAAAATTTAAAGGTAGAGATTTTTGAGACCAAGTGTTTGACTTTTTTCAATATGACTATATTTAATTGGTATGTTGTCAGATGAAGTGGATATGCATAGAGAATTTTTTTAATCCACATTTCGGGATTAGATTTCAAACATGGAGGCTTGTTCATATATATTTGATGATAGATAATCTATTATTTTTTATCAAATACATGTGTCAATGATTACAAAATTGTTTCTACATGTTAACAAAAAATGATGGCCATGGAAATTAATATTTTTATGTGGATTATTTTAATTTAATTTTGATAAATGTTTTGTTTTTGGATTATGTAAATGGGTTGACATTATATTATATAAAAATAATATAATAGAAGTATTTTAATGTGAGTTTTATAAGAAGGATGAATAACCATTACAGTCCACATGGTCCAACATGGTCACAAACATGTTTCAGTAGGACCTCAACTAAATGGGAGAGTATGTCCATGTATCCCTTGTAGTAGTAGTAGAGTGGGCCTATGTATATGGAATATAGGAGAACGTGTTGTTATGCAAACTAGAGTTTGAGATAGTGCGAGAAGGCTAGTTGGGGGAGGATTCAATCCATGAGGTGCATGTGTGTCTAGTTTATAGGTGACATAACCCTAGATTCATGGATTATAATCGTAATGGTATTGGATTGTTAACAAATAGTGAATAACTAACTTTTGAGGGGGGATAAATATCAACATAGACACAATTAATTCATCAATAAAAAAGACTGACATGATGTGTGACTCCCAATAAAATGAATCTTTACAGTTCGATCACTAATATAGATCACCCTCAACATTCATCTTTCAAAATATTTAAGATTGTACAGAAGAAAACTGGTGATAACTAATTTGAACTATTTCAAGTTATCAAAAATGGTAATAGTTATAATGATTCCACTTGATCAATACAAATACATGCATGAATCATCATCTTTAATAGATTCCATTATTCTAATAAAAATATTCATATTAGGATAATCTAGTTCCACGTCAAGTTATCACATGAAAAAACTAGATCAAGCTATGAAATGAGAATTGATAACATACAATTATGTGATGTTATTTGGGTTACAAGAAGAAATCAAGCGATCATGAGATGTTGTTTCCTGAATAAATGTGTACCATTAACATCATAGGCATTCCACCATTTATAAAATTTATTATTTATAGTATTAATGAATTTTCAAGAATCTATCCAGATTGGTATCAAATTAATAAAATAAGATCACATGAAGCCTCAAAGTGAAAAATCATAATGAGAGGCAGTCATGATATTGATTTATCCCATAGCATCACATATTGAAGAAGATACTTTAGAACATTAAAAATGACCTATATACTCTATGATCTCTTAGTGTTTAATTGTTTTTTGAAACAACATAAAATCTAGAGATTTGATATTTAAAGATTCCTATATAAACTGTTTCTTGACTGAGAGTTAATGTTACAATAGTATTGTAAAATGACGATAGATTACTCTCACATTATAACATAGATAATCCACATCAGACCGTCATGAAAAGAATATGTTTTATCCAATGATTCTTTCACACGATGTTGAAGATTTCAGGGGATCCTATCACCAAAATGATTTCTTATAAAGCACCTCATTAACATACGAATAAATTTAAGGGGTACCCATAAACAAATATTATCACATAATGGGACCTGTAGATTCCACCATGTTTATGTGAACTCAATCATATAAGTATTCAATCATTGAGTGATATATTCATGAAAAAAGAGAATCACTAATTTTCTATGCCTAGCATTCTAATGAATAATATTATAGATTGTGGATAGTTTCTGTGAACCCTATATTGGAATGAAAATTAAACTAGAGACATGTCTTGCATATAACACATCCATAGATCCAACCCTATATATCGTTATAGAAAATCATTATGAGTATGAAATGAAAATATATGGAGATTATTAATAAGCTATTTGTGATAGTTTTATATTAAATATTTTAATTAATAAAGAAAAGATAACCTTATGAATTATCATTATTTGTTCTCAATTTTCCTTAAAAAAGAATTATCTCTTGAATGCTTGAATAGTGTTGTGAATTCTAGAATGGATAATGAGTTGGAGATGTGTAATGTCATTCTTTCTTAAAATATTTCTAATGATTTTACTAGCACCACTTGAAAAAATATATATTTAGGACAACACTTAATCAAAATATGGTAGAATATCTAATTATTTTATTTCACTAATTCAAATGATCATACACATGTAATTTGAATTGATATATAAATAATAGTCAAATAACCCCATGAATATTATTTTTTAGGTGATATGATGTGACTTTTTAACAACGTCTTTAATTGATAATAATATTTTAGTTGTTTATCCATTTTATAGAAAATAGCCTATGCGTAAAGAATGTGTCCTTGTATCGGTATTTTTACATCTATGTGCCTTATAACATTATATTTATATAATTTTTAAATTTAATTTTTGGTGATATTAGAAGAGTGGATCGATGATTTAACTAGCCACAATAATTTATTTTTTAAAAAATATATATAAAAATAAAAAAAGGGATCATTGAGTCACCCCTCCCCTATATGTGTTCTTATAATGCACTGCGAACCTCAAAAATAAATTATAAAGTACACATATATTTAATTTAATTCAAAATATATATTAAAAAAACATTCATTTTGAAATAATTTTGTAGGAAATTAAATAGAGATGATAAATCACATACCTCGTGTATCAACTCACCCCATATGTATTTTATTTTCTAGAATAAAAAAATATATTAATTATCTATTTATATAATCATTATTAATTTTTATTCATTTAATAATATTCCTTTTAATTTTTTTTTTCTACGAATTAATTATTTACTATGTTGGTCATTCTTACATAAAATATTATTAGGTCATTTGATTCTTAATCACCAGAAATAACATTAAAAAAATTGAAAATGGTAAAAGGTGTCATGGTTAAATTATATAAAAAATATTAAACATGTTATAAATATCCATTATATTCATTAATTTTTATTTTATGACCATCCATTTTAAATATTTATTAAAAATGAAACACATCATTTCTTCAAGATGCTAGTCTGTACATACTCCTGAACAATGTTTTCATTTTTTCAGATGGATAAAAATATAATAATATGTAAACATTAGTGCTACTAAATAATGAAAAAAATATTATATTTATTATATTTATTTATTAAATAAATTATTATAACAACACTGTTATTGTGAAAATTAATAACATATCAAATCCTTTTAGGGATATTGTAGTTCGTATGTACACGTGAAAATGTTATAATTTTGCGAATTACATAAAGGTGATCGAAAATAGTTTATATTTATTGAATCATATCAATGTCACAATAAAAATTTACTTCCCTTAATTACATAATTATAACTATCCATGGGGAAAATTATGAATATTTTAATACCTCACTTTGACGAGGTTGTACTTCACATGTGGGCACAAGCATTGTTTTAATTTCCCATTTGATAGAAAGGTGGTAGAAAGTAATTCAACCAACATAATAATAACATATAAATATATTTGATATATTAAAATTATTTTATTAGGTTTTTTGGAATATTTTTTAGGTATATATTAGAAGACTACATCATGATGGAGTTTTTTCTAGTATTATACCATCTCTCTTAATATCTTCCATTGGATTTCACTTTATGCCTTATATTATTGTCCCTTTGGTGAGACAAAGACCTATAAGATGCAGGTAATATTGTTCCGGAGGTATTTGGGTATATATTAATCATTCCTGTGTGATTTTTTTGTGTTTTCATATTTGTATATGTGATTATATTTTATAAGTAATTGGATTGATAGTCTTGTAAATGTTGAATGTTTTAAAATAATATAACCTTATTTCAAAGAGAATGCGGATAGAATTTGATAAAATTTATAATATTGGATATTTTATTATTGAAACACACTAATTTATAAAAAAAAATTCAATGAGTTATATATATTGTATACCTTATCCCATAGTTTTACTCACTCATTAACCCCTTGTATCTTTACCATAGTCACTAACATTTAATTAGTTAACATAATGTTATTAAAAAATTAAATGTAATATATCATATAATTTTAATATAATGATTAAGAATATGAAATAATTTTTTAAATAATTTTTTCTATAAATTATTTTAGTTAATTACTATTAATTCACACACAAAACACAGAAACATCTTTTAGATGAATTTGTTTTATGTAAAAATGCATTTTTAACAATTTGAGAAATAATTTATTTAGTTGTGGGGAATCCCATTAATTTATATTCTTATTAAAAATTGAAGGTTCCTTGAAATTATATCCCATGAAATAACCGGATATACTCTTCTATCCACACTATTAAATACAATGATAAGAAAATAATTACAATAAAATAAGTAATTACTCTATAAAATTATAACATGGTTTATCCAAATCAATATAAGGTTTTTAAGAGAACAAATTTACTCCTTAAAATAATTTTTCATAGCAGAAGTTTTCTGAATTTTTAAATCAGTCTTAAGTCATGGAAATGTAATAAACTATATGATATAATTTCAAAGGTTATTTTTCTCTATATTGTAAAAAATAATCCATTTTATAAAAATCCAACAAACCAACCATATGGAAAATTCATTATGATGAATCAAAAAATAATGATCACTTTATTTGATTCATTTTTTAAATCTTATTGAAAAACTATTATTTCTATACCGAAAACTCGGGAAATTTTTTTATTGTAAAAAAATGTATTTTTGATGAGTAGAATTATTGTATTAATATTCGTTTCCTAGTATCAACAACTATATTATTTTTAATATATTTGTTTTATATTTGTTTTCTTCATATTTTTATCATTATATGATAAAATTAGCATTATTAGTCTATCGATGCCATGATTTGATCTCCATTTTCAATGGTAAGACATTAATTTTTTTTATTTCTATTTTGGATTAATTTTATATGAAAATTATTTGTATTGTTTTGTCTTACCATTACATGTATTTGATCTTATAGGGTATACCTTTATATGTGCAGAGCTATAGGAATAGTAATCTAAGATGAGTTTTATTCTACCCATCTATGGTATTTCATTTCCCCCTTTTTTACATGTTGATGATAGCCTTCCAAAATAGACTTAATATACATTGATCTAGGGGGATTTTCAATACCTTATGAAAACTGAATGAGAGTCAAATTTAAGAGATTTTTATTATTTATTTAAAAACAATCTAACACAGACTATCTGGAAAAGAAATTATGTAACTAAAATTTAAGTTTTCTTCCATTAGATTAAAAACACGTACCTAATTATTTTGAGATGTAGGGAGAATGTGGGAGAGAGATGTAGAAATATTATAGTACATAGTTGGATAACATTTTGGAATTAATTAGGAAGAAGAAAATATAGATATGGGGATATTATTGGACGACTTATTAATGATTAAGCTTATGGATAATTATAATATTACAATTTTAGTATAGATCTTATGTCTTGTTATGTCTTTAATTCATCCCAAAAGGAGGAATAATTTCTTTAAAGGGATTAAAAGGTTGGATTCAATCACTTATAATGTGGTTTTAAACTAGTTTATTATATACATAATAAATTAATTATTTTAAACATTTATATAGTATTTGTGAGAATACTTATTGTTTTCATAACTGTATCATATATTATTTTTGAATAATTTTTCTACAATATATATTTCTAATTTTCATTGATTTAATTTTACATTATGGAATTGAATTTCAAATTGCAATTATTTCTATGCATTAAGACCATTCTGCTTTGAACCCCATAAATATATTACTTTCTCTATGTTTCTTGATTTAATTTTTATGTTGTGGGTCTATCTTGATAAATCCTTCATTTGTTTTATTATAATTAATTTTCATACATTATTCTTTTGAATCTCATATTCATAGAGATGATCCTTTTGAGTGTTTTATATTATTGGTGGGTTATTTATACAATGCCTATTCTTGGGTGTTTTTGTGTGTCTCTTATGTTCTTCCCTATAGAAATTTTTAATTATATCATGTTATCAAATATAAATATGTGTTCTGATATTATAGAGATTTATAAGTTTGATGGAGAGATATATTTTTATATTTAGAGAGTTAAAATGATTTCTCTTCATTTTTATAGTACATATAAATATTCGTTCAAATGATCTATTAGGAAATTTTTGACTATTTCATCCACAATGTGGAGTTCAATTTTTATGAGGATTTATACATTTATATTTTAATCAAATCCTATTCCATGTTATTTTTTGACCAACATGAAAATATTATATAGTAAAATTTCCATTAAACCACTTATAGTGCTCTTTGGATTTTGATAGTTCAATATTATTTGAATTAACCATTTTGAGGATGTGATAAAATAACTAATTATAATTATATAATGATCACCAACATTCCTTTAAATCCATATATGAATAATATTAATAAGTTTCATTCTAATTTAAAAAATATAAATTGTAATATTTCAGTTGTAGTCCATACCATTTTTATCAATTTTATAGTTTGAAATTTTAATTACTTGAAAACATAAATGATGCATGGAAGGTAGTTTAGAACATTATATTTGGTGACGTCTGTTGTCTTTTCATGGGATATTTGGATTCACTGTTTGAAGAGGAATGGTTCTAATGGTAATCCTATAACTGAGTTTTTATCTAAGAAGGGTAACAACATTAAATAAAATTACCTGAATAATATAATAGTTTTTAATATGTTTAATTGATATAGTGTGGAAATCCTAACTATATAAAAAGATATTCCATATAAATTTTGACAAGTATATTATCGTTAATAAAAATGAGTTATACCCCATTTATTATAGTGAATATTTTCTCTTGGTCTTTCCTATATCTCAAAGTGTATAATTAAGTATACCTATAAGGTTTATCTCTTTTAAGATCCCATTTATGAGTCATCATGTGACTTTTATAGGCCCCTTGTTGGATGAGAGGATAATGGTAGTAATTATTTTTAAAGATGTATGGGATCTTATATAGAGGTTCCTTTATATTACACTCAATATTTTTATATTGTTTAATATCTTCTAAATTTAAAAAATTCAATCTATTTCATTTTTCATACATATTTATATTATGAATTTCCTTTTTAAAGATTTAATTTCATTCATTCAGGAAGTATGTACTATATTTTTTTGTCTCATTAAAAAAAGAATGTTTTTTGAGACATATGATGCCATTTTTTAAGATTGGATGTATGTATGTGGATGAATACTTTGGTATGTAATGTTATTTATTTTTTTTAAACGTGATTACATTAGATATGTTTTCTTTCTAGGACTGATATAAGTGTTGCTAGTAATATATGAGTTATTATAAAAAGACATGTGCCACTAAGGTTTATGAAAAATGATGATCATAGAAGGATGTTAAATATAGTTATTTTCAAATTATTTTCATGAAAACTATTATGAAGAATAAAATATATCAATATAGTTTATTTAAATTTGAACATCACCACTATGCGTTTACATTTTCATGAATAAGGTATATATATATTTGGTATGTTTATTTGTTCCAAATTAATATGTATCTTATTATTTTCTTTTTTCAAAGACCTGATGAACCTATGGAATATTAATTTTATAAATTATTAATTATGTATTTTAATTTTGATTTCTGATATTATTCTGGAATGAATTCTTTTAAAATTATATAAATGTGATATTTTACTATTTATCTATTCACGAGTACAGTGTCAAGAATATAACCTTAACATGAAGATATTGTTTCCAATTATTGGGAAGTAATTATTCCATTAATTTTATATGGAATCTACAATTTCATTGTAGGTTCTAGTATTATTTATATAAGGGGATTAGACTACCTAAAAGTATTGCTCGAGAGTCACATTGATGAAAAAAACACATTATTGATTCCTTGAGTAAATTTCTTTGGGTGATCATATCGCTTTTTATTTTTAATTGATTCAAACGATTATGGAAGATGATAATAGGTATTCAATAGGTTTGTGAAATTCATGTTATGGGGGTTTAGATTAGTTTGTTATGTTCATGAAGATTTTCCTACCTAGATTTTATTATTTATTTCCATATATTCAGGTTGGTTCAAGAATCATTATATCATTCATAATCATTTCATATATTCGATTTTCATTAATTTTCACACATTTATTCTATAAAATTCCTATATATTCATTTAGAATTAATAAACAGAATGTGGGGGTGGTATTATTATATTATAGTATGGTCGTAGTTTTATATACCATAAAAATATAAATGTTCTATTAAAATTAATATATTCTCTTTCGATGATGTATTATTTTTTTCTAATGTCGATAATGGTTTGGATTGGGTTATTTTTTCAATCAAATTCAATATAAGATCATATTTTGAAAATATATCCTTTATAATATTTTATATTTTGGGTGGGTTATTGACTTGACACCTCTTTAATAGAGTTTTGTTCATCCATTAGATTTCTCCGTATAAAAAATATAAAAACAATACAATTTATCAAAACCACTAATCAATTATGATCAACATAATTTATAATTTAAAATAATATTTACACACTAAAAAGTTTTTATTTGATAAAAATATGTTTTTACCATGGTAATATTTTATATTCATTTCCAAAAAATTTATAACCAATTGATTAATTACCATTTATTAGGATTAATATATAATTTTCCAATAATTATTTTACTCTAAATAATTGAAAATAATTTTTTAAATTAAAAAGATATAATATGAAAAATATTTTAGAGATAAATTTACATTTCCAACATTAACTATTCTAATAGTTATATTTTTTTTCTTATATATGAAATTTTAAAACTTGTTTCCGATAAAATAATCAATAAATTTTATTTATAAATTTTTTTCTACGTATATTTAATAATTTAGTTATAGTTACTCATATCTTCCAATATAAAAACTCGGATATAATGATCCTATTTAAATTATAATTTTGTGGCTCAGTTATATTAAGAGATTTATGTGGAATATGTTATTGAAAAAGGTATTTAAAAGGTAAATTAACTAACTTATATATTCTCATTAAATAAATTTATTAACCATAATTTTACCCCATGAATGATAATGAAATGTTTAAAAACGTTTTTAGAATCAATTCCATTGACTAAATGATAAATATACATATATTGAAATAAATGTAGAATATTTTTTCGTTTTCGATGAACATTGATATACATAGTTTTAACAGGGAACATAATATTATATATATATTTATTAAGCTATTCATGTTCTATAATTATAATTTTATTAGTTCAATAGTTTTAAAATGTGTATTATGATAGTTGGGTGATATTTTTTATTTAAGACTGAATATAAGGACCCAGACATAAACATTACTTATTATTGAATTAAATGAATAATTCACATTGAGGGTCTTTTTAGGTTTAGAGTTTTAGAGAATTGTGACATAACTATTACATCTCAAAGATTACAAAGTAGACACATCCACTCAACATCCATTTTTTCAAAAAAAATATAAACTCATGAACAAATGAGTGATGTCTAGTTCCTTGTATTAGAGCGCCTGACATTTCCTTGATCCCATCCTTGACCCAATTTACCTTTATGTCCTGTGAAAAACATTTCAAAAAAACTTGGGATGTGCATAAAAAGCTCAGTAAAGGTTATAACAATACGGAAATAAAACATTAGTACATGTATATATAAGATTTAATTAAATCTTACTTTACTCATAAAACATATGCAATTTAACATACCTCATGAAATCATAAGATTTACGAATAACTCATAGAAATCTTAATACATAAAGGTAACTTGAGGAATTCATAACATTCTTACGGTGGTAGTAACCCTCATGGTTACATTTGGAATACCCATCAAAGTATATTCCATAAATCTTTTCAGAGAAACCGTAACATTTAACCCCTTCGCGTTACCCAATGCATTGAAGAGCTATATCGGGATCACCCACCCTTAGTTTATCACGGAACCACCCGTCTTCATAATAATGCCCAAGAACCATAACATAATTGTATCACATAAAAAATACATAAAGGAAATATAAAATTTCCACATTTCAATCACAAGATATCAATACAACACATTTATATAATAAAAACATTATGAAAACCATTTTCAATACCAAAATAAAAGAAAAGTAAAACATGGTATTTATTTTTCATTAAAAAAAGGTATGTATTTTAGAGGAAGCCGAAACTCAAATAATGGTCACGACAGTGGATAAGTCATTTTCGTCACATACGTTCAAGAAAAACATTCCCTTTTATTGTTTAGTAAAATGCTTTGTATACAAAATATTCCTTTCAGATAAACGTAAAATTCAAAGGTGTTTATACACCGTATAATATAAGGTTGTGTATAAAACAAAATATACCTCAATGAAAGGAGATTGAGACGAAGTCCCATACCACCATGAAGCTTTTAACATTTTAAACCATTAATATCCATATAAATTAATCCTTAAAACCATTTTGAAAACATGGATATTAATAAGAACAAATCATTAAAATATTTGAAGAGATATTTTAGTAAAAGGGGTTTTACCAAAAATAGAGACACTTGAATACAATAATTGAGGAACAACATTTAATCAGAATTTTATAATATCATGAGAATAAATGGATTCATGATATAATATTCCAAAGTAAAGTATATACACTATATAAGAGTGAATTGGTGAATAACAACAATGAAGTCTAAATTGAAATGTAAAATGATATGAAATCCCATATAAAGAAGGTATCCTTAAATTAAGGATAAATCAATCTCAAAATTATGTGTGAAATATATAAATACACCCAATATAAGTGAATATTAAGTTTAAAACAATCATAGGTCATTCACACATATTCAAAGGATGACATATTAAATAACTACATGTTGAACCCAAAGAAATCAAAATTGGGTTAAAAAGTTCCTTTGGTAAAACTCGACATCCTAACGGTGTCACATTAAAATTTGTAAAATTATTTGGTGAGATAGAAAATGGTATCTCATCACTTGGACATAAAATATACATAAATAAGGAAATATAATAACATATCCCAACATAAAAAGATGTAAATTAAAAGACATAAATAAATAAGTCTTTTTAAAAGAGGAGTGTGGAAGGTTCCCTTACCGATTTGGGAAACTTTCAAAACGTACACCCCATGAAAGTAGGGTCATACAATGAAGATGTAACTACCCATAAATGATAGTGTATTATAAAAATAGTAAAATAATGGTCAGTACATACACCACACAAAAGGAAATAGTGTCCAATGTAGTATGAATCTCACGGGAATAAAAATAGTGAGATAAAAATCCACTTATGAAAATTCGGCAGCCTAAAGGTGCCGGATAATACCTCCAAAAATGGATTGAAGAGATAAAATAGGGTCTCTAATCATATAAACATAAACATTATAGAAATTTTAATATAAAATAACATCCCCCAACATAATAAATAGGAGCTGAAAGTAAGTTACATAAAAAGAGTACTTAAAAATAAAGAGAGAGGTATGATCCCTTACCTCAAGTCTGAATTGTCTTGTTCATTTCATTATATTCCTAAATAATAATCTTTGGTAAATTTATAATTTCTTATGTTCCTCCATTTATGATTATTATTCAGTTCATATCACATATTATAATGTTATAATTATTGGTTAATAATGTGGGTTCATATCAGACGTTTCTGTCGATGTTTGTTACATGAGTCAAAAATGAACTTGTTTGAAAATGATTGTCCATGTAGTTATAAGTAAATCCTCTCCAGAATATAATTAATGATTTAAATATTATATATATCCAGTAAATATTCATTTTATAATATTCCATAACATTTGGAGACAAAAAGAAATGAAATGCACCGTTCATGGAGACGGTAGGCCGTACGTACGCATGAACGCTACATTCATTTCTTTGACATATTAATGGAATTTAAAAAAATTGAGATTTATATATATTATAATTATAGTATAATATATATGTTTTATAGGTCTCATAAGTTCATTAATTTCATTATTTATACATTCCATGTATTGCATGAATGAGTCACATCACTTGAGGGTGCGGTAGTCCACACTTCTTCGTATGAAATTATCACTATTGCAAAACATTCAAAGAATAAAGGTATGTTTTTAATAAAAAATAAAGAAGCATATGTAAAAAATTAATACTATATATATAATATATAAAATACAGTGACATCATAATGGCCACCATGAAAGGAGTAAAGTGAAGATTGAACAATAGTCATTTCTTGAGGCAGTAATTCGCCATCCACAGAAACAATATGTTTTTTAACCATTAGACGGAGGTGTGTGTAAGTGTAGATAGAATAATTCACATATAAACATCCAAGTATATTTAGAAAACTTCTTTTGTTACAAAATAAATGAATAAAAAGAGTTTAGTGGTTTGGAGAAGCAAAATAAAACAAAAGAACCCAAGTGAAGGCATTACCTTTAAATCGGGTAACTTCTATTGGTTTGAACCAAAATGGTTTCTTGAAGATCATTCTTCCAAAGGTGAGGCTTAAATGATTAATAGAGGGATGTGTAGAGATGAAATGGACAGAGGTTGGCTGATCCAAATGCTTGATAGGTGTGGGAAAGGTGGTAGAGGTGGGGGCCTTTTATAAGAGAAGAGGAGGGGCACTCCTGGAAAGTTATAAAATATTACTTTATTATAAAATGATTTTCGGATTTTAAAGGTCTGAAAAGGATATATTTAGAGTATAAGGTGATAAGGTTTCGAAATACACAAATCCAATAGGTTTTTGATAAGTGTAAGACTTATATTTCACCCTATCTTCTAATTTTATTTAAATCGATCATTTATGAGGTAATCACTGCATCATCACGGTGTCATAAATAAAATAATATATATAGTGTCTAAAAATTATAAAAAAATTATCATGATCTAGGAAATATGTTTATTTTTCTAATAAATATTTATAGTAAAAAATATGACTTTTATAACCCCATGTAAAAATTTTTTTAGTAAAATAATACATGTTTGTGACATTTTAATTTTAACTTTAAATAAAAAGTTATTAATGTCATTTTCCAACCAATGTGGCTCCATGGGTTCCCCAAGATGACCCATGGATTTTCTCGGTCGGCCATGACTCATCCAATAAGGGTATTACATGTGTCATGATCATTTCATATTATTATAAAATTATATTTACCTTAAATTACACTAATTACCACTAATCGCGATTAATAAAACTTAAAAGATACTATTCACCAAAAAAAATTATTTTAATCTCATTTAACCACATTTTACTTCGTAATGACAACCATGTACGTCAATTTTTTGAAAATAAAATCACATAAGTGGTAATGTTTCATTTACACGAAAAATCAGTTTCTTTAACTACCACTTAGTAGTTTCACTATTCATCAAAAATTTTAGTTGTTCAGAAAAATACCAAAAATTCACCCTAAGAAATATTTGATATTCCGAATTAAAAAATGATGTCTATTTTAAAAAATTCAAAATATATAATTTTCATTATTTAATTTAAAATTTCATTCCCGCTGTCAAATCAAATAGTGTGTTTTTAAGAAACAATATCTATTAAAAGACTGACACTAGTTTAAGTCCAATTTCAAATTGAAATTAAATACAATGACCACCATTGGATTAAATGGTAAAAATATATTCTAAATACACTTTATTATCAATTAAAAATTTAATCTATCCATATAAATAAATCAGATTAAAAGGAGGTTTTGAATTAAAATGAAACATTTTCAAAAAAAATGATCTTTATCAGAAAAATAACAAAAATTTACACAATGTTAATTTTGATGTCCAGATTATAAAGAAAGATTTTATTTTGTCAAATACAACATATAAAACTGTCAAAAGTATATTTAAAATGGGTTCTCCATCAAAAGGCTGTTAATCAACCTTTTAATGAATATTAGATGATTTATGCTTAAAATTGGATTCATTTGCATTTTAAGCCTCTAACATTTATTGGATAAATGTAAAAATATTTAACAAACATATTAAATAATTTTTTAGTTATTTCTATTCATTCCCGCCATTACAACGGCTAGGAATTAACTATTATAATAATATTATATTATTAGTTTGCAACTGAAGATTTCAAAGAAACTCGTTGTTGCGTATTGGGTACGCCATCGAGCATAGCATTCCCTTTAAAGTAGTATTAACATTTTATTCACAAATATTGATAAACATTATAATGTAATATTATTTATTTACCTGGGATGTTACATCCTTCCCCCCTTTGGCGAATTGCATCCTCGGTATTTCAAAATTGTACTTGGAAACTTCATTGAAAGTCCCACACCGGAACAAGAGTCAGTAAAACTACCACTTTAAAAGAAAGGGAGGGAAGTACAATGGTCACCCGAGTTAAACCATACTAAGTTTCCAAGTATGAAAATATGGATATGGAGGAGAAAAATAAGGGTCATGTTCTGATGGAAAGTGATAATAAACATGTCTAGGAGAAAGTTAACCACAAGAAAATCAGAATCTTGTGATGGGTTAAACGGTATTCGATTTCCCGGTAGGAAAAGTTAACAGACAACATTTTTGTTTAAATTTACTCATATTTGAGGAATTTATTTTTGAGCTTAACTAAATCATAGTGAAAAATATTTACTTGTCACGTAGACTTTCAACTTTTACTAGATTCCTTAATCAAACTCATATTTTCTCCAAAAGATGAGTATATAGGAAGACTTGTTCGCATTAAGAGTACTATAATCAACCTCTTGAGAATCAACTAATCCACAAAAGAGAACTATATATTTCCCATATCTTTATATCTCAACAAAAACCAAACCAATAATTTTTGTACGAGATCAGATAATACCTAAAAAGGATTTTTTTTACAAAAATAAAAAGTACTCCTAATCTCCAAAATTTGTCAAGAAAAACCCAAAGTTCAATGAAGACCATTCAATAAAAAAATTTTCCATAAAATTATTCAAAGTAAACCCAACTAAGATTGAATCCCAGATATTTAAGGGATTTAATCACATAATCTCCCAAGGTACAAATTAACATTTATCTCCAAATAACATTTGTTTCCCTTAAAGTCTCATAATGAAAACTAATTAACCTAATCACATATCCTCCAAGATAGGTTAATAATTTCCATAGATAACCCAAAATCAACATACTCTTGATTCATAAAATCATATAACTAAATATAATTAGTCAAACTAACCAGGTACTTCACGTATTCCAGAGGTAGGCGATAAATACCTGTCACACTTTGGTTATGTGTTTGATTCTTGCAGCTTTATCTGACGTGACAGGTTGTCACACGGTCTGTGTGTTGTCCTTTTTCCAAATCTATATAATTCTTAAAATATTCCCCAAAACGAGATAAAATATTCTAAAATAACGATAACATAATTTAACCTCAAGTTTATCTCATGTCTTTCATATTCCATCATAACCTATAGTAACACATAATTACCTCAAAATTAAGGATCATATAAGCCCTAGTGGTTACCTTTATAATTATTACCTGAACTTCCATGTCGAGTTGGTTTTCTCGTACATGATGAATTAGAGAACTCACCAAGGTTAAAGTGGTTGATCATGACTCTTAATAGTTGGTTTAGAATAACAATGAGATTTCTCATTGAATCCCCCATTTCATATAGTCTCTTAATCAGAGAACCACCACAGTTTCCTTCAAACCCATTATCACTTTGGTGCGTGCTAGATCCATCCATTTACTAAAACCAGAAATGTCAGTGTGAGTATATCAACAAAATCATTATGTACTATAGAGGAAGATAAACACTAATATATACTTATCCATGTTATCTCAAACTCATTCCAACCTTCAAAAATTACATTGAATCTATCTAATATAATAACCATTGTGGTTATACACAACTTTTCACTTAACACTCTAACCTCTAAAGTTATCTAAACCGTCCATTGATACCAACTATAAGGACCCGGCCTTAAGCATTACTTATTATTGAATTAAATGAATAATTCACATTGAGGGTCTCTTCAGGTTTAGAGTTTCAGAGTATTCGGACATAACTATTACATCTCAAAGATGACAAAGTAGACACATCTACTCTGCTTCCATTTTTTTTCACAAAAATAAAAACTCTTGAACAACAGATTCATGTATAGTTCCTTGTTTTAGACACCCTGACATTTCCTTGATCCCATCCTTGACCCTATTCCACTTTATGTCATGTGAAAAACATATCAAAAAAACTTGGGATGAGCATAAAAAGCTCAGTAAGGTTTATAAAAATAAGGAAAGAAAACATTAGTCCATTTATACATAGGAATCAATGAAATCTTACTTTACTCATAAAAAATAATCAATTTAACATACCTCATGAAATCAAAAGATTTACGAATAACTCATAGAAATCATAAGTAATAAAGGTAACGTGAGGCATTCATAACATTCTTACGTAGGGAGTAACCCTCATGGTTACGTTTGGAATAACCATCACAGTATATTCCTTAAATATCTTCGGAGAAACCATAACGTTTAACCCTTTCGCGTTAACCAATGCATTGGAGAGTTATATCGGGCTCACCTGCCCTTAGTTTATCATGGAACCACCAGTCATCATAATAATGCCCATGAACTATAACATAATCGTATCACATAAAACATATATAAAGGAAATATAAAACTTCCACATTTAAATCACAATATATCAATACAACACATTGATATAATAAAAAAATTATGAAAACCATTTTCAATACCATAATAATAGAAAAGTAAATCACGGTATTTATTTTTCTTTTAAAAAAAAGGTATGGCTTGTAGAGAAGCCGAAACTCAAATAATGGTCATGGCGGTGGAGAAGTCGTTGTCGCCGCATATGTACAACAAAAACATTCCCTTTTGTCATTTATTAAAACACTTTGTATAAAAAAAGATTCTTTTCGGATAAACGTAAAAGTAAAAGGGGTTTATACATGGTTTAAAAGAAGGTTGTGTATAAAACAAAATACGCCTCATTGAACGGAGATTGAGATGAAGTCCCATTCCACAATGAAGCTTTTGACATTTTAAACCATTAATATACATATAAATAAATCCTTAAAACCATTTTGAAAACATGAATATTAATAAGAACAAATCATTAAAACATTTAAATCAATATTTATGTTAAATGTTTTTAACCAAAATTAGAGATACTTGAATACAATAATTGAGGAATAACATTTAATAAGAATTTTATAATATCATGAGAATAAATGGATTCATGATATAATATTACACAGGACAGTATATACACCATATAATAGTGTATTGGTTCATAACAACAATGAAGCCTCAATAGGAATGTAAAATGAGATGAAATCCCATATAAAAAAGGTATCCTTAAATTAAGGATAAATCAATCTCAAAATTATGTGTGAAAAATATAAATACACCCAATATAAGTGGATATTACATGTTAAACAATCAGAGGTCATTCACACATATTCAAAGGATGACATATTCAATAACTATATGTTGACCCCAAAGAAATCGAAATTGGGTTAAAAAGTTCCTCTTGTAAAATTCGATAGCCTAATGGCATTACTTTAAAATTCATAAAATTATTTGATGAGAGAGAAAATGGTATCTCATCACTTGGACAAAAAATTTACATCAATAAAGATATCAAATAACATATCCCAACATAAAAATATGTTATTTAAAAGACATAAAAAATAAGACTTTTTAAAAGAGGAGTGTGAAAGGTTCCCTTACCGATTTGGCAACTTTCAAAACGTACACCCCATGAATGAAGGGTCATACAATGAAGATGTACCTACCCATAAATGAGAGTATATTATAAAAATAGTAAAATAATGGGCTGTACATACACAACAAAAAATGAAATTGTGGCCAATGTAGCATGAATCTCACGGGAATAAAAAAAGTGAGATACAAATCCCCTTATGAAAATTCAGCAGCCTAACAGTGCCACATGAAACATCCAAAAATGGATTGATGCGATAAAATATGGTCTATCATCATATTAACATAAAATTTAAATCATGAGGAATATAAAAGAACATCCCCCAACATAAGAAAGAGTATCTTAAAGTAAGTTACATAAAAAGAGTAATTAAAAATAAAAAGAGAGGTACGATCCTTTACCTCATGTCCGACTTGTCTTGTACGTTTCTTTATATTCCTGAATAATAAACTTTGGTCAATTTATAATTTCTTAAGGTCCTCAATTAATGATTATTATTCAGTTCATATCACATATTATAATGTTATAATAATTGGTTAATAATGTGAGTTAATATCGGACGTTTTTGGCGATGTTTGGTACATGAGTCAAAAATGAACTTGTTTGAAAATGATTGTCCATGTAGTTATAAGTAAATCCTCTCCAGAATATAATTAATGATTTAAATATAATATATATCCAGTAAATATTCATTTTATACTATTCCATAACATTTGTAGATAAAAAAAATGAAATTCACCGTTCATGGAGACGGTAGGCCGTACGTACGCATGAACGCAACTTTCGTGAGGCAGTAATTCGCCATCCACAGAAACAGTATGTTCATTAACCATTAGACGGAGGTGTATGTAAGTGTAGCTCTAATAATTCACATAAAAACATACTAGTATATTGAAAATACTTGTGTTGTTACAAAATAAAGAAATAAAAAGAGTTTAGGGGTTTGGAGATTCAAAATAAAACAAAAGAACACAAATGAAGACATTACCTTTAAATCCGGTAACTCCGCTTGGTTTGAACCAAAAGGTTTTATTGAAGAACATTATGTCAAAGTTGAGGCATAAATGATGAAGATAGGGATGTGGAGAGATGAAATGGGCAGGGTTTATCAGAGCCAAAGGCTTTAGAGGTGTGGGTAAGGTTGTAGAGGTGGGGGCCTTTTATAAGAGAAGAGGAGGGGCACTCTTGGAAAGTTATAAAATATTACTTTATTATAAAATGATTTTAGGATTTTAAAGGTCCCAAAAGGATATATTTCTAGGATAAGGAGATAATGTTTCGAAATACACCGATAAAATAGGTTTGTAACAAGTGTAAGACTTATATTTCACCCTATCTTCTCATTTTTTTTAAATTGTTCATTTATGAGGTAATCACTGCATCATCACGGTGTCATAAATAAAATAATTTATATAATGTCTAAAAATTAAAAAGAAATATCATGATGTATTTAATCATTTTAGGTTTCTAATGAATATTTATAGTCAAAATATGACTTTTATAACCCCATGTAAAAATTTCTTTAGTAAAACAATACATGTTTGTGACATTTTAATTTTAACTTTAAATAAAAAGTTATTAATGTCATTTTCCAACCAAAGTGGATCCATGGGGTCCCCAATATGACACATGGATTTTCTTGGTCATCCATGACTCATCCAAAAATGGTAGTACATGTGTCAAGATCATTTCATATTATTATAACATTATCTTTACCTTAAATTACACTAATTACCTCTAATCGTGATTAATAAAACTTAAAAGATACTATTCACCAAAAAAATATTTTAATCTCATTGAACCACATTTTACATCCTAATGGAAACCATGTATGTCAGATTTTTGGAAATAAAATCAAAAAAGTGTTAAAGTTTCATATAAACGAAAAATTAGTTTCTTTAACTACCACTTAGTAGTTTCACTATTCATCAAAAATTGATGTTTTTCAGAAAAATACCAAAAATTCGTCCTGAGATATATTTGATATTCCGAATTCATAAATGATGTCTATTTTACAAAATTCAAAATATATAAGTTGCATTAATTAATTTAAATATTCATTCCCGCTGTCAAAACAAATAGTGTGTTTTTAAGAAACAATATCTATTAAAAGATTGACACTAGTTTAAGTCCAATTTCAAAGTGAAATTAATTACAATGACCACCATTGGATTAAATGGTAAAAATATATTCTAAATACACTTTATTATCATTTAAAAAGATAATCTATCCATATAAATAAATCATATTAAAAAGTGGGTTTGAATTAAAATGAAACATTTTCACTAAAAATGATCTTTATCGAAAAAATAACAAAAATTTACACAAAGTAAATTTTGATGTCTAGATTATAAAGAAGGATTTAATTTTGTCAAATAAAACATATAAAATTGTCAAAAGTATATTTAAAAAGGGTTCTCCATCAAAAGGCGGTTTATCGACCTTTAAAAGAATATTAGAAGATTTATGCTTACAATTGGATTCATTTGGATTTTATGCCTCTAACATTTATTGTATTAATGTAAAAATATTTAACAAACACATGTAATCATTTTGTAGTTATTTCTGTTCATTCCCTCCATTACAACGAATAGGCATTAACTATTATAATATTATTATATTATAAGTGTGCAACGTAAGATTTCAAAGAAACTCGTTGTTGCGTATTGGGTACGCCATCGAGCATAGCATTCCCTTTAAAGTAGTATTAACCTTTTATTCACAAATATAGATAAAAATTATAATTTAATATTATTTATTTACCTCGTATGTTACACTAAATCGATTTATGTTTTATTTTCTTGAGGAAATATTTAACACCTAATATATATAATAATTCAAATAATAAATACATTATTTCATTCAAAAAATCTATAATTTTTAGGTATTAGAAGCTATCACGTCCATTTAATATGAAATATTTAAATAAAAATAATGAATTTCAAATAAATTAAAAACAAACAAAAAAATTAAATAGATCCTACGATCTAAAAGGAAGACATGTTATTCGACTTATTTCTATAAGTTTACTAACATGATAATTTTTAGCACAACTGTGAATTAAAAAATATTTTACGTAATAAATATTGATTCTCTGATTTAATCAAAAAAACAACAATAATTCAAACTAAATTTTCACACAAAAAACTAACCCTATAAATATTTAAAAATTCATATGCCGAATTAAATCCCAATTATCAGAATTGGTCAGAAATTTTTAAAGATAAATTGATCATTTACCTCAATACATTACTGGTTAATCTTAAATTATCCATTAAAAAAATAGGTGCAATGTTCAAAATATGATAATATTATCAATAAAGAACAGAAATCACTATAATAAACTATATATTATTCTAAAATTATTCCCATTCTTTATTCAACAAATAACTTTTTATACTATTCATAATTATAAATTCTTCATAATCAAATAATTTTCTAAAAAATATAATAAACCATTATAATAATTATCAATTATTGCCTTAACATTATTAAATATATTAACCCAATTTTTTATATATTATTTTACCCGAATATAGTTACTTTCTTTGAAAACATCATTTGGATTAATTCAAATGATAAATCTATAGTTCTTATATATTTTAATAACGAATTATTCCTAAACATCATTAAATATACGAATTATTTCATTAATTATGTAATGATAAGATTTAATATAATGAAAATAAGTTATTTTATACCTTTAATATCATATTATTATATGGCCTTTTCAATTTTTTATGGTTTAAAAAACTCTTAAAATATCACAATCTAATATATCATAACCATTAAAGTAATATAAACCCTTTCTTTGAAACCAATTATAATGCTCTTTAATTGTACTCAATAGTCTATAGTTAATACCTATCAAGGCACTCTATTATTAGACACACCCCTAAGGGGTGACTCTTACCACCATACCTAGTGGCAACCCATTCCTCATTAATCTAATGGGATATCATTCATGCTTCAACCAATGTTCCCATGTGAGAGTTTTGAAGGCTCATATTCAATAACTTCCCTTAATAAAAACTAAAAAACCATGTATAAAAATAAAAAAATAATTATTTATAACATTTATTTGAATTTATTATATTTTTATGATGTTTACGATTTTGGGTCTCTATGCATAATGGAAAAAATTGACCTATCATACTAAAAATTTATTTTCAATATATATATTTTTTCAACCAAAAAATTTATTTTTCTTACACTCATATTTTAATCATGAAACATTAAAATTGTTTAGGATATGAAAACATTGACCTTACTGTATTCTTTAAACATCCCTCAAAAGATAAATACGTTTTTTGAATGTCTATAATGAAGAAAATAATTAACATTATTGGATATAAAACCAAATCAAACCCATTATTCCATCAGAAAAACATTGAGATTAATTAAGAATATTTTCATTTAGTTAAATAATAATTTATCATAAATAAAAATTTATATAAACAATGAAAATATATTATCCTAAAATTAATTTCAAAAAAAAATAATATAAGGTATAATAATGTGAAAAATCATATTCATGATGGTTTATTAAAATAAATGGAACCATTTTCCAGAAAACATTTTTATAAAAGGATTATAGACCTTATATTAATTTTATGTTTATATTCTTAACATATAAAATTAGAAGATTTAAACAAATCCCCATTTTCATGAATAGAAAAACTATTAGATGCTAATCTTTATAAATGTCATATGAACCATACAATCACATATAAAATCACACAGACAATGGAATAAACTTCTTGTTTAATATAATTATGTATCTAATAGAGAAGATAGCATTTCCCAATGCATTTGAGGGTAACATCATACCCACCAATCATTATAAGTAATGTATAACATACAAAAAATTTAAAAACCTGATATTGATTTAATCCCTATCATTACATAGATAAGACATATAATTTGATCCCATAACTATATACTCTTGCACATATCTCTTAAAAAATTCAAGAAATATCCTTCTAAAGTGAACTTGTTTAAAAAAACTACCAGATTAGTGGGAAATATATATAATTTAAAAAACCACTAAATACATTACTCAAATATTGATAAAGAATAATGGTTATGCTATAGAGAAAATGTGGTGATTTTATAACTGTTAAAAAATAGACTTCTTCACTTTTAAAAAATACGTTAGAACCCATTAAAGTAAAAATTGAAATAATTTCTTTTTACACATTTTTAATGAAATGAAATTTAACTCAAAAGTTATATTTTACAATTTTTTATGAATAAATAGGGACACTATTTAATCTTGTAACTGAACATGAGAATTATTATCTAACAATATATATAATCTATTTTTTCATTTATTGAATTGTTACATTATTTTATTTGACATTAATTGAAAGAGAATTTGGTTTTTTATATGTGATTTGTATTTGTTGATTTTAAAGCATAAATATAATTATATATTGAATATTATAATGTTTAACTCCCATTATAGTTTTTATAACAACATAGTTCCTAAAATTCGAAAACTTCTATTATAAAATTTCAATATATAAATTTTCATCATTGGTTCTATCAATTGTAATATATGCAAGATGTGGTTTATTTCATTATTTTTCGTCAATGACATTCTTATGAATTATCATATTATTTCAATTAAATTTTTATTAAACTATTTCATATTAAATATTATGGTTTCAATTATTTTGTTCAACCATATCATCATTACTATAGACCATGTTATATTTTTTGTGGTTCCAATATCTATATCCAATTCAATTTAAAATATATCTTGAAATAATACATTCTATTTAATTATCTTCAATAATAACTATATTTAGGTTTTATTTTTTTAACATCATGGACTAAAATCTATTCTAATATAGATAAAAAAATATATGTTATGACATCTCAGTGGAATTTATATGAGAAATATTCCATAATTATGACATGTTTTTAATAATTATAGTTATGAGAAAATCGTTTATCTATAAAAACACTGATCGATTTAGAAAACAAACATTATTCTTTCTATTATGACAACACCTATATTAATAATTGATGTTACACCATTATACTATTGAGTTGATGTGTTATTGTATTAATGATTGATTCTATGTTTAATAATATATAATTCAATACAAATCCTTGTATACACCATTGTGTTAAATATTCCTAATGTTATTATAATAACTCTCATATCATTTAAATTGTGCCTTCGTAAAAATATAATCATCATAAATACAAATATCTTACGATTAATAAATATGATTGTTTGATTTACTGGTGAAATCATCCATAACATTCATGATTTAAATGTACTAAATTTAATATTGGTGCATTATAAGACTGATAAAATATTGGTGGTTTAATTTGACTTTATATTTTTTTGATTTAAACTCTATTATGTCCTCCATATATAATATATCAATTTTTATAGAATTAATTGACAATATATCATTCTATTGTTAATTTGGGTTGATCTTTCACAACATATTATTTCCAATTATTTTTATACGACGTCTCACATATTATTCCATGTTTCATTTTTCATTGGTTGGTTTTTAAATTACATGAAGATGACATTATTTAATTAGATAACAATTCTAAAAAATATTCCAAATTTTTATTGAAAATTTAGTGATGATATTTATGTCCTTAATTCTCTTTGAAATGTTGGAATTTCTAATTTCAATGACATCAATTCATTCATCATATTATTGACTTTTTCATAGAATGTTTTGTTTAAACCAATTCATATACACAATATCTTCTATATAAAACATTTTATTTTAAATAGAAACTTCTATAATTTGTTTTTAATTGGAGAACATTAATTCCCATTTTTATACACATTGACAATATATTCCATAATATTCTTCAAGATTTCCCTGACTCCAATGACATGTGATGTCTATCCAATATAATAAATGATTAAATTTACCCTCTACATATATTTATTTTCTCCTCCAAAAATAAATTACATATACATTTTGTTACCTGCTGAAGACATAATTAATAAATTTAACATCTTATTATTTCTATATATAAAAGTAGTACATTCCTTAACATTGTATGCTTTTTGGTCACTTATTATAAATGCCTCCTCTAAACAGTCATAGTCTTGCAGATTATTCCTTTCAATGAATTCTTATTCACGAATTACTCTTTGCATGAAATGAATCATATAATAAATTGATAATTCCCCCATAATTCACCATTTATTTTATTAAATAAATGTGATAATTTTTATTATTGAAAATATTTATGTACCTAATACTCCACCAAAAATTATATGCATTAAAAATAAGTCTTTTAATAAAACATGTAACTCTCTCTATAATGTTATTATGGAACTTTTTCTAAATTTATTATCATTTCTTATTTTTTGCGAATAAAAAAATTTAAAGATACATCAAAATTTATATTATGTAGAACTATTAATGTACAACTTTTTATCAATATAAAAATTCTAATAATTAAATCAAAAACCTATATAGTTAGATGATTTTTTTGGCACAATTTTTTTATTGGTTTATTTCTTACCCAAGAATATATGAAAAACATACCAACAAATTTTAAATTAAAAAATTTAATTTAATCCTATAGAACATAATTTTTTATCATTTTTTATAATTTTAATAAACCTTATTAAATAATCACTCTACCATGTTTAGATCATTGTTATTTTGAAAATTTGTCATCTAAAAGCATTCAATGGTACCTCTCACTCAGTAACATTCAAATTTTTGAGTTTAGTATAATAAACCTAATAAATTCTTTATGGATTTGATTTTTTTATTTTCTCAACATCTACACATGTTTCATCTTGCATATAACTTCATTATTCTTTTTCATTACTTTAACGATATATATTAATTTTATCCTTCATTATGCGTTTATGGTATATTTCGTCAATATATTTATCTATCATGATTATTATTCATTTTATTCAATATTATATATAGAATTACTAACCATTCAAAAATAGTTTTAATCAGAATTAATACACGAGGAGTAGTAGTTATAATATTCTTTACTCGGTAAACATCTCTTAATATTCAATGATTTATTCTAGGTTCTCAAAAAAAATTATTTAAATCTATAAGTTTTTAGAAATTCCTTTTTCTATGGCCATTATACATCCCCTATATATTCATACTCCACACTTTTTTTCTTTTGAAAATTTTTAAATTTTTTTCAATTTCATAACACCTATAACACTTGGTTATATTTTTTCTTTGTAACAGATTCACTAAATTCTTAATGTTGTTTTATTAGGGACATTACCATGTTAAGTTTCATTATTTTCATCACTATCTGCTAATTCAATATAGTATTTAATATACTTATCCTTGAACCTAACCCTACTAATAAACTATAATTATATTTATTATTTAACCATTTTAATGAATAGAAGAAACATCAATATTTCATAATTGAGTATTGTTGCACTTAACTAATCAATTATTATGTATTACTCCCCTTAGAGTACAAATATCATTTGTTCAAAAACGTAAGGATATTTTATTTTCCGTATCTTGATAATAATTTTAAGTTTTAATTTATCACAAATCCCCTAAAGAGACTTGTTAACACTTCCATCCCTATAAAATAATTAAAAGTATAAATTTTACCATTTTCATATAATCAAATTTAGACCATAATTGGTCATTTTAATAAAATAATTTATATTATTCAATTCATTTATTTTTTAATTCATATGGAAATTTTTTTATGAAATAATTTAATATATATTATTTTTAAAGAGGTAGGATATATATTGAACTTTTAAATAATAAGAAAAAAATTGTCAATTGATTATAAAAATATATAAATTTCAAAATGAAATTAATATACAATATTAAATAATGGGAATAACCCTCAGAATTCTAGACGAGTATAAGGTCAACAAGAGGTTTTTGGCAAACCAAACAATAGAAATACATGGATGTATAGATTAATGTACTGGTTTGGTGTAGTGTGAGGATGAAGGGGTGTAATTTAATAGCTTGTGTATAGATAAAATATAGAATAATGGTACTAAAATTGTGAGGGATTATAATTTCAAAATTATAGATATGGAACATAAAAATATATGAAGAGGTGACCTCCTGGATGGAAAATCAAAATGTGACAAGAATATTAATGACATTGTTAAACAATGAAAGGAACACTCTTTGAGAAAATATAATTTCATCTAGTTCAATATTATTCACATAATTTTGATTTATATGATATTTTACCACATGTTTATTCATCAAATTATGTTATTTCATTGATGATATGAATTTATAACATGTTAAACATATTTTTGAAGGAACATTTTTCCATGCCCAAAAGTTTCTTCCATGAATAGAAGAGAAATATGTTGAACCTATTACATGGTATATGATAATGTTGCATCCAAAAATTCACACAATAGAATTACATACATGAAGATAACATAGAAGTAACATGAATATGTATTGGATTTAGTGTATTTCATATAACTATGAGGTTTGGTGTCATTGTTGCACAATTTGAATGCAGTGGGAATAAAAAAAATCTAACATATATTAGATGTTATTTTGTAATGAGGGAATTATTTCATTTATATAGTATAAAACAATACATATATTTTTATTTTTTTTACCAAAACCTACAATGTCGCTAAATTTTATTATTATATAGTTGAATATTTCACGCAATTTTAATAGAGATCATCGTAGAGTTGGGGAAGTGTCATAAGAATTATTTAGAACGAATTTTGATATTTTATGAAGATTAAATATATTAACAAATTAACATTAGTAGAATCAAATATAATGTATTATATATTTAAAATACATTGAAGACAATTCTAGGTCATATGTGCAATCTAGGATATGCGTTCTTATGTATGACTAATATATACCTTCTCTAAGTCATGTGTTGAGGTGATGGATGATCTCGAGAGATGATATTAAAAAAAATTAATAAACTCATTTTTTATATATTAACTTTTTGAAATATATGAATTGTTATTTTATACCCATTATAGAAATTTTATAGGGTTATCCAAAATCATGAGAATTTAGAGGGACTGAGAACCACTTCAAGATTATTTTCAATGAAGAACAAAGACATTGACTATTTGACATAGAAAATCAGTAAAACTCATAAATTATAGTGGGAATAAAATTTTTTGCAAACAACATCAAAAAAAATTAATTCTTATTTAGTGATGAATTTGATATTAATATATTTCACTAATTTGTGAATTTAATTCCGCATTCAATTTCATTTTTATTATGAATAAGCCCCAAAAATATAACCTACAATAATTTGGTACTTATACCATTAATTTTCATTTTATTAATCATGTTTTATGGACTGATTATTTTATTGTTTTACCTAGTTTTCTTTGATTCCACTAATTAATAGTTTTCATATAATTCAAGTATATTATATATTTATCCATATCAATTTTAATGGATATATACCTCTATACTGAATGATCTCTTCACTGATATTCATTGGGTAGGTGGTTAAAAAAATTCCAGTGAACCAATTTGTTTTCTAATTTATCTTGGGTTATAAAAATCATCATTATAGATCATGAATCATGGCATTTACAATTTCATAGAATGATGCTTTGTATGATAATATGAATCATTTTTTGGAGATCGTGGATTAATGAGAAATGTAGTTTGAATTTGATAATCTTCCATATAAGATGTCGATAAAATGTTTTATTTATGAATCAGTGATGGAATCTGACATTTGGATAAGTCTTAGTATGGTCATATTAGTTTAATGCATTAAAGATGGATTGAGTGGTTAATTTGATCAAATTTGTAATCAAATCTTAAGACACATAAAATATTTAATGTTTGGAAAATTGCCACCCAACAGGATGCGTATTCCAAAATAAAAAATTACATATGTTCATTTTTATGGAGCACATGGGATTTGATTAAATTTATGAATCCAATTGGCTAGTGACTAATGTACAATTAATGGGAGACCTACCCCATCCTAGTTAGATTGTACTAATATTTAATTCCTAGTAACTAGTGTGTCCCCACACACCATGTGTGTTTGGACACACCATATGTATATTTGGTTCTCCTTTTATATATCATTTAAAATATATTCATAGAACCCCATGGGAATGAAACACCATTTGACCCCCCCCCCCCATATGATGTGTAGTTAGGATGAGACATGTTATTTCAAATGATAGGACATGACCATTTGTTATACATGGGGAAAATGTTGGGATCCTCTATGAAACACCATGCATTTTTTCTAGAAATTATATATATCGGTATGACATTGCTTTTCCTCTTTTTAATCCAAGGTGGAGTTATCTCACTCATTAGGACGGTAATCCACCTATGTAGTATGTATTTCAACCATTTGTGTATGAGGTTGGTATATTATATTTATTAAATATGATATAAGTGTTATTTCACCACATATAAATTATTGGGGTCCTATATGGGTGGAAATGTATTTTGAACAACCTTAGAGATCTCATTGGATATGGATTATCCAGTGGAGTCAGTATTTCACTCAAAAAAATAGGGCATAGATCGATCAGTGTCATCTTGGTGAATAACCATTTTGATTTATTGAGACCTATCCAATTGTATCCATTAGAAATGAGTTTCTTTGGTAGGCTGTGAGATTTAGATAATAGTATTGGATGAGTATCCATCTTTGAGAATATCTTGGTTTCTTCTATCTGTTAAAACTTCATTATTTTGATTCTATAATTACTAGTTATTTTTAGGGTATCCTTTTATGAATGTATATAGTCAATCATATATTATATCATTGAGAACATGTGGATTATTATTCATATTAATATTTATTCAATCATGTTCTAGAGATACAGTGTGTCGGTGGTGCTTTGTGTCATTTTTCGGCTATTGTAGAAAAACCTTTGATGAACCAGGGGTATTGGGTTGGGACTATTTTATCTTTTATTGTAATGTTGGAACTATATGCATATTTTTAGCATTTATTTTTATATATTTATACTTATAATTTAAATATCATACATTATTTTTGGAATATTAGAGATTCTGAATGAATTTATTATTCCATTTTCTAACTCATTTCATTATTCTAGTGTGTATAAATATATATATATATATGTGTGTGTGTGTGTAGTTGTAGTAAAATAAGGCCTAAAATATGAGTGATATACTTACTCGATGATAGTTACCATCCCCCGTATTATTGAAGGTGGACTTTGGGATACACAGTTATCATTTTTCTAGATAGGTGGTATGGGGGATTGTGTCTTTTCAGAGTTATATTCAAATTGGGATGACCTAGCATGACTTTGGGTGATTTTTTGGTGGTGTGAGTGACTTGGAATTTAAGGAAATGATGAGTATGATTCCTGATCATAGATCACATGAATGAAAAACTAGTGGTGTTGAGATATCCATTCAATACATACAATATGACCCTGATAACCCACTTGAACAATGATAACACCATGGATCCATTTTCATGGAAAATATTTATATATAATAATAGGAACTGATTTTGTTTTCCATGTATTTCATGAGTGTGTCCCACAATTATGGTCTATTTAATATCGCATATCTTGATTAATTTAGTATTTTTATATGTAGTAATCCAACACAGATTGCATGAAATGTTCACAATGGGGATCAATTCTTTAACGAGGTCTTGGTTTAGAGGATGGTTTTGGAGGTGTTACCTCTATATAGACATTTAGATTTACTTTATCCTATCATTTATTGAGTGGAACCTAATCTAATTGCCTAGTTAATTGTTTTCCCTTGGGTGGGATATCATATAATTCATGATATATTGAATGGGAAAGCATGTAGGTAGAGAAATCATCATGTGTACCATTGGTAGTGACTGCCAATATTTTTTGGTTATCAAGACCCACAAGTAGTACATTATTTGATAAATTACTTTCCAAGAAGATTTTTTCTTATCTAAAACAATATATATTACTAAAGTTTTCTCATTATGATCATCTTCCATGGGTAAAAACCCATTATGGTGATCATTGACAAATATACATTATAAGGTAACTGTTCTCCTTATCTAATTCATGTGCATATTTTTGAATACGTTCATCTCGACAACTCATAGGAAAATGTGTATCTAAGAGATTAATGAGTATTAGAAAAGAAACTAATAACTGGATTAATATCCATTAATGTTTATTTAACTCACTTAGTACCCATATAAAAAATTATTTTCAATAAATTTTTGGGAATATGTGTTCATGTACAAAATACATAGATACATTTGAGGTGCATTTTTACCCTTTTCATCCCAACTTATACAAGGGTTATAAATCATGACATTTTGGTAAAAATAAATTACATACATTACAACTAGTTTTTGTTGATAATGGTCAATTGGATGTATATAAGTTAGTAGTGATTTTTTGGAATTATGATCCAAGTTTAATAATCCCGAAGCACTAACACATACAATCTCATAGTATAGGGACTATGTTCCTTGTTTCCTTGAGAGCGTCCAATTATCTTATATAGAGAATAAAATTTTTCTATGACTTGTGAGTTAATATCATTTGTGGATACATATCATTCCCTGTGATTATATATTGGAAGACAATATATGGATCAACAAGGAATATTAACCGATTCAAATTAGATGAATCACATGTACGAGATTGAGTTTGATGATATATGAGAGTTGCTAGTGGGGTCTGATGTTATGATCCACTATTTCCACCAACTCATCCATGTGGACACCATTAGGATCAGAGAGTAGGTGGGATAGAGAGTAGATCATTATAGGTATTTTATTCTTATATATATATATCACATCCAATATTTTCTAAGGATTAATCATTATCTTACATGTCACATATTTAGATTTAATGGTATTATTTGTGATTCATTATTTTCAAGAACTACCCATTTTTTATAATTAGGGATTCCAAAATATTCTATAGATTGACCCTTATGGTTTAATATTCATATTGGAGGAGATTATAAGATCACACATTTCTTCTAGTAGTATAACATGATTCTTACTATTAAGAGTTCCTCAAGGAACCTTTTCATAGATATAATGAGACATTTTATTTTATTCCATGTATATACTTATTATCTACAACCAATGACCATATTTATTTTTACACATGAAGTTATTTTGGATCTAATATTGTTGGTCATTATTTTCCAAAACTAGTACGATGGAATTTCAAGAATATAACATTTGACTCATGTGTAGATTTTTATATTTATTTCACTTAAAATACATTTATTGAATATGTTTCCAATGGAAATCATGCTTATTTGATTCCTTGTATTTGAATGGGAGTACCAGGATATGTTTTCCAAGGATATATAGATGTTACATTCTCCTCGATGGTTTTAATTCTATGTTAACATACATATGGAGAAGATTGACATATCTTAAGTGGAATATTAGATGCATCATTTGGAGTTTCCTGTTATTAGGATGCAATTATAGGTCCTATAGAAGAAGTGTCCTATCTAAAATATTTTCCCCATTAGGATACTATGATATATTTCAACATCATGGAGGATTGGAGCACGATAATGGGCACGAATTACTATTTTATGTTCTACATTTCCATCAAGAAGAAGGATCCACTAATGATTATTAATGACCACATCTGTCAATTTATAGGGGAAAGAATATTCATTTTTATCTACCCCATTTTAGATTTCCATATGTTATGGGTACACAATGTCAAAATTCAAAATTGGAATTTTTTATTATTCTATAACCAGTTTATGTATATTATTATGCCCAATAGTGTGGAGAAATCCCTGGTTGAATTTTTGGGTGTCAAGAACCTAGTCTTCTAGTGATCACTTCACTAGTAATTAGGTGTCCTTATTTGTTACCTACTCATTTAAAAATCTTTTAAATCTAATTATATAGTTCAATTTGGGACAGTTTTGATCATACATTGAAAGAATCAACTATATATAGGACTTTTGATTTTTATGTTCTGGATTTGAGAGGTATATATTATTGAATATATAATTTTGAAGGAGGGAGTATCCATGAAAATTATGATTATTAAGACACTTCTATCTTGGGAGACACCCAATTTGTGTAAAATAGGTGAAAATATTCCATAGTATGGATGTATATTTTTTGAAATTATTATTATAATATTCTTGTATTTTAATTCCATTGACAACCATGAACTAGATGAGATATAGATTATTTATTTATTGAGGTTCTAGAAGGAATTTTATGAGATGATTAAGTGGATGAATATCACTATTTTAGAGAGGTTTCAAGATGAATAATCTAATTACATAGAGTTTTGGGATACCTTTATTTCCATTCTAGGGTTTTTGTTAATACAAATTTTTTTAATGACTATGTATTGTTGTATGTTGACGGAAACAAGTATGGAGTATAACAACCCTTTTGTTTATTACACCCATAAACTTGATTCATTTCATAAAAATTCACTTAATATAACTCTCAGGATCTGTAGGTCTAGTGTCTTGGTAAATAAGAACATTATATAACAACGTAGAACATAAAACACAACATCTTTATTAAAAAACTCTTTTACATGGTCCCAACAATCCTTCAAATTTAGCATTGCATGGGATAACCAGAGGACATGAAAAATTAAATGGTTAGATATAATGCCCAGTAAGGGAGTAAACAAGGCATAAAATGAAGAATATGGTACATTTAACAAATATTTATATCAATTTAGACAAAGACAAACATTAACATAAATTCATGATATAACAAGATTATCATAACAAGGAAGTGTGGAAACAACATTTAACATGATATTAGCATGAACCAAGGTTCATTACACATGGAGAATGAGTATATCCCCATTGCATATGAATTATCATGATTAAACCCTCATTTCACTTGACATACCATGATATTAATCCTTATCTAATGCATTGGAGAGCTATTTGGGAACACCACCCATAATCATTTCATTTCATGCATAAGTGTGCCACATGGATCATATAAAATGGATTCATTAAACACTATCATTTATTCCCTGATAATGGAATTTTTTTTTTCATAATGAAACTCTATAATCAAAAATTAAATATTCCTGAAGTTGAATATCGTTGATAGAGAAATGGGTAGGGTATTAACTACATAATGACTTCTCTTGGAAAATCGCATTGCAAATTTAGCAGCATATCGGTGTGACATATGAATTCAAAAAAAATGGTTGATGATAGAGAAAGGGGTGTATCATCATATTTACATTAAATGGAAATTAATTGGTTCATATAGATACATTTCCCAACATATTTACTGGAATTTAGATTCATAATACAAAATAATTGATTGAATGTAAATATGAAGAGTGAAATTCCTTACAGAATTTTGGCCTAGTAACAGGTGTACATGTGAGGAATTAATGAGAGAGAAAGAGGCATCTCATAATTCGAACAAAATTTGGGATGTATGGAGGTGGTTTGAAATAATACCCAAACATTTTTTATTTAAAACATGGTATAAAATATAAATAAATTTGGACAAAATTGAGGATGGAGGAAATCCCTTACTTGGATGTGGGGTCCCAAATGCTTGGAAGAGGATTCAAAGAGGATTTCTAGAAGCATAGGGCACCATGGTAGGATTCACGAGAGAGGAGGTCAGAGTTTGGTCTAACTACAAAGGCTTTGATTGAAGAGGAATGTGGATCTTGGTTGGGTTTATATTGGAACAAATATAGAATTCATTATTATTTAGGTTTTGGATACCACACATTAAACTAATAAAAACCACCAACCAACTCAGTGTTTTTTCCCAAGGTTTATTCCAAAATGGAATTTTAAAACATTATTTTATAATTATAATGTCCAAAATACTTAAAATATTAGGCTTCTTTATTTGGGGGTGAGTCACACTCTCAAGATAATCAATTTAAAATGTTAAAATATTATATACGTATTGGAGGGTCGACGAAGTCAACATAAAATTATTTATAAAAATTTAAAATCACATTAATTTAAAATTTTAACATATATTGGACTAATATTTCATTTATAGTATTTTATTACTTCACTATTGGGTCATTATTATGTCAGAAATCATAGTATATATTAAAACGGAGTTTTTTTACTTAAAAATTCATATATATTATAAAATTATATAAAATTCACCATTGGATAATTTCATCATCCTAATTAAAAAAAATAATATTCATTTTATCTATCTAATTTGATAAACATTTTAATTTTTTTCTTTTAAAACAAAAAAAGACATTTATCAAAATATAATGATTTTTGACAAAAATAGTTTTCAAACCTTAATAAACATTACAATTGTATTCATCAAAATTTAATGATCAATTATATTATAATAAAAATTTATTGAGTAATGATATTTTATTAAAAAATTAATTAATTAAAAAATCAATTAATTCATCAAAATTGATTTCGAAATTGAAAATTAACTAAAAATAATATTAAAGCATTAAAAACCATTTATAATGTAACAATAATAAAATTAATGTATATTATTTATTCCTTACAAAAATAATGCACATAATCATAGTTCTTTGGTCTTGTTACATAACCCCTTATAACACTAGCATAAGAACGAAGTATAAGGTGTGTGATTGTGATATACTTTTTGGGTGTCTCAGATGAAATTGCCTAAGTGGTAATATCTATCAACTTCTACTTCTCATGTTAGAAGTTTCATTCAAACATAACATTTTGAAGCTTATCTAGAACTTGGTCAAGGGAAAATCCCAGTGAATACACCGCCTTTTCAAGCATCAACAAATGAGATTTGTATGGAGCAGTTCTTCTGGATGAGTCCATCAATTCTTTTTTCCGAGAATATTGGATTTGTTAAATCCCTATATTTATACTAATCAGGTGATCATTGTTCAATTACTATATTAGAAATATAAACAATTCGTAATGCTGTTTTAAAATCCAAAAACATAATACCAATGATGTTAATATTTTATATAACCATTTTACATAATAAGACATTTAAATAGATCAAGAGGAATTTTCATTAATAAAAATTTGGGTCATTCAAGAAGAAATTTTTAACTCATGAATTTGATATAGAATCCTAGGTGCTCACCGTATATACATATTTACACTACCATCTTGGGTATCATTTTTTAATTTATTCCTACCATATGTTTTTAGGAACAAATTTACCTAGAGAAATATCAATCAATTACAGAGTGAGTGAATGGAGTTCCTACAAGACTATAACTTCATTATATTATATATTCTTGGGAGAGGAAATTTCTGGAAAAGTAAATAAATAAGAATAAATAATTCCTAGTTGGATGTTGAGGTGTTAGACTATTTTTTCATTATTTTTATCCTTGGGGGATGAGTTATATGATTCGTTACTACGATCAATGGTAGTTAATCAAACACTTATATAGTGTCTGAAGATAAAAATTATTAGTGATGATGATTTTGAGGAATTTTGTCACAAAATATTTGTAGTATATTCTCTAAATGCATTTCTGGACGATAGAGATAAATGAATCAATTTCCAAGGGTGAATTGTGTAACTAGTCATTATTTGAGATGATATCCTAGGAGAGCTCTGTACAAACTCTTTATTGCTACATATGAGAGTGGAAAATATATACCATGATCTTAGGTGGATTTCTTTAGCCATTTCTGAGGAATAAATTTGAAAAATACATCCCATGATGTCTCACCTACAATTATGTGAATTCATAGAAGTATTTCCCATTGGGAATAGACAATCCCCATGTAGTGAAAAAATTGAAATTGGATAGTATAAACATTGATTATTAGATAGTATTTTCCTTTGTGAATAGTTGAAATTACACTATCTATGTGATCCTTGATTAACTTACAGTGTCATTCCATATCCTCTAAAATAAGTAAAATAGTTTGGTAGAATTCATTTCATACTTGTATACACAAGATATCATATCGCTTCATGATTTCCCCTTGACGATTTTTGAATAGCATGAAACTTGATTTATGTATCATTTATGGAGAGGCATAATGATGATTTTTTAAATCACATATAAATGATAATTATATCCCCCTATAAATACAAAAATCTAGACTAGTAAAAACACTCAATTCCTTGTGGATATGTTGTGGTAATTTATATTAGACATTAACATAATCTATGAGGATTAGATATTATATGTATAGTAATCATAAAATAGTACCTATAAATATATTAAAATATGGTTACATTTTAGAACCATTATAAATGTTCAAGTAGGACATCAATTTTTTTTGGAAAATGTTAGTTAGATTTCGGATTAGTTCCGTAGATAATTTTTTATCATTGAAATTAAATTTTTAGATTATACAAGAGTGGATGGGGACTGTTAAACACATCATATGTCCTATGTTAAATGATAATGGATGACCTTATTGTTTTCTAATAGAGAAAACATGTTCATAAGGGTTTCACCATGGAATGTTTTATGGGTGTGTTTATGTGTAAAAAACAATCTATGATGTTGATAGATCCATTTCATATTTATCCTATGATTTGAAAAGATGCCTACCTACATTACATGAATCCAATTTTTTCTGAGTTCATAATGTATTCATTTTTTCACATCTAAAGCAGTTATTTCCATACTCATTACATTTTATAGAATAAGGTGACCATGAAATTATAGATAAAGAAATATTTTCAGAGTATCGGGTGGATATTGAGGATTGATAAGAGAGGATCATTAATAAGAGAGAGAATAAAATTATTCATATTCACTAGAAACATTAGAACCTTTAAGGGAGATCATTGGATCAGAATAAACAAATTTCTGATTCCATAACCTCACTTTTTTAAGTAGTAACCATATTTTTATACGAATATCAATAAATTTGGAGATTATTAAACTTCAATGATTATTACAATTAGAACATTTGAATATTTTATATGAAAAATAAAGTGGTATTCATATAGATAGAGTGGTGTTTAGACCTTTTTTATTGTTGATTTAATTATTTCAACAACATTAAAATATATTAACACACATGTATACATAATATAATAAATAATGTATTATCTCAAGATAAAAAATCACAGATCATAAAATCGGGATAACTATTGATTTCAAAATGTGTGGTTTCCACTATACACAATATAAACCATTCATTCACCGAGTTTTGTGATTATGCCATTTCTCTAGAGAATATATTATATAAAATGAAATAAAATAATTTATTTGATGTAATAAATATTTTCCTTGAAATATTCCCTTGAAATTGATATTATAATACATTATAGGTTTATCCACAACCCATTAAATTTATATTGAGAAACATTCACCATGGAAGGCTCTTAAAATAATAATGAGAATACTTTTTGACGAAAGAATGAATTCACCATAACTATTAAATGAAATTGTATATAACGTGATTACCTTTTACATCCATACTAAACAAATATTCTACAGAGATTGACCTAATTTTCAAATACTACTCAGAATATTTACATTTTTTAGCTTTAATTTTTTTTTGTAATTAAAAATTATATACAAATAGTGTAATATAGAATCATTGAATGTCTATCTGGTTAATTTACCTTTTAACAATCATGAATTTTTCAATTAATATTTATGTTTTTTCACATAATTTTCCCAGAATTGTTTTTTTGAATAATTGTCAAATCCATTATCGATATTCTATATTTCAAAATTTTAATTATGATGATTCTCACCATCAGTTTCAAGTGATATTATCATCACTATTTGATTGGATGGTGGATTGAAAAATTGTGGGAATCAAATATGTTTCTAGATCGATCATGTCTTCTATAACAAACAAATCATAGCAACTGAACATATCATCATAGATGCCTCATCCCAAAGAATAAGGTGTGTTGTTGGTCTCCAAGTTCGTTATACGTGAATCTATGTATCAACATATATAACCATGGTAATAGTTTCATAGTCAATGATGACACATCATTTATCATGTAAAATAAGAGAGTGGAAAAAATTAGAGTATGTAACAAATGTTAAGGTACAATACCTTGAGATATAAAAATCTAGGAAAAAAACGATCCTTCGAAGACAAAACATCCAAGAAAAATACAAAGTGTCTTTGTTACAATCTGTTACAACCGTCGAAACCCATTATGATGGAAACAAAAATCAACAGAAGGCTTTATATTGTTTCACATCATTCCCTTTACCTATATATTTTACAACCTAACAAATATACAATAAAAGTATTATGATGTATAGGTGGAAAATTCAATGTATAACAACACTATGAATCTCTAAATTTTCAAACACCATGAAACCATTAGATGTAATATGAAAATAACATAATTGTCATCAACAAATTTCATTTCAATTTTTTGACATAAAATTTACATTTTATTTCAATTCAATACAATAAATATCAAAATCCAAAAGAATATATAAACAATTTAGAATGATTTAAAATATGATTAATAAAAAAACAAATCTCAATAGATAAAAATGTGTGAAATCAAAACATGAATCATTTCCATCAAGAGTTTTACCAGGCAAAAAAAATTGGATCTATGCTATGGGAATATGAAACTAGGATACATATGGGACACTAAATTGACATAATGTTAATCATATAATACAAATAATATACACAATCTATTAGTATCATTATTATATCTCTATGTTGATACACAGTTACGAAGGTTTTAATATGTCTATAACCAAACACACTGATGGTTTATATGATGTTATATTTTCAAATAAATCAAGTAAGAAATTTTAAAAAATTTCTAAACTATATTTACACAAAAATAATTTTATTAAAAATTAATAAAAAATAATTTCATATTAAAAATGAGCATTGAGAAATTTCATCAAATACAAGATGTATATAATTCATTATTTCAAATAATACAACACTTTCTAAAATCATTCCATTGAACAAAATAATTTATCTATAAAAATATTCCATATTTATATATAATAACAATTTTCATAAACCACCCCAAATAAAATCATACAAATATGAATTTTCCCATGTGGAAGCGGTATTTTATAGAGATAACTACATAAGCAATAGAGAAAACCAAGTCACCGTTGAAAATAATGATTATAATATATGTGATCATTCCTACAAAATTATTGATCCATAATAAATATCATCGATCACTATTAAACCATCTATGTCATACAATCACATCACATGAGGGTCCATTCATATATAGGGGATGAAAGATCAATATTTTATATAGTGAGAATATAAGAGGATTATGTGGGATCCAAACATACCATAAAGATATCAACAAAAATCGACAGATAGCCACCATGAAACCAAGGGTACAACCACATATAGAATCATATAGTGGATGGGTAAAGATTATGATAGATTATTAAAATATTAGTGGTCAAATAAATTAAATTTATGGGAATATTTTTTATTTTTTAGATTATCAGGAAAGTGAAACCGTTATAAAAACCCTAAACACCAATTTTTGTTCCTACTACCCCTTGGAAATCATAGAGAAAAATACCTAGGGATAACTAGATACTCAGTATATTTTTGATCAATATATACACTAACATCTAGAAACAAACCCATTTATCCTAATTATTTCCCTAACAACTCACATTATTAGAAAACCTATTCCCAACCGTTCCAAATTCCACTAGAACCAATATAGCCATATCACATAGTCACCACACAATTACCACTAACTATTTGTAGACCATATTCCTATAAAACATCACCAGAATTCTATTTCCTCAAACCACAACTCCTAATGCACGTTAAAAAATTAATGGAGACCGTCTATGAATAAAATATAATATAACTATGATCCAATGGGTGTTATGATTGTACCCACAATTCAAATTGTTTCCCAAGAATGTGCTTTAAATTCAATACATGATAATATATCAGGGTACTAGGGAGTAATCAATTCTTAGTGATCCCAAATCTTAGGGATATTTATATCATACTAGAATAATACTTATTATAAGGGAATCATTTTAATGTAAAAAACCTCCCCTTAGTGATCTATAATTTGGACTAGCTACTATAACCCCATGGTTTCATGATCAATATCAATAAATTCACAACCAATCATATGGGAAGGGTAATGTTGATACTGCCTCTACTAGGAAACATGGAACATTTCATGAGTAAACATCATGAAATATGCAACATAAATTTAATAAGACACACTTCCTTCCCATTCCCCAATATTAAAAGGTCCAACAAGACTTTGTTCCAATATAATATATTTTCTAAATTGAAGATGTCCAAGAAAAGGTGATATGCTGAGAAAAACCATATCCACTACTGAAAAATCCCACTGGTCCTGATGAAGGTACAAGTAGGATTTATGATGAATTTTATATATCACTAACCTCATTCAAGTAAAATACTTTTTGTCAATTTCCTCTTATTCATGTATTGATCTATCCAAATACACTTATCCAAATTTTACCGTACTAAAAAGTGATCTAAATACAATCCTATAAAATTCTTAAAAGATGAATGATTTATAAAATTATATCTGAACTAAATAGTGGGTATATATCTTTTAGAATAAATAATTATATTAATAAGGAATAACTTAAGAATATAATTAAGAACATGATTGGATCAACTCGTTTTCCATTTATTCTAAGTGTAATATTCCATGTTTAGTTTCAAATGGGTACATATATAAATTTTTATATAATTAAAAATTCAGGATAGAATTTTAAGATATATTTCAAAAATTATATAAGAAGTCACTCTATAGAAAATCCTAATTTATCCTACATAAAATTGACCAAGATCTTCCAAAATTGTTGTATTCATAATATGAATGAAATTTTTTGTCTTTTGAGTTTATAAATGATCCCCAATTTGTATTTGCCTGAAAAATATTCAATAGTAAACTAAAAATTATGTCACTGGATATCTCATCCTACTTCCATATTATAATTGTAAAATGGTACAATAAAATATAATGCCTATGGTGCTCCAACTTAATCTTATAGCATCTATGGTGTTGAGATACAAAGTCCACAATTGACCACATCATCCCTACCCACCATTACTAATATCTAAAATCCCAATACATATTGTTCATTTGATGGATTAAAGATAATATATAATGATATCCATAATCCAGAAACTTCTACCTCAGAATTTTCTAAATTAACAATTATAGGAGAGCAAGCCTCAAGAAAAAATTAAGAAATATCTTATAATAACCATCCATTCCAAATAAGATACAGATTTAAAATACATTTTTGGGTTTATCCCAAGACATGACCACACATATATGATAATAAATCACATAGATTAGCATATATTACAAGTATTAAACCTTCACTACATGGATCCAATACTACAATTTTGACATCATTCCATAAAGATATTATTCTTTTAGAGATCCCATAACAACATCATGTTGATCCATGTGTTCATCCTCCAACATGGAATGAACTATGATATCACCAAAAGAAGAAACAACAAAATAGTATAATAATAAATGAAATATTTGATTAATCTATCCTATAAAAAATACATGTTTATAGTAAGTCCAAATAGAAAAAAAAATTATAATATCCAAATTTACTCATTAATGTTTATATTGGGGTATACATCCCCCATGGTAGGGAGTAGATACCTTAAATAAATTATGAAAATATGAATAAAAATATTGGATAGTTTTCTTGATATCATTATGGTCCTAGAAAAAACAATCCTTATTCTCTGAAATTTGGGTTCCCAATCACTAGATGGACATGAGTAACCTCATTGGGAGTTATAAAATGAACCTGATGATCATATCTTTTAATTTGGGCATTAAAAATTGTCATCCAATCTGTTCTAATGATGAGTTCAAACATATGACATTTATGAAGAACTAAATCCCACATGACCTCATGGTAATGCATTATTACTAAGTACTTTTGAAATTTGAAACAATATTCATTAATTCTCACCATGGTATTCAATACATTTACCATTAATGAAAAAATACTTTTGAATAATATGAATATTTTAAAAAAATTGAGGATATAAAAAATTATTTTCACTTATATAAAAAAACCTAAGACTGAAGAGAATAAAATAAAAATCGTATGTCTCATAGTATCCTTAACCACATCAGTTTCCTCTAGTGCACACAACACTGTATAAAGGTAACAGACCTCATAACCTCCCAAATATTAATTTAGTACCAGAGCATCCCCAATTATGTGAGAATGAAATATGCCAAAGTTATGAACACTACTATAATCATGGGAGACAATAATAAGGTTAAATTAATCGCTACTGAAATGACATACAATTCTTCAAATTGTATTTTGATGACTACATTGTCTACAATAATTGATGGTACTATGAGTTACCATAGAATCATGCTACACATGTAATGATCATACACACATGTAACAAACCACCAAATACTAAGATGAAGAATCCCGTGAAGCCACTATTGATGTTTACTAATTTCCATTATTATTAATTATTTTATAGAAATTTAAAACATCATAACTACAATCTACTATTACAAAATATCTAAAATGAATTTTATTCCTAACAATGAATACCTTACCCATACTCACTTTATTATATACCTTTAAAAATACCTTTATTAGGATGAGAATAAAAATTACTCAACTAATAATCTAACGAACCATCTTAAAACACATATACTTTAGCTAGTCTTTAAATAGAATATCTAAACATAGATGAACCATCATGGTGAAAGGAATAATATACCCCACAAAAAATCTATATCTTTGATACCATGTAACATATTCTCAATCCTTTTCCACGTATAAAATTTCATTACTAGACTACTTATTAAAAGCATTCATGAAGGTGGTTTAAGTGAGGTATTTATTTAACAATACTTTTAAGTGTAATACCAATATTTCCTTGTGGTTACATTATAAACATAATTGAAGAACCAAAAATTAGTGTCCTCTGGAGTCTGAAAAAATATAAAATCCATTATATTGTCATAATATGGTCCCCATATTTTTGGGTTTATTAATCATTGTAGAGGATTGTTGGATTTGTTTCATACACAACAAGGCAGGATCAACTATAAAATATCAGTTTTAACATCCTCTATGAACCCTAGATTATATAGATTCATTTAACATTTCCTCCAACGTAGGGTCTATGGGTGGGTTTTCCTATGGGAAATTACCCACAGGTCATTCCCTATTACTCAAAGAGACACTTATAAGAGGAATTATCTATTAAAAAGAAGAACTTAATGCTATTTAGATTATGAACACATCTTCGGATGAAAATATAAACTTAAAGAATTCATATTACATCTACAAATAAAAGAAATTAAATAATACAAGAGATCAAATGAATGAGAGTTGAAAACATCAGAAACCAAAAAATGACCTGATAATGTTTATCTAATTAAACACAAAACCAGATTATTTAAAATAAGCACCAAAATAAATCTCAAATATGTATGAAATAAATCTGACCATCCCTGGACCCTTGAGGGTACTTATTAATTCGAACTTTCTAGGAACTATTCCACATATACAACCTCTTATCTGATAGTAAAAACATGTTTCTTTCAACAATCGCGAAAATATCGTTCCATGGATACAATTTTGTATCATTCCAACTATATTTTACCTAAAAATAACCCAATATGTCTATGTAGATGTATCTATGTATGTTCATGGTCACCATGGGATTGTGAAAATCCCCAAGGTGTTAATATAAATAACCATGGGAACAATTTTATGCTGAAAGATAAAATAACATGCCTTAATTACAACAAGAAAAAAGAAAAAAAAATAGAGTATAAAAAATGAATATTAAAAACCATGATACATTCATAACCAAGAAAAAATATAAAATCTAGATGAATCAACAACCAAACCTAAACTATTTATCCATGTTACCATCTATCACCACCATCCCAATCCACATTCATAGAAATATAAATAACGAGAAGACATTGGGTAACATGACACCCTTACCATTAAATATGTGTAGAATTTAAAAATATATACACACTTAATGTCATAAGAAGGGTGTATAGAAAATAGATAATAGGATAACACCATTAATATAAACAATTGTTGTCACCATCCAAATTTTTGTTATAAGTTTTAAATATATTTTTCCATAAATATATTTCATTCAAACATTTCTCACTATAAACATAAATTTGTTTCCCAATCATAAAATTACATGTCCAATTATACATGTGTATTGAAACGAACATAAATGATATCATATGGAGAATTAAGAAAAACCAATCCTATCTGAATAGAGAAATACTTGAGAATTCAAAACATGAAATATTTCAATTATGTGTTAAAAAACATAAAACTAATATAGAATCTATAATATGGGAATATTAAACAATGAATTATAAAAAACCATTAATAATAAAACATGAGTCGTATGACATGGAGATATTTTATTTTTTATCAATATCATAATCATAATACATATTGTTTCTGCAATCAATTTGGTTTTCTAATAAACATAACCCAACACACCCTAGGATACCAAGGTGGTATATTTTTATAAAACATTAAAATAAAACCTGATCAAAATTTTATAGAACATTTCCTCCATAAGACACATTTCTCTCCCATTAATAGATGAAAATTTTAGAGTCAAAACCAACATTGTGGAATTTCAATTGACACATGATATGTATTAGTCTATTTTATAAGGAAAACCAACGTTTTCAAATCATTTCTAAACCCCAAAATATGAATTTATAAAAAATAAACTATTTCATAATTGTAATCATGATTTCATAGATTAAAACAATATAAAATTAATGAAACATGACGTTTTCCCAAATAAACAAGAATTATATGTAGATAAATAACTCCCCCGTGGAGAAAACCCATTCATACTTGATAATAGTGACTAGAAGCAAATGGATTTGGAAATCACATGATTATTTCAAAAATTAACATGATTAGTCCCTATAAAGTCCACTAGGACTTTTCATATCATCCATTTAGGGTTCAATCAAATGAAGGGGAGGAGATATCATTAAAGAATCTAGTGAAAAGTAGGGTTAAATAATAGTATATTCACACCCACCTTGAATAAATAATCCCCAATCAATATAGAATCATCATGATTCTAATAGTTGAACAGCCACGAGTATCAGGGAATATATGTAATCAGAAATGATAGATCAGGATGATATTAGATGTTAATATGAGAATTATTAAAATTGAAATTGTTGAATTTCATAATGATCACACAAGTCATGTGGTATGTTTTACATTTAATCATTCCATATACATATTATAATATAGTTAAATTCCCATAGAAAATAATTTTCAATGATACATGGGATTGTTACATGATTATACTACCCATATAAAATCCATGAAACCATCGATGGACCCATTCCTCCCTATAGTTTTCCTAGTAACTCACTTGGTTATAAAACCCATGAAAACTCTATGAAAGCCCCACTAGACCCATCATATCCATATTTCACAAGTTTTACACTATTACTATAAAATATTCATATATCATAAAACTATTCCCTTTTCAAAAAAAATATAAAATTATAGACAGTAAATCACAAAATCATTTATAACCAAAAGAGAGAAACTATTATCCCTAGATTAATTTTAAATGTGTCCTAGGGAAATTCAATTTATTAGATTATTATTATTTAATAGAATCATGGATTTTGGTGTGATATTGAAATAATATTCACTATGAAAATATAATTAAGGACTAGCAGATGATAGCTTCATGTATCATGGGGAGCATGTTGGATATTATAACATAGGAGGTACAAATTGGTTGGCATATCAACAATTATTTCATATTATACATATATGATTGATATAATAAGTGGTTCATGAATTTATTATTCCAATTAATTAAGTTTATCATTACTATGGTTTGTAAGGAGATAACCATGTGTATTTATAATGTAATTATTAATTTTCCTCCCGTATGAGTGATATTCATACTCGGTACTGGTCTGCAGCCCATGTCCTATAATAGGTGGGCTTGGGATTTCACTACATTTTTACTATAATCCAGGCCGACCCTGATTGGTAAATTTAGGTTTATCTATTTTATTCCCACAACATGTGTATTTTGATAGATATTATAAGGGATCATGATAGAGAATAATTTGTTCTTCAAGGGAGTCATTCACTGCACAAGAGAAATTTATACAATAGATTTTGATTAAAGTCCTACCAATTCAACGGATAATGAATATATATTCTAAAAAATATTAAATGGATGTTCTATATATTTTTAATAATATATAATACTGGAAGAAAATATTGACTCATATTCATATTTATAAGAATATATTTAGTGTAAATATAACAAAATATGATGAATATTGATGCATCTATATTAATAAGAGAAATCTACACTATGAGGCATAATATATTATGAGGGTATTTCTTTTCCATTTTTTTAATGGATTCTACATGAGTGTTGTATAGTTAATCTCTCTTATATTATATTTTATCTCTCTTTCTTGTCTATAATATTAGAGATATAGAGGGAAAATGGCGTTGGGTTTTTTATTTATAAGGGATTGATTATCTTGAATTTATTTTTTTTATTAAAATTCTATGTTTGGTTCATTAACTTATCCTTTTATTTACATGTCACCCTTCATTTATTGTACATGTATGATTTCTTTGGATTGAAGGAATAATTTATATAGGCAATTTACAAGATTTTTAATTCCAAAATATCGATTGAAAAAATTTGTTTAATTAATTAATCAATGGTTTGCGTTAATATATCCCTTTTTTATTTGAACAACATGTCTATGAGAAAATTAAAGAAAATAATATTTTATGTTTTCAAATAGAATACTTTATTAACATAGATTTAATTCGGATAACATCATTATCAACCTTAATGTTTTTATGATTCATTGTTACATGAACATGTATATTTTTATTCCTGATATAGTTCATCATTCTTTGATATGAAAATATTCACATATATTTCCAAAATTTTAAAACTATGGTAATAAATACAAACCTATATTGTTTTATATAACTTTACTATGTGATATTGACCTACATACTTGAATTTCTATATTTGGGCCTTAATATCTTTTTGGGGTTATGTTGTAAAATTTTATAAAATGTTTTCATCATTAAATATTACAAAAATTGTCTTGGGAGTATATTTTTTTAAAAAAATTATAAGGATATTTTAATGGAAAACACATATTTTGCACTTTAGTATAAGTATCTTCCCTCCATTATTTAAATTTGAAATTTTAACATTGGTATTCATTTTATTGCATGTTTGGTATTTTTTATTTCAATCATTGGGAGAGTGTGAATAATGAGTATTTATATTCACTTTTACATCAATAAGATTGATCATCCACACAAAATCTATCATTTCACTGAGAATATTAAAATTCAAGGAGGATGTGGGTTATAATATTAACTAATTAATGATGATATATGACTCTACATACTATTTTGTTTTCAAGGTTTTCATTGAATAAATGGAATGTATAAAAAATGAATCAATGGAATCCAGTTATAAAATTCTTTAGGACTAAATCTACATGGGAAATAATGACGTGAAATATTAGAGTACTGTGGAATTTGAGGATTAATATATGCTAACTTCTATCGATGAAGATGAATGTATTGTTTTTATATATTATAAACTCAAAACTACAATCTTGGAATATAATTTTATCAAGGAGGATACCATTTAATAATAATATAATGTCGGTTAGGTTGTGGTGATGGCTAAAACAAGGATGGATATTAATGATTATGAAGAAAATCATGATAATGTAAAAGTAGAGTATTATCACATTTAGATAACCAATGATCTTTTTCCATTCATTATTATTTTTATTTTACATAGAAGTAACAAAATTATCAATTTTCAATGTGTACTTGAGTAAGTGCTACAATATCTGAGTAGAAAATTCATACCTAAAATATTCAAAAATGGTTAATATATTACCATAATCAAATTACATGAAAAAAGAGAACATATCATTCTAAAAGTGTTTAAATTATACCCCTTTTATGTGGGAAAATGTATTTATTTATTATTTCATGTTGATTAATCACTCATAAATTTATATTTTGATTATCTTTTTGGATATATGTATAATCACCTTATTTCACTTCAATTTATAATTGGTCATAAACCATGCACATTTATATAGGTATTTTGATTTTACAGTTCCTTGATAAATGAATGACGAAGAGGAGATGAAATGGAAATATATTTGAAAGAAATATAATAATTTTTTTACATTCATTTTTTAATTTAACCGCATATATATTTTTCAAATAATTCTTTATCAAACAAAATTTCATTTTCATACAAAGAGTTTGTTATTTATTTTAGCTCATGGATAGAAGAATTAATAATGAAAACAATCATGTGATATGAAAGATAAAATTGTGAATAAAATTTACTATTTACAATGGAGATGATTAAAAAAATAATCAGGGAATTATATTCGTGAATCATGATTTTTTATGATTTTTTTCATTTATATGGTTGAAATTCATCGCACATTACCATACAATGAATTTATATTGTTTATGTTAATTTATTTTTTATTATTATTAATTATAGATATGATTACTCTTTAACATATGATTCCCATTAATTATATCATTCTAAACCATATTTGAATATTCATTAATAGACCCATTATGTAGTAAACCAAGATACTTGTGAATAGTTCTATTTTAATAATTTGTTTATATATCATATTTCACAATAAAAAAATAAAAAAAATTGAAATGGTTTCAATTAGATAAATATAAATATTATAATGATATATAGAAACTAGTTTCAATATATTTATTATACATTAAAAGGATATATTTTTATAATTAACACTTATGGTTATTTTTAATGAAAATCCCTTGATAAAATTCAGTTATTATAGCTAAATAACTAAAGTATTCTTTTAATTATAATTTATTCTATTTAAATAGATAAGTATTCTGAAATACTAGTTTATTATTTGTATAAAAATATTTTTACTATGATATATTTTAATTCAACGAATAAAAATATATTAATATAATATAATTTTTAATTTAATGTAAATTTTAATCAAAGTTGTTAATATTTTATAAATCGGTTTTCTTTAAACAATTTAATAATATTTTCAATTTATATTTTAATGTTAAATTCTAATAAAATTATAATTTTAATTATGAAAAATAAACTTTATTTTATTATTTATTCGTACAATATCAATATAGGATTTATCTTTTGGTTATTTCTAAATATATTGATTTTTTGATGAACAATAGAAAATGTTATTTTAACCAATACAGTCACTTTTGAGACATATTTATGATATAAAAATTATTTTTTAATTTTTTAAACCATTTTCATAATAATATATATATTTTTTAAGAATATTTAATCATTTAACATATTATATTATATTTAGAAACATATGAAAACAAATTTGGATCCTTAGTAATATTTAAAACAACGTTCTTATAAATCATGGAGTTATTGTTTTTCGTATAATTTTGAATATTTTTTTAAATATAATTTTTTAAAACTTTTTTCTTATTTGTAATATTCATACCCGACATACATAATGAGAAAAAATTTTATTCCAAAAACGGTTCCAATAATAAAAAATTTTATCCATGGAAAATTTGAATTTCGGTAAAAACATATAATTAATGATAAAATGCAAAAAATAAATAAAAACATTCCTCCAAGAGGATATTTTAAAGTAATATCAACCAAAACTCATCTCATAACAATTATTTTTCACTTTTATACCCACTTTCCTTGAACAGTGACATGTCCTTTCAAATTATTTCTGAAAATCAATTCACCTAGGATATAAATGGATACTTCCCCCACCCCATTACATATATTATAGAAATAACCTTTCACTAGATCCTGAAATCATTTTAAATCCTCATTATTCAACTATTTCTTTTGTTTTATACTTCATCAATAAGAACCCATAAATCCACCATTTCCTAGAGGTACTCTAAGATAACATTAAATCTGTCAACATGAGTACTTCTAATTTCATACTTTTTTCTTATCAATGTTTTAGAATAAAAATATATTTTTACATAATAATATAATTATGTTTTTATTATTACTATTAAAAAATTTATTTTGTATATTTTTATTCATTATCAACATTTCACTCTTCATTAGGAAAAATGGAAATTCCATTGATCCCTATGTATAAAATACTCTCTACCTAATGCTACATATTTCATTTTTTAATAACCATCATACACATATATTTATGACTATGTATCTAACGAATAATTTATTTTTCAAAAAACAATTATACATCCATAATTATAATACAATTTATATCTTTCCCACATTCAATGGAATACTAATTTTCAAATGTGTGTTTGTGTAAATTACCACCTCTATGGGACAAATTAATTTTATTTCAACACCACCCAATCTTTATGACTCTAATAATTTACATAAAATTAAAACTAAAATTTATCAAATTATTTTTCAAATGTAATTTTATATTATTAATTAACATGATATAAATAAACAAACTCTTATTCATAACAAATTACCAAAATGTGTTCTTCATTTTTTCTTTCTTCACAATTAATGGATAAAATAAATATAGAAACAAATTTAAGATATATAAATAATTATAGAGCATAAATATATTAAATTTTAGATGAATAATATTATTATCCTTTTATCAATTAAGGGAGATAAATATTTCCACATTAAAAAGTTCTAGATGTGATCTAGGTTAGAGACATTTAATGATGATAATAATCTATAAATAACTATTAAATATATAATTTTTAATTTTTAATTTTTATAATATTGGGAAATAGATATGAATACTATTTTGAAATAAGTTAATGGCATGGTAATGTTAATTTCAATGATGGTTAAATATATTTTAGGAATTTTTGTAGTAAAACGTATGAAATGTTTTTGATGTAAATTAATTTCTTATAACAAAATAATTCTATTTAACTACAATTTTAAAATAAAGGTTTCTTTTGTTACATGGTGATATTTTAGATCTCATACTCTATAATTTAGAGTGAATTTAATTGATTGATTTATTTCATCATTAAATTTGATTATGTTATGAATAATTCTCATTCTCTCAAAACGAGTTCTTTTTCTTCCATATCCTTATTTACAGTTCATGCAGATGTTCCCCTTTGAAATTATAAAATCCAATATATGTTTTATTTTGGGTAATATTAGGGTTTATTTTTTCCTCCAATATTATATAATATTTTCCCTTTTTTATTTCTTTAGTTTTAGTTATGGAATATTATAGTACTAAACTGTTTTTTATTTAATGATTTTAGATTTTAGCATATACTCCACATTTCCTCAAGAAAGCCATTATATAGAATTAAAGGGTAAAATATTATTATTTCAATAAATGTTTTTTTATTAAATATTTTAATGTTTATTTATCTGATATTTTTATTCTAAAGGGACTCGTAATTTATTAATTTCTACAATAAGGTTATGTATTGTTTTCTAAATACTAGATTAGGCTTCCCATCCATTTTTCTATTTGAATCCTAATGTAATAACCCTATGGAGTAATTTTTTATTAAAAATCCCATAAATAACATTATGAAATACTCAATTTGGATGATTTAACATTAGAATCAATTATTAAACATTTCATATCAATATTATGTCATATTATATTTAAAATGTATGCAAACTGTAGAACCCCCAGTTTGAGGTATGTAGCAATTTTTTATGCCTTTTAATGTGTTTAAAGTGAATGGGATGATTTGGGAAGAGGTTGGGAGAGATTGGAATGGTTTTGGATGTGTATGGAGGCTTCTCTATGGGTGCACAATTTTAGCACAACTAAGGGAAACCGTGAACATGCCCCATGAAACAGTGTGAACCCTTTCTCCCAAGAGAGTAGCATGCGCACAGTTAGCACATGGTTTGTGAAACCATGCAGGCTAACTGTATGGCCACTTAAAAATAGGATTATAAGTTATGGGCTCCCTTGGTCTTAACCTATTTAACTCCGAACTTCCACCCACTCGTGGCTAACTCGGGTTCTTCAGTTCTCAGGGGGTGGAGGAGCTTTCCCACTCACTTTGGAGGCTTTTTGAAAAGGGTTCATGGTGTATTGAAGGTGATTGCTCCCAGGTAAGTTTTCTCCCATGATTTCTTTGTGTTTTCCTCTAGATCTACTCTTCACTCTTTCGTGGTCTTCTAGATCTACACATGTTGTGGGCAGCTCTTGGGTTGTGGGTTCCTGGGATGATGTTTTTAAGGCTTTTCAATGTTAGGTAAAGGGATCTAGAGAGGTTTTGGTGTTGATTTCACCATATTTGAGGTGTGGTTGCTTGTGGGTCGATTTCTGGGGAACCCTAATGGTAGGTGGATTCTATCTCGACTCCACTTGAATAGGACTAGTGGTTTTTATTACAATTTATTGTTGTGCTAAAAATTAATTGTGTTTTTTTATGAGAATTTTTTTTCTGAAATCCATTTGGGAATTTATTGGGAAAAATGGGGTTTTGTGGTGAAGTGTTACTATTGTGGATTTTAGAATGGAGATTTTAAAATTTGTTATTGAGATCATTTTGTGAAATTTTTTGATGGAAATGGACTTCAATAAAGATGTTGTTTTATTGAATGGTTGTTTGGCATGGAAAATGGTTTTTAATAAATGGATGATTTATTGAAGTGGAATGATATGTGATGGAATTGGTTGATTGCATGTTGTTGTGACTATGGTGAGTTAATGCTTGGTTTGTCTTGATTGAAATGGGGTGTGAGAGTGGGAAGGAATTCTCACAATAAAATGTGATCGATTTGGGCGGGATGTCCCAATGTTATGAGTTGGGAGGAACGTCCCACCGTTACCGTTTTGGATTTTTAGGTAGTGGGAAGGATGTCCTGCCAGCAGAATATGGGGTGAACGAGTTGGGTGGGAAGTCCAACTGTTATGGTAGCTTTGTAATGTGTTGTGTTGCATAGATGTAATTTTTTGTGGAAATGTGAAATGGTTTAATTGGCGTCCTTGCGTGGAATGGTTGATGTGGCTTCCTTTTGTGGCATGTTTGGCCTACAACATGATTGCTTGGATTTTCATGGGTTTACATGGTTTGGGATAGATGGGTGGGTATGGGTGTGTTGACTTATGGTAATGGATGCACTTGTGAATATGTTATATAAATGGTTTTATATAAATGTGCTAACAGTTTTATCCTAGTGGTGTGTGTAGGGAAGTCATTTGGGGAAACCCTATTGAATACTTGTACTCAACGCCTGCTTTGGCATTATGGTGTCTTTGCAGATGGCATATACCAGGTACAGGTAAGGGTACGTCATCTCATTGCTAGTGGTTCGTGGTGATGCTTGTGATGTGTTGGTGGATTTTGGATCTTGGATTGTGGCATGGAGCTGTTGTGGTTTCATTTCTCGTGGTGCTTAGTTGTTTAGTCTTTGGCTTAGTACCCTGATTTTGTGTTGGATTAATTTTTTTTGTTTGTATTGTAGAACAACTTGGTTTTCCATTGGGAATACTTGTTTGAATATATTACTCACATGCATAATATAGTGGTTGTAGTTATGGTTTGGTTGGTTATGCCGTAAGGTAAAATCATTCCCCAATTTTTTCTAGAAGCCCTCAACATTTATTGCCAGCCTTTGGCGCCGTGTGAACATCGCTTAAGGCCAAGTAATCCCTCACTCCCTCCTCATGCCAATGAGGTTGGTGTGGGGCCTTACTAGTGGTATCACCTTGTTCGGTCCTTTGGAGTTGATTCTCGGATTTTCAGTTGACAATCATTGTGGTATATTCCTTGAGTTGGGATGGTAGAGAGGCGTAGGAATGTCGGAACAAGAAATCTATTGCATAAAAGTACATAACAAACCCTTTTATGTTGAACTTCAAGTTACAAGGGAGTTGGGTACATAAGTGTTTCAGAGACACTTATAGGCATTGGATATCTCATTGTCGTGGGTGTAGCCAATGATATGAGCATGGAATGCATAGTAGAAATGACTTCCCTCTTGGATACATATTTCATTGGGAATAATGCTTTATGCGCTTAATTGAGAATGGGTTAGTTTTCAAAAAATGTTGAAACATGGAGAATGTGGAAAAGTGGAAAGCCTCGTTGTGATAGTGTAGTGTAATGCGATTTGAAATGGGAATTATTAATGTCCACAGAAGTGAGACTCATGGTTGTTTGATTTCTGTTTATAGAAATGGATCCGGGTAGACATCGTCGAGACCAATCTGAGGAAGCTACCGAAAAAGTGGTTCCACTGAAGCCCCAGGTGAACCAGCAGTTGGCCCAAAGCTTTGTTCTGGCTTTTCAAGTATTTCAGTCAGGACTGCAACTAGATACACAGGTTAAGATATATATCACGGTCAGAAATCCAAGTAATGGAAGAAAGGTTGTCCTCACGAGAAGAGGTGTGAACCCCAACACTAAGAGAATGAACAATACATAAACCTTTTCTAAATGACATAAAGTACATCCAAATCGTACCAAAAGATTGTTAAATATTCTGTTGAGACCCATGTCTAAGCCAGGATTCTTTCCTTGTGATTCTGTAGGCCACCTGAAATGGGATTGTGATGCACAACCTCAAGAATGTCATAACTGCAAGCAGATGGGTCATCTTCAGTGGTATTACTGTAATGTTATGAGGTCGGGTGTTCGTGACACTCCTCAACAATGGAATTTTCAGCTAGATAATAAAGAACAGAGCATGGAAAGAACACATATGTTTAGTTCCGAGCAAGTTGTAGTGGATGATCAAACCAGACCATCCACAGTGCAAGGTACAGTTCTTTTAAATTCCATGTTGATGAAAGCATTGTTTGATATGTCCTTTTCCCATTCTTTTCTTACATATCGTGCTATTATTTTACTGGGTTTAATTCTGGATATGATGCCTTCGTATTCGATAATTCAAAATCTTATGGGTCAAAGGGAGTGTCGATCCTTCTTATATAGAGCATGTTGTATTGTTGTGGGAATGGTTGAGCTAATGTGGAATTTTATAGTACTTGAGATTGATGGGTATGATGTAATCATGGGAATAGAATTCCTAGTGGAGTTTAAGTCCCACATCAACTGTAATGCATAGACACTGGGTTTTATGACACACAATGGTGTTAGAAATATCTTTAGATGAGAGAGGCTTGAAAGGTAGGGTGCAATGGGTTTGTTGGCACGAGCAGTGGGTATGTTATCGTATCAGTTGGCGGTGTTGTTATTGGAATCGGTATAGGGTGTTGAGCAGAGTGTTCTTACAGCATTGGCGGATCAGTCCATGGATGTTTATCCGGAAGAATTCTTTGGGTTACCTCCCATAAGAGAAGTAGATTTTACAATTGATCTCCTTCCGGGGACCAGTCCTGTCTCACTTCCCTCCTACCGGATGGAACCTACTAAATTGTGGGAATTGGAAGTCTAGTTGGAAGAGTAGAGACCAAAGGGTTTATCCGGACTATCGCATCTCTGTGGGTAGCGCTGGTGTTGTTTGTGAAAAAAGTGGATGGAACATTGAGGCTCTGTGTTGATTATAATAGACTCAACCATGTTACGATAAAGAACAGACATCCACTTCCATGAATTGATGATTTCTTCGACAAGTTGAGGGGAGCCCAGTGGTTCTCCAAGATCGACTAGAGGTCGAGATATAATCAATTGAGGGTGAAGAAGGATGATATTTATAAGACCGATTTCAGAAGTAGATATGACCATTATGAATATGTGGTCATTCCCTTTGGTCTAACGAATCCTTCAGCAGTGTTCATGGAATTGATGAATCTGGTATTACAGAGATATCTGGATTCATTTGTGGGGGTGTTTGTAGATGATATTCTGGTTTATTTAAAGACATGAGTGGAGCACGAGTAGCACTTGGAGACCATGCTAGGGATCTTGAGGGATCATCAGTTGTATGTGAAATATTCAAAGTGTGACATTGGGATACATGAAGTTTGTTTTCATGTCCATGTAATTTCTTAAAGTGGTGTTTTTGTAGATCTAGAAAAGATAGAGGCTGTTATCTCATGGGTACCACCAAAGAATGTGTTTCAGTTATGATGTTTTCTTGGTCTAGCTGGGTATTTTCATCATTTTTTCGTGATTTTTCACGTTGGATTTGCCGATGTGTAAGAACTCGAATCTTCGTTTCAGGTATGTCTTTCCGTTTCTGGAGTTTTGATAATTTTTCATGTTTCTGAAAAATTTTTATGTACACGCCATGTACTTTCTGAGTACATGGAATGTACTCTTTTCCCACTCGATGTCGTGTGCTGGCCATGTTCAGGCCACACACACGGTGTGTGGGGGTGACGTGGAGGCCGATTTTGGTGGAGTACGGAAAAACCCACCACATGCCGTGTACTTTTCATTTTTTTACTAAACGAACCGGGGTCGTGCCTCATCGTCAAAAATGTATTCTTCTAGGTCTAGTTCGAACGAGAGACATCATACGGCCTCAAAGCTTCTCTGGCTTCACGAGCCTCCATCCGTTCTTCGATTTGAGCTCTGTCAATTGCGTTGGAAGCGCAGCGGTGAGTTCTTCCCCCTACTTGAGCCTTGTTTTCCAATTCTTCCTCATTATCAAGTTATCTATGGTTGAACGTTTTGTGATTTTTCTCAGATATATGACATTCTAGGGAGAATCAGTCATCGTGGTTCAAGAATATTGTTCTCCTAGGATCGAGGTAGGTGGTTTGTGCCTTACCATTCAAAGTCTTTGAGTTTTATGCGCAAATTCCACCAATACCCGTGAACAGGGTATTCCATGTTTATATTTTTTCCACTATTGTTTTCCTGCATTTCTTGTATTCTTGTGTAGAAGTAAATTGACAGTGTTAGAGGTTAATTGTTGTGTTGGATGTGTTTTCCCTTCATTTTCTCTGTTTACGACCTTTGGGTCTCGTTTGCCTTTGGCAGCTACGCCTGTTTTCATGCCTTGTGGTTATAAGTTGAAGTGAAGCTCATGACATGCTTGTTTCCTTGTAGACTATTAGATGAGTAGATCTATATGTGTACATTAGTAAGCCAAGTATCTCTATAGGTTTTCTTTGGGCCTTGTAACATTATTATGCACTGACTCACATGGTGCTGAGAGAACCTGGTGCTATAGACTATAAGGGATAGAATGAGTGAGCTTCCTAGAGAGTCTTATATATTATAGACTATAGGGAATAGATAGAGTGAGCTCCCAGAGAGAATTGGATTTTATAGACTATAGGAGGGTAGACCGAGTGTGGTCTCACCTTGTTTGAATCTCTTTATGAACCTTCCCATGATAGAGGGGGAATTGACCGAGTGAGCTTCCTCAGAGAGTCTGTGGTATACCTGAGGCTATATGAGGATTTGACTGAGATAGCTTCCTCTGAGAGTCTCTAGACCTTGGGGATATGAGTGTTAGACGGTGTGATCTTCCTAAAGAGAGTACCTGACTACCCTAGACTATAAGGGGAATTGACCGAGTGTGCTTCCCCAGAGAGTCTGATAAATTCGAATGACCAAGCAAGAGGGGTTAGGCTGAGTGCACTGCCCAGAGGGTTGTGGTACTTCTTGGATAGGACCAGAGGGGATGGATGTGAGTACTTCCTAGAGGGTTTCATGTTTGTTAGTTGTTTATTTCACTATTGTTGTTAGTTTTTGTTTGATTTCTGTTGTGTTATCTTGCATTATTGTATAATGATACTACATATTTCTTGTTGTTCATATTTACTGCTTATTTTACATTTACTTTCCATATACTCACTGACTGTTAGGCACAGATCTTCGGTTGAATGCCTACTGTTATTTAGTATCACAACCTGTGTGGGTCATGCTTTTGGTCCCAAAAAGACTATGTTGTTGCAGGTATATACAAGGGAAAGCGCCCTTCGACTTCTGGTACTTGATAGCTTAGAGAAGGAGATAATGAGACCAAGATTTGGCTTGCGATGCCGAGAATCTGTTTATTTTTCAATTGTTTTTGTTTTGGTACTATAGTGATTCCTAGCATTGTGACTTGTTTGGATGCTTTCCCAGTTATTTATCATGCATCATTTCATATATACATATGTTCTCCAGTTTGTTGATTTAGTCTTCCGCTATTTATATTGTTGTATATTACTGCTTCCGCTATTGCATGTTTATTTTTCGTCCACTGTGTACTTTGCAAAGGAGGGTATAGATTCCCCACTATCACACCCAAGGCCCTCGCTGCTAGTCGACAACGTCTGGCATTTTAGGAAATGCACATGAGGCCATGTGACCAACCGGGTACGGGGCACCTCTAGGTGGCTTTCGGAACTGGGATGTTACAATGTGGTACCAGAGGATTATTTTCCCTTTACTAACTATTTAGTGACTTAGCCAGGGATAGGAAGAATTTGGTACATGGTAATAAGTTGTGCTCGGGATTAGCTAACCCGTGTATAAGGAAAATCCATACTACCTTGTTTATTGCAATTTTTTGGTTTTTGAAATTTTATAGTTGATAAGATTTTACCTACAGTGATTCACTTGCTTGTGTTGTCATTTTATTGACTATTATGGTTCTATATCTGTCGGACCTCAATGAGACGAGGGTATTCCATCTCATGCATCATATAGGAAATTGTAGAAATCACATTCCATGCATTCTTGCCATGTCATCTAGGGTGCATTAGTGATTTCTTGCAGTTGTGATGGTCTTTGTGTAGATTATGCATGTTGTTGTGATAGATACATGATATTATCCCTACTGATGTGATAGAGATATTGGTTGTATTGTACTATGCTTAAATGAATGCCAAATTTTGATTCATGAGGTGTTATAGGACCTCTTAAATCGGAAGTCGGTGGATCATGATCCTGTTTTCTCTTATACATGACTGTAGGAGGTTCCAAACTTTGATTAGTGGGGAGTATGGGCCCTCACAGATCATAAATTGGCACCACTTTTCCTTGTTTTCAGTGTTCTTGGGAATTAGTGCAGTTTCTATGCTACTGCCTAGAAAAACCCAGAATACACAGTGTGTACTTTCTTGTTACATTGTGTGACGATTTCAGGCTGTGTTACTAACTGTGTGTGCAGGAACACGGTGTTGTAGAATAACTTCAGAAACACGTCGTGTACAGTATGTACATGCCGTGTAGTTTAGCGCCATGTACCCAGCTGTGTCACTAACAACATGGGATGGGGATGCTCGAGTAGAACACTTTGTGGTGTAAAAGAACACGCCATGTAGTCTTTTCCAGGTACCAGGCCATGTCACGAACAACACAGTTTGGTGTTACCTTCTCTTATACACGCCGTGTTGCTTTCGAAACACGTTGTGTAGTCATGCCCAGGTACCAGACCATGTCATGAACAACACCGGATGTTGTCACCTTCTCCTATACATGACGTGTTTGTTCGGAACATGTTGTGTAAGGTCCATCTGTGTAGACAGGCCATGTAACTAACAACATGGACCACCAAAACCTCGCCTATTACACGCCATGTCCCTTGGGAACACGCCTTGTTGTCTGGGGATAGTTTGGACCGTGTGGGTTAGCTGTGTAAGGAGGCTCAGGCAGGGGATTAGAGTCCAAGTACAAGCCGTGTACGGGGATAACACGCCGTGCAGTTTTGGGTGTAACACGACCAGTACGACAGGAATACTATCCCATATTAATGGCTTAAGACAACGCGCCGTGTAGTTTTTATACACGACGTGTAGTCGTGTTTTGTAAAACATGATTGTTTCTTCCCCCAGTTCCCGTTTTGTACTCATGTGTTTTCAGCCCTTGTTAATCCTTTCTAGCGCACGTTAGTGCAGTGAGTGCCCTCTTGAGGTTGCAGGGTGTCATTTCTTATGGGACCTCTATGTCTTATAAATGACGGGCTATGACGTCTTTCTCGGTATGGACTGGTTGGTTACTTTCCAGGAAGTCGTTGATTGCTATCGCCGCAGGGTGAGTTTCGTATAACCAGAGGGTGGCTCATTCCTTCATAGCGGTGAGTGGGATGTACATGTGGGTAGAGCTGGACTAGAGAATCATGGGCTAGGGGAAGATACAGCCCAGATCGCCAGTCTTTATCTGGATGACCAGGGGACTTCACAGATAGACTTTCCTCCAGTAGTGGATCATTTCAAGGATGTCTTTCTAGAGGAGTTTCAGGTTTACCTATGGAGCATGAGCTGACTTCTCTATTGAGCTCGTTCCAGGAGTAGAACTGGTGTCCATTCCTCCTTATAGGATGGCTACACCTAAGTTTTAGGAGCTCAAGAAGTAGTTGGAGGAGTTGCAGGCAAAGGGTTTCATCTGACCAAGTACTTCTCCTTGGGGTTCACCTGTCCTATTTGCGAAGAAGGCAGATAGTACCCTTCTTCTTTGTGTGGATTATCAGAAGATGAACCAGTTTACGGTCAAGAACTGATATTTCGTGGCGAGGATCAATGACCTATTTCATCAGCTTCAAGGAGCCCGGATGTTCTCGAAGATCTATTTGTGGTCCGGTTATCATCAGTTGCACATTAGACAATCAGATATACCTCTAATAGCTTTCAAGAGTAGGTATGGTCATTTCGAATATACAGTCATGTCGTTTGGTCTCATGAACGCGCCTGTAGTCTTCGTGGAACTGATGAACCGAGTGTTCCATCCATACATTGACTCCATTGTCGTGGTCTTCGTAGACGATATCTTGGTGTACTCTCACACTCAACACGACCATGCCACACATCGTGAGATCGTTCTGAGTACACTGAGAGAGAATCAGCTGTATGCTAAACTCTCGAAGTGCCACTTTTGGTTGGATCAGATTCACATTATGGGTCATGTTATCTCAGAGATAGGAGTGTGAGTGGACCCAGAGAAAGTGAGAGCTGTATTTTCCAGGGAGCATCTGAAGAAGGTCTTTGAGGTGCGGAGTTTCCTAGGGTTGGTTGGATACTACAGATGCTTCATTCATGACATCTCGTGCCTAGAATCACCATTGACAGGTCTAACCAAGAAGGGGGCGAAGTTATTATGGTCAGATTCTTATGAGTCCGCCTTTCAGGAGATGAATGGGAGGATGACATCAGCACCGATACTAGTCTTGTCGGAGTCGGGAAAGGGATATACTGTTTACTGTGATGCTTCACGTATCGGGCTGGGAGCTGTTCTTATACATGGGGATGTAGTCGTTGCGTACGGGTTTCGGCATTTGATGCAACATGAGAGGAACTACACGATGGAGCATCTGGAGTTGGCAGCAATTGTTCATTCCTTACACTATTGGAGACATTATCTTCTAGGAGAGCATGTTGTGGTTTTTACTGACCATAAGAGTCTCATGTATATCTTCACTCTGTGCGATTTGAATCTAAGACAGTGCATGTGGGTCGAGTATCTTCTGTCTTTCGACTTCGAGATTGCCTATACGCCAGGAAAGGGCAACACAGTGGCTGATGGGATGAGTAGGAGAACTCAGATTTAGACAGTTCAGGAGGCTAGCAGTTAGTGGCAGCTTATGGATCTATTCTCTGATATGCAATTGGAGGTGCATGACAGGCAGGGATAGACCTTCCTTTAATCTGTGGTTGTTACCTCTACACTTCCTGAATGAGTACGAATGGGGAAACTATCAGACTCAGAGGCCTTGGTCCTGCAGGAGAGTGTGGTAGGAGGGGAACCTCTTCCAGGTTGTATAGTGGGCGAGGATGAGATATTGCGTTTCCAGGGATGTGAATGGGTGCCAGTAGAAATACGTGAGGAGGTGATGCAGGATTTTCATTACTCAGTTTGGGAAGTTCATCATGGCGTCACCAAGATGTATTGGGATCTTCATCACCCACACTAGTGGCTAGGTATGAAGAGAGATGTTGCTGGTTTTGTCATGAGATGTCATACATATCAGCAGGTGAAAGCAGAGCATCAATGACCAGCAGGGATTTTACAGCAGTTACCCATTCCGGAGTGTAAGTGGAACTATGTCGCGATGGACTTCTTGACCGGGTCACCGAGGTCACCTCGGGGAAGTGATGTTGTTTGGGTCGTCATCAACAGGCTTACGAAGGTAGCACACATCTTTATGATCAAGGAGACCGTCAGTGTTGATGATCTGGGATGAATGTACATCAGATAAATTGTATGTCTATATGGAGTTCCACACTCCATTATTTCAAATAGATATGCCTGCTTTACCACTCGTTTATGGCAAGGACTTCAGATGGCTTTGGGTACACAGGTACTTTTGAGTACAGCATACAATCCCCAGACTGATGGCCAGTCTGAGCCCATGATCTAGGTGCTTGAGGATATGCTCCGAGCTTGCATTCTAGACATCAGTGGTTCTTGGGAGAAGAATATACCTCTGGTGGAGTTCACATAAAACAATAGTTTTGAGACGACTATTCAGATGGCACCATACGAGGCTATGTACGGTAGACCATGCCGATCACCCTTATATTGGATGGAGGCAGGAGATGCAGCTTTGTTGGGACCTCATCTTGTTTCGGAGACTTCAAAGTAGATAGAGTTGATTCAGAAGCAGATCGCTAAAACACATTGTTGGTAGAATTCTTATGATGATTAGCAGAGACGACCTCTGGAGTTCGAGGTCAGAGATAAGGTTTTCCTGCAGGTCGCACCGAGGTTGGGACATAAGAGGATTCATAGACAGGGTAAGATTTCACAGCGGTATGTTGGGCTATTTGAGGTGTTGGAGATGTTTCGGCTGGTTTCCTATCAGTTGTAACTACCTTAGAGGTACCGGGCTATGCAGGACATCATCCACGTCTCTCAGCTCCGACGATACTTTTCAGACTCATCTCATGTCTTTCATCCGGAGGAGGATGAGCTTGAAGTGGATGCATCATTTTAGGAGCATCCTATCCAGATTTTCAATCGTAGTATGAAGGTTCTCCGAGGATGGTCTATTCCTCTGGTACAATTGGTATGGCAGCACGGACGAGTACAGGACAACACATGGGAGAGGGAGGCCGAGGTTCGATCACAATGGCCGGAGCTGTTAGAGGTTTCTTCTTCTACGCCCCTCTAGAAAAATTCGGGGACAAATTTCTTTAAGGGGGGATATTTATAAGAACACAGATCTTCATTTTAGGTATGTCTTTCCTTTTCTGGAATTTTTGAGAATTTTTTGAGTTTCTTGAAATTTTTGAAGTACACGCCATGTACTTTCTGAGTACACGCCATGTACTATATTCCCGCTCAGAGCTGTGTGCTGGTAGTGTCCGGGCCACACACACAGTGTGTGGGGGTGATGTGGATGTAGATTTTGGCTGAGAACGGAAAAACCCACTACACGCCGTGTACTTTAAAAATACACACCGTGTACTTTTTTTCACTAAATGGGTCGGGGTCGTGCCTCATCGTCAAAAACATCTTCTTCTAGGTCTGGTTTGACCGAGAGACATCGTACGACCGCAAAACTTCTCTGGCTTCATGATCCTCCATCCTTTATCTGATTTGAGCTCTGTCAATTGTGTTGGAAGTGCATCGGTGAGTTCTTCCTTCTATTTGAGCCTTGTTTTCCAAGTATTCATCTTTCTCATGTTATTTAAGGTTGAACATTATGTGTGTTTTCTCAGATCTATGATGTTCTGGGGAGAATCAGTCATCGTTGTTCAATTATATCGATCTACTAGGATCGAGGTAGGTGGTTTCTTCCCTACCGTTCAATGTATTTATGTTTTATGCACAAATTCTACCAATACCCGTGAACAGGGTATTCATGTTTACCATTTTTCCCCTGTTGTTTTCTTGCCTTGCATGTATGCTTGTGTAGAGCTAAATTGACCATGTTAGAGGATAATTGTTTTGCTTGTATGTGTTTGTCCTTGCTTTGTTCTATTTACGTCCTTTGGGTCTTGTTTTCCTTTGGCTGCTACGCCTATTTTCAAGCCTTGTAGTTATAAGTTGAAGTGAAGCTCATGACATGCTTGTTGCCATGTAGACGGTTAGCTATGTAGCACTATAGATATTCTTTGGTTAGCCATGTATCTTTATAGGTGTACATGGGCCTTATAGAAATATTATGCACTGATTGGCATGGGGCTGAGAGAACCTGGTGCTATAGACTATAATGGATAAACCGATTGAGCTTCCCAGAGAGTCTTATATATTATAGACTACAGGGGATGGACTGAGTGAGCTCCCAGAGAGTCTTGGATTTTATAGACTATAGGAGGGTAGACCGAGTGAGCTTCCTCAGAGAGTTTAACCTTGTTTTAATCTCTTTAAGAACATTCCCAGGCTAGAGGTGGAATTGACCGAGTGAGCTTCCTCAGAGAGTATGTGGTATACCTGAGGCAAAAGGAGGAATTGACTGAGATAGCTTCCTCATAGAGTCTCTAGACCTTGGAGCTAAGGGGGTTAGACCGCGTGATCTTCCTCAAGAGAGTCCCTGACTACCCAAGACTATAAGGGGAATTGACCAAGTGCGCTTCCCCAGAGAGTCTGATAAATTTATATGACCAAGCCAGAGGGGTTAGGCTGAGTGCATTTCCCAGAGGGTTGTGGTACTTCTGGTATAGGACTAGAGGTGATGGATACAAGTACTTCCGAGAGGATTTCCTATTTGCAAGTTGTTTGTTTCAATATGGTTATTAGTTGTGGTTTGATTGCTATTGTGTTATTTTTCTTTAATGATTACTGTTACTACCTATTGCTTGTTGTTGCCATTTAATTCTTATTGTACATTTACCTACCATATACTCACTAACTGTTAGGCACAGATCTTTAGAGAATGCATACTGGGATTTAGTCTCACACCCTATTTGGTACACACTTTTGGGCCCAAATATACAATGTTGTTGCCAGTATAGACAAGGGAAAGTGACCTTCGACTGCCAATATTTGATATCTTGGAGCATGAGAGCATGGGACCATTCTTTGTCTTGTGATGATGAGGAGCTGTTTATTTTTCGTTTGTGCTTTTTTTGGTAATGTAGTGATTCCCAGCATTGGGACTTGTTTGGATCCTTTCCTAGTTATGTATCATGCATCATTTCATATATACAAATGTGCTCTTTTTTGTTGATTGAGACTTCCACTATTTATATTGATGGTAATTACTACTTCCACTATTGCAAGTTTATTTTTCTTCAGTTGTATACTCTGCCAATGATGGAAAAGTTTCCCCACTATCACACCCAAGGCCCACTCTACTAGTCGGCAGCCTCTGGGTGGCTTCCGGAACTAGGACGTTACACGAAGACAACTTTAACTAGAATAAATGTTCCATTCAAATGGAATAAACAGTGTTTGTAGTGTTTTGATGAGAAAAAGGGTCGTCTTACATAAGTAGTAATCTTGGTTTTTCCAGAACTAGGAAAAGGTTATGTGGTGTATTGTGATGCATCAAGATCATGGATGGGGTGCGTTCTCAAGAAAGGGAATCATGTGGTTGCGTATAGCATACGTTAGTTTATGGGGAATGAGAATAACTACCCAACTCATGATTTGGAATTGGCAGCAGTGGTCCATGATTTGAAAGTATAGAGTCATTATCACTACGGTGAGAAAATCACGGTATATACAGATCATATGAGCTTGAAGCAAATTTTCTCACAATGGTATTTGAACATGAGGCAAAGGAGATTGATGGAATATCTCCAGATGTTTGATTTTTACTTGATGTACACACCAAGTAAGGAAAATTTGGTGGCGGATGCATTAAGTATAATATCATATGCTCAGGTGGTGAAACTGGCATCAGACCAGTGGCAGTTGATGTCGGTTATAACTGACATTCGGTTTGAATATGAGTACCATGGGGATTGAGTGTTCTTCTTTCTGGTTTTGTTGATTCCTGACTTGGTTGTCCTTGTTAAAGAGGCACATATATCAGATTCCGAGTGTGTGACCTTAGAGTCGAGACTCAATATTGGGGATACCATTGAGGGTGGGCAACTGAATGGAGATTCAGTTTTGTGTTTTCGGAATCAGATAGTTGTACCAGTTCCTTGTGAATAGTATCTTCACAGGGTGTATCATCATTTCATATTTGTTTGTCATCCTGGAATTCAGAAAATGTATAAAGCGTTGAAATCTCTATTTTGGTGGTCTGGTATGAAAAGGAGAGTGGATGAGTTTGTTTCATGATGCTTGACTTATCATCAGGTTAAGGAAGAGCATCAAAGGCTAGCGGGGTTGTTGCAGTCATTACCAATACCTATTTGGAAGTGGGAACAAATAACGATGGATTTTGTCAGAGGTCTCACTAGAACGGTCCGAAAGCATGAAGCTATTTGGGTGATAGTGGATTGGATAATGAATTCATCCCACTTCATTCCAATTCATGAATCTCATATGGTGGAGGATCTATCCAAAATCTATATCCGAGAGGTGGTAAAGAGGCATGTTGTTCCAGTTTCGATTGTATTAGATAGATATCTGAGGTTTAAATCTCATTTCTGGAAATCCTTGAAGCAAGCCCCTGGGACACAGTTGACGATGAGTATGACATATCACCCTCAGACGGATGTTCAATCTGAGAGGACGATGAAAACTATAGAGGATATATTGCGGGCTTGTGTAATATATTTTGGTTGCTCGTGGGAGGAGCACCTGTCATTTGTTGAGTTTTCATAAAATAACAATTATCATGCATCCATACAAATGGCTCAATTTAAGGCATTTTATGGGCGACCATGTATTTCTCCAAAATGATGGTTGGAAATAGGTGATTCCTCAATGGTTGGACCGACCCTTGTCCAGGAGGCTACAGAGAAGATCAATCATATCATAAAGAGAATGGATATGTCTCAGAGTCGTCATAAATCGTACGTGGATCATCATCGATGGTCGTTGTCGTTCGAGTTTTGTGATCATGTTTTCTTGAGGATCTATCCTAGGTCGGGACATCCTCGGTTTGGGAAGCAGGGAAAGTTATCTACGAGGTATATTTGGCCATTGGATAATCTGGATTGGGTTGGTGAGATGGCTTATTGTTTGGCATTTCCACCTAGGTTAAGTGCGGTGCCCAAAGTGTTTCATGTGTCCCAGTTGAATGAGTATCATCCAGATTGTTACCATGTGATTCATTTGGATCATGTTGAGCTAGAACTGGATGATTCGTTGGTGCACGTGCCTGTGCAGGTTGTGGATAGGAAAGAGAAAGTCATGCATGGTAAAATCATCGGTTTAGTTCGTGTTTTGTGGCAACTTGGTCAGATTCAAGAGGAGACATGTGAGCGGGAGAAAGAAATGGTCGAGTAGTGGCCCGAGAACCTTGGCAAAGGGTGGGTTAACTTCTTTCAAAGCATGGATTGTCCAATGGTGTGGAGAATATAGCACCCCCTGATTTGAGGGATGTGGCCTTTTATGCCTTATTATGTGTTTAAAGTTCATAGGATGAGTTGGGAAGAGGTTGGGAGAGTTTGGAATGGGTTTGGATGAGTTTGGAGGCTTCTCTATAGGTACACGGTTTGAGCACAGCTATGTGAAACCATACGGATGCTCTAGGAAACCGTGTAGGGGGAGACTATAGGTTTCGCACGGCCTACGCACGGTTTGCCAAACTGTGCGAGGAAACCATGCGAACCCTTTCTCTCGAGATAGTATTGTGCACACGATTTCCCAAACCCTGCAGAAAAACTGTACTACCAATTAAAAATAGGGTTATACGTTCCAGGCTCCCTCAGGATTAAGCTATTCCACTCCAATAATCCTCCCACGCATGGCTCACTCAAGTTCTTCAGTTCTCACGTGGTGGACAAGCTTTCCCACTTACTTTAGAGGCTTATTGAAGAGGGTTCATCGTGTCCTGAAGGTGATTTCTCCCAGGTAAGACTTCTCTCATGATTTCTTGGAGTTTTCCTCAAGATCTACTCTTCCCTCCTTCTTGGTTTTCTAGATCTACACTTTTTGAGTGTAGATATAGAGTTTTTGATGCATTCAATGATGTTTTAAGGCTTTTGAATGTTATGGAAAGGGATCTAGAGAGGTTTCGGTGGTGCGTTCGCCGGATTTTATGTGTGGTTTCTTGTGGGTTGTATTCTTGAGAACCCTAAAGTTAGGTGGCTTCTCTCTTGACTTCAATTAGTTACAACTAGTTGTTCGTTGTTACAATTTATTGTTGTGATTAAAATTAATTGATATTTGTTATGCGAAATTTTTTCAAAATCCATTTGGGACTTTTTTGGGATAAATGGGGATTTGTGGTGAAATGCTATTGTTGTGGATTTTAAAATGGAGATTTTAAAATGGGTTATTGAGATTGGTTTGTGAAAATTAATGATGGAAATGGATTTAAATAAAGATTTTGTTTTATTGAAATGTGGTTTGGCTTGTAAAATGGTTTTCTATAAATGGACAATTCATTCAAGTGGAATAGTAAGCGATGGAAATGGTTGATTGCATGTTGTTATGAACATGGTGACTTTATGATTGGTTTGGATAGATTGAAATGTGGTGTGGAAGTGCGCAGGAAGTATCACTATTAAAGGTGATCGATTTGGGAGGGAAGTCCCACTATTATGAGTTGGGCGGGAACTCCCACCATTACCGTTTTGGGTTGTCTGGTAGTGGGTGGGAAGTCCTGCTAGTCGAAGATATGGTGAACGAGTTGGTCGGGAAGTCCCACTGTTATAGTTTCTTTGTTATTTGTTTCTTTGCAAAGATGGAATTTGTTGTGGAAATGTGAAATGGTTGAATTTGCTTCCTTGCGTGGAATGGTGGATTTGGATTCTTTGTGTGGCATGATTGGCCTACGACATGATTTTTGGCCTTTCTTGGGTTTACTTTGTGTGGGAAAGATGGTTGGGTAAGGGTATGTTGACTTATGGAAATGGATGTACTTGTGATTATTTTATATAAACTTTTTTATATAAATGTTCTAATGGTTTTATCCTAGTGGCGTGTGTAAGGAAGTCATTTGGGAAAACCCTACTGAGTATTTTTACTCACCCCCGGCTTTGGAACTGTGGTGTCTTTTAAGATGTCTTATACCAGGGTATAGGTAAGGGTAAGGCATCTCATTTCTAGTGGTTCGTGGTGATGCTTGTGATGTGTTGATGGATTTTGGATCTTGGATCATGGTGTGGAGGTGTGGTGGTGTCATGGCTGATGGTGTTTTTTTGTTTAGTCATCCGATTAGTACTATGATATTGTGTTGGATTATTTAGGTTTTGGGTTGTATTGTAGAACAACTTGTTTGTCCTTTTGGAAAAAATGATTGATGTTTTATTAACATTCATCATATAGTGGTTGTAGTGATGGTTTAGTTGGTTTTGTCTTAAGGGAAAATCTTTCTCCAATTTTTTTTTGAATCCCTCGACATTTATTTACACCATTTGGCACCTTGGGAACGTCTCTTAAGGCTAAGTAATCCATCCGCACCTCCTCAATCTAATGATGCAGAGGCGGGGCATTACACAACTCCTGTTTATTAAATGGAGATTCATGACGTGTTGAATGATTAATATATTATAGAAGATATTGTATTCATGATGATTGGTGGGGTCCTATACCTCTCAACAGTAATTTGGTTATGGTTTAATATTTCATGAAATAATAATGATAAATGTCAACAAGATATTATTATCTACATTAAAAATATTGAGCAAAGATACAATATGATTATATGTGTTCAGAATATTGAGCACTGACAAAATGGAATAAAAATTATTTATAATAGTTATCTTGGGTGTGATGTGGAGAACATATCTTACAAGATTGAGTGATGACCCATTGTAGATACTAATCAACCCATTATTAATTTTGGACATGATGTATTGTGTTATGTTAATTTTTTTTTGGAATTTTCTATTTTTATACCACATTATTAAGTAATTTTCTATTTATTACGATCCATATCTCAAGTTTACTATCTCACACTCAAAAGACATAGTATAAGTTTCCTCAAGTGAGGTTATCTATCTGTCAATGATGACTAATGGAAAACTAATATTTTATATATTATTTTAATAATATATTTATCTCTTCCTCATGTTTTTTTCTTATTATTATTTGTTATCCTCTAATGATATATTGATATGTTTTACATTACTGTGAATTTGAGAACACTCCTTTTATGTTTTTCTATTCCAGAGGTTATGAAGATGACTGTAACTAATGAATAACCCTGATTGGGTTTGGTGTTGTTTTATATAATAATTTTTTTACATCTATTATAAAATAATTTTCTTATTTAAGTAGTCCTAAATTATACTAAACATTTAGTTCATAGGATTTTTTGATTTTAGTTTCAAGATAAAAAAATTTCCTTATTTTTGGGGATTTCCATCCTTGAAATAAATTTTTATTTTGTTCTTCAATATAAAATAATAGAGGGATTTTTAAAATTATTTGAATAAGATTTTTTTAATGAAATAGTACATCTTGGAACAGTAATGAGAAGATAACACAAACTAGAAACTAGTTATAAATTATTTATTTATATAAGAATGTTACATTATATTTAAATAAACAATAATTTGAATTCAAATATTAAATTGGTGATAAAAATGGATTATAAATAAATTCAAATACTAAAATCATGATGGATTAGATATCATATAATCACTTCTCTCACTAACATCACTAAAATAGATGAACCTGAAGTTTGTATTACTAAACACATTTTTTAAATGATATTAAAATATATTTTTAATAAAATTATGTGGTGAATGGTAAGATCTATGGAATATTTATAAATAAATATTATCATATTGTATTATTTTATTCAACTAATAGAATTGAAAAATATAATTTTTATTAGTTAATAAAATAATATTTCATTAATATTATTGGTTATATATACGAATTTAAATGATCGCTTGGATTATTTAATGATATTATCAAATTTTTTTATTAGTTTCGACTATAAAAATATTATATTAAAAATATATTTTATGTGCATATTTAAATAATAATTTATATCTTATTATATATTTTTTAAATTGATAATATATTTTTATGAATCCCTAAGTAACTTTTATAATGGTAAAAAAGTTTATTATCCTATTAAGTTATTAATTATAATAGAGATAATGATTTAATTTAATTTTATTATTATAATGAATATAGAATATTTTCTTAATGAAATATTTTTTTTTGACTCATCACATGAAAATTGTATTACAGTTATTTTTTGGAAATGTTCTCACAATTTGGACTTTTCTTTCGAAAAAATGAAAATTTTAACTTTATAAAGACTGTGAATTTATGATATTATTATTCATTTATAATGAATGAATATTTAGTGAAACATTTATATCAATCCAAATTACATTTTATAATTTTTAAAAAATAATTTATATATATCAATTATTATTTAGAAATTATTCATTATTTTTTAAAACCAAAAATTGTAGTTTGGAAATAAAATTCGTATTTAGGGTTATTAAAATTTATTAGGTTGGTTGGAAGGTGTGGTTTATCCTTTGAAGGCATTGAAAGAGAAACCACACTCTCACACTCAACAATAATAAATAAATTTGGTTGACAATATATTTATACAAAGGTTCATGGAATATATGGTAAAATAACCAATATTTAATCATTTAAATCCCACCACTCCACAAATATAAATACACTTAGAAACAATTAAACTCCACTTGAAATTAATATTACCAAAATTAGTAGTAATTTTCCCTCTAAAATAGACCATACAAGGTTCCATTATGCTGTTAAGGGGACACAATTATGTTATCAGAAGAAAATATTCAAGGATAGGGAATTATCCACTTCTACCATTTTCCTTCAAGTACACCACTATCGAGAGTCAAAAAAATTAAAAGAATATTTAATTTCAATGGATTTTTTTATAATATAAAAAATGTTTTTATCAATGGTATGCCTATATTCCATGTTAATATTCCATCCCAATAATCTTGGATTTATACTGTTATGTTTCCAAAATAAATTCATAAATCCTTCTCCATTGAAAGAAATATTTATTATTTCAATACCCAAAATACCTCATTACACATGGGAATTCGCCTAGATATAAATATAATATATTTATTTGGTGATTTTCTAGTATTAAACTCACATTCCATTTTCATTGAATAAAAATGATGTAAATTTCATGTCTTTATGAACTTTGGAACTCAATGTTTTTATATCAAACATGTTCTCTTTTCTCCACTAGTAATTGAATAAATGTATTTATATGATCAATTTCGGTCATATGAATTATGAAAAATGAATATTTGAACTTGATACCACTATAATTTTTTGGGAAAAAGTATTAATCAATAGAGGGTACCTGTTTTATGTTAACTGGGTGAACAACCATGGCAATTACGTTTATAAAAACCTAGTCATAAACTTTATTGTTTTTTATATGAATGTTTCTATTTTATGTTTTATAAATTATAAATGATATTATTCATGTTATTTATATTATTATATGCTTTATAATTTTTTGATCATTCCTTATTTACATGCCTCTTGGACACATTCCATATATTTCTTTTATTTATCCCTTGTTAGGATTTATACTCATATATTTCATTGATGTATGTACCTATGATATGAGATAATTTAAGAGTAACAAATTATAAACCATTGAAAAAATACTTCATGTGTATTTGGTTGATTTTTATTACATTACATGAATTATAATTTAATTTCTAAGACTCTAAAACTCAAAAACATCCTATGTATTGTAAAATGTTGTACCCTGTAATAAATGATTTATGAAAAAATTGGTTTCACCATAGGAGTTATTACATGTAATTTTCGATTTTTTTAATTAGGATTGGGAAACAATACTAAATACTTCTCATATAGTGTAAATAATGAAAAACATCTTGCTATTTTGGTGATGTAAATTGTATGTTATTTCTTGGAAAATACAGCCCTATCTGAATACTAAATGTGGATGGGGATTTGAAATTGATATTCCTATAGCTAAAAACCCCAACATATTGTATTATGATATACAAAATAAGAAACTAGTTCATGAAAATGGACCTTCTTCTACACATCATTCGACACTCTTTTGTAGTATTAATACTGTAATTACATGTGTGTTCACACCATTATAAAGGAAATAAATATAATCTTAAAATTTTATTAATATTTAATTATATCATCCTGGAATCATGATATTAAAAAAAATTCAGATTATTATTTTTATTCTAATTATTATTATAAAATTTAAAAAAATAAAAATTTATTCCTCAGGTTTTTTGCTTAAAACAAATTACTCAAAATAAAATTACTAGTGTAATCAAAAGATGAAATAGGAAATGGGGTGATGACCTTCCCAATATAGGGGATATATAGATAGAAACTTCATTATGATGATGATAATGAATCAGTTAAATCATTTCATGAAAAATAACCAAAACCATGTGGATCATTACACTTATATAAGGAAGTAACAACTCACAATAGAATCCTCCTTTCATCAAATGCACCTAAATTTAATGTAAACTCTAATACACTTATCGTTGAATAATAGATCAACAAAATAAAAAATTTATTTTATATAATCATGTATTCTGACAAATAGAAGGTTATTTTTGGAGTATATCACCATGTGGAAGAATATGGCCAGTGGGGGAAATAGATCAATAACATGGAGACAAGGGAAGAGGTGGACGCTATGGAATGAGAGGACATTAAAAGTGAATTTTTATATAGAGTATTTCACTAAAACCCTATGAACCAAATTGGTTATGGGATTCATTTAGTTTAATCTAATATAATAGTATTCATTTTATGATTATGATATGAATATAAAAAGGATATCACTTTATGATAAAAGATGTTTCCTTGATTCAGAAGGGAAAAATATCATTTCTTTGGTGGTCTGAGACCCCATCTATAAAAGCCCTTTTAAATCTATGTCATTGGGAGTTATTATGATAAAGTGCATTGTGATCTCAATTTTTTAATGGTGTTCATAATTTGTTAGCTGGAACATTGATAGAATGAAATTAGTATTAAAATATAACAAATTTTATGAAATATTTAGAACAAAATGAATGTACAACATCCCTTGTGCAGAAAATATGTGATGAACATCACTAACCTAACTTCATGGCCAACATACCCAACACTAATCCCATTCTATAATAGGCCCTAAGAGGCAATATCAATCCTCCTATGCTGGTAACTATAATCAGGATTCAAATTATAAAAATTGAAATGGTGTAGTGCATAAAAACTAGGTTCAAATACCCGAAATAGATAACACCACATAAAATGATAAAAATTAAATATAACTGAACATATAATTGATCTAGATTCAAAAATTTATTGAAAAAATAAAAAAAAACCAATCTAATAAAGAAAATTTACAGATCTCCACTTGATATCTAATTCATTGACATCATCAAACCATCATGCACCCCAAGAAAAACTGGACTAGAATTAGAACCTATAAAATGTATTGAGTCTTTTAAAGCTATAGATAATGTGTAGTGTGTTAAAAAAAATATCATATTATGTAAAAACCATAGAATATATACCTCATCTTTCCTATAATATACCTTAAATACTGTTTTCAAAATAAATATATAAAATTGGGTTTAAAAATTTTAATGAACCAACACACATTTCAATTTTCATCCGATATTTTATAATTTCTGAAAAACTGGTTTAAAACCCAATAAAAAACAATGAACTGAAACTATAGTCTAATTAAAAATTGATGAATATTTTAGAAACAAAATGGTATTGGATGAAATAACAATATAAGTAAGTTAGTCCTGTGAAATAAAAACAATGATTACAAATATTAATCCTTGAGATTTCATTCACTTATCTATAAGAACTACCACGATGTAATCAGTCCATACTCACTTGTTGGTGTATAATGCTGCTCCACAGATAATAACAAACTGACCATAGTAAACTATGAAATCATGTGGAGCATCGCACATAGCATTTCAAAAAAATCCAGGGGATACTGTCCCATATTTTCAGTTTTGATTATTAATAGTCACACAATCCTATAGAATATTCCATGGACCCACATGATAATTGTTCATAGGTAGTGGGAAGGTCTTCACACACGTGGATCAAACTAATAACCCACAGACACTGATTTTCTATCCCAAAAAATTAAACAACCAATTTGAACACTGAAATTTACATAACTATCAAGTCTAACATATGGTCCAACTAGTCATATACATCACATATGTTTTAAAAACCAATACCCAAATCTTTTTATGATACTAACTGAGCCTTTTCATTTTTTAATCCATGTCAACATTACAAAACCATTCCAAGTACATGTTTAAACCATGAAAAATTCCCAGAAAATTCTAAATGGGAATTTCATTATTCACGAACCAAACCATATTTCAATGATTCTATACTAGAAAAAAATATCAAAATAATATGAAACCTTCATTGACAACATTTTAGGACCATGTATCTATTTCTAAACACAAAAGGTTTTAAAAGAACAATTTTGAATAATAAGGATAAATGATGATAATAAATGAGAATGTAAGTTTCATTTAAAATTATTGGATTATGATGAAGACCTAAACATAAATCCACTATCATTTGTGTTTCAACCCATATTTGAACCCCATTATTATTTAAAAATCCCCACATCTAATGAAACTTCAATGATAAACCATAATATTTCTTGAAAACCATGTTTGAAAATAAAGCCTATCATTCCAAAAAATCACCACAACTCAAACAAAGGTGCAACACAACAAAACAAATATCACAACCATTTATATTAAATCAATTAAAAATAAAAATAAAAATCACAAATCCCATACTAGACCATAAATTATCCAAATATTTTAAATTTCATTTATAAAGGCCATGTGGCATTTTAAAAAACATAGTCTAGGAAAATACATGTAGATAAAACTAAGAAGATCCATTTAAAGATAATTTCATCCAATTAAAAACATTAAAATCCAAAAAATTGTCACATTAACCCATCATAATCATGATAATTGAATTTTAACATAATTAATAGAAGGTTCAAGAAACTAGAAAATGTGAAGTAATGGAAATTAATGGTAAAACCCACCCACAAAATATGGGAATGAAATGAATAATTTAGAAGTAAAAGAAGGGTACCCATGGATCAAACCTCATAACCTATAACCATAGAAAAAAACTACATTATCTAACCCATACCCAATTTTTTTTTCAAGAGGGAGACCAACCATGTGTGAACCAAGAACTAAGAGATAAATAGAATAAGAGAATGAAAATGACTTTGAAATCCAATGTCATTTTCCATCTATCTTTAAAGGAGCTCCAATGGAAGAGTTGGATAAATGTAAGAGGGTTTATGGATCCCTCTCATGCACCAAAACCGACCAATATGGATAATAGGCTTAATAGGGTAAAAACATAAAAGGGGAGAATAGTAATATAAAGATAAAAAAACAAGGAATGTCTCACTGTTTATCTATAATTTTTTCCAAAATTTTCTCCAACCGTGAACACTAAATTACAGAGGGAGGAAAACATAATAGTTTTTCCATAAAGTTTATGAAACTATTCTCTAATTATTTTATTTGTCACTAATAAATTTAGATCCCCCACCACAATCTTGCCAAATAGGTTTCCCTAAGCATGTGCATGTTGTTCTCTTTCCCCCTAACACCCAAAAGGATCCAAATTGTTTCTCACAGGAACACAATTGTTTGTGACAAACAAGGCTCATTTATATCAGGTCAACCCATTAATGATATAATGGAATAGGAAAGGACCTCATAATCAAAATTTCAGACAATTGACCCCCAAAAAGTGCACAAAAATAGTAAAGAGGCCAAAATGAAACTCAAATACTCGAGAAAAAAAAAATCAATTTTTCTATGGAATCAACCCTAACCATAAACAATATATGAAAAATACTGGAAATATTAAAAAATAAAAAAACCATTGTCGGTGTGTGTCAATTTGGATCACCAAAAAATGTTCTTCCCCGATAAAGTCACCTAGATGAATGAGAGATAAATGTTGATGTCAAAATAGAATGAAAAAAAATGAGAACAAGACCCTCAGTCTGACCATTCATTCCACAAATCACACATGACAAGATCTAAAAAGAATTGAAAGATGGAGAACCATGGGAAAAATATAAGGGTTCTTAACACCACATGTAACCATTTAACACCACTATTGAAATGGCGAACTTCCATCATAGAAAAAACCCGAACACAAAACACCCAATAATACTATTGCAAACTTCCAACATGAACAAAATACCCACAACACTATGGTAAATTTATTAATGGAACTAGAACTAAATAGTGAACAAGACCAAGACTCGTCAATTTAATAAGAAAATACATTATAAAAAATGATCACCGCTAAGAACCAAACCCATACTAGAAACAAAAATGTATTCATCATTTACTGAAAATGTGACATAATAAATAATGAGTGAAAACCAAAACCAAAACCAAACCAAAATAATGAAATTTATTCCATATTCATATCCCAAAGGAACCACTACCAAATCAAAAAGAAGATACGACATTCATGTATTTTATAACATGAAGGTTGACAAAAAACAAGAAATTACTTTTGTAATGTCAAACCATTTCTACTCCAACATTGAAAATGATAGTTATACCCGGGATCTCCGCACCACTAAAAATTCTTAACTATGTGAAAATATTTTATTTGGGCCCTATTAATCGATTTCTAATGTCTTGAATTATGTTTTTGATCATAGTTAAGAGTTAATAACATACTATTCATACTACCTCTTGGGGAGAAGTGTCTTTCATAACTACTCCATGTGACCCCAAATTCTACATTAACAACAAGACTTCGAAGGGTTATGGATTGAAGGCTTCAAATTCCTGATCCTAAAACACTAAAGGCACATAATCGAGTAGTTGAAGGTGAATGAATATGGAACCAAAATATGTGATTCCACTAAAATAAGATCATATGGAACACCGTGTTTCGAAAATAGAGACTCTTCATGAGAACTCAATACAATAGACCGTGCTCTTGGATCTTGTTCTGATTGAAACACATCATTTGTAAATTTCTCAAACTGAACATTCCTTTACTAGGGATCATTCTTCTTGGTCTCTATACCAACACCCTTGAAACAAATGGATGCATTAATTGTATCCTTTGATGCCACCTCCATGAAAAATAGACCAACTCAATAAAATGATTGATATATGCCTTCAATGTTATTTGACCTTATTAAACACCGGATTTTTTTTCTACGTTCATTGCATTCACCTCCCACTGTATAAACAATCAGATAAAAGTGGTCATAAAAACGTTCCAACACATGACATCTTGTAATGATCAAAGGATGATCACCTTCACCGATCTAAATCAGGACCTTCAAACTAACTTGTAATAACTCACACCCTCATTAACATTAGTGCTTCCAACAACCTGAAAGCATATTGACATTATCAAGACAAAACAATTAATCTAATATACCACAGTCACAATAAAAAATTTAAAAAACTAATAATAACATGACTATGCCACCCCACTAGGAGTCTTGACAGGGCCAAAAATAGAAATCGAATCGCTGGAAACCATTGAGACCATTCTGTGTGGACACTCTGAATAGAAAATAACAAAAAACATGAAATAAACATCAAACAAAACTCAACCAAAAAGGGAAACCCAAATCTATAAAAAAAACATTTAAATTAAAACCTACAAAATAAATGACAATAATTTTTAAAAAATCACCACCTTTATTCACACATCTATACTATTTTAAATCCCAAAGACACATTTCAAAACACTAAACTATCTATTCAATTATCATTAAAATAAGAATAAACATTTAAAAAAACCTCAATATTATCTTCAATTTCATAACCAACTTTTCTAAAATATCTATTTTCCATTTTCATGATTCAAACATAGAAGCCAAAGATAAAAAAATATGAAGCTTTCAGAAAATACCCAGGATATGGAACTAGCATCGATACATAACCATATCTCATGGTTTGTTAAACCATGCCCTTGGAAAAAATAAATATCCAGGAATACCTTTTTCCATGTCACTATCCCCACATGGTTACCCACTCCATGTAATACCACCCCACTACATTGGTTCACATCTATTTTCATCCCCTATATATCCTAACTAAAGAAAAAATGGATAAAATCCATAACTAAACCTGAAATCTCATGGATAATAATGAAAAATGGTTTATGAAATCATTAACATACCTACCTATAATGTACTAAATGTCATTATCATTAATCTAAACATTTCCATAAATAAAATGGTCTTTTATTATAAATTTTTGTCACGAACATGGATGTGCTACCATCCAACAAAATACCCATTGTATTTTTACAACAAGGCTCGATAGGCATTATTTATCTTCCAGGGCCAGTGACTAGTATCAAGTATCAACGTAATAAATGTGGGAACAATTTATCCCAGAAAACTAGGATCAAATACATAATGTAGATTATACAACATAACCCAATAAAAAATGGATATCAATAAATAAAATACTGATCCAGATAAAACAATTGACAAACAGAACAAAACCCAAATAATGAAACCAATGAAAAAAATTATTCTCAGTAGATCTCAACATAACATACTGGTCGACAGCATCAAAAACCAGACTTCACCACTAGGAAATTTGAACCATAACAAAAACATGAAAAAATATTAGTTTTATAGTTGTAGAGTATAACTTGTGTGTTATGAGCTTAAACAACATAGTAGTTAAGTACCATGAAATACACACATATTTTTTCCTAGAAATATCTATAGAAATTGGATTTTAAAATAATATATAAAATAGGGTAAAAACATTTTAATGATACGATACAATATTCAATTTTAATAATATATTTTCTATTATTAAAAAAACTGGTTGCAATATCATTAACAAAGAAAGAAAACAGTCCATGTTATAATACATCAATGTTAAAATTATATTAAATGATATTAGAAGGGATAAACTAATAACATAGGTAATTCAAGTACAGGAAAAAATAGAACCCACAAAGTGTAATCATGGATATTTCCGAAAAATTATGAGAATAAATCCCTTGACGTAGTATGATCGGACTGACATGTTGGAAAATGGTGAACCTCCATAGTAAATTAGTCGTTGGCTACTCAAAACTAAACAATATACTGGAACGTCCCGTCTCACCTGTTAGAAAATATAGTGGGTTCCAACCCCTCTAATTATGGTCGATAAGAATCCATCACCCGACACTCTAGATGACACCCAATAATACAACGATAATAGATTGTTGGGAGTGGAGTGTTCTGCACATGTGTGACACAATCCAATAACCCACATCCATCATGATTTCCAATCTCATGCACTGACACCCCCAATGTGATTTCCTTCTCATTAGAGGGACCACTGTAAGGTTCCTATCACAATTGTGCCAAACAGAGCATCCAATGAGGACATCACATAGCATGATTTTCAAAAAAAATCCCAAAGAATTAAAAAATACAACCTATTTCATATCTTTTTAAAATCAAAGTCTATTCTCCAAACCCATTCCAAGTACAAGTTGAAAAAAATGAATACTGCTTGAAAATTTCCAGATGGGAATTTCATTATTCCTAAACCAAATGTTTTTTGAAGATTCCAAACAGGACAAACATATGGAAAATATACATAAAACCCATATTGAGGAACATTTTGGGGCCATTGATCTATTTTGAAACATGTATTCTTTTAGAATAACCAATTGGTGAAAGAATGGTAATGGATGAGAAGAATTGGGAAGGGAATATTTTTTTGGAATATAGGGTTTAAGGTGACCAATTAAGTAGAATCCATTTTCATTTTTGATCTTATCCATGTTTACAACCCATGATCATATGGATATTCCCACATATAATGGAAATTCATGGAAAACAATATTATATCATGAAAAACGTGTTCCCAAATTCCTCCAGTCATTACCAAATATCACTACAACTAACACATTAGCACAAAACCATTAAAAGACATTAAAAAAATTTACATTAATCAATTCTAAATGAAATCCCAAATCCCAAATCCCAATTTGGCCAAAAATTCTCCAAATATTCCAAATTTAATTTATAAATTCGAAATATCATTTTATCAAACACTTTACATGGATATACATGTATTTACAACTGAGCAAAGCTTTTTTAAAACACTTTTACCTACATATACAACATTAAAATCCCAAAAAAGTCACAAAGACATACCAAGAGAAATATTATAGCATTATTAAAAAATTAAATGAAACAACAAGCCAAAACAGAATGTGATGCAATGAAAATGTATGGAAAAAAGATACTTCAACTCTTTGTGAACACAAAATATCCTTCCAATGAGGAAGATCGATGCCCAAATAAAATAACCCATATTATCCAAATCATTCCCAAGGTATGGTCCAAGATTGAAACCCAACAATGGAGAACCACGTACCAAGAGATATTGATAATAATATGAATAAATTGACAAATAATTCCAATGGATGTAACATTTGATCATTTTGAGAGCTCTAATGGATGATTGGTAGTAAGGGAGTAGGGGTTAAAGATCCATACCATTAACCAAAACCAAGAATGTCGGTGGAGGGTTTGAACATGGAAAAAAAATTAAATTTCTATAATAGTAATTTCTAAATTTATGAAATTGGGATAACTTGCATGATTTGGCCACATGGTTTTCCAAATAGTGCACTAACCATGTCCACCAAACAATAGATGGAGGAAATCCTCAATGTTGGGATGTATGGTTTTGGAAACTGTGCACCAATAATTTTATTTTGATCTTTTAAATCATAAATCCTACCCTCATTCTTTATATATGGTTTTCAATTATAATGTGTAAGTTGTGTTCTGTATCCATGACAACCAAAATCCTTCTCACAGTTTCTACTAGGACTCACATTTTATAGAAAAACAATGATCATGCCTTGAAATTAAACCCCTATAATATGTAATTTAAATGCATAGGACCTCATCTTAATCATCCCACATGGTTAACCACAAAACCGTGCAAACAATCCTTGCATTGGCCAAAAAAACACAAGAAAACATAAAAAAACAAATTTTCACATTGATGTAATCCAAAACCATAGCCAAACATCCAAAATAAAGGAAACAATAAAATAATGGAATAAACCATAGTCCTATATGAAAAACTTCTTTAGGTAATTTTTTTCAAGGAAGTGTAAAGTGATACAAGTGTAGAAGAGATGGACATATGGCTTAAAACTATTATGTGGCTATCAATCTTAAACATCTAAATTCCAATAGAAAATAGTATAGGGTGAAATAACATCCCAAAATGTAATCAATCAGGTGAGGAGAAATTTATTAATTTTATAACCATGCCCAAACCAATATACAATTCCATGCGACCAGGATCAACCCCAACAATGTTTTTGGAGGAAAGGGAATTCATTCGTAATAATGTAAGATAATGTCAGGTCTCCCAATGATGTTGTGGTTGGTACACTCACTGTAAACTAAAATATAGAGGGAAAATTGTCTGATTCTTATTCTATGTATTATTATATTAATTTTATGTTTATAAACAAAATAATTATAATCCATGATCTTCTAGTATTAGAGTTGTCTGTTAAAACTAAGGGATTAACTTTTCATGCATAATGATATATAAGGATTAACACATTTACATTTGTGTGTATAATGTATATTTAATATTAGTGATCATTCTAATTGTGTATTTTTACAAAATTTATTATATGGATTGGTTGTTAACATCGAATTCTGTGATAAACTGTATATGTAAGAAGATTTTATTAGTATTAAAGGTAAACATATGATCTCCTCTATAGGAGAAATTTCCCAAACGAATTCATTCTAATAGAGAGCTATTAATTCATTCTTTATTATAATTATTGGTCAGGAAGGAGAAGAATGGGAAGTCCTACGTATAAGATATGTTACAATTTTTCAGGAATTAATTGATTTATTTCTATAAGAGATACCAAGACCTTCACCATAAAGGGACATAATATTATCAATTGAACTCGTATTTGTATCCAATCCAATCCGAAATTCTTCCTATATAAAAAATAAATGGATTCAGAAGAATTCAATAAGAGACATTAGAAACATTTTGGAACCAATTATATTCTTCACTAGAAATGGAATATTATTTTTATTTTTTTATAAATACACACTTGGTTGACCAGGGATAATTCTTGTAATGTGATATTATAATATAATATGACTACAAAATTGAAGGTGGGATCATTTATTAGTGTTTTCTAAATCATTGGGCTCAAAATCCTTAGCAAGATGATAGAATCATGTGAAATTCTTTTCAAGCATCAACTATTCATAAATTTAGTAAATGAATGGGTTTAACAAAGACTGCATTTTGAAATAGATGAGCGTCATAATGGAATAGAGTTTCACAAGTACACAATGAGTAGATGGTGTTCTCTGTGACAACGAGATGTTTGGTATCATTAATTCATGAAGAATTGATGGTAATCTTCTTGAATTTGTAAAATATAACATTAGATTATCGATTTGGGTATCTTCGCAAAGCCGTTTTTGATGTTTCATCAAAATTATTTTAGAGGCATTAGATCTTGATGAAGGGTTAAACATATATATATTTGAGGATACCCCCAAATCATTAAATTTGAAAATTAATTTGAGAACAACATGAATAGCATTGATTTCATGGAGATCATGAGAATCATGAATCAATTATTCCTATGTAGCTTGAGAATTAGAGAAATACTATAATAGTCTTTCCAATGATTAAAATTATGGTCATAAGAAGTTTCATGTTGATGGGGTATTCCATGTTGAATAAGTGCGATTTGTGATTATAATTGTTTTACGAAGGATGTTTTCATCATAGTGGGAGTGAACATTATAACGCATATTCATGAATGGATGTTCTAAATATCTAGTATAAGTAAATTTTTCGTTCATGTTACTTTATTCTCAACTCGATTCAAGTAGATTATTATGCTTTTCAAAGAAAAATTCTTAAATTTCAATCTATATTAGTGTCTATCATGTCATTAAACTGCGTGAAACTTCCTTCAATACAGTTAGCTTGGGTGAGTCAAAGGATGTGTTACAAGGGAAGTAATGTGTTGTTGAACAATTCATGTATAGGTTGTGTCTATGGCACACATTGACAATGTATATACTTCTATTTTCATCATATAGTGATGATTAGTGTATTTTAGTATAACTAACACACTATTGGTGTATTCCCTTTGGACTAGACCTTAGTGACGAACCAAGAAATTTTTTAGTGTAATCTCTCTACAAGTGAATGTTTTAAATTTTGCATGTTACCAATAAAAATGTTTAACAGGTTCCTACCAATGTAGGAACAAGAAACTACACATTATGAGAATCAATTGACACCCTGATTCATTCGTCCCCTCTTAGGGTGTTCCAGGTTCCTAGAGATATTTTGTATAAGTGTTTTCTTCCACCATGGGTGTCTTCTTAGGGAGAACACATTCTATTTGTAAAGATAATGGTTTGAGAAAATGTGGGTTTTCATTGATCATGGAGAATATAATGTGATCATAGAGAATAACACATATCTTGTTCCAAGTATTCATGATCTGTTTGATCAACATCTAATAACTCAATTATTTTCTATGATTAATCTTAAAACTATGTATCATCAAATGTTTGGAATGAAATAAGTTATCCCAAATTCTTCCATCTAAAAAATATATGGAAAATATGATTTTTTGTTAGGTCATATCTCCCAAATAATTCACCATCTATATTAATATATATAATTAATATACAATTTAAGGACGTCCTTGATAATTTCATTGAGGCCATTATGTATGGTAAAATAATATATTACAAAATCCACAAGGAGCATGGAGATCACGTAACGGTCATATTATGAACACTATGTAAGTATAAGGTTTTTGGATAATTAATAAAAGAACTATATTTATAAGAACTCATATTACTTAGACCCATCATGAGAAAATAATAAATATTAGTGGGTCTTGATGAGACAATGGTTGTTGAGAAGTGGTCATATATAACAAATGTAACTAATATTCATAATTTTCTTAGTCTAGTAGGATAATATATATAATTTAAAAAAAACAATTATGGGTGTCTAATGCACTATATATGATAACTGAAAATTGATTTCGGTGTATCTTGGAAAATTAATGTAAATAAGTTTCCAGGAATCGATGATAAGGTTGGTAAGTGAACTTGTTCTAAATTTACACTCTAAGTTGGAAGTATTTATATTTTTTAGTGATTCATCATTGGTGGGACTTGGATGTGTACTAATTAAAATCTTGTATTTAATGCATACAAATCATGATAGTTAAAGACTCATGAACAAAATTACCCTTCCCATAACCAAGAGATAGCGTCAATAACGTTTTATTTAATGAAATGGAGATACTATATATATGGGGAAAAGAGTGATATATAAATAGAACACAAATGTTTGATATATATTTCAACACGTCGGGTACTAAACATGGGAAATAAGATATGGTTAGAGCTTATTAAAAACTATGATTGTTCCATTAATATTCACCCTAGAAGAATAAACAATGTCATATATGTATTGATTATAAAATATTACAGTTCTCTTATAATAGTGATGATAAAACAATATCAATTGACTAAGAACCTATTATGTTTTGAAATGTAAATCATGATGTAAGAGAAATCATAAATCCTATATAAAATTTTTCCTCCACTGAAATTACATGAGAAATCCAGAAAGATCATGGAGATGATATGTTGATAGAAGAATGATAGATTCATTGAGAAAAGGGATATTTTCTGAATTCAATTTTAGTTAATAAAGTGTAGTGAAATTTTGTATAAGACTAGATATTTAACAAATTCATAAAAAAAGTAAGGATCAGAAAGAAAAATATCATGGATTTATATTCTTTTATACACACTAAAACAACTAAGATAAGTAAAGCCCATTGTGACAATTATTGGAGTGATAATATGAAAAAGAATATCACTTATTATACTATATGGTTCTTGGTGTGTCAAAATTTAAAGGTATATCGACAACTTATTAAAGTGGTTTTACCACTATTACAAATACCTATATAGTGGTGGGATTAAATGACTATAAACTTTTTCATTGTATTTTATAACCCACTTATGGTATTTAATAATGTATGGGTAATCATTGATAGATTAAGAAACAATGCATATTTCAGTTCCATACGAGTGGCTATTTCCCTCAAGTTTCTAGTAGCCTCAATATTCAAGAAATTTATAGTTGATGGAGTACCATGATTAGTTGTCTTAGATTGAGATCCATGATTAACATCTAAATGCTATAGGATCAATCAAAAGGCTAAGAATACGGAAGTTAACCTGAGAACCTCATATATTCAAAAAGATGATGGGATGTATAAGGGGATTATCCTGACATTACAATATATATTAGGAGCTATCTCTTGTGATATTCAAGTGGGTTTTCATCATAATCATCATTCTTATAAATTCTATTATAAAAAAGGTTTCCACTAGAAAATTAAAATGGATCATTTTGAAACTATCTATGGAAAAGTGTGTAAAACTCCAATAGGTTGGTATTAAGTTTTAGAATGGAAGCTATTGGTAGAATTTTTTTGAAATAAACTATTTAAATGATTCAAGTGATTAAGAAACACATTTTAGCATCAAAATATTATCAAACCCATATGTCGATAAGTGAATTTAATACTTATAGTTTGATTTAGGGGATTGTGTCTTCTTCTTGATATCACAATTGAAAGGAGATAACGAATTTGGAAATAAGGAGAAACATAGTCCAATGAATAATGTTCTTTTTCAGATTCTGGAGTTTTTTGGTGTGTTTTATTATTGATTATCCCTATATCCAAATCATTACAATTTCCACAATGTCTTCCTTATTCCTCCACTGAAGAAGTATATGCCTTTTTCAACACATGTACTTGATAAAATTGTTGTACATTTGTATGTTTTTTTCCAAATGAAGAGGAACTAATCCAGATCATTGACATAAGGTAACAACTTTTGAGGAATAAGAAAATATTACTAGTGAATATCCTTTTTTGAAATCTTATTTTTGAAAAGGATATATTGGAATAAGTGAATTATATAATTTAGAAGTAACATAACCTTCTTTGAAATTATTATGTAAAATAAAATTCAATGTATATTTTTATGCATGGGGAAACAATATATTTACTTTATAGTTGATTCTTCTTTTATTAATGGATCACATACCTCTCAATTAATTTTTATTTTATATTAATATTTAGGCCCATAGAGAGACATTATTTTTTTTACAATTTTTTATAAACTACCACAATTAAGAACAATAAAATGAAGAAAAAACATACCAGAAACAAAAAAATCATTATTTATGAACGTTACATTCAGTCAAAAACTACACCCAATATCATACCAAATATTTTAATGGGATGAAATGTGGAGGATAATTAAAATTAAACATAAAAATATAGGGCCCTTCTGTCACCTTGAATCATCACCCACAAGAACATCACTATAATAGTGGACCAAAGAGTTTGTAATTCAATAATTCTTATTGAAATTTTTATGAACAATGATACGAATCAAAGTGCATAATAAATACTAATAAATATGGTGTCTTTATTGGGAAATATAATCAATATAATTCATATTTATCAACTTATATGGTTGATATATATTATAATCATTGGTCATCCAATAGTTTTTCACACTATTGTGGCTTACGTAGATACATTTAATCAATATCAATATTATTTTACGATATAATAAAATTTTATTACATCCAATGTCTATAAACATATTATCTTAAAAATAATTTTTTATATTTCTTTCATAAATAATATTTTATTTCATATTATAAAATTGTTTTTAAATGATTTTATTTGTTAATGGATCCCTAAGATATTTTTATAAAGGTAAAAATGCTTATTTTTTCTATAAAATTGTAAATTTTTAATAAAATAATAATGTTTTTAAAATTTAAACTTCTTAGACAAAGATATTTAGTATTTTTATAGAAACATCTTTTTTGGGCTCACAATTAGAAAATTAAATTAGGTATATTTTCTATAAATTTTTGGGTAATGTTGAATTTTCATTGACGATGTAAAAATTATCCCATTAATGGAAATGTGAGTTCATCACATCATTTTTCTATCATCATGATTCAAAATTTTAATTTACCATTTTATCCCATAAAAATATAATTTTATAATTTGTAAACTGTATTTACAAAATAAAATTAAAATTTATAAATTTATTCACTAATTTTTAAATCCAATTGTTTTTTTTGAAATAAAATATATTATTTAGACTGTGAATTTATTTGGTTGGATGTAAGATATAGTTTTCTTTTTGAAGGAAATGAACTTCAAAAAAACTACATAGAATCATTAATTTTCTAAAGCATTTCGGTAATTTAATTATCCGAGAAGTGGTTTTCTTATATGATCAAATAATCAATATTTAATCCTTTAAAACCCACCCATCATCACATATAAATACCACCCATTAGACATTCCTCCCTAGTTAAAATTCATTATCCAGGAATTTATGATAATTTTACTCACAATGGGTCTATCCATGGTTCCCCTTGGGTGAAAGTTTTCCAATATGTGGATTTATGTAGCAATTCATCAAGGTATATGAATTTTACTTTTATCCATTTTCATTAAAGTAATCCACTTTTAATAGTTTTCTAAATTTGAAATCATTTTTCTTGTGATAAAAGGTTCATTATCCATAATGTTCAGGAAATAGTTAAAACTAAGGAGAGGCCTTTTTATCTATTATTATTACCACCCATTAATCAATGTTCTATATTGTTATTCTACGAAAATCAATTCATGATTTTTTCACTTTTTCATGAAATATTCTTATATTCTGAATTCCAAAACATCTTATTTATCAAATGTAATCCACAAATGAATTAATATAATATATTTTATTTTGGAATTACATATATTAAAATCCGATTCTATTTTCATGTATTAAAAATGATTTAATTTTGTGGACATTGATAACTTATATACTGAATAGTTTCTTATGAAACTCATTCCTTATTATCCTCGAGTTTTTAAAGAAATTAGTTATTATGATAATTATTGATCATATAAATTAACAAATATTAATGGTATGACCTAATAGTTTTCTAATGAATTGGGTAATGAATTAATCACTGGATATAACATGATTTATTATACCTTTGTGATCAATTATGTTAATTATGAATTATGACACCCCGATGATAAACCATGGTTATAATCTTATTAATGTATCGTTTATTGGTATATCCTCATTTACATGTTATTAATAATTTTATTTTAATTATTATATACCTCATGTTCAAATGATCATTTTTTACTAATACTCCTCTTTTTCACATCCTATGTATCTCCTTTATTTATTCCATTATTGTGTCGATGTTAGATGAATTTAATTTAAATTAGGAATAACCTATGAAGAATTATTTTATGAGTGTTATAGGTATTTATTTTTTTTAAAATTTATTATGTTTGTATATCCATGAATTTAATGCTTAAAATATATGATATGTTGTTAATTATTATACCATACTATGAAATATTTATGACATTAATTCGTTAACCACCATTATTATTATGATATTTAAGGTTTAACATACTAAAATCAAATTAAATATAAATATTTTTCACCATGGTTATCTCCCCAAATATCAAATAAATATTTAATATGAATATTAATTTATAAAGGTACATTTGACTATGGGTCATGGGTGACATAGTTAGTATCAATGTAGTGGGTAAAAGTCCTAAAAATGATATGTGTGATCACAAGGTGGGTAAGGGGTAAATTAGTTCTTGATCAATATAATTTTATCTCAACATTATAGCATTTTTTTCATTATAAAAACAATATAAATGAAATTGATGAAAACAATATCAAACCACTACAAGAATTCTTATAAACAATCATTATAGAAGATCTTCATTTGGAAAATATATAACTGACTCATTCATAAAAAATTCATTTTAACATTTACAATGTCCTTCAATAATCATCCTCTCTCATATTACAATAATCGTAAATGTCTATATATTCTTAATATTTGATTTTCAATTCGATGTTATTTATATCCAAATGATTAGTTGGTCATAATTTTTTCACTTCAATCTCAAAACATAATACATGTCCATTCATACTCATTCAACTATGTACTTAAATAACATTCTTTATTCATCAAACTTCCCATATCACCAATGTAATCAAAATATTATCAAATCTTCTTAAAATCAAACTAATTTAGTGAAAAAACCTATCAAGTATATTTTAAAAAAATTATCAACAAAGCACAGAAGGACCATTATATATAAACATATTTTTCTCCCCGGTTCTACTTACTAAAATATCACTTTCTTTTAAACATGAATATAAATTATAAGTCCTCCAAAATTATCATTGAAAATGGGTTTTCTCATACAATCATATTATCCCCCTTTCAAGATGAGGAAATCCAAACCCTTTTAAAAAACATTAACCTCCATTAAATTTTGTTGGTAACAATATATTTCTTAAATGTAGAATATACATAATTAAGATAAATAAATCATCATTAAAATTTATAATATAGAATTTATTTTGATTATATCATTAGAGAAATTATGATGGAATCACTCATCCCAAAATATAGTATCTAATTATCTGATACACAATTTTAAACATATGGAATCATATTTTCAAACCATCATTGAATCCTTATATTCAAAATCCTTATCCAATAAATTTACATTATTAGAAAATTTTAAAAAGTTATGAGTTTTCTGTTATACGAAATAACTACCTCCATTGAAATAAAATTATTTTTTAAAAAAAATCAATCGACCCAAATAATTATGAATAAAATTATAAAATCCTCAAAAACAATTTAGAAAAATTAAATCCACAGTCTCCCACTTTGGATTATATTTTCTATGTTAAAACATTAATGAATGATACTTTGTAACACAATCTATGGGATACACATCTAATAATTATAATCATGTGTGAGAAGACTCTATATTAGAAACATGAATCATTGAATATAAAATCACACTGTCCACATGAAATGAGATAGAAAACATCTTCCCCAAATCGATAAATATCACTATTTTTTCACTTTTTCTCACAAGTACAATATTTTTAACTACCACACCAAAATATTTTTAAAATAGTTCACAAATTCTGAAATCAAAACATATCCCCTTTTAAATTCCACAAAAAATAAATTCTAAAATTAAATGGAAAAAAATACCAATGTATATATTTATTTTACATAATATTTCTCTCACAAGAAAAAAATATCTATTCACAAGATGAGTAAGGGGATGGGAACAAAAAATCATATCCTTTATGAAAGAGTGGTAGAACACCAAACCTATTCTTATTAAATGTTTCCTTCATTAATGGATTAAAAAATACATCAATAACATGTTCTATTATCAGAAAATAATTAAATATAATTTAATTATTCCCTCAATTCTTCTTGGATATGGTATACATTATATTACTTTCTTTTGAAAGAGAATAATGCACATATTATTATTGATATTTAAAACACTTAGATTATCAGAACCTATGAGAAGGTGGGATATGACATGTAATAATAAATACTCCAACTATTTTTTCATCTACATAATTTGTGTTGAATCATGAGTGGAATCCACATAGGCAAAATTAATCATACTCAATGTTAGAAAATTATATAACATTTTATGAAAAAATGAGATAAATTTCAACAAAAAATTAAAACTCCACCAAATGTGCATATTGTGTCATCAAAACTTCCGACCCTATCTATATATGTATAAAATAAAAAAAATAATTCTAGGGATATCATATTTTATGAAAATATGAATTATTCCTTTGATATATATTATAATCCTATTCAATTCCATGAAATCAAATTGTATTAGACCACCTTGATAATTTTCCCAAAAAAATGTTAAATAATATCTAACCTTCAAATCATCAGATATAACAAACTAACAAATATTGACTTAAATTTTTTTGGATAAACATCATTACATTATTTATAAATTTATAAATTTTTCCAAAATAAAAGTCTTTATAAGGTTTTTTAATCTCCCATGTGAAGCTTCCGAATATATTTCATTGCTTACATCTCATTTGGTTGTAAAATATATTTCTTATTTTGCGAGATTTGTAAAAAAATTATATTTCTCTAGGCATGTAAGTATAAAATAACAATTTAATATACTCATTAAACATATAATTAGAATCATTATCATTCCTAAAAAGAAAATATTATCAACATAAATAATCATAATGTTAGAATCATGTTATTTTTCTTTTTTTAAAGGAAACTTTTTACACTGTTTTTTGAATTTTAACTACCTTAAGGAAGTTTCCTATTTGGTACACCAAGATCTGGGTTCATTCTTTAAAACCATTAAATGAATTCATTTTCCTAGAAACATATCTTGGAGATTTCTTATGATTCAAGCCTCTCAATATTTAATTTTAAATTTCTTCATATAGTACTCTATTAAAAATTGTTTAATTTATATCCAATTGAAAAATAATATAACCACATTTCACATCTATAACAAGAGAGATTATGGTATTTTATATTCATACTACTTGACAAAATGCATATCAAAAACAATGACTTCAATTTATTAGTAACATTGAAACAAATTATTCTAGGTTTCATTTCACTTCACAATCTCAATTTTACTTGTCTTAATTAGAAATGATTTTACCAATCAAATTTTTGTTTTATGGATCAGGTATAAGTTCCCAAGTATCATTAATCATTATCTAATACAACGATTCATTCATAGAGTCAACCATCTCTTGATGCTTCTACGATTCATCAATATCGATGTACTCAACCTATGAATATAAAAAAATTACTTTAACGAAACATTGATGATCTTCTAGTTTGAACTTATTTTTGATCTTCAATGATATTATAAACATCCAACTATTTCAACAACCATGAATGTGGTGTAAAAAGTTATTATTTTCCACTTTATATTTATGAACAAAGATCCTCATCTATTCCAACATCATCATTATTATTACTATTGTTGAGAACATATTCATGTCTACAATGACTTCAGCATCCCTGTTTTCCACATCTGTAACGGTTTATGAAGAATTATCATATATTTTTTTCATGAACATTAACATTTTTATAATGTACTATTTTTATTTCTATTTATTATATAATTTTTATCCTATCAAATTAGAAGCATATCCAAGAATGATTCCATCAATACCACTGTAATCATACGTCCTATGATTTCTACACTTAAGTTTTGTAATGTAAGGACTCTCTAAAACCTTAGGATTATTAAAACATAGAGTTTTGTTGTAATAAATTTTATATGAAGTCATATCAATGTTTTTTTAAAGAAACATCAATTGTAAATATAAAATGATTCATTGATAACCTACCTCAATAAATAATTATATGTTTCATGTTTTATCAACATTGCTTGTACCATCTCCACCAATCAATTTTTTCTTATTTCTGCAACATTGTTTTTTCTGGTGTATACGGTTCACTGAACACATCATCAATTCTGTGATTTTTATTATAATCTATATAATATTCATTTATAATATTTATTAACATTATAATTTTTAATATTCATTATATAATATCAACATTCATTTTCTTCACTACTACTAAAACTTTTAAACATATTTAATGCTTTGGATTTATATTTTAAAAATATAATACATATAATTTGAGTAAAATAATAAATTATTAAAATAAATTACATTTATTCATATGTTAATTTTTTTCTCATTATGATGCTAATATAAGACTGAATCTCCTACAATGAATGAGTTGAACATATCTCAGTATTATTTTTAATTGAGTTGGTTATCATACCTTCTAGGTAAATGGATCAATATCAATATGTTGTTCTTATGTTATCATTAATATTTAGGATTCTCTATATCTTTTATATTTATCTTATTCCATTGAAATATGTTCCCCATAAAATATTTCAACATATGATGTTATTCTATCATTCTATAATATAAAAATATCTTTTTCAACTAATAAGAAACAAATATTATTTTGTTCAATAGTTTTTTGATAAAAACGTCCCATGTTCAACATTATTTACATAAAAAAAAGATTTTTTGAAAAAAAACAATTATTTACATTATCAAAATGTTATCAAACACATTAAACATTGTGTTTCATATGATCAGAAAATAATGCATGTTTGGATATCAACTACTCATCCCAAATAATTGATGATCTATTGAATTTGATTTTGAGTGATTCATCATTTCCATAAATTACAAAAAAAATCAAAAATATTTCACATTCTTTAATAGCATTAAATATCCTTTTATATGCATATTGAACTTTATGTTCAATATCCAAATTCATTATCTCTTTGTACCTTTGATATAAACTTCAACAAAAATGTGTTCTTTATTTTCGTTTTCCTTTCTTCAAAAACAGCTCATCAACATTGCTGTATAAAATTTATTGTGTCAGTTTAATAAATATACATAATATTTCAAGTTTTACCAATATACCACCCCATTAAAAAATGTATTTTATAGGTGGAATCTATTTTTAAAATTAATTTTGTATTTCTTAGTATATTTACATTGATTGGATTGACTCCCGAGGAAAAGTTTCCTTCACCAACAACTAGGTTCACTATAATGAGGATGGTTAAAAAATAAAATATATCATGTATATTGTTATCATCTATAATACCAGTAGTAAATATAGAAAACATATATCCCATTTTGAAATACAATTTGTTCATATTTTTTTATTATACTTCTCATTAATTATCTTACCCAACATTGGTATTCCATTGTATACAAAATTTATGATTAGTTATTGATAATTTATTTATTATCGTAACACAATCACCTTTTGTATAATAGTTGGGATAAACTTTTGTAATAGAAGAAACTAAAAGTTTTTCAACACCAATAGTTTTATCTACAAATATGGTTCTCTTGACATTCAAATTATTTTGAAAATTTCATATTAATTATTAATCATTGTGGATATCATTTTTATCCTTATTCATTTTTCACATTTCTTGATATTCATCAACTTCTATAAAAATGTTTTACAAAATTGAAATCAAAATCTTTGCATAAGAATAGGTTTTTTTTGAATAATTTATATCTCTTCATTTATTACATTCAAAATTTCTCTGATCTCAATATTAATGGTTTTTTAATTATCATTTACCTTCTTCATTGCATCAATCTTTTTATGCATCTTGGTTTTTTATTCAATAGAAAAATCTCCATTTCTTTTTCTTGTATTATTTCTTCTCATGTTCTATTCCTCAATTTAATGTATTAAAATATTTCAAAGAGATTATTGCAAATAAAATTTTTGTGAAAAATTCATTTATGTCTCTTCTTCTTTATAACAACTAATTTCATCACTGGTAAACATTAAATCATTTACTATTACAATAATGTTAGCATATTTAGATATAATACTAAATTTCATTACTTCTTCTTCAATATTTTTATACTCATCATCTCTAGATGATATAATAACATTTTTTATTTAGATAAATTCTTACCATTTCCCTTGAAATAGAAATTGTATTACTCTAAATTCATTATAATGTGTGTTGTTGACTTTTTATTATCTCTATAAAGTTCTTCATAATTGATTTAGCAATGTAAATTTTCAACAATATGAAAAATAGTTCCACAACCTATGCATTTCAGTTGAAAAGATAAATTTTATTTACCTATACCCCTTTTTGAATTTTACAAAAATAAATGACAATAATTCATCAACATTTGTTTATTTACTTTCCTTCAAGGTCATAGTAATGAATTTATTCATTTAGGGAAATATTATATGATATTATTTACTTATACACATTAAGGAAAATTTCACAATCACCCTTATATTATCTTTTTATAATGTTCATTATTCTCATTTGATATTTGATGAGAGTGTTATATATATTATAAAGGAACATTCTTATCTGATCTCTATCTTATAATGAATAAAAATTCAAATCAAACTTATCATGCTTAATTATAGTGACATTTTCATCAATAGTGGAATATCCAACATCTCATAAAGGCATATTATGGTTCTTAAAATGTAACTCCTCTTGTAAATAAATCAAAAAACATACTCTAATAACCCATGAAAATATCTTCATATTTTATCCTCTAGATTTGTAATTTAACATTCATTACATTCCAATTTCCATTTTTGTAACTACTCAGCTTGTCCAAGAAACCCATATTCAAACCAACTTCACTAAATAAAAATAGATTTTAGGGAGTGAAGAATATATTGACTTTCTAGCTCACTAATAATTTTCGAAAATCATCTTATTAGAATGTATAAGTGGAAAATTATTTGCATGAGGTGGAAATCCATTTCTATCATGTTTTAGGGGTTCATAATTAAGGGACATAATATATGGTAGCATTATTAAAATCCAAAACAGACAGTTACTTCTATTGTAAAAATGAATCTGATTACTAGTAAAAAAATTATAACATCATTTGAAACTCCTAATTTTTCATTCTTTAAAAATGTCTCAACAAAATAAAAAAACTCAGATACAGAATAAAATTCCCAAGAAGGATTAACGAGATCGCTAATATATAGATAGGGTGAATATATAATCTAAATTTATTATATTTTATTTAGTTTTTATTAACATTCGCCTCATAATTTATAGATAAAACATTGATAAAAAATAAACTCTATATAATAAATCATGGAACATAATAATAAACATGATTCCCAAATAAAATATATTATCTAGTCATTGGAATGGTTTGTGAATAATAAAATATTACACAATTGACTAGAAAAAAATATATTTATATTTTTTTAATATTATAAGAATATCCATACAATTATATTTTATGATACTCAAACCAAAATTTATATGCTTCTTTTAAAAGAAATATAACAATGATTTTTGTAAGAAGATCTGAAAAAAATTTAAAAAATAAACATTATTTTATAATTACAAATCATTTTAGAAATTTACAATAAATATTTTTATAAGGGCAACATCGTCACATTAAATCCCAAAAGTAGGTAATAATATCCTCCATCAATTAAATTTTTCAATTAATTCTCTATTCAATTTTTTTAATAAGTCAGTTTGAAAATATAATCTATAATGTTCATACACTACCTTTTGATTATTGAATCTAAATCCTACACTAATTTTTCAGTTTGATCCCAATTGATAGAATATTTTATATGATGACTAGACAATCTATACATTTGATAATCACATAACCTATAACTAATATTGACTTCTTCTTCATCCACAGCTAAAATAACCCTAGGTTAGAAACACCAAAACATAACATTTCCATTAATATTTTAATACTTTACCTCATTTTAAAACATATTTTTCACAATATACAAATTTTCACAAAATAACAACATATATTTATACATTTTAAATTTCACCATATTTATAAATTCATTTAAAGGACTACATAGGGAATTATATTTAATTTTCATTCTCTATGAAAAAATAAAAATCACAACAACTTCCCAATCAATTCAATGAAGTATTTTAATTATCCTAGAATATTATTGAACAAAAATAGGAAATATCAATAAATCAATTCTAATCCATCTATCATAAAAAATAAATGTCAATCATGATTATAATCTCTGATATATGGAATATATTAATAGTATCTTAGCATCATCAATTATTTAATATTTATGAAATCATAATGTATGACATCAAATCAACAAGAATATATAATAACTGAGTTTTCTATAGAAATAATTTTCTTAATAATTCGTTATCCAAAAAATATACATCCAATTTATCCATATCAAACATTATTAGAGCTTCACCAAAGTCATTCTAGGCTCTTGTTCTGTCTAATTACATATATCCAAACTCTCTATATAATATTCATATGACAATTTCACATCAATTATCATTATATAAATATAATAATATTATAATCTTGTAGAATAATTAATGTAAAAACATCATAAAATTTCACTAGATGTACATTAATTTCACAAAAATGTTTTATAGAAGACATCTCCCAAAGGCTTCTTCTTATTGTAATCCATTTAATTTTGACATCATATGATTCCACTAATCAGTATATCCCATTGTAATTCATTATATATTAACCTTTTAATCATCCTCACGAATTTCCTACATAATCCTCAAAATTTCAGAACTTCTAACATTAAATAGAATTCATACGCAAACAAATCTAAATCCATAAGTTAATTTCTCTAATAGTTTCCCAGTTCATTTTAAGAAGTAAATATGTGTGTATAAATTTATTTCTCTCCCTTTAAACTTAATAAAATATCCATATAATTCCATCCCACTTTTATCTATTGTAGCTTCCAAAAACATCATAGAAAATATTTTTTCTAATTTGTTTTATAGACGATACGATTTTATAAATTTATTCTCTTTTGATCTCAAAAATTACACCTCCATTAGAAGATTCTAGTGAAATGATATTTTTATAAAACAGAAAAATATGAACATAATATTATCATAGAATCGTCATGATTTATTATCTAACAGTACATCAAATTAGAAGTTTGGAAACATTAAAAGAAAAATTACAACAAAATATGTAGTTATAAAATGTTCATCTAATGGATTTAGATTAGGAAGAATTTGTCTAATGTAATCTTTATAATTCAATATTCATCCAAATTCTTTTACAAGAAATCATTATATATATTTTTATTATTAAAACATAAAAAATGTCCAAAAAAATTATTTTACTAACAGAAACCTACTTACTGTATTCGAAACAACTTCTAGCAACCTAAGATAAAACTTTTGAAAAATCGGTCCCAATATTGTATAGTTTCTATTAGTGATGATATGAGTGATTATTTCAGAATATTATAAGAGATAAACATTAAAAATATATTGATATTTCTATGTATGTGATAACATATAATTTTTTTTCAAAAATTATAGTTTTAGGGTTTTTCTATGAATTTCTTATTATCTGAATACATACATGTAGATGTAGGGAAAAGCATAAATATACCCTATGGTAAAAAACAAATAAAAAATATGAGAAAAGATTAACAAAATTTAAAGCTGGTTATTGATAATGAGTAAAAACTATACACCTAATTTTAAACTCCCTAGGAATATTATTTTTAATTCACATTATAATATTGAAGAAGTAGTAAGGATTTTTCTTAATTTTGTTAAGGAAATTATTAGGGAATAAATTAGGAATAACCATGATTAAAAATATTAATTAATATATTTTGGGTTTGTAGGAAATTTATTTAATATTCATTAATAGTTATTATTATTACTCTATATGATGATAAAAATATTATATTTAACTATCCTTTATTAATGAAATTAGAAAATAATTGTGATATTTGTTTAAAAATGGGTGATATGGGAATTTAGATTATTTTAACAAAGACAAACCAAATAGATGAGAGATAGAGTGAATGATCTTATGGTGAATCTCATGAAACATTACTAAGAAAAAAAATTATGAAAACCTGGTTTTTCTATCAAATACACCACTTAAGGAGAAATTGGAGATTGTGTCCTATGGAAATTTCCACTAAGAGGTGAGTGATGCTCCGCCAAATATTTTTTATGAAATATATTCATCCATTAAGACCATGTTCCACATAATGGTAAAAGATACCAATAAATGTTATATAAGAATATATAGTCATGTTTTCTATAAGAAGACATTTTCTATCTATATATACATTTATATTGGGAATTATCCAAATTAATTCAACAATCCATGGAAAAATAGGGAATATAGGCCTCAATAATCCCCCGAAGAATGGGAAAAAGTGAAAATCATTGTTATCACTACCAAATAGTTGGATCATGATAATTAATTAATAAATGATGCATATAATATTATCTTTATATCCATGTATTCCGAATTTCCTTTTAGTTCTACAGTTTCATATATATCAACTCCTTTTTAACCAATGTCGAATCACCACTACATGTATTGTATATGGGATTATCTAATAAAAATTCATTGGATCAATGATAACATCTATGATAATTTCTTCTTCCTTAATAATTTCGATTGATGATATATCATACAAGAAAACTATTCATCGTATAGTTAAATTAGAAAACATTTTTTGTTTATATAAGATTTCCCTACATAGAAAACACATCAATTAATATAATATTGAAATCAAATGTCATTGTTTGAAGCATGTTATTATCAAATACAAACATAAGTATGATGAAAAAATCCATTTTGAATCCAATTATTTGACATAATTCATCATAAACAGTAACAAGGGACATTTAGATGAAATTATTGGTGAGGAATTGAATACACAAAAAATCAATATTATACAAATATATGTTGATATATTTCTATATAAGAAACATGGTAATACCTTTGAGCACAATGTTGAGATTAGAATTTAAATCATTCATGGATACATAACTATCGTAATGAGTCCTTACAGAATGAAAAATATTTTGTAAAAAGAACTAATGGGTAGATATAAGGAGAGTATAGAAAAATGCACAGTATTCCCAAGTGATTTATTATATGTCCCATTATTCCACATATCAAAAATTTAAATCCATCAATGTGACATTTCATTGATTATTATGTGATTAACCCAGTCACTATAAAATTATGTATCCATTACTATATATCTGTAAACTATTTTATCAAATCATTAAAGATAAATATATCTCAAATATTAACCATATATTGGGATATAACTAAATAATGGTCAATATGGAGGATATTTCTAAGATGGGTTTTCATATGATTTATGGGAACTATGAAATTAAGATGATTTTATTTTTTCCATCGAATTTTCCAATTATGAGCATTAATATACTGAATAGACTCATTAGAGACTTATATGATCAATTTTTTTCATCCCTAAATGAGATATTTTAATATATTTTGAAATAAAGAATCCAACTAAACATGATTGGACGACGATGTTAAATACACATATAAATGAGATAGTATATTATTAATTCATCATGTTTTAATTAATTGTTGTAGAAATTATCATTATTTAATCCTGTAATAACAACCAATGGAACATTTATTTCACCATAAAAGATGAATTTTATTTAAATATATCCCAGATCGATGATATAAACTATGATATAATGATTTCCTGGATTTACAATATATTAATGTTAAATTGTGCGAAATTTCTCATTAATTTAAAATACCCTATCTAACTGATTATGGGAGGGTGAAATATTTATCAAGATTAAATATTGGGATGACTTATTCAAGGATAATATGATGTGATTTAATGTCACAAGCATTCTTGCATTAATCTATTATATGAAATGGTTTTTATCAAAAAAAGATTATTTACTAAATTTTATAGGATGTGTCCTCATCGATACTAGTATAATATTTTCCAATTCACCATTTCAATTAAAAACACATGAAACAATTATACAATACATTATATGAATCTATCATAAATTATATTTGAATTATATTTTTGAAATAATATATATATATGATGAGAAGTTTGATATATATACTGACAAAAAATATGGAGATATATATTCTCTGAAAAAGAGTTAAAACTATTCCAAATTTGATGGTTAGAAAAAATACATCAATATAATAAATTAATAAAATACCAATTCTAGATAAAAAAAGGGTGGATGATGCATTGACTGGAATAACCGTGCAACCTTATATGTCATTTTACATTAAATAAACTAAATACCCGTTGATTTTTTATAAATGAACCTTGATGTAATATGATATGGTCATAAATCTTACACTTGAAAAATGAATAATAAAATATCTTTACATAAAATGATTAAATAATCCTAGATACTTATTGGAATCAACATAAAATGTTACTAAATTTTCTAGGGATCAAATTGATATAGTTGGAGAAAATTATTTTTAAAATAAGTTATTATTTCCATCAATAGAAGAACTAAATAGAACTGTTAATCATTCAGTGCATAATTCATCATTCTTTATTCAAAATGGTTGAATAAATACATATTTAGATATTAATAAAATATCATTACAGGAGATCGTGAGGTGGGATATCAATTAATAAATATATCAATTCTTATTAAGAAATCTATAAAATGATCGACAATATACTCTAACAGAATAATGAATATATATTAAACATAATGGTTGAAATAAGAGAACACCACAATGATTATTATTATAGGACTCTCTTGGACATATAAATTCAAAATTCCATTTAATTTGTAAGAAAAATTATTTTTAGGTCAGTTTATTTTATTATCATTACAAAACATATCTCACTTGACCAATAAAAGATGATATATGTTAATGAAGTGGTAGGAATATATAAATTAACACTATCTATTTTATCAGATCAATGTATAAGTATTTCATCAAGATTCATGATAATACATTAGTAGGTACTATACATAAATGAAGATTTAAACCTACTTATTTTTAGGGAAAAAATTGGTTATCTAAAAAGAATATGCAAGATATTTGGTATGTATTGATATCTTATTCCATATATTTTCAACTATTTTGGTATAAAAACCCTCCCATAGTAGTTCTATTATATATAAGTTATATTTTATTAAACAAATAAAATATATGTATAGGTGGATCTTTATGGGAAGAGATGCATGAATCAATTATATCGGGATAATTGCAATGATATAACTCTAATAAGATATTAACATGTCCATGAAATGATGGTGAATGTTTAATATATTCAAAGGAAATGAAAATGGACTCAAATTTGATAGAACTATATTTTTATAATAATAATGATTATCTAGATTTATAAATAGGTGATAAGTTGTTCCTACAAATATATACGTGGATTTAGATAAGATTTTTCAAAAGAAATTGAACTTTATAACTAGGTATATTAGGTAATTCCTCATCTATGGTCATGTAAGGGCGATATTGTATATCTTGGTAATCCATCCAAACCACTTCCATGTACATGATTTGTTTTACAAAAAAATTTCAATAAGTAAATACCAAACAAAACAAATGTACGAAATACATAATTTGTGAAACTACAACATGATCTCTTTAATCTGCATTATCCAGTAGATATCCTGGTTTAATGGGATATGGTGTTGCAAAAGGTGACCATAAATATTGTCAACATTTTATGTAGGTATCATATGAATGAGGAAGATATGTAGAAACCAATGGATGTAATGAGATCAAAATATCATTTTTATGTTTATATAATAGTAATAAAAATTAAGGGTTTAAATTATCTTTATGGTGGGTAGAATATAATGAAAATTATTTTAGTCAATAAACCTTATTTAATAATAATTTATAAAAAGATCTTCTTTCACATTAACCACCAAACAAAAATGAACAATTATACATTTAATTTGGGTATATATAACTCCTAAAAAATAGTCATTGAATTTGGTGGGTATAAATTGAAGAAGCATCATAATAAAATTAATGTGAAAAAAAAGAAAATAAAATATTAAATGGGAATTCAAAAATAAATTTCAATTAGTGTAGCTATATAACTAATATTGTCATATTATTTATAAAATGTATTTTTTATTATAAAATTGTAAAATTATAAACATTGAAATTTTCATTTAAATATAAACTATGAATATTATCTAATATTATATTATTAATAAGAATAATAAATGTATATTAATTTAATTTAGAATTCATATTAAATGTGAACTATATTTTTTAATAATTAATAAAAAATATTCATACAAAATCAATTTCCATTATATTTTATGATTCCATCAAAATTTTAAATTATAAAATACGAAATTATTAAATTATTAGAATGAACATAAATATTTAATTCATTATAACAATTTAATCTTTGTTGATTTTTTTGTTTTTTTGAAATGATTATTATTTAGTAGAATTATATGAAATTACATTTTTAAAAATAATATGATTTCTTTTACAATAAAATTTATATAAAATTTATATTAATAAAAAACATCTTTAAAAATTATTGATAAAAATGAAAAATGTTATAATTAATTTAAAAACATATGATTGACATTCTAGAAAAAAATTATCATTTTTTGTGAAAACTATTCTTTTAAATTATAAAATTATTATTTTATGATTACTTTTTATAAATTTTAGATATTTAATATTATATAATTTTTTATATATGTAATAAAAATATTTAATTTTTCTAATTATAGTATTTTTTAGGTTATAAAAATAATTCTCTAGGGTTTAAAAGCTTTTAACATGTTAAATGGAAATTTTAGTAGAAATTTGAAAACTAAAGGAAAACACAAACCAAATTCAAAACATATTTCCCCATGGGTGGTTTAAGGGTTTCCACATCCAAATTCATCCAACTCCATTAAATTGTAATGTTTTTTCTTCTCTTGTCTGATGACATATCCTTTTTATATTAAAACAAAATGCCTATCTTTTTAAATTAAAAAATGTATCTTCCACCAAAACATTACATAAACTATAAAAATACAGTTTCTCGAAATCCAAATTAAATTTAAATTTCCCTGGATTCCCCTACCGTGTATTTATTCCTTGTCAACAAAGGAAAATACTTGAATACTCTATTTCCAGGACATACTTTTTACAGGGTTTGAACTCTAAACGTGACTACTATTCACTTTTAAATCATATTTCTTCTAACTATTTTTTCAGTTAAAATATATTTTTATGTTATAATAAGATGATATTGTTATTATTAATATATTAATATTTTATTAATTTAATGTTAGAACCATTTTACGCACATCAATATTCAATTAAAATATCTGTAATTGATTTGTGCATACATGTGGACTACTGCCACTATGAAGCAACACATTTCTTTTTTTTTAATCATGTCACATGGATTAATAAATATGTTTATTTAAGTAATTATAAAAATTTTAATAATCTAAATTAATTTGAAAAATTTTATCATTCTCATATTCATGGGAAAATGAAAATAACACCTCTTTGTGAATGCATGTTTCCACCTCCATTGACAGATGTATTTTCTTTTCATCACCACCATATGTGGTTTAATATTAAAATATATATAATTAATTGAAAAATTATTATATTTTAATTTCAATATAAATTAATATTAAATTTTATTATTTTATTAAGATTTCTATATGTTTTGTTATTAATTACCAAAATATCATCATCATCAATATCATCATCATGAGTGAAGAAAAAAATTGTCAATAAATTGAATTATATTTTTTTGTATGTATTTGAATAATAAATTATATTACCTTAGACAATATATGAATTTATAATATTGTATCAATTATCATGGATTAGTTTCATCAATTAAAAATATTCACAAAAGGCACAAAATTGTATTCATCAGAAGAATAAATATACTATAACTTACAAATAAATTAAGAATGAAAATTTATTCATGATGACTGTATAGATATATATAAATGAATAATGTATATACATATGTTTGTAATATTTTTATTTTTATTATTGAATTTGTTAAATTTTATTCTAGGAATATAATAGTAAATGGTAAGGGTATTTCTTGAATCAAGTAATTTTTTTATTAAAAGTGAATCCATTTTCACTATGAATTTACACGATTATTATCTTTTTTTAATGTGATATATTTATTCATATCATCTTTATAATAAGGGGAGTTATATGGATTTATTTCTGCAACATAAAGATATTTTTAAAATAAGGATATTATGTTTGATAATGTGTATAACAAAACAAAACAAGATTAAATGAACCACAAAATATTATAATTCAAATACAGTCATTGTAACAAAGAAATTGAATGGGAAGGTATGATTATAAATAATGGAATTATGAAATATATCATTAAATGTTATGTTACTATTGATTAAAAATATATTCAACAATGATTAAGAAATAAAAACTCAATTTTTAGAAAATACAATAATTTCATCGGAAAGACTTCATAGTCAAAGACAAAATTCATTACTTTTTTGGATTGAATATTTTAAATAATATATAAAAAATTATCAATAATATTTTATATAAATTATATAATTTAATAAAATAAGAATATAAAAATTATCTTATGCTAACCTTTTTACATTATTCTTCAATGTTTGATTTATTGATGAATTCTAAAGAATAATTATTTTAATTCAAAAATAAATTATATTTCATTGTAGATGGAAATGTAAATTATATTTTCGACTATTTTCAAAATATTAGTATATTATTTTAGATAATAATTAATTAAATTTTAGTGTTTAGATTAAATTTTATATTTTTATTTAGTATAAAAATATTTTTGTACTTAAAAGACATCTATTAAAAAAACATTTTATCATTATGTTTTAGGTGTATAATATTGAATGATATTATTCCACTATTTGGTTTTTAATTTATATAAATTTATTAAATATTTTTAATTATGGGGTATGATTTTGGATAATATATACCTTTTATTTTTATTTATTATGAATAATAATCATATTAAATTTTGATACCATAGCGAAGGTAAAATGAGGTAATTTAGGGTAAAAATAATGCGGTATTGTCTAAAATAGCCCAATCACGTGAATTTATTTTACATGAATATTATATTTCATTCATAATGTTTAAAATTGTAATATATTAACTTTGGTTCTTTTATGGCCATGATTTTGACCATTATAATATTTTATGCGTTGAAAAATAAAGTATTCCATTCTCTTTTCATTATTATAATTGAAATTTTCAAATAAGAATAAAAAGTGAATGATGTTTTAAATAAATATTTTAAATAAAACATATATTTATTAATCATGTAAATTTATTTATAATTTATAGTCATGATGTAATTTCATTAAATACTTATGAAACATGGCTGCAGTATTAATTGAATTATTATTAAAATAAAATAATTTGTTTTAAATCGGTAAATTGTATAAAAATTCGAATGTATTATTTGTGTTATATGAATTTTTAGATAAAAATGAAGTATATTTGTTTCTATTAATCCTTCTATTCAAATTTAATGGTTTTCTTGTAATTTCAAAAGTCAAATTTAAGGAATTTTTTAAAGATTGGCATTAATGTTATTTTCAATTTAATAATATTTTATTATATAATTTAAAAATAAAAAATAATATTTCAGTGTGATTGGTGAGCAGTTTAAAATATAAACCCTGGTCAGTTTGTTGATTAATTTTTCTTTTATAGAAACCTTATTTACCCCTAAAGGGTGAAATCTTTAGTGACATGATCATTTTTTAAAGGGTTTAAATCTGTAAAAACCATATGATAAGTGTAAAGACATCACCAAAACATGTGGAAATTTTATTTTATAAAATTTTTAAGACTCAAACCAATATTTGAGTATAATATAATCAATTTGGATCCATTTAAATATGAAAATTAATTTAAAAAAACGTACTATTTTAAAACATTCAAAGAGTTCTCCTCCAGTCTCTTATAAATGGTAACATATTCTTATTTTTTATTGACATTAGAAAATAAATTTTGTTCATCCAAGTTCTACACAAATACCTTCCTTCAATCCCTAATTAGGTCTAATATGACATGATTTTATCATAAAATCAATATATGAATTATTTTTTTATTCTAGAATATGTTTTATGGAAAAAGTCATAATTCTTAACCAAGAGATTTCTTTTTTTTCATGTTCTAATGTTATAAAATCTTCATTATCCCTTATTGAATAAAAAATTGTATCATTAATAAAATGAAATTTTATTCAGAAAATAAAATAACTTATATCATTCTTCCCATCCATCAAATGGAAAATGAAACCTTTATTCATGTTTATAATATACATCTGCCTCATGAGCTAATTTCCTTCATTTTCCTTCATAGCCACCAAAAGATATTTAACATTAAATATTTCACTCACATATATATAAATATATATTAAATCCATGAAATATATATCAATTTTTAGTGTAATATATCATCTATATTCTTAACTATTTATCCACGACATAATGATAATGACATTCGTTGGTATGTGTGGACCCCCACATCCTTCAAGATATGTGATTAATTATTCAGAACTGCATTACATGGATGATATATGTTACTATATTTAATGTAATAATATATTATTTTTGATATTAGTTTCATTATGGAACATTGTTTTAATAATTACACTCATTCAATAATAATTGATTAATATTTGAAATGTTACTCCGGCATACATATGACCTATCATCTCTAGGATGATATTGTATGAAATTTTACATATATAAAATCCATGATCCATTTTAGATTAATTATTAATATTAAATAATTATAATGGATTCCAAATTATTATATTAATGATTTTAAAATAATGAGCTCTTTGACCATAGTCTACCCACAAGATCCATTCTAGACAAATTTGTAGAATATATTCAAAAAATCTTATATGAACCTATTTAATTGAGTAATTAAATATTAATTGAAAAAGTATAATGTAAATGGTATATTAAACATGAAAAATCTTCTTACTAATTTAAATAAATTAACATATTTTTATCATTTGGGAATATAAACAATGTATTTGATAACCCATGCCCAATGTAAAAAGAATTCTATCAAAAAAATAATATTTTAATGCCTCACTTCCTACTATTATTATTCCATGTCTATATTTTTGAAATTATTTTTTGAGTATATTTATATTAATAAAAATAAATTATTAGAGAAATTTCATATCTTTTTTTAAAAATTTTCATCGGCTTACAAAATGAACCTTCATATATATATTAGATAGAACACTTTTAATATAATAATAAAATACATAAGGAATTTCATATTTTTATGTACTTGATTGAAAAAACATTTTCAACCATCATAACCATTACCTCGTATTTTAATGTCTAGAAATCCTTTTTCTTCATAGAAAAACCCTCATACCCTTTTCTTATTAAATTAACATTCCTTTTAGAATATAATTCAAATTATAATATCTTAAAAAATTTCATATGTGTGAAAATAATATTATTATGAGTATAATGTTGGAAATTTAAGCAATCTATGTTTTATAATTATGTTATGATTTTTTGGAATTGTTTTGATGATAGGTGGTTTGGTTATAAACCAATGATAGATCATTCCATTATAAACCAAATACTAATTTTTTAAATGTTGGTGTCGAAGCCTCATTTATTATTAATTCATTGAAAAGACCTCTTTTAGAGAAATTTTTTTGTGGATGCTGAGGTAGAAGAAATGGTCATTATAAGAAAGAGTTTATGTATTAGTAATGGTTTTCAGCTTATGGGACTCAAAATACATCATAGGGAAGAGTGGTAGGACAGTTGCATGCCATTCAACCAATGCTAGTAGATAGAAAGGATGTACCATAAATAGTGAGATTTTTTACTCCTTTATCATCTATGAAATATAGTTATTTATGTGATATTAATTCCACTCTTTGATGGAATTATTGATATCTTTTTAGTGGTCTGATCCTTGTGCTCGAGTTTGTGACCAGGTTTCTGATGATAGATACACAATTGGCAGTATGATATAGAAATATATTTTTGTGAAAATGGATTTCTCTCAATGATAGTGAGTGTAGTTTCATTTAGTATATGTAAATCCCTGATATTTCAAACTTAGAAAATTATGGTACAGACTAGTTGGTATAATACTGGTCCCACATATATTGTAACCATAAGAGATTGATTTTTTCTTCTGATGAGGATGAAAAATTTATTCAACAATAATAATGTGATATCCTGGTGTTCTGTGATGGTCCAGTTCATCATTAACTGGGAGAGCTTACAAAATAGTATTATATTTTGTGTCATGAAGATAGGGGTGTGAAGCATTATGTATTTCCACCCATATTGGACAGGTTTCAGGAATAGTTTCTCAATGACATCTTAGGGATACCACCTGAGATAGATGTGGGAATTATTATTGATATTTTTCATAGGTTGAGCCAGTTTCTATTCCACCATAAATAATGGAACCAATAGAGCTTTAAGATATAAAGACATAGTTTATAGTGTTGGGGGATAAAGTATTTATCTTTTCACGTACTTCTCCATGGGGTTCTGTATCTTGCATAAAAATAAGGATGATAGGACACTGATCTTGTCTATTGACTATCAGATGTTTCAAACGATGGAATTAAGTAACTATTATCTTCACCAACATATATGTGATATATTTTAGCAGTTCTGTATATAATGTTTTCCCCAAATATTGATTGGATATATGGGTAACATCATTAAAAGTATGGCCTTATCATATACCAAAGACATCATTTAGATGCATGTGTGGACTATATTAGTTTTTGGGAAAAAAATTCGGACATATGAGGGAACATTATTTGTTTATAGTCTTGATGAATATAACATTACATCCATACCTAGATCAGTTTTTTTTTATTGATGTCAATTTTGGTGTACTCAAATACTTGTTATGATCATTCATAACAATTTAACATCTCCCTTAGTACCCTGAGAGGGAATCATCTATATTTCATGTTATCTAAATGTCTGTTTTGGATTGAACGATGTCACTTTAGGGGCCACATTATCTAAGGGGATGGTGTGTTAATGGTCCTATAGAAGGTTCATGTTTTGGTTTCTTCGAAGAAAAAAAACTATTTTTGACATATATAGTTTTTTAGGATTAGATGAGTATTATCAGAGGATCGTCTAGGTATTTTATCACATGGAAGAAAAAAATTTGGACTAAATAGGAAATACATAATATAAGTATGGAATGGATCCTTTGAAAATTCATTATGAGATTTGATGGACTGTTTGACTCTAGAATAAATATATATCTTACATGACCTTGATGAAAAGTATATATGTTTTGTGTCACTATTAGGATTGGACATGGAGATGTACTGAGGCAAGGAGTCCGATTTTTTGGGTATTGGTAGCGGTTTTTGAGGACAAATTAATGGTACTACCCTATAGTAGACCTTATGATAGTAGTAGTTGTGTATTTATTTACTTGTTTGTTGAATTACATTTTCTGTGAAATTTTAATGTTGAATAATGATACCAAGAGAAAAATGTATATATTTCTGAAATAATATTTTAATCTTCAATAGCGGTGATGGTTTGAGTATATGTAGTCATTTGATTTCGGGTAAGAATATAGGCTAGAGAAATAGAACTCTGTTTTTTATGCATTTAGGAGAAAAACTCAAACATATATAGTCATTAAGTCTAGTTATTAGTTTTAAGATGATGACATTAATGGATGAGATTTATGTTGTGGTTTAATAGAGATAGTGGTAGAAAGCTCTCATATTTGTTTCAGTGGCATCTATAGTTTTTATGTATATTAAATATAGGAAGAATTTGGATTATGAATGTTGGGATTTAAGGGAAATATGGGATGGTGTGGAGTCACCATCATATTGGACCATATATAAAGATGATTTCATATTTTAGAGAGTTAATTTTTTGTTCCTGTGAACATGTGTGATGAGCTTGTGAATGAATTTTATTTCGTGATTTCGGAGGTACATCCAGTGTGACCAAAATGTATCATGACCTATGTCGATAGTTTTTGTTGTCAAACATGAAAAAGGGGATAACATGTTTTATGAATCAATGATACACCTATCTGTATTTCAAGTATTATAAAAAACGTTGTGTATTACTATATTTGTTGCCCATTATGGAGTAGAAGTGAGAAGATGATAGTATAGACCTTTTTCTTGAGCCTTCAGAGGACTCCCCTGAAGAATGAATCTGTTTGGGTTATTATGGAACGTTTGAAAAAGTTAGGATATTTCTTACTGGAATGATATACGTTCTCAGTTGAGTTTTTGGGAAACATTAATGTTCGTTAGATAGTACGTCCTCATTGAGTGTCCTGGAGAATTTCTTCTCACCAAGATTCACTGTTTACAACAATCATCTAGAAGGGATTACGTATGGTTATTCTATATGGGTTTTTGTAACAACTAGGCCCCAATGATAGAACATACAACACACCTTAAAATGGAAATTGGGTCCTAGCCCTCCAAGTACAACCAGTTCCCCCACAGACATGTGGTCCCCACCATAGGGCCCACCAACGTGCCCAAATGGGTCATCTGACTAATGGTTTTCCCCACATGCCAACATATTTCCCTTCTAGTGTGTTTTTTCCTCACTCACACACACCCTAGAAAACATCCCAGAAGGTCACCCATCATGATCACTACTCCCGACCAAGCACACATAACTGTGGGGTTCTAATCAGGTAGGCTTTTGAAAAGGATAGTGTGCCTTGATGACATTAGTCATACTATGTAGTCATTTAACCCCTTATCATTAGTATTACAATTTAGTCATTTAACCCCTTATCATTATTTGGTGTTACAATCCCCCCCCCCCTTAGAGAACAATGATATCATTATGTGACCTCCATCTCAACCTAGAATGTGCACCACACATAAGGCTAGGTTCCTCCTATAATACCAAATGTAACAACTGGGCCCCAGTGACAGCACACACACCCTGCCATAACATGTATGTCAGGTTCTGGCCTACAAGGTACAACCAATTCCCCACAGACATGTGGTTCCCACCTTGGGGCCTGCCATGTACCCACCCTAGGGCCCACCAATGTGCCAAAGTGGGTTATCTAACTTCTAATTGTCCCCAAATGAAAACACATGTCCATTTCAGTGTGTTTTTTCTCACTCACGCACACCCTGGGAAACGTCCCTAATGGTCACCCATCCTGACCACTACTCCAGGCCCAGCACACATAACTATTGAGTTCTAAAAAGGTATTCTCCCAAAAAGGAAGGTGCACCTTATTGGCATTTGTCATACAATTTAGTCATTTAACCTCTTATCATTATAGGGTGTTACAATTTTTCATTGTTCTTATTTCCACCCACAGATATATGGGAGGTTAGAAGATACTATACAGGATCTTGAGGATTTGAATCGGGTGTATATCATGGCCATTTATGGGTCTTGGGTCAATCCCCTAGAATTTTGTGGAGTTTTCTTGTTAGAAAAATTATTAGGAAACTATAAATATGTAACTAAATGAATCACTTTATGTTTGGACAGATAGATCTTGTCTATGATGGATAGATCCATGTGTGTGAGAGTTTTTGGGAATGAGTATTATTATAGATATTTTGATGGTTTAACTAATTCAAATATATATTTATATGACATAGATTGGACAAAAGTATCATGCTGATAGAATGTGATGTCCCCACGATATTTCAGGGGCAGATCATTTGTTACAAATAATGTCCCTTTTTTGGTTCACTACCAGATTCATAGTTAGGGAAACTATAACCAAGGTTTCTTGGACTGTTATAAGAAGTGGAGTGAATCGATCTAGTGTTGTAATGATTGTGTATTCTATACATATATAGTTCAATGTATAATGTTTTCTATGGGTCACCACTTTGGTTGTATCACCAAAAAACAATTCATATGATCAACGTGGACTATGTCTATCCATAGATAGATGTTTCGTTGAGGATAAACCGATAGGTGTGTTAGATCATTGTGATATTGTGTTATAGGGAACGACCGTATCTATAGTTCATGTATTGTAGAAACATTAGTGTTTTTATGTGGAAACACTGGAAAGAGAAGAGAATTTGAGGGATTAGTGGTCTGATCATTTTACCTTATAACCATAGATATCCATGATAGTACAACATGGTTATGAGGTTTTATAAGGTTGGGAGATTGTATGATTTCGACAATTTAAGAATATGATTATAGATTTATTTTAGATATTCTTTTCCATCTTATTGAAATTTCTTGTTTTGATTTTATATTTGTTGTGATTGGGTGAAAATTAGAGAACACTTGAAGGATGAGTTTTTTTTTCACGGTTCGTGCATGATTTTCACAAACCATGAAACAAGCCCCTTGAACCATTTGAACACAAAAAAGCGTATTCACAGAGCTGTAACATATTATCTAAAACTCAGATCCCTATTAAGAGAAATAGTTTCCCACTGAAGATGTTCACGGTTTGGAAAATTGTGTGGCCCTTCCCTAAAAATAATTATCATAGTTTCATTCAATCCTTAAATAAGGATTATATTTCCAAAAAACTCTAAACATGAACCTATTTAAACCCAACTCAACCCTAAATAAGTTATCTCATTTTTGTAGGATTCTTGATAGATTTATAGGCATCATAACCTCTTTTAGTGGTGAATCAATGACCAGATTTTCAGATCATCAATTCGTTGGGCTTGTGTTTTCTTCCTAGTGATATTTCTATCCCTCATACATCTCTTTCCTGCTATAAAAAATGCAAGAGTTTTCCCTATTGATAATTAATTTAGATATTTATTTATTATATTTATTTTTTATGTTCTTGATCTAGAATTTTGTTCTTGATTTTATTCTTCAATTTTGTTTATCATTCTACTTATATTATTGGATTTTCATTAGGTGGTCATTATTTGTCCCCATGAGGTGGGTATCCTAAATTCTAATCAGATAGGCTTCATTAAATTATACATATAAATGTAATTTTGAGAATTTAAATTTCCATGATTTGGAAATTACATTGATAATTGAAATGATTTTTCTAAATTTTCATTATGATAATTCCTTAGAATATTTTAGGGAAATTGAAGAGTGGAATATAATTAATTAATTTTACAATTTATAAATGTTTTATTTGGATTTTTGTGATTATGGAATTTATAAAATTGATTAAGTAATTATTTAAGTGATTTTTGGGATTGTGGAGGTTATGAAATTGTTGAATTGAATTAATTAAATATTTAATAAATTTTTGTGATTATAAAATTTATTTAATTAGATTAAATAATCAGTTATTTAATTAATGGTAATTCTTGTGATTTCACAATTGGTTAAATTGGATTAAATAATTTGTGAATTAATTAATGGAATACTGTGATTGTGAAATGTGATTAGAGGATTAATATTGGTTAATCATGATAGTGGTGATGCTATAATACATATGATTGTGTCATATTATTATCTAGGACATGGTAAGCTACATCCAAACCCCATGGTGATAAATATTTATATATTGATATATGTATTTATTTGGAATTCGTGTGACGTATATATTCTACTACCTCACAATATATTAGTGATATATTTTTATATTCATTTTTGGAACATGTCCTAATACATAAAAATTCCACGATGATAATTCATCAACAAGTGTGAGGTAGGGTATTATAATTCAAACCCCCCATACTGACTATTGAGGTGTGAGACTGGGATTGATTCTCCAAATACCGATAGGCTGTTAGAGAAGTTATTTTATTCCTATATGTTGGCATTGGACTATGGTTCTAATTATTCCTAAAATTAATTGATATTATGAATTATAATAATTTACTTCTAATATATATTATCCCATGGGGATAGTTTAGACTCATTAATGTGCATATGTAGGTACTGGGAGTTTTGGTGACCTAGGGAACCCGATGGTGTATGTGGTTAAATAAAGAGTAATTTAATATATGTAAAATATGTACAAAATTTATTATATTTGACTTATTATACAAATTCATAAATTTTTATTGAATAGATATATATTTAGAGTTCATTGGTGGGGGCCTACTGAGTTCAACTCACACCCAACTTGGGCTTCATGATCGTTCCCTAAAATATATATTATGGATGCATAATAATTTAACAGAAAGGGACCTATGCTTGATGGATCAGTCGGGATGAGGCCTGGATGAGGGAACTATAATTGGTTTTGGGACACACTTTGGAGTTTCCAATGCGTTTATTTATTTTGAATTTTTTTATTAACACTATACATGTATTTAGCATGACATGCCTACTATTTATTTTTTGATATTGTATTTCTAGTTCTGGTATTTATGTGATACTGTTTTCTTTGGTAGTTGGATATATCACTTGGTTATTGATTATTTATTTCCACTATAGTATTACTCTATAAAGATGGTATAATCTCTCCATGATCGATATTATATCCTCGTGTTTTTCAGTAGAATCTAACATATAGGGAACAATGCATGAGGCCATTAGACCCACCCACTTAGGTTACCAGTGTGTGGATCCTGGGTTAGGATTTTATAGGTAGTGCCTACATTGTGATGTAATGCTTAATTTTTGTATGATTTGTGTCCTAATTATTTAAAAATATGAAAATATTTCCCTATGATTGAAAGAAAATCAATCCTTCCATAATGACTCCTGATTATGTATTATTTAAGGTCAGCTCTTTATATTTTGAATTAGATTATGATTATGAAAAAAAATTCATATTAGGATGATTTCATGAGAGATTGTGTCATGCGTTATAGATACACTCATGATATTACTATAATTTTATTTACAAAAATTTTAAACATATAGAAACATATTTTGACTATTATAGTGTATGGTTGTTAAGGTAAATAATTATTATGTTGGGAGAAATTTTATTGACTTGAAGTATATGTAACCATTTTGTTTTAATATAAAGGATTATTTCAAAATAATATTATCAAATTTTATAGAATATAATAAAAATCATATGAGATAAAATATTAGGATTTGTAATTTTCATTTTTAATGTTATTATGGTTATTTTTATGGATTTTATAGATACAATGTTATATAATTTTTAAATTTATTATTATTACATGGAAAATATTAATTTAAACATGAAATAATTCATTTCATGTTTTAATGATGTTATTTCTTAAATATTAATTATCATTTTTCAAGATAAAAAGAAAAAAATATCTACTATATTCTTAACCCTATTGGTAATTTAATCATCACAATAATTTAAAAAGCATGTTCGAATGACTTTGAAATCATTTTTGATAACCCAACCACTAGGATTAAATTATTTTATTTATCCAACACCTTTTCATCACTCAAAACATTCTATGTATCACATATATTATTATTTTTTAAAATCCAATATTTTATATCAAACTCATAAAGGGAAGTACTACAATTGAAAAGGTTATTTATTTTATTGGAATATATAATTCATTCTGTAATATATTGTGGACACCAAAAAAATATGGGATGACACAGATGTCTCGATCTAAGGTATGGTTTTATATATTATATTTATAAATAATATTTTATTTTACACTGATGAATAAAAAAGTAATAAGTAATATCATATAACAAGATGATAAATCATGGTTAAGGTTATTAGAATGGATTTGAATGAATAATATGTTTCTCAATGAAATTATATTGTATTCCAACTATTATAAAAATTATTAAACATTCTATAGTATATTTTATTTTTCAATATTTTTGAATATATGTTTGATAGAATAAACTCATTTGAAAATTGGGGTTGTGAAATTCTGATAATTTTTGGAGACACTTTTTTAAGTACAAATGATAATGGGATGAATAAAATGTTGAGATAAAATGTTCTTGATTATAGTCACATAATATTATTTGATTTGGCATAAATATAATATTTACATAGAACCATTTAGGGTAAAAATTAATTTTATGATTACTGATATTTTTAAATATTTTTATTATATTTATTTTATTGTTAAAATAATTATACTTATATAGTTATAAAAAAGGAAAAAAATTAGATCAGGAGATAACTCATCACATTCGTCAAGGCCTTGAGGCCTGGAACCACAATCAACAGAAGACTAGGGTGAGCACGTATCACTAACTTACATAATTTCTTAGTTAGTAAGATTTTGTTTTTACTAATTTAAATAAAAAATAATTAATATATTTATTTTCAGATAATATTTTTTATTATAACCATGTTATTAAAAATTGCTTTTGTGATTTTGTGATTTTTGGTAATTTTGACAATCATAACTATTTTGAGAACCTTATTTGATTATTGTAAATATAAATATTTTTTTGGATAAGATTGTATTTTATTTATGGAATGATATTTCATTTTATTTTTACTTTATAGTGATATTGGTAATTTATGTAAATCATTATCCTATATTAGAGATCATGTGGACATGGAATATAGGTTTTTGGTAACTAAATTTAAGAGTTATATATTTTAATTGGACATAAATATTAAATTTAGTTGGGAATAAAATGTATTAAAATGATTCAAATATTGGGGTTTGAATCATACTATGTAATAATTTAAATAATTTTAAGGTTAGTTATTTTTCATATAATCTATATTGAAAGATAGGTTTTATTATAGAGGCTTTGGATATTGATGTTGTATAATGTTTTACTCATTTTGGGAAATATCATTTATTAATCTAACCATTTGATTTTATCTAGTGTTTAAATATAGGAGGAATATCAATATACATTTATTTTATTACTTCATGTATAAAATATTTACTGTAATACCCATCTTTTGATGTAAAATATGAAATTAGGATGGATATTAAATAAAGGGAGAAATGTTTTTTTATCAATTATATATATTTCCTTATTTTATTAGTGTAAAATGTAAACAAATTACTCAAATGTATGAAAATATATTAAAAAATATTATCTTAATAGAAACCTTTTTTATGAGTTGAGTGTTCTTTTCAAACAACAATGGTCTATTATTTTGTATTCATTAACTTTCAAATGAAAATTTAATTTATGATGATAAAAAATATCTGTCCCTCTCCTTGATTATTTTTATATTATTATTTTTTTCAAATTTTCACTTCCCATTAAAATTTACTTATTTTAAAAACTATTTATGTTCTTTTTCCAAATGAATTTGGTATCTCTATTTCCCTTTTTTCAAAAATTTTTATTCATTAACCCATTTTATGATGATAGATTTCAAAAAATAGTAATTTAACATGGATAAAATTATATTGTTGATTTCATGTTCAAATTTTAATGATAAAATATATTAATTTTCAGAATATAATTGTTTGATATTCTTAAAATAATATTATAAGTTTCAATAATGTATATAACACTAATTAGTCTTCTTAAACGAGTCCATAAATATTATTATTTAAATATGAATATCATAATGTGTTAATTGAATTAGAGTGTATGAATAAGAATAATTTAATTTATATATATATATAAAGGACTTAATCAATACAAATATTTTTGTTAATTATTAAGTAATTGGCTTTTCAATTTTATTAAATTCCTTTTATTCATCAAAAAAATGTATTCCTCAAAAAAATATTCATTTCTTTTTATGAGTTAATATTATAAATCATTTCATAACATTTTTAAAATTATAGTTCAAAATAATTATATAATTACTTCAATCATCATATCAAAATAATCTCACATTGATATTTTGATATTTTTTGGAAATATTTTTCTTCTTAAATGGACAATGAGGAATAATTAATTTTATTTAAACTATATTTTATTTTTTTATTGAAATATATTTTTAATTTTATTAAAAATCATTAATTAATAATTACTTATAAAATCCCAATTATTGGGTTTTAATGAAATATATAGTTGAATTTAGAATATAAGAAACAATTTTTCTAAAACAGAAATATTTTTATAATAAGAATTTTCATCATGTCTTGTCAATTTATTTTAAAACTCAATTCCATAAAAAAATATTAAATCATGGAAATTGAATTTCATATTTTTAGATTGTAGTTCTAAATTCTTTAAATATTTCCCTCTTATTTTTAAACATTGTGATTAATAATCCTAATAAGGTTTATTATCACGATAAAGGTAAAATGGTTTAATTGAGGATAAATATAATGCGATTAGAAATAAAAAAATATCCCCAACAATTAGATTAATTTTATTCTAATATTATTTTTATCCATAAAAAAACTTATATATCACATTTTTTATTATGTCCATTATTTTGACTTTATAAGATTTTATGTAATAAAATGTCAAAAATATCATTATATATGTTTTACTAACATTAAATTTTATACATAAGGATAAAAATTAGTTATGCTTTGTTATAAATATTAATTTGAAATATGAATTTTTTAATTATCAATTTAATATATTCATAAAATTTAGTGATGAAATAGTTACATTAAATTAATATGTAACACCTGTAGAGTATTTATTCGATTTATACAAATATAAAATAAAATGTTTTAAAAATGATAACACAAATATTATTTGAATGAATTATTTTATTCTAATATATTTATTTAAAAATGATATATCATTGAGGCTTAAATTTCTATATTTGGATTAAAATATTTTTTGGTTATTTTAAAATTTAAATTAAATTAATATTTCCAAACATTAATATTAATTTTCTTTTATTATAATGTACTATTTTATTAATTCATATGAAACTAAAAAAATTAATACATACCCATTTTTTATTGATATGGTTTATAATATCAAGCATGGTCTATTTATAGTCATATTTTATTTTTACATTATACTTTTTGACCACTAATGAGTAAAATATTTAATATCAGGCGAATTGTAAAAAATGGAAAAAACATCATGAAACAATGTTACATGCTTAAAAAATCACTAAAATATGTTCAATTTTTATTATATGATATTATATATACTCTATCTAAACCTATATTATATTAGTATCCATATGAATCCATTTTAATTGTAAATTTTTTATGTCAATTTTTTATTTTAATAATTATCTAAAGTGCGCATTCCCTCTCTTATAAAAGCTAAAACAGTTATTATTATTCAAACATCAAAAATCAATTGACAAAAAATATCTATTATAATACATTGACTATATCCATAAAAATTTTCTTGTAGCCATTATTGGATCATAAAAAAATTTATAAATGATTTTGGTTTAAACCATATGAGGTTACTCGTATAAGAGGTGTAGTTGTAAGCATTCTTTTGTTTATTTTTCTCACATCATAAAATATTATTCAACCCTAAAAGAAATAATAACACCAGTTTGTTACATATACTAATGTTTTATTATGTTATTGTAATATCTTATATTCATCACTTCTAATGTAAAATGGGAGACCAAATCATCATATTAATTATAGTGGAATACAACCATACGAACCAATGAAATTGATTTTCCATCTCCCCCTCTAATTGATTATTATAATGATTAATTTATTATCTATATATGATATTAATATAATATTTTTAATTTTTATAGGGAATAGATCATATATTTTCTTATCTATCCATTCACTAAAACAGATAGGGGCATTCACCCGTATGTGTAAACTATAACATCTAAGATGAGATGTGATTGATTTTTCATCATCAAATGAACTGGATTATAAATTTATAATTATATTTAATGATTTAATATTTTATTTATGATATCAAAGTTATTTTTTATTCTAAAATAATTAATATATTCATTCTATATTTATTGTTGAAAAATGGAAATGTTATTCACAAGTGTGCATGACCTACCATCTCCATTATTATATGCTAGTTCATTTTCATTATCAACATTAATGGTTAGTTTTAAAATTATATTTGTTGGTTAAAATGATAATTAATAAATTCGTATTAATCTATATATGTGTATGTAATCATCACTTTTCACATAGTCAACCTAGCGAAGCCAATTTGGACACATGATATGGATATCGTCAAAACCTTGTAAGTGAACTTAATAGATTCCATGATTATATTTAAAATGATAAAAAATATCAATGTAATAAAAATCATGAAAATTTTAATTTTGGAACTAAATAATTAACATTTGTTTACTATTTTGGATGATAATTAATGAATGTGATGATTATGACTCAAGATAAGAGACCCTCTTTTAAAATAAATCTCTTTCAATGTTTCCCATCAAACTCTTTTTTCTATGATGTCCTTAGTTTCAAATTTACATTATGGATGTATTTAGGCAGACATACATGAATTAAAAAAAATTATGTACCATTTTACTTCCTTTAAATGGTTTTCAAGAGAAATATATTTACCAATGTTATATGAATATTTTTGACTTTATTTACAAAAAACATCTATTTTCAGGTATAAAGTGATAATGAAATATACCAAAAAAATTGATTTTATTTTATATGTGAACTTATTTTCTAAATTCCACATTTTCTTATAGGATAACCCATATTCCCCTATGTTTATTTTATTTTGAAAATTATTTTTAAAATGGAATTTATAATTTAATGAATAAGAATTTTTTAATCGGGAAAATAATATTATTGTTACATTAATGATTGAAATTTAAATATTTATGGGTTATGGTTATTTTTTACATGTTGGTAATTTTAATGATGAAATTTGGATATATTATAAATTAAGTACAAATGTTTTTTATAGTCCAATGATAAGTGGTGCCATTATGACCCAATGATGGGTAGTTACATTATAAACCAATGATAGTTGGGTCCATGATAGCCCTCAAATTCATTTGGTTTGGAAGATGATAATATTAATTATTCATTTTATAAGAGTGATATGAAACTATTGTCATAGTTTATGTAAAATATTGATCTATGATTTATCTGTGGTTTTATATAAAAATTGTAAATTCTCTTGGTAATATGATGAATCTCTATTTAAAAGATTATATATGCTACTTCATAATGGTGGGAATTATAATATACTCAAAAAGTTTTCATACATTACTCAGGACCTCAATAAAACCTTTAGGTTTTTTATTTTTCATTAAATATATCTTCTAAAATTATTATTGAAATTTATTGTGAAAAAAATAAAATTTCATGAGTAGGATAATTCTTAGTTTGGGAATTAGGATAAATTTCATAAAGTTATTTTATTGTATTAATTAATGAATAAACAGGGTTCCTTCGGATTTCAAATCTATTCTATAGTGACAAATTTATGTGAGTACCTCATTTCAAAATGTAATTAATAGGATTTAAATGATGGGTTGTGGAACAAAGGAAGTCAAAAAATATTAAAAAAAATTTGAATGAAAACTTGTTATATCTTTAATGTTTTGTGTTTTGTGGAAATTGTATACAAAGTTTTAGATTCCACTTTGTGATGTAAAATTTATTTTTTTGTAATTTTGATGAACTGATTCTATAAAAAAAATAAACCTAATAGATCTCTAGGAATGAATGAAATTGAATTACTTTCTCAAGATACATGAAATGTATTTTATGATATCATCTCCTAACAATATCAATCATTATAAAAGTTAATGATGTTAAAAAATACAATTTTATCCAAATGGGTTCTTTTTATTCCATATAAATATTAACTAATCCCTTTACTGCACTCTTTAATTATTTTTAAATCCATTTACGTTTTCTATCTGGGGATATTTGTTTCCCACTTCACCAATTTTCAAATAGATGGTTCTCAACTCTTTTAAAGATGTGGGTTCCAATATCTTTTTCTTACCTTATTAATGTAGATTTATTATCATAGTCGAATATTTTATCATTCACTCCACATTTCATAGGTTGAACATTAAAACCTTTTAAAGTCTCAATTAATTGTATTTCGGTTAATGTTTTATTTGTAAATGTTTTTCTGTTATTTTCATGTAATTTTTTTGGATGTTACTAAAATATTTAAATTTTGACAATATAGTTCTAGAATTTTTATTCTAATGAAAAATTTATATTTCCTATCTATTTTAAAACATTAATCCAAATGGTATAACTCATATGGAGTAATGTTTTTTAACTAATCATAAAATACCATAATTAAAAAATCATTTTGTTTATTTAATTTTTTTTATCAACTAATGTACTTTTAATATCACAACTATGAGATGCCATTTTGAAATAATATAGAGTCCATTTTCATTCCATTTTTCCATGATATAATTAATGATTACTATATGCTAGATCATATATGTAATAATGTAGACTGTTGGGATCTAATATCACCGTCCACTTGGTTAGGTTAATATATCATTCAAGATAACTATACTATATTTGGAAATTATGTTGTTATATATGTTTACATGAAAGAACATGGATAATATGTGGGGCCCTATGATTAAAATACTGATCTTGAATATAATACAGTAAATAATATTTACAATATTTGTTTAGACCCGGTGTTTTTATTTATTCTCTATAGATTGAGTTTGGACATTATGTTGAAAAATATGGTAAAATAATTTTTACTTTCTATATTAAGACAAAATTTCTATGTTTTGTTCATGTGATTGTTCTCTATCAAAAAAGGTTTATAATATCAAACACTTGTGTACTGGTACATGCCTTCCCGATCCATTCTGTATTAATTATTTTGATGTTGGAGAGTTCATAGGGGGCTCAGAAGGATTATAGAGATGTTTAGTTTCTAAAGTATTGAAGAAGGGGGCTTACACAATGTGTAACACGATTACATGAAGTCAAAGTTAGTTTAGCGGCTTGTATAGTAAGTTTCATAGTGTGTAAATATTTTATATAGTGTGAATATGAGATTCATATTGTTAAATATTTTGGGCTAAAAAAATAAAATAAAATGACGAGGCAGTGCATTTTTCATTGAAAACAAAACCATGTGGACTAAGGCCGGAGTGCCACAAGTAAACAAACAGAATTCAAACCACAAAACCTCATCAATGTTAAGAAACATAAACAAAATCAACCTTTGTCATGTCAAATGAAATCAGATGTAGTCTCCTTCGTCGACACCTTTCTTCATAGACTATAGGATATCGTCAAGAGAACCATTCCTAAAAAATATTGAACCAACCATAGATTCACCCAAAAACAAAATCCTAAAAAACCAATTTAAAATTTCTCATGAACCATATGCATCATTTATCATTCCAACATTCGTTGTAGCACCACCGTCGGACCAATACACACCGGTGCAATTAAAGGAATCCATCCCAAAACAAACCAAAATAGGATAAAAATGTAAAAAATAACACAAATTGGATCCTTCACCGGAACACCAGAAGAGAACCCATCCACAATCCCAAAATTCGTAGACGACAAACTAGTAAGCTATGAAACTAAATATCACTGGATGAGGAGAACCCACCGTCACACAACAAACCAAACAACCACTTGGGAAGTAATAAAAAATCAAAACTCACCAGATAAGGGAAAATATCAAAAATTGAGAACCCCTCAACATGTTGAAGCCCACTCGAGCACTGAAGACTCTGAAAAAAAAACTGAACACCATAATATAAATCTGGTCACGACCATCCCAAAACTCATAGACCGCAGGAGACCTCCCAGTGAACATATCAAAGACGAGGTTGCAACCCTCAAGCTCGACAACTAGAAACTAATTGTTGATCCTTTGAGTTAGTATTTCTCATGTTTCTCTTCAATTGTGTATCATGTGGGATAGATTTACTTTTTTCACCTATGGATCATGGTTTTTCTATAATAATGAACAATAAAATATGGATGAATAATATTTGAGGGGGTGAGAGGGATTTTATTTGGATGTTTTTAAAACTTTTATATTATTATGATGTTGTGAACTATACTGGATAAATTCCCCACTGAAAATTGTACCAATTTATGGAACATTTTCCACACTAAATGAGTTTAATGTTGGTTGGTTCTGATTTAACACTTTTTTATGGAAATTTGGAATGCACAGACACTTGGAAAATAAAATAATACCCAATGGATTACCTAGTATCTATGACATCCCTTTAATTGAAAAGTGAATCTAACTTTTGGATGAATTGTTAAATCTAGAATTCGGGTTTGTATGTATGCGGTGTGATGTGTTAGGAGGAATTGATGTGGATTTGTGTGTGGTATAGATGGAATATGATGTGTCTATGTTGTGATTTTTGGATACACTCATGTTAGTGTTGTGGTATGTCTTTGAATATAATTTTTTCACATTGGTTTGTGATTCGGATATGAATGGATGTGTTGATGTATTACGTGTTCGGTGTTTTTCATAGAAGTATCCTAGATACTGGATGAATAAATGAATAAATAATTGTTTAATAATATTTAGTACTTTATTAGGTTTGTTAGGATAACATAATGAATAAATCATTTGTGAATAACGAATATTAATGGTTAATTAGGTTGGTTGATAATTAATAGGAGGTTATGGATAAAAGTGTGGTGTTGTGCATTTAGAGGAAGCAACAATGATTGATGTGTCGTGAGTTGGTTGTTTGTTGAAAACTCATAGGTTGGTCTTGATTATTGGGTATCATATATGAATACACATTTATTTTCTCTTCATATTTCAATATGCACACCATCCGAGTTAAGCAGTACATATTGAACACCCCCATAGTCATGGTTGACTGTGTCCTTTACAAACATCCTAGGGTAGAAGTGGTTTTCTACCAAACTACCTCTTCCTATAGGTGATATCCAATTATTCTTCGAGTAGATTATGGTATTTGAGGTGTAGGTGTGAGTGGGTGGGTCATGTTTTCCAATGGGATTTCAGGATCAGATGTGTTGTGCTTTCCCAGGGGATTTTGAGATGTGATGTGTTGTGATTTCCTAGGTACCTTTGAATTGAGATATGATTTATGAGGAACATGTGTTTGTGGGTGATATGTAGTGTGTTTATTTGGACTAACTATATGCGGGAGGGATGTATTGTGGTTTGTGTCCTAAGTAATTGTGGGTGGTATGTGATGTAGTTTTGGATGACTAGGTTTGGGCGGGTGGGATTTGTTGTGGTTTGTGAGGTTATGGGGTATATGCGAGTGATGTGATGTGGTTTATGAAGGCTAGGTGTGTGTGGGAGGGTTCTGATGTGGTAATTTCAGAATTGGTGGGAGCATGTGTATTTTTTCATTAGGTATTAGAAACTCATCAGTGGGAAGTGATGTGGGGTACCCTATCATGGATGTTCTTACAATATTACATTACATGAATTTTGTTTCCTGGAGAACGTGCCTTAGTGAGGATGGTATGGATAACATGCCTTATTATGTGTTTTTTGGTTCTATATTATTCTCAATGTTTCATTACTGTGATTCCTTCCACATGTGCACAAGTGACATGGATTTTTTTTTCTACTGAGTATACTTGTATGCTCACCGTATGTATATAAAACATTATTCAGGTTTCCTAGATGATTACGTGGACTGTGATATGCATTACTATCTCGGACATTGGGACAATTCTTATATAGTTACATATCCTTACTATTGGTACTTACTTTAGATTTTAATTTCATTTTTAATAGTTTTTTTAAACATGAATGTTAGATGGTTGTTGTATTTATTTTATATATCACATATGGTTGTTTTGAGGTTGATAAATCTTACCTTCTGACATTTTTTTAAAAAAAATAGGGAAATGTCTCCCATTTTGTGAGATTTTTATACCCTTGGTGCTGGTGTCCGGCTCGGGGCCTACTGAAGGTGGGACTCAAGGGACATTATCTCTTATTCATTATTTATAGCATAAGAGGGGAATATTTGGAGGGATGGGTCGTGAAAAAATGTTATCTAGGATTATAGTTATGATATATGATTCATTTTGGAGTTATGAATAGTGATAATTGAATTGTTTTGATGCAAAAATGTGTCATGAGATCATGGTATGTTATACAGGTTTGGGAATAAAATCTAGGACATTAGATTTTGATCCCCTTATGATCTGATGCATGAACTCTGATCTTATCGAATGACCAAGTGTGGATACACCATTTAATGGTTCGAGACCCTTGGAAAGGTACATACATCATAATGATATGTTTTATTGTTTGAATTGCGACTCTTTGTGTAGGTTAAATTTGACAAAATGAATTAATGGAATTAAACAAGTGAAAATAAATCTTATATTCCATATATCTTGGTCATAGGGATTCATTGTTTACATTTTATCTATGGATCATGATCATCTTCTACATGTTTCTCAGGAAGTGGAGGCTCTGAAGGCCAATAAGGTTGATCGTAGGAGGGTGCATCTAGTTGAGTAGGATAAATAGTGGAGGAATACATTAATTTATTTCCAACGGAGGCATTGGTGAAGTATGTGGGTTGTGTTTCGAACATGTAGATTGAATGATGGATTAAGTAGCTGAAAATCACCTTCAGGTAGATATGGGTCACAAAATAGTACATGGTTACTTTGGTAGTGATTCAAATATTGGGTGCTACACATCAATAGTTGAAACTCTACCAAGGACATAATATAGTGTCATATGTTTTTTTGGTGGACTTCAAGAAGGAGTTCAGAGTTGAATTCCATTCATCAACTATGATGGCTGAGAAGAGGTATGAGGTACTCTACATCCATTAGTGGAGTATGCCAATATGGGTGCTGGGGATCATGTTCAAGGATCTCCATTATTTTTCCCTTGATAACATTCTATATGAGGAGTCTTATGAGAGATTTCTAGAGGAGGTCCTTTGACCTTCTATCTAGTACGTGATTAGTAGATTTAGGTTTACGATGTCCTTGGATGTTTAAAAAATATGGGGTTGTTAAGAGGATAAACATTGGAGGAGTTCTACCATGATAGGGGATCCATAAGAGTTCTTCAAATAGAAAGGTTACCAACAGTAGATTTCAGGTGTCAGGTCCTACAAGGTTTCAACTAGCAGGGAGTCAAGCATTGTATAATCATTTTCATCCTTTAAGAGCTACTGGTTCCAGTGCCTTTCTAGTGAATTTGGGACCATTGTTTTTTTCTATGTAGTCTATTTCCATTTTTAGAATCTGTTTCTAGAAGTCGTTCATGATCCGTATTTTGGAGGTGGACAGGTTCAATGCCAGCCACAACAGTAGTTTCTGGCTTTTCCATTTCAGCAGTTTGGATAACAGGATCATGCTCCACCAAAGGAATATTAATCAGGTATAAGATTACCAAAGAATTTTACTCATGGATCTAGACCTAGGGAAGTTATTGGAGTTATTCATTAGCTGAGGGGTAGAGTAGTAGGGTGTCTTAAGTTTCACGTAGCAGAGATAGTGGTTTCAGCAGCACCTGATATCATTAGAGGTATGATCAACCTGTTTAGTACCATTTCTAGTGCATTTTTTGATTCAAGAGCTTTTTATTCCATTTTTCAACCACTCTATCCCCTTCCCTGGGACTAGATATATATTGGATTCACATGCCCTTATTGTTCAGTACACCAGTTAGAGGTCATACCATCTAGTTTGATGTGTCTCGAGGATGTAGACTAATTATTAGACAACATCAGTCTTAGGGGATATTTTTAACTATAGATCTAACCAAACGATATCATCATTGTCATTAAATGGTTGTATTCTATGGTTTCCATTATCAACTACATATGAAGGAGAGTTTTGTTTTAAACTGTTAATGGTAATCGTGTGGTTTCTGTTTGTGATATGGGGTTTTTGGGGGGAAGTCAGCAAGTGTATACCCTTCTCATGTTTTTGGATGAAATTTTAGTTGAATCAGTGAATGATGAAATAGTAGGAGTTTCTAGATTCATTGGGAAGTTACTGTATTTTTTCCCCAATGATCTTTTAATGTTTCCCCCTCAACATGATGTTGATTTCATGAAAGAACTACATTATAGGGTATCTTTGATTTTGATGGCTCCCTAATGTATGAAATCTTCTACGTTGATAGATTTGAGGATTAAGATAGATGATCTGATGAAGGAGGGATTTATCTATCTCATTTTGTCATTACGGGTGCTCTAGTGTCATTTTCAATGAATGTGGATGATGGTCTAGGGATTTTTATAATCTACCGGATGTAGAATCAGCTGCCTGTAATGAAAGGTTACCCTCTTCCAGTGATAGATAATCATTCTGAACAGTCAAAAAGGGAATAATAGTTTTTAAAGATAGATCTACAATCTGGATATCAGAAGTTTAGGGTGAGGGATGGGGTATCATGAAGACTTATTTTAGATTCAAGTATGCGATCTTTGATTTTTTAGACATCTGGTTTAGTGTTACTAAGAAACTAGTTGTGTCCATGGTGATTATTAACTCTTTATTTCATGATTTACGAGACCGATTCATCTTCTTATACATCGATTATATCTTCACATACTCATAGACATGGTAGTAACATGACAATATTTTTGGTTATAACTTTCAGGTGCTTCGACACCACCAACTATATAGAAATTTTTTCCAGTGTATGTTTTTTACATGATAGGTGCATTTCCTCTGGGATGTGGTGTCAAAACAAGGCATAGAAGGTGACTCGTCTAAGGTTGATGTATTTGTTACTTGGCTATCGCCCAAGAATGTGTTTAATGTTCATATTTTTCATTGTCTCAAAGTCTGTTATCAGAGGTTTGTACCCAATTAATCTCACATTTTATCTTTTCTAAATGATTGACCATGATGTACCAATATTTTTTCTTAGAGTGATTGGTCCCAAGTACCCTTGGGATATCTCAAGGAGATGTCTGTTAGTGAACCAGTGCACCATTTTCTTTGGAAGTGGTGATGTTTTTGGTGTTTGTGTTACTATTAATATGGTATTGGGTTGCATATTAATACCACAATGATCAACAATATCTTATGGGTCAGTGATGTTATGTCCCCAGGAATGTAACTATACCACCCACAATTTTGATTTTGCAACAGTTGTGTTTATGCCATGGTTTTGGTGACTTTACCTCATCGTGGAGCTATTTTTAGTCTTTATAGATCCCAATATCTTAGTGTATATATTTTCCTATCCTAATATAAACATAATATTTGTGATGGTGGTTGGAGTATCTTCAAGAATATGATTTTGATATATTTACACCATAAGAAAGGGAAATTACTTTTAATATTTATGAGTTGTATGTCATCGAATGAGTTTTTTCAAATGTATGTAGATTCCTGGATGTCAATTGAGGATTCGACAGCCATTAAATTGATGCAAGAGTGGAAGGTGGTAGAGGGTATTTGTTTCAGATGAAAATGAAATCTTCTCTAATGAAATAAGGGGAGGACTCTTAGTAGGGATACTCATAGTGGGGATACTCATAGGAAGAGGTTTTCTGAGATAGTTTTGGCCATGGTGATGCTCTGGGGGAGAGGGTGGCTGTAGGATGGGAGGACCCAGATTACGTTCTATAGAAATTATTTTGTTCTAGTTTCTTCGTAAGATAGTGTACTTTAGGAGTTTCATATCCCACCATTAGTGGTATATAATGTATTTTCTATGATGTATCACTATTGTAAAAAGTAGTTTTAGTGGCTGGGGGTGAAATTGGTAGGGACAAAGATTGTGTTGAAGTTATTAGTTATCCAGATAATGAAGGAAGAGAACTGTATTCCCTATGGTTGTTACAACCCTTGGATTTCCCTATGAGGAATTGGGATGACATCTCAATTGATTTCATCATAGGGTTACCCAGGGATCAGGGTTCCTATGATTATGACTAGGTTAAAATGGACCGGTATAAAAAATCATCCCACATCATATTGATTAAGGAGTGGGGCGTAGTGGATGATTTTGTTAAGAGGTGTGTGTATGAAGTTTTGTGGTGACATGGTGTTTTGTGTCCCATTTTCTCAGATCAGTATGCATGGTTTACCTCACGAGTCTGGAGGGGGTTACAACATACCTTTGGAATCTAGTTATCTCTCAGCACTACTTTCCACCCTCATACAAATGCATAGATATAGTGGACAATCCATAAATTATATATTTTTTATTTTAATTCATCTTGGACACTAGATGATATTGGTTAAAATAGCATACTTTGGTGGAGTTCGATTATAAAAATAGATATTAATCATCCATCGTCCTGGCTCCGTTTGAGTCATTATGTGGAAGATTATTTCTTTCTCCATTTTTATTGATGGAGTTTGGGGAGACAACTCTTATTATTTTCAGATGTGGTGAATTGGATGAGAGAAAATATTCATCTTATTCAAGAGAGAATGAAATATGTGAAAGACTTGAAGAAGTCGTCTGATAATCATAGGAGTAAGCCCTTGTCCCATAATGTTTTGGACCATGTTTTCATGAAGGATTCCACTCAAAGTGGGTAATATAGGATTGAAGTAGGGATTTATGTTTCTGTATGATTCATAGGACCATTTTAGGTGTTGGAGTGAGTTGATGAGGTGGTATATCTTTTTTCATTTCCACCACAATTGGAAAAAAACCATGAATTCATTGATATATCATATCTCTGTTGGTGTCTATATGATTACTCCCAGGTCATTGACTGGAGAGAGTTGGATTTAGAGGATGATACAATGTTTTGTGGAGCAGTAAGTAGAGATCCAAGAACATCAAGATATGGTGCTGTGTGGATGCACAATTCCATTTGTTCATTTTTATGGAGGCATGGTGGCTAGTGTGAGAGTACTTGGGAGTGGGATACACAAATGTGGCCCTAGAACCCAATGTTGTTTTGAGTATTCCTTATTATGTTTGTTTTTTTATGTAATTCTTGATCCTTGTTTTATATGAGATTAGATTTTTTTCCCTTAGTAGTGTGATGTGAGGTGCGACGTGTGATATTGTCCTGGTGTTTGGAAAGGAAGGACCAGACTCTTAATCAATACATATTAATTACTATGTCCTCAGACCAATGTGATATTGATATTTCCACCGAAAATGGATAGTATCATGACTTGGTGGATGGAATTATCTAATTTGGATGTTTGTATAGTGTGGTTGTTGGGATTGAGTGGTCTTTTTTGTTGTTGTCTTAGTTGACCTGAAAATATTTGGCTATTGATGTCAGATGATTTTTTCTTGTATGTGGTGGTTTACACTCCAATTTTTAAAAAATGAGGGTGTTTTATCATTGAACATTAATTTTTTGGGTAGAGGTGTTTTATATGTAACAATTTTCTTTAGAGGTATCTCGTAGGGTGGTTGTTCAGACCCCTATATCTTCTAGGATTTTCTTTGGATTCAAGAGGGATAGAATCACTTGATAGGTATCTAATGTAATGGTGTGTTCCTTCCATGTCCATCAGATTTTTATTTTTTTGTTGTTGGATTGTTCAGAGGATGCTCAAAATGAGTTTGGAGAGACTTGGTTACTAAATGCTTGAACAGGGGTGATTACATGTTATTTAACCTAATTAAACGATGTGAAATTTGGTTTCATAGATTTTCTAGAAACTTTCACAGTGTGAAAATATTTTATATGATTTGACGTATATATTCCCAGTGTGAAATATTTAAAGGTTATAAAAATAAAATAAACTGAAGAGGTAACACATTTTTTGAAGAAAACTAATCCATGGGTTTTACATATCATGAAAGGGTATTGCAGTTCTTGTAAAACCCCAATCATTTAATTTTTTTTAAAAAATTATACAAAAAAATTACTTCTAATAGGGTTTTATGTTTTCCTCAAATTCAATACGAACCCTGGGATCCCCATGGAGTCCTTTGAGAACAACTCTTCCCCCAATGATGTATCAATCCCAGTGGGTTTTCATATGCGATCTTATAATCAATTCATGGTGCATATAATATTCTTTCACATATGTTTAATCATGTTATGCCCCTAAGATCCATAGATATGAGACATGGTAGCTTTATTTGGATATTTAGGTAGTGTTTTGACAAATTTTCTGGTGGTGGATAGGTTGATATGAATTTCTAGCATTCCAGTTTTTACTTTCGAGCATTCTTCATTATCATGAGGAGAAAAGATGCGTTGAAAATTTTCATTGATGTAGTATTTCCATTGTTTCTCTTCAATATTTCATCATTTTGGTGGTGTTTACTTTTGTTCAATTATGGATAATGGTTTGTTCGTGATAACCAAATAAAATAAATGGTTAAATGAAATTTAATGGGGGTACAATGATAAGATTTGTATGTTTTTTAGCGGTCTGATATTAATGTAATCATGTGAACTATATAGGATAAATTCCCCCACTATAATTCATCACAATTAGATGTACTTATTTGTTAGCTAGATGAGATTCACGTAGGTTGGTTCCTATTGAACTATTGTTTATATTTTTTTTAAATCATTTACAATTGGGTAATAAAGGTATTATCTAAGATTAATATGTATATTTGATATCCCATGAATAATCATTTGAAAATAAACAAGGTATGTTTTGTTAGTTATGTAATTTTTTTGTTCTTTGGTATGAGGGGTGATGTGTTGTATGGGATAAATGTGGTTGTGTATGCGAGATTTGTGGAATGTGAAGTGGCTTTTTTTGATGTGTTTATACAATCTGTTTTATGTTGTGGACCATCTATGAAGATTGAGTTTGTGTTGTGGGTTGGTTCGGTTGGTGAAATGGATGAACATGTTGATGATACATCAAACTAAACATCAAATGGAATATCAGGTTGAGAGATTGATTGATTGTTGAATGATTGAAATGTGTTGTGTATTAGTGATATGATTGAGCTATGTGTTGATATGTTTCTTGTGTGTTGTTCTTGGTATATTATTAATTATTAGTGTTATAAATTAATAAATAATTTGCTAATAATGTTTGGAACTGTCTTGAGTTGGTTTTGTTAATGGAACGAATAAATTATTTGTGAATAAAAATGAATATTTTTACTTATTTTGGTTGAAAATTGTAAGGAGTCGGTGGATTCATGTGTGGTCTTTTTCATTTAGAGGTAGCATCAATGTTAAGTTTGTTGAAAATTGTATAGAGGTTGTGGCTTCATGTGTGGTGTTTTTCATTTAGTTCTAGTATCAATGATGGAAGTGTTATAAGGTGGTTGTTTTTTTAGAAACCCTAGAATTTTCTTTAAGGTTTGGTATAATATATGCATATACTTTTCTTTAACGTACAATTTCAATATGCACCCACCCTAGTTAAAAAATACTTACCAGACACCCACATCACCATGGAAGAGGGTGTCTTTACAAAACAACCTTATGGGAGGATAGATGGATGGCCAACAAGTCTTCTCTACTCCCTCTTCCAGGTGGTGAAAGTGTATGATTCTTTGGGAAGGTTGTGGTATGTGAGGACAAGGTCTGTGCAGGTCAGTTGTGTTTTCATAGTTTTTTTTAGGGTGAGATGTTTTGTTCTCTCCCATGAGTTTTCGATATGAGGTGGGTTGTGATTTCCTATTTTTCTTCATAATGAGATATTATTTCAGAGGACCAGGTGTCTGCGTGTGGGATGTACTGTGGTTTGTGGCCCTTATGTCCGCTTGAGGGATATAGTTTTGTTTGTGTCCCATGTGTCTATAGGTTGGTGTGGCTCATGTGTCTGCGGGTTGGGTGTGGTATGGTTTGTTGGGGCCCTGAGTATGTGTGTGGGATGTAATGTCATTTTTGGAGGCCCATGGTTATTTAGTCAGGTTGTGATGTGGTTTATTCAAAATAGGTTGTACATCAAGGACATTTTCTAATACCCAAGAGTGGATAATCATTGGGATTTTTTGTAGAGTACCCTATCATATAAATGTGCTTAATATATTACATTACATGATCTATGTTACTTGGTGAGCATTCCATGGTGGGGATGTGAATGATTGTATACCTTGTTGTGTGATTTTTTGTTCAGGTGTTTTATCATAGGTGAATTAGTGTACTTCCTTTAATGTATTAATGATAGACATAGGATTTACATACTAAGAATACATGTATTCTCACCCATAATATATATAAATTCATTAGGGTTTCTAGAAGAATTATGTGGACCAGGTTGGGAATTAGTAGATCAGAATTTGGCATAGTTTTTGTGTCACTTATTATCTTTACTTTTGGTACATTATTTAGAGTTATGTTGAATTTGTAAGAGTTTTATTTAAAACTTTATAGTGGGATGGATTTTGACATTATTTTATATATGTCTTGGGGTTTTTTTATATTGATTCAACTTATCATCAATTCTTTTTTTTCAAAAATAATATGAGAATAACTCCAATTTTGTGAGATTTTTATACCCATGGTATTGGTTGCCACCCCGTGGCCTTCTAGAGGAGGGACTCAGGGTTCATTATCTCTCTTTCGTAACTATGAGCTCAGTAAGGGAATTTTGGAGGGAGGGGTCTTGACACTTATTTCATTGTATATTTTTTTCATTTGAGATTATATATTTTTATATGAGAGTAAAATGTAAAACTATTATTATTTCTTGTTCTTTAATTAAGAAATTTCTTCTATACATTTTTATATAAAATTCTTATGATCTTATCCATTATTATATATTAATACATTTTCCATTTTTAATAATTTTACCTCACACCTTTCTTATGATTACATTTTCAAAGTTAATAATATTCAAAAATATTATACATGTACAAAATGGGATATAGAGTGGTTAGACTGTGGAATCATTTTCACAAATATTTTGAAATAATTGTATTTTGTATCATGTCCCCAAATATGTTCAAACAAATATTCTCATAAAAATGAGTTTATTGTAGGATTTAATTTTTTTACTTATTGAGATGATGTAAAATAAATATATATTTATCATCGATCATTTGAATAGGTATTAATTATTATTTTTAATGTATATGTTTCTATCTTATTCAAATGATGTAAAAAAGTCACATGAATGTTATTTATGAATTTCTATTTTTTTACTTTTTACTATTAAGAATTATATTTATATATTATGTATAATTTTTGCCCATACAATCTTGTATTGGCCATTTAGAGATGCCATATTAGATTCATATTTCTTCTTCTATATCCATAAAATTAAATTCATATATGTAAAAAAATAGAATATTTATTGTGGAAAATGATTACTATGGTGGAAGTGGATTCCTCTTTTTAAAATATTTTATATGAGGTATTATCGTTTGTTCTAGAAAATTATCAATAATGTAATTTAATTATTATATATAAATGGTCCTCTTAAAAAATGAATAATAATGAAACAATGAAAATTCTTTTTCTAAAAGGATGCAACTAAAAAATTCAAGTTTTAAATATATCAATACTATTGAAAATTTTAATTATTTTTTTTATTTGGATTATTATCCATTAAATTATATATGATTTCATCCAATGTATCATATGTAGATGAGGAAATTTTCATCATATTTATATATATTATCATATTTTAATAATAGTAGTTTAACACTCCATTATTATATTTCCATTTTTTTATTAATTAACTAAAAACCCCTTCGTACAAAAAAAATTATTATTTTTATGAATTCCTCATGACTAAAAATGATTCTTATTTTTATGTGGTGAAGTATGGAAATTATTAAATATACTATTAATAGTCTACATGAATTGGATAAATGAGTATAAATTTATTAAAAAATAACCTTGAGTGATGGTAAAAAATTAATTTGAGGTATATAATAATTTTAGATTCAAAAGGCTAATCAACAATGAATGTTGAATAATGGTTTAAGGAAATCATGTCATTCGATTAAAAACTGTAAAATGTTTGGTTGATTTATTTTCATGAAAATTAAATAATCAAATAGATTTTTCCTTTGAATATATTAAATGTTAACTTCTTAATGAAAAATATGTTATTTTGTTCATAATGATATTTAATCCATGGTGTTAAGGGTGTCCTTTAAGATATGTGGATATTTTCTAATTGGTGAGAAGCAAGGATTTTTTATTGGGGGTTTTGATAGATCATTTTCATTTATTATTTTTCATTATAAAATTATTTTAGATTATTATTTACATATTTTTGAATATTTACTTTTGGTCTTATATTCTCTATGATTATGATTAATTATATCATAATTATTATCAAGATGGCAGAAATGATGTATGAAGGATAAATATGAAAATATGAAAATATAGAAATAGAAAAATATTAAATAAATTCCTTCAAAAAATAGGCTAACAATTTTATATCCATTGTGGTATCCCACAACTATGATGAGTATTCAAATATAGACCATAGTTGTCCTAGACTATAATGATAGAGTTATATGGGATAATACTGGGGTTGCACTTGCATAGGAATGGTGTTCTTGGTGCTAGTGGAAACCTATGAATATTTGTTTCTTTGTACAGATTGACTATGTATATTAAACTGTTGGATATGTTGTTCAACCTTATATAATATAGTAGATTCATGATCTATAAAGTATTGTGGGTCCAATAGAACTCATGTAAGTAATCATTGATTGAAACTTATTAATATGTGGATGGTGCGATGCCATCCATACCCTTGTCTTCTCTGTCGTCTGTGTTTCACAGATCTCTTCCCATGGAAATATTTCTTTTACCGAAAACCCCATTGTATATGTTCATGGAGATAAATTTATATTTTATTTTTAAATAAAAACATGTCATTCGAGAGGAATGTTCAAAAATACTGATATAGAAAATTATAGAATCCATTTCATATGATTAGTGCACTCAATGTCTAAATAATCAAACTACAACATTAGCTACTTAGATATATATTGTAATTATCCTAGGGTAGGTTTGGATAAATGGGGTACCATTACCTTTGGATTGAATTGCATATGATTATATAATTTAAAGACAATATGGAAATATGTTTTTAATAATATCAGTGATTATGGGGTAACGAAACTGTATTTTCTTGTATCGCATTTATACATGAAATACAATACGTATATATATATATATATAATTTTTATGTCACAACTATGATTCTATTGTGGTGTGGATTTTATATTTAGTAGAAATGGGTAGAGATGGAATGAAATTTCCATCAAAAGGGAGATAGCCACAACACAATGTTTATTAAAATTGATACAAATCTTTTACTTCCAAAATGTTCCTGGTTAAATATGTATTCAATGGGAGATACAAGCGATTATTAATATAATATTTTTATCCCTCATATTTGAGTGGTATAATGAATAAATGAGGATATATTAATAATTAATTGGAATGGAGAAATAACTATACGATAAATATCATTATTTATAAATAAAAACAATCTATATTTACTAAAAGATAAAAAATTATTGGATAAAAATTGTATACCATACATGGAATGGTGTCTAAGGAAATCTTTTATGATTATATTTTTCCAATATATCTGTCATGACTGGTTTGAGAGTGTTTTTTATTATCCAATAATTTTATAATCAATGAGGAAATTATTATGTTATGATATTAATTTAGGTATTTATATTTAATGTTTCTTTCTTGTATTCTTTCATTCACTTACAAATCTATTATATTTAAATGAGAAATTTTGTTTTATATATTTTTATGGGGAACATTGTTATGTGAAATGAATATGTAATAGTAGGATCTATTACTAATGGTATAATGAAAATAAATATGTAACCGTGGGTTTAGTTTTCATATTCTTTTTTTGATCTGAATTAATTGATCATCATAAATTAAATCCTTGTGATTAAAATAGGTTTACATGATGAAATAGATTCATAAAGACCCAAATATGACAACTTAATTATTATTCATTTTCAATTTTTTTCTTTATTAATTCATGACCAATAATTTTATGTTTTTAAATACTCTTCATCATTTTTTAATACTCTAATGTAGATGTTGTTTCCTTTCATTTTTTATTTATATTCCTATATATTTATTTTGCATATTTTTATACCTTTCTAATGTGTTATTTAATTATATACTCACATTATTTTACTATTACTTAGTAGACTTCTTTTCTCATGTGTCTTTGATTTGGATTTATCGATATAAACCCCAAAAAATTTTGTAATATTATAATAGCTACTAGCTATCACGATTTTCAGTATAGATTACTTAAAATTAACATTCCACATTTAAAGGATCTCAATATTTTATCACATTTATATTGCTAATTTTATTCCCGTGAATTTTGGAACACATTATCAGTCATATATGAAAAAAAAAATTTAGATTTTCAATTTATATAATGATTCTTATTTTCTTGGAGTATCACTATAGAATATATCCCAAGGGGTAAATTATTAAGAATATAAGTATTAATAACATCAATGAATTATAAAAAATTATAAGGTGGAATCTTGTAATTAAATCATTAAATATTGCTGACATAAAATATTAGGAATCCATTGTTTTTATAGTGTTTTTATTCTCTATTGTTAACCTTCTTAAGAGTATGACCCTGTTGGAAACCTTGTCAATATAATACCAGAGAATGTGTAAAGGTTAATTGATATACCATTGATATGATTGGTGAATTTATCAGATTTTTATTTACTATTTCATTATGATAATAATATAATCAAATTTATAAATCATGAATCAGTTAATTTCTAATATCTTTAGTCGTTGTAAAAACCTATATAGAAAATTTATGGAACACATTAATATTAACATTATAGTTTCCAATGGGGATAACTACTATATTACATGTAGATATTTATATATATACATGGATTGTATCACCATATTTATTAGTAGTGAGTATATGTTCTTCAAAATTCCACATAATATAATGGAATGTATCATCAACCATGAGCGAGAGGTAGAACCCTCGTCCTAATTGAAGAATAAGGTTATTTATACTACAACCACTAATATTAAAAAAACCACTATTATCTTGTTATTAAAAATATCATTAGTTTATTATTATATTTTTATATCTATGGATAATTTCCACATCTATGATACATGTTCAACAAATTTAATATAAATAATGATACTATAACATGCACATTACCTATTATCCACTCACTTTTAGATTGATCAAAAGATTCATGTGAGAAGGAAGAAACACAATGATCCTTCACAATATTAATATTATTCCGTAAAATAACAATGAATATGATTTCATTTTTTCAACAAACATTATCAATATATTTCCGTAAATTATCATTCTTATTTTCAACTTCATCAATACACTAAATAAAACATCATGACTCCCCATTAATTTGATCATATTATAATTATATAAATAAAAGAAAAATTTATCATTAAAATAAATTCAAATGAATTTTAGTGTTTAGAGTATCAGAAAACTAGGGAAACACATTGACTAAAAAATTCATATCATTTTCAACTAGTGGTTATTTTCTCAAAAACATAAAAACTCATTACTAAATAAAAATTTTGCAACATCTACTAAAAAATATCTACATTAGATAACCCTATAGAAAAAAATATATTACTTTTATATAAAACTCGTGGAAATATAAACTTGTGAAATTAGTGATATCTGATGTTCAATAAGTGTAAAAATTTATGATAACAATAAATGATCAAAAATGATAATAATATTTGAATGTGGATAAAATAGTGATTCAAAAAAATGTCTTACCAAATGATCAATTGATCAAAAACCTTTTCATATTGATTTTAAAAATATTAAAAAATATCATGGGATTGTTTCATATCAACAAAACTTAGAGTATACACAGATTTATGGAAGAACTATAAGCATAGGGAAACATCACCATAAAATGTAATACACTTTTATCCATTATTCTAAGATAACATAATTGCATCCTTATGAAAATTACTATTATGAGCTAGACACATTCACCCTTTTTTGAGAGGAAATATATTGTTCCCGTTTATATGTATAAAATGATATTTTTACAATAAATTGGAAGGTGATAAATGAACCAACACATAATTCATCAATATGTACATGTGAAAATTTATATCAATAATTCATCATATTATAATAACCTATGAAATTAATATGGTGTTGATATCCCATAATAAGGGAAACAAATAAGGAATTAATTCATAATTCCATCAATACAAGTTATTATGGATTGGATTTTAAATGGGTACCAATGATACTAGATAACATTATAGATATGTGCTATTAAATTATTTATATTGAAATCACACCATATATATTGGGGGTATACCGTTTAGTAATTAATTTCCCCAATAATTCGATATATAGAATCCATGTGAACACTCTTCAATTAATGAAATGAAATATCGTTTAATCATATTGTTAATTAGTTGGATTGAAGTCATATTTATACATAGTGGATGGTTGGGAAATAAAAAAGTAGTGATGGATCATTCAGATGGTATAAAATAAATTTCATAATCCATCTTAGGAATGAAGGTGGAGGGTATCATTAGATAAACATCATTGATCAAGATATAAAAATAACAAAGTACATTAGATTATGTGAACAATGTTTTTTTGGAACTAGAAAAAGAAATATAAAAATAATAAACACCCATAATAGACTTAAGTATTTATTTAAAATAATTGTTTTATAAATGTAGGTGAATATGAATTTGTTATTTAAAACATGAAATCATGGATATTAATTTTCCATGAGAAAGAATAAAATTGTTGAAGGATGTTTTAACAGGGAGAATGTTAAAAATGGTGTTCACACCGTAATGAAAATGAACCATATATGAAGTGTTAGAAATATATTTTAATCATTTATATAAGATAAATGTGGAATAATATTACTATAATACATTATTAAGTCATAAATAAGGTATTTGCCTAAAATATATAATGAATGTCAATAGGTAAAAATGATATTTCCCAACTAAAAAAAGAATATATTGGTTCGGATTCATATATATAAAATACTTCATACAAAATATGAGTAAAGAGAAAATTAAATTTTGGTCGACCAAATAATACCCTATGAATGAAAAAAATAATATATGAGTGGATTGATAAAGAAAAATAATTCCCTTTTATTGATTATCTTTTAGAAGCATTCAATATCTGAAGATAATATTGGAAAAATAGTCAGGGTTTGAGTTATACATAAATCAAAATTAATTTTTAGAGAAATCAATATGTAGGAAAAAAATTAAATTTAAAAAAAAAGATATTTAATGATATAAAATTTAAAATAGTTTGTTAATACATAAAATGGAAAACATGGTTTCCCACATCATATATTTTCCTTTTATTTTAAGATTAGAAAAACAATATCTTACAACTCTTGTATCCATTTAATCAGTCCATTTAATGAAATAACATGATATAGATGTTACATCTCCATTATTTACATAAATATGGTAATATAAATCAGTAAGTTAGTAATCAAACGATTTTAAATATATCAATTTTCTCATTGTGAAATATGTATCATGAAATCATATTTTAGATAAAGAACTTCTTACCATAATTCATGACATAAACTAATGTTATCAAACCTCTTGTATGACATTAACAAATATGTTTAAAAAACGTTTCATAACATTAATCATATATGTTTCCTTTCATATATGTGCATGATTTTTATTCAATGTGTGTATACTAGTTACTTATTATCTATTTTAAATATCAGGTGTATGTAATCTAAGTCATTTTATATATCTTAGTAATTGCAGTGTTGCTATTCATTCTTGTCCTATAGATTATCATTAAAAGAACATAAAAAGTAGAAACATTTATGGTTTATAATTATTTTAGGTTATATAATTTCATTCAATAATTTATTTTTTAATCCTTTTTTATAATATCTTAGATGATCTTATTTTAGTTATTTTTAACGAATAAATGATTGTATCATAATTATTAAATTTAATATTAATTAAACCGTTAATTATAAAACAATATAAATATTTACTTATTTAAATCATATATTATCAGTAATTATGATCTCATATTAATACATGGGTATTAATGTTGATATTTGTCGAAGTATGTGGATAGATAAACCCAAACATGAACATATCATATTTAATGGATGATTATAATGTTATTTATTATTAGAACCACTTTTATAACACCCTAATGATGTTTTTTAGGTTATATATAACTCATAAAACATACATTATGTAATTCATAATTTTATGTAATGGATATGAAACTATTAAATATAATGTATAATTTTTTTTCATATTAGAATGATCATTTTAGATTTTTGAATTTGCAGTGATTTTTTACTACTCACATAATTAACAAGTTATCCAATTCATCAAATTGTAAATTATATAATTTCATTCAAATAATATTTATCTATTAAACCCATTATAATGATAATCTATGAGAGGATTTTATAAAAAATGAAATAAAATGTTCCTTGAAGAGGGATGTCTACACCTATACATAGTTGTTGATTTCATTTTCCCAAGAATGTGGGAAACGAATAATACGGTTTATTATTTCAGAACCCAAAATATGTGTCAAATATAATCGTTTCTTATTTAATTACACAAAAGGACCATCTGTATATGATCATGATGTAAAATCAAACATGACTGTTTTTATGGTAGTATTCCTCACATACTCATGACTGTTGTTGTTTTTTCATTAGGGAAAAATTTGAAAAGATGTATGTACTTATTCCAAAAAATATAAAAAACATGAGTATGATGTAAAAACTAAATTTAATATATATTATTGTAAAAACAAAATGTGAATGGGAAGGTATTTTGTAAAATAATGTTAGAGAAAATATTATACATGTGATAAGAACATTGAGCTCCCCTTAGAAGATTTCGTGGAAATGAATTAATTAAGAAATACATATTATATCAAAAAAACATAATTATATATGGGGTGATTATTTGGTATATAATGTCATAGAGTTTCATTTGTAAACCAAAATTGTGGATTTTTATTTAAAAATATATGAGACGATCCTTTTATATATTTTTAAGAATGATTTTTTTTAAAATTTTTCATATTAAAATAAAAAACATTTCAACCATTTCAATAGGACTCTAAAATAGATAATAATGGAGTTGAAAATGGGATATTTGATCCAAACATATACCATTAAATTATAAGTGTATTTAACATGTTCGTTCTTTGTTCTCGTTAGAAAACCCTTGTCCATTTTGGGCTTTTACAAGAATAACTATTTTGTACCATTAAAAATATTATTTTTACAACAAAATCATAATTGGTCCTTATAAAATAATATAGAAATTATAATTCAAAATCCTTAATCTATTAATTTGATCACATTATTTATGTGATAAAAATTTATTCAAAAATCATAAATGATTAATATATTAAAAAAATTATAGAACATGATAACTTTTTTTCATACATATAAAACATAAGATTTAATATAAAATTAAAATATTCACATTTAATTTAAAAACAATATTTTAATAAAAGAGTTTGATAAATTTCAATTTTAAAATTCTATATAACTAATTTCATAAAAATCCTAATATTTATAAAATACATTTTTCTTAACCAAAAAATAAATCTCCTCATAAATATCCCCAAAAGTTATCCTAAGATAAAATTTTCAAAATGATTCTAGAAATGATTTATATTATAATTAACTATTTTTCCAGATTTTATATATTTAACTTCTAAATAAATACATATAATATAATGAAAACAAGTTATTATTGGAAAATAAAATACTAAAATAAAATCATTTATTAATAATAAATTAAAATAAATAATGATATAAATATAATTAATCAATAAATATTATATTTAATTAAAATATTATTTTAGTAATATAATTGTTAGTATTATTTAACCAATATTACATAACATTAAATGAATATTTTCAATAAAATATATTTTTGACAACAATATTAACTCGGTCTATTAGTATAAATTTTCGTTTATGTTTATGTATATATGTTTTATAATTTGGTTACATATATTCATTCCTAATGATTTTATGGATTGGTATTATTTGTTGAATATTATTTTAGTATATTATGATTTCATTTTAGATAAATTTTACTTATAGAAAAAACTAATAACATAAAAATTATTTTATGAAAATAAAATATTATATTTTTTGTCATTTTATTCCCCCCATAATATTAATTATATCATTTATATTTTAACTATTCATAACTGATGAAGTAGTTATTAGTTTCCAAAATATATAAAAGAAATTATATGTAATCTGTAATGATGTTTTCTCCACACTATCTTTGGTAAGAATTGTAATATAATATTTTCCTTCATAGTGGGAATATAACTACTATTGAGTTATAATTGAACAATTTTTGTTGAATAAACGCTTTAATATGTGTGTATGTTTTCTAATGGATTTTATTTTAATCCTTGTATTATTTTCTAATAATTTTTTGGATTTTTATTTTTTATTTTTCTATTGTATAAATTATCATAAACTATATGTCAAGGTATTCATTACATTATTAAAGAAAAATCAAGTTTTACTACTAAAAAGATAAATAGATTTAATAGGATGACCATTCCACTTAAGGTGTATTTGAGAGGTATTATATATTTAATGTAAAATACTCATACCACTGTAGGTTTATATAAATAATTAAAAATATTATCAGGTAGTTTCCTAATTTTTAATTTTAATAACTATGATAGTAATAGATGAGTATTATTTATTGGATACAAATAAAAAACTCATAGGTCATGAGGGGAAGATTAGTATTCTACAGTTTTTATTATTTTAAAAAACAACTTCTAACATGTTTTTTAGATTTATCACCAATATTTATGCACTATAGTGAATATTTAGTTAATAAACAACTAACTAGTTTCCATTTATTTACCCCAAGGAGGATCAATTCCAAAGATACTCCCACATTCTATCATACAAAGAGTGTTGTTATTTTAAGAGGAACTACAAAATATATACTCTAAAAAATATTCACGATCTCATAAAATACATCAAATTATACAATAGACCAATACATATGTTTTTTATTTATTTTATCTTATTCAAGTCCCTAATTTATTTAATATTACCCTAACTAACTAAAAGGGTTATCTGTATTGTTGAAATTATGATCAACCATAACTTATTAACCAATAAATTATTCCCAAATAAAAACCAAACATCTAATGTTATCAAAAACATATATTGATAAAACCATATAACATGTAATGAATTTAATTATCTTATAATTAAATGAATCAAGATCATTATTATATTAAAATACATTCGCATAAAATTTTAGGATCATATTTTTATAGAATTCAGATAATTCATAAATAATCAAAACGCATGTTGTTTTTTTCTAATGGAAACTATTCAAAAAATATAAGATATTGTTTACACAACAACAAGTCTTCAATATCTCCATTGAATTTAGATGAAATTATACTCTTTTAGACACAACATATGAATTAATTTTCAACATAACCTATGGGAAATGATATAAATAAAATTAGTGATCTCAAAAGGTTAGTATTTGAAAATATAAGTGATACCAATCAAAGATCAAATCAGATATTCATATGATTATATGGGTATAATCATTATTCAAATAAAAATTGCACCCACAAAATAAATGATATGACATCATGGTATAATTAATGGAGTTACATAATAACATTACAAGGAATTCCTATATGTCAAATAGCTAGAAATTCATTTTTTTATTTTTTGAAATACTTTTTGGTTAAGTGAGAACCCACCATACAAATCAGTTTATGGCTAAGTGAGAACCAACATAACATCACAAGGAACCATTAACGGGTTGGTCAATGAACCATGTCAAGGACATAACCTGTCAAAAAAACCCCACAAAAACATGTCAGACCATCACATTGCAGAAAATTGAAAACCAAACTTAGTAACCTCCATGATCATAAACGTCATTATCAGATCTACCAACACCATCCAAATTTTCCAAAGAGACCACGGAACCAGCCCAAATTGGGGGCGTGCATGAAGGGAAAGGCCAAAAGAGCAGATGAGAATCATCCAATGATGTTATCAGACCCTGGAACACAAAAACAGAACCCCAAAGAACCAAACAGTGAAACAGGAGAGAGAACATGCAAGGAAATTTCCCAATCACCAAGCGTTACTGTGGTCACCCACTGTGACCTCATATTCACCCAAGAGAAGACGTTGTCCCAGCCTATTCCAACCCCGAAGAAAACAAGATATCAGAACAAATGAGGAGATAACATCGTCCTTACCATGAATTCCAGCATCTGCCATCTGCATATGCATACTAACAATGGAAAAAAAAACGCCCTGCCTCAAAGACACCAGCACCGATGCCAAAAATGGAAGAATCAAAAAAATAAAAAACATAGAAGAATAGTTAAGGAATGAATCTGGCACCGAGCGTTCCTGTGGTTGCCCTCTATGACCTCGTAATGACCCTGGGGGAAGATGACAACCCTGTCACGTTCCGACAATAATGATACCAACTGGTCGAGGACCCTACCTCGAACACCCAACTCTACTGGAACCCCAAGGGATATAATTCAGGGGAGGGGATGAGCTAGTATGAACAAGAGTTGACACCGCCACTTGGATCATGATGCCAAGTCTGCACGAAGCAGGATCTGAACTGCTGGCAAGATGAGCTCGTCGGTGGGTGTGTGGCATAATGAACAGTGCGGGAGGCTCGGGATGTCTATGCCACCGACGAAATATAACAGAAAACCAACAGCAAGGGAGCGGAAGGTCGAGCCGTAGACGTCGGCGACCTCGCAGTGACGGGAAAAGGAGAGGAGTCGTCATAGTTGCGGACAACGCAACCGCGAGGGCAGACGACGCTCCAGGAGGGAGCGTTCCAGATGCTGCGGCGTGTGAGGGGATGACGACGTGAAACAGAGGCATAGAGAGCGAGAGGATAGGAAGGGTGATGCGGTGTCTGAAACCCTATCCACCCGAGAAGCACTCCCCCATTCTGTATGTCAAATAACCAGGACATTCTCTATGAATTATAGCACAACCATAAACAACGGGAAACATAACCTTAAACAATTAAACATTATAACACACCATTATAATAAAACATAATTTTACTCACATGTGAATAATCATATTGAATCACAATGTTGTAAAAACTCTTCTGTGAAACTATAATTTCCACACTGATACATACCTCATAAGCATTATCCAATAAATTAGAATGAAATTTCGAATCCCAAAAATCATTCTAATATAAGTACATGTGACACATGAAATAAATTATTCATTATATCAAAGAAACACATGGAATGATATTAGGATATTTATCCCATTAAAATGGAATCATATAGGGAGAAATATCATAGTTTCATCAAATAATATTATAAACTAATAAAAAATAAATTGGAATATAATGATAGTAAATCGAATTCATTGTAAATTACATTAAACGATGGATACGGTATCAATACATTATAAATAAAAGTTTGAAATGATATTAAATAATTCATATAGTAAATATATATATATAGAATATAGGTTAACTCCCTTCAATTAAAGGAACAATATATAGATTTTTACCTGAAGAAAGTCATTGGATACAAAATCTTCCTTATACATGGTGGATTGTTCATTCAGGATGGATAATTCTGCTTATATAAAATTACATATAAAAACACTTCTGGGAAAATAATGTGGATTGTATTATTTTCAAAATAAACTTGTATTAGAACAAATTATTTCTCAGGATATTGAATTAGGTTAAAATCTATTTTATATGCATTAGTCAAACAACATTGGAAAAAACAAGCATCCTTATCTTATTTAAAACATTCCATAAAATAGAAACGATTTATAAGACAAAAATATTATGAATGTTTTTTAATGTTTAATCGTATATATTTAAATTCATCGAAAAATGTAAAAACGTTGAAGGATGTGTTTTTTAAAAAAACATTAAAAAATAATTCCCACAAAAATAAACAAAATATTAAAATATGTCATGTCATTTTCCACATACCACTAGTCATTTTCATAACCAATGATCTCTATTATACTAAAAGCATGCCTCCGAAAACTGAATATACAGCATTCTGGTAATATGAATCCAAATTGGTCTGATGAGGAGACCATACTAACATATCTGATTGTATCAATAATAAAACTAATTATAAATAGAATGTAACTTCCAAAAAATAATTAGAGAAACATAAATATGGGTTGTTCTAGAAAATAATCCAAATAAACCTTGGTAAATAAATTGTTGGTCGGAGTGGACACTCAAGAGGGGGGTGAATTGAGTTCCAATTAAAATTTCTGTTAAAAACAATTTCTATTAAAATCCCCCAATTTCAAAAACAAATTAAACTGTAGTGAATTTATATAGATTATGAAGGTTCAATTAATTTCTCAAAGATTGATTAATTCTCAGTTAACTTAATCTTATGATTAAATTAACCTTTGAAACTAACTTACTGATTTATAACAAATATAAACACTTGCTAATTTAATTATCAAAGTAGCTTTGAAGATAGATTGTATTTCAAAGTAGTAGCAGCGGAATATGAAATTAAATATGTATAGTATGGATATAGAGTATAACTACAAACACAGTGAATTAACCAAGAGGTTCAGTCTCAAGCCGAGACTTAGTCCTCTTCCACTTGGTGATCACCTGCCACCAAGCAATTTTATAAAAAGGATTGATACACAGCCTGTATCGGGCTTTACAACAGTTTTCACAAACTGCCCAGGTTTGACAACCTCTGCCACAGTTATACGTGGGAAAACAGACAACAGCAGCAAGCTGTCCAGGTCACAAGACCTCTACCACTATCCACAGTGGGAAAAGGGGTGTAAAAGGGTTTGCTGAGGATTTACAGATCCTCCAGTGAAAGTACAGGAGTCAGTGTGTGTGTTTAATATAGCAGATAACACACACTGCTCAAAAGGTAGAATAAATCACAGAACAAGAGATGTAGAGTTTAGAAGTAGTTCTGGTGATCTCAGTGTAGCTCTTGACTCCTTTGTATTCGATCAGAAGTGAGTTTGAGTCCTCTTCTCGTTTCTGTTTTAGAAACAGAGTGTCGTATGCTCCAGGTTCACAGGTAGTGAGAATGTAGTCGATGATGTTCTTCAGGGTTCTTCTTGTATGCACATAACACTTCTCTGTGTTCTTGATGGAGCTCGTTTTTGTTTTTCTGGTATATTTTGTCCACGACGCACTTCTCTGGTTCGCATGCTCTGTGTATTCGTTGTGTATTTGGGCAGCGTAGTCTTCTCGTATTTATCTCCCGACAGGGGACAGAAAAGATTTCTTTTCAGCAGGTACGAGGTACGGGTTCCTGACATCCGACAACCTTTATCAGATATTTGAAAAATCATCAAAATGTATGATATGACCGTTAGATAAATTAAATAAATTAAATATAGGAAATAAAGAAGTTAAAACAGTGAGTCGAGAATGTATGTCACTGTTGACTTCAACTGTGGTCTTCCAACTGTGGACTTCCAACTGTGGACTTCCAACTGTGGACTTCCAACTGTGGACTTCCTTCTGACTGCTGACTTCAACAAAGGGGCTTGCTGTCTGTAGGCTTGCAATGGTAGCTTTTACTCCATGTAGCTGTAGCCTTTCTAACTGTAGACTTGTGACATCAAATTTGTAGAGCTGTAACCTTTGTCAACTGTAGACTTCGATCATCTGCAGACTTAGTAGACAGAAGCTGTCTAACAGTAACCTTGACTGTAGGCTTATGACTGTAGGCTTGTTCGACTGTGAACTTGTTCCAACTGTAGACTTGTTCGACTGTGAACTTGTTCCAACTGTGGACTTGTTCGACTGTGAACTAGTTCCAACTGTAGATTAAACCTTGAACAGAAGTCTTGTAACTGTGACCTTCGTCTGTGAGCTTTGACAATAGATAGCAGTAGACTTGTAACTGTAAGCTTGTATTAGTCTTCGACTGTAACCTTGTAACTGTGAACTTCGACTGTAACCTTGTAACTGTGAGTCCTCGACTGTAACCTTGTGGTGACAGTTAACTGTATCTGTGACTTTGAAAATAAAACTCTGACTGGTAGCTAACAATACCAAACTTATGTAAATGCTAATGTAAGCTGTTACAGTAAAGTTATGAGAGTAAGAATATGAACTGTTTAGAATAAAATACGTTTAAGCATAGAATAATAAGATTAATGCAAAGGTTTAATACATCATAATTAATGTTTAAGCATGATTTGGGATTATCAAAACAGGTGATTCCAACAATCTCCCCCTTTTTGATAATCAGAAATTATGTCAGTATGAAATATAGAAGTATCAGAGAGAAGTGTGCAAAACACAGTATTGGCAATATGAGCGCAAAAATGAGGTATAATCCGCAAGGATTTCTCCTCTCTGTATAGGTTCATTTCTCCCTTGAGTTTCCCTATTTCTCCCCATTTCTCCCCTTATCTATTTCTTTTTATTTATTTCTCTTTATTTCTCCCCCTTTGTGATTAACAAAAAGAAAGACATAGAGAGAGAAGATAAACATTGTATTAATAAGGAGTACAATACATGACTCAAAATGTGAATACATGATCCCTATCAAAAAAAACATAAACAAACTCAATCCTCTTCATCTGGAGGTAAGGGATCTTTTCCTTTGGAGGAAGAAGATGGAGCAGGAGGTGAAGGATCAACAGGCTGAGGAATGGCAGCAGGAATGTCTGGAGGGGCAGCAACAGAGGCTCCTGAAGGCCGGTAGTGAGTAGCTTGCCGAGGGATCAGTGGTCTAAGGCTTCGGAGGGCTTCAGCTGGGGACATTATGGAAGAACCACTGGGGTTGGAGACAGGGAGGGCAGGAGGAACTATAACAGGTGTGCAATCCACATGAAGAAAAGGTAGGAGCAGATTTCTGAAATCCATGATAATGTTTCCTCCTCTGTCCATGGCAGATAAGAAGTCATCTTTGTTTTCCAAGAATTTATCCAAAGCCTGGGTCAACTCTCGTAGCTTGCTAACTTGTTCTTTGAAGGCTTGAGTTACAGGAGGCAGCTTCATAGTTTCTAGCATGAGCTTGAAGTGGTTGGTCAACTGATGCTTGGTGAAAATCCGATCAAAGTAATAATCCACTTTACTTTTGATGGCCTCCTGAGAAGCAGTAGCAGCCTGCAGGTGCTCACGAACAAAACCACTGACTTCTCTTGTAGTAGCAAGAATCTGTAGGTCTGATGTGTCATTTGCACGGGCCTGAGTAAGCTCTTCTCTGAGAAGGCTTCTAAACTGCTCAAGATCCACAGGAGAGCTAGATGAAGGAAGGGACTTGACTGAGAATGCCACTGTCTCCTTGAAAGACTGAGTCAGATTTCCAATCACTTTTTGAATGACAGCATCCTGATTGCTGAAGTGTTCTTTGACTGAATTCTTGAAACGCTCAAACACTTCCACAAATTGTTTGATCACCTCTTTGATGTACCGAATCTCAGCGGCCACTTGAGTTTGAGAACTGCTCATGGCAGTCAAAGAATCAACTGATTGTCTTAGGGCAACCACAGCTTCAGTCCAGCTTTCAATCTGAGTATGACATGCTTTAACTTCATTCATCGTTTCTTTTACTGGGCTTGCCACAACACAGCCCAGGGATAATTCTAAAGATTGCTCCACATTTTTCAGCTCATCAAAAAGACTGGTTTTCAACTCTTCCATGGATTGTCTTATAGCCTCCTTCATTTCAACCTTTAAGGATTCAAGGTCCTCCTTGGTTGCCAATTTGTCAGTCTCAAGCATTGGAAGGTTGTTAGTCAGGATAACTGGATCCCTTGGTGGCTTGTCTTCCTCATCCGAATCTTCATAGTTAAGTCCAAGGACCATATATCCTGGATCTGATGACCATCCTTCTATATCATAAAGTACAGAGACTGAACCAAAATGCTCCCCCTCACTTGGAGCTTTCTCTTGAGCATTTTCCTCTATCTGTTCGGCTTTGGGTAACTCTATATTTTCTTCTGCAGTCCCAGCAGGTTCGACTGTAGTTTCCTCTGTTGGTTCAGCAGTGAGGTTAGCCTCTTTCTCTGTTGAGTCAACGATGTCTTCCATATCAACAACAGTGGATGCCACTCCTGCTTCCTGGTCAGACACCGACTCAATTGTATAGCCTATTGGAGGGCTCAAACTGAGCTCTTTTTCTTTCTCTTCATCATTGTCCTCTTCTTCAGTTTCAGCAACATTTTCATTTTTCTCATTCTTAGCCCCAGCCTCTTCTGTCTCAACAGTTTCATCCTCTTCAGAGGTATCTCTGACAACGTATTGAGATTCATCTTCTTCTTCTTCAGTAGACTCGGTGTCACTGTCCCTTAGAACAGTCTCCCTACTTGGCAGTTCTTTTGGAGGGCTTGCTGCTCCAAACGTTATTGTCCTGACAGGACTGTGAGGTAGCTCAGGGTCACTCCCATCATCAATGGGGGTGTTCTCTCTTGTAGGGTCACTGGCTTCTTCAGCCTCCTCTTCATCTGAATACACAGGTTCTGGCTCATCAGGTTTTAAGCCTGGATCTCTTTTGTTTCTTGGCCTAGATGGATGAGTAGAGGGATCAAAATTCTCATAAATTCTCTCCTCATCATTCACCCATGATTTCTTCCAGGGATTCCAACTGATCTTCATGAATTTGCAGATTACCTTTGAGATACAGACACTGTTTTTAGCCACAATTACTTCTTCTTGATTTCCAGCTACACCCTTTACATTCAGCATCACCGAAATAAGCTTAGCATGAAACAAGGCATTGGATTTTGAGCTGGCCTTAATCATATCTTCCATCTGTGCCATCAGCAACCTACATAGGTTGATCTTCCTTCCATGCTTCAGTAAGTACATCAGGAATATGTCCTGGTACTTCAGTACTGCAAAGTCTCCTCTTCTGGGACTTAGTACATGCTGAACAAACTTAAACAGAAGTCTATCTTCTCCATTCATCTCGGCAGCAATAATCTTCCTTAACTTACCATCACCTGTCAGTTCTTCCAGAGCCTTCTTATACTCAAATATTCCACTATCCGGAGGAGCTACTCCAGAATAGTAGTCATATATTCCTTCATGAGGAACTCTTAAACAGGCAGCCCATTCGACAGAAGAGAAACTAACTTCATTGCCGTTTACTCTGGATATTAGTCTATGCATATCATCCTCCTCTTCGAACTTTAGGAACTCATAGAATTCTTTCACAAGTTTTGGGTAGTACGGTCCATTGTTGTTGGTGAAGCATTCGGTCCATCCTTGCACATTTAGTGCTTCCAGTACTAACGATTTGCTCGACAACAACCATTCTTCACTTAGCTCCTTTTCCGCAAAGATTTCTCTCTTGGTCAGATGCGGGTTTGCAAGTCTTGTTAGGGTATTACTGGTGCCACTGGATTTGGCTCGAGTTCTCTTCGGCATTGGTGCATCTTCGTTGACAGTCGGGGGTCGCTTTGTTCTGGCCATTGGAACTGAATGAGGTTTCGAGGTTCGGTTGAAGGTTTAGGGTTTAGGACTTGAGAGAGCAAGGGTCGAGATGAGTGGATTGAGATATGTTCGATGTTCTCAATTTTATCATTTAGGGATTTAGAAATAAAAGTATAAAGAAAAGAAACGGTTCGAATTCCCGCAAAAATAAAATAAGATTAAACAGCGAAACAGCCTACAGAGAGATGTAACAGTGAGGTACACCGGTGAGGTCTAACTGTGAGGTTTCAACTGTGAGGTTTTAACTGTGAGGCTTAACTGTGAGGTTTAACTGTGAGGTCTAACTGTGAGGTCTAACTGTGAGGTCTCAACTGTGAGGTCTCAACTGTGAGGTCTAACTGTGAGGTCTAACTGTGCTATAATTAATCATACCTAACTCATGTTTGATGTAACTTAATCTCTCAGAATTCAAAGGCTTTGTAAAAATATCAGCTAACTGATGTTCAGTGCCAATGAACTCAAGAGTGATATCACCTTTTTGATAATGATCTCTCAGAAAGTGATGTCTCACATCAATATGTTTTGTCCTAGCATGAGATACTGGATTTTTAGAAATGTTAATAGCACTTGTATTGTCACACCTTATAGAGACATGTTTGAATTGATATCCATAGTCTAGCAAAGTGTGTTTCATCCACAAGATTTGTGCACAACAGCTACCAGCAGCTATATACTCAGCTTCGGCAGTAGACAATGCAACAGAATTCTGCTTCTTACTACACCAAGATACTAGTGACTTGCCTAAAAAGTGACATGTTCCAGAGGTGCTTTTTCTATCTAACTTGCAGCCAGCAAAATCAGCATCAGAATAACTTAATAAATCAAATGATTGTCCTTTTGGATAAAATAATCCCAAATTGGGAGTATGTTTTAGATATTTGAAAATCCTTTTAACAGCAGTCAAATGAGACTCTTTTGGATTGGCTTGAAACCGAGCACACATGCATACACTGAACATGATGTCAGGTCTACTGGCAGTAAGGTACAATAGACTACCTATCATACCTCTGTAATTGGTTTGATCCACTGGTTCACCAGTTTCATCATTGTCCAACTTGCAAGTGGTGCTCATAGGTGTGTCACTGCCTTTGGTGCCATCCAAAGAAAAACGTTTTAGAAGATCTTTAATATATTTACTTTGGTTCAAAATAATACCATTTTTATTTTGAAAGATCTGAAATCCAAGGAAAAATTTGAGTTCTCCCATTAAACTCATTTCAAACTCATTTTGCATTATTTTTGAAAAATCAACACATAAAGAATTTTTAGAAGATCCAAAGATAATATCATCCACATAAATTTGAACTATTAAGACATCTTTAGAAATCCATTTAATAAAAAGAGTAGGATCAGCTATCCCTTTAGTAAATCCTTTTGAAATAAGAAAAGAGCTGAGCCTATCATACCAAGCTCTTGGAGCTTGCTTTAAACCATATAAAGCTTTAGATAGTTTAAAAACATGATTAGAAAAATGGGGATTTGCAAAACCAGGAGGTTGTTCCACAAATACATCCTCAATTATATATCCATTTAGAAAAGCACTTTTAACATCCATTTGATATAGTTTGAAATTCAGATGAGCAGCATAAGCAAGTAATATCCTAATGGCCTCTAGTCTAGCCACGGGTGCAAAGGTTTCCTCATAGTCTATTCTTTCTTCCTGACTATACCCTTGTGCAACTAGCCTAGCTTTGTTTCTGATTATGTTACCAAACTCATCAACTTTGTTTCTAAACACCCATTTTGTGCCTATGGTAAGAGTGTCTTTAGGTCTTTCCACTAATTCCCAAACTTTGTTTCTTTCAAACTGATTTAGTTCTTCTTGCATAGCCATTACCCAGAATTCATCACTGATAGCATCATTGACATTTTTGGGTTCAAGCTGTGAAAGAAAAGCTTGATGTTCAACCTGATTTCTTAGAGAAGCTCTAGTTTGTGTTCCTCTATCAAGATTACCAACAACAGCATCTAAAGGATGATTCTTTAGAATCCTAGTTGATTTGGTAAAGGTTGGACTAGAGATTTCAGGTTCATTTATAGGTTCGGGTTCCACAGAGGAAGATTCTGGAAAAAGTCCAGAACTGGATGTTTTTATTACAGGTTCTTTGGATTTGTCATTTAGGTCCAGAACAGATAAGTCTTCTTCAACATCTTCAAGAGAAGTTTTAGACTCATGTGGATCAGTCTCATCAAACTTGATGTGAACAGATTCTTCCACACATTTGGTTTTCTTATTGAACACTCTATAAGCTTTACTAGACATAGAGTAACCCAGGAAAATTCCTTCATCACTTTTTGGAGCAAATTTATCAAGGTTATCTTTAGTATTCAGAATAAAGACTTTGCAACCAAAAACTCTAAAGTAATTAACCTTAGGCTTCCTATTATTCCACAACTCATAAGGGGTTTTCTTAAGAACCGGTCTAATCAAGACTCTATTAATAACATAGCAGGCTGTATTTACAGCTTCAGCCCAAAAGTAAACAGGCAGGTCATATTCATTAAGCATAGTCCTTGCAATTTCTTGCAGGGTTCGGTTTCTTCTTTCCACTACACCATTCTGTTGGGGTGTCCTAGGGGCAGAAAAGTTATGAGAATAGCCATTGAGTGAGCAGTAAGATTCAAAATCTTGATTTTCAAACTCACGACCATGATCACTTCTTAGGGTCTTAATCTTAAGTCCACTAAGATTTTCTACAGACTTAGAGTATTTAACAAAGTAAGAACAAGCTTCACTTTTGTGAGCTAGAAAATATACCCAAGTATATCTAGAAAAGTCATCTACAAGAACATAGACATAGTGCTTCCCATTTAGACTTGAAATTCTTGATGGTCCAAACAAATCCATGTGAACCAGTTCAAGTGGTTGAGAAGTTGAAACTTCTTTCTTTGGTTTAAAAGAAACTTTGTGTTGTTTTCCCTTTTGACAGGGATTACACACTTTGTCATTTGGGAATTCAAGCTTAGGTAGGTCTCTAACTAGGTGTTTCTTAGAGAGTTTTCTAAGTGAGTGAATGTTGCAGTGTCCTAATCTCCTATGCCACAGCCAAGACTCTTTATGAAAAGCATTTAAGCAAGTAACATCATGTTTAGCTAAAGTGTTTAAGTCAACAGCATAAACATTTTCATTTCTTAAGGCAGAAAATATTAAAGCATTTTTGGAATTATAAACATCACAAGAATTGTTTTCAAACTTGACATTGAAACCATCATCACATAATTGAGAAATGATAAGTAGGTTGTACTTAAGTCCATCAACAAATAAAACTTTGGAAATTAATACTGAGTCAGTGTTACCAATCTGGCCTAGGCCGATGATTTTTCCTTTTGAGTTATCACCAAAAGTGACATATCCTCCATCAACCTTTATTAATCTTTTGAAGCAGGAATAGTCCCCAGACATGTGTCTTGAACATCCACTGTCTAAGTACCATACCTTCTTGTAATTGCTTTTCAAACAGATTTCCTACAAAACAGATTAGACAAGAAATGACTTTGGTACCCAGATTTTCTTGGGTCCAGATATGTTAGCAATCAAGGATTTAGGTACCCAGATTTGTTTTATGGGTCCCATACAATTAATAGATGCAACAAATTTAGAGAGATATACTTTATTTGATCTACAACTATTTAAGTAACCAGTTGAGGCATACGAATTTCCAAAACTAGAACTAGCAGGATTTTTTTCAGACTTAATAAATCGGGTTCTAGCAAACTGTCTTTGTCCAGGTTGGTATCCCAAGCCAGTAGCATACTTAGGTGCAACTTGCTTTCCTAGCAGTTGGGTTAGAGTATCTTTTCCATTTGTGAATGTTTCTAAGTCCTTTCTAAGTTGTTCATTAGATAGTTTCAGTTCTGTATTCTCCTTTAATAACTGAACATTTTTCTCTTTTTCTACATCAAGTGCAGACTTGACACTTGCAGTAAGAGCATGCTGTTTCTTTAAAGACTTATATTTATCCTTTAGTTCATTACACGTTTCTTCCAGCATATTACAGTATTCAGTCAATTCATCTTTAGACATATTTTCAGAATCAGAACCAGATTCTGCTTCACCTTCAGAATAATAAGAGTTTAGAGTGGGAGTGTCTAGGGTTACCTCAGATGTGTTTGTCATGAAACACATATTAGCACGATTTCTTTCAGAATCACTGGACTCTGATTCACTTGTGCTGTCTTCTGAAGCACTCCAGGTGGCCTTCATAGCTTTCTTATAATTCTTGTCCTTGTACTCATATTTCTTCTTGAATTTTAACTTAGGGCAGTCAGCTTTGATGTGTCCTTTCCTTTTACATTCATAGCAAACTATGTCTTCTTCTTTATCAGTTTTCTTCCAATCTTTCTTCCACTTACCTTGTCTATCATACTTACCTTTGTAGTTTGGTTTTCTGAAGAACTTCTTCTTCCTATAGAACTTCTTGAATCTCCTTGCTATTTGTGCCATCTCGGCATCACTGTCAGAATCTAAGTCTTCACTAGATGAGCTTTCAGTTGGTATATGCACTTTCTCCTTGTCTTTTCTCTTTGATGCAGTAGACTTAAAAGCTACAGATTTTCGTTTTGGTTCCTCATCTTCCTCTTTATTCACCTTTAGCTCTTCTTCGTACATCATCAGCTTACCAATTAGCTCCTTGACAGGCAAAGTTCCAATATCACAGGATTCTCTAATTGAAACGGATGTGCCTCTCCATCTGTCAGGCAGACATCTCAACAATCTCATGATTTGCTCCTTTGCTGGAACAATCTTTCCGAGTGAGCTCATTGTGTTGACTATCTCATTAAACCTGAGATACATATCAGAAATAGGTTCATCAGCTTTCATCTTAAAGTTATCATATTTGATAGTATAAGTGTTTAACCGCATTTCCTTGACATTAGTTGTTCCTTCATGAGAAACAGCTAAGGTGTCCCAGATTTCAAAAGCAGTTTTACATGCAGATATTCTATTGAACTCCTCATCTCCTAGAGCACAGTAGAGAGCATTCACAGCCTTACAATTATTATTGTAAGCTACCTTAGTAGGTTCATCCCAAGTTATTCTTTCAGTTTCTGGAATCTTGTATTGAGACTCTATAGCAGTCCAAATATCAAAACCCATACTTTCCAAATGAATTTTCATTTTGAGCTTCCATTGGGCATAATTCACACCATTAAAGAAGGGTGGCATGTTAGTAGCAGCACCTTCTAGTCTATTATCCATAAGAAAATTCTAGAAAATATTTTAATGAGATAAAATTTAGAACTAACAGAAATTTAAGATCTTTTAGATAAAACCACAATTACAGTGTAAAAACAGAGAGTTAAAATAAAACTTTGAGCAAGTAAAACAGAGATAAACACAACCTCTGATACCAAATGTTGGTCGGAGTGGACACTCAAGAGGGGGGTGAATTGAGTTCCAATTAAAATTTCTGTTAAAAACAATTTCTATTAAAATCCCCCAATTTCAAAAACAAATTAAACTGTAGTGAATTTATATAGATTATGAAGGTTCAATTAATTTCTCAAAGATTGATTAATTCTCAGTTAACTTAATCTTATGATTAAATTAACCTTTGAAACTAACTTACTGATTTATAACAAATATAAACACTTGCTAATTTAATTATCAAAGTAGCTTTGAAGATAGATTTTATTTCAAAGTAGTAGCAGCGGAATATGAAATTAAATATGTATAGTATGGATATAGAGTATAACTACAAACACAGTGAATTAACCAAGAGGTTCAGTCTCAAGCCGAGACTTAGTCCTCTTCCACTTGGTGATCACCTGCCACCAAGCAATTTTATAAAAAGGATTGATACACAGCCTGTATCGGGCTTTACAACAGTTTTCACAAACTGCCCAGGTTTGACAACCTCTGCCACAGTTATACGTGGGAAAACAGACAACAGCAGCAAGCTGTCCAGGTCACAAGACCTCTACCACTATCCACAGTGGGAAAAGGGGTGTAAAAGGGTTTGCTGAGGATTTACAGATCCTCCAGTGAAAGTACAGGAGTCAGTGTGTGTGTTTAATATAGCAGATAACACACACTGCTCAAAAGGTAGAATAAATCACAGAACAAGAGATGTAGAGTTTAGAAGTAGTTCTGGTGATCTCAGTGTAGCTCTTGACTCCTTTGTATTCGATCAGAAGTGAGTTTGAGTCCTCTTCTCGTTTCTGTTTTAGAAACAGAGTGTCGTATGCTCCAGGTTCACAGGTAGTGAGAATGTAGTCGATGATGTTCTTCAGGGTTCTTCTTGTATGCACATAACACTTCTATGTGTTCTTGATGGAGCTCGTTTTTGTTTTTCTGGTATATTTTGTCCACGACGCACTTCTCTGGTTCGCATGCTCTGTGTATTCGTTGTGTATTTGGGCAGCGTAGTCTTCTCGTATTTATCTCCCGACAGGGGACAGAAAAGATTTCTTTTCAGCAGGTACGAGGTACGGGTTCCTGACATCCGACAACCTTTATCAGATATTTGACAAATCATCAAAATGTATGATATGACCGTTAGATAAATTAAATAAATTAAATATAGGAAATAAAGAAGTTAAAACAGTGAGTCGAGAATGTATGTCACTGTTGACTTCAACTGTGGTCTTCCAACTGTGGACTTCCAACTGTGGACTTCCAACTGTGGACTTCCTTCTGACTGCTGACTTCAACAAAGGGGCTTGCTGTCTGTAGGCTTGCAATGGTAGCTTTTACTCCATGTAGCTGTAGCCTTTCTAACTGTAGACTTGTGACATCAAATTTGTAGAGCTGTAACCTTTGTCAACTGTAGACTTCGATCATCTGCAGACTTAGTAGACAGAAGCTGTCTAACAGTAACCTTGACTGTAGGCTTATGACTGTAGGCTTGTTCGACTGTGAACTTGTTCCAACTGTAGACTTGTTCGACTGTGAACTTGTTCCAACTGTGGACTTGTTCGACTGTGAACTAGTTCCAACTGTAGATTAAACCTTGAACAGAAGTCTTGTAACTGTGACCTTCGTCTGTGAGCTTTGACAATAGATAGCAGTAGACTTGTAACTGTAAGCTTGTATTAGTCTTCGACTGTAACCTTGTAACTGTGAACTTCGACTGTAACCTTGTAACTGTGAGTCCTCGACTGTAACCTTGTGGTGACAGTTAACTGTATCTATGACTTTGAAAATAAAACTCTGACTGGTAGCTAACAATACCAAACTTATGTAAATGCTAATGTAAGCTGTTACAGTAAAGTTATGAGAGTAAGAATATGAACTGTTTAGAATAAAATACGTTTAAGCATAGAATAATAAGATTAATGCAAAGGTTTAATACATCATAATTAATGTTTAAGCATGATTTGGGATTATCAAAACAGGTGATTCCAACATAAATGAATAATATAATATTTTTAAATCAAGTAATTTGTTTAGAGAAATTCATATAAATTATATCTGAAAACATCATGGGAATGAAATAATAAAAACCTAGAAAACAAACTTGACTCTTGTCCCTATTTAAAACTCGCATTCTCTTTCCTAGTAAGCCAATCATTAATAATTAGGTAATTCCCATTCCATACCTTAAATAAAATTACATCTTGTTTATCCAATTTCCATGGATGAACATGGAGGGTTTGTGTACAAAAATGTAGGAAATCACAAAGTCCCTATGTAAAAACACTATGATAATGAATGTTCATCCATGTTGAAACAATGAAGAAATTATTTACATTTAATTAGAATTTCTAAATAACCACTAATTCGAGGATTTGGTGTTACACATAGTTTCTTACTATTCCACCATTAAACCACATAAGTACGACCTCAATTGATTAAATATTATTTGGATGGTGTTTGGGTGTATATGAGCATGTCATGATGACTGTCTCGACCATTTAATCATGTCCATCCCCACAAATGTATTTTCAGAGTATAAAAAACAACCCATAAAAGATTGTACTTTAAATATTTATAGAATATCCCAGTGAATTATTTCCAAATATTATCATCAACCACATCAAAATATATTTTTCATTACATATTAATATTCAACTAAAAATGGTTTTTCATTAGAGTATCACAAAGCATACTAAAATGGTGTCATTTGGCTTATCATTGATAACCAAAAATAGTTTTTTTCTTTAAGTATTATACAACGACATTAAGGGGTTTTTAATAATCATTCCAAAATTAAATATTAAAAAATAATTATAATTAAATTAAATATCAATGTCCCATTATCTAATTATGTTCTATTATTTTTTTAATAATGATTTTTCAATTAATATTAAAAATAATTTTATAACACCATCATGGGTTTCTACAATAATATAAAATGTAAAAATAGACCAAAATAATCAAAAAAACCATTAACCAGTAACTCTTAATTTCTTCCCAAATTATTTTTCTCTAAAATCCATTTAAAATAGATATTCAATTTATTAACAAAAAAATTATATTTAACCAAGCTAGATTCCATTAATTTGTGCCACTCTAGTTTCTTATTCTTAAATTGTTAAATAAATTTATAATTACTGTTATGAAATTTAATTAGGATGATTTATAATTTCACCCATCCTTTTTTTACTAAAACAATATACCAATTACCATTAATGATCATTTCAATTCATATTCTATATTTAATCAAAGTACAACCTAGTTCACATAGCCATTTAAACAATTAAATGATCCAGTTTATTGCTTTTGGATACACCATGAATCACCATTCATTATGTTCATTAAATTAATCTAATTATTGGATATATCATGGTTAAATGAAGGTTAGGTCTTATAATTTTGTTCATGGTCTCCAAACTAAAAATCGACAGAACTGTAAAATGATTGTTGTTTAAAATAAATTGATACTATTGAAAAACGTTTATGGGCCACCAACCTTGGGATCATAGAAATGTACATGTATAATATCATTCATCGGTTTGAGATGAACTATCATAATACAATGAAGAAGAAAAAATACCTAAAAAAAGAAATATTAGTTTAAATTTGATAGACATCACTTGACAAAAAATAAAATAAGATTATATTTAGAAGTATTCATAACCTTATTTATTCTCTCAATCACAAGAAAAGATAAAAAAGAATACAAAATAGCAAGGGAGATCATTTAATACACAATAAAATGATAGTGGAATTTATTAGGTTTTTACTAGAAAAAAATTGATGGAATCCCTAAGATGAATGGGTGGTAAAAGGGTTTGGGTACTAACAAAAAAATGTTACGATTTAATAATGTCCCATTTAATCTAATTTAATTACCATTGATATAATGAAACATTCACCCCAATTCGGTAGATTTTTTATGGATATATAAAGGCATTTAATTATAATTATTTTAGGTCAACAATTATTCTAGGTTCCAAACAATCCACTAAGATTTCTCCAATCCCTAAAGACAATAACTTATTTAAATAATTTTACCATCAATAAGCTTCATCAATAATTTATTATTAGAAAACCCATATCTTCATGAATATTTAATGTATTAAAACAACCCCATAATGTAACTAATACTACCTATGATAGATTCATGAGCATTATCAAGACCCATCATCAATCCTATTAAAATTTTCAACCAACCCTATCACTAGGAAAAAGTGTAACTCACTACGGAAATTGAAATAATCCTATCCTGATATACACCCACCATAATATGATTTTACCCTATATGAACACATGAGTTCGATGAAACTCATCCATGTACAAAATTTCCGACTCTATATAGACCTCATTTTTATCTAAGATTAAATAGTCTTTCCTTGTGGTCCTATTCATAAGACCAGATATATTAATGATGACGCACTAGCCTCCTACTATTTTGGTTCTTCAATGAAAACACAAAAAACCCACTCCCCTTATAATAAAAATTATCACATGTGTCACAATATTCAATCATTTCGAATTAAAAAAATCAGTAATTCCCTATCTTTGGTGGAATATATATTTTCACAAACTAATAGAACTCACAGTCTCATTCTTGAGACTAACTATAATATAAGTATTACCATTTCATTTTTTAGGTTGTATTACCTTTACAACTTAATCTTCTCCATCCTAGTTACTCTACTAACATTTTCCAAAAAATTACCCCATTCATATCACTAGATTTCTACCATGTGTGACGTAGCTATCTAACAATAAACACACAATCTCACAAAAAATAGTTGATTGATTCATCCAAAATCAAACCCCATGTTCAAATCACACTCTTGATGTAGTTTTTCACCACAACACATCAATCTAAATAGAACATAACTTGATATACCATTTTGTAAAATGCACATCAGTAGAACAAGGATACATCCACTGACAGACTTCAATACCTCCCTATAATAATTCCAAGATCTAAAATAAATTTGAAACCATCCAAGTAATGAAAATATACTCCATAGTGAAATACCATTTCCATAACATGATTACACCATCAACTAAATAAATAATTCATTATGTTATATAACAAGTACAGAATCTCTCCCAATTGTAGTCCCTCTAGGATTATTTAATTCTACATTGATTCTGATATTGAAGTGGAAACTCCCAGTAATAAATCATTAAAAACACTATATATTATACAATAAAAATCCCTTATAAACCAATATTATACTACATAATAGAAACCAATATTCAATTCAGCCATATGTCCATGAGACTCACAAAAACGTTTTTGCATCCAACATAAAATTTCATTGTCATGATCGATTTGATACCCCACCCACCATTGGAGTAACATATTCATTACTAACATCAAATCAAAACTCCAAGATATATGGTCCATAATCCATCTATTAACATAGAAATTATCACAATTTACTCCCCCTCTCATATTTTAGGGAAAATGTTGAATTTTTAATGATTAAAATTCATTTTATAAGAATATTACTCTTAAAATATTTCTCCACACTCAACCCTTTGGTTTTTGTTAATTATGATATACTATAAAAAATATTGTTATACAATTGTTTCCATTATAATTTAGACATTAAATTGGTAGCTATGAATAGTAGTAAACACAGTATAAAAAACCTATGTAATGATTTAAAATAATATAAATGTATTGATTGATTATTTCTAATATGTATCCACTTTTCAGTAAATTTATTTTATGCTTCAAAAATATATTTTCGTCAAAATGGGTTTTTATTATATTATCTTCTTATTAAATATACATAATTTTTTCTATTTATATAAATCATAACATAAGGAATAAATATAATTTTTTGAAATATCATATTATCATAATTTTAAAGGGATGTCGTCATTTTTAAAATTGTATATTTGTATTGAGTAGTAAAAAATATGAATTTTGGAATAAATTTCATTTAATTTCATTAAAGAAATTAATATAAAAGTATCATTATAATTACATTTTTCAATAAATTTTTAAAATATATGCTTTAATTTTTAATAATCCAAATAATTATATAGTAAATTATAATTATATATAGGTTTGGTTTAATTTTATTTGAGGGAATAAAATAATTTTTTCTAAAACATTTTTTATCTGTACATGAAATTTTTATTTTTATTAATTAATTACATAAATTTAGATTAATGAAATTAATAAAACCTATATAATAAATTTTCGACAAATTATTTAAATATTCATCTATATTTTTATCCCATGCATGGAATTGAAGTCAATTCAACTTTATATTTAAAAATGAATTTTTGTAGAAAATGAATTTATTGGATTTTCCACACTTATATTAACATTTATTTATGTAATATTTATAAATATTAGATGATAAATTGGATTTCATATTTATATTTAAATTTTTTTAATATAGTGTAATTTTTTTAACTAAATTTTTTGTCATAGTGAATATTTAAAATAATAATATTTGGATTCCACTTTATATGGTAAAACGAGTTTACTAGGATGGTAAAACTATGAGAACTGTATAATAATGAAATATAAACTAACCTATTATTTTGGATAAATATACATTGACCATAAATTATTATACAATTTATTTAATGGAAATGTTTTACCACATTCAATGTATGTGACCTTGTATTATTGATGAAGATTATATAATTACATGTTTCTTACGGCCATCACTTATAAAAGGGAAAATATTCTCATTAATTATTTAGAAAATTTGATCCTTATAGATTATAAAATATATCCCAAAAAGTATTTAAAAGTTTCTTACCTTCATACAATTTCTCCTAGTATTGTCCCAAGACAAATTTTTCAAGGTTTAATATTTTACCCAAAATATGTTTCTCAAAGTATAGCTGTAATTATTATTTTATATTAGTTATTATTATTTATTTTTTACATCATATAAAACAAAAATATACACTATATAGTTATTAATATATTATAAAAATAATAAGATATTATATTATCATGATGGAAATATTATTTTCTACCTCATTTACATCAAATGAGAAATGAAAGTGTCGCTCATATGTATATTTGGACTTCTTCCTCCACATAGGGATATGATTCAGTTTCTAAATAAATAATTCATGATCGGTAATTATGATGAATTTATTTTTTATAAATAATACTTACAAAATAAATATTCTTATATATTTATAATATCTTATCAAACTTTTTAATGTTTCGACTCTTTAAAATTCATATCATCGTGCATGGGTATGTGTGGACTACCACATATAAGAAGAGATTTCAATCAATGATCCCAAAATTACAATTTCCTCTTAAAAATATTAGTTGTAATGATTTCAAATATCAAACCAAAACTAAATGATATCAATACCATTAAGCTTATTTCTATAATATATATAATCTTTCTACAAAAATTTTATTTTATAGAAACACACTCTAAACCAATGTATTATATTCCAATAAATGTATTTAACAATAACATTAAATTTATTAATATGTCATAACATAAAAAATCATATGTGGTATCTATTAAATTAATCTTATGACCAATCATAGAATTATCAACACTGAAAAATTAATTTTAACCCATATCATAATGTATTATCAAAATTTTTATATTGGTTCGTCCTTTGCATCAATATACTAGTTCATGATGAAATAGTAAATTATCCCAAATTTATACCTCAAGATATTATAACCATTATTGTTGTTATAGGACCACTCATCGTATATATCTGGTGACCATTTAATAACTAAAATACCATATTGATATTTTTCATCACGTTGTGTATCTAGGCTACATCAGCATCCAAATTATAGTATCGAGATAAGGATTTATATAATTGGAAAACCACACAATATCAATATTACTAATAATTCATGATGTGTCTCAATAAATTTAATTATCTATATAATCTATCATAGGGTAATATTTCTTAATCTATTTTTTATTAAACATATATGTTATTGGTCATAATACAATTCCATTGATATTAAAAATAACACCACAACTATAGAAACCTACAGTTTGTTTATATTACTTCATTTTTACAATATAAATGGTTAAATAGTTTAGAAATAGTTGGAGAGAAGATGAAAACATAATTCTCATGTCAGTTTTTGAAAAAATATACAACATTAATATTCGAGTGAGAACCATTTTATTTTCACTATTAAATCCATGAATTTATTTTGTGATCCATTAATAGTAGCATAGGTCAAAAAAAGACGTGACAATGTTTGATCTCAGATGATTTTTAAGGGAAGGAATAAAAATAAACAATAACATAACAATCAAATAATGAAAAATAGTGTATATATATTAAAAAATAATAACTATAACTAATATCATAACTGGTGAATATATCCATGGATAACTGATGTACAAAAATTAATTGGTGATTTAAATAAATTATTTCATAATAATAGAATTTATAATATAGTGGAACATAATCATATCCTCAATCCATTGTTCTACGAAATCATTACATTATCCTGAAGTTGGTTTTCAATAAAATAATAAATATTTTGGAAGGTGTATATCAAATACCCAAGAAAAACAGTCTCAAGAGACTTACTGATGCATTAAGGGGCTATCTATAATCGGGCTATAGCCATCACATAATATGTATAATGAATTAATCATCTGAATAAAAATTAAAAAATATTCAAAATTCCATAATAATATATAATTAAAAATCCTATGAAATCCGTATATATTTATTGATTAATACAATTCATTTTTAAATTAACATATCATTAGTTATCTCTATTGATTTTAAATATGGAACATTTATATTTCCCCAAAAAATTAACTAACATACTAAATAAAAAACCTTCAATATAGACAATATATATTTTTTATATTGTTGAAAAATCTATTAATTAATATAAATGATTCTAAAATCCTTCATGATTATATAAATATGAATATTAATAAGAAAAATAATGTCAAATGTTTGTCAGAGAGTGATATAGAAAATAACCATAATATTGTAAATGAAATCAAAAATAATGTATAACACATTATCAATAATGAAAGAACATTGACTCATTCAAAATAATGGTTTTATTGTAAAACATATAAGGTATAGAGGAAAATAAAAACTATATATTAAAAATAATTTCCTTGTGACTTTTTCTAGGAATATGGTAATAAATATCATTAGAAATTTAGTTCCATTCTATTAGGAAAAAAATTGTTTATATTGATATAATTTAAAAAATATATTAAAAAACTATTGAAAATCATATTTTCATTAAAAAAATGATAATTAGAAATGAAAATTGAAATCATATATATGTCATCATACTGGGAAAATATGTGTGTGTTGTGTATGCTAAAAAAATATTTTTCCAACACCATTGGTATAAATTAAAACATGAAAGAAAAACATTATTCCTTTTAAATATATTATTATATATAAAAAAACATAAAAATCATATTTAGTAATTCTTTTTAGAATAGAAAAATAAATTCCGTAAAATATTATAGATCAAATATGTTCATGGAAAAAATTGTGTTTAATGGAGAACATCAATGCACTATTTTTAAAACAATATTTCTTATTTGTAATTTACTTGTTGATTCTTAATAAATAATGATAAGAAACTGAAAACAAATATTTAATCCCCAAATATAAACATGGTATAAGAAAATATACTTGATTTAATATATTTCAATAATGTAATTTTTTCAAATAAAATTTGACCATTAAATTCTCAATGTAAAATTAGATTGTAACAAAAATTACTTACAAATATTATAAAACTGGAGTGATAATTAATTAATTTATAAATTATGTATAAAAAATCAAAATCACCTAAAAACTTATAATTAATACAGAAAATATTAATTTTTCTTTATAAACGTTATTTTGGAATAAAAATTTCAATGATTAAGTAATATATTACTTAATGAAAATAAAATGGGACAACAAACCCCTTACCTTTATTCTTACTCGAAAAAACCTACTTTATCTGTAATATACTAAAATTATATTTATTTTATATTTTTTGAAAAACATTTTATAACTTATTCAATCATTCTTATCCATTATATTCTATTTATTACCATTCCTAATATTGTTTTTTAATTAGTTATGATTGTGTTAAAGGTTTTGAGAGTGAATGGTTCATTAATAGAAAAACAAGCCCTATAGGTTGTCCATATTCAATGATGTCTTATTTCCAAAATATAAAGAATATTAATCATGGAATAATTATTTTTTAAATTTATTCATTATAATGTTAGAATAATTTATTAATGGAATATAATAAAAACAATTCACATTGTTTCAAAAACCGGTAATAAACACATGAACATGAGTGTCATTATAATTTTTCCACAGGTGGAAGGTTAAGATGGAAGTAAATATAATGTCATCAAAAGCCATATTTATTTCTTGAATATCATAAATATTTTTCTAATACATTACAAAAACAAACCTTCTTTTGTGGTCCTAAAAAATACACCACATCCTAGAGAGGGTCATTTATAACAATGAAGGAGCACTGTTTTCCTTTTAAATATAAATAAACAAATATAAATAATGATTTATGCACACAAATAATAATATATTAGTATATCAATGAAACAAATATTATTATATGATCTTGGTTATATAATATTTATAAGCGGTAGTATAGGAAATATTATGTGAAACACACAATTAAGTGTTAAAAATTTTCGTCCGAAAACCATATTTGACTTACACAATAAGACGTTTAGGTTACTCCTTATATTATACTAGAGCCTTGAGGTCATGGTTAAGAAGGTTGGTATGATAGTTTTTAAGGATTGGTTATAATATATTTACGATGAACTGTTTGTATGATAGGATGTGTGGTTCTCTTATATATTATAGGGGAGGGTAACCCTTTGTATTACATAAATTAATAAATTAGTATAAATAATTTTTCATGTTCTTGTGTATTAAATTTTATATATTTTGAATATAGGGTTTATATATGTCATGACCCATCCCCCGGGGGCCAGTCTGTGACAAACCCAAAGAACTCACCATCCCGCAAGACTGCCTGGTCTGCATATTAACTTTTTCCTAGATTAATACATGTTCGTTTTTTAGAAATACTAACGGGGAAAAATTTAAAATTCAATAACACCAAGATCATTGAATTTCTTTATCGCACGTTCTTCCTTGATGGGTTAAGACGTCGACATCACTTCCCAGCTTTGTTCTTCAAAAGGCGTCTTATGTGGTGAAGATACGCCAATGTTCATTGTTCTTCACATGGGTGGATGTCCATCAAAGTTTCTCCAGTGAATCCTCCAAATTTATAATCCATACTTAACCAGCGTGTTGAACTATAAATAGGAGCATGTCGTAGTGTCCCCTTTATGATGTGATGCCATGTCGTTATGCTGTTTCATTTATGAAACAACTTCTTTGTTATGCACCGTAAATGAATCATTATGCATCATGTTTACTGATCCATTAATGAGAGTGATTTATGCACATATTCAACACCCTGTCTCTACCCCGCTCTATCACTGTTCTCTACTCCGAAGAGAGAATGAAAATAAAATAATTCATTTATATTATTTTTTTATTTTTATCAAAAAGTCTAAAAAAAAACTCTTATGATCAGCCATTGATGGCCGATGTTAATTATTTTTTAGGAAAACCTTGTCATAATAAATTCAAGAACACCAAAGTATTTTTGTTCCAAGAAATTTTTCAAAAGATATAAATTCTGACTCGCATATTTACTAAACGTACCTTAAAATAGATAAAAATTTCTTTTTGGTCTCTCTAGACCTCCGAATCACGTGCTGTAAAATTTTTGTTGTCTTAAAATAATTTCATACTAATAAAAAATTACAAGGAAAATATGGGATGTTAAATTCTCCCTACCTTAGTGATTTATGTCCCCGAAATCCAGAAAAACAAATAAACCAAAAGATGGGGGTAATGACCACGAATCTTAGCCTCCAACTCCCATGTTCTATCCTAGAGATTTTCGAGCTGCCGTCAGACACACACTATAGGAATCATCAATTTTCATAGCACCTGCTCTTATCAATCATGTATCTCCATTGGGAACATTACAAATGTTTCCCCATCGTTAATTCCAGCCCGCTCTAATCGAGGACGTGTGATGGGTCATGCATGTACCTCCTCAGCTGTAACACATCGAACACATCATGCACCTAGGGAATCTGTGTAGGAAGAGCTAGGAGGAATTCAACCTCATAAACTCTACTCAGGATCTGAAAAGGACTAATTAACCTCAGTGATAGCATACTGCCCAAGAAAAATCTCCACAATCCATGTCAGGATTATAACTCAAGGAACACATGATCTCCCTACTTGAACTCCAAGGGTCTCTAACTATTGTCGACATAAGACTTATGCCTGCTCTATGTAGTCCTCATCTTCTCCAGGGTGATCTACACATTCTCGGTGGTATCTCATACCAACACGTAACCCATGAGTTCTGACACCCCTGGGTATGTTTAGTATATGGGTGATCTTCAAGACCACATGTATAAGGCTAGAAATGGATCCAGGACAATGGTGCAGTGATATCAATTGTTTTATGGAAATCCCACCTATAAAAGGTGGTCCTCCAACCACATTCGAAGTCAAGGATGCAAGCACAAAGCATGTAATACAATGTCTGTATGGTCCACTCCGTCTGACCATATATCTAGGGATGAAAAGGTATCCAAAAGCGTAGCTATTTCCCGAATTCCTCATGTAATCCCTTCCACGATCGGGATGCAAATAAACATCGAAATCAAAAATAACAGTCAATGGAACCCTGTGAAGAAGCATTATCTCTTGGATGTTGAGGTTTCCCAAGACCTATCCCATTCTCGGCTCCCAAATGGGTAGGAAGTGAGACAACATAGTGAGTCGGTCAATGATCACCCAAATAGATTAATGACTGCAAGACGTACGTTGTAGCCCGGTCACAATGACCAATGAGATACAATCCCATTTCCACTTAGATTCCTCGATTGGCTATGTCAAGCCATCTGGAACCCGGTGCTCGGCCTTCACTTACTGGCATGTGAGGCATCATGAAACGAACTAGGCCACTAATTTCTTTATCCCCGGCCACTAGTACTGACACCAGAGGTCCTATTACATCATTTCCACATTAGAATGTACCACCATAAGGGAAGTATGGAACTCCCTCAACATCACCTCCTTCAATTCCACTAGTACTAAGGTCCTCCCTTGGAAAAGGATGATGTGCCCTCCACCTATCGAAAATCCAGCAGGAGCCCATCCTGAGGATATCTAGCCACATTGGGCCTCATTGTCCACATCCCCCAACTGTGCCTCCATGAACTTCTATATGACTGGGGGAGTAAATACCATCGAATCGAGGTAAAAATCTTCACCAACATAAATGAGGGATATCTACATCATTGCTAACTGATTGATCTCCTCTCTCTAAAACTGCAACCCGGTCCTCCTAATGTGCTCTTCTTCCACCATGTTCCCCCTTCCAAGAGTATAGAGTGTCTCAAAAAAATAGTTCTGTAGGAACTCTAGCCATCACCGATGTCTCAGGTTCTGGTTCCTCTAGGAAAATATTTACCTGAGACTCTTTTGGTCAGAGTAAACTATAAACAACTCTCCCATCAAGTAGTGTCACCACATCTTCAATGAAAAAAACACCACTTCCAACTCCAGGTCATTGGATTTTCAGTTCTTCTCATTCTTCCTCAACTACTATGTGATATTGGAAATCATCACTTACTCTTGTATCAGGACACAACATAGCTAGTTTCATGATGTGTCATAGTAAAATACATACCCAACAACCTCCACTGTAGTCTCATGATAGGGGCACTAGTCAGTCTCCGCCTAATCTCTTAGAAACTCGGTTGGAATTTCTATTTTCACATGAATGGTTGTCCCTTCCATGTCAAAGCTATCAAGGGTGCTGCTACTCTGGATAATTTAGGCACAATCCTTCGATAGTAACTAGCCATCCCCAAGAATCTTCGCACCTCATTCACCCTCTTGGGTAGCTCCCAAGAAAGAACTGCCTCTATCTTCACCGGATCTACTACAACAGCTGGCTCTGAGATAATGTTTTTCATAAATCATACCTCTCGTATCCATAATTGACACTTCAAGAGCATACCAAAACGATGGTTCTCTCATAGTCTCTCATGGACTATCTATAGGTGTGTAGCATGCCGCTCCTCCGACGCAGAATACAAAAAGATGTAATCAATGAAGACCCCAATGAACCGATTGAGGCCAGGATGTATTTTCCTGTTCATGAGGCCCATGACCACAACTGGGAAATTTTTTACAACGAAAGGCATCATCAAGAAGTCATAGTGGTCATACCTGCACCTGAAATATTTCTTTGGTACATCCTCATATAGTACCTGAATCTTGTGATATTACGATCTGAGATCTATCATTGAAACCACTTGCCCATTAAACATTTCAAAGAGGTCATCAATTCTCTATAGTGAGTACTTGTTCTTCATAGTCACTGGGTTTAGGAACCCGATGTCCACACACAACCTCATATAGCCATCTTCCTTGGAAAAAGTACTAGGGTTGCCTATGGTGAAACGCTGGGTCCTACGAACCCCTTATCCAGTATTCCCACCCGTTTTACCCTCATCTCACGATGATTTACGAGAGCCATTAGATTTGCCAGTGTGGATATCAGTGTCATCCCTGGGTAAGGGTCGTTACATAAGTGTACTATTCTATGATGAGGTGGCCCTTGAACCACATAAGAAAAAAATACTCATACTCACCCACCCCTATAATAAAACATGGACTCTTCTCATCCATTACACCGAGTATGTGGCTAGCCAAATGTTGAGTGATCAGGTTCACCCTCCACTAAGAGAATCCATCATGTGCTGTAAAGGTTTATTTATCATCGGTGAAGGAAAATGCGGTCCCATATATGAAGAGACACCGAACTGTATGCCTAAAATATTCTATATGAGCTTGGACTTTGAATAACCAGTCCATACCCAAGATTAACTCATGATTAATTGACGCTTCAACTAGGAAATCCTAGCTGAAGCTCTCGCCTTGTAGAGTAATCTCACACTACTGAAACTAGTGTGTAAATGTAAAATCTCATCCCATACGAGTCTCTAACTGTAAGGATCGAGTCCACAACATCACAAGAATCTATGAGCTCTGAATGAGTGTCATGGAAAGGATGGAGTGACCAGAACCTCGGTCTATAAATATAACAGCCGGGATGGAGAAGATATAGATCGTACCTCACATCATCTCTGGAGCGCAATGGTCGTAAGTTCCTGCTACCTGGAGCTATACTTGCCCCTTTTTTCCTCCTCCCTGTGGCAGAGAGGATCACATGGGGGTGGTAGTAGTTACATCTCAAACCATAACCCACCACCTATCGCTCATCCATCTCCATTTCCATATTCGCAACCCTACAGACCTCGCTAGAACCGATGTTGCTACATCCACTTCCCCTCGACTATCTCATGTCAAATGTATGGTGGTTCGCACAGTCACATGCCATGTGTCCCAGCCCGCCGCATGAGTGGAAATGCCTAGGCCCCGTCAGACTCCCTCCAGCCTGGGATCCTCGTACACGTGACCCTGTGTCCTTGGGTCATCCTCTAAATGACCTGACCTGCTTGGGACCACAAATCTTATGTTTGATGTCTACTGAAAACAATGCCACTTGGGGTCTACTGGTATCTCATGTAGTAGGTGCCTACTATGTCAAGAATATCTCCATCCTAAGGACTCTCTATAGAACCCCTATGGGGTAGGGATGTTGAGAGCACCCCTAAATCCATGATCTTCTACTAGAGTCCCTACCCAAAGGTCCGAGCTCTAAATAATGGGTCTCAAACCATATCTATGGAGTAGTGGGAATGCTCCGTGAAACTCACTGAGTACTTTTCCACCGACATGTTGTCCTGTTGTAGGTGATGCAACTCTGAGATGAGGATAGATTGCAAAGTTGTGGGGGAAAACCTCCTCCTAAAAAAGCATCTCAAAGTCAACTAAAGTAAGGCTCACCTCATTATGGGTCTATATGGTCAATCTCCACCATCTCCCTACGGAGCCCTATAGATGGCTCACCATCAAGATTGAAATCTTGTCAAGAGGTTTCATCACTATGTGGAAGACCTGCATCACTGCCTCCAACCAGTCCTTAGACACCTGATGATCAGTCTCTCCCTGGAACTTGGGAGGTCTCTTTCTCTGAAACCCATGTAGGGAACTGATCCTACGAATGTCCCCTACCGGAACCAATGGTAGTAGATGCTGACCATTGGGTGTGGTAGCACTAGTGCACCACCCAGTGAGTCTATCTCTATAATTGGTCCCTGTAGGGAGGCCTCGTCAGTAGGCAAGCTGTCCTCATGACCTCGTATCTAGATCCTAGCTGGTCGTCCACTTGGAGGTATCCTAAGATAGATCAAGATGTACCACAGTTCAAAGGTTAGACCTGGTGATATGAAACTTATTCAAATTAATTAGACACTTATGAAACCTATTTTTTCATGTATTGAGATGAAAAAAAGAATTTAAGGTCCTGCTCTATCGATACATCGTTCGGCGCACCAACACTTGACTACCAGAATCATAAACTCGAACTTGAAAAACTTAAGAATGATTCCCAAAAATAAACCATTCGACTCTCAGTCATTGAGAGAGAACAGACCACCCTCTACTACCACTGTATCATTACCTATCCCCTTGGGTTGGGGATGTGACTACCCCAAATAAGTCACCCTCTTGCAAGAACTCACTATCCGCATATTAACCTATTTGTGGATTAATCCACATTTATCATTTAGAAATAATAATGGGGAAACATTAAAAATCAAATAACCACAACCTTTTTTATCGTCATTGTTGTATGTTCTTCCTCTATAGGGTTAAGATGTTGACAATACATCCCAGCATAATCCTTTGGAAGACATCGAAGGTGGTGAAGATCTTTCAGCATTCTTCGTTCTTCGCTGGGGTGGAAGTCCGTCATAGAATCACCATATAATCCTACAAATTTAGAATCTATATTTCCCCATCATGTAAAAATATATTTAGGAGCACCTCACGACATCCCCATTATGATGTGATGCCATGTCATTACATTGTTTCATTTATGAAACAGCACTGCTAATACTCACCATTAAAGTGTCGTTACGCAACGAGTTTAACGAGCCATTTAATAGCATCAATGATGCGCATCGTCGCCACCCTATCACTACCCCGCAACGTGTCCACCCTACAGCATCACCTCCCGCCACTCTATTGTGAGATATAAAATATAATAATTCATTGAAATTATTATATTATTTCTTTCAAAAATTCTGAAAAATAACTTTTCCACTCGACCCTTACCTGACAAAGTTATGTCATTTCTAGGAGAACCCCGTCATTTTGAATTCGACGGTGCTCTTGGATTTTCTATCTGATCAAAATTTCAAAATATAGAAATTCATACTCGCACATTTACATAATGTACCATAAAAAGTTCAAAATTATGATCCAGGTTCTCATAATCTCAGAATCACATGGCAACAAATATCATGATCTTAAGAATGTCTACATAAATAAAACAAAAAACACAAAAATTCGGAGACGTTGTAATATATTCCAAAAAATCATGTAAATTAATACTTAAACATGTTTAGGTTATTTATTATCCCTTTTTCATAGAGATAACCCCCATTAACCATATTTATAAATACCTAGAAATTCAGGGTTTTCACTCTATAGGGTAAAAAAGGTAATTTTTAAGTAAAAATGACACATTAGGGGGAAATGGTAGAAATTATTGATGAAATAATTTTAGATTCGGAAATGGTATATTTTTCATGAATGTTTTGTCATTTGATAAAATATTATTCCAATTAATATATATTTGAATTTATTTTTTATATTATTCAAATAGTTAAGATTAAATAGTATATCAACGTAGTAATTTTGTGGAATATAATATTTTAAAAATTATCAAATTAATTAAATGTATCTATAAAATTATCGAATGTCTATAAATCCTCAAAATAATGACATTCAGTGTCTTTAAAAACATTTTATTCTTTTTATACTAATTCCAAAAGCTCTGTGTTGGCATAGGGTTTGAAATTTTGTTAAATATATAATAAAAAAAATTAAAAAAATTAAATACATAATAACATTATTTTAAAATTAAAAAAAAATTGAGGACTTTCATTAATCCATTTGAAATATCATTATGGATATTAAAATAATGAAATTGACATTTTCAAATTAATTTTTACCTAAAATAATTTAATGGAATTTATCAAATGAATTTTTGAACGAAGTTTGTTTTTTGATATGTGAATAGAGTTAGAGAAATTAACTCATATAATAAAATAAAATTATATTTTAGGGTTATTTTAATAACATTTCACATTAGTTTTACCCATAATTATCCCAATTTACCCATTACTGAAGTGATAAATTTTTGCATTCTTTATATTCATTGTGGGAATAAATAAATTATACATATTTACGAAATATTTAAATGATTATAAGAAATATTGGATATATTTTGAGAAATAAAATTGATATATGTGATTGAAATTAAATTTAAAATAAAACCCAAACAACTTGAATTAAATTTATTTTGTTAAAAAACAGATTTAATGTATAGAAATTTTTTAAAATCAAATCATAAAATAGAATTGATTTATATAATACTAATTTGACTATATTTAATAAATTATAATTCATTAAATTTTAAACAGTAAGATAAAATTAAATGTTTCATATACATGGAAACAAAATACATTTTTATTGTATTTGTATTTTTTACAAATCATGGAAAAATCAACATTTTCAAAAAATATACAACATTCACCCCAAAAATAATTGTGACATTAACATTTATATATTTATGACATTTTAATAAAAATAATCTCTGCAACTATTAGAAATTAAATATAATATTTTCTTAAAAATCGAAAAAAATATTTTTTAGAATAAAAAATATTTTTGAAGAATAAAGTATACTTTAAAAAAAATGTGAGAATAGTTACTATGAATTAATAAATAAATTTTAATTGAGTAAAACTATTCTATATGTATATAAATATAATAACAACAATCCTAATATTCATACACACCAATTCAATAGTTATTTTAATCGTTATCAAACTTAGAAAAAAATCATTGTTTGTTTCAGATGAGTGTTTTGTGTGTTGGACATTATCAAATTTACTTTTTTTTATGGAAAATGAAAAAAAATCATGGGAGTACATAATCATCGCCACTTTAAAATAATTTTGCCTTCTCAATTTTAATTATTTTTTTCTAAACTGAATATAACCAAGTAATAAAATCATATAATAAATTTCTCAGGGAGTTAAATATCTAGTTTATGATGAGAAACACGGTTATGAATTTATCTATATAAGAACAAAACATGAAATTAATATTATGAAAATATAGATTTATATTTGAGTGTTAATTTCCACTTAAGACTCTCTATAATTTTATTTAGTTTTATTGGGTTTTACAAACTCAATTACCACTGTGGAATATAAATTAATAAAATTTACTTATATATTTTCTTCCCATTTAATAAAAATAATTTAAACCATCGTATTGAATCACTATTATTAGGATTATTTTTTCATTCTTGAAACACTAAAATAAAACTTTATTCTAAAATAAGTCCCACATAATGATGAAATTTTATTCCATATTTTTAAAACTGAAATGGTTTGAACAATCAAAAATAATAACCAATACGAATGACCCTTCATGTGAAGAAATATTATATTTTTCTCCAATGCCTTTGAAATAACATCCAAACACCAAAAATAATAATTTCTTAAGTATCTATCATTAAATATATTCTAACATATTCTAAACCACGATGGAAAACAAAACCCAGAAACCTAAGATCACAGGTTCATGCTAGAACATATAATCATTCGTCTCCAAAACAATTATTCACTCATAATTTTAGGTACCAAAAATGTATACACACTACCATATAATATCAAAAATATTCTAATCTCACTAAAAAATATCTAGAATCACCATAAATCCACAATAAAATTATATATTCATCATAATGATAGAATTATCATTATTCTTCAGAAAAATCCCACCAGAACCAAAAATATTTTCATTTACCTTAATCATATAAATTATTAATATAGTGTAATTAAATATAACTATCATTAATAACATAGTCACAAAATCACTTTTTAATCTCATGGTTATATATAAATAAAAAAAATAGGTTCTCAAAATGTTATAACCCATTTTTCTCAAATAATCTTATTAATCTCAAATATCATATAAAATCTAAATGTTATGAGTACCTTTCAACGTAGTCCCACAAATTATAAAATGATTCTTCCTAAATTAAACATTTCCCAAAAACAAATATAGACCAAAGGGTTATATTCACATACATATCTTCTAATATATCTTTATTCAAATTAATAACTAAACATATAAACCATCAAAAGGGTAATCAATGAAATAAATAATATTATCATCCTTTAAATTATTAACCCATGATAATCTAGATGTAACACATATCACTGTAGAATATCATAGGTTCACATCATTTTTATCCTATAATTCAATATAATAGTTCATAATGAAAACATAAATTAACCACAGTAGATATACCATGTGTTCCTAGCTAGGTGTGCAGTTATATGCCAACTTATCATGCTTTGGAGATGATACAGATAATACCCAATCCACCCCTTTCATGGTTTTTAGAGCAATGTGATTAAGTCCCACAACTACACCTTTAAGACTATATCGATAAATGGATTTATTTTTAAATAAAACAATACAATATATACATTACACAACATTCATGATATTACCATATATTTTGATTTGATCCTAAAATATATCGTGTTGTTATATTCCATAGTCTATGTTTTCATAAATCCGAATCTCAAGGGATATAATAAATTTCCTTTGATGCCAATTATAACACCTGGACTCCAGAAACCAAGATATAGTGTTTCCTATATTTGAAGAAGATATAATGGATCACTTCATAAATGATTGTATTGTTTATAAATATTTTTAGTCTGGATATATACTTTCATCTAAAATTTAATTTGAAAAAAAAGATAAAACAATGAAATTTTATGGATAACATAATTTTTCTATCTAATATATCCTTCATATAAAATATATATATATCATCATAGTTTCATAGGGAAAAGAAATCATTATAATGGGTGAGATCAAATGTTTATTAATGTAAAGTGTACAACAAAATCTATAATATTATAAGTAAATATTGAATAATGTGACAAAGCAAACCAACGATCATATATTCATTATAACTAATATCATAACAGGGGGATACATCCATATATAGAATTGGATATTAAATAATCACATGGATATAATTTTTTCGTTTTATAATGATATAATTTATAATGTTATAAATCATGATCACACCATCATTCCCATATGGTAAGATATCATAATCATCTCATTAGGGCCTCATGTTGTGGCATATTAAATTTTTTTCATGTACAAACCCAAAAACCTGACTATTTTTCCTCAAGATACCTATAATTACATTTAGGGTGTGTCTATAATCATGACCCACTAATCAAATAAAAATATAAATTATTCATCATATGAATAAACATAAAAAATTAATATATATTCCATAATACTGTATACATTCACATATTATGCATTCCTCATATATTGAATGATCAATACAATTCACATTGAAAATTGTTCATCAATAATTATTGATATTGAATTGAAAATATATAAAATTAATATTTACCCATAAAATTATAAAGAATACTTAACTATTTTCGATGAACTAGTTCCATCTATACACATGTTAAGCAGATGAAACATGATCAAATTTATATAAATGGTTTTGAATTCATAAATTATAATAAAAATATGGTTATAAAGGTGAATTGAAATATATAATATATAATAGAGAGTCCTAGAGAACATGTTAACATGAAATTTAATAATGTCAAAATATGGTGTAAACCATTATCTGTTAACAATGGAAATAGATTCATGAAAAATGATGGGTTTGTATTAGAAACCAATTCATAAATGAAAACAAAAAAAATACATTAAAAACAATTTCCTTACGACTTCATATAATAATCGATTTTTTAATTACATGTCACAATTCATTACACTCTATTCTGAAGATTAAACCAATTAATTTGGTCATCATTTTGAATAAATATTTAAAAAATCATGAATTTATTTTATTTTAAAAATAACCATCGATATATTTAAAGGTAGCATTAAAACAATGTATTTAAGATTGTAATAAAATTCATCCATGTAGTCAACATTAAAATAAATATTTGGTTCACACCATGGTTAAACAGTACTACATAAAAAAAATAAAAAAAAACATATTCCTTTTATACATTTTCATAATGAGTAAAAAGTTATAAATATTCCTTTATATTTCATAGAAGAATATTTATAAAAATAGTGAATTTTTTTAAATATAATATGTAAATTTAAATTAAATTGTCATATGGAAAACAACATAATATGGTTTATAAATGAAATTCACTTACATACTACGTATGTGTTGATTATTGATCCAAAAATATAATATATGGAAAAAATATAGACCCAAACATTAGAAGATATGATGAAAATTTATGATTTTTAAGATATTATAATTTTATATTTATTTTAAAAGAAATATGAACCTAAAAATTCATAAAAAAATAGGTTGTAATAAAAATCCCTTACAAGGACCTTAACATTGACATGAGAATTTTATAATGATGTGATTATGTGTAAAAAATATAAATCCAAATAAAACAAATCGAAGTATAATATTTAAAAATAAAAGGTAATTATACACATAATATGGGGATAAAATATATAATTAATAAGTAATATATGACAATAAAAATAAATTGAGTTAAGAAACCCCTTACCTCGAGTCAGACATTCCACAAACATAATTTTTTCTCCCCTAAAAAAATTATATTAATTTAAAAAATAATTGAGAAATATTTTCATGTTTATTCTCTTATTATTATCCACTTTAATCTTTTTTATCATACCTTATACATCAATTAATCATATAATGTTTATTTCAAATGTTTTGTGGGAAATCAATTTCTAATTGAAAAACATCATTGGTATGTTTACCATTGCCAAAGGGGTCAAGATTCTATATTCAATAATTTAGTAATAAAAAAATAATTATAATTCCCTTAAATTAAATACAGTTTTATAACCAACTATAAATGTTAGACATGAAAAATTTATAAAATCACTTCATGATGGTGTTAGTTTATATGTACATGCGAGCACCAATATAAATTTTTAATTAGTGAAACAATAGAATGTAAGAAATATATTATCTTCACATAATAATAATTATGTATTTATTGTCATATATATACATAAATAAAAGTATATTGAATATCATTGTGAGGTGGATGTGAAAAATGAATTACATTGCTACAGCAATATGGTAGGACATACCTTTACATGACTGATGTTTTCAATTTCCACTGATTAGAAAGGAGATAAATAGGAGTTCTCAAATCTAAATAATTAAATATAATTATTTTTATGACAATAATTTTATTATATTATCATGTTTATTGGTGATTTCATGGTTATATAAATAGAGATAAAATTAAAACACATTAATAAGAATTATAACAATTCTTTGAAAAAATATAATTTTTGACAAACCAAGCCTTCTTGTTTGGTCCTTTATTCTGAGAAAAACTCTAGTTCATTGGGAGTCAAGAATAGATTTGAGTAGATATTTTTATGAAACAATGCTTATGAATTGGGAGAAAGAGAGGAGTGGTGGTGTGATTTTATAACAGAGGAGAGAGTCACACATGCAATTACTTAATTTATTAAATTAGTATAAAATAAATTACATTTATTTATAGAATAAAATTGATATATATTTTAGATATAGTGAATATTTGATTAATTACTCTTCTAAAATAAAATATAGACATGTTAGGTAATGACATAACCATTATATCTTAGTTTTGACCCATGTTATTATTTTGGATGACCAATGTGATATCAATATTTATTACGCTTTAGTGGCCAAGAACATTATTAAAAAAGTAAAATTTACCCATAAGTGAAAAATGGTTGATATTATAGAGAATATAAAAATAAATTGAAAAATATATAATATTTATTAAATTGAAACCATTTAATAAAATATTATTTAATATAATACACAATTAATGTCATTTTTAGAACAACTCAAATATATGTATTTAATAATTTTTAACATTGTAATGTAGTTTTAAAATAGAATCTCAACACAAAATTAATACAAAATAATTATCTAAAAATAAAATAGTACACCATATATGAAAAATAAATATTACATTTTAATTTTTAAAAACCTTTAATTGAAATTTTTTCCGTTTACACAAGAAATGAACATGTGTTGTAAAAGTTTTTAATGTTATTTTAAACACTACAAATTAATATGAAATCAAAATCAAAAGAAATTATATCTATTCAGTTTTTATATTTAAATCCATTCCTTACATTTATAATCCATGTGAAAAAATATTATATATATTAAAATAAATAATGTGATACTTAATAACTATTCTTCACATAAAATATTATAAGTTTATTCTCAAAGAAAAAGGAATCCAAATTTCCATACTTTTTAATATATTATGTTGTTGAAAATATTCAGTGGTTAGAAAAAATTAAATCATGTATTCGGTTGATTTTAATGAAATTCATATTGTTCTAAATCTAGTTAAACAAGATTACAATTTATTGTGGTGATATATATTATCACTAATACTATTAAATATTGGAAAAAACGAAAATATTTATAAAAATTTTAAATTATGAATCCAAATATGGAATCCATTTTTTCAAATGATATGCCGATAAGTGGATGAAATAATTTTAATAATAATAAACAAATGTGATAAAATAGTTTTGTAGGAAAATTTCATTTTTGTTTAAAAATTATATTATAATAATACTTATAATAATGACTATTTAGATAACATATATTTAATTTTGTTTAATATAAATGTGTTATAGAAATTTCTAAACCCATTTAGAAAAAATAGACATTTAAAATACAAGAAAAGTGAATATTTTCTTCCACAATTCAAAAACTTTTCAACATTCCAAAAAATAACATTTTATAAGATCTCCAATAGTTTTCCCAAAACTAATTAGAATATTATAATTCCAAAAATAATATTGTTTTTATCATGTCAAATTTCCAAAAAATATATAAATTATATATAATATTCAGTCATAAAAATTAATGAAACAAAATTTTTAACAAAACATGTTTTTGAAGAAAAACATTATTTTAAAAAGATTTGAGTTTTTATTTTCTAATAATTAGAAAGTATATTTTATTTTTTAAGACCTTTATATATTTATATATATACCAAAATTCATTTACGCATATTCAAAATAACCAATTCACATACTAGGTGATAATGGTAATATTTAAATATTATTATTTCATGGTTTGATTATGCTTTGTTTCACATGTGCTATAAGAAAAAATAATTATTAGATTGTTGAAATAAAAATATAAACAAAAATCTTAGAGTACTGCAATAATTTATTTATAAATATATTAAAACTATAATTTTGTAAAACTATCATTTATTTCCATTAAATCATGTATTTTAAAAGGATAATTTTGTTTTAAATTTAATTATATTGTAAATTAAATATAATTTAATTATATATAATATAATTAATTATATTAGAATTGTTATTATACTAGATTTTATTATAACTTCATATTTTTGGCTTCAAAATACAGTTTTCTAAAAAATGATTATTTGCGCAATGTACTCTTATATTTATTAATTAAATAAATCAATATTTACTAATTATTTTAATTATATTTATAAAATATGTGGAATTGAAGATTTAAATATTAATATAATTGTTCTTATAATTAAAATAATGGAAGAAAATTCTATTATATATATACAAATCCATTTCTTTAAAAAAGCATTACATTTTGATAACCTTTTAAAATGAAAATTTCAATGAAATAAAGAAATTTATTTTTATAAATATAAGTTTATTTTTTATAATAATTGACATTAATATAACCTAATAAGGTCAAGATATTTTTTTCAAACCATGAATTAAAAACATTAAAACATTATTTGCATAATTATGGTTCAAATTGATTTATCAGGGTCATTAGACTGGAAGATATGTGTTAAAAATATAATTATATTTTATTATTAGTATTTGATAACAGTTTTCCACAAATTTTCTGTTGGATGAGTCATGGAATTATATCTCTAGCATAAGTGTGACTACCTCCTTCACATAATGATATGCTTCATCTAACATCAGATTTATTCATGAGAATGATGGATTTAAGGATCAAATATTATATTTAATAAAATATTACGTTTTTCTAATCATAATATCATTTTAAATTTCTTAATATTTCTTATATTAGAAAACAATAACATTGCTCGTGCATATGTGTGGACTAAATCCTCAACGAAGCGATTTGATTAATCCTTAATTTATATTTTATATATATATTGACAAGAATATATTAAATAAATATATATTATATTTATGGTTTAATAATGACTCTATAATGGTGAATTATAATGTACTTTTACTTAAATAAATCCATTTAATAGTAAAAACATCACTTGTTTTTGTGTATATACTACCATCCCTTCGAAGTTTTGAAATTAATTAATCATCACCGCTTTATATAAATGGTTATAAATATATATATATATATACATATAATGAAATTATGTTATTTTTATATCATGATTAACATTACAGATATATATTAACCATGATCAAAGTGAAAGGATCATATCTTCCTAATAGAAGCGTGCTTGAAAACTTAAAATTCTACCACTCATAATATAATTTTAATAATGAATTGTTAAAGGATGATAAGATGTATGTAAACTAGGTATATTATTATATGTATTAATATGTCTCATGAATATAAGTATACTATGTTTAGATTTATTACATTGGAGTTTAGATCACTTACAATGAAATTTATGTGTGAGGTAAGGGTTTATTATCTTAATATTGTTTCTTTGAGACATATTTGTTCTTGTGGACACATTTAGGATTATAGGGTATATATAATTCACCTATAAAATTATAAATCCTTAATTCAACACAATTCCTTTTATTTACATCTATAATAAAAATTATTTTATCTAATGGATTTTTTGTAATTTTACTAATGTGTTATGGGTTTCTCCTCTTACTTATGTATTTGAAACATATGCTTTATTAAAAACATGAAACCTTTTATAGAATGTATACCTTTATTTGGATATTTTATATTGAAAATATATTTACATTCTTGTTATTTTTTTTGTGTTATTAATTTCATGATGTTATGATTTGAATGTTATCACAAAGGTAAGAATTTTACATTCAAATATAATTTTATAATATAATCATTGATATTTAAATTTATTTTGAGATATTATAATATTTATCACTAATATATATATATATTTTTCTTATCCTATATTTAGAACATGAAATTCGACTTTTTATTCCATTTCCCTCTTTCTATGTAAACAAAATTATAAAAGAAAAATTGGGAAACAATATTTGTTTTTTTATTGGGCCTGAAATATTTTCTTCTATGTCGATATTTTAACTAAAAAATTTTATAGCATTTTTAAGATCATATTTGGTTTTATTAAGGATATTTCCACCCATGTTCATATCTATCACTAATGTTCTAAAACTGTTTTTATTGGAATTTTTTAAATCTGGTACATTTTATCCAAGATGTGAACACAATCAATTTTTTAAACTACACTACATAAAATAATTTTCCATTTATAATAAATACATTATTATTAAATGGTTCTATAAAATTTTTCTATTTTTTATTCTCAAATAAAATTATTTCTCTAATATTGTTTTGGAGTTTTTTCGATAATTAAAAAAGTTCTACCAAAATTAAAAGAGTATTTTCCTTCGTAATTTTTTTAAATAATCATTCAAATAAATATGCATCCATAACAACATAATTTTTTATTTCTTATTTTTTACTAGATATATGATCAAATATTAGCATAATGTCTCTTTCTATTAATTTTTTTTATTGATCAATAAATCATTAAGAAAGTTTTTTTCTTTCCACGGCTATTGATTCGAATAATTGATAACTGTTTTTATAATCCTATTGCTTATATACTAATGGATTATTATTATATTATCGGTGGATACATTTTAGAACAAAATTGTATTTCATAAATATTAATGTTTTATGAGATTAACTATTAAACATGATATTATGACAATTATAAATTAAGGTTCACTAGTGTTCATCCCAAGACCCAAAAGTGTAATTTTAAGGTTATCAATATCCCAAAGTAGGATCACAGCTGTTTTCCTTATGACTATCCTTTAATGATTTTTCTGGTGGGTTTGTTTAAATAATAATAATATTTTTATGATATTATTCCACCCTTTTAAGACATGATATAATGCAAAAAAAAATTCTCTCATAGATCATTTTCTTGATTTATTAATTATTCATAACTTATAAAGTGAAAATAATTCTTTAATGGCTCCTGATTATGATCTATGTAATTATGGGTGTGATTTTTCAGAAATAAACTTCATATTATCATTACCTTATACTATGTTATTTTTACAAAGGATCATTATTTGATATCACATCTATTTAACCTTACTACTCATTTGATCTCGTGCTTTAGTAGGTTTCTACTTCCCTTGACTATAATAAATTTTACAATGTATGATATGACTAAAAATTTCTGTAGTTGTGAATAATGCAGTTGGTGTAGTTCGTTTTGAAATAATTATTTATGTATCTATGTTTTAAAATACAATAAATCATTATAGTTATATCTTGGATTGTAATTTTATTTAGAGAACAGTATTATATTAATATGAAATATTTATGTATATAATGTTTGGATCACCTCAATAAACACTAACACCCACCAACTCCAAGATCACTTAGAATTTTATCAATGATATCCCCCACTGTATCATTCAAAATTAAGGTATCACCCTTAACCAACTAATGGTTCAGTCCCAACCATTTGCCCAAACCGACATCATGCCTCAAGTCTGATCTCAATAGATCTCATCCTCATAAAACATGTTCTACATCACTAATCCTGGGGACTTCCCCACATAAATCCTTAAAAATGGATAAAATATTATTGAAAATACCAATATTACTAGACCCATCTATATTCTATGTTGGTCAGAGTGGACACTCAAGAGGGGAAGGGGTGAATTGTGTTCCAATTAAAATTTCTGTTAAATATATTTCTCTTAAAATCCCACAAATAAAAAACAATACTAAATAGTAGTGAACTTATACAGATTATAAGTGTTCAATTAATTCCTCTATGATTGATTGGGTCTTAGTTTACTCAATATGAAGATTAGATTAGCTTTTAAAACTAAGTTATTGGTTTACAATAAGGATAAACACTTGATAATTTAACTATCAAAGTAGCTTTAAAATAGTTTTGTATTTTAAAGTAATAAGGAGCGGAAAATATATAGTATACATTAGACAAAGTCTAATATGTACAGTGGATTAAACGAAGAGGTTCAGTCTCAAACTGATACTCAGTCCTCTGAAAAAATTTATATAAATTTGATCCACACTATGGATTAGGGTTGACAACAGTACAAAACTGTCCAGGTCAAAGAAGGACCTCTACAACAGTTCTTCTTGGGAAACAAAAAACAATTACCAGGCCACACAAGAAACTCTTCCATAGTCGTCGTGGGTAAAAAAGAGTAAACAAATTTGGTTTTGAGGATTTTGATATCCTCAAGTTCAGCACAGGAGTCAGTGTGTGTGTAAGATATACAGAGTACACACACTTCTCAAAAATGTAAGTAAGATAATCACTAAGAGAGAATGTATCAGAATTTAGAAAGCTTTAGTGATTGGTAGTTCAGCTCTAGACTCGTTGGATTAAGAAGATATGCTTCTGAGTCCTTCTATGGTTTTGCTGTTGAAAGCAGAGTATTGTGGTTCAGATTGATGTCCTTCACAAGTGAGTGTGTCCTCCGATTACCAGTGTTCTTCGTGTGTTCTTTAGTAGTGTTGGATTGCATACAGGAGAGTTCTTTTTAGATCTTGCTAACGCCCTCTTCAACTTCATCGTGTGTTCATCCTTTCGTATGCATATTCATGGAAGATTTATCTCTCTATGCCTTTTCACACACTTACACACACTTCCTATTATTTCTGCTCGATCATCCTTTTGTTCCACAACCTCCGGAAAATAGTAATGATTACCTTTTCAAAGTAATGAGGTACGGTCTCCTGACATGCCAACAACTAACATTGAATAACATTAATTGTATTAAAATCATCAAATATGACCGTTAGAGTTAAATAATAATTTATATAAATTCAAACAGTTTTCATGAGTATCGGTGAGGCATGGAATTGGTGAGACATTTTGAATCAGCATCGGTTTCAGTAGCATCAGCATCGGTGTCTCATCATCAGTGTCTCTGTATCGGTGTCTCAGCATCGGTGTCTCATCATCAGTGCAACTGTTCATCATCAATGCGACCATTCATCATTGGTGCGACTGTTCATCATCGGTGCGACCATTCATCATCGGTGTGATTGTTCATCATCGGTGCGACCGTTCATCATCGGTGCGACCGTCCATCATCGGTGCGACCGTAAAATCACTAACAGTGAACCAAGACATGGAATTCTCACAAAGTGTATGTTCAATACAAAATTCTTTCAGGTTAAACATAAAAATACATTGATCATAGATAAAAATTTGTAGATATGATTTAAACACATTTAGAACAATTTTAACAAAAGACTAAAAGGAAATAAATAAAACTAAGATATATGATTATTAAAATAACCATTTATTAGAGAGATCAACAATATCCCACTTTTTGATAATCACAAATCAACGGTATATATGAATAGATAATATATTATGTCATTCAGTATACTCCCCCTATAAAAAATAATATATGCCAAAAGATAAATCAGGGATAAAAAAGAAAATAGAACTTATATAACTGAGTCATTAACCCCATATAAGATAAGTCATATAATAAAATTCATCTTCCCCTTTAATTATTACTCCCACGAAGATACATAGACATCATTTCTCTCCATGTGTATGCATGCATGTGGTAAATAGCCAGCATGGGCTCATATGCACATTCAGTTCACCCATCCAGATACATGATATCCCTGAGTTCGCATATGCATTCATGATTCAACTGTTTTCTCTCCGGATTTATCTCCTAATTCCTCCCCCCTTTTGGATTATAAAAAAAAGATACAATGAAGATAAGCAAGAAGATTCCATAACAACAATGATTACAAAAATTACAGACAAAAGGGAATAGTTCAAGAAAGTAAACAACCTATCAAAAATCGACAATAACTGCTATTCCTCAGGGTGCAAGGGAGCCTTTCCATTAGCAGTATGAGGAATTGATGGTACATAAGGTTGTTGGGTGGAAGGTGGAAGTGGCCTTATGGAGAAAGGAGGTAGGATGACCCGAGGTGGACGAACTGTCGGTTCCAAGGTCACCTGTTACGGAGAAGATTGTTCTGAAGGTTTCTGTTGAAAGACTAGTCTAATACTGGAAAGAGCATGAGAAATAGACATCTGGCTGGGACCAACATCTGATGATTGAAAAGTCTCAGCTTTAGGAAAAACAATGGATTTTTCTTGCACATGATGATAGGTTTTGAGAAAATTGATGAAGTCCTGAATGAATTATTCACCATACTTCATTGCCTTTTTAAAATCCTCTTAAATTTGCATGAAATTTTCTAAAGTGGGGGTAAAATATTTTAACTGCTGAACTAGAGCTTTAAAAGATTGAGTCACTAGAGGTAGCCTCAAATTATTAGCCATTACTTTAAAATGATGATTCAATTCATGCTTGGTGTAGATCTTAGAGAAATAATGTTCTACTTTCTCCTTAATCTCCTTTTGAGCCTTTGTAGCATCTGCTGAGTATAACTGTACCATTTTATGCACATGATCACTGTGTTCTTTCGTATTTTTCAGAGAATCAAAATCTAAAATCTTCTCAAGAGCTGTCAGTTCTTCTCTAACAACATCTCTTAATGTATCTAATTCATGACCAATGATCTTGGTCACCATGGCATTGCCTGACTGAGCAATAACTTGAGTGTTCTCTGCTTTTAGCTTCCTCAAATATTCTTTCATCAAATGTTCTATCAGATTCCTTAAAACTTCCATTATACCACATAGGGTTGTTCTGAACTCTCCTGACAGAGAAACCAGATTTCTACCTAACTCTGTATGTGTTTGATTCAATGAGGTAATATGCCTACCAATTGACTCGCTATAATTACATAGGTATGGTTTGATATGAATTTCCACTCATTGAGCCAAATCATCCATAACAGCATCAGATAATGTCAAAGGAGTAGGAGCAGGAATATGAGATAACTCATCTTTCACAGCCTCCATAATAGCTTGAATCAATTCGACCCTAAATCTGTCAAAATCCGACTGAGAAACTTTAGGATCGGGTCTACCTTGAGACACTGAAGGATCAGGTCTGACATCTATTCTTTTCAAAAAATCATTAAAAAATTGAGCCATAACAGAATCACTTATGCCTGCAAGATTAACTTCTACACCTTCCACTTCCTCTAGGTAATCTAATCCATGAACTGGAAGATCTGTATGTTCTTCCCATGCATCTTTTCATGAAGGGTACATAGGTTTCAGAAACTGACCTCATCCATAATTTTCAGGAAGGACTTCCTCAGCCTCATCACTCTCCAACTGTTTTATCCTCTCATCCTCAGAGTCATTTTCTTTCTCAATTGGTTGAGGTTGAGGATCATCTAGAAACACATTCTCACCTTCAATAGGTTGAGCATCAACATAAAAACATCAACATCATCACCATTACTATCACTGCCACCACTCTTATCACCATCAGTTCCTTCATCATCATTATCATCACCATTATCATCATTATCTGATCTCTCACTTTAACTATTTGTACATTCGAATTCATACTCCATAGAAGTTGATTCATCAGTCTCACCTTCTTCCTCATCATCTAAAAGTGGTTCAATTTCAGGTAATATGAGAGGAGGACTTTCTGAATCAAATTCCATCCTTCTTTTCTTCGGGCTAACAGTATCAGGATCACTCCTCTCATCAGGAGATGATTCAGCCTCTTTGTCAGCATTCGGATTCTCATCAGCTTTTTCTTCTTCTTCTGTTCTTTTCATATTGGATTCATCGGTTTCTTTAGGAACAATCTCTTATTCTTCTTCTTCATCTGAATAGATCACTTCCTATACAGGTATTAGGTAAGGATCTCTTATTTCCTTTGGTCTCCATGGATGATCAGTAGGATTGAAGGACTCATATAACTTTTCTTCATCAGCAACTAAAGCTTTCTTCAATGGGTTCCAATTTATTTTAATCCTTTTACAAATATCTTTGTTGAAACAGATGCTAATCGATGATATACCCTCATCTCCATCATCCTCACAATCCAGGAATTTCAGAATGGCAGGAATTTCCTAAGAGTAAAACTGAGTAGTAGCATTCTTTGAAGGTTTTATCATCTCAACAATATGCTCAACAAAATATCTAAATAGATTGATCTTTTCAATATTCTGCAACAGGAATAGTAAAAACACATCTTAATACTTAACTGAAGCAAACTCACCTTTTCTAGGACATATTTGATGTTAAATAAATTTAAACAGGATTCGATTTCACCTTCCAACTCACCAGCAATTATCCTTCGCGATTCAGACATCCCAGTCAAAAACTCCAGGGCTAGTTAATAAGAAAAATAATCACTTGTGGGAGTAATATTACAATAATAGTCCTCATATCATCCATTGTGAGTTACCCCTATACATTAAGTCCATTGTTTTGATGAAAAAGTAATCTTTTTCCCTTTTACTATAGAAGAAAATCTCACAGCCTCTACTCCGTCCAAATCTATATCCATGTTCAAATAAAACTCGGGCACCAGCTTTGGTTAGAAGACACTATCATTTTTACAGAACGACTCATTCCAGCCTTGTGTTTCCAACACTTTCAAGAGAACAAACTTGCTAGATAAAACCCATTCTGAAAAAATTTCTTTTTCAGCTAGAACTTCCCGTTCTTCTAGCTCTAGGTTCACATAACTTTGTGTCGTACTACTCGACTCACCTCGAGTGTTCTTGACAGGTAATGTTCCTATAGATTCCATTCTCTGTCTCTTTTTATTGGCCATTCTGAGGTTTGAGACAATCGAGAGGCTAGGAAAGATTCAAATGGCTCAAGTTATAGAGAAGAGAGAGTTTGGAAGGAAATGGATGGTTAACAGTCTTTAGAGAATGGAATAGCGATGTGTCATTATTTGTATCATTTAGGGTTACTAATAATAAAATATCGATTATGAAAAACAGTGTCATTTTAAACTGAAAATAATGATTTTTTAAATAGTACAACCCAATCGGTAGCACTAATCGACTTGACAGATCGTTTTGACAGATCAGATTGACGGATCGGTTTGACAGATCGGTTTCAGAGATCGGTTTGACAGATCTGTTTTGCAGATCGGTTTCACAGATCGGTTTCACGGATCGGTTTCACAAATCTGTTTCACAGATCAGTTTGACAGATTGGTTTCACAGATCTATTTGACAGATTGGTTTTACAGATTGGTTAGACAGATCGGTTTCACAGATCTGTTTGATAGATCGGTTTGACTGATCGGTTTCAATGATCTCTCATTCCTAACTCTTGGTTAATCGAGTTTTACCTTTCATATTTTAAGGACTTGGTGAAAATGTCAGCTAATTGATGTTCAGTACCTATAAACTCAAGAGTAATGTCACCTTTTTTGTAGTGATCTCTCAAAAGGTGATGTCTAAAATCAATGTGCTTTGTCCTAGAATGAGACACATGGTTCTTTGAAATTTTAATTTTACTAGTGTTATCACAGTTAATTGAAACATGCTTAAAATCTTATCCATAGTCCAAAAGAGTGTGTTTCATTCACAGAATTTGTGCAAAACAAGTACCAGCATCAATGTATTCTGTTTCTACAGTAGATAATGCAACAAAGTTCTATTTCTTACTACACCGAGATACTAAGAATTTTCCCAATAAATGGAATGTTCCAGATGTTCTCTTCCTATCTAACTTGCAACCAGCAACGTTAGCATCTGAATAACGGATTAGTCAAAAGATTGTCTTTTTGGATAAATGAATCTTAAGTTTACAATGTGTTTAAGATACTTAAAAATTATTTTAACAGAAAGTAAATGAGATTATTTTTGGTTAGCTTGAAATAATGCACACATTAATACACTAAACATAATATCTGGTCAACTAGTAGTAAGGTAAAGTAAGATTCCAATCATACCTCTGTGATTTTTTTGATCCACTGGTTTCCCAGATTCATCTACATCCAATTTACAAATTCTACTCATTGGAGTATCACATTCCATAATCCTATCCAAACAAAAGCATTTTAAAATTTCCATTTTATATTTACATTGATTCAAAATAATACCACTTTCATTTTGAAAAACATGAAATCCAAGAAAATATTTAAGTTCTCCGATTAAACTCATTTCAAATTCCTTTTTTATACTCTTAGAAAATTCAGTACATAATGAATGTCTAGAATCTCAAAAAATAATATCATCAACATAGATTTGAACTATTAAAACATCGTTTTAAATTATTTTAATAAAAAGAGTTGGATCGAAAATCCCTTTAGTAAAACTATTTGAAATAAGAAAATTACTAAGTCTATCACACCAAGCTATATGAGCTTGTTTTAAGCCATATAAAGCATTAGAATTATTAAAATATCGATTTGGAAAATGAGGATTAGTAAATCCAGGTGGTTGTTCAACAAAAACATCTTCGATAATAAAACCATTTAGAAAAGTACTTTTAATATCCATTTGATATAACTTGAAATTCAGATGAGCAGCATAAGCAAGTAGAATTATAATAGCTTCTAATCTAGCTACAGTTGCAAAGGTTTCCTCATAATCTATACCTTCTTCTTGAATATATCCTTGTGTAACTAATCTAGCTTTTTTTTATCTATGTTTCTTAATTCATCAACATTGTATCTAAAAGCCAATTTAGTGTCTATTGTTAAAGTGTCCTTAGGTCTGTCAACTAATTTTGGGACTTTGTTTCTTTCAAATTGATTTAACCCTTCTTGCATAGCCACTACCCAAAATTCATCATTTATAGAATCATTTACATTTTTAGGTTCTAGCTATGAAACAAAGGCGTGATGTTCAACTTCGTTTCTTAGAGAAGCTGTAGTCTGTGTCCCTCTATGAAGATTACAAACAACAGCATCTAAAGGATGATTCTTTAGAATCCTAGTTGAACTAGTAAAGGTAGGACTACAAACTTCAGGTTCATTTATAGGTTCGGGTTCAACAGAAGTAGATTCTGAAATATGTCCAGAATTGGATATTTTTATGGTAGGTTCTTTAGATTTATCATTAAGGTCCAGAACAGTCAAATCTTCATCACGATTTTCTAAAGAGGTTTTAAGATCATGTGGATTTCTTTCATCAAACATGATGTGAATAGATTCTTCCACATATTTGGATCTCCTGTTAAAGACTCTATAGGCTTTTCTAGTTAAAGAATAACCATGAAAAATTCCTTCATCGCTTTTAGAAGCAAACTTTTTAAAATTATCCTTTGTATTGAGAATAAAAACATTACATCCAAAGACTCTAATGTAACTCACATTGGGTTTTCTATTAATCCACATTTCATATGGGGTCTTCTGGAGAACATGTCTAATTGGGACTCTATTAATAATATAGCAAGTTGTGTTCACAGCTGCAGCCCAAAAGAAAATAGGCAGATCATACTCATTAAGCATGGTTCTAGCTATTTCATTAAGGGTTCTATTCCTTCTTTCTACTACACCATTCTGCTGAGGTGTCCTAGGAGCAGAAAAGTTGTGACTGTATACATTGTGTGAGAAATAAGCTTCAAACTCATGATTTTCAAACTTATGGCCATGATCACTTCTCGATTTTTAATCTTATATCCACTAAGGTTTTCCACAGACTTGGATTATTTAGTAAAGTAAGAACAAGAATTACATTATTAAGCTAGAATGTATACCCAAGTATATCTAGAAAATTCATCTACTAGAACATATACATAGTGCTTCCCATTCAAACTATAAACTCTAGAAGGTCCAAACAAATCCATGTGAACTATCTCAAGAGGTTGAGAAGTTGAAACTTCTTTCTTTGATTTAAAAGAAACATTATGTTGCTTTCCCTTTTGATATGGATTACAACCTTTATCATTTGGAAATTCAAGTCTAGTAAGGTCTCTATCCAATGTTCTTCCTTGTTAGTTTTATATGTTAATGTATATTGTAGTGTCATAATCTTATGTGCCAAAGACAAGACTCATTATGGAAAACATTTAGGGAAGTAACATTTTGTTTAGCTAAAGAATTCAGATCAATAGTATAAACATTTTCATTTCTTAAAGAAGAAAATACTAAAACATTTTTAGAATTAAAAATATTACAAGAATAATTTTCAAATTTGACCATAAAGCCAGCATCACATAATTGAGAAATAATTAACAGATTGTATTTAAGTCCATCAACAAATAAAACATAAAAAATTAATACTGAATCATTGTTACCAATCTCGCCTAGGCCGATGATTTTTCCTTTAGAATTATCACCAAAGGTGACGTGGAATCCATAAATCTTGATTGGGATTTTAAATAATGAGGAATCCCCATACATATGTCTTGAACATCCACTGTCCAAATACCATGTCTACTTGTGGGAAATCTTCAAACATGTTTCCTACAAAGCAGATTTACATGGGAAATGACTTTGGTACCCAGATCTTCTTGGGTCCAGAAAGGTTAGCAAATAATAGATTTTGGTACCCAAATTTGTCATATGGGTCTCATATAAATTACAAAATCAGAAGATTTTGAAAGATAAACTCTATTTGTTCTATAACCACGTGGATAACTAGTTGAAGCATATGAATTTCCAGAAATGGAACTAGCAGAATTTTGTCCAGACATATGAATAAATTTAGTTTTAGTATGCTTCCTTTTTCCAGTTTGGTATCCCAATAGAGTATAATATTTGGGTGCAAAATGATTTCCTAAAATTTCAGTAAGTGCATCATTTCCATTTGTGAATTTATCTAGGTCCTTTCTAAGTTGCTTATTAGAAATTTTCAGTTTAGTATTTCACTTTATTAGTTGAGCATTATTTTCTTTTTCTATATCAAGATAAGATTTAGCATTGACAGTAAGAGAATGTTGTTTCTTTAGTGAATTATATTTTCCCTTGAGTTTATTACATTTTTCTTATAGCATGTTACAGTATTCAAATAGATCTTCACTAGACATGATTTCATCATTTTCTGAATCACTGTTATTTTCAGAATAATAATCATTCAACATAGGATAAATAGGTACCTCAGAGGTATTGGTCATGAAGAACATTTTGGCACGATTCTTTTCAGAATCATAAATTTCAGATTCACTTTTGTTGTCTTCTGAAGAACTCCAAGTAGCTTTCATAGCTTTCTTATACTCCTTGTCCTTATAATCATATTTCTTTTTGAATTTTATTTTTGGACAGTCAGCCTTGATGTGTCCTTTCCTCTTGCATTCATAATAGACTATATCATCCTCGTTATCAGATTTATTCCAATCCTTCTTCCAATGACCGTTGTTGTCATACTTTCGTTTGTAATTAGATTTTATGTGGAATTTTTTCTTCCTATAAAACTTCTTGAATCTCCTATCTTTCTGAGCCATCTCAACATTACTATTAGAGTCTAAGTATCCACTTGTTGAACTTTCAGTTTGTATTTGAACTTTGTATTTTTCATTGCTCCTTGATGTAATAGATTTAAAAGCTACAGACATCCTTTTAGGTTCATCATCTTTTTCCTTATTCACATTCTGTTCTTCCTCAAACATCATTAATTTTCCAATAAGTTCTTCGATAGGAAGAGCTCCAATGTCAAATGATTCTCTGATTGAAACAGATGTGTCTCTCCATCGTCCTAGTAGACATCTCAAGATTCTCATGATATGTTCCTTTTCTAGAACAGCCTTACCAAGTGAACTCATTTTATTGACTATCACATTACACCTGAGATACATGTTAGAAATTGGTTCATCAGTTTTCATTTTTAAATTCTCATATTTATTAATAAAAGTATTCAATCACATTTCTTTAACATTAGTTGTTCCTTCATGAGAAACACCAAAATTATCCCATATTTCATAAGCAGATTTACAGGTAGATATTCTATTGAATTCCTCATCTCTTAAATCATAGTACAAGGCATTCATAGCATTACGAATATTATTATTGTAAGAAGCCTTTGTAGGTTCATCCCAAGTTGTTCATTCAGTTACTGGAATTTTATATTGAGACTCTGCAGCAGTCCAAATATCAAAACCCATACTCTCTAAATGAATTTTCATTTTAAGTTTCCACTGGGCATAGTTTGTACTATTAAAGAAAGGTGGCATGTTGGAAGCAGCACCCTCTAGTTTGTTGTCCATAACTAAATTTTAGATAATAGTTTTAAAGAGATAAAATTTAGAACTAACAAAAAATTTAGATCATTAAAGATGAAAATAAAATCCCATTTGAAAAGCAGAGTATTTTGAATATTTTTATTGATAAAAACTCCCTCTGAAACAAAATTTTGGTCGGAGTGGACACTCAAGAGGGTGGGGTGAATTGAGTTCCAATTAAAATTTCTGTTAAAAATATTTCTCTTAAAATCCCCCAAATTAAAAACAAAGTTAAACTATAGTGAATTTATATAGATTATAAATGTTCAATTAATTTCTAGGTGATTGATTAGGTCTCAGTTAACTTAATCTAAATATTAGATTAACTTTTGAAACTAACTTATTGGTTTACAATAATTATAAACATTGCTAATTTATCTATCAAAGTATCATTAAAATAGTTTTGTATTTCAATGTAATAAGAAGAGGAAAATATATAGTATACTTTAGACTTAGTCTAATATGCATAGTGGATTAAACCAAGAGGTTCGTTCTCAAGCCGAGACTTAGTCCTCTCGAACATTTTATATAAATTTGACCCATACCCCGGATTGTGGTTGACAACAGTACATGACTGTCCAGGTCACAAAGGGACCTCTACTACAGTTCTTAATGGGAAACAAAAACAATGACCAGGCCACACAAGGGCCTCTTCCGAAGTTGTTGTGGGTAAACAAGTGTAAAAAAATTTGGTTTTGAGGATTTTGATATCCTCTAGTTGAGCATAGGTGACATTGTGTGTGTAAGATATAGAGAGTACACACACTGCTTAAAAATGTAAGTAAGATAATCACTAAGAGAGAATGTATCAGAGTTCAGAAAGCTCTAGTGATTTGTAGTGCAGCTCTGGACTCGTTGGATTTCGCAGAGATGCTTCTGAGTCCTTCTGTGGTTTTGCTGTTGAAAGCAGACTATCATGGTTCAACATGATGTCCTTCACATGTGAGTGTGTTCTCTGATTTCTAGTGTTCTCCGTGTGTTATTCAGTACAGATGGATTGCATACATGAGAGTTCTTTTTAGATCTTGCAAATTCCCTCTTCACCTTCTTCGTGTGTTCTTCCTTTCGTACGCATATTCATGGAAGAATTCTCTCTCTATGCCTTTTCACGCACTTACGCACACTTCCTTTTACTGCAGCTCGATCTTCCTTGTATTCCACACGCTCAGGAAATAGGAATAATTACCTTTTCAAAGGTATGAGGTATGGTCTCTTGACATTCCAACAACTAACATTAAATATCATTAATATAATTAAAATCATCTAATATGACCGTTAAAATTGAATAAGAATTTATAGAAATTCAAACAGGTTTTTTGACTATCAGTGAGTCATGGGATTAGTGAGAAATTTTGAATCTACAACGGTTTTAGTAGCATTAGCATCAGTGTCTCAGCATCGGTGTCTCTGCATCGGTGTCTCTGCAACGGTTCTACCGTTCCTCGTCGGTACGACCGCTCAAAATCGGTGGGACCATTCATCATCGGTGTGACCATTCATAATCGGTGAGACCGTTCATCATCGGTGTGACGGCTCATCATCGGTGCGACCGTTCATCATCAGTGCGACCGTTCACCATTGGTGCGACCGTTCATCATCAGTGTGACCATTCATCATCGGTGCGACCGTTCATCATCGGTGCTACATTTAATCATTGGGGCTACCGTTCATCATCAGTGTGACTGTAAAATCACTAATATTGAGCCAAGACATGTAATTATCACAAAGTGTATGTTCAATCCATAATACATTCAGGTCAACCGTAAATAAACATTGATCATAGAAAAAAATTTGTAGATATGATTTAAACACTTGAAGAACAATTTGAACAAAAGACTAAACGGAAAAAAATAAAACTAAGATTTTTGATTATTAAAATAACCATTTCTTAGAGAGTTCAACATTATCTTTCATACCACATGGATATCTAATTACTCAATCATTTCCCATGGGTTATTTTTCTCAAATTCCCTAACAGAATCCACATCATTCCCTAGCCCAAAACCAAGGATTCATGCTCATTTTATAATCATGGTAATACACATATATACCACCTGATCTATAATAAAAATGAATAAAATATTCTCTAATATAAACATGCATCACATTTCACATGAATTACTTGTGGTATCATGCTAATGAGAACCAGATCACAGAGACTTGGATCAAATACCAAATATTGTTTTCTGATGAAACTAGTTATCATGCACATTATTCACTATCCTTATGTCTACAGCATGGTAGTATCACAATTTGATATATATCTTTATAGTTTCTCAAAATAAGATCATCATAAAAAACCAAAACCAATCACACCATCACTCATAGACCACATTCCACATAAATAATTTAATCGTCTAACTATGATTTACTCACCTTATATTTAACTACATATAGTTACCAATGTCCATATTGTTAAAAACATCACTAATAATCATGAAGTTTGTGATTCAAAATAAACATTCTTCCAAAATGATTTTTGAATCATAAAACACCCCCAACAAATCCACATGTCCATATTCAAAAACATCTAAAGAAATTAAAGTAAAACTAATGTAGCATACCAATCATTCAAAGTGTATCATAGATTCTTCTATAATACAATAATTGTAATTCATTCGCATCAATTCATAAGTAATAATTTACTAATACCCATTTTTTTGATGGATTTTTTTCAGGACAGTCCCTCACTCAATTTACCCTAAAAAATGAACTTAATAAATATGGTCACAAATCGTAAAAATCATCCAAATTTAAATCAAAGGTCATATCCCATAAAAATATGATATCATGGTAAATACCCTCATTAATATCTTGAAATCACAAGGCTTTAGCATTCCAAAACCCGAGTAAGGTCTAATGTAGGTGTCAAAATATAATATACCCCGTCCAATATTAGGTATTTAAAAAACCAATGGGGTAACCGATATTCATGAAACATGATATATTATTGCCCCTCATAAATTCAATACTACAAATTGATATCTAAGGACTATATAAAATTACATTGTCCTACAAATCCCACATCATTATAACCATTCAATTACAGAACTCTAGAAACCCACAACCAGCCATATAGTGGTTAAAATAATAATTTTCCAAATTTTTAAACACCATATAAATATACGATTAAAAAATTTATAGATAGTCAATTTCATTTAAAAAAATTATAATTAGTAGGGCACAATTAAAATAATTTTATTATACATGTTATGGAGGATAACTCTATAATAGATGAAATTTAAATATTAATTAATTTACACCTCATATTAATAATGAAACCGGATCACTAAACATGTATATATATATATTTAGTGGACTTGGTTTGAATGACTTAATTATACCCTTATATATTAAAACACCATATACATTTTCATGGGCTTATTAAATTATTTTTCCATGATACAGTCCTACTAAACACTCACATAAAATCATATAAATGAAATTTTAATATTAAATTTCTAATTTCATGAATCAGCACAATCCAGCTTTCCGTAACATTTATGAAATTAATTTTCATAAATAAATAAAATAAAATTGTATTTTAAATTATAGGATTAAACATATCCAGAATAAACGAAAACCGAATGATTAGAAATCACATCCCTTGAAACATGGCCTTCCCTTATACATGGGGTGGCCGATCATAGGAATATTTTACATAACATTCTGTGATAACATCATATCTTTTATATACCTTGAGAAAATAGAAAACAATTAACCTTGGATGCAACATTGTAACATCCTGCAACCCCAGACCACTAATTAATGCCAAGACCAATTATCACAACAACAACTCTACCAAACCTCTTTATATTCTTGAGGATACTTTTAGAAAAATTCTAATTTTATATAGTGGTGATACTATAACCACATATAATATAGTAATAATAGTGGGAGTAAAAATAAAAGTAATACAATATATATATCACTTAATGAGATAAAAACCAAACATGTGAAGAAAAAAATCAAAATAAACAAGGTTATAACAAATAACTATAAACTATGTTTCTTGATAAATATATATCAACTCCAATAAATCTAAAGTCAATTTACAAAAAAACATAGAAAACCCATTAAAATGGTTTTCAGTTATGCCTCGGTCAAAAAATAACATGTTATGTCCTTATAAGAAAATTATCATGCCTTCCACCTTGCTGAACCCATATATTAAATAATGTAGTGTCTCATTTGGTATACATGTTTCACAAACGTTTTAGAAAAAAATTAGTATAACATAGTAAGATGTTGTGTATTAATATATATATATGTCATTAATAATATTCATTTAAATTACTATTATTTTTTAATTGATTTTGTTTGTGGAATTAAAATAAATTATATTCAGTGTCGTTTTGTTTTTGTGGTTTTTATTAATGTTTTTAATTATATTTAATTAATTCCTATTTTTAGAGGTTTTAATTTTCAATATTTTTAATGGAAAATAATGAAAATATGGCACATTGATGAGTTCTCACATGAGTAAGAGAATGAACATTCTTGAAAACAATATATAAAAAATGTAGGGATATGATTTACCGATTAGAGATTCCCTATGATGTGTAACTTTCCGTGTCATATAGAGAACATGTACTATTATTAATCTCTTCAAATTTCCCCTATAGATGTATGCACACTTTCTATGCTAAATATCAATGTTTTTCTTATGGTCTATAAATTTTGTAAGGATGGGGCTGTTTGATGAGAATTGTATATATATATATATCATTATACTAATTTAATTTAATAATTATTTTTAAATTATTATTAGATTTATAGTTAATATATTTTTAACCGTGTCTTCTAATGTTTTTGTTATTTTTAGGTATTTTTTATAAATATTTCAATTTACTTATTTTATAAATAGGTAGGAATATAAAGTTTTGTGGAGATGAAAAACATGTAAAAATATGGCTAAGAGATTTCCCATTTTCAACCTTGGGGAAATCCACATAACCAGAACTAAGTGTAGTTGGCCATGTCCCATGGTAGAGCAATGAAGATATGGCATGATAATGTATGAGTCAGCATTGGGGGGAGAATGAATTATCATTGTAGAGTGCATGATGAGGATGATGAAATGATGTGTATAAGAAATTGGTGCATTTGGGTTGGAATAAACTATAGGAAGAAATGATAAACAGTGAAAATTGATTGTATTCATTACATTAGATGAACCATGAATTTATATTATGTGGCAGAAAACCCTCCAATCGGATTTGGGAATTGTTTTTACCAAGGGAACTATTTTTCTTCTTCAAATAAACTACTGTTTCATTATTAATCCACATCATCCACATCAAATAGTAGAAGAACACAGTGAAACTATAGCTAGATTCCTAGAGTATAGATCTTATAATATCATCAAGGATGAAACTCTAGCCATATTATCGAGACAAAGTAAGATGATCTTAGATCCATAGATGACCTTTTATGATGTCAGGGTATAAATCTGCTACATCATTAATATGATAATTTCGTTATAAATGATTTCATACAGTGAGGTGTAATTGTGTGAAATTTCATATTAAACCTTTTAGATGATGAAAATGAATAAAAATTCATGACTTCAAGAAATCGGTAATATATCATCAAGGGGAAAAATTGACACTAGATTCTTAACTCTATGTTTCTAATTATCTTCCCAAATAAATAGAAACTAGATCATGAAAAAGAAAAATTGGTTCCAAGACTAATGATGGATCCTCTAAAAAAAATTGGACGCAATATAAAAATGATCCCACTATCGGTGCTACATATGTTTTTATTGAAGAAAATATATCATCTATGAAGTAGTCCATGTCAAGTCAGTTACAATAAGATGTGTATAAATCTTAGGATACTTTACCTATAATTATTGATGTGACGCTTAACCTAGTATCCAAAGAGTATATATAAGAGGTGAGTAAACTAGACCTAAAGGCCATTTATGAATTGGATCTAGGACACTTATCTTTCCCACTATGTTTTTATATGAAGATGAAAAATGATCCAAATATATATCATGTAAATATCAAACATCACCCTCTGTCTATAGAAATAATATTATTGTATTATTTTTCTTATTGTTTATATTATTTTTCCCACACTTTCATGTTTCTGGTTCCCTCACAACACATAGTGTTCTTCTATAAAATAAATAAAAAATACATTTCAATGTATTAGAATTACATTTTCAAACTAGATGTCAATATTTGTAGATGTATTCAAATTCATTCTCAATGAATTAATGGTTAATTTTTTTTATAACAGATGACTAAGAACTCGATGTTTTATTTGGGACACATGTACCATAGTGATCCTCCAAATGGCAAGTTCATGAATTATAAATGTTTATGTATATATGATATTATTCTTTCATGGTATTTAGTGGAGGAATGTTTAGAAGATTTTTAAATCTAACTCCTATATTTTATGATTTTGAAAAGATAGAGTTTATTTGGGGTTGTAAACATATTTTTGGATGAAATTTCATTTGGAATGAAGAAATAAAATTAAATAAGAAGGAATAATAGGGGGATCAAGGACATTATGGTAAGAGATGCAGGGGACCAATAACTGGGAGAACTATGGAGTCATATACTTGATAGGGGAAAATGGAATGATTGATTGAGAATTTCACTTTTAATGAATGTTTATATAAAATTATTCACATCAACAAACAATATTTTATTATATTGATTTTTTTTATCTTTTTTCTTTTCAGTAGGTGATAATTGAATTCCTATATAGGTTAAATTTTAAGTAATTCAAGTATTAATTGATTATTTTCATAACATATTTACTTTATTTTACTATTACATTTATTTTCTGGTGATTCATATTCTATAAATGGATGAAAAACCATATACAGTGAGGGAAAAAATTCATAGGAGAGAACAGTGTTAATTAAAGGGGATTAGTATCACATGTGTTTGACATTATACTTATCTTTTGGTTTTTTCTTACTAACTGTACTATATTACAGCCTAAATAAATCATTTTTACCAAATCACCTACAATGTGAAGTGGTGATTTGGATGTGAGACCAAGAGTAAAAGATGGGTGTGGGGGACTGAAAGACAACTGTACTTCACCTGTTGTGTTGAGAACGAACACAACACACCTAGGTTAATTTTATATTCTATAGACCAAAGGGATTTTATAGACTAGGGATAATTAGTTATGGCCAGAAATAAAAATCAATTCATGGGTGATTTTGATTATCTCAATATAAAATAATTCAATCCACAAAAATTGGTTCCCTCCACCTTGCCTATTATAATTAATAAAATGTTATTTAATTATAATTATAATTTTTTCTTGAATTGAGAACATTTAGTATAGTTTATTTTTATAACATATGACAATATTATGAATACATATCAATTGGTTTAAGCATTTTCATTGGGATTCCATGTTTCCCAATGGGATGGGCCACACACATACACTATATTGTATCTAATAAGCCAGTTTTATTTTTTGAAATGATATAAATACAATAATTTTTGATATCCCGAGATAATTGTTGATGATATAAGGTGCATCATAGTACACCACCAATGAACTAAATAAATATAATTTGTTTAATATAATACATGAATTTTGGGGTTTGAAAAAAAATTACATTATTTAAATAATGGTTATAAATAACCACTAATTCCTAATCTCCATGGTGACACGTGAGACCAAACTATTCCACTATTGATCAAAACGATAGAAAAAGTAATCGACCATACCTTCTCCATCCAAATCCAGTGATTCATGGAGAAGATCATTGTGACTAATTCAACCATTTTACCATGACCACCCACACAGGGGTTTCCATTAGTGTTTCATAAACTAATCCCAAATCCATGTATTCCCTAGTATCATAGATGACATGAAATGGTATTTTATCTAGAGTATCACATACCAACTAGAATGTTTTTTTAATTATATTATAATTGGACAACCAAATGGGTGATTTCCATAGAGTACTAATGGCAACCCTAAATGGATGTTCTCGTTATACTATCATGGACTACCTTGAGGGTGTTTTCAATAGTATCAAAAACCACCAAAAATTGATTATTTTTTATTTATATATTTAATATTTTTGGCCACATGTAACAATTTTATATAAAAAATTATCTTAATCTTCTTTTAATCAAATTCTATTTCTATTCAATAAAAAATCATCTTCCAAATATAAACAATATTTAAATATATATATATTTTTATTTTGAAATGTCTTGTCATGAAAATTTAATTTTCAAAATAATATCTACTAATGTTTACTAAATAAATGAATTTTAATATAAATATATTTATATATATGACAGAACAATATATTATAATCATTGTTGATCATTTATTATGTTCTTTTATTATGTAATAAATTACACAATAAAAATAAATTAACTACCTAAAAAATTGTTTTACCATTATTTCTATAATTATCATTAATCATAGTAAAAAAATATGACTGAAAATAACATTTAACACATTGCCTAATATAGATAATTCCTTTTCTAAAAGTAAATCTTTTTTTATGTTATATTATTTGAAATGAGATAAATTAGTATTTTATTTAAAACCATAAAACCATATTTTATGTGACCCACTTCTTATTTTTCCAAAACAGTAAAAATGGATTTTTAACTTAATATGGTTATTTTAAAATTTATTATTTTAAATTATAAATATATTTTTTTATTTAATTAATAATACTTTTAAATGAAACTGTTCAAATAGCTATATTATTTTCAAAATTCCTATGTCTAATATTGACCTAAAAATAAATTAATTATGAAAAATTAAAAAACTGTATTTATAACATACTATTTACATATTAAAAATCAGAAAATGTATATAATTTGGTCAAATAAAATTATATATTTTTATATTCTAACTTAAATTTAAATTATAAAATATTATCAAATTTATTTGTATTGGGAAATTAAAATACAATGTGTTAATTATTCATATTCTTATTTATTATCAATGCTAAAAAATTTAATTTTAATATATTATTCATTTAAATATATATATTATTCATATGTATAATATAACATATCTATTTTAAAAAATTATAAAAATAATACCTCAATAAAGATAATTTTAGAAAAAAGTTTCATTCTATAACAAGATGATCATATTAGTTATTTAGATAAAATAAGAATAATGATATTAATTTCTATATAAGTTTCATATTTTTATTAAATATATATAAACCATACATATTTGAATATACATTATTGTGGTTTTATAATGTTTTTTTTCTAGTTCGTTGTTGTATTTGAATAAATTTATTGACCAAAATAGTTTCCAATGGATAATATAATAGAAAATATCATGGTGTCACATTCTTCCCCTCTTATGTAATTTAGTTTCCCACAATTTTAATTACAACATAATAATGCAAATACCAAAGGGTATCTAAGATATATTATGGAAATGAGATATAATATCTACAGAGATATCAACAATAAAAATTGGGCACCATATATTTTTACTTCTAATATTTTTAATCATAATATTGAGTTTTCCACTAAACAATTGAGTTGATGTTCTATGGTTATTCAATAACAAGATAGAAAATATATAATTCCTCTTCTATGGGGTTCTGATATTCCTTAATTCATTTATAGAGTCTCATAGGTTGATATCATATTTTATTTCATTATTCAAATAAAAAAATTTCTACATTTAGAGAAAAATCAATTCTCCAAATCCCATATTTTTTTTAAAAGTTCAGTAACTAAAATTTAATGAATCCTAATCCATCAATAGAAGTTTGATATTCATATAATTTAGATACACCACTACCACCATTATATTCTTTTTTTAATAGCTAAACTTTGGTTAATATATACACTATATAATCCATCTTAAAATATAGATATGTTAATAATTATACCTAGAACTACATAATTATCACAATGCACAAAAATTATATTTGTTTTATAGAATTTTATATATTCCATTGGTTTAGGAGGATATTGGTATTTGTTATCAATTTTAACCTATTTATCTGTTCAATGATTTTGATAGTTCCCAAAATCATAAAATCTAAACCATCATCTTTCATTTGGAAACATAGGAGGAAAACAATTTCCCATCAACATGATAACTAAACTCATCATTTATTATTAACAATGTTTTCTTATTGATCTCCTCTAACATATATAAAAAATATTCCAGTTCTATTGATATATTCAAGTGATTACCACTTAAATTTTTTTTCATACAAATGAAATAAAGATATCATTCATTCAACATTTTCATCACCTTAAATTTCTTTATGCACTATCCAATTATTATTTGGAATGTTTGGAAAAAAGTTCCATATTGTTAATATTAATTTTTTACTATAGATTATTGATGAGTAAAATATATATTACACTCTCTCTTATCCATATATGTTGGTTATTGGAATAATCTCTATCATATCCATTGAACCCATTATTAACATTGATACATCAGGATTTATCCATAACTAAAAGAGAAATGTTTTATTGTGAGTAATGAATAATTTACAAAATATTATAATTATAAAATATAATCACATAAGAACTCAATGTCAAATTGACATACCATATAAAAAATCATATTATATTTTTAATAAACATAATTAACTTTTGGTTCAATGATGGTTTTTTATGATGTTTTATCTCATACCCCATTACATAATTCCATTACAAAAAAACCATTTATAATATCTTTTAAAAATAATTTTTTTAGAAAACTAACATCCCAGAGTGTTTAAAAGTATGGGTGTAATTATGATTTATTTTCATTCTCTATTTGATAATTTATGTAATACACATCTCAGAAATTTAATCTTTATCAACCCAATGTATATATGTTTCATAGCCTGAATTAACTTGTATTATCACAACATGGAATCAATTTATAAGAAAACCACACAATATGAATTTTTAAAAAACATAAAGATGTCATTTTATACAATGAAATATAATTTATCCTTTTCAATAATGTTTTCTATAATTTTATATATTATTAATCTAGATGAAATAACTTGCATAGTACTAAAAATTACTACACACACCTTTGTCAAAAAATATAAAACTGAAGGAAACCAATTCTTCATTTAACATTATTACCATAGATTAAACATTATATCAAAAATTAATATCACATAGATAAAATATACTTTTTCATTATTGTATTTTATAATGACTAACATATGAAACTTATTTTACAAACATGTGAACCATTTATCTTAAATTGAACCATTATATAACATTTTTAAGGCCTTATCATTAATTATACTTATATTTGTAAACTAAATGTGACAAAAATAAAAAATTGGTGGGGTAAAATTCTCAGTAAGGAAAATCATATCAAAATGACATAACATTCATGATAAAGAGTATAAGATAATACATGGGTGGGAATAAATTTTATAAAATAATAACATGGAAGAATAAAATATGAATATAAATTATGATGGAATTATATTAAATCTCAAAATAATAAACATGTACCATGACTTAAGAGTGCGAGATAATCAATGATACTTGACAAAATGAAATGATATCATAATATCATGGAATAATAAACATGTGGAAATAACATAATATAAAACATTATAATCATATTTAAAGGTACATTGACATTACTATTATTGTTTATGTTGTAACACCCCTAGTTTTCACGATACGCTTCTCTTTCAATAATGCAATAGCTTGCATTGTACGCAAGTTCGAGATTCTAACACACCACAACTAATCAAAGTAGCCATTATGAATAGTAATACCCACTTTTTAAAATTATAGAAATTTTATATTTCAAAATGGATTTCATTTTTTTATTCGGAATATCGAAATTATCCTAAGTTGAATTTTTTGTAATTTTCTGAAAACTTCCAATTTTCTATGAATAGTGAAAAATACTTAAAAACAACTTTTTTAATCAAAATAATTTATAGTGATAAATTATACTATTGAGTGGTTTTAAACTATAATTAGAATATATTTTTACCATTTTATCCAATGGTGTTCATTAGAATTAATTTCACTTTGAAATTGGACATAAACAATTGTCAATCTTTTGATATATATTGTTTCTTAAAAACACGCTATTTGTTGTGACAGAGGGAATTAATAATAAAATTAATTAATGAAACATATATTTTTGGAATTTTGTAAAATATACATCATTTTTGAATTTGGAATATCAATTATAGCTTAGGGTGAAATTTTAGCATCGTTCTGAACAACTTAAATTTTTGATGAATAGTGAAACCACTAAGTGGTAGTTAAAAAACTGATTTTTCGTTTAAATGAAACATTACCACTTCTGTGATTTGATTTTCAGAAATCCGAAATATATGGTTGTCATTAGGAAGTAAAATTTGGTTCAATGGGATTAAAATAATTTTTTGGTGAATAGTAACATTCAAGTTTAATTAAGCGTGATTAAAGGTAATTAGTGAAATTTAAGGTAAAAATCGTATTATAAAAATCTATAATGCCCCTTACACTTGTCCTACCCCTATTGGATGAGTCATGGCCGACCAATACAACCCATGGGTCAACTTGGGGACCCCATGGGTCCACTTTGGTAGGAAAATGACATTAAAAACGTTTTATTTAATGTTAAAATAAAAATGTCACACACATGAGTCGTTTTACTAAAACAATTTTTAAATGGGGTTATACAAGTCATATTTTAGACTATAAAAATTCATTAGAAAGCTAAAAGTATTTCCAAAATAATGATAGTTTTTTTAAAAATTTTAGACATTAAATAAATTAAATTATTTATGACACCATGATGATGCAGCGATTTCCTCATTAATTAACGATTTTAATAAAATTGAATGATAATGTAAAATCTAAGCATTACACTTGTCCAAAGCCTATTGGATGAGAATATTTTGAGCCCTTATCACCTTATCCTCGAATTATATAAGTGTGGGACCTTTAGAATCTGAAAAACATTGTATAATAAAGTAACATTTTATTACTTTCCAAGAGTGCCCCTTCTCTCCTCTTATAAAAGGCCCCCACCACTACCACCTTACTCACACCATCAAAGTATTTTGGCTCGGACATCCTCTGCCCAAATACTCTATCAACTTCCCTACCTTACTCCTAGAAGCCTCACATTTGGCAGAAGTCTTCCCACGGAAGCCTTTGCCTCAAATCAAAAAGAGTTACCCGATTTTAAGGTAATGTCTTCTCTAATGCTATTTTGTTTTATTTTGCTTCTCCAACCCCTTAAACTATTTTTACTCCTATATTTTGTAACAAAACCAGTATCTAAAATATACTAGGATTTGTTTATGATAAGGATTTGGTTTACACTTACACACACCTTCGTCTAATGGTTAAAGAACATACTGTTTCTGTGGTTGGCGAAATACTGCCTCACGAAATGATGATTGTTCAATATTCTTTTAACACCTCTAATAGTGGCCATTTTGATAAAAATATTTTCATATAAGATATATATATTATGTTTATGTTTTCCTTATTCTTCTTTATTTCTCATTTGTGGCATACTTTATGATTTCCATTATGTGTAAACGCGATAATTTCATTTTAGGAAGTGCGGACTATCGCCCCCTCAAAGTGATTTGAATCGCTAATTCCATATATGGGATGTATAAAGGATGGAGTAAATGGTATTATAAATTATATTATATTGGAATTATATTATACCTTTATGTACTTATAACTTCATCCCATTAAATACGAAATAGAAATGAAAGTAGTGTTCATGCGTACGTATGGCTTACCGTCTCCATGAACGGTGCATTTCATTTCTTACCTCTAAATGTTATGTAATATTATAAATTCATGTATACACTGGATATATATGTTATATATTATATCTACATCATGAATATAATTCTGGATATAATGGATATTTCACCACATGAACAACTTGTAATTATAAGAAGTTTATTTTTTACTCAAGTACCAAAGATCGACAAAACGACTGTTATTAACATAAATAATGACATAATGTTCATAACATGGAAATAAGTGATATAAAAGAAATAATGACCATGAAAAAGGTTATTAAGCAAATAGAAATTAACTATAGTTTATTATTCAGGAGATTAAAGAATGATCGAGTCAAGTCGGACACGAGGTAAGGGAACTTCTTAACCCAATTTCCATTCTTTGGGTTAATCTCCTACTTTCAAATTATGTCTTGATATTATTATTTCAAATATTGTATTTGTACATTCTTTATGTGTACTTATAGTAAATACACATAATATATCAATTTTATTTTAAAAATGATCTTTGTAAGGTACTTCGTCTCAATCTCTTTTCATTAAGACATGTTTCGTTTTATACACAACTTTCATTAATACGATGTATAAACCCCTTTAACTTTTACTTTTATTCAAAAGGAATATTTTTATACGAATCATTTTTACTAAATGAAAAAATGAATGTTTTTTCTTACGTATGCGGCGACAATGACTTTTTCGCCTCCATGACTATTATTTGAGTTTCGACTTCCTCTATAAGGCATAACTTTTTTTAAATGATTTAAAAAAAGAGAGAGATGTTTCTCTCAAATGTATGAAAATCCAGTGAAAATGTATACGTATTTAACGCAAGCTTAAAAATGTTTTCAGAAAACCCGACTCTCGAGTGTGGGAGACAGGAAGTGATTGAGCATGGACCCATTATGGCCTGTAATTTGTCGAGAAGTCTCAGAATTAGTTATTTGATTTTAATATGCTTGAATAATGTTTTCAGAAAAACACTGGAGTATATTTGAGCAATTTTAAACGTAATTAAATTCTAAAAAAATTGAATCGGTAGGTCTCATGAGACAAACTAGTGTCTTGGCACGAGGCCGTGACAAAATCTTTTTTGTAGTCTGGGAACGAGGCCTTGGCTACGTGGTTATGATAGTCTGGAATTATGCATTCCATCATTATGAAAGTGGTTATTGATATTGCATGTGATTATTCGACCATTAGAATATCCATGTGAATAAGTAAATGGCATTATATCATTTTACATTTTCCATATTATGTTGAAGTTCAAGTTTAAAAGGCTTTTGTTTTAGTCATACATTGCCTTAAATGTTTATGTTTATTTATGAAAGATTCCACTATATTGTTATCCTTACTGAGCATCTGAGCTCACCCCTTTCAATGATTTAATATTTTCCAGGATGTGAAGAAGTATTTTATGAATGACCTGCAGGGATAGTCAGAAGAGGATATGAGTGTGGGCTATGGAGACTTTGTTATTGTAGTTTTTCACCTTATTATTTAATGTAACATTTATGAATGTATCTAGTGTTTCCAAGGATACTAAACTAATCGGCCTTTCGAGACATGATCTTTTGTGATCATGCCAATGTTATGAAGTAATGCACCGACCTTGGGTAACTGGGGTCAGGGCGTTACAGTTGGTATCAGAGGCAGTTTAGTACTAATCTAGGAAGCTAGATTAAGATAAACTCTAATTAGAGTACATAGCCCAAAGACAGACTTTGAGGATTAGTATAGAAGAACTTCCTAGAATTTGGGTATTATAGAGATGTTGTGAGATTTCCGAGCAATACATCCTTGTCTGGATACGAGCAGGTAGAGGCGGCTCTGGAAAAGATGTACCTAGGGGTAAAACCCAAAAACACCGCTTTGAGCTAGACTCGAATGGGAACTGGTGCGCAACAACGGGCCTTGCTACACTCTTGGTTACGACACTCCCGGGGGATATGCCTAGGATAATTCTCGTTTTCTTTACAAACCAGTATGAAGGGTTATGAGTATAAACTTCCTCAAAGAAACCATTTTTATGATTATGTATTATATCTATAAGTAGTTCAATTTATGTTATGTGTTTTGAAAGATTGTTATTATGTATCTCGATTCATAAACTAACCTAGTTTATGCCATTGTATAGAAATGGCGCCCAGTAGAAGGAATGCGAACTCCATCAATACGTATGATCCAAAGAGTAAGAAGGATCATATCTTTCATGGTATTAAGCCATCATTTAGAAGGGAAATAGTCTCCCATGTGTTCTCAACATAAGAAGAAATAGTATCATGTGTTAATAAGATAAGTAGAGAATTCTCTGAGTCTTATGGATTTGGAGGGATGAAAGAGAAGAAAAGGATGGAAGAGAGAATGATGGATAAAGGGACGAGGGAAAAGATGAATTTTCCAATATTTGATAACTGTGGGAAGAAACACCTTGAAGCTTGACTGAATGGAATGTGAGTTTGTTATAAGTGTGGCAAAAAAGGACACCATGTGCGTGACTGCAAGGTTATGAAAAAGGTTTCAAATGTATAATGCTTCATCTGCAAAGATTGATGACACTACGCAAACCAATGACCAAAGCATCAGAGTATGCCCCAAATGATGGTATTGGATAATAATCATGTTATGATACTACCATAGATGAGGAGGAATTATTAGATTTATTATGTTGTTATTAAATAATTTTGTCATTTGAGTGTTGTATCAATGATGTACTGGTTAAAATAATTATGGAGTATATAAGGATTGTACTGCAGTACTAATTCATCAAGGACTTGAGTTTGTGTGGAACCAAGAAAAGTGACTCCACAACAGGTTAAATTTTTGGAAAATATATGGTTGAGAGAAAGATAAACCACAATATGGTTCTGATACTGAGATAGTGATTTTGGAATAATAGATGATTTATTTGGATAAATTATATTGGATATTCTTAACATCCTTGAAACTGATTAATGATTTGTATAAATTTTTGGATAGAAGGAGTATATCTAGTATTCTATAAGGAATAAAGGATCATGAATATAATCAATAAGGATTTATGGTAGTTCAGTATGTTGTAGTGTTTTAAAAGAATACATGATGAAGGTGTTCACATTTTGTTACGTGGAAAAAAGGATCTTCATTATGTTTACCTTCCTTATAAAATTAGGACTGTGAGTTGGAAAGAAGTATTTTGGATAACTATAAAGGTTGGAATGGATTAAGTTTATCTTTGGATAGTATTGTTTAAGTTTAAAACATTTCTGAAGATTATTTTTGGAATATTATAATACTATAGTTTTAGGAAAAGGATAACCTGCTGGGTGGGGCATAACCCATCGCGTCGGAAAAATCTGCAGGAATAGAACCCACAACCATAGTGTGATAGGCCTTTATTACCTACCACTAGCCTACAGGAAGTCCCGGGTAATTACAAAATATTTTTCCTAATCTAAATGGTATGTGTTAATATTTTGAACCTTGTACGATTATGATAAATATAATATTTTTGAGTTCTATTATCTTTTTTAGTGAAAGATGAGTTTGTGGAAGAAATTAGTTGAAGGTTGAATCTCTACTTGTCAAGAATAAATATATATATATACCTATCTCTTATTCTTTGAATAAATTAATTCTTAAACTTTAGTAAAGGGATATTAAAACAAAAAATGTTTTATCCTAATACCTTATTTCTTGTTGAACTGATAATATTTTAAATCATCAAAGATTGAAGGCTTTGAGGCCCTCAATTTTACAATTTTTTGTGATTGATAACCTCAATCACTCCCTACAAATATTTATGTTTTTCCTCCAATTGTATGTCTCTAATTTCCACCAATGTTCTCCTTATCGAGATCATAATTTGGTGGTTACTTTTTCATTTCCCTTTCCCTCTTATTAAGGGTAACTTTTATTAACCTTATTTCCGATGTGGGTTTTCTACAAAGGTATTTTATATTTTGAACCTTTTATTTTAAAATAAAAATTTCAAATTGTGAGGACACAATTTATTGAAGGAGGGGAAAATGTAACACCCCAAGCTTTCACGATACGCTTCTCTTTCAATAATGCAATAGCTTGCATTGTACGCAAGTTCGAGATTCTAATACACCACAACTAATCAAAGTAGTAGTTATGAATAGTAATACCCACTTTTTAAAATTATAGAAATTTTATATTTCAAAATGGACTTCATTTTAGTATTCGGAATATCGAAATTATCCTATGTTTAATTTTTTGAAATTTTCTGAGAACTTCCAATTTTCTATGAATAGTGAAAAATACTTAAAAACAAATTTTTTAATAAAAATAATTTATAGTGATAAATTATAATATTGAGTGGTTTTAAACTATAATTAGAATATATTTTTACCATTTTATCCATTGGTGTTCATTAGAATTAATTTCACTTTGAAATTGGACAGAAACAATTGTCAATCTTTTGATATATATTGTTTCTTAAAAACACGCTATTTGTTGTGACTGCGGGAATTAATTATAAAATTAATTAATGCAACATACATGTTTGGAATTTTTTAAAATAGACATCATTTTTTAATTTGGAATATCAATTATATCTTAGGGTGAAATTTTGGCATCGTTCTGAAAAAACTTCAATTTTTGATGAATAGTGAAACCACTAAGTGGTTGTTAAAAAACTGATTTTTTGTTTAAATGAAACATTACTACTTCTGTGATTTGATTTTCAAAAATCTAACATACATGGTTGACATTAGGATGTAATATTTGGTTCAATGGGATTAAAATACTTTTTTGGTGAATAGTAACTTTTAAGTTTAATTATTCGTCATTAAAGGTAATTAGTTAAATTTAAGGTAAAAATGGTATTATAAAAATATGAAAAGACCCTTAAAATTGTTTTACTCATATTGGATGAGTCATGAACGACCAAGAAAACCCATGGGTCAACTTGGGGACCCCATGGAGCCACTTTGGTAGGAAAATGACATTAAAAACGTTTTATTTAATGTTAAAATAAAAATGTCACAAACATGAGTTGTTTTACTAAAACAATTTTTATATGGGGTTATAAAAGTCATATTTTTGACTATAAATATTAATTAGAAAGATAAAACAATTTCCTACATAATGATATTTTTTTATTATTTTTATACATTAAATAAACTAAATTATTTATGACACGATGATGATGCATCGATTACCTCATTAATTGACGATTTTAATCAAATGGAAGGATAATGTAAAATCTAAGCATTATAAATGTCCAAAGCCTATTAGATGAGAATATTTCGATCCCTTATCCCCTTATCCTCGAATTATATAAGTGTGGGACCTTTATAATCCGAAAATCATTATATAATAAAGTAACATTTTATTAATTTCCAAAAGTGCCCCTTCTCTCCTCTTATAAAAGGCCCCCATCACTACCACCTTACTCACACCTTAAAATCCTTTTGGCTCGGCCAAACTCTTCCCAAATACTCTCTAAACTTACCTCCCTTACTCCTAGAAGCCTAAATTTTGGCCGAAGTCTTCCCAAGGAAGCCTTTTGCTCAAATCAAAAAGAGTTACCCGATTTTAAGGTAATGTCTTCTGTAATGTTGTTTTGTTTTATTTTGCTTATCCAACCCCATAAACTCTTTTTATTCCTTTATTTTGTAACAAAAACAGTATCTACAATATACTATTATGTTTTTATGATAAGTATTTGGTTTACACTTACACACACCTTCGTCTAATGGTTAAATAACATACTGTTTCTGTGGGTCACGAAATACTGCCTCACGAAACGATGATTGTTCAGTATTATTTTAACACCTCTAATGGTGTCCATTTTGATGACACTATTTTCAAATATGATATATATATTATTTTTATGATTTCCTTATCCTTATTTATTTCTCATTTGTGGCATACTTTATTATTTCCATTATGGGTAAACGTGATAATTTCATTTTAGGAAGTGCGGACTACCGCCCCCTCGAAGTGATTTGAATCGTTAATACCATATGTGGGATGTATAAAGGATGTAGTAAATGGTATTATAAATTATATTATATTGTAATTATATTATACCTTTATATAATTATAACTTCATCCCATTAAATACGAAATATAAATGAAAGTAGCGTTCATTCGTACGTACGACTAACCATCTCCATGAACAGTGCATTTCATTTCCTACCTCTAAATGTTATGTAATATTATAAATTCATGTATACACTAGATATATATGTTATATATGATATCTAAATCGTGAATATAATTCTGGATATAATTGATGTTTCACCACATGAACTACTTGTAATTATAAGAAGAATATTTTTGACTCAAGTACCAAAGATCGATAAAACAACTGTTATTAACATAAATAATTAAATAATGTTCATAACATGGTAATAAGTGATATAAAATAAATAATGAACATAAAAAAGGTTCCTATGAAAATATAAATTAACTCTAGTTTATTATTCAGGAGATTAAAGAACGATCGAGTCAAGTCAGACACGGGGTAAGGGAACTTTTTAACCCTATTTCCATTCTTTGGGTTAATCTCCTACTTTCAAATTATGTCATGATATTATTATGTCCTATATTTTATTTGTACATTATTTATGTGTACTTATAGTAAATACTCATAATATATCTATTTTATTTTAAAAATGTTCTTTGTAAGGGACTTCGTCTCAATCTCTATTCATTAAGGCATGTTTCGTTTTATACACAACTTTCTTTTATACGGTGTATAAACCCCTTTGACTTTTACTTTTATTCAAAAGGATTATTTTTTATGAATCATTTTTACTAAATGACAAAAGGAATGTTTTTTCTTACGTATGTGGCGGCCATGACTTTTCTGCCACTCTGACTATTATTTGAGTTTCGGCTTCCTCTATAAGGAATAACTTTTTTTAAATGATTTAAAAAAAGAGAGAGATGTTTCTCTCAAATGTATGAAAATCCAGTGAAAATGTATACCTATTTAACGCAAGCTTAAAAATGTTTTCAGAAAACCCATCTCTTGAGTGTGGGAGACAGGAAGGGATTGGGCGTGGACCCCTCATGGCCTATAATTAGTCGACCAGTCTCAGAATTATTTATTTTGTTTTCAGAAGCTTGCATAATGTTTTCAGAAAAACACTGGAGTATATTTGAGAAATTTTAAACGTAATTACATTCTAAAAAAATTGCATCAGTAGGTCTCATGAGACAAACTAGTGTCTTGGCACGAGGCCTTGACAAAATATTATTTTTAGTCTTGGCATGAGGCCTTGGCTACGTGGTTATGATAGTCTGGCATTATGCATTCCATCATTATGAAAGTGGTTATTGATATTGCATGTGATTATTCGACCAGTAGAATATCCATGTGAATAAGTAAATGGCATTATCTCATTTTACTTTTTCTATATTATATTGAATTTCAAGTTTAAAAGGCTTTTTTTAGTCATACATTGCCTTAAATGTTTATGTTTATTTATTAAAGCATCCGCTATATTGTTATCCTTACTGAGCATCTGAGCTCACCCATTTCAATGTTTTAATATTTTCCAGGACGTGAAGAAATATTTTATGAATGACCTGTAGGGATAGTTAGAAGAGGATATGAGTGTGGACTATGGAGACTTTGTTATTGTAGTTTTTTACCTTATGATGTAATGTTACATTTATGAATGTATCTAGTGTTTCCAAGGATACCAAAATATTCGGTCTTTCGAGACTTGATCTTTTGTGATCATGCCAATGTTATGAAGTAATGCACCGACCTTGGGTAACTGGGGTCGGGGCGTTACATATGTAGTCCTATAGTGGATTGGATTAAATCCCCATTCATATAAACATGAAGGATAATGTCTCATATTAGATTAGGTTCACTCCCTAATCCAACACATAACCATTCAGGATATATAAAACTTCACACACTAAAATGGACTGATATATATTTCCTAACCCACCTATAACATTTTATTATGCACATGAATAAATTTTCCACAAATAAAACATTTATAACATCGTCTAAAAAATATAAACCAAATAAATTAATTTGATTTAGGATTAATTCCGAACAAAAACACCACTAATCATATCGAGAAATATTGTTTATGGTTTAAAATGAAAATATATGTAGTTAAAAATACAAACCATATAAGCATGTTCACAGTGATGTAAAAATACTAATAAAAATAGTTATTCAAATAGTTCCACGTATGAAATTATGAATTGTGGAGGTTTGATGCTATGAGATTAAGTCCAAAAAATAGAAAATAGTGTTATTTAAATCATATGGTAACTCTTGAAACCAAAATACCATAGGGGTAATTAAATTTGAACATGAAATGGGAAATTATGTGTAATGTTTTGAAAATTCCATGAAATCAAACGGCATGCAATTCCGAGGCCCGGAGTGCCTATAATGATTCGTTAAAGTTTTGTTAAGCTTTAGTTAGCACGCGTAAGATGTTTCCCAAAAAAAAGTGGAATAACTCTTGAACAGTTTTTCATATCAGAAATCCAAGGGCACCGTTGCTTTCAGGATGGCTAGTTTACCCTAGTCGCGACTTATGTTTGGTCAGCGTAGACCTCTGGTGAGAAAAACCCAAAATGGCATAACCATAAATAAAATAATTAAATAAGGATATTATATATTTCAAATGCTTGTAACTCACAAATGGTAACTCAGATTAAAAATCTGATACCACTGCTGAACTCATGAGGGTGTGTTTTTTTTAAGAAGATATTGTCCTTGGCCGGCGAGAGCCGCTAGTGATAGTGAGCTTTTGGCCGTAAATAAATTCATTAAGTTTCTATTATTTAATTTTATAATCCATAACTTTTAAACAAAACCATGGATTGGAAATCCAAGATTACCGTTAGTATCATTGATGTTTGTTTAACATAGGCAGAGCCTAACCATGATTGGCGCGGTTCAACGGTGACTATTAATAATTTTCCAATTTTTTTGGGTACATTCATTAAACGTGCAAGTGACCTTTTGTAACTTCTGAACCGGTGCTCATAATTGAAATCTGAGGACACAGGTGAACATGCAGTGCCGGTATATTCTAAAGAAGTTATTCACCTCGACCGTAGTTGGATGAGGGTGAAAATTAGTTTTTGGACTTTTTGTGGGAGAACATAAATTAAATATGCTTTATTTTATTTTTGAAATTGAAACCTCCCTTTTTGAATATAGTGATGCGGACCACCTGAACCTTGAACTCCCACTTGAATGTGAGTAAACCTTTGGAACCCTCCCAAATTAATTTTCCAACAATAGAATAATTAGAGTGCAAACTATAATTGGTTTAATTGATTAATTTTATATAATTTGGCACCTCACCTCTCACGGGAAAAGGAGATTACCAAAAGAGGGGAGGGCTTTCGGGAGATAGAATGATCTTTCTCTAACAAAGGAGATCCTCCAATGAAGATCGACTTCCGGAATCGAAGAATGTGGAACCGATATTTTATCATCTTGTGGGGGTGACAAATGCCAACGTCAATCATCAACGACTTCATCTTCTTCATCACGCTACCTCCATCGGAAAATTGAGGTAGCAATTTATTGTTAATATGATTGTAGTTATTTATCGATTCTTCGTATTCTAATTCCATAATGACGATGATGAATATAACATGGACATCGTCCTGTGCATATACCTTTCCTTTTATATTCTGATTCTCCAAGCATTCTTTGTGCGTTCTTCAACAAAAAATATTTAATGACACTGGAAACACAATATTTTTGTTGAGAATGACATATTGTCATGGATCCCTCAACCCAAGGAACACAAATATGAAATAATGTTATTTTTCAGGCTTAGAACGAAGCCACAATGACTCGCGGAAGAAGGAAGCCGCTGCCACCCATCCGACTGCGAGGAAGGAAGGGCGACATGCCTCCATGCTACCAGATAATGGGGAAGTCGCAGCCTGTAGGCCGTGGTGGGGCAGGGTGGCGGACAACATCTGGTCGGCCCCGTGGTGGAGCAGTGTCACACGACCACATCACTGGAGGTGTAGGAGGCCACAACTGCTAGTCTGCTACAACGACAGAAGAGTGGCCTGCCTTGCCGGCCATGGTGGAGTAGTGGCACACGACCACCCTGCTGGGGGGAGGACCGGCCGAAACAACGACCAGACATTGCGGTTCGGCGGGACCCTCTCGGGTCTTATGATGACTTGGAAGTGTCTAAAGGCGATTCCCCTTTTCAGTTCCGAATGTAAAGGAGTCTTCTCCCCCTTCGGCACTAGCTCGGGCGGGCTGTGCCAGCAGGCCACACCCAGCGAGGGTTGGGCCACTCCTAGCGGGTCGGGACTGACCACGGCCCAGTGGGCTGGGCCCCCACATAGCACAGGCCTACTAGGCTGACCTGAAACAATTCGGGTCGACACAAACCAGTTCGGGTCAACCCAGGCCGGGTTTGTCGGGTCGGTCTGATAGGGTCGGACCGGACCAGGGCCCATCCGAACCCAGTTTCTGCTTTTTGGCCATAACTTGAGAATCATTCGTCCATTTTATGATCTTTCTGCAGCACCAAAATCCTTGGATCGGGAAGGTCTTTTTGGTATACTACACTTGAGTTTGGACAAAGTTGTAGTTTGGCCAGGTTGGATCGAACCCTAAATCCAACCGGGCCCTCCAAGCGGAAACACTAATAACATACAGATCGAGCATCCGATTGATGTGACGCATATTGTGTTGGGTCCCTTCTAACATGACAGACCTTTGTAATACTTATTCATTGGAATTTGGGGTGGTTTATGAATGATAGATGGAATGGGGAGTGGTTCTCCAAAGTGCGTAACATACAGAACCCTGCGACTGGCTGAGACTTGACGAAGGATGACCATTTCATCTCAGATTGACTCGACAGGTCTAGTGGGGAGTGCCCTCAATTTGACACGGCAGACCCATGGTACTCGATAGGAGGATTACCTCAGCAGGTCACGAGGGCGGGAGCCTCTGTGTGATGTGACAGACCCACAATGGGGAGCTCCTATTTGTGACGCGAAAGACCCATGGTACTTGACAGGAGGAGTGTCTCAGTAGTCCAAGGTTAGTGGGAAGCACCTCTATGGGACGCGGAAGGCCCACTATACTCGTTATAGGAGGCGTTCTCCAGCAACTGAGGCATTAGACGTTGTGACTGAGAATGTTACTTTTTATTATCCCAAGAGAATCTCGTGGTTGGCAATCAACATTCATAGCGATCTTTTGTGGGTTAGATTTTGTGTGGGTCAACACTCAGTGATCCTATGTGGGTTAGCACATACTGATTCTTTGTGGGTCAGATCTATTGTGGGTCAGCACTCAACAATCTTGTGTGGGTCAGTGCATACTAATCCTATGTGGGTCAGATCATGTGTGGGTCATTGCGGGGGTTGGTACCTAACGATCCTTTGTGGGTCAGACTCCGTTTAATCAGCAGTAGTTCCTCAAGAGAGAGTAAGATGATTAGGCTTCATGACTAATCAATTATACATAAATACATCACTAAAAACCTAGTTTGAGCTGAGACTCAGTTTGAACTAAGACATTTACCTTCGTGGTGATACCTATGTGGTAATTTTATCTTCGTGGTACTATCTTCATGGTGATACCTGTGTGGAACATTTACCTTTGTGGTATTATCTTCATGTTGACACATGTGTGGTACATTTACCTTCATGGTACTTTATTTTTAATGATATCTGTGTGGTATTTTTACCTTTATGGTGTAATCTTTGTGTTGTTAGCTGTGTGGTATTCTTCTTTACTATGTGAGGTGGGTATATTCTGATAACTTAGGTATATGTATGGGCATATAAGTACGTAGGGTTGACTGTTGTTTCTTTGTTGTTTGGTTTATCCTCTGTGTATTTGAGAGACCTTTGGGGGGCCTCTGGGTCCCTACTGAGTATTGTTATACTCACCCCTCCACGGGCTACGCCCACAACTTGTTGTTTCTGGTGTAGACGACCGAAAAAACCAACTGATGATGAGTGTACCTGGACTAGAGACTGCTCATAGGTTGACCTTTGATGAGGTGATATGAAAAGATGATTGTTTGAGAGTTGTACCTACCCTTCTGGTAGAATCCATGGTGGGTCCTCAAAGGAGTAGTACTCAGTTTTACTTGTACATTCCAGGTTTTCTTGAACTTTCATGTTGGGCTTGTATTCTGGCCCCTTTAATTTCTGTACACACTATGTTTACTATATAGTTTACATTGTTCTTGTATCTGGTAGTGTTCTTGGTATGTGTGAATTTATAGTTTATAAAGGCAATTACTTCCCATTTTAGGGAATATGCCTTTCGGTTCACGTTGCCAGCCCCTAGCCTATGGAAGGCAGGCTTGGGGTAGTTAGGTCATGGGCCCCGGGGGATGAGTCATGACAAAGCAGTAGTAGAGGACTTCGGTTCTACTGATGAACTGGAACACTGATCTTTTCTCTATGGCAATAGTGTTATGTGTTATGAGTCTGGATTTCAGTTTGGGGAGTCCAATGTTGGTGCGGAAGCCGACCTATCCATACACCAAGACCCTGAATTCTGATTTCTGACTCAGTGCATGAAAACACTGATTACATGTGTTTTTGGAATGTTTTTCTTTTGATTTCATTTGATTATGTTCACGAGGTATAACTTGATGATAGTGGAAAAAATGTTCCTTATCTGGATGCTTCCACGTACAAAGCCAGTTAGGATTCTGGAGAGGGTACACGATGACCCTCCCCCCCCCCCCCCCCCCCCGAGAAATGAGGCTCTTGTGTTGGGCCCCCTTACAGCAGTTGTACCTTCGAGTGGTGTACCAGCAGCACCACCACCTATTGGGAAAAAATTACCACCAGCTGTACTGGCAGACAGTGCACGCTGACTGAGCGCATTGCACAAGTTCCAGTAGTAGAGGCCTCCAAGGATTCGAAGAGAGACAAATTCCCAGGAATCTAAGGACTAGCATGAGGATGTGGCTAGTGTTTTCCACCTAGATGAGAAATCAGTAAAACATATAGTGATGAGGCTTGGGTGCATGGGTTATTGCCTGAGATGGTACCTTCGAGTTGTGTTCAAGTTATATCACTGCTCGTTGGTTAGTAGTTACAACTGGTGGTACCAGTAGAGGAAACATTTAGATTTAGTTACTTTCACGTGTTTCAACATCAGACACCCCTTTGTTTCCTAGGTGAGCCCAACTCATAAGCCGCTAAGTACTGGCATGAGTAGGTAGCCGAGTTCCCATCTAACCAGGGCACCATTCGATCAGATGGTGGTCCTAGTAGAGAGCCTTCTACATGGCTCATCAAGATGATGATAGGGTTTAGGTTACCTTGATCTTATGAAGAGGTGAATTTTCTTTGGATAAGCATAAGAACCTTTCTAGGAGAAGGGGGTTTCTTTCCATAAAAATCTAAGGTATGATATCTCACTAGATCTTCTACAACTTCAACAGGATAACATGTCGGTAGCAGAGTATTCAACAAGGCATATCGACCATTCCTAGTACTCGAAGAATATGATATGATCAGTGATTCAGGGCTTGGACATCTGAGAAAGGTGTCTTTAGGAACATATGAGCCAACACTACCCCTCTGGTAATTCCTACCTATGCTATGGTGCTAGAGATAAACATTGTGGTTTAATGTACTTTGGCTGAGCTGGTATAGCCAGTGAATGTTAGTAGTGAAAAGGAAGGTAACTCAGGCCAGTCTCATAGACTTGGGCATGTAAAATATTTTGGGAAGATGAAGTGTAAAGGAAAGATGAATCTATAGGGCTGTAGACAGGGAACCGGAGCTAGAAGAGTGCCATGAGGTGTTGAACATTTTGACATGATACAACTTCCACCTCAACGTGGTCCCCACCAGGCTCAGTGAGCCAGGGGATAGGGGAAGGGAGAAACTACATGCAGTCAAAGAGTGTGTCCCAAGGGCTCTAGGAATGGTTAAATGTACTGTTTTTTTCTACTACTAGGTGTCGCATAAATAGACATAGAAAATAATCATTCCTTCTTACCACATATCTTGTTCAAGACCTAGTTTTTCCAGTTATGCCGTTGAATTCACCCTCACATCTAGAGATACCTTTGGGAGGAGACACGTAAATTAAACTTATGATGAATATGTGATCTTACCTTTGAGGTGAGAGTTTTGGTTGGAACCACTTGGTGACAACATTGAGGCCTTAAAACATTTATTTGGGTATGGTTGGACATCCACTGTTCACACTCAGAATGACTATATTAGGAAAAATGTTTGTGATTTATCTACAATGTGGGGATGGGGTTTTCCTTAGTCGTCGAAAAAGGAAAGCCAGGTAGCACATGATAATCTCTTGAATGGGAAGGTGCAACCGATCACATGTGATTCGGCCGACAACCCTCATGGTTGCAGGAGTTTTCAGTTTTTAGATCCCAACATGAGTTCCTAGAGTTCCTCTAGGACTATGACATTGAGATAGTCTATACTTCTATGAAGGGAATGTGGAAGAAGATGCAGTCAGAAGGAGGTATGGTCTGCAGCTGCTGAGTGAAGCTTCAGAGTAGGTAGTCTCACTACTGATATCCTTCGTGGATAGAGATGAAGATGCATACCTCCAGTCTATGACTATCACTCCCCCACTGCTTCAGCAAGTCGGAGAGGCATATCTTGGGGGAATTGACTGTGAGGCTCGACATACTCAGATATCCTTAGGGCAGGCACCTGATTTATTTTATGACTTTGGGGAGCACGTCGTCCTCTTCAATGGATATACAATGGTGCCAGTGGCACTATGAAAGAAATGTTTAGGTAGTTCCACACATCCCATCTAGAGGTACATCATGGAGTGGAAAATATGATCTGGGACCTCCAATGTTAGTACTGGTGGCCAAGGATGAAGAAAGTAGTGGAAGATTATGTATCATGATGTATAACTTGTCTGAAAGTGAGGACTTCACAGAGATGGCAGAAGTCTTCTACTAATAGGATACATATACCATTGTAGTTCTAGGAGGGGGACCATGTATTTTTTCAATTCTCTCCTCCATGGGGACTATGTAGATTTGGCCGAGGCAGCAAGTTATTACCAAGGTTTATCGATCCTTTTCTGAAACTTCGGAGGATAGGTGAGGTAGCATACCACTTGGATCTTCTAAAGTAGTTGGAGAGGGTTCACAATGTCTTCATCATATTTCATCTAATAAGATACATGCACAACCCATCTCAAATCATCGACCACGGCGAGATAGACTTCGATGATGGGGTGATGTTTACGGAGGATCCAGTGGTGATTGTGGATTGATAGAAGATGGTCCTTCAAGGGTGGATGATACCTCTGGTGCACGTACGCTGGTGGCACAAGAACCTCCGGGAGAGAACAAGGGAGAAGGGGGCTCATATTCGTGCTCAGTACCCTCTTTTGGTTGTTTTGCCTTTATTTTGGCTTTCAAGGACGTAAAGCCCTAAGGTGGGGAGAATGTAATTTCCAAGAAATTCCATATAATTTTTTTATTATATAGAATTATTTCATGACTATGAAATATGACAATATGAAATTCTAATGCCCGGTGTGCCTGGAATGATTCGTTGAAGCTTTTTATACTTTAGTTATAGTGCATAAGCAATTTTCCATAAAAAGTGGAACAACACTTAAACGATTTATCAGAGCAGAAATCTAAGGACATAGTTGTGTTCAGGATGGTGGTTTTACCTTAGCCATGACTTATGATTGGTCGGCACAAGCTTCCGGTGAGAAAACCTGAATATAGAATAACCATAAATAAAATAATAAAATAATATTTTTTAGTTTTTCAAATGCTTATAACTCACAAATCATTACTAGAATTAAAAACTTAGATTCCACTGAGGAACTCGTGGGGGTATGTTTTCTTTAGGCAGATAAAAACCTTGGCTGGCGCATGCCACTAGTAAAATTTAGTTTTTCTCCGTAAATAAAATAATTGTGTGTAAATTATTTTATTGTAAAATCAATCACATTTATACGGTAACTCGGATTGAAAATTCAAGGGTAACATTGGGTTGTTTGGGGAGTGTTTCACTTAGGCAAAGTCTAACCTCGACTAGCACGGGTTGAGGGAGAGTGATAATAATTTTCTGAACATTTTTCCAAGTATATTCAGTAAACACGTTAGTGATGTTCTGTAAAATTTGAACTGGTGCATGAAATTAAAATCTGAGGAAACTGTTGAACTCGCAGCACCGATATTTTCTTAAGAATACCTTCACCTCGACCGTAGTAGAATGAGGGTGAAAATTATTTTTCAGACCTTTCATGGAGGAAAATAAATTAAAAAGGGTTTATTTTATTTTTCAAAATGAATCCTCCCATTTTTAATTTAGTGGTGGGGACCACAACCCTTGAACTCCCACATTAATTAGAGTTAACCTTTCGAATCCTCCAAACATAATGTGCCAAAATTAGAATTATTAAAGTGACAACATTAATTGGATTAATTTCTTAAACTTATATAATTTGGCACCTCACCTCTCACAGGAAAATGGGACAGGAAAAGAGGGGAGAGCATTGGAGATTTGGAAAGATCTTTCTCAAACAAAGGAGATCCTCCAACGAAGAGCGACTTCCGGAATCGAAGAATGTGGAACCGATATTTGAGCATCTTGCGGGGGTGACGAACGCCAACGTCAATATTCAATGACTTCATCTTCTTCCTCGCACCACCTCCATAGGAAAATAGAAGTAGGGGATTATTTTTAATATGATAGAGTTATTTATCGATTCTTCATATTCAAGTCTCACAACGATGATGGCCAAATAAATTGGCCATCATGCCGCACATATAGCATGCCTCTTATCGTCTGATTCCCCACACGTTATTTGTGAGTTCATCAATGCCAAATATTTTATAACGTTGGAAACACAATATTTTGTTATGAAAGACATATAAACGTGGAGACCTTGACCCAAGGATCACGAATATGAGATCGTTTTATTTTTCGAGCATAGAACGATGTCGTAATGGCTCTCGGATGAAGGCAGCAGCCGACACCCGGCCGATTACGATGAAGGAAGGGCGGAGCATGTCCACATCACAAGATAATGAGGAATTCATGGCCTGTTGTCCGTAGTGGGGCAAGGTAGTGGCTGACATCTGGCCAGCCACGTGCTAGAGTAGCGGCATGCATCCATGTCACTAGAAGAGTAGGAGGCCATGATCGTTGTGCCACGGCAGAGGCCGAAGAGCGGCCGACCATGCCGACCGATGTGGAGTAATGGGGAGAAATTGTACCGCTGGGAGGAGGACCGGCCAGAACACCAACTGGTCGTTGCAGTTCGGCG